>CM055119.1:343977269-345219769 GCA_029206835.1 Rana muscosa
GGAATTCTCCTTGTGCTATAGTGTGCTTTAAAAAAACATTTTTTCTAGGAATTCTCCTTGTGCTATAGTGTGCTTTAAAAAAACATTTTTTTCTAGGGACAGAAAACTCTAGGTAGGGAGAGTGTCAGTTTCTTTCACTGTGCGAGTCCTTGTTTCTAGGAAAAAAGAAGGAAAGTGAGGGGAATTCTCCTTGTGCTATAGTAAAAAAAAAATTTCTAGGGACAGAAAACTCTAGGTAGGGAGAGTGTCAGTTTCTTTCACTGTGCGAGTCCTTGTTTCTAGGGACAAAGAAGGAAAGTGAGGGGAATTCTCCTTGTGCTATAGTGTGCTTTAAAAAAACATTTTTTCTAGGGACAGAAAACTCTAGGTAGGGAGAGTGTCAGTTTCTTTCACTGTGCGAGTCCTTGTTTCTAGGGACAAAGAAGGAAAGTGAGGGGAATTCTCCTTGTGCTATAGTGTGCTTTAAAAAACATTTTTTCTAGGGACAGAAAACTCTAGGTAGGGAGAGTGTCAGTTTCTTTTACTGTGCGAGTCCTTGTTTCTAGGGACAAAGAAGGAAAGTGAGGGGAATTCTCCTTGTGCTATAGTGTGCTTTAAAAAAACATTTTTTCTAGGGACAGAAAACTCTAGGTAGGGAGAGTGTCAGTTTATTTCACTGTGCGAGTCCTTGTTTCTAGGGACAAAGAAGGAAAGTGAGGGGAATTCTCCTTGTGCTATAGTGTGCTTTAAAAAAACATTTTTTCTAGGGACAGAAAACTCTAGGTAGGGAGAGTGTCAGTTTCTTTCACTGTGCGAGTCCTTGTTTCTAGGAAAAAAGAAGGAAAGTGAGGGGAATTCTCCTTGTGCTATAGTGTGCTTTAAAAAAAAAAAATTTCTAGGGACAGAAAACTCTAGGTAGGGAGAGTGTCAGTTTCTTTCACTGTGCGAGTCCTTGTTTCTAGGAAAAAAGAAGGAAAGTGAGGGGAATTCTCCTTGTGCTATAGTGTGCTTAAAAAAACATTTTTTCTAGGGACAGAAAACTCTAGGTAGGGAGAGTGTCAGTTTCTTTCACTGTGCGAGTCCTTGTTTCTAGGAAAAAAGAAGGAAAGTGAGGGGAATTCTCCTTGTGCTATAGTGTGCTTTAAAAAAAAAAATTCTAGGGACAGAAAACTCTAGGTAGGGAGAGTGTCAGTTTCTTTCACTGTGCGAGTCCTTGTTTCTAGGAAAAAAGAAGGAAAGTGAGGGGAATTCTCCTTGTGCTATAGTGTGCTTTAAAAAAACATTTTTTCTAGGGACAGAAAACTCTAGGTAGGGAGAGTGTCAGTTTCTTTCACTGTGCGAGTCCTTGTTTCTAGGAAAAAAGAAGGAAAGTGAGGGGAATTCTCCTTGAGCTATAGTGTGCTTTAAAAAAAAAAAATTTCTAGGGACAGAAAACTCTAGGTAGGGAGAGTGTCAGTTTCTTTCACTGTGCGAGTCCTTGTTTTCTAGGAAAAAAGAAGGAAAGTGAGGGGAATTCTCCTTGTGCTATAGTGTGCTTTAAAAAAACATTTTTTCTAGGGACAGAAAACTCTAGGTAGGGAGAGTGTCAGTTTCTTTCACTGTGCGAGTCCTTGTTTCTAGGGACAAAGAAGGAAAGTGAGGGGAATTCTCCTTGTGCTATAGTGTGCTTTAAAAAAAACATTTTTTCGAGGGACAGAAAACTCTAGGTAGGGAGAGTGTCAGTTTCTTTCACTGTGCGAGTCCTTGTTTCTAGGAAAAAAGAAGGAAAGTGAGGGGAATTCTCCTTGTGCTATAGTGTGCTTTAAAAAAAAAAAATTTCTAGGGACAGAAAACTCTAGGTAGGGAGAGTGTCAGTTTCTTTCACTCGGTGCGAGTCCTTGTTTCTAGGAAAAAAGAAGGAAAGTGAGGGGAATTCTCCTTGTGCTATAGTGTGCTTTAAAAAAACATTTTTTCTAGGGACAGAAAACTCTAGGTAGGGAGAGTGTCAGTTTCTTTCACTGTGCGAGTCCTTGTTTCTAGGAAAAAAGAAGGAAAGTGAGGGGAATTCTCCTTGTGCTATAGTGTGCTTTAAAAAAAAAAAATTCTAGGGACAGAAAACTCTAGGTAGGGAGAGTGTCAGTTTCTTTCACTGTGCGAGTCCTTGTTTCTAGGAAAAAAGAAGGAAAGTGAGGGGAATTCTCCTTGTGCTATAGTGGTGCTTTAAAAAAACATTTTTTCTAGGGACAGAAAACTCTAGGTAGGGAGAGTGTCAGTTTCTTTCACTGTGCGAGTCCTTGTTTCTAGGAAAAAAGAAGGAAAGTGAGGGGAATTCTCCTTGAGCTATAGTGTGCTTTAAAAAAAAAAAAATTCTAGGGACAGAAAACTCTAGGTAGGGAGAGTGTCAGTTTCTTTCACTGTGCGAGTCCTTGTTTCTAGGAAAAAAGAAGGAAAGTGAGGGGAATTCTCCTTGTGATATAGTGTGCTTTAAAAAAACATTTTTTCTAGGGACAGAAAACTCTAGGTAGGGAGAGTGTCAGTTTCTTTCACTGTGCGAGTCCTTGTTTCTAGGGACAAAGAAGGAAAGTGAGGGGAATTCTCCTTGTGCTATAGTGTGCTTTAAAAAAAACATTTTTTCTAGGGACAGAAAACTCTAGGTAAGGGAGAGTGTCAGTTTCTTTCACTGTGCGAGTCCTTGTTTCTAGGAAAAAAGAAGGAAAGTGAGGGGAATTCTCCTTGTGCTATAGTGTGCTTTAAAAAAAAATAATTTCTAGGGACAGAAAACTCTAGGTAGGGAGAGTGTCAGTTTCTTTCACTGTGCGAGTCCTTGTTTCTAGGAAAAAAGAAGGAAAGTGAGGGGAATTCTCCTTGTGCTATAGTGTGCTTTAAAAAAAACATTTTTTCTAGGACAGAAAACTCTAGGTAGGGAGAGTGTCAGTTTCTTCACTGTGCGAGTCCTTGTTTCTAGGAAAAAAGAAGGAAAGTGAGGGGAATTCTCCTTGTGCTATAGTGTGCTTTAAAAAAAAAAAATTTCTAGGGACAGAAAACTATAGGTAGGGAGAGTGTCAGTTTCTTTCACTGTGCGAGTCCTTGTTTCTAGGAAAAAAAGAAGGAAAGTGAGGGGAATTCTCCTTGTGCTATAGTGTGCTTTAAAAAAAAAAAAATTCTAGGGACAGAAAACTCTAGGTAGGGAGAGTGTCAGTTTCTTTCACTGTGCGAGTCCTTGTTTCTAGGAAAAAAGAAGGAAAGTGAGGGGAAATTCTCCTTGTGCTATAGTGTGCTTTAAAAAAAAAAAAATTTCTAGGGACAGAAAACTCTAGGTAGGGAGAGTGTCAGTTTCTTTCACTGTGCGAGTCCTTGTTTCTAGGAAAAAAGAAGGAAAGTGAGGGGAATTCTCCTTGTGCTATAGTGTGCTTTAAAAAAAAAAAATTTCTAGGGACAGAAAACTCTAGGTAGGGAGAGTGTCAGTTTCTTTCACTGTGCGAGTCCTTGTTTCTAGGAAAAAAGAAGGAAAGTGAGGGGAATTCTCCTTGTGCTATAGTGTGCTTTAAAAAAACATTTTTTCTAGGGACAGAAAACTCTAGGTAGGGAGAGTGTCAGTTTCTTTCACTGTGCGAGTCCTTGTTTCTAGGAAAAAAGAAGGAAAGTGAGGGGAATTCTCCTTGAGCTATAGTGTGCTTTAAAAAAAAAAAAAATTCTAGGGACAGAAAACTCTAGGTAGGGAGAGTGTCAGTTTCTTTCACTGTGCGAGTCCTTGTTTCTAGGAAAAAAGAAGGAAAGTGAGGGGAATTCTCCTTGTGCTATAGTGTGCTTTAAAAAAACATTTTTTCTAGGGACAGAAAACTCTAGGTAGGGAGAGTGTCAGTTTCTTTCACTGTGCGAGTCCTTGTTTCTAGGAAAAAAGAAGGAAAGTGAGGGGAATTCTCCTTGTGCTATAGTGTGCTTTAAAAAAAACATTTTTTCTAGGGACAGAAAACTCTAGGTAGGGAGAGTGTCAGTTTCTTTCACTGTGCGAGTCCTTGTTTCTAGGAAAAAAGAAGGAAAGTGAGGGGAATTCTCCTTGTGCTATAGTGTGCTTTAAAAAAAAATAATTTCTAGGGACAGAAAACTCTAGGTAGGGAGAGTGTCAGTTTCTTTCACTGTGCGAGTCCTTGTTTCTAGGAAAAAAGAAGGAAAGTGAGGGGAATTCTCCTTGTGCTATAGTGTGCTTTAAAAAAAACATTTTTTCTAGGGACAGAAAACTCTAGGTAGGGAGAGTGTCAGTTTCTTTCACTGTGCGAGTCCTTGTTTCTAGGAAAAAAGAAGGAAAGTGAGGGGAATTCTCCTTGTGCTATAGTGTGCTTTAAAAAAAAAAAATTTCTAGGGACAGAAAACTATAGGTAGGGAGAGTGTCAGTTTCTTTCACTGTGCGAGTCCTTGTTTCTAGGAAAAAAGAAGGAAAGTGAGGGGAATTCTCCTTGTGCTATAGTGTGCTTTAAAAAAAAAAATTTCTAGGGACAGAAAACTCTAGGTAGGGAGAGTGTCAGTTTCTTTCACTGTGCGAGTCCTTGTTTCTAGGAAAAAAGAAGGAAAGTGAGGGGAATTCTCCTTGTGCTATAGTGTGCTTTAAAAAAAAAAAATTCTAGGGACAGAAAACTCTAGGTAGGGAGAGTGTCAGTTTCTTTCACTGTGCGAGTCCTTGTTTCTAGGACAAAGAAGGAAAGTGAGGGGAATTCTCCTTGTGCTATAGTGTGCTTTAAAAAAACATTTTTTCTAGGGACAGAAAACTCTAGGTAGGGAGAGTGTCAGTTTCTTTCACTGTGCGAGTCCTTGTTTCTAGGGACAAAGAAGGAAAGTGAGGGGAATTCTCCTTGTGCTATAGTGTGCTTTAAAAAACATTTTTTCTAGGGGACAGAAAACTCTAGGTAGGGAGAGTGTCAGTTTATTTCACTGTGCGAGTCCTTGTTTCTAGGGACAAAGAAGGAAAGTGAGGGGAATTCTCCTTGTGCTATAGTGTGCTTTAAAAAAAACATTTTTTCTAGGGACAGAAAACTCTAGGTAGGGAGAGTGTCAGTTTCTTTCACTGTGCGAGTCCTTGTTTCTAGGAAAAAAGAAGGAAAGTGAGGGGAATTCTCCTTGTGCTATAGTGTGCTTTAAAAAAAACATTTTTTCTAGGGACAGAAAACTCTAGGTAGGGAGAGTGTCAGTTTCTTTCACTGTGCGAGTCCTTGTTTCTAGGAAAAAAGAAGGAAAGTGAGGGGAATTCTCCTTGTGCTATAGTGTGCTTTAAAAAAAAAAAAATTCTAGGGACAGAAAACTCTAGGTAGGGAGAGTGTCAGTTTCTTTCACTGTGCGAGTCCTTGTTTCTAGGAAAAAAGAAGGAAAGTGAGGGGAATTCTCCTTGTGCTATAGTGTGGCTTTAAAAAAACATTTTTTCTAGGGACAGAAAACTCTAGGTAGGGAGAGTGTCAGTTTCTTTCACTGTGCGAGTCCTTGTTTCTAGGAAAAAAGAAGGAAAGTGAGGGGAATTCTCCTTGTGCTATAGTGTGCTTTAAAAAAAAAAAAATTTCTAGGGACAGAAAACTCTAGGTAGGGAGAGTGTCAGTTTCTTTCACTGTGCGAGTCCTTGTTTCTAGGAAAAAAGAAGGAAAGTGAGGGGAATTCTCCTTGTGCTATAGTGTGCTTTAAAAAAACATTTTTTCTAGGGACAGAAAACTCTAGGTAGGGAGAGTGTCAGTTTCTTTCACTGTGCGAGTCCTTGTTTCTAGGAAAAAAGAAGGAAAGTGAGGGGAATTCTCCTTGTGCTATAGTGTGCTTTAAAAAAAAAAAAATTCTAGGGACAGAAAACTCTAGGTAGGGAGAGTGTCAGTTTCTTTCACTGTGCGAGTCCTTGTTTCTAGGAAAAAAGAAGGAAAGTGAGGGGAATTCTCCTTGTGCTATAGTGTGCTTTAAAAAAACATTTTTTCTAGGGACAGAAAACTCTAGGTAGGGAGAGTGTCAGTTTATTTCACTGTGCGAGTCCTTGTTTCTAGGAAAAAAGAAGGAAAGTGAGGGGAATTCTCCTTGTGCTATAGTGTGCTTTAAAAAAAAAAAATTTTCTAGGGACAGAAAACTCTAGGTAGGGAGAGTGTCAGTTTCTTTCACTGTGCGAGTCCTTGTTTCTAGGAAAAAAGAAGGAAAGTGAGGGGAATTCTCCTTGTGCTATAGTGTGCTTTAAAAAAACATTTTTTCTAGGGACAGAAAAACTCTAGGTAGGGAGAGTGTCAGTTTCTTTCACTGTGCGAGTCCTTGTTTCTAGGGACAAAGAAGGAAAGTGAGGGGAATTCTCCTTGTGCTATAGTGTGCTTTAAAAAAACATTTTTTCTAGGGACAGAAAACTCTAGGTAGGGAGAGTGTCAGTTTCTTTCACTGTGCGAGTCCTTGTTTCTAGGGACAAAGAAGGAAAGTGAGGGGAATTCTCCTTGTGCTATAGTGTGCTTTAAAAAACATTTTTTCTAGGGACAGAAAACTCTAGGTAGGGAGAGTGTCAGTTTCTTTCACTGTGCGAGTCCTTGTTTCTAGGGACAAAGAAGGAAAGTGAGGGGAATTCTCCTTGTGCTATAGTGTGCTTTAAAAAAACATTTTTTTCTAGGGACAGAAAACTCTAGGTAGGGAGAGTGTCAGTTTCTTTCACTGTGCGAGTCCTTGTTTCTAGGGACAAAGAAGGAAAGTGAGGGGAATTCTCCTTGTGCTATAGTGTGCTTAAAAAAACATTTTTTCTAGGGACAGAAAACTCTAGGTAGGGAGAGTGTCAGTTTCTTTCACTGTGCGAGTCCTTGTTTCTAGGGACAAAGAAGGAAAGTGAGGGGGAATTCTCCTTGTGCTATAGTGTGCTTTAAAAAAACATTTTTTCTAGGGACAGAAAACTCTAGGTAGGGAGAGTGTCAGTTTCTTTCACTGTGCGAGTCCTTGTTTCTAGGAAAAAAGAAGGAAAGTGAGGGGAATTCTCCTTGTGCTATAGTGTGCTTTAAAAAAACATTTTTTCTAGGGACAGAAAACTCTAGGTAGGGAGAGTGTCAGTTTCTTTCACTGTGCGAGTCCTTGTTTCTAGGAAAAAAGAAGGAAAGTGAGGGGAATTCTCCTTGTGCTATAGTGTGCTTTAAAAAAAACATTTTTTCTAGGGACAGAAAACTCTAGGTAGGGAGAGTGTCAGTTTCTTTCACTGTGCGAGTCCTTGTTTCTAGGAAAAAAGAAGGAAAGTGAGGGGAAAATTCTCCTTGTGCTATAGTGTGCTTTAAAAAAAAAAAAATTCTAGGGACAGAAAACTCTAGGTAGGGAGAGTGTCAGTTTCTTTCACTGTGCGAGTCCTTGTTTCTAGGAAAAAAGAAGGAAAGTGAGGGGAATTCTCCTTGTGCTATAGTGTGCTTTAAAAAAACATTTTTTCTAGGGACAGAAAACTCTAGGTAGGGAGAGTGTCAGTTTCTTTCACTGTGCGATTCCTTGTTTCTAGGAAAAAAGAAGGAAAGTGAGGGGAATTCTCCTTGTGCTATAGTGTGCTTTAAAAAAAAAAAAATTCTAGGGACAGAAAACTCTAGGTAGGGAGAGTGTCAGTTTCTTTCACTGTGCGAGTCCTTGTTTCTAGGAAAAAAGAAGGAAAGTGAGGGGAATTCTCCTTGTGCTATAGTGTGCTTTAAAAAAACATTTTTTCTAGGGACAGAAAACTCTAGGTAGGGAGAGTGTCAGTTTCTTTCACTGTGCGAGTCCTTGTTTCTAGGAAAAAAGAAGGAAAGTGAGGGGAATTCTCCTTGTGCTATAGTGTGCTTTAAAAAAAAAAATTCTAGGGACAGAAAACTCTAGGTAGGGAGAGTGTCAGTTTCTTTCACTGTGCGAGTCCTTGTTTCTAGGAAAAAAGAAGGAAAGTGAGGGGAATTCTCCTTGTGCTATAGTGTGCTTTAAAAAAAAAAAAATTCTAGGGACAGAAAACTATAGGTAGGGAGAGTGTCAGTTTCTTTCACTGTGCGAGTCCTTGTTTCTAGGAAAAAAGAAGGAAAGTGAGGGGAATTCTCCTTGTGCTATAGTGTGCTTTAAAAAAAAAAAAATTCTAGGGACAGAAAACTCTAGGTAGGGAGAGTGTCAGTTTCTTTCACTGTGCGAGTCCTTGTTTCTAGGGACAAAGAAGGAAAGTGAGGGGAATTCTCCTTGTGCTATAGTGTGCTTTAAATAAACATTTTTTCTAGGGACAGAAAACTCTAGGTAGGGAGAGTGTCAGTTTCTTTCACTGTGCGAGTCCTTGTTTCTAGGGACAAAGAAGGAAAGTGAGGGGAATTCTCCTTGTGCTATAGTGTGCTTTAAAAAAACATTTTTTCTAGGGACAGAAAACTCTAGGTAGGGAGAGTGTCAGTTTCTTTCACTGTGCGAGTCCTTGTTTCTAGGGACAAAGAAGGAAAGTGAGGGGAATTCTCCTTGTGCTATAGTGTGCTTTAAAAAAACATTTTTTCTAGGGACAGAAAACTCTAGGTAGGGAGAGTGTCAGTTTCTTTCACTGTGCGAGTCCTTGTTTCTAGGAAAAAAGAAGGAAAGTGAGGGGAATTCTCCTTGTGCTATAGTGTGCTTTAAAAAAAAAACAATTCTAGGGACAGAAAACTCTAGGTAGGGAGAGTGTCAGTTTCTTTCACTGTGCGAGTCCTTGTTTCTAGGAAAAAAGAAGGAAAGTGAGGGGAATTCTCCTTGTGCTATAGTGTGCTTTAAAAAAACATTTTTTCTAGGGACAGAAAACTCTAGGTAGGGAGAGTGTCAGTTTCTTTCACTGTGCGAGTCCTTGTTTCTAGGAAAAAAGAAGGAAAGTGAGGGGAATTCTCCTTGTGCTATAGTGTGCTTTAAAAAAAACATTTTTTCTAGGGACAGAAAACTCTAGGTAGGGAGAGTGTCAGTTTCTTTCACTGTGCGAGTCCTTGTTTCTAGGAAAAAAGAAGGAAAGTGAGGGGAATTCTCCTTGTGCTATAGTGTGCTTTAAAAAAAAAAATTTCTAGGGACAGAAAACTCTAGGTAGGGAGAGTGTCAGTTTCTTTCACTGTGCGAGTCCTTGTTTCTAGGGACAAAGAAGGAAAGTGAGGGGAATTCTCCTTGTGCTATAGTGTGCTTTAAAAAAACATTTTTTCTAGGGACAGAAAACTCTAGGTAGGGAGAGTGTCAGTTTCTTTCACTGTGCGAGTCCTTGTTTCTAGGGACAAAGAAGGAAAGTGAGGGGAATTCTCCTTGTGCTATAGTGTGCTTTAAAAAAACATTTTTTCTAGGGACAGAAAACTCTAGGTAGGGAGAGTGTCAGTTTCTTTCACTGTGCGAGTCCTTGTTTCTAGGGACAAAGAAGGAAAGTGAGGGGAATTCTCCTTGTGCTATAGTGTGCTTTAAAAAAACATTTTTTCTAGGGACAGAAAACTCTAGGTAGGGAGAGTGTCAGTTTCTTTCACTGTGCGAGTCCTTGTTTCTAGGGACAAAGAAGGAAAGTGAGGGGAATTCTCCTTGTGCTATAGTGTGCTTTAAAAAAACATTTTTTCTAGGGACAGAAAACTCTAGGTAGGGAGAGTGTCAGTTTCTTTCACTGTGCGAGTCCTTGTTTCTAGGAAAAAAGAAGGAAAGTGAGGGGAATTCTCCTTGTGCTATAGTGTGCTTTAAAAAAAAAAAATTTCTAGGGACAGAAAACTCTAGGTAGGGAGAGTGTCAGTTTCTTTCACTGTGCGAGTCCTTGTTTCTAGGAAAAAAGAAGGAAAGTGAGGGGAATTCTCCTTGTGCTATAGTGTGCTTTAAAAAAACATTTTTTCTAGGGACAGAAAACTCTAGGTAGGGAGAGTGTCAGTTTCTTTCACTGTGCGAGTCCTTGTTTCTAGGAAAAAAGAAGGAAAGTGAGGGGAATTCTCCTTGTGCTATAGTGTGCTTTAAAAAAAACATTTTTTCTAGGGACAGAAAACTCTAGGTAGGGAGAGTGTCAGTTTCTTTCACTGTGCGAGTCCTTGTTTCTAGGAAAAAAGAAGGAAAGTGAGGGGAATTCTCCTTGTGCTATAGTGTGCTTTAAAAAAAAAAATTTCTAGGGACAGAAAACTCTAGGTAGGGAGAGTGTCAGTTTCTTTCACTGTGCGAGTCCTTGTTTCTAGGAAAAAAGAAGGAAAGTGAGGGGAATTCTCCTTGTGCTATAGTGTGCTTTAAAAAAAACATTTTTTCTAGGGACAGAAAACTCTAGGTAGGGAGAGTGTCAGTTTCTTTCACTGTGCGAGTCCTTGTTTCTAGGAAAAAAGAAGGAAAGTGAGGGGAATTCTCCTTGTGCTATAGTGTGCTTTAAAAAAAAAAATTCTAGGGACAGAAAACTCTAGGTAGGGAGAGTGTCAGTTTCTTTCACTGTGCGAGTCCTTGTTTCTAGGAAAAAAGAAGGAAAGTGAGGGGAATTCTCCTTGTGCTATAGTGTGCTTTAAAAAAAACATTTTTTCTAGGGACAGAAAACTCTAGGTAGGGAGAGTGTCAGTTTCTTTCACTGTGCGAGTCCTTGTTTCTAGGAAAAAAGAAGGAAAGTGAGGGGAATTCTCCTTGTGCTATAGTGTGCTTTAAAAAAAAAAAATTTCTAGGGACAGAAAACTCTAGGTAGGGAGAGTGTCAGTTTCTTTCACTGTGCGAGTCCTTGTTTCTAGGAAAAAAGAAGGAAAGTGAGGGGAATTCTCCTTGTGCTATAGTGTGCTTTAAAAAAACATTTTTTCTAGGGACAGAAAACTCTAGGTAGGGAGAGTGTCAGTTTCTTTCACTGTGCGAGTCCTTGTTTCTAGGAAAAAAGAAGGAAAGTGAGGGGAATTCTCCTTGTGCTATAGTGTGCTTTAAAAAAAAAAAATTCTAGGGACAGAAAACTCTAGGTAGGGAGAGTGTCAGTTTCTTTCACTGTGCGAGTCCTTGTTTCTAGGAAAAAAGAAGGAAAGTGAGGGGAATTCTCCTTGTGCTATAGTGTGCTTTAAAAAAAAAAAATTCTAGGGACAGAAAACTATAGGTAGGGAGAGTGTCAGTTTCTTTCACTGTGCGAGTCCTTGTTTCTAGGAAAAAAGAAGGAAAGTGAGGGGAATTCTCCTTGTGCTATAGTGTGCTTTAAAAAAAAAAAAATTCTAGGGACAGAAAACTCTAGGTAGGGAGAGTGTCAGTTTCTTTCACTGTGCGAGTCCTTGTTTCTAGGAAAAAAGAAGGAAAGTGAGGGGAATTCTCCTTGTGCTATAGTGTGCTTTTAAAAAAAAAAATTCTAGGGACAGAAAACTCTAGGTAGGGAGAGTGTCAGTTTCTTTCACTGTGCGAGTCCTTGTTTCTAGGGACAAAGAAGGAAAGTGAGGGGAATTCTCCTTGTGCTATAGTGTGCTTTAAAAAAACATTTTTTCTAGGGACACAAAACTCTAGGTAGGGAGAGTGTCAGTTTCTTTCACTGTGCGAGTCCTTGTTTCTAGGAAAAAAGAAGGAAAGTGAGGGGAATTCTCCTTGTGCTATAGTGTGCTTTAAAAAAAAAAAAATTCTAGGGACAGAAAACTCTAGGTAGGGAGAGTGTCAGTTTCTTTCACTGTGCGAGTCCTTGTTTCTAGGAAAAAAGAAGGAAAGTGAGGGGAATTCTCCTTGTGCTATAGTGTGCTTTAAAAAAAAAAAAATTCTAGGGACAGAAAACTCTAGGTAGGGAGAGTGTCAGTTTCTTTCACTGTGCGAGTCCTTGTTTCTAGGAAAAAAAAAAGGAAAGTGAGGGGAATTCTCCTTGTGCTATAGTGTGCTTTAAAAAAAAAAAATTCTAGGGACAGAAAACTATAGGTAGGGAGAGTGTCAGTTTCTTTCACTGTGCGAGTCCTTGTTTCTAGGAAAAAAGAAGGAAAGTGAGGGGAATTCTCCTTGTGCTATAGTGTGCTTTAAAAAAAAAAAATTCTAGGGACAGAAAACTCTAGGTAGGGAGAGTGTCAGTTTCTTTCACTGTGCGAGTCCTTGTTTCTAGGAAAAAAGAAGGAAAGTGAGGGGAATTCTCCTTGTGCTATAGTGTGCTTTAAAAAAAAAAAATTTCTAGGGACAGAAAACTCTAGGTAGGGAGAGTGTCAGTTTCTTTCACTGTGCGAGTCCTTGTTTCTAGGGACAAAGAAGGAAAGTGAGGGGAATTCTCCTTGTGCTATAGTGTGCTTTAAAAAAACATTTTTTCTAGGGACAGAAAACTCTAGGTAGGGAGAGTGTCAGTTTCTTTCACTGTGCGAGTCCTTGTTTCTAGGGACAAAGAAGGAAAGTGAGGGGAATTCTCCTTGTGCTATAGTGTGCTTTAAAAAAACATTTTTTCTAGGGACAGAAAACTCTAGGTAGGGAGAGTGTCAGTTTCTTTCACTGTGCGAGTCCTTGTTTCTAGGGACAATGAAGGAAAGTGAGGGGAATTCTCCTTGTGCTATAGTGTGCTTTAAAAAAACATTTTTTCTAGGGACAGAAAACTCTAGGTAGGGAGAGTGTCAGTTTCTTTCACTGTGCGAGTCCTTGTTTCTAGGAAAAAAGAAGGAAAGTGAGGGGAATTCTCCTTGTGCTATAGTGTGCTTTAAAAAAAAAAAATTTCTAGGGACAGAAAACTCTAGGTAGGGAGAGTGTCAGTTTCTTTCACTGTGCGAGTCCTTGTTTCTAGGAAAAAAGAAGGAAAGTGAGGGGAATTCTCCTTGTGCTATAGTGTGCTTTAAAAAAACATTTTTTCTAGGGACAGAAAACTCTAGGTAGGGAGAGTGTCAGTTTCTTTCACTGTGCGAGTCCTTGTTTCTAGGAAAAAAGAAGGAAAGTGAGGGGAATTCTCCTTGTGCTATAGTGTGCTTTAAAAAAAAAAAATTCTAGGGACAGAAAACTCTAGGTAGGGAGAGTGTCAGTTTCTTTCACTGTGCGAGTCCTTGTTTCTAGGAAAAAAGAAGGAAAGTGAGGGGAATTCTCCTTGTGCTATAGTGTGCTTTAAAAGAACATTTTTTCTAGGGACAGAAAACTCTAGGTAGGGAGAGTGTCAGTTTCTTTCACTGTGCGAGTCCTTGTTTCTAGGAAAAAAGAAGGAAAGTGAGGGGAATTCTCCTTGTGCTATAGTGTGCTTTAAAAAAAAAAAATTCTAGGGACAGAAAACTCTAGGTAGGGAGAGTGTCAGTTTCTTTCACTGTGCGAGTCCTTGTTTCTAGGAAAAAAGAAGGAAAGTGAGGGGAATTCTCCTTGTGCTATAGTGTGCTTTAAAAAAACATTTTTTCTAGGGACAGAAAACTCTAGATAGGGAGAGTGTCAGTTTCTTTCACTGTGCGAGTCCTTGTTTCTAGGAAAAAAGAAAGAAAGTGAGGGGAATTCTCCTTGTGCTATAGTGTGCTTTAAAAAAAAAAAATTTCTAGGGACAGAAAACTCTAGGTAGGGAGAGTGTCAGTTTCTTTCACTGTGCGAGTCCTTGTTTCTAGGAAAAAAGAAGGAAAGTGAGGGGAATTCTCCTTGTGCTATAGTGTGCTTTTAAAAAAAAAAATTCTAGGGACAGAAAACTCTAGGTAGGGAGAGTGTCAGTTTCTTTCACTGTGCGAGTCCTTGTTTCTAGGGACAAAGAAGGAAAGTGAGGGGAATTCTCCTTGTGCTATAGTGTGCTTTAAAAAAACATTTTTTCTAGGGACAGAAAACTCTAGGTAGGGAGAGTGTCAGTTTCTTTCACTGTGCGAGTCCTTGTTTCTAGGAAAAAAGAAGGAAAGTGAGGGGAATTCTCCTTGTGCTATAGTGTGCTTTAAAAAAAAAAAAATTCTAGGGACAGAAAACTCTAGGTAGGGAGAGTGTCAGTTTCTTTCACTGTGCGAGTCCTTGTTTCTAGGAAAAAAGAAGGAAAGTGAGGGGAATTCTCCTTGTGCTATAGTGTGCTTTAAAAAAAAAAAAATTCTAGGGACAGAAAACTCTAGGTAGGGAGAGTGTCAGTTTCTTTCACTGTGCGAGTCCTTGTTTCTAGGAAAAAAAAAAGGAAAGTGAGGGGAATTCTCCTTGTGCTATAGTGTGCTTTAAAAAAAAAAAATTCTAGGGACAGAAAACTATAGGTAGGGAGAGTGTCAGTTTCTTTCACTGTGCGAGTCCTTGTTTCTAGGAAAAAAGAAGGAAAGTGAGGGGAATTCTCCTTGTGCTATAGTGTGCTTTAAAAAAAAAAAATTTCTAGGGACAGAAAACTCTAGGTAGGGAGAGTGTCAGTTTCTTTCACTGTGCGAGTCCTTGTTTCTAGGGACAAAGAAGGAAAGTGAGGGGAATTCTCCTTGTGCTATAGTGTGCTTTAAAAAAACATTTTTTCTAGGGACAGAAAACTCTAGGTAGGGAGAGTGTCAGTTTCTTTCACTGTGCGAGTCCTTGTTTCTAGGGACAAAGAAGGAAAGTGAGGGGAATTCTCCTTGTGCTATAGTGTGCTTTAAAAAAACATTTTTTCTAGGGACAGAAAACTCTAGGTAGGGAGAGTGTCAGTTTCTTTCACTGTGCGAGTCCTTGTTTCTAGGGACAATGAAGGAAAGTGAGGGGAATTCTCCTTGTGCTATAGTGTGCTTTAAAAAAACATTTTTTCTAGGGACAGAAAACTCTAGGTAGGGAGAGTGTCAGTTTCTTTCACTGTGCGAGTCCTTGTTTCTAGGAAAAAAGAAGGAAAGTGAGGGGAATTCTCCTTGTGCTATAGTGTGCTTTAAAAAAAAAAAATTTCTAGGGACAGAAAACTCTAGGTAGGGAGAGTGTCAGTTTCTTTCACTGTGCGAGTCCTTGTTTCTAGGAAAAAAGAAGGAAAGTGAGGGGAATTCTCCTTGTGCTATAGTGTGCTTTAAAAAAACATTTTTTCTAGGGACAGAAAACTCTAGGTAGGGAGAGTGTCAGTTTCTTTCACTGTGCGAGTCCTTGTTTCTAGGAAAAAAGAAGGAAAGTGAGGGGAATTCTCCTTGTGCTATAGTGTGCTTTAAAAAAAAAAATTTCTAGGGACAGAAAACTCTAGGTAGGGAGAGTGTCAGTTTCTTTCACTGTGCGAGTCCTTGTTTCTAGGAAAAAAGAAGGAAAGTGAGGGGAATTCTCCTTGTGCTATAGTGTGCTTTAAAAAAACATTTTTTCTAGGGACAGAAAACTCTAGGTAGGGAGAGTGTCAGTTTCTTTCACTGTGCGAGTCCTTGTTTCTAGGAAAAAAGAAGGAAAGTGAGGGGAATTCTCCTTGTGCTATAGTGTGCTTTAAAAAAAAAAAATTCTAGGGACAGAAAACTCTAGGTAGGGAGAGTGTCAGTTTCTTTCACTGTGCGAGTCCTTGTTTCTAGGAAAAAAGAAGGAAAGTGAGGGGAATTCTCCTTGTGCTATAGTGTGCTTTAAAAAAACATTTTTTCTAGGGACAGAAAACTCTAGATAGGGAGAGTGTCAGTTTCTTTCACTGTGCGAGTCCTTGTTTCTAGGAAAAAAGAAAGAAAGTGAGGGGAATTCTCCTTGTGCTATAGTGTGCTTTAAAAAAAAAAAATTTCTAGGGACAGAAAACTCTAGGTAGGGAGAGTGTCAGTTTCTTTCACTGTGCGAGTCCTTGTTTCTAGGAAAAAAGAAGGAAAGTGAGGGGAATTCTCCTTGTGCTATAGTGTGCTTTTAAAAAAAAAAATTCTAGGGACAGAAAACTCTAGGTAGGGAGAGTGTCAGTTTCTTTCACTGTGCGAGTCCTTGTTTCTAGGGACAAAGAAGGAAAGTGAGGGGAATTCTCCTTGTGCTATAGTGTGCTTTAAAAAAAAAAAAATTCTAGGGACAGAAAACTCTAGGTAGGGAGAGTGTCAGTTTCTTTCACTGTGCGAGTCCTTGTTTCTAGGAAAAAAGAAGGAAAGTGAGGGGAATTCTCCTTGTGCTATAGTGTGCTTTAAAAAAAAAAAAATTCTAGGGACAGAAAACTCTAGGTAGGGAGAGTGTCAGTTTCTTTCACTGTGCGAGTCCTTGTTTCTAGGAAAAAAGAAGGAAAGTGAGGGGAATTCTCCTTGTGCTATAGTGTGCTTTAAAAAAAAAAAAATTCTAGGGACAGAAAACTCTAGGTAGGGAGAGTGTCAGTTTCTTTCACTGTGCGAGTCCTTGTTTCTAGGAAAAAAAAAAGGAAAGTGAGGGGAATTCTCCTTGTGCTATAGTGTGCTTTAAAAAAAAAAAATTCTAGGGACAGAAAACTATAGGTAGGGAGAGTGTCAGTTTCTTTCACTGTGCGAGTCCTTGTTTCTAGGAAAAAAGAAGGAAAGTGAGGGGAATTCTCCTTGTGCTATAGTGTGCTTTAAAAAAAAAAAATTCTAGGGACAGAAAACTCTAGGTAGGGAGAGTGTCAGTTTCTTTCACTGTGCGAGTCCTTGTTTCTAGGAAAAAAGAAGGAAAGTGAGGGGAATTCTCCTTGTGCTATAGTGTGCTTTAAAAAAAAAAAATTTCTAGGGACAGAAAACTCTAGGTAGGGAGAGTGTCAGTTTCTTTCACTGTGCGAGTCCTTGTTTCTAGGGACAAAGAAGGAAAGTGAGGGGAATTCTCCTTGTGCTATAGTGTGCTTTAAAAAAACATTTTTTCTAGGGACAGGAAACTCTAGGTAGGGAGAGTGTCAGTTTCTTTCACTGTGCGAGTCCTTGTTTCTAGGGACAAAGAAGGAAAGTGAGGGGAATTCTCCTTGTGCTATAGTGTGCTTTAAAAAAACATTTTTTCTAGGGACAGAAAACTCTAGGTAGGGAGAGTGTCAGTTTCTTTCACTGTGCGAGTCCTTGTTTCTAGGGACAATGAAGGAAAGTGAGGGGAATTCTCCTTGTGCTATAGTGTGCTTTAAAAAAACATTTTTTCTAGGGACAGAAAACTCTAGGTAGGGAGAGTGTCAGTTTCTTTCACTGTGCGAGTCCTTGTTTCTAGGAAAAAAGAAGGAAAGTGAGGGGAATTCTCCTTGTGCTATAGTGTGCTTTAAAAAAAAAAAATTTCTAGGGACAGAAAACTCTAGGTAGGGAGAGTGTCAGTTTCTTTCACTGTGCGAGTCCTTGTTTCTAGGAAAAAAGAAGGAAAGTGAGGGGAATTCTCCTTGTGCTATAGTGTGCTTTAAAAAAACATTTTTTCTAGGGACAGAAAACTCTAGGTAGGGAGAGTGTCAGTTTCTTTCACTGTGCGAGTCCTTGTTTCTAGGAAAAAAGAAGGAAAGTGAGGGGAATTCTCCTTGTGCTATAGTGTGCTTTAAAAAAAAAAATTTCTAGGGACAGAAAACTCTAGGTAGGGAGAGTGTCAGTTTCTTTCACTGTGCGAGTCCTTGTTTCTAGGAAAAAAGAAGGAAAGTGAGGGGAATTCTCCTTGTGCTATAGTGTGCTTTAAAAAAACATTTTTTCTAGGGACAGAAAACTCTAGGTAGGGAGAGTGTCAGTTTCTTTCACTGTGCGAGTCCTTGTTTCTAGGAAAAAAGAAGGAAAGTGAGGGGAATTCTCCTTGTGCTATAGTGTGCTTTAAAAAAAAAAAATTCTAGGGACAGAAAACTCTAGGTAGGGAGAGTGTCAGTTTCTTTCACTGTGCGAGTCCTTGTTTCTAGGAAAAAAGAAGGAAAGTGAGGGGAATTCTTGTGCTATAGTGTGCTTTAAAAAAAACATTTTTTCTAGGGACAGAAAACTCTAGATAGGGAGAGTGTCAGTTTCTTTCACTGTGCGAGTCCTTGTTTCTAGGAAAAAAGAAAGAAAGTGAGGGGAATTCTCCTTGTGCTATAGTGTGCTTTAAAAAAAAAAAAATTCTAGGGACAGAAAACTCTAGGTAGGGAGAGTGTCAGTTTCTTTCACTGTGCGAGTCCTTGTTTCTAGGAAAAAAGAAGGAAAGTGAGGGGAATTCTCCTTGTGCTATAGTGTGCTTTAAAAAAACATTTTTTCTAGGGACAGAAAACTCTAGGTAGGGAGAGTGTCAGTTTCTTTCACTGTGCGAGTCCTTGTTTCTAGGAAAAAAGAAGGAAAGTGAGGGGAATTCTCCTTGTGCTACAGTGTGCTTTAAAAAAAAAAAAATTCTAGGGACAGAAAACTCTAGGTAGGGAGAGTGTCAGTTTCTTTCACTGTGCGAGTCCTTGTTTCTAGGAAAAAAGAAGGAAAGTGAGGGGAATTCTCCTTGTGCTATAGTGTGCTTTAAAAAAACATTTTTTCTAGGGACAGAAAACTCTAGGTAGGGAGAGTGTCAGTTTCTTTCACTGTGCGAGTCCTTGTTTCTAGGGACAAAGAAGGAAAGTGAGGGGAATTCTCCTTGTGCTATAGTGTGCTTTAAAAAAACATTTTTTCTAGGGACAGAAAACTCTAGGTAGGGAGAGTGTCAGTTTCTTTCACTGTGCGAGTCCTTGTTTCTAGGGACAAAGAAGGAAAGTGAGGGGAATTCTCCTTGTGCTATAGTGTGCTTTAAAAAAACATTTTTTCTAGGGACAGAAAACTCTAGGTAGGGAGAGTGTCAGTTTCTTTCACTGTGCGAGTCCTTGTTTCTAGGGACAAAGAAGGAAAGTGAGGGGAATTCTCCTTGTGCTATAGTGTGCTTTAAAAAAACATTTTTTCTAGGGACAGAAAACTCTAGGTAGGGAGAGTGTCAGTTTCTTTCACTGTGCGAGTCCTTGTTTCTAGGGACAAAGAAGGAAAGTGAGGGGAATTCTCCTTGTGCTATAGTGTGCTTTAAAAAAACATTTTTTCTAGGGACAGAAAACTCTAGGTAGGGAGAGTGTCAGTTTCTTTCACTGTGCGAGTCCTTGTTTCTAGGAAAAAAGAAGGAAAGTGAGGGGAATTCTCCTTGTGCTATAGTGTGCTTTAAAAAAAAAAAATTCTAGGGACAGAAAACTCTAGGTAGGGAGAGTGTCAGTTTCTTTCACTGTGCGAGTCCTTGTTTCTAGGAAAAAAGAAGGAAAGTGAGGGGAATTCTCCTTGTGCTATAGTGTGCTTTAAAAAAACATTTTTTCTAGGGACAGAAAACTCTAGGTAGGGAGAGTGTCAGTTTCTTTCACTGTGCGAGTCCTTGTTTCTAGGAAAAAAGAAGGAAAGTGAGGGGAATTCTCCTTGTGCTATAGTGTGCTTTAAAAAAAAAAAATTTCTAGGGACAGAAAACTCTAGGTAGGGAGAGTGTCAGTTTCTTTCACTGTGCGAGTCCTTGTTTCTAGGAAAAAAGAAGGAAAGTGAGGGGAATTCTCCTTGTGCTATAGTGTGCTTTAAAAAAACATTTTTTCTAGGGACAGAAAACTCTAGGTAGGGAGAGTGTCAGTTTCTTTCACTGTGCGAGTCCTTGTTTCTAGGAAAAAAGAAGGAAAGTGAGGGGAATTCTCCTTGTGCTATAGTGTGCTTTAAAAAAAAAAAATTTCTAGGGACAGAAAACTCTAGGTAGGGAGAGTGTCAGTTTCTTTCACTGTGCGAGTCCTTGTTTCTAGGAAAAAAGAAGGAAAGTGAGGGGAATTCTCCTTGTGCTATAGTGTGCTTTAAAAAAACATTTTTTCTAGGGACAGAAAACTCTAGGTAGGGAGAGTGTCAGTTTCTTTCACTGTGCGAGTCCTTGTTTCTAGGAAAAAAGAAGGAAAGTGAGGAGAATTCTCCTTGTGCTATAGTGTGCTTTAAAAAAAAAAAATTTCTAGGGACAGAAAACTCTAGGTAGGGAGAGTGTCAGTTTCTTTCACTGTGCGAGTCCTTGTTTCTAGGAAAAAAGAAGGAAAGTGAGGGGAATTCTCCTTGTGCTATAGTGTGCTTTAAAAAAACATTTTTTCTAGGGACAGAAAACTCTAGGTAGGGAGAGTGTCAGTTTCTTTCACTGTGCGAGTCCTTGTTTCTAGGGACAAAGAAGGAAAGTGAGGGGAATTCTCCTTGTGCTATAGTGTGCTTTAAAAAAACATTTTTTCTAGGGACAGAAAACTCTAGGTAGGGAGAGTGTCAGTTTCTTTCACTGTGCGAGTCCTTGTTTCTAGGGACAAAGAAGGAAAGTGAGGGGAATTCTCCTTGTGCTATAGTGTGCTTTAAAAAAACATTTTTTCTAGGGACAGAAAACTCTAGGTAGGGAGAGTGTCAGTTTCTTTCACTGTGCGAGTCCTTGTTTCTAGGGACAAAGAAGGAAAGTGAGTGGAATTCTCCTTGTGCTATAGTGTGCTTTAAAAAAACATTTTTTCTAGGGACAGAAAACTCTAGGTAGGGAGAGTGTCAGTTTCTTTCACTGTGCGAGTCCTTGTTTCTAGGAAAAAAGAAGGAAAGTGAGGGGAATTCTCCTTGTGCTATAGTGTGCTTTAAAAAAAAAAAATTTCTAGGGACAGAAAACTCTAGGTAGGGAGAGTGTCAGTTTCTTTCACTGTGCGAGTCCTTGTTTCTAGGAAAAAAGAAGGAAAGTGAGGGGAATTATCCTTGTGCTATAGTGTGCTTTAAAAAAACATTTTTTCTAGGGACAGAAAACTCTAGGTAGGGAGAGTGTCAGTTTCTTTCACTGTGCGAGTCCTTGTTTCTAGGAAAAAAGAAGGAAAGTGAGGGGAATTCTCCTTGTGCTATAGTGTGCTTTAAAAAAACATTTTTTCTAGGGACAGAAAACTCTAGGTAGGGAGAGTGTCAGTTTCTTTCACTGTGCGAGTCCTTGTTTCTAGGAAAAAAGAAGGAAAGTGAGGGGAATTCTCCTTGTGCTATAGTGTGCTTTAAAAAAAAAAAATTCTAGGGACAGAAAACTCTAGGTAGGGAGAGTGTCAGTTTCTTTCACTGTGCGAGTCCTTGTTTCTAGGAAAAAAGAAGGAAAGTGAGGGGAATTCTCCTTGTGCTATAGTGTGCTTTAAAAAAACATTTTTTCTAGGGACAGAAAACTCTAGGTAGGGAGAGTGTCAGTTTCTTTCACTGTGCGAGTCCTTGTTTCTAGGAAAAAAGAAGGAAAGTGAGGGGAATTCTCCTTGTGCTATAGTGTGCTTTAAAAAAAAAAAATTCTAGGGACAGAAAACTCTAGGTAGGGAGAGTGTCAGTTTCTTTCACTGTGCGAGTCCTTGTTTCTAGGAAAAAAGAAGGAAAGTGAGGGGAATTCTCCTTGTGCTATAGTGTGCTTTAAAAAAACATTTTTTCTAGGGACAGAAAACTCTAGATAGGGAGAGTGTCAGTTTCTTTCACTGTGCGAGTCCTTGTTTCTAGGAAAAAAGAAAGAAAGTGAGGGGAATTCTCCTTGTGCTATAGTGTGCTTTAAAAAAAAAAAATTTCTAGGGACAGAAAACTCTAGGTAGGGAGAGTGTCAGTTTCTTTCACTGTGCGAGTCCTTGTTTCTAGGAAAAAAGAAGGAAAGTGAGGGGAATTCTCCTTGTGCTATAGTGTGCTTTTAAAAAAAAAAATTCTAGGGACAGAAAACTCTAGGTAGGGAGAGTGTCAGTTTCTTTCACTGTGCGAGTCCTTGTTTCTAGGGACAAAGAAGGAAAGTGAGGGGAATTCTCCTTGTGCTATAGTGTGCTTTAAAAAAACATTTTTTCTAGGGACAGAAAACTCTAGGTAGGGAGAGTGTCAGTTTCTTTCACTGTGCGAGTCCTTGTTTCTAGGAAAAAAGAAGGAAAGTGAGGGGAATTCTCCTTGTGCTATAGTGTGCTTTAAAAAAAAAAAAATTCTAGGGACAGAAAACTCTAGGTAGGGAGAGTGTCAGTTTCTTTCACTGTGCGAGTCCTTGTTTCTAGGAAAAAAGAAGGAAAGTGAGGGGAATTCTCCTTGTGCTATAGTGTGCTTTAAAAAAAAAAAAATTCTAGGGACAGAAAACTCTAGGTAGGGAGAGTGTCAGTTTCTTTCACTGTGCGAGTCCTTGTTTCTAGGAAAAAAAAAAGGAAAGTGAGGGGAATTCTCCTTGTGCTATAGTGTGCTTTAAAAAAAAAAAATTCTAGGGACAGAAAACTATAGGTAGGGAGAGTGTCAGTTTCTTTCACTGTGCGAGTCCTTGTTTCTAGGAAAAAAGAAGGAAAGTGAGGGGAATTCTCCTTGTGCTATAGTGTGCTTTAAAAAAAAAAAATTTCTAGGGACAGAAAACTCTAGGTAGGGAGAGTGTCAGTTTCTTTCACTGTGCGAGTCCTTGTTTCTAGGGACAAAGAAGGAAAGTGAGGGGAATTCTCCTTGTGCTATAGTGTGCTTTAAAAAAACATTTTTTCTAGGGACAGAAAACTCTAGGTAGGGAGAGTGTCAGTTTCTTTCACTGTGCGAGTCCTTGTTTCTAGGGACAAAGAAGGAAAGTGAGGGGAATTCTCCTTGTGCTATAGTGTGCTTTAAAAAAACATTTTTTCTAGGGACAGAAAACTCTAGGTAGGGAGAGTGTCAGTTTCTTTCACTGTGCGAGTCCTTGTTTCTAGGGACAATGAAGGAAAGTGAGGGGAATTCTCCTTGTGCTATAGTGTGCTT
Source organism: Rana muscosa (assembly GCA_029206835.1). Lineage (NCBI taxonomy): Eukaryota > Metazoa > Chordata > Amphibia > Anura > Ranidae > Rana > Rana muscosa. Next base: position 343,999,505 of record CM055119.1, read on the forward strand.
TAAAAAAACATTTTTTCTAGGGACAGAAAACTCTAGGTAGGGAGAGTGTCAGTTTCTTTCACTGTGCGAGTCCTTGTTTCTAGGAAAAAAGAAGGAAAGTGAGGGGAATTCTCCTTGTGCTATAGTGTGCTTTAAAAAAAAAAAATTTCTAGGGACAGAAAACTCTAGGTAGGGAGAGTGTCAGTTTCTTTCACTGTGCGAGTCCTTGTTTCTAGGAAAAAAGAAGGAAAGTGAGGGGAATTCTCCTTGTGCTATAGTGTGCTTTAAAAAAACATTTTTTCTAGGGACAGAAAACTCTAGGTAGGGAGAGTGTCAGTTTCTTTCACTGTGCGAGTCCTTGTTTCTAGGAAAAAAGAAGGAAAGTGAGGGGAATTCTCCTTGTGCTATAGTGTGCTTTAAAAAAAAAAATTTCTAGGGACAGAAAACTCTAGGTAGGGAGAGTGTCAGTTTCTTTCACTGTGCGAGTCCTTGTTTCTAGGAAAAAAGAAGGAAAGTGAGGGGAATTCTCCTTGTGCTATAGTGTGCTTTAAAAAAACATTTTTTCTAGGGACAGAAAACTCTAGGTAGGGAGAGTGTCAGTTTCTTTCACTGTGCGAGTCCTTGTTTCTAGGAAAAAAGAAGGAAAGTGAGGGGAATTCTCCTTGTGCTATAGTGTGCTTTAAAAAAAAAAAATTCTAGGGACAGAAAACTCTAGGTAGGGAGAGTGTCAGTTTCTTTCACTGTGCGAGTCCTTGTTTCTAGGAAAAAAGAAGGAAAGTGAGGGGAATTCTCCTTGTGCTATAGTGTGCTTTAAAAAAACATTTTTTCTAGGGACAGAAAACTCTAGATAGGGAGAGTGTCAGTTTCTTTCACTGTGCGAGTCCTTGTTTCTAGGAAAAAAGAAAGAAAGTGAGGGGAATTCTCCTTGTGCTATAGTGTGCTTTAAAAAAAAAAAATTTCTAGGGACAGAAAACTCTAGGTAGGGAGAGTGTCAGTTTCTTTCACTGTGCGAGTCCTTGTTTCTAGGAAAAAAGAAGGAAAGTGAGGGGAATTCTCCTTGTGCTATAGTGTGCTTTTAAAAAAAAAAATTCTAGGGACAGAAAACTCTAGGTAGGGAGAGTGTCAGTTTCTTTCACTGTGCGAGTCCTTGTTTCTAGGGACAAAGAAGGAAAGTGAGGGGAATTCTCCTTGTGCTATAGTGTGCTTTAAAAAAAAAAAAATTCTAGGGACAGAAAACTCTAGGTAGGGAGAGTGTCAGTTTCTTTCACTGTGCGAGTCCTTGTTTCTAGGAAAAAAGAAGGAAAGTGAGGGGAATTCTCCTTGTGCTATAGTGTGCTTTAAAAAAAAAAAAATTCTAGGGACAGAAAACTCTAGGTAGGGAGAGTGTCAGTTTCTTTCACTGTGCGAGTCCTTGTTTCTAGGAAAAAAGAAGGAAAGTGAGGGGAATTCTCCTTGTGCTATAGTGTGCTTTAAAAAAAAAAAAATTCTAGGGACAGAAAACTCTAGGTAGGGAGAGTGTCAGTTTCTTTCACTGTGCGAGTCCTTGTTTCTAGGAAAAAAAAAAGGAAAGTGAGGGGAATTCTCCTTGTGCTATAGTGTGCTTTAAAAAAAAAAAATTCTAGGGACAGAAAACTATAGGTAGGGAGAGTGTCAGTTTCTTTCACTGTGCGAGTCCTTGTTTCTAGGAAAAAAGAAGGAAAGTGAGGGGAATTCTCCTTGTGCTATAGTGTGCTTTAAAAAAAAAAAATTCTAGGGACAGAAAACTCTAGGTAGGGAGAGTGTCAGTTTCTTTCACTGTGCGAGTCCTTGTTTCTAGGAAAAAAGAAGGAAAGTGAGGGGAATTCTCCTTGTGCTATAGTGTGCTTTAAAAAAAAAAATTTTCTAGGGACAGAAAACTCTAGGTAGGGAGAGTGTCAGTTTCTTTCACTGTGCGAGTCCTTGTTTCTAGGGACAAAGAAGGAAAGTGAGGGGAATTCTCCTTGTGCTATAGTGTGCTTTAAAAAAACATTTTTTCTAGGGACAGGAAACTCTAGGTAGGGAGAGTGTCAGTTTCTTTCACTGTGCGAGTCCTTGTTTCTAGGGACAAAGAAGGAAAGTGAGGGGAATTCTCCTTGTGCTATAGTGTGCTTTAAAAAAACATTTTTTCTAGGGACAGAAAACTCTAGGTAGGGAGAGTGTCAGTTTCTTTCACTGTGCGAGTCCTTGTTTCTAGGGACAATGAAGGAAAGTGAGGGGAATTCTCCTTGTGCTATAGTGTGCTTTAAAAAAACATTTTTTCTAGGGACAGAAAACTCTAGGTAGGGAGAGTGTCAGTTTCTTTCACTGTGCGAGTCCTTGTTTCTAGGAAAAAAGAAGGAAAGTGAGGGGAATTCTCCTTGTGCTATAGTGTGCTTTAAAAAAAAAAAATTTCTAGGGACAGAAAACTCTAGGTAGGGAGAGTGTCAGTTTCTTTCACTGTGCGAGTCCTTGTTTCTAGGAAAAAAGAAGGAAAGTGAGGGGAATTCTCCTTGTGCTATAGTGTGCTTTAAAAAAACATTTTTTCTAGGGACAGAAAACTCTAGGTAGGGAGAGTGTCAGTTTCTTTCACTGTGCGAGTCCTTGTTTCTAGGAAAAAAGAAGGAAAGTGAGGGGAATTCTCCTTGTGCTATAGTGTGCTTTAAAAAAAAAAATTTCTAGGGACAGAAAACTCTAGGTAGGGAGAGTGTCAGTTTCTTTCACTGTGCGAGTCCTTGTTTCTAGGAAAAAAGAAGGAAAGTGAGGGGAATTCTCCTTGTGCTATAGTGTGCTTTAAAAAAACATTTTTTCTAGGGACAGAAAACTCTAGGTAGGGAGAGTGTCAGTTTCTTTCACTGTGCGAGTCCTTGTTTCTAGGAAAAAAGAAGGAAAGTGAGGGGAATTCTCCTTGTGCTATAGTGTGCTTTAAAAAAAAAAAATTCTAGGGACAGAAAACTCTAGGTAGGGAGAGTGTCAGTTTCTTTCACTGTGCGAGTCCTTGTTTCTAGGAAAAAAGAAGGAAAGTGAGGGGAATTCTTGTGCTATAGTGTGCTTTAAAAAAAACATTTTTTCTAGGGACAGAAAACTCTAGATAGGGAGAGTGTCAGTTTCTTTCACTGTGCGAGTCCTTGTTTCTAGGAAAAAAGAAAGAAAGTGAGGGGAATTCTCCTTGTGCTATAGTGTGCTTTAAAAAAAAAAAAATTCTAGGGACAGAAAACTCTAGGTAGGGAGAGTGTCAGTTTCTTTCACTGTGCGAGTCCTTGTTTCTAGGAAAAAAGAAGGAAAGTGAGGGGAATTCTCCTTGTGCTATAGTGTGCTTTAAAAAAACATTTTTTCTAGGGACAGAAAACTCTAGGTAGGGAGAGTGTCAGTTTCTTTCACTGTGCGAGTCCTTGTTTCTAGGAAAAAAGAAGGAAAGTGAGGGGAATTCTCCTTGTGCTACAGTGTGCTTTAAAAAAAAAAAAATTCTAGGGACAGAAAACTCTAGGTAGGGAGAGTGTCAGTTTCTTTCACTGTGCGAGTCCTTGTTTCTAGGAAAAAAGAAGGAAAGTGAGGGGAATTCTCCTTGTGCTATAGTGTGCTTTAAAAAAACATTTTTTCTAGGGACAGAAAACTCTAGGTAGGGAGAGTGTCAGTTTCTTTCACTGTGCGAGTCCTTGTTTCTAGGGACAAAGAAGGAAAGTGAGGGGAATTCTCCTTGTGCTATAGTGTGCTTTAAAAAAACATTTTTTCTAGGGACAGAAAACTCTAGGTAGGGAGAGTGTCAGTTTCTTTCACTGTGCGAGTCCTTGTTTCTAGGGACAAAGAAGGAAAGTGAGGGGAATTCTCCTTGTGCTATAGTGTGCTTTAAAAAAACATTTTTTCTAGGGACAGAAAACTCTAGGTAGGGAGAGTGTCAGTTTCTTTCACTGTGCGAGTCCTTGTTTCTAGGGACAAAGAAGGAAAGTGAGGGGAATTCTCCTTGTGCTATAGTGTGCTTTAAAAAAACATTTTTTCTAGGGACAGAAAACTCTAGGTAGGGAGAGTGTCAGTTTCTTTCACTGTGCGAGTCCTTGTTTCTAGGGACAAAGAAGGAAAGTGAGGGGAATTCTCCTTGTGCTATAGTGTGCTTTAAAAAAACATTTTTTCTAGGGACAGAAAACTCTAGGTAGGGAGAGTGTCAGTTTCTTTCACTGTGCGAGTCCTTGTTTCTAGGAAAAAAGAAGGAAAGTGAGGGGAATTCTCCTTGTGCTATAGTGTGCTTTAAAAAAAAAAAATTCTAGGGACAGAAAACTCTAGGTAGGGAGAGTGTCAGTTTCTTTCACTGTGCGAGTCCTTGTTTCTAGGAAAAAAGAAGGAAAGTGAGGGGAATTCTCCTTGTGCTATAGTGTGCTTTAAAAAAACATTTTTTCTAGGGACAGAAAACTCTAGGTAGGGAGAGTGTCAGTTTCTTTCACTGTGCGAGTCCTTGTTTCTAGGAAAAAAGAAGGAAAGTGAGGGGAATTCTCCTTGTGCTATAGTGTGCTTTAAAAAAAAAAAATTTCTAGGGACAGAAAACTCTAGGTAGGGAGAGTGTCAGTTTCTTTCACTGTGCGAGTCCTTGTTTCTAGGAAAAAAGAAGGAAAGTGAGGGGAATTCTCCTTGTGCTATAGTGTGCTTTAAAAAAACATTTTTTCTAGGGACAGAAAACTCTAGGTAGGGAGAGTGTCAGTTTCTTTCACTGTGCGAGTCCTTGTTTCTAGGAAAAAAGAAGGAAAGTGAGGGGAATTCTCCTTGTGCTATAGTGTGCTTTAAAAAAAAAAAATTTCTAGGGACAGAAAACTCTAGGTAGGGAGAGTGTCAGTTTCTTTCACTGTGCGAGTCCTTGTTTCTAGGAAAAAAGAAGGAAAGTGAGGGGAATTCTCCTTGTGCTATAGTGTGCTTTAAAAAAACATTTTTTCTAGGGACAGAAAACTCTAGGTAGGGAGAGTGTCAGTTTCTTTCACTGTGCGAGTCCTTGTTTCTAGGAAAAAAGAAGGAAAGTGAGGAGAATTCTCCTTGTGCTATAGTGTGCTTTAAAAAAAAAAAATTTCTAGGGACAGAAAACTCTAGGTAGGGAGAGTGTCAGTTTCTTTCACTGTGCGAGTCCTTGTTTCTAGGAAAAAAGAAGGAAAGTGAGGGGAATTCTCCTTGTGCTATAGTGTGCTTTAAAAAAACATTTTTTCTAGGGACAGAAAACTCTAGGTAGGGAGAGTGTCAGTTTCTTTCACTGTGCGAGTCCTTGTTTCTAGGGACAAAGAAGGAAAGTGAGGGGAATTCTCCTTGTGCTATAGTGTGCTTTAAAAAAACATTTTTTCTAGGGACAGAAAACTCTAGGTAGGGAGAGTGTCAGTTTCTTTCACTGTGCGAGTCCTTGTTTCTAGGGACAAAGAAGGAAAGTGAGGGGAATTCTCCTTGTGCTATAGTGTGCTTTAAAAAAACATTTTTTCTAGGGACAGAAAACTCTAGGTAGGGAGAGTGTCAGTTTCTTTCACTGTGCGAGTCCTTGTTTCTAGGGACAAAGAAGGAAAGTGAGTGGAATTCTCCTTGTGCTATAGTGTGCTTTAAAAAAACATTTTTTCTAGGGACAGAAAACTCTAGGTAGGGAGAGTGTCAGTTTCTTTCACTGTGCGAGTCCTTGTTTCTAGGAAAAAAGAAGGAAAGTGAGGGGAATTCTCCTTGTGCTATAGTGTGCTTTAAAAAAAAAAAATTTCTAGGGACAGAAAACTCTAGGTAGGGAGAGTGTCAGTTTCTTTCACTGTGCGAGTCCTTGTTTCTAGGAAAAAAGAAGGAAAGTGAGGGGAATTATCCTTGTGCTATAGTGTGCTTTAAAAAAACATTTTTTCTAGGGACAGAAAACTCTAGGTAGGGAGAGTGTCAGTTTCTTTCACTGTGCGAGTCCTTGTTTCTAGGAAAAAAGAAGGAAAGTGAGGGGAATTCTCCTTGTGCTATAGTGTGCTTTAAAAAAAAAATTTTTCTAGGGACAGAAAACTCTAGGTAGGGAGAGTGTCAGTTTCTTTCACTGTGCGAGTCCTTGTTTCTAGGAAAAAAGAAGGAAAGTGAGGGGAATTCTCCTTGTGCTATAGTGTGCTTTAAAAAAACATTTTTTCTAGGGACAGAAAACTCTAGGTAGGGAGAGTGACAGTTTCTTTCACTGTGCGAGTCCTTGTTTCTAGGGACAAAGAAGGAAAGTGAGGGGAATTCTCCTTGTGCTATAGTGTGCTTTAAAAAAACATTTTTTCTAGGGACAGAAAACTCTAGGTAGGGAGAGTGTCAGTTTCTTTCACTGTGCGAGTCCTTGTTTCTAGGGACAAAGAAGGAAAGTGAGGGGAATTCTCCTTGTGCTATAGTGTGCTTTAAAAAAACATTTTTTCTAGGGACAGAAAACTCTAGGTAGGGAGAGTGTCAGTTTCTTTCACTGTGCGAGTCCTTGTTTCTAGGGACAAAGAAGGAAAGTGAGGGGAATTCTCCTTGTGCTATAGTGTGCTTTAAAAAAACATTTTTTCTAGGGACAGAAAACTCTAGGTAGGGAGAGTGTCAGTTTCTTTCACTGTGCGAGTCCTTGTTTCTAGGAAAAAAGAAGGAAAGTGAGGGGAATTCTCCTTGTGCTATAGTGTGCTTTTAAAAAAAAAAATTTCTAGGGACAGAAAACTCTAGGTAGGGAGAGTGTCAGTTTCTTTCACTGTGCGAGTCCTTGTTTCTAGGAAAAAAGAAGGAAAGTGAGGGGAATTATCCTTGTGCTATAGTGTGCTTTAAAAAAACATTTTTTCTAGGGACAGAAAACTCTAGGTAGGGAGAGTGTCAGTTTCTTTCACTGTGCGAGTCCTTGTTTCTAGGAAAAAAGAAGGAAAGTGAGGGGAATTCTCCTTGTGCTATAGTGTGCTTTAAAAAAACATTTTTTCTAGGGACAGAAAACTCTAGGTAGGGAGAGTGTCAGTTTCTTTCACTGTGCGAGTCCTTGTTTCTAGGAAAAAAGAAGGAAAGTGAGGGGAATTCTCCTTGTGCTATAGTGTGCTTTAAAAAAATAGGATTTTTTACTCACCGTAAAATCCTTTTCTCTGAGTCCATGGACCGACACAGCCTCTCTATTGACAAAGTGGGTATTATCCGTTAATTAGGAGTGACTAGGCAGAAAAACTTGTAAAAAGTGTTGCATCACACCTTCTACAGTACCGCCCAGGGGGCGGACCCTCTGGGTATACCCTCTCAGTCTGCACATCGCAGATCAGTTCGTCAAAAAGCAGTACAAACTTAAAAGGAGGGGTGGGTGCTGTGTCGGTCCATGGACTCAGAGAAAAGGATTTTACGGTGAGTAAAAAATCCTATTTACTCTTTCGTCCATGGACCGACACAGCCTCTCTATTGACAAAGTGGGACGTCCCAAAGCAGTGTCAGAGAAAAAAACGAGGGATGGTAACAGCATAAAAACAAACTTCACCCCAAAACACAAAACAGCACTCCTCCAACGGAGGAGTTGCAACTCTAAACAGCCGCCTGCAAAACCTTGCGGCCGAAAGAGGCATCCGAAGATGCACCTACATCAACTTTGTAGAATTTTGTGAAAGTGTGAGCGGACGACCAAGTCGCCGCTTTACATAGTTGGGAAACAGACGCTTGATGTCGGAAAGCCCAAGAGGCACCTATTGCCCTGGTCGAATGCGCCGTGACAGGAAAGGGGGGCGCCTGACCCTTTAAGGCGTAAGCCTGGATTACTATCTGTCGGATCCACCTAGAGATGGTGGCCGATGAGACTGCTTGGCCCTTCTTGGGACCAGCCACCGAAACAAACAGTGAGTCTGACTTCCGGAACAGGGAAGTAGCAGATATGTATACTCTCAAAGCTCGGACAACGTCCAAGGAATGCAACGCCGACTCCTTAGGATTCGACGGCTGAGGACACAAGGATGGAAGTACAATGTCTTCGTTGAGATGAAAAGCCGAAACGACCTTCGGAAGAAAGGAAGGCTGCGGCCGCAGCACCACCTTATCCTTGTGGAAAATCAAATAGGGAGCCTTGCAGGACAAGGCTGCCAGCTCAGAGACTCGTCTAACTGACGTAACAGCCACCAAAAAGACCACCTTCTGAGAAAGTGTCAACAGGGGAATATCTCTAATATTCTCAAACGGTGCCTTCTGAAGCACCGAGAGGACCAGGTTCAAGTCCCACGGAGGTAACGGGGGGCGGACCGGAGGGGCCACATGTCGAACCCCCTGCACAAATGTACTCACGAGAGAGTGAGTCGCCAGGGGTCGCTGAAAAAAGACAGCCAGGGCAGATATCTGTCCCTTAATCGTACTTAGGGCAAGCCTTTGGTCTACCCCATGCTGTAAAAACAGCAGGATTCTGGAAACCAAATAGGTACGCGGATGCCATTTCATTTCCTCACACATGGAGATGTAGGCCCTCCAAGTGCGGTGATAGACCTTCCTAGAGGACGGTTTCCGAGCACTTCTCATAGTAGAAATTACTGAGTCTGACAGGCCCCGGTCTCTCAGTACCTGGTTCTCAACAGCCATGCCGTTAAAGCCAATGACTGTAAAGCAGGATGGAATATGGGACCTTGCGACAGCAGGTCCTTCCGTAGTGGTAGGCGCCAGGGGACGTCTGCTACCAGACGTACTAGATCGGCGTACCAAGGACGCTGAGGCCAATCTGGAGCGATTAGGATCATTGGAATTCCCTCTGCCTCCACTCTGCGGAGCAGAAGAGGAAGAAGCCTTAAGGGAGGGAAGGCATAGATTAGCCGATACTGGCCCCACGATGCTACCAACGCGTCCGTTGCGTCTGCCCATGGGTCTCTTGACCGGGCCACAAACCTCAATACCTTCCGATTGAGTCGGGAAGCCAGAAGATCTACGTCTGGTGTGCCCCATCTTTGGCAGAGGAGTTGGAACACCTCCGGGTGTAAGGACCATTCTCCCTGGTCCAGCATCTGGCGGCTCAGGTAGTCCGCCTGCCAGTTTTCCACACCCGGAATGTACACGGCCGACAGTGCCGGTACGCTCCTCTCTGCCCACTTCAGGATGCGAGCGATCTCCGATGCTGCAGCTGAGCTTCTTGTTCCTCCTTGATGATTGACATATGCCACTGCTGTGGCGTTGTCTGACTGGATCCTGACTGGACGCCCTTGCAGTCTCTGAGACCATTTGAAGAGGCACAGCTTGATCGCCCGGATCTCCAGGACATTGATCGGCAGGAGGGCTTCCTCTGGGGTCCAGCGACCTTGCGCCGACTGGACACCCCAGACTCCCCCCCAACCTGTAAGGCTGGCGTCCGTCGTGATCACTATCCAGTAAACCGGAAGAAATGACTTCCCGGCCATTAGAGCCGGTGCTGTCAGCCACCATACCAGGGATCTCCTGACTAGGTGGCTCACTCGGATTTGATAATCCAGAGATGAAGGGCATCTGTTCCATCTGGACAGAACTTCCCTCTGTAACACTCGAGTGTGGTATTGAGCATATGGGACCGCCTCGAAGGAGGCTACCATGAGGCCCAACACTCGCATGCAAAAACGGAGTGACGACCAATTCCTGGAAGTCAGCTGCCGTACTGCAGCCCGGAGGGTCTGCAACTTCTCCACAGGGAGGAATACCTTTGCCTCTGAGGAATCCAGAATCAACCCCAGGTACACTAGGCGTTGAGTGGGCACCAATACTGACTTTTGCGTGTTTAGTATCCAACCACAGTCTCGAAGAGTCTGACATGTAATGGACACGCTTACCTCTAATTCTGAGCTTGAAGGGCCCTTCAGCAGAAGGTCGTCCAAGTAACCTGTGATAGCGATACCCCGCTGTCTTAGAAGTGCCAGAATCGGAGCGAGCACCTTGGTGAACGTCCTGGGTGCTGAGGCAAGGCCAAACGGGAGGGCCACAAACTGGTAGTGGTTCTTCCCGATAGCAAATCGCAGAAACCTCTGGTGTCTGGAGTATATGGGGACATGCAGGTATGCGTCCTTGATGTCCAAGGAGGCCAGAAAGTCCCCCGGATGGAGAGCCGTGACTACAGATCGAACCGACTCCATCCGAAAACTTTGTACCTTCACAAAGCAATTGAGGGCTCTGAGATCCAAGCTTGGACGAACCCCCTCCTTCTTCGGCACAATGAACAGATTTGAGTAAAAACCCCGTTCCAGTTCTGGAACTGGAATAACTACCCCGCGTTCCAGTAGACCCTGGACCGCCCCATACAGGGCCTCCCGACGGGTCGGTAGTAGCTGGAGATTGGAGGTGTTGAATCTGTCCGGTGGACAAGAGAGAAACTATCTTGTAGCCTGAGGAGATTACTTCGCAAACACACCTGTCGGAGATTAGTACTGTCCACTGAGTCGCGAATTTGCGAAGACGTCTCCCCACCCGAGAGCTGGGTGGGGGTGGACCTTCATGCGGACGCAAATTTGTCCGCAGGCTTATTGGGTATGCGGGACCAGGGACGCTTTTGTCCTTGGGCAGGCGCTTTATCGGCCTGGGGTCTTTTCCCTGTCGCCCTAGGGGGACGAAAAAACCACTTGTGTGCAGTAAAGGAGGGCCCTTGCCCTTGGCGTGGCCCCTTACCCTTGCTAATTTGGGGAAGCAAAGTGCTTTTACTTCCTGTGCATCCTTGATGATGTCATCCAGAGAAGCCCCAAAAAGTCTGTCGCCCTTAAAAGGCAGATCCAACAGGGCTTTCTTGGAAGTCTGGTCCGCAGACCAGCCTTTTAGCCAGATCAGGTGGCGTATTGCTACTGCATAAACCGAAGTTTTAGACAGCAGGGGAATAGTATTCATGTCTGACTCGCAGACAAACCTAAGGCCCTGGACCAACAGGTCGGCCAATGTTATCTCATCAGGAGGAGCATCTCGCTCCTTAACCCCTGGAGTAGCAATCTTGCCCATTCAGTAAGTGTGTGAGACACTAGGGCCCCCGCCAATGCCGGGCGTACTGCCGAGCCTACCACTGAGTATAGGTAGCAAGCGAGTGCTTCAGCCTTCTTATCCACAGGGTCCTAGAAAACAGGAGCCCCTTCTACAGGAATTGTGGTGGCTCTATTAAGTCTGGACACCGGAGGGTCCACTATAGGGGGGAGAGGTCCATTTCTTCAGAAAACTCTCCTCAAAAGGGGTACCGTACCGCAAACCTCTTTGGGGCTGTAAAGACCCTCAGTGGGTTCTCCCATTCCTTGTATAAGAGTTTATCAAAAGACACACAAGGGAACACCTTAGCAGTGCGGGCAGGTCTATGAAACCCAAGTGGACCGGAGTCTCTGCTGCTTCTGCAGTATTTTCCAATTTTAGCATATCCCGCACTGCAGTAATAAGGTCAGATACCAAAGCCGTCTCGCGTACTGACCTGGACTTTGAGTCATTCTCACTGTCCGGTCACGGTCTGCAGTCTCTGGTGCGTCAAAATCTGGGCCCCGAGCCGTAGCTGGACCTGGTTCTGCACCAGAATTATCCCCAGAAGCTTACAGGGGATGGGGCGTTTACTACCCCCTGTATTCCCGTGTGCTGCTTCCACCCTGGCAGCAAACGCCTCTAGGATTGCCGACATAGCGTCCATAGACACCTCAGGGACACCAGCTGCTAAATCTGGTGTTTCAGGGGAGAAGACATCTGGCTCAGATGCCATGCTGACCACACGCTGACACTCACAGGGCTCCAGGCAAGATCTCAATAGGCCACCCTCCTGCGCTGCAGAGATGCTGGGTCACCCAGAGGACTCACCACCCTGGATAGGTACTGCTATGCTGCGCCTATGATGCTGTCCCCTTGCTGCTGTGTCAGTCTGCTTCTTTTATCAGCACTTCCTGTGTGAATTTTCGCGCCAGTGTAATGCACCCTAGAGGCCGGAGGCTCTCGCAAAATGGTTGCCAAAACCGTCTGTATGGAAGATAATGTGGGCTCTAAGAAAATGGCCGCCGACAGAAGATAGAGGTCAGGCAGCCATAGCCCACAAAAAAGATGGCCGCCGAACGGCAATATCTGCATACAGGGTGGACAAACATGGCCGCCGATCACCTGATAGGGGCCAGTGGGTGTGGCCGAACTACAGGAAGATGGCCGCCAGGCAGTTACAAGAGGCCAAACTTGGCATGGACCACCTCAAAATGGCCGCCGACAGCATGGAGACACAGAAACACAGGTAAGCAAAAATGACATTTCTTTTAAATGTTAGTTACAGCCAGCCCCGCTCCAGTGGGACCCCCTAGGTGACCCCCAGCACCCAGCAACCTTTAGCTAGAAGCCCAGGGAGGAGGGAAAGGCAGGGAGAGAGGGAAGAAAGGGGCCACAACCACTTACTTGATCTCTCCAGGAATGTCCAGCTAAATCACCCAGCCGAGGCAGGGGAGTTTTACTTACCTATCCTGCATGTATTCTGCTGGAAGACATTCCAAACAGATCATCGTCCGCACACGGAAGGTGACTGTTGGCCAGGCATGCTGTGATTGGACCCAGAAGGGACGATCATATGTATGCCCTGGAGCATGACGCTCACCGGACAGGCTGCTGCGACTCGGCCGTAAGGTCAGCCGAAGCTGAGCGGTCCGATGCAAGCCTTGGAGCGTAAGCTCACCGGCCAGGCTGCTGCGACTCGGCCGTAAGGTCAGCCGAAGCTGAGCGGTCCGATGCAGGCCCTGGAGCGTAGGCTCACCGGCCACCCGTGGAGCGACGGGCATGTTGTGGAAAACCCAGCGCGTAGCTAGGGTCGGCACACGCTCGATGGCCGAAACTGGGGAGACTACAAGGATCGAGGATCCAGCCTGTCACCCAGTCGGCAGTTGATCGAAGATCGCAGGAAACAACAAATGTAGCAAAAAAATAAAAATATATATATCTTTTTTCCCCGGACCAATGAGCCCGAAGGGAGCCATGTCCTACTCCTTGCTAGACAGAAAAAAACTGATCTGCGATGTGCAGACTGAGAGGGTATACCCAGAGGGTCCGCCCCCTGGGCGGTACTGTAGAAGGTGTGATGCAACACTTTTTACAAGTTTTTCTGCCTAGTCACTCCTAATTAAGGGATAATACCCACTTTGTCAATAGAGAGGCTGTGTCGGTCCATGGACGAAAGAGTAAAAAAAATTCTAGGGACAGAAAACTCTAGGTAGGGAGAGTGTCAGTTTCTTTCACTGTGCGAGTCCTTGTTTCTAGGAAAAAAGAAGGAAAGTGAGGGGAATTCTCCTTGTGCTATAGTGTGCTTTAAAAAAACATTTTTTCTAGGGACAGAAAACTCTAGGTAGGGAGAGTGTCAGTTTCTTTCACTGTGCGAGTCCTTGTTTCTAGGAAAAAAGAAGGAAAGTGAGGGGAATTCTCCTTGTGCTATAGTGTGCTTTAAAAAAACATTTTTTCTAGGGACAGAAAACTCTAGGTAGGGAGAGTGTCAGTTTCTTTCACTGTGCGAGTCCTTGTTTCTAGGAAAAAAGAAGGAAAGTGAGGGGAATTCTCCTTGTGCTATAGTGTGCTTAAAAAAAAAAAAAATTCTAGGGACAGAAAACTCTAGGTAGGGAGAGTGTCAGTTTCTTTCACTGTGCGAGTCCTTGTTTCTAGGAAAAAAGAAGGAAAGTGAGGGGAATTCTCCTTGTGCTATAGTGTGCTTTAAAAAAAAAATTTTTCTAGGGACAGAAAACTCTAGGTAGGGAGAGTGTCAGTTTCTTTCACTGTTACGAGTCCTTGTTTCTAGGAAAAAAGAAGGAAAGTGAGGGGAATTCTCCTTGTGCTATAGTGTGCTTTAAAAAAAAAAATTTCTAGGGACAGAAAACTCTAGGTAGGGAGAGTGTCAGTTTCTTTCACTGTGCGAGTCCTTGTTTCTAGGGACAAAGAAGGAAAGTGAGGGGAATTCTCCTTGTGCTATAGTGTGCTTTAAAAAAACATTTTTTCTAGGGACAGAAAACTCTAGGTAGGGAGAGTGTCAGTTTCTTTCACTGTGCGAGTCCTTGTTTCTAGGGACAAAGAAGGAAAGTGAGGGGAATTCTCCTTGTGCTATAGTGTGCTTTAAAAAAACATTTTTTCTAGGGACAGAAAACTCTAGGTAGGGAGAGTGTCAGTTTCTTTCACTGTGCGAGTCCTTGTTTCTAGGGACAAAGAAGGAAAGTGAGGGGAATTCTCCTTGTGCTATAGTGTGCTTTAAAAAAACATTTTTTCTAGGGACAGAAAACTCTAGGTAGGGAGAGTGTCAGTTTCTTTCACTGTGCGAGTCCTTGTTTCTAGGGACAAAGAAGGAAAGTGAGGGGAATTCTCCTTGTGCTATAGTGTGCTTTAAAAAAAAAAAATTTCTAGGGACAGAAAACTCTAGGTAGGGAGAGTGTCAGTTTCTTTCACTGTGCGAGTCCTTGTTTCTAGGAAAAAAGAAGGAAAGTGAGGGGAATTCTCCTTGTGCTATAGTGTGCTTTAAAAAAAAATAATTTCTAGGGACAGAAAACTCTAGGTAGGGAGAGTGTCAGTTTCTTTCACTGTGCGAGTCCTTGTTTCTAGGAAAAAAGAAGCAAAGTGAGGGGAATTCTCCTTGTGCTATAGTGTGCTTTAAAAAAACATTTTTTCTAGGGACAGAAAACTCTAGGTAGGGAGAGTGTCAGTTTCTTTCACTGTGCGAGTCCTTGTTTCTAGGAAAAAAGAAGGAAAGTGAGGGGAATTCTCCTTGTGCTATAGTGTGCTTTAAAAAAAAATTTTTTCTAGGGACAGAAAACTCTAGGTAGGGAGAGTGTCAGTTTCTTTCACTGTGCGAGTCCTTGTTTCTAGGAAAAAAGAAGGAAAGTGAGGGGAATTCTCCTTGTGCTATAGTGTGCTTTAAAAAAACATTTTTTCTAGGGACAGAAAACTCTAGGTAGGGAGAGTGTCAGTTTCTTTCACTGTGCGAGTCCTTGTTTCTAGGAAAAAAGAAGGAAAGTGAGGGGAATTCTCCTTGTGCTATAGTGTGCTTTAAAAAAAAAAATTTCTAGGGACAGAAAACTCTAGGTAGGGAGAGTGTCAGTTTCTTTCACTGTGCGAGTCCTTGTTTCTAGGAAAAAAGAAGGAAAGTGAGGGGAATTCTCCTTGTGCTATAGTGTGCTTTAAAAAAACATTTTTTCTAGGGACAGAAAACTCTAGGTAGGGAGAGTGTCAGTTTCTTTCACTGTGCGAGTCCTTGTTTCTAGGAAAAAAGAAGGAAAGTGAGGGGAATTCTCCTTGTGCTATAGTGTGCTTTAAAAAAACATTTTTTCGAGGGACAGAAAACTCTAGGTAGGGAGAGTGTCAGTTTCTTTCACTGTGCGAGTCCTTGTTTCTAGGAAAAAAGAAGGAAAGTGAGGGGAATTCTCCTTGTGCTATAGTGTGCTTTAAAAAAAAAAAAATTCTAGGGACAGAAAACTCTAGGTAGGGAGAGTGTCAGTTTCTTTCACTGTGCGAGTCCTTGTTTCTAGGAAAAAAGAAGGAAAGTGAGGGGAATTCTCCTTGTGCTATAGTGTGCTTTAAAAAAACATTTTTTCGAGGGACAGAAAACTCTAGGTAGGGAGAGTGTCAGTTTCTTTCACTGTGCGAGTCCTTGTTTCTAGGAAAAAAGAAGGAAAGTGAGGGGAATTCTCCTTGTGCTATAGTGTGCTTTAAAAAAACATTTTTTCTAGGGACAGAAAACTCTAGGTAGGGAGAGTGTCAGTTTCTTTCACTGTGCGAGTCCTTGTTTCTAGGAAAAAAGAAGGAAAGTGAGGGGAATTCTCCTTGTGCTATAGTGTGCTTTAAAAAAAAAAAAATTCTAGGGACAGAAAACTCTAGGTAGGGAGAGTGTCAGTTTCTTTCACTGTGCGAGTCCTTGTTTCTAGGAAAAAAGAAGGAAAGTGAGGGGAATTCTCCTTGTGCTATAGTGTGCTTTAAAAAAAAAAATTTTCTAGGGACAGAAAACTCTAGGTAGGGAGAGTGTCAGTTTCTTTCACTGTGCGAGTCCTTGTTTCTAGGAAAAAAGAAGGAAAGTGAGGGGAATTCTCCTTGTGCTATAGTGTGCTTTAAAAAAACATTTTTTCTAGGGACAGAAAACTCTAGGTAGGGAGAGTGTCAGTTTCTTTCACTGTGCGAGTCCTTGTTTCTAGGAAAAAAGAAGGAAAGTGAGGGGAATTCTCCTTGTGCTATAGTGTGCTTTAAAAAAAAAAAAAATTCTAGGGACAGAAAACTCTAGGTAGGGAGAGTGTCAGTTTCTTTCACTGTGCGAGTCCTTGTTTCTAGGAAAAAAAAGGAAAGTGAGGGGAATTCTCCTTGTGCTATAGTGTGCTTTAAAAAAACATTTTTTCGAGGGACAGAAAACTCTAGTTAGGGAGAGTGTCAGTTTCTTTCACTGTGCGAGTCCTTGTTTCTAGGAAAAAAGAAGGAAAGTGAGGGGAATTCTCCTTGTGCTATAGTGTGCTTTAAAAAAAAAAATTTCTAGGGACAGAAAACTCTAGGTAGGGAGAGTGTCAGTTTCTTTCACTGTGCGAGTCCTTGTTTCTAGGAAAAAAGAAGGAAAGTGAGGGGAATTCTCCTTGTGCTATAGTGTGCTTTAAAAAAACATTTTTTCTAGGGACAGAAAACTCTAGGTAGGGAGAGTGTCAGTTTCTTTCACTGTGCGAGTCCTTGTTTCTAGGGACAAAGAAGGAAAGTGAGGGGAATTCTCCTTGTGCTATAGTGTGCTTTAAAAAAACATTTTTTCTAGGGACAGAAAACTCTAGGTAGGGAGAGTGTCAGTTTCTTTCACTGTGCGAGTCCTTGTTTCTAGGGACAAAGAAGGAAAGTGAGGGGAATTCTCCTTGTGCTATAGTGTGCTTTAAAAAAACATTTTTTCTAGGGACAGAAAACTCTAGGTAGGGAGAGTGTCAGTTTCTTTCACTGTGCGAGTCCTTGTTTCTAGGAAAAAAGAAGGAAAGTGAGGGGAATTCTCCTTGTGCTATAGTGTGCTTTAAAAAAAAAAAATTTCTAGGGACAGAAAACTCTAGGTAGGGAGAGTGTCAGTTTCTTTCACTGTGCGAGTCCTTGTTTCTAGGAAAAAAGAAGGAAAGTGAGGGGAATTCTCCTTGTGCTATAGTGTGCTTTAAAAAAACATTTTTTCTAGGGACAGAAAACTCTAGGTAGGGAGAGTGTCAGTTTCTTTCACTGTGCGAGTCCTTGTTTCTAGGAAAAAAGAAGGAAAGTGAGGGGAATTCTCCTTGTGCTATAGTGTGCTTTAAAAAAAAAAAATTTCTAGGGACAGAAAACTCTAGGTAGGGAGAGTGTCAGTTTCTTTCACTGTGCGAGTCCTTGTTTCTAGGAAAAAAGAAGGAAAGTGAGGGGAATTCTCCTTGTGCTATAGTGTGCTTTAAAAAAACATTTTTTCTAGGGACAGAAAACTCTAGGTAGGGAGAGTGTCAGTTTCTTTCACTGTGCGAGTCCTTGTTTCTAGGAAAAAAGAAGGAAAGTGAGGGGAATTCTCCTTGTGCTATAGTGTGCTTTAAAAAAAAAAAATTCTAGGGACAGAAAACTCTAGGTAGGGAGAGTGTCAGTTTCTTTCACTGTGCGAGTCCTTGTTTCTAGGAAAAAAGAAGGAAAGTGAGGGGAATTCTCCTTGTGCTATAGTGTGCTTTAAAAAAACATTTTTTCTAGGGACAGAAAACTCTAGGTAGGGAGAGTGTCAGTTTCTTTCACTGTGCGAGTCCTTGTTTCTAGGAAAAAAGAAGGAAAGTGAGGGGAATTCTCCTTGTGCTATAGTGTGCTTTAAAAAAACATTTTTTCTAGGGACAGAAAACTCTAGGTAGGGAGAGTGTCAGTTTCTTTCACTGTGCGAGTCCTTGTTTCTAGGGACAAAGAAGGAAAGTGAGGGGAATTCTCCTTGTGCTATAGTGTGCTTTAAAAAAACATTTTTTCGAGGGACAGAAAACTCTAGTTAGGGAGAGTGTCAGTTTCTTTCACTGTGCGAGTCCTTGTTTCTAGGAAAAAAGAAGGAAAGTGAGGGGAATTCTCCTTGTGCTATAGTGTGCTTTAAAAAAAAAAATTTCTAGGGACAGAAAACTCTAGGTAGGGAGAGTGTCAGTTTCTTTCACTGTGCGAGTCCTTGTTTCTAGGAAAAAAGAAGGAAAGTGAGGGGAATTCTCCTTGTGCTATAGTGTGCTTTAAAAAAACATTTTTTCTAGGGACAGAAAACTCTAGGTAGGGAGAGTGTCAGTTTCTTTCACTGTGCGAGTCCTTGTTTCTAGGGACAAAGAAGGAAAGTGAGGGGAATTCTCCTTGTGCTATAGTGTGCTTTAAAAAAACATTTTTTCTAGGGACAGAAAACTCTAGGTAGGGAGAGTGTCAGTTTCTTTCACTGTGCGAGTCCTTGTTTCTAGGGACAAAGAAGGAAAGTGAGGGGAATTCTCCTTGTGCTATAGTGTGCTTTAAAAAAACATTTTTTCTAGGGACAGAAAACTCTAGGTAGGGAGAGTGTCAGTTTCTTTCACTGTGCGAGTCCTTGTTTCTAGGAAAAAAGAAGGAAAGTGAGGGGAATTCTCCTTGTGCTATAGTGTGCTTTAAAAAAAAAAAATTTCTAGGGACAGAAAACTCTAGGTAGGGAGAGTGTCAGTTTCTTTCACTGTGCGAGTCCTTGTTTCTAGGAAAAAAGAAGGAAAGTGAGGGGAATTCTCCTTGTGCTATAGTGTGCTTTAAAAAAACATTTTTTCTAGGGACAGAAAACTCTAGGTAGGGAGAGTGTCAGTTTCTTTCACTGTGCGAGTCCTTGTTTCTAGGAAAAAAGAAGGAAAGTGAGGGGAATTCTCCTTGTGCTATAGTGTGCTTTAAAAAAAAAAAAATTCTAGGGACAGAAAACTCTAGGTAGGGAGAGTGTCAGTTTCTTTCACTGTGCGAGTCCTTGTTTCTAGGAAAAAAGAAGGAAAGTGAGGGGAATTCTCCTTGTGCTATAGTGTGCTTTAAAAAAACATTTTTTCTAGGGACAGAAAACTCTAGGTAGGGAGAGTGTCAGTTTCTTTCACTGTGCGAGTCCTTGTTTCTAGGAAAAAAGAAGGAAAGTGAGGGGAATTCTCCTTGTGCTATAGTGTGCTTTAAAAAAAAAAAAATTCTAGGGACAGAAAACTCTAGGTAGGGAGAGTGTCAGTTTCTTTCACTGTGCGAGTCCTTGTTTCTAGGAAAAAAGAAGGAAAGTGAGGGGAATTCTCCTTGTGCTATAGTGTGCTTTAAAAAAACATTTTTTCTAGGGACAGAAAACTCTAGGTAGGGAGAGTGTCAGTTTCTTTCACTGTGCGAGTCCTTGTTTCTAGGAAAAAAGAAGGAAAGTGAGGGGAATTCTCCTTGTGCTATAGTGTGCTTTAAAAAAACATTTTTTCTAGGGACAGAAAACTCTAGGTAGGGAGAGTGTCAGTTTCTTTCACTGTGCGAGTCCTTGTTTCTAGGGACAAAGAAGGAAAGTGAGGGGAATTCTCCTTGTGCTATAGTGTGCTTTAAAAAAACATTTTTTCTAGGGACAGAAAACTCTAGGTAGGGAGAGTGTCAGTTTCTTTCACTGTGCGAGTCCTTGTTTCTAGGAAAAAAGAAGGAAAGTGAGGGGAATTCTCCTTGTGCTATAGTGTGCTTTAAAAAAAAAAAAATTCTAGGGACAGAAAACTCTAGGTAGGGAGAGTGTCAGTTTCTTTCACTGTGCGAGTCCTTGTTTCTAGGAAAAAAGAAGGAAAGTGAGGGGAATTCTCCTTGTGCTATAGTGTGCTTTAAAAAAACATTTTTTCTAGGGACAGAAAACTCTAGGTAGGGAGAGTGTCAGTTTCTTTCACTGTGCGAGTCCTTGTTTCTAGGAAAAAAGAAGGAAAGTGAGGGGAATTCTCCTTGTGCTATAGTGTGCTTTAAAAAAAAAAATTTCTAGGGACAGAAAACTCTAGGTAGGGAGAGTGTCAGTTTCTTTCACTGTGCGAGTCCTTGTTTCTAGGAAAAAAGAAGGAAAGTGAGGGGAATTCTCCTTGTGCTATAGTGTGCTTTAAAAAAACATTTTTTCTAGGGACAGAAAACTCTAGGTAGGGAGAGTGTCAGTTTCTTTCACTGTGCGAGTCCTTGTTTCTAGGGACAAAGAAGGAAAGTGAGGGGAATTCTCCTTGTGCTATAGTGTGCTTTAAAAAAACATTTTTTCTAGGGACAGAAAACTCTAGGTAGGGAGAGTGTCAGTTTCTTTCACTGTGCGAGTCCTTGTTTCTAGGGACAAAGAAGGAAAGTGAGGGGAATTCTCCTTGTGCTATAGTGTGCTTTAAAAAAACATTTTTTCTAGGGACAGAAAACTCTAGGTAGGGAGAGTGTCAGTTTCTTTCACTGTGCGAGTCCTTGTTTCTAGGAAAAAAGAAGGAAAGTGAGGGGAATTCTCCTTGTGCTATAGTGTGCTTTAAAAAAACATTTTTTCTAGGGACAGAAAACTCTAGGTAGGGAGAGTGTCAGTTTCTTTCACTGTGCGAGTCCTTGTTTCTAGGAAAAAAGAAGGAAAGTGAGGGGAATTCTCCTTGTGCTATAGTGTGCTTTAAAAAAAAAAATTTCTAGGGACAGAAAACTCTAGGTAGGGAGAGTGTCAGTTTCTTTCACTGTGCGAGTCCTTGTTTCTAGGAAAAAAGAAGGAAAGTGAGGGGAATTCTCCTTGTGCTATAGTGTGCTTTAAAAAAATATTTTTTCTAGGGACAGAAAACTCTAGGTAGGGAGAGTGTCAGTTTCTTTCACTGTGCGAGTCCTTGTTTCTAGGAAAAAAGAAGGAAAGTGAGGGGAATTCTCCTTGTGCTATAGTGTGCTTTAAAAAAACATTTTTTCTAGGGACAGAAAACTCTAGGCAGGGAGAGTGTCAGTTTCTTTCACTGTGCGAGTCCTTGTTTCTAGGAAAAAAGAAGGAAAGTGAGGGGAATTCTCCTTGTGCTATAGTGTGCTTTAAAAAAAAAATAATTCTAGGGACAGAAAACTCTAGGTAGGGAGAGTGTCAGTTTCTTTCACTGTGCGAGTCCTTGTTTCTAGGAAAAAAGAAGGAAAGTGAGGGGAATTCTCCTTGTGCTATAGTGTGCTTTAAAAAAAAAAAAATTCTAGGGACAGAAAACTCTAGGTAGGGAGAGTGTCAGTTTCTTTCACTGTGCGAGTCCTTGTTTCTAGGAAAAAAGAAGGAAAGTGAGGGGAATTCTCCTTGTGCTATAGTGTGCTTTAAAAAAACATTTTTTCGAGGGACAGAAAACTCTAGGTAGGGAGAGTGTCAGTTTCTTTCACTGTGCGAGTCCTTGTTTCTAGGAAAAAAGAAGGAAAGTGAGGGGAATTCTCCTTGTGCTATAGTGTGCTTTAAAAAAAAAAAAATTCTAGGGACAGAAAACTCTAGGTAGGGAGAGTGTCAGTTTCTTTCACTGTGCGAGTCCTTGTTTCTAGGAAAAAAGAAGGAAAGTGAGGGGAATTCTCCTTGTCCTAGAGTGTGCTTTAAAAAAACATTTTTTCGAGGGACAGAAAACTCTAGGTAGGGAGAGTGTCAGTTTCTTTCACTGTGCGAGTCCTTGTTTCTAGGAAAAAAGAAGGAAAGTGAGGGGAATTCTCCTTGTGCTATAGTGTGCTTTAAAAAAACATTTTTTCTAGGGACAGAAAACTCTAGGTAGGGAGAGTGTCAGTTTCTTTCACTGTGCGAGTCCTTGTTTCTAGGAAAAAAGAAGGAAAGTGAGGGGAATTCTCCTTGTGCTATAGTGTGCTTTAAAAAAAAAAATTTTCTAGGGACAGAAAACTCTAGGTAGGGAGAGTGTCAGTTTCTTTCACTGTGCGAGTCCTTGTTTCTAGGAAAAAAGAAGGAAAGTGAGGGGAATTCTCCTTGTGCTATAGTGTGCTTTAAAAAAAAAAAATTTCTAGGGACAGAAAACTCTAGGTAGGGAGAGTGTCAGTTTCTTTCACTGTGCGAGTCCTTGTTTCTAGGAAAAAAGAAGGAAAGTGAGGGGAATTCTCCTTGTGCTATAGTGTGCTTTAAAAAAACATTTTTTCTAGGACAGAAAACTCTAGGTAGGGAGAGTGTCAGTTTCTTTCACTGTGCGAGTCCTTGTTTCTAGGAAAAAAGAAGGAAAGTGAGGGGAATTCTCCTTGTGCTATAGTGTGCTTTAAAAAAACATTTTTTCGAGGGACAGAAAACTCTAGGTAGGGAGAGTGTCAGTTTCTTTCACTGTGCGAGTCCTTGTTTATAGGAAAAAAGAAGGAAAGTGAGGGGAATTCTCCTTGTGCTATAGTGTGCTTTAAAAAAAAAAAATTTCTAGGGACAGAAAACTCTAGGTAGGGAGAGTGTCAGTTTCTTTCACTGTGCGAGTCCTTGTTTCTAGGAAAAAAGAAGGAAAGTGAGGGGAATTCTCCTTGTGCTATAGTGTGCTTTAAAAAAACATTTTTTCGAGGGACAGAAAACTCTAGGTAGGGAGAGTGTCAGTTTCTTTCACTGTGCGAGTCCTTGTTTCTAGGAAAAAAGAAGGAAAGTGAGGGGAATTCTCCTTGTGCTATAGTGTGCTTTAAAAAAACATTTTTTCTAGGGACAGAAAACTCTAGGTAGGGAGAGTGTCAGTTTCTTTCACTGTGCGAGTCCTTGTTTCTAGGAAAAAAGAAGGAAAGTGAGGGGAATTCTCCTTGTGCTATAGTGTGCTTTAAAAAAAAAAAATTTCTAGGGACAGAAAACTCTAGGTAGGGAGAGTGTCAGTTTCTTTCACTGTGCGAGTCCTTGTTTCTAGGAAAAAAGAAGGAAAGTGAGGGGAATTCTCCTTGTGCTATAGTGTGCTTTAAAAAAAAAAAAATTTCTAGGGACAGAAAACTCTAGGTAGGGAGAGTGTCAGTTTCTTTCACTGTGCGAGTCCTTGTTTCTAGGAAAAAAGAAGGAAAGTGAGGGGAATTCTCCTTGTGCTATAGTGTGCTTTAAAAAAACATTTTTTCTAGGGACAGAAAACTCTAGGTAGGGAGAGTGTCAGTTTCTTTCACTGTGCGAGTCCTTGTTTCTAGGAAAAAAGAAGGAAAGTGAGGGGAATTCTCCTTGTGCTATAGTGTGCTTTAAAAAAAAAAAATTTCTAGGGACAGAAAACTCTAGGTAGGGAGAGTGTCAGTTTCTTTCACTGTGCGAGTCCTTGTTTCTAGGAAAAAAGAAGGAAAGTGAGGGGAATTCTCCTTGTGCTATAGTGTGCTTTAAAAAAACATTTTTTCGAGGGACAGAAAACTCTAGGTAGGGAGAGTGTCAGTTTCTTTCACTGTGCGAGTCCTTGTTTCTAGGAAAAAAGAAGGAAAGTGAGGGGAATTCTCCTTGTGCTATAGTGTGCTTTAAAAAAAAAAAATTTCTAGGGACAGAAAACTCTAGGTAGGGAGAGTGTCAGTTTCTTTCACTGTGCGAGTCCTTGTTTCTAGGAAAAAAGAAGGAAAGTGAGGGGAATTCTCCTTGTGCTATAGTGTGCTTTAAAAAAACATTTTTTCTAGGGACAGAAAACTCTAGGTAGGGAGAGTGTCAGTTTCTTTCACTGTGCGAGTCCTTGTTTCTAGGAAAAAAGAAGGAAAGTGAGGGGAATTCTCCTTGTGCTATAGTGTGCTTTAAAAAAAAAAAATTCTAGGGACAGAAAACTCTAGGTAGTGTGAGGGGGTTAGCTCGGCAGCGGGTGTGTGTGACCCCCGAGATGGGCTCCCCACACAAAAACAGGCCCAGCAAACGGAGGTTGTGGTTTTCAAAATCAAAAAGGTGCGGTTTATTTTCTATTTACAGTGACAAAACACAGCAAAGCAAAAGAAACATAAACAAAATAAATCCTGGTCAACTTGACCTCTGACTAAACATACAGGTTTCCTAACTAACAACTGGGATCAGCCTAGTGCTGTCCTAGTCCCTAAGTCCCTGGTTTTAAATGTCCAAGCAAATAGCCACACAGGCTTTGTCTCACCGCACAGGGGTTCACTCTCCCTAGACAGTCCACACAGGTCTGGTTCCAGGCATGAGCTAACATCTAATGAAGCTGGGAGTTCTTATAGAGGCCTAAATGAGCTGACAAGGTTCAGCTGGTCTCCTCATCTCTGTCTGCACGACGCCCCACACTCTCCCTAGAGGTATGAGTCATCCATGAGCCCACTAGCCTTATACAACTCTCCACCTAGTTGTATAAGTCGGCGTAAAGCCTGAATCTGGGCGAAATATATCTACCCCCCTGGATGCAACCAGGTGACTTTACCTTCCTGCTGTCACAGTAGGGAGAGTGTCAGTTTCTTTCACTGTGCGAGTCCTTGTTTCTAGGAAAAAAGAAGGAAAGTGAGGGGAATTCTCCTTGTGCTATAGTGTGCTTTAAAAAAACATTTTTTCTAGGGACAGAAAACTCTAGGTAGGGAGAGTGTCAGTTTCTTTCACTGTGCGAGTCCTTGTTTCTAGGGACAAAGAAGGAAAGTGAGGGGAATTCTCCTTGTGCTATAGTGTGCTTTAAAAAAAATTTTTTTCTAGGGACAGAAAACTCTAGGTAGGGAGAGTGTCAGTTTCTTTCACTGTGCGAGTCCTTGTTTCTAGGAAAAAAGAAGGAAAGTGAGGGGAATTCTCCTTGTGCTATAGTGTGCTTTAAAAAAAAAAATTTCTAGGGACAGAAAACTCTAGGTAGGGAGAGTGTCAGTTTCTTTCACTGTGCGAGTCCTTGTTTCTAGGAAAAAAGAAGGAAAGTGAGGGGAATTCTCCTTGTGCTATAGTGTGCTTTAAAAAAAAAATTTTTCTAGGGACAGAAAACTCTAGGTAGGGAGAGTGTCAGTTTCTTTCACTGTGCAAGTCCTTGTTTCTAGGGACAAAGAAGGAAAGTGAGGGGAATTCTCCTTGTGCTATAGTGTGCTTTAAAAAAACATTTTTTCTAGGGACAGAAAACTCTAGGTAGGGAGAGTGTCAGTTTCTTTCACTGTGCGAGTCCTTGTTTCTAGGAAAAAAGAAGGAAAGTGAGGGGAATTCTCCTTGTGCTATAGTGTGCTTTAAAAAAACATTTTTTCTAGGGACAGAAAACTCTAGGTAGGGAGAGTGTCAGTTTCTTTCACTGTGCGAGTCCTTGTTTCTAGGAAAAAAGAAGGAAAGTGAGGGGAATTCTCCTTGTGCTATAGTGTGCTTTAAAAAAACATTTTTTCTAGGGACAGAAAACTCTAGGTAGGGAGAGTGTCAGTTTCTTTCACTGTGCGAGTCCTTGTTTCTAGGAAAAAAGAAGGAAAGTGAGGGGAATTCTCCTTGTGCTATAGTGTGCTTTAAAAAAAAAAAAATTCTAGGGACAGAAAACTCTAGGTAGGGAGAGTGTCAGTTTCTTTCACTGTGCGAGTCCTTGTTTCTAGGGACAAAGAAGGAAAGTGAGGGGAATTCTCCTTGTGCTATAGTGTGCTTTAAAAAAACATTTTTTCTAGGGACAGAAAACTCTAGGTAGGGAGAGTGTCAGTTTCTTTCACTGTGCGAGTCCTTGTTTCTAGGGACAAAGAAGGAAAGTGAGGGGAATTCTCCTTGTGCTATAGTGTGCTAAAGCATTCCTCATCAACCATCTTTGAAATCCTTGTTTTTTGGACAGTCAGGGAAATTGTCGTTGTGCTATTCTGTGCAAAAGCAATCATCCTCAACCATATTTAGAAATCCTTAAGTAAAGGGACAGAGAAGGACACCTGAAGGTAGCCCTTATTGCTTTTTTCCCATCTCCCTGCAGGCCATCTATTAGAATGTCTGGAAGGCAAACAAGGAGAGGCAGACAGTCAGGAGGCAATAAAAGAGGGCAAGCAGGCTCTGTGTCTGGGGGCAACAGTGCTGGTCGTGGACGCGGTGCATTGTCATCAGCACATGGCCATGGGACACGCTTGTCCTTCTTTTCGGCAGCTGGACATGTTGAGCCACATCATGCCGAAGACTTGGTAGAGTGGATGACCAAGCCCTCCTCCTCCTCCTCATCCTCTCTCACCCAGGCTCAGGGTACTGGCAAAGCAGCTGCCAAAGCGTCCTCTTCCCTGGTATCAATGTCAGACTCATCATCAGTCACTCCTTCCCTAGACCCACCATGTCCTCCTCCTGAGGAGTCCCCCGAACTGTTTGAGCACAGTGTTGGGTACATGCTCCAGGAGGATGCCCAGCGTTTCGAAGGGTCTGATGATGAAACCCAGCTACAGGAAGGCAGTAGCGTGAGAGCAGACAGAGGGGATGCTCAAGAAGGACACCAATCTGGCAGTCATGTTCCAGCAGCTGCAGCATACTGCCAGATTGGCTCCAGTGATGAGGAGGGAGGGGATGATGAGGTCACTGACTCCACGTGGGTGCCTAATAGGAGAGAGGAGGAGGAGGAGGATGAGGAGGAGGCACATCTCCAACGAGGCAGGATGCCCTTTGGTGGCCAGCGTAAGGGCAGTACACTGACGGAATCACACCGCAGAGCTCCGCCTGTGCAGGGCGCTGCCTCTGCCCGTCATTCAAAAAGTTCCTTGGTGTGGGCCTTTTTTGAGGCTAGTGCATCAGATCGCACAGCTGCTGTTTGCAACATATGTCTCAAGCGTATATCGCGTGGCCAAAACATCAGCCGCTTGGGTACCACATGCCTGACCAGACATATGTTGACCTGCCATGCAGCTCGTTGGCAAGCCTACCTCAAAGACCCACACCAAAGAACAAAGCGGACCTCTCCTTGCACCGCATCAGCTGGGATCTCCAACCCCACTATAACTTCAGTCCTCTCTGAAACATGCACTGAGAGGAATGAAGGTGTAGAATTAGGTGTGTCACAGCCAAGTACTTGCGGCCACTCTGCTAGCAGTACACCGACGTCCGATTCTAGCAGGCAAATTTCCCTGCCCCAGCTGCTGGACCGTCGAAAGAAGTTCACTCCCAGCCATCCACATGCCCAGCGGTTGAATGCTAGCTTGGCTAAATTGCTAGCGCTTCAACTGCTGCCTTTTCAGTTGGTAGACTCGGCCCCCTTCTGTGAGTTTGTGCAATGTGCGGTTCCTCAGTGGCAGGTTCCCAAACGCCACTTTTTCTCACGGAAGGCTATTCCGGCTCTCTACCGGCATGTGGAAGGCAATGTCTTGGCCTCGCTGGACAGGGCGGTCAGCGGTAAGGTGCATATTACCGCTGACTCATGGTCCAGCAGGCATGGACAGGGACGTTACCTTTCTTTCACGGCCCATTGGGTCACTCTTTTGGCAGCTGGGAAGGATGCAGGACAAGGTGCAGTAGTGTTGGAGGTTGTTCCACCGCCACGCCTCCAAAATGCTGCTACTGGTTGTGACACACCTCTCTCCTCCACCCCCTCCTCTTCTTCTTCCTCCATGGCCTCTTCCTGTGGTTTGTCCTATGAATCAGCGGTGCTCCGTAGCCGTTCACGGGGCTACGCAAGTACGCAGGCAAAAAGATGCCATGCCGTGCTTGCGCTGGTGTGTTTGGGGGACAGAAGCCACACTGGGGCAGAGGTCCTGTCTGCTCTGCAGGGCCAGGCCGAGAGGTGGTTGACGCCACGCCAGCTTAAGCCAGGAATGGTGGTTTGCGACAATGGCACCAACCTCCTCTCCGCCCTCCGACAGGGACAACTGACCCATGTGCCCTGTGTGGCTCACGTCCTTAACCTGGTGGTGCAGCGGTTCTTGGGCAGGTACCTGGGCTTACAGGATGTCCTGAGGCAGGCCAGGAAAGTCTGTGTGCATTTCCGCAGATCTTATAATGCCAGTGCTCGCCTGGCTGAGCTGCAAAAGGAGTTGAACCTGCCCAAGAACCGCCTTATATGTGACATGCCCACCAGGTGGAACTCAACGTTGGCCATGCTGCAGCGGCTGCACATGCAGCAGAGGGCCATCAATGAGTACCTGTGCGACTACGGCACCAGGACAGGGTCAGGGGAGCTTGTTTTTTTTTCTCCACGCCAGTGGGGCATGATCAGGGATGCATGCACTGTCCTGGCACCATTTGAGGAGGCCACGAGGATGGTGAGCAGTGACAGTGCATGCATCAGTGACACTGTACCTCTTGTCCACCTGTTGGAGCACACGCTGCGTGGAATAATGGACAGGGCACTTGAGGCAGAACAGAGGCAGGAAGAGGAGGACTTCCTTGCCTCTCAAGGCCCCCTTTACCCAGACAGTGTTCCTTCTGTCCCACCCATCGCACAGGAAGAGGAGGAGGAGGAGGAGGAGGAGGATTGTGTCAGCATGGAGGTGGAGGCTGGCACTCAGCATCATCAGCAGCAGTCTTTTAGGGATGATTTACAGTCCCAAGAAACCAGTGGACTTGTACGTGGCTGGGAGGAGGTGGCTGCGGATCATGTCGTCCTTAGTGACCCAGAGGACTCCGGAGCGAATGCCTCAGCAAACCTACGCTGCATGGCCTCCCTGATCCTGCAAAGTCTGCGGAAGGATCCTCGTATTCTTCGGATCAAGGAGAGGGACCATTACTGGCTGGCCACTCTCCTTGATCCACGGTACAAGGGTAAGGTTGCGGACCTTATGTTACCGTCGCAGAGGGAGCAGAGGATGAGACAACTCCGGGAGGCCTTGCAGAAAGGTCTGTGCAACGCGTTCCCAGAGACTGGGAGGTTACAAACTCCTGGTCCTGGACAACGAGTTGCTGAGGCTTCGGCCAGTCAAAGAAGGAGCGGTGGGGAAGGTGGCCGTCTGACCGATGCGTTCAGACAATTCTTTAGTCCGCAGCCCCAAAGTATGATCGGTTCCAGCAACCATCGCCAGCGTCTGATAAACATGGTGCAGGAATATCTAGGGGCAAGGTCAGACTTGGACACCTTCCCCACCGAAAATCCTCTGGCTTACTGGGTCTTGAGGATGGATCACTGGCCAGAGCTTGCACAGTATGCAATTGAGCTACTGGCCTGTCCTGCATCCAGCGTTCTTTCGGAACGCACATTCAGTGCTGCTGGAGGATTTGTCACGGATCACAGGGTGCGCCTGTCCACCGACTCGGTTGATCGACTGACTTTCATCAAGATGAACCAGTCTTGGATCACCACCAGCTACCACACACCTGATGCTGATATAACAGACTAATTGATTTTAACATGTCACATCCCTTCAAGACTGATGCTGATGCTGAGTGCCTGTGCTGTTATGTTGACTGGCTATCCTCCTCCTCCGAGTCCTCAATGATACGATTGATGATGATAGCTTGGAAGATCATTTTTGTTTATGGGTGCCGCCACCAGTGGCTAAGGCCCAATTTTTCAGCCCCTGTTTTACAGGGGCGTGTAATTACAATTTTTTTTAGCAATAATTTGCCATAGGGCTCATTGCTGTGCTCCAAGTACAGTATCTGTGAGGGGTTGGAGTGTTGTGGCACCAGTGCCTAAGGCCCAATTTTTCAGCCCCTGTTTAAAAGGGGCGTGTCATTACAATTTTTGAAGCAATACTTTGCAACAGGGCTCATTGCTGTGCTCCAAGTACAGTATCTGTGAGGGGTTGTAGTGTTGTGCCACCAGTGCCTAAGGCCCAATTTTTCAGCCCCTGTTTAACAGGGGCGTGTCATTACAATTTTTGAAGCAATACTTTGCAACAGGGCTCATTGCTGTGCTCCAAGTACAGTATCTGTGAGGGGTTGTAGTGTTGTGCCACCAGTGCCTAAGGCCCAATTTTTCAGCCCCTGTTCAACAGGGGCATGCAATTACAATTCTTGATCTAATAATTCACAGCAGGGCCCATTGCTGCACCCACCAAGAGTAACTGTCAGGGCTTACAGTGTTGTGGCACCAGCACCACCATCAAAGGCCCAATTTTTACTACCACTGTTCAACAATTATATGTAATTAAAATTCCTGATATAATAGTTGACAGCAGGGCGTTCCAGCACCAACCAAGAGTAACTGTGAGTGCTTACAGTGTTGTGCCAACACCAACAACTAAGGGGCCTATTTCTGCAGAGTATATACGGCAGGTCCCTACTTTCAAACATCCAACTTACAAACGACTCCTACTTGCAAACGCAAGAAGACAACAGGAAGTGAGAGGAAATCTACCACTAGGAAGGAAAATTCTCTCCTGTAAGAATAAATATGGGAGAAAGGTGTCTCCTCTGTACTGATGCTTTATCAGCAATCCTTGTTTCAAGAAAAACACCACATTTCAAAAACAGTTGTCATTGGGACGGAAAGTGAGGTGAAATGTTCTGAACAGGGGCACAGACAGCAAAACAAATGTTACAGGGGTGATAACCCTTACCTATGTTTTCCAAAAAGTTTAAAAATAGATTTTTGGGCTGGAGCTACACTTCAACAATGTACCTGTTCAAAATTACAAACACATTCTACATAAGAACAAACCTACAGTCCCTGTCTTGTATGCACCGCCTGTATACGGCTGTTCAGAGTATATAGGGCCTTTTTTATTTTATGTGCGGGGTTCCCCTTAATATCCATACAAGACCCAAAGGGGCTGGTAATGGGCTGGGGTAGGGGGGGGGTCATGGGGTAGCTATGCCATTTTTCTTAAAGATTTTCATCCATATTACCGGGACCAGACATTACATTAAAGCCGCAAGCAGTTTTAAATGGCTTTTTTTTCCTTTAGAAGTGTCATTTTGTGCAGGGACAGTTCTAAACACGGGAAACACGTGGCACTTCACAGGCATACTTTAGACACCCCCCAGGTACGATATTTAAAGGAATATTTGACTTTTTTTTTTCACTTTATGCATCATTAAAATGACTGCTCCCGAAAAACGACCGTTTTTAAAACTTCTTTTTGCATTGATACATGTCCCCTGGTGCAGAACCCGGGTTCCCAAACCCTTTTTAGGACAATAACATGCATAATAGTTGTTATAATTAGCACTTTAGAATTCGAACGTTCGCATCCATTGTATTCAATAGGGTTCTAATGTTCGTACGAACTTTCGGTCTGTTCGCGGGTTCTGGTGCGAACCGAACCCGGGGGTGTTCGGCTCATCACTATTGACTAGTAATAGTAATTAAAAAATATAATTATTACTAGTCATACAATAGAATTCATCTATAGCTTGTAGGCGGAACATTCGACCGGAAATGTATGATTGCAGCGTCGTACAGTTTCGCTGCTCCGTCGAATCTTCTTTGAACATTCGACAGACACCATAAGCCTTCAATGACAGATTTGACCTTAATTAATTCAGATTTTCGGATGAATGCAATTTCTAACGAAAAACGAAATAAATAAAAACGAATTTCGGGAGTAACTAAATAAATTTATTTTTCTAACGAAAACGAAATTCCGAAACGAAATATTTCAGTGTGCACATGTCTACTCCTTTGTAACATATCTTATTATATTACTTTTATTTCATCAAGGGAGAGGGAAATTTTTTGGGCACACTGGCCGCTTTCAGTACAAAGGTCACTGGAAAGGAAAAGTCACCACGCAGTTTTCCTAAGGGGACATCAGTTTCATTGTGGTGAGGAAGGCAACCCAACCGGGAGCACTCACAAGTTGTAACATAAATAAGGCAGCAGATTTAAGACTCAAGGGTGCTTATAGCATCTGTCTTGAGGAGCAGAATGCAGCCAGGCTGGTCCGTACCCAAATAGGAAGTTTTCAGGAAGGATGGTGTGTCCCTGCACTTTCCCTACTCCTCTGGAACCTTTCAATGACGCTAAGCACTGTCCCTGGGTATCATGTCCCTAAACTGACACTCTCAAAAATGCATGCCAAGCAAAGAAGCCAGGGTCTTAAATCAGCTCTGCCCTCACCCAAGATGGCCACCAGAGTCACAAGGGGCACCAGCATCCAATCGGATAGCTGCCTCCATGTGACCGAGAAAACCATAGAGGAACCAAGTTCCTCTCAACTTTCTTCCCCATCTGCGGTCAAGTGCCACCTGCAGTGGAAAATTTAAACTGCACCTGCCTACATCACAGCCATTTGTTAGGGCAAGTTTTTGTTTGTCTATTTATTTATATCGTTTCTGCTTGATGTTTTGTTTATGTTGCTGTAGGGGGTGGCATTTACAGTCCCATGTTATTTCTCCTGCTAACACATCAAAGAGTACCTGTACATAGAAGCTTCTTGCTCCCTCTCTCATGTCACAGCTCTAGAAAGCAACTGTGAAAACTCAGACTGCAATGAGACTTTTAAAATGAAAGTAGATTTTTACACAGTCGTTCTGGATACAGCACTATCATTGCAATGGACAGAAACCTTTTCTTCTATTAGCTGGGGTCAGCCAATTAAAAAAATATTTTTTTTTTTTGACAATAGTGAGCAGAGGGATTAGGAAGCTAACGTGAAAGTATTTAAAATACATTTTTACAGAGTTTTCACAGCTGTTATCTAGGGATTACTAGAGAATTGTGGCAAGAGAGGGGGAGCAATAAAAAAACTCACAACTGCCTGAGATGCAACAGGATAGCAAGGGGAATTGCATGGGTGACCTTGAGTTTAAATAATGAACTGGGAGGAGAATGTTGAGTATTATGGTGTTAAGGGCTGGAATCTCTTCTCCTTGTAACAGTGATGACCTACTTACACCTGTACTTACACTAACAGGGCTATTTTTCAGCTGGAACTTGGTGGAACTCAGTTCCACCACCTCTGGCCCTCTGCTCCCTGCTCACCACTATCACTTGTAAACACAGAAGTCCGGCTTCTGTGTTTACAAGTAACAGCTTGTCTCCCAATGGCTCCCACAGATCTGATCTGTTGAGCAGCTTTCAATGAGTGCAGGATGGGGTCAAGGGAGATGCAGGTGCCTGGGGTGGAGAGCAGATCTCGATAGCCCCACTGGATGATCTCCCTGCAAGTGAGAGGCAAAGCCACCTACAGCGTGTGGGGAGATTCTAGAGCCAGCTGGATTCTTAAGCTTAATACAGTAACACAAGTAAGATGGTGGAGCTTTTAAGGAGGTAGGGAGAAGATGGGGGCAGTGGAAGCGGGGTTGCATGCAGAAGTCAGAACTGAGGTGGGGTGAAAATTAAATGTGGATAGGAGATGCAGAGGTACGCAGCTGTGGAAGAAGTCTGAACTCTGCATTCTGTATTTAATGTACTCCTGGTATTTAATGCTTCCACTGTTAGTGGAATTAATGCAGTTTTGAGGGTGTGTGTGTGGGGGCAGGGGTTTGGGAGGGTCATGGTTGAGTTCCCATGCCTATTTACTAAGAAAAAAAAGCCCTGTACACTACAATAGACAAAGAGAAAATGTCACAGTGGTTGTGTACACTGCACCACTAGATGAATGTAGGCCCTAAAGATGACCGAGGCACAGAATCGAAGAAGCTGCCTGGTATTCACGAGCTCACCTTCCAAGGGGCGAAGGACTTCGATGTGGAAAAATTCCATGTGAAGGCCCACTGACACAGCAGGGCTGGCAAAAGCTGACTCTAATAAGATGGTAGAGAATCAAAAGACAACATCAAGTTTAGACAAGCAAGAAGTCAGGGTTGGCAGCAAGCAAGAATCGTCCAAGTACAGGCAGAGATCAGGGACAGGCAGTAGGCATAAATAGTACTCAGAGGTACGGGTATCTGAGACAGGAAATCAGGAGCAAAGTCATGAGACCTGGAAGCTTAGATTTTAATTTCAGAGAGATATTTCTGGTCAGGCCCCTCAAAGAAGTTGAACACTCTAGAGCAGTGGTTCTCAACCAGGGTTCCTTCAGAGGTTGCTAGGGGTTCCTTCAGCATTGGGCAATTTCTGCCTCTCAGATAATTTCCTACTGACACCATTGATCTTTTTAGCTATCTGTAAGGAGGTGATTCTTCCCAATGACCGCAAGTGTAAGGACCATCCTTCCCACTGACCATCGCACAAAGGTATCATGAACTGTAGATTTCTAATTTTTAGCAGGGGTTCCCCGAGAACGGAGAACTATTTCAAGGGTTCCTCTGTGTTGAAAAGGTTGAGAAAGGCTGCTCTAGAGCATGCAAGGCAATCGCCTCCAGACATGATTGGAAAGGTTCTAAAGAGTAGTAATATCTGAAATCACTTGATGGCTTGTGGAATACCCACAGAAAGGTTTAAGGCTGGTTTCACACTGAGGAAAGGAGCAACTCACAGCACGGGGTCAGGTGCGTCTCCATTCACCGGTTCAGGTCCGATTTCAGCCAAACTTTTTGGCAGAATTTTTAAGCTGAAACAGACTAGAAAACACACAGGACTCCTGTGCAATTCCCCCCATGGGTGTGTGAACCGGCTCCATAGAGAGCCGGTCACAATCTCCTGCAATGCGAATTGGCATCCACTTCGCACTGGTGTGAACCCAGCCTTAACCTATATGTCTACATGGGCCACAACTGTGGAACACATTGGGGCACTTTTAAATTTTAGCCACTAGATTGCATATTTCCGTTGAACAATTAAGATTAAATTGTAGGTAAGGCTGAATTTCAATCAGAATTTTATTGCGAGCAACAGCCATGACAGAAAATTGTGGAAGATATAGAAAAGGGAAACTGGGCCAAAAAAAACTGCTAGCTTGTTGTTTGAATGTTATATTTATATACAGAGCTCTCTGGATCCCTACATTTAATATAATTATAAACCACTATGCCTATTGAAGAATGTCTTGTTTTTTTTTTTTTAGATGTCTACATTTTGTGAGACATGACCGGCAGACAAGCTGTAATCCAAAAAGCCATGCAGCGTCTTAACAAGAAGATAATAATACCTCTCGTGTGCAAATCATGTTTACTTTGACTTTTATAAAGAGGTAATTTGCAGGAACACAGATAATCCAAGCTACACTTTATAATTTGAATGTCACTCGGAATACAAGATGGTACAGAGCTGATTACTCATTGCCTCCGCTTACAAATTAATCAGTATTTAATCCAAAATCCACAATAAGATAAGATGAAAATAAGCGGAGGTTTCTGGGATTTGCGGTGTGTTTATTCTTAAACTGCTTTCCTTTATTTCCTTAACTTCATAGATCTGGGTTACTTTATATGGATTTAATTAACGCAGAAGCCATAACAATACGCAGCTGAGGTGATGAATTATCGGTGTAGTTTGCAAACATTGTAAATTCAGATTACTGGAACTGTTAAGACGTGTTAGGTAAACTACTCCAGAAATAGATTCTGAATGGAAAGATCTTAAAGTGTATCTCTACTTTTTGGAGCAAAACCATACTTAATATATGAACTGGGGTATTCATAATTTATCCATTAAATGCTAATCTATTGGACATTTATAAGGAAAGTAAAGGTAATGTTTTCAACATATATTTGTTGTCAAATCAAATCAAAAATTTTAAACTGATTTTCCAGTCTTTAATAAGAAATGCAGCTCTTTTTCGCAGACGTTTGAAAATAGGCAGTTGAGTCATGTTTTTACCACTTCTAGGCTGCCTATCACCGCTCTAAATTTTTGAAACGGATGGGCAGCCCATGCAGGCAAAGTGGCGTACTGGTATGCTGCTTCCTGTTCCTGGGATTAAAGTGGTTGTAAACCCTTTCAAACCACTTTTCACTACAGGTAAGCCTATAATAAGGCTTACCTGTAGCTACCGTGGATATCTCCTAATCGGCACATGCTCACTGAAGCAACGGCTCGTTCGTGCCGTTGCTTCAGCTGTTGTCACATTGCTGGCGGCTCCCGCGCGCATGCTTCGGAGTGATTTAATCGCGGCTCCGGCCAGTCACATTGTCAGAGCCCGCGATACCCGGAAATAACTCCGGGAGACATGTCGCCGGGCAGAGCAGTGTTCTGGGACAGCTGCAGGGGCTTCGATCTAAGGTGAGTAGTGCATAAGGAGCTAGTTTGCTATTTTGTAAATAAGTACCATATATACTCGAGTATAAGCCGACCCGAATATAAGCCGAGGCACCTAATTTTACCACAAAATCTGGGAAAACGTATTGACTCGAGTATAAGCCTAGGGTGTAAATCTGCATGCCTCACTGTGCCCATGTGCATGCCTCACTGTGCCCATGCCTCACTGTGCCCATGCCTCACTGTGCCCATGACTAGACTTACGTTTAACATCGGAGTATATGGAAGGTACGGCCGGTACCGAGTCCCCAAATTTACCCGAGAAATTACCGTTTAACATGGGAGTCTATGGAAGGGGTGCCCGGCTTTAAAAAATTGTTGCTCCCCGGCCGTAGGTCCCCCGGACAACAAACTTTGCACACGTATAGAGAAAGAGTGGGGCTACATGTGTGCCATGTTTAGGGTCCAGGGGACCTATGGCCGGCCAGTACCGGGTCCCCAAAATCTGTGAGATCAGGCGCAAAAAGGTGACTCGAGTATAAGCCGAGGGGGGCATTTTCGTCACAAAAAAATGTGCTGAAAAACTCGGCTTATACTCGAGTATATACGGTAATGTTTCTCCTTCACTAATGTGCGCTGATGAGGCTGCACTGATGGGCACTGATAGGCTGCACTGATAAGGGGGCACTGATGAGGCTGCACTGATGAGGTGGCACTAAGAGGCTGCACTGATGAGGTGGCACTGATGAGGTGGCACTGATGAGGCAGCACTGATGGGCACTGATAGGCTGCACTGATGAGGCGGCACTGATGGGCACTGAGAGGCTGCACTGATGAGGTGGCACTAATATGCAGCACCGACGGGCATCACTGATAGGCGGCACCGACGGGCATCACTGATAGGCACTGAAAAACACCACTGATGGGGACTGATTGGCACCACTGATGGACATTGGCTGACACTGGTGGGGCTACAATGATAATCAATGCACTGATTATCAGTGCAGACCCCCCATCAGGAGAGCCATTTATCGGCTCTCCTCTACTGATGCCCTGTCAGCGTTTAATAGAGGAATATCGATAACCAGCACTTCCTAGTTATGCTGTGATCTTTACCGAGATCAGAGATGCGGTGTGTCGGAGCGACACACCGCACCACCGATCGCTGCACTGTGCGCCCCCGGGGGGGGGGGGGGGGATGCACAGTGGCTTGTCCTGAAGGACTTCATTTGATGTCCAGGCAGGACAATGGAGTCCCCTGCCCAGCTGTCATTCTGCTATAGGCCAGGCAGGACAGTGTTAAAATAAGAAAATTAAAAATAAATATGCTTCACGATTTATGCCCTCTAAAGCATCGTCATTTGACATCCAGTCAGGACAATCATTTGACATCCAGTCAGGACAATGGAGTCGCCTGCCCAGCCGTCCTTCTGCTATAGGCCGGGCAGGGCGGTGTTAAAATAAGAAAATTAAAAATAAATATGCTTCACGATTTATGCCCTCTAAAGCAATTACAAATGTATACATTTTTTAAATGAACTGAAATCCCTGAAAAAAATGACACACATGTAGATATCTCACTGAAAAATGAGTAGTCATAATCTTATATTCATGAGTCTATCATAAAAGAGAGCTTGGATAATCCCAGCCATAAATGTGCTTGGCTTCCACTTAATGATATATAGCGGCGGGCTGTGATTGGCCGGGTTCTATAACTGTATTAGGTCAGGTTTCTGCTGTTTACACGAAGGAGATGCAGCATACAGCCAAGAACAGCTGCTAGGACCACCTGCGGAGGCCGGTAAATGACACAGTGCTGGAGAATAATCTGCTGGCGTCTCCAAGAGTTCTGCATGGGGGAATCCAAATGCGCCTTCCGTTTACTAGTCATGAAATCCATGACATTTGCAAAGCTGCATCAGTAAAACGTTTACTAGTCCCACTGAGATGGGGAGAGGAGAGGAAAAAACCTGATCTTCCACAGCTCTATTTTATAATTTATTTTATATGTGCCGTTCATTGCTGGATTCTTACAATGTAAACAGTGAATAAAATAAAAATAAAATAGGCATTTAAAGAGTCCAAAATAATTCTCAATATCGAATGCAGAAAAACGATGCAGACAGTGGTGCTAACATAGCTGGAGATGGACAGGTGGTCAGACACATGAAGATGGACAGGTGGTCAGACACATGAAGATGGACAGGTGGTCAGACACATGAAGATGGACAGGTGGTCAGACACATGAAGATGGACAGGTGGTCAGACACATGAAGATGGACAGGTGGTCAGACACATGAAGATGGACAGGTAGTCAGACACGTGAAGATGGACAGGTGGTCAGACACATGAAGATGGACAGGTGGTCAGACACATGAAGATGGACAGGTGGTCAGACACATGAAGATGGACAGGTGGTCAGACACATGAAGATGGACATGTGGTCAGACACATGAAGATGGACAGGTGGTCAGACACATGAAGATGGGCAGGTGGTCAGACACATGAAGATGGGCAGGTGGTCAGACACATGAAGATGGACAGGTGGTCAGACACATGAAGATGGACAGGTGGTCAGACACATGAAGATGGACAGATGGTCAGACACATGAAGATGGACAGGTGGTCAGACACATGAAGATGGACAGGTGGTCAGACACATGAAGATGGACAGGTGGTCAGACACATGAAGATGGACAGGTGGTCAGACACATGAAGATGGACAGGTGGTCAGACACATGAAGATGGACAGGTGGTCAGACACATGAAGATGGACATGTGGTCAGACACATGAAGATGGACAGGTGGTCAGACACATGAAGAAGGACAGGTGGTCAGACACATGAAGATGGACAGGTGGTCAGACACATGAAGATGGACAGGTGGTCAGACACATGAAGATGGGCAGGTGGTCAGACACATGAAGATGGACAGGTGGTCAGACACATGAAGATGGACAGGTGGTCAGACACATGAAGATGGACAGGTGGTCAGACACATGAAGATGGACAGGTGGTCAGACACATGAAGATGGACAGGTGGTCAGACACATGAAGATGGACAGGTGGTCAGACACATGAAGATGGACAGGTGGTCAGACACATGAAGATGGACAGATGGTCAGACACATGAAGATGGACAGGTGGTCAGACACATGAAGATGGACAGGTGGTCAGACACATGAAGATGGACAGGTGGTCAGACACATGAAGATGGACAGGTGGTCAGACACATGAAGATGGACAGGTGGTCAGACACATGAAGATGGACAGGTGGTCAGACACATGAAGATGGACGGGTGGTCAGACACATGAAGATGGACATGTGGTCAGACACATGAAGATGGACATGTGGTCAGACACATGAAGATGGACATGTGGTCAGACACATGAAGATGGACATGTGGTCAGACACATGAAGATGGACAGGTGGTCAGACACATGAAGGCACTTTCTGCTGACCATCTGGGTTTTAATGTAGAAGGACCAGATTCCAATAAGAATGATCAAAGTAGATGGAAACCCAATAACTAAAATCTTATATAAGTGTTAACATCTCAATGTCATTTCTGAGTGATTTTCAATATTCAAGTGATTGTAAGCCCTTCTATATACCCAGTGACTGGTATAGGTGATACACAGAGATTAAACAAATACTCATACATAAGTTACGTGTTTTTCTACTGCCATCTCTTCTCTACAGCCATTTAACCACTTGCCTACTGGGCACTTTGACCCCCTAATGCCCAGGCCAATTTTAAGCTCTCATTGCTTGATTGAATATTGCGCAGTCATGCAATACTGCACCGAAACTGAATTTTTATAATTTCTTGAGATAGATAGAGCTTTTTTTTTTGCCGCTATTTAATCACCACTAGGGATGAGCTTCGAGTTCGAGTCGAACTCATGTTCGACTCGAACATTGCCTGTTCGCCCGTTCGCCGAACAGCGAACAAATTGGGGTGTTCGCGGCAAATTCGAAAAATCTATGGGAGAAATCTAAAGTGCTAATTATAAAGGCTTATATGCAAGTTATTGTCCTAAAAAGTGTTTGGGGACCCGGGTCCTGCCCCAGGGGACATGTATCAATGCAAAAATAAGTTTTAAAAACGGCCGTTTTTTCGGGAGCAGTGATTTTAATAATGCTTAAAATGAAAAAATAAAAGTGAAATATTCCTTTAAATTTCGTACCTGGGGGGTGTGTATGATATGCATGTGAAGTGGCGCATGTTTCCCGTGCTTAGAACTGTCCCTGCAAATAATGTCATTTTTGAAAGAAAAAAATGCATTTAAAACTGACTCGCGGCTATTAATGAATTGTCGGCTCCCAGCAATACATACAAAAGTCATTGATAAAAAAAAAAAAAAAAAAGCGTGGGGGTTCCCCAGAATTCAATTACCAGGCCCTTCAGGTCTGGAATGGATATTAAGGGGAACCACGCCGCAAATTAAAAAAAAAATTGACATGGGGTTCTCCCAAATATCCATTCCAGGCCCTTCAGATCTGGCATGGATTTTAAGGGGAACTCCACCCCAAATTTTTTAAAAAAATGGCGTGGAGTCCCCCTAAAAATCCATACCAGACCCCTTATCCGAGCACGCAACCTGGCCGGCCGCAGGGGAAAAGGGGGGGACGAGAGAGCGGCCCCCCCTCCCTCCTGAACCGTACCAAGCCACATGCCCTCAACATGGGGAGGATGTCCCCATGTTGATGGGGACAAGGGCCTCATCCCCACAACCCTTGCCCGGTGGTTGTGGGGGTCTGCGGGCGGGGGGCTTATCGGAATCTGGAAGACCCCTTTAACAAAGGGGACCCCCAGATCCCGGCCCCCCCTATGTGAATTGGTAAGGGGTACATTGTACCCCTACCATTTCACGAAGAAAGCGTAAAAAAATGTTTAAAAAAACACACAAACACCTTGAAAAAGTCCTTTATTTAAAACAAAAAAACAAAAAAAACATTCCAGCGGTGAAATCCAGTGTCCCGCGGCGATCCCGATGTCCAGCGCTGTCCTTCATTGGTTGTGCCTGAGCGGACCTGATGGGGAACTCCCTCTCAGTATTTTAAATGTATAGACCCGCCCCTTCTAAAGTTCCCCATCAGGTCCGCTCAGCGGACCAGATGCGGAACATGAGAAGGGGCGGGTCTATACATGTATTACCAAAGTGAGAGCAGTTCCCCATCAGGTCCGCCCCCTCGGTATGTCGGACCCGCCTACGTCATTGGCTTGAGCGGGGAACTTCCTTCACTAT
This sequence comes from Rana muscosa, assembly GCA_029206835.1. Lineage (NCBI taxonomy): Eukaryota > Metazoa > Chordata > Amphibia > Anura > Ranidae > Rana > Rana muscosa. The sequence goes on from CM055119.1 coordinate 344,040,258, forward strand.
GTAAATTTAAATTACACAGTGAAGGAAGTTCCCCGCTCAAGCCAATGACGTAGGCGGGTCCGACATACCGAGGGGGCGGACCTGATGGGGAACTTCTCTCACTGTGGTAATACATGTATAGACCCGCCCCTTCTCATGTTCCGCATCTGGTCCGCTGAGCGGACCTGATGGGGAACTTTAGAAGGGGCGGGTCTATACATTTAAAATACTGAGAGGGAGTTCCCCATCAGGTCCGCTCAGGCACAACCAATAAAGGACAGCGCTGGACATCGGGATCGCCGCGGGACACTGGATTTCACCGCTGGAATGTTTTTTTTTTTTTTTTTAAATAAAGGACTTTTTCAAGGTGTTTGTGTGTTTTTTTAAACATTTTTTTACGCTTTCTTCGTGAAATGGTAGGGGTACAAAGTACCCCTTACCAATTTACATAGGGGGGCGGGATCTGGGGGTCCCCTTTGTTAAAGGGGTCTTCCAGATTCCGATAAGCCCCCCGCCCGCAGACCCCCACAACCACCGGGCAAGGGTTGTGGGGATGAGGCCCTTGTCCCCATCAACATGGGGACATCCTCCCCATGTTGAGGGCATGTGGCTTGGTACGGTTCAGGAGGGAGGGGGGCCGCTCTCTCGTCCCCCCCTTTTCCCCTGCGGCCGGCCAGGTTGCGTGCTCGGATAAGGGGTCTGGTATGGATTTTTAGGGGGACTCCACGCCATTTTTTTTTAAATTTGGGGTGGAGTTCCCCTTAAAATCCATGCCAGATCTGAAGGGCCTCAGATCTGAAGGGCCTGGAATGGATATTTGGGGGAACATCATGTCAATTTTTTTTTTAAATTTGCGGCAGGGTTCCCCTTAATATCCATTCCAGACCTGAAGGGCCTGGTAATTGAATTCTGGGGAACCCCCACGCTTTTTTTTATTTTTTTATCAATGACTTTTGAATGTATTGCCGGGAGCCGACAATTCATTAATAGCCGCGAGTTAGTTTTAAATGCATTTTTTTCTTTCAAAAATGAATTTTTTTGCAGGGACAGTTCTAAGCACGGGAAACATGCGCCACTTCACATGCATATCATACACACCCCCCAGGTACGAAATTTAAAGGAATATTTCACTTTTATTTTTTCATTTTAAGCATTATTAAAATCACTGCTCCCGAAAAAACGGCCGTTTTTAAAACTTCTTTTTGCATTGATACATGTCCCCTGGGGCAGGACCCGGGTCCCCAAACACTTTTTAGGACAATAACTTGCATATTAGCCTTTATAATTAACACTTTAGATTTCGAACGTTCGAGTCCATTGTATTTAATAGGGTTCTAAAGTTTACACGAACATTTTGTCTGTTCGCAGGTTCTGGTGCGAACCGAACAGGGGGGTGTTCGGCTCATCCCTGATCACCACCTGGTTTTCTATTTTTTGCTAAACAAATGAAAAAAAAACGAAAATTTTGAAAAATAAAAGTTTTTCTTAGCTTCTGTAATATTGTTATTTTGTAAATAAGTAATTTTTCTCCTTCACTGATGGGCACTGATGAGGCTGCACTGATGGGCACTGATATGATGCACTGATGGGCACTGATAGGTTGCACTGATGGGCACTGATGAGGAGGCACTGATGAGGCTGCACTGATGGGCACTGATAGACAGCAATGATGGGCACTGATAGGCTGCACTGATGGACACTGATGAGGCTGCACTGATGGGCACTGATAGGTGGCACTGATAGGCCGAACTGATGGACGTTGATAGGCGGCACTGTTAGGCATCACTGATAGGCACTGACAAGCATCACTGATGGGCACTGATGAGCACTAATTGGCACCACTGATGTACACTGATTGGCAGCACTGTTGTCTGCACTGATTATCAGGAAGTTAATGATCAGTGCCCTGATTATCAGTGTAGATTTCCCCTGTGTGGATTTGTAGGTTATTGGCTCTCCTCTCCTCACACACTCAGTGCGAGGAGAGGAATGCCGATAACCAGCAAATCCTGTTTACACTGTCATCAGCTGTGCTCACATAGTAAAGAGCCACTGTGATTGGCTCTTAACCCAATCACAGATCACTCAAAATGCAGGGGATGCGCAGGAAGCGCGACCACTGGAGGATGTCATATGGTGGTCGTGAAAAGGTTGAAGTGCAAAATTTACACAGCTTTTCTGAGATTCCAGAGGCAGGTGGCAGGGATCTGATGTCACACACTGCATAGCTCAGAGAGGAGAGTTGAGTGTAATCTGAGACCAGAGTTGAGAGAATGGGCACACCTTTGTTAGTAGGTGACAGTTTGCCACATGCGTGGCCACAGTGAGCAGCCTGAGCACAACTAAAATAGACTAACCTTCCGGGCACACCAGACATTGTCTGTAGTATTCACTCTCTCTCTCAATGTGCGGGAGGTAGGCAGAGGCTGGACCCCCATTCCACCCTCCTGGTTCCGCGATCACCCCCTCATTCCCATGGGTATTCAGACACTGACCGCTAACCTTCCAGGGCTTGACAGCCAGGTGACATCACGGATAGTTTTGTTCTCTCTCTCACCACATCTACTGCTATATCTGAATAACTGCACACTGAGGCCGCACGTAGATTACCTTCTTTGCTTGTGAACATGAAGTGGTAATACAGACAATACGGGTTTTAGACCCCAACACAGCTCAGCAAAACATTTTTTCTCCAAATTCTGTCACAACTCCCCTAAAAAAAAACATGTGCAAAATGATCACATAAAAAGGAAAATACAAATGAAGTTCAAATAACTTGCAATAACATAGACCTTTATAATGAATGTTCATACATTTCACCTGAGTGTCCATACATCCGAGATGATACAATCTTGTGAACAATTACCATTTGCCAGTATTTGATGACGGAGACTTATTCATGAACAGAGTGCTGCACCTTCCACACTGTGAGCAAAAAGGTTTACAGGACGATTATGACCTTCAAACAAAATGGGCCCTGATGACGTCACATATAACGAAATATAACGAAACATGTCGGGTAGGGCCAGCTTACACAAACAGTAGAGGTTTGATGCTTTATTGTCTTGTATCAGGATATAGGGTAGGCTGCTTTTCACCTATGTTTTTTTTTTTGAGTACCTAAGTGCAGATTTATTTTCTGTTAGTCAAAATAATTTTAATGGCTGTAATAATCAATCATAATCATAATAATTAATTCCAGCCGCTAGAAGGAATTTACAGTCATACACATATATGCACGTGTGTTTATAAATGCTTAGGAGTGTATGCACGTAGATTACCCCAAAATACATAGAGCACGAGACACGTGCATCTCTTTTTTTAAATACACCTGAATACAGAACTAGAATACGCTATTAAACACTGCCATTTACAATGATACATTGGCCATCATAGACCTGTGTTCAGGTCTGTACAAAAAAAAAGGGCAGTTACAGATCAAATGCAGCTAATGTCCATGTGCATGAGCATTAAAATGCAACAATGGATGAAAAAAATGGCAGTTGTTTATGGTGCACAATGTTATTCTGCAGTTATGATCCATCCTTCTCATTATCAGAACTCTGGTCCTAGGAAAGGATGTGCAGACAACACTGGAGTGGTTGTGTGCTGATAGGCAGTCACTAAAAGAGGCCGAAGGAGATCAGCCTTACCAGGATGCAACAAAGGATAAAAAAAATGGCAGTTGTTTATGATACACAGTGCCATTCTGCCGACGTGGTCCACCCTTCTCACTATCGGTATGCTGGTCCTGGGCAAGGATGTGCAGCCAACACTGGAGTGCTTGCGTGCTGACAGGAAGTGTCTGAAAGAAGCTGAAGGAGATCAGCAGTACCAAGAAGCAATAACGGATGAAAAAAAGATGGAAACAAACGTTTATTTAAAAAAAAAGGGCAGTTGTTTATGATACGCAATGCCATTCTGAAGGCATGATCCACCCTAGTTGCTATTCCTACATTGGTCCAGGGCAATGATGTGCAGCCAACACTGGAGGGTTTTTGTCCTAACAGGAAGTGTCTGAGAGAGGCTCAAGGAAATCAGTAGTACCAAGATGTAATGAAAGATGAAAAAAGGTGGATTTTTTTTTTATTTAAAATGAAAAATGGCAGTTGTTTATGGTACACAATGCCATTTTGCAGGTGTGGTCCATTCTTTTCACCATCTGTATGCTGGTCCTGGGCAACAATGTGCAGACAATGCTGGAACAGTTGCATGCTGATAGGAAGTGTCTGAAAGAGACTGAAGGAAATCAGCATTACCAAAGCGCAACAAAGGATCAAAAAAAGGTGGAAAAAAACATTTTATTGAAAATCAAAAAAATGGCAGTTGTTTATGATACACAATGCCTTTCTGTAGGTATGGTCCATCCATGTCATTATCAGTACACCGGTCCTGTGTAGTGATGTGCAGCCAACACTGGAATGATTGTGTGCTGAAAGGAAATGGCTGAAAGGTCAGCATCACCAAGATACATCAAAGGATGAAAAAAAGGTAGAAAAAACATTTGATTAAAAAACAAATGGCAGTTGTTTATGATACACAATGCCTTTATGCAGGCATGGTCCACCTTTCTCATTATCAGTATGCTGGTCCTGGGCAACGATGGGCAGCCAACACTGGAGCGGTTGCGTTCTGATAGACAGTGGCTTAAAAAAGTACCAAGATGCAACAAAGGATCAAAAAGAGTGGCAGTTGTTTATAAAACACAATACCATTCTACGGGCATGTCCACCTCTGTCATTATCAGTATACTGATCCTTGGCAATGATGTGCAGAATATAGATTGGGACATTAACAGCTTTATTAATAATTCCTGATTTGTTGTTATGTCCCAGCTATATATTTTTTATAGATTTTTATTGACTCTTATATGTGTTTTTATTATGTCAGGTTGATCAGCTTTTATTTTTGTATTCAGATGGTCATATCCATATTGTTTGTAATTTGGTTCGGCTATTCCCTGACTCCTTTTGGCTCCCGTTGGTACTTCCTCTTTATTACCACTAGATGTCTCGATTTGGGACTCATCCCCTTTTGTTTTTTTGTTTCCTGTGCGGTTTACCCAATACTTCAATGGACTTCCGGGTTGCCCTTACTTCCTCTGTTATATGCCGAGTGTTTGCCATGATCCAAAATGGCGCCGTCATGTATTTATTTTTCCAGCGTGGTGACGTTCGCTTCGGCCAATCCCCAGTTGATGTCTATTGATGACGAAATGCGTAGGGTGCCGGTGACGTCGTCACGCATTGAGTACACACGAGGAAGTATCCGCGTAGCACAGGAGCTCGGGAAAGATTTGAACCAACGCTGCCGTATGTACCACTGTCATTGCTGCACATTTTCTGCTTTTTACCACTGATTGACCATCTACTAATTGTAAGTGTAACCCTTACTATACCATTAAACCGGATTTTTACATACTACACCATGGAGTTTCTTTGTTTTCTCTCCCATTTGGAATAATTTCTGGCTGGTGAGATACTGTTCAGGATATCGTTGGGCTGTGGGGAAGCCTTATCCCCTGTGTTAGGTGAGACTGTGGATACTGTCACGGCTATCCGGTAAGCAGGACCACCACACACCTGGGTGTCATGTTTGCCAGTCTGCACAGCTTTATTGGGAAGAAGCTTTTCTAAGCCACTCACCTTTCATTTTGTTTTGTTTTTTGGGATATTTGTTTATGATGTTTTAGTTATTGTGTTCATTTCATTAATTACATACAGCATCACTTTTATTTTATTTACCTTGTTTGGTAATCTTCTTAGTATCACTTCACGGTGTGTTTTTAGTGATTTTTGGTCACTTATTTACTTTTGTTTATCATTGTTTGGACTAGATTAGGTTAACTGGTCCTATGTTCACCTATTTAGCGCTGCATATTTCATTTTTTCTTTAATGATGTGCAGCCAACAATGGAGTGTTTTCATGCTGAAAAAAAGGGTCTGAAAGAGGCCGAGGGAGATCATGAGTACCAAGATGCAACACTGTTTGAAAAAAGGTGGATTGAAATGGCAGTTGGTTATGATACACAATTCCATTCTGCAGGCCTGGCCCACCCTTGTCGTTATCCGTATTCTGGTCCTGGGTAATGATGTGCAGCCAACGCTGGAGGGTTTGCATTCTGACAAGTAGTGGCTGAAGGAGATCATCAGTACCAAGGTGCAATTAAGGATGAAAAAAAGTCCCCCATGGTCACTTCTCTACCCATGTCATAGTATCACTAGACACGTGTAAGGCATTCGACAGTGTGGAATGGCCCTATTTATTTAAATACTGCAACTTTATGAACTTGGTCCTCCGATGATCACCTGGATTCGGCTCCTTTATACTGACCCCGTGGCTAGGGTCCACATTCATACCTTTGTCTCCCCAACATTTGCCATCTCACGAGGGACAGGGCAAGGATGTCCCCTATACGTATACGCTCCTCACCTATTCAGGGACTGGTCATCGGGTCCATAGAGGAGTGAATCTCATTGTATGCTGATGATACCCTCATATACTTAGCTGACCCTGATACATCTTTCTGCTCCCTGCTACAAGAAATGGAGAACTTTGGTAATTTCTCTGGATTCCGGATTAACTGGACCAAGTCTTTTTCCATTGGACCCGGGGGCAGAACGGGTGATACATCTGAGTTCTCAACTTCAAGTGGTTCACTCCTTTCATTATTTAGGGGTGGTGGTACAACTACCATTGTGCTCATATATTGTGAATAATCTATGTTCTATCACCTCTCAGCTGGCGCAGCCTACTAGCCAATGGATGAATCTTCCATTAGACCTCATGGGAAGGGTTAACATGCTAAAAATGATGTTCCTCCCTAAACTCTTGTATGTGATGGGGAATGCTCCCTATAAAATACCCAAATCCCTTTTTACGCAAATTAACTAATTTTGCATAGGTTTCATTTGCTGCATCACAAAAATGGCCCTGGAAATCCTGAAATTGCCCTCCCACTTGGCTGGATTGGCCTTTACAAATTTTTACCTATATAACTTGGCCTCACAATTGGTGGGGGTACATGATTGGTTTCACCCTTCCTCAAATATTTCTTGTACCACTACTGAAGCTGCTATAATCTCCTCTTTTGAGGAGCTACACAATAGATTTATACCGTAGACTACATTGTCCCTCTTTATCACTATAACGACCTGTTTTTCTAAAGATGCATGGACTGACTCCCAATAATCCACTCCTGATACAACCCAATGCTAAACGAACTCCTCACAATTCCCGATCCGCTAGCTTGGATCTCTAGGAAAGTTAAATATCTCTGCCATTTATATACTGAACAGGGCTTCAAGTCCTTCAATGAGTTGAGGGAGGATTTCAATCTCCCCTCCCTTACTTATTTTTTCAATCTATAATTTCAACATGCTCTTAGGATGCAATTCAACTCACTCTCATCTCCATTATGGGTGGCCCACTAGGGAAGCTCCTTAGAAATCCAGATACCACCAAATTAATTTCTAAGTACTACTCTGCTCTAATGGCTCATTCTAATCCCCATTTTTTTGCTGCACCAACTCGTAGGACTGAATTTGGTGTTCAACTCACTGACAAGGGCTGGTCTGAATTTGTGGATACCTATAAGAGCTTGGTTATATCCTCCCAGGGGTAGAATCATACAGATTAAAATATTTCACCAAAGTCATCTTACGCCTTCTCGTATGTGTAAAATGGGGCTAAGCCATCGGTGTGCTTTAGAGGCTGTGGGAACACAGATGACTTCATGAATTCCTTTTGGTCATGCCCAATTGTTTCCTCATTTTGGTCTGAAGTTGACTCATTCTTATCTACTGTATTGGGCCTACCTTATATATTGCATCCTAAAAATTGCCTGCTGGGTATTTTTGGTGAACTTTCTCTACCTGCATACATTAAAAGACTGCTCCGTATACTGTACTTTTTTGCTAAAAAGACAATCCTTTCATCTAATGTCTTGTACACACGATCGGAATTTCCGATGAAAAAAGAAAGTCTGACGGAATTTTTTCATCGGATATTCCGACCTTGTGTGTGCCCCATCGGACTTTTTTTCGTCGGAATGTAGAAAGAGAACACGTTCTGTTTTTTTCTGACTAAAAAAATTCCGTTTGTCTGTATGGAACTCCGACGGAGAAAAAAAACATGCATGCTCAGAATCAGGTCGACGTAGCATTGAACCTAATTTTTCTCGGCTCGTTGTAGTGTTGTACGTCACCGCGTTCTTGACTTGAATTTGGTGTGACAGTGTGTATGCAAGACAGCTTGAACTGAATTCCGTCTGAAAAATCCATCAGAGTTTATCCCGACGGAAAATCCGATCGTATGTACAAGGCATTAGACCCCATACACACCGTGTCGGTGTCCTCACATTTTCTCCACTCTAAGCACAACCTTGGGTTTTTGGCTCCTCCATTTTTGGCTTTATTTCATTTTCACATCCAGGTTTCAAACGGTTTTTCCTCCTGTCTTCACACTATCCCCATTACCCCTAGTTTCCCCTTTCTTCCCTTGTTGTCTTCCTTCTTCCTTTTTTCCCCCTTCTCCCTTGCTTTTCTTTTTTCTTCCTCCCCCCTCCCCCTCTCTTTCTCCCCCCCCTTCCCTCTTATTATTCTCAATCCCCCCCCCCTTTATTGATCCCTCATTTTTCCACTGTTTACTCAGACTTTTTTTTCCCCTTTTTTCCCCTTATCCTCCCTCTTTTTCCCCCCTCTCCCCCCCTTTTTTCCTTTTTTTCCCCCCATTTCTTTCCCTCCTTTTCCTTCACCATCATACATTTTTCATATTATACCTTTTTTCTTTTTCCTCTCTTCTTTTTCTTTTCCTTCTTTCTTCTTTTAACCCTTATACCTCTCAACCGTTGCTTATTTTGTGTTATATAATACATTTCTTTAGAGCCATCCAACACCCTCTTGTGTCCGCCCCCGGGGGGAACACCCCTCTTTTTGGGGTGTCCCAATTAGCCGCATATTGCCCAACAGGTAAACCTTGGTAAGTCATGTTTCTCTTTTACCCTACTCCACAAATAACTGTATTAGCCGTAGCTGTGCTACAACTGACTATACTTTGTTGATATTATTATGAGATTAAATATCGCTCCTGAAGAAGTGACCCCCATCACGAAACATGTTAAGGAATTGTCACTAGCTACATCAATGCAGTTTTCCACATACCTGTTGAGATTGTAATGATTTTAATTGATGGTGTACAGTCACCATGTTGACTGTCAACTGTGTACTTTTGTATTTTTTTCTCTGTTAACCTTTATAATAAATATTTACATTTTACAAATTTAACGTTTTCTGTCTGGGTGCCGTAACAGTCCAACCACCACTGGCAATTAGGGCCCCATGTTGAAGTGACCCTTGATGCATCTCCTCCCCTTCTTTCTAATTCCACATTTAGGATGATGGCACCCACCCCTATTCTCGTTTAATTCATGAGGTAATCCATTTCCATTTAGTGTGTATAGGGGTCTTAGAAAGAAACCTCATGACCCTCCCTGACCACCTGGCTCCAATTAATCATTGCTAGTCTACCCTTGTCATTGCTCACCTTTGAACTCCGAAAACAACCCCATCTTTTTGAAAAGTTATGACATAAATGGATATCTGGCCCTCTTACCTTAGCGTCTGTGAACCCAGGAGATTAGTTCCTTGCTGTTTTTTTCCTGTACATGTAAAACAACTGGTGCGCATCATGCTTCACTGCTAGTAAAGGGAATGCACATTGCAGTTTTTGCTCTTGCGCATACCTTCCCTAATTTGACATGGAATGCACAGACAGTTACGTTTTATTTATTTTTTGGGTTGAAAGCAGCTATTGGTGTATTGTTTTTTTTTAATTATTTCTCTTATTGTTTTATTGTTTGTTTTCTTTTTGTTCTTTTTTAAAAAAAAAAACAATTAAACTCTTAAACACTTAAAAAAAAGAAAAGAAAGAAAGATGGAAAAAAAAGGTGGTAATGGCAGCTTCTGATGCACAATGCCATTGTGCAGGTATGGTCCATTCTAGTCGCTATCAGTATGCTGGTCCTGGTCAATAATGTGCAACTAACACTGGTGTGTTGGAGAAGAAAAAATGGTTAAAAAACTATTTATTAAAAAAATCGCAGTTGTTTATGATGCACAACACTTTATGAAACCAAATGCCATCCAGTGTGTGTCTACTTTAAAAGATTGTTCTTTAAGCATCTCAACCAGCAGGGGTCCTCATACCCTTAGCATGGGTGAGTGCCCCAGCTGTAGACTGCTAATGACAAAGCTGCTGTTGCTTGGCCAGTGCCGTAGCAGAATGTTGGCAGGAAACTTTGGCCACATGGATCAGGCCAAGAAAAAAAAGATCAATATAAAAACACTCAGCAGGCAAAGTAGTTCCATAGATTATCGCTAAACATATGAAGGAAGCAGGCTGAAAAGAAAAAAAAACCTCCGATACAAAGTGCTTCATTTCCATTTTATCTCCCAAACAAAATTTCCTTCAGTGATAACCCAGTGATGTATGTGGATGGAGATAATTATACCCAGCCTTGTAGGCCACTGATACAAGAGGCGACTTCTCACAGGGGAGAGAGCATAGCTCATTAAGGTGCCAGACTAGCAAAGCCATTATTATGGAACCGCTGGCACTGCCAAGGATTGTATGCAGAGGTCTCCATTACTGGCAAGCTGGAGAAAAAAAATGTTCTTGAATCATTTCGGCTTTCTGCTAATCTCTATGTGTGGCCAATGGCTTCCTGGCTCAGGAGAGGCATGTCCTATTTAAATCAGTATTGAGACCAGATTTAAATGACAGGAACCACGCGTTGCTAGGAGTCTGCCAGTGCCTAACAAGAAACATTGAGCGTGTACATTTTTAAAGCACACATTCCTAAGTATAGCATTTTCTGCCTGTAAAGATAGGTACGAAGCAAAAAAAAAATGAAAATAGGTGAAGGGCAGACATAACTAGGTGGACAGGGGAGGCAAAGGAGAAATAGGGTTGACATATGAAATCAGAAGATATGACATACTTACTGGAACTAGTGGGATTGAATTTTTGGAGGGTCTTGCAGGGTCTGTAGAAATGTTATACAGTCAATAAACTACGATATACTGTAAAAATCTGAAAATTCATCAGTCCTACTCCTAATGAACTGACGGCCTACCTCATTTCTTGAGACCTGAAAGAGCCAGAACAGTACAAATATCCCCAGATGACCTTTTTGAAAACTAGACAGTCTAAGGTATTTAGTAAGAGGCATGGCACATTTTTTAAAGTTATCATTTTTTGTAAAATTAAGAAATAATTTTTTTTTTCCATACTGTCATCAGTGCAGTGCAGCATCATCATATGTGGCGTGGCAGTGACCAGGTGAAAATATGTAAAAAAAAAAAAAAAAAAGTTAATAATTTGTAATACTTTTTTTTTCCACTTTTTTTTTTTTTCTTTTTACATACTGTGACCAGAGCAATACAGTGATCCCGTGTTACCATAGAAACACTGAACCACTCAGGGGAGTTGAACAGGATTTTTTTTTCTTACATACTATGATTGATTATAGGAATGAATTTCACTGCTATAAGCGAATCTTTTTTTCTGAATGACAGTGTGTAGACTGTGATTAGCTGTGATTGACCACAGCTAATCACATGGTACAAATGGGCTGTGATTGGCCCTGTCTGTACCATGTTATCACTGCGACCAATCACAGCTAGCAACATAATTGTATACAATAAATAGCATGAAGGGAAGCCATTCATTGTTTACAACTGTCATGTGATCTGCTGTGATTGGTCACAGTGATCAAGTGGTACCGGTATCGGGCCAGTACACTGATCAGTCATCCGCTGCGTCCACTGGGTGACAGATCGCACAGGAGTGCAGCCCAAAAGGGCCACGGAAAGCGCGTTCTCAGGAGGACATCTTGTGATTTCCTTCCAGAACAATAGGGTTCCTGCCCGAGTATCATTTTACAATGGCCCGGGCGGGAAGCAGTTAAGTGGTTCCTCAGATACATAAATGATGGTTGGTCCTTTGGTGCCTTCAAAGATCGTCATCCTTGATTATTGTTGTTTTTACTATTATATTTCTGTTTGACCACTTCAATACCGGGTACTTTTAACCCCTTCCTGCCCAGACCAATTTGCAGTTTTCAGCGCTGTTACACTTTGAATGACAATTGCATGGTCTTGCAACACTGTACCCCTATGAAATTGTTATCATTATTTTGAGACCGATAGAGCTTTCTTTTGGTGGTATTGAATCACCACTGGGGTTCTTTTTTTTTTGCTAAACAAATTGAAAAAAAGACACGGAAATTTTGAAAAAGTAATCTTTTTCTTAATTTCTGTTATAAAATTTAGCAAATGAGTATTTTTTTTCCTCAGTGATGAGGCTGCACTGAGGGACACTGATATAATGATGTGTGCTGAAGAGGCTGTAGTGGTGGTGACTGATGAGGCTGCACTGATGGGCACTGATGAGGCTGCATTGATGAGGCGGTAATGATGGCCACTGATAGCCACTGATGAGGTGGCACTGATGCCCAATGATAAGCTGCACTGATGGGCTTTGATGAGAAGGCACCGATGAGGTGGCACTGATGGCCACTGATAAGCTGCACTGATGGACACTGATGAGGCAGCACCGATGGGCACTGATAACCTGCACTGATCTGCACTGATGAGGCTGCACTGATAATCAGGGCACTGATGATCAGTGCAAACAATGTACAGTACTCACTGTGCCCTGTCAGCCTTGCTGGTTATCAGCTCTCCTTTCCTCGCACAGAGACAGAGTGTGAGAAAAGAAATGTCGATAACCGGCAGGCCTGTTTACATGTGACCATCTGTGATTAGACACAGCAGATCACACAGTAAAGGGTGCTGTGATTGGTCCTTTACCCCGATCTGTGATCAACTGTGTCCAAAGGAGGCGCGGTTCTGGGAGGACATCCATGGATGTCCTCCCAGAATTGGAGGGCAACACTGTAGCCGTCTTTTGGTTATAGCGCGGTAGGGAAGTGGTTAAAGGAATGTTTACATTAGTTTTTTGTAAATAAATGGCTACTATGGCCAATTTTAACCAAAATCGGTATTGGTCTGATTATTTAGGTATATTTGATAAAAGGAGTATGAGAGGCATAGCGGTCCTCATGGTTATTGGTCGGTGAGTTCTGTTTTACCCTAGTCACGTATTTGTGCATTATTTGCCCAGTGATCTTATAATAAGCATCCCGTTAAAATAAATTCTGGTGACACTTCAGTGCTTTAAGCTTTTCATGCATCTATACTTAGGTGATGGACCTCTATTAGTCTACTCTAAACCCAGCTTTTGCAATGTAGTTAATTGGGAATATAAATTAGAGACTGCTCTTGAATATGTATTAAACTCAACTCTGACCAAAAAGCTAATACACAGTTGAAATAAGAACGTGCAAGTTATCTTAGCTGTTGCCAGAATATTTCTAACCTTTTACAGCTAGTCTTTTGATATATGGTCTATCATCAGTGGGATGACACCATTCATTTCTGTGTCAGCTTCGCAGCTTTCTGGTGGCCTTCTTACTAGAGATGATTCCCTGATTAGCTAACATGACTAAATGCTTGTGTAGCAGTGATGGCCCGTTCATTAGGGGTGCATGGGTGTCGCCCCCCATCCATGCATCCAGCCCCCAAATCTACATTTATGGCACCGGATGCTTGGATTCCAATGGGGGGTGACTTTTTTGATGCACGTGATTAGAGCCAGAGGCCCTAAAAGGCTTCAAAATAGGGTGGGCTCGGGGCACAGAGCACTGCGCTCCGAGCCCACCCAGTTTTGTGACAATATTCTTACACTGATCCTTCTCCCGGCCAATCAGGAAGCGGGTCATGAGACCCGTCACCCAATTGGCTGAAAGGACAGGCGATCCTATTGGATGCCTAGGAGGAGGAGGGAGAAGACGCATTGGCGGAAGCCGCCGTGATGCAGAGGAGGAGGAGATGCCGGTCTGTCGCAGAACCTAGATGGGGTAAGTGCTGGATGACCGACCGCAAGACCCCCAGGATGGGGGTTGCGGGTGACCCGACTGAGCGGGAGCGTGGGGGGTGCCACCGGCTGACCGGGGGGGTGGTTGTTTGCCTTCCCCCCCCAAAAAAAACACCAGCCGCCACTGTTGTGTAGGGTAGAGGGTAGGGCAGCAATGTAATCCCCCAGAAGGCATCCCCTTTAGCCTTTTAGCAGGACTGAAATCTGAATGTTGCCTGGGGTTAGGTAGCAGCCCTTCGACCTGTCTAGTAGATCTGAAACCAAATAAAACTGATACTGCTTAAATGCCCCAATCTGTTTTCCCAGCCATCTGGCCACAATGTTTGCTGGTGCTGGTCTGTTGAATCATCAGACACATCAAGAACTACAACAAAATGGGCCCCACCTGCACATTGCCTCCGCATATAGTGAGTTCCTTCTAGAGGGGTTTTTTCCATGGGTAGGAGACCAAGCCGAAACCATTTTTTACTAAAAGGAGCTCACTATATGGACAGGCACCACTTTGTTGTAGTCTTTCGACTATCACGTCACCCAGGGGAGATAGGGGTAGAAATAGGTGCATTTTTGTGAGAGTGAAGTAACACCTGCCATTATTTCCCCTGGCTGAAACTGCCCAGAGGGGACAATGTAGTGGACAAATGTTCTCACAACCTGGTTTTCCCTTTGAGGGGGGGTGAGGACTGACGCCCATGCTGTCAGGAGGTAGGATAAGCTGCATGCTTGTGATTAAAGAATGTTTAGATCTCTTGGAATTTGACCCTGGGACTCATCATTTGCTAAAAATTGCCTAGTTTATTGAAGCTTAAATTTAGCGAAAAAAAAAAAATCCCCAACCTGTAATGAAGGATGTTCCATGTTTTCGATTTTGTGGAAATCTGTTTAAGAATGCCCAGTCCTCTTCCAGTCGCTGAACTTCAGGTACTGTGGGGGTTAATAGGTTTGGATCTCCAGGCAGAATTCAATAGAAGAAGCCCCTGATGGGGACCCATTATCTTTTCTATTGACAGTCACTGCCTTCCACTCTGAGCAGGCCAAGAACTGAGTGATCAGTGGCCATGTGATCGCTCAGTTCTCAGTCTTAAAGCCAAAGTGGGACAGCTGCATCATAGAGGTGAGTATGTATGTTTTTTTTGTTTTTTTTACAACATAAATCCCATGCTTCTTCTTTAAAGGAGAAGTCCAGTCTGAGCTTTTTAGGCTGGGCTTCTCCTATGGGTCACAGGAGTGCCAAACAAATTGCACTCCTGTGACCCATAAGAGAAGCCCAGCCTAAAAAGCTCAGGCTGGACTTCTCCTTTAAAGGAGAAGCATGGGATTTATGTAGTAAAAAGCAAAACAAAAAAAAAAACATACGTTTTCAGCGGAGAGCGGTCTGAAGTCCGCTCACCGCTGACGTCACTGCCATCAGTCGAGGCAGCGCATCATCCTAACTTTCCAAGTGTGGATCCGCCAGCTGCCTTGATTGATGGCAGTGTCAGGATCTCAGCGAGCCGCTGAGACACTGAGACGGTCGCTCCCCACCCCTCCACAGCTCATCGCTCCAAAGAGCCTGAAGGCTTAGAGCAGGAAAGATGCTGACTGACAGGCACCATCTCTCCGCTCAGGGAGGAGTGAGAACCGAGCCATCGGCGGTGTTCGGTGGCTCTGTTCTCAGTGCAGAGACGCTGGGGGACAGCTGCAGCATCGGTCTGATGCTCCATCCACCTAGGTAAGTATGAATCTCAAAAAACAAACAAAACCCATACTTCTCTTTTAATTTCTACCTATTAACGTGGTGTGAGATTGGGGTGATTAAACTCAAGTAGCAGGTGCATTTACAATGAGATACGCCAGTCCAAACTATAATTTTAGGGCGTGGCAGCCCACTTTTATTGATTAAATGAAAAGTTCACTTATACATCAGTTGCCCACACAGGGGTTTCTTCCACAAAACATGAATTAATGAAAATACCAAGCTACCTGGCTTACGTGTTGGCAGCACTGCTGCTCCTCTTACCAGTCGGTTGACTGTGTCATTCAGTTCTCTCAGAACACTTGGCTCTCTAACATTCAGTCGCAGTGCCCTGCTGCATGGCCCACCTCTGGCCTAGGGATTGGGGTTCTCCTGACACCCCTGATAGGAGCTGACTTAAATCCTGGAACCGAGACCCACTGCCTTGTGGCTGGGTCCTCTGACCCCTTGATGAGACCTTTGTCCCGTGGCTTCTGGTTGGGCCCTCTGACCCCTCTGTCTCGTGGCTTCTGGCTGGGGCCCCCTGACCCCGGGTGAGACCTTCTGTCTCCCTCACTGGGAGCGGTCTCCAAACTGGAAGCTGTCTCCAAAATGAGAGCCTTGAGCAATTCTCAGACCTGACTATATAATGACCCTGCACACCTGTGTAGTGAGCCAGGTTGAAGGCGTCTAGCAAAACCTGGACCCAGGATTAAATGTTCTGATTCAGAACTACAGAATCTGGAGAGATGCTAGTTCTGAACCTTGCATTAACCCTTAATGAGACTCCTGGGTTACCTTTGTCTATAAACTTATAGCGACAGAGCCTCTCTCTGTCACAGTGGCTTCATCTGCACTATTCAGTGCACTTTGTTTCTGTTTTTATCTTTACATGTATATTCGGTCCTGGGTGAAATATACAGACCCAGCAAGGATTTACAGCACCTTCTTGGAACCAGTCGTGGAGTTTGCATGTTCCCCCTGTGCTTTGTTGGGTTTCTCACTGGGCAAATCTTCAAATGTATCGTTCTGATACATTTGCAGATTTTATCCAGTGAGAAGCCCAAGCAAACACAGGGAGAACATGCAAACTCCATCCAGATAGTGTCCAGGTTAGGGTTTAAGCGAACTTTGGTTGCTCGTGCATTTTTAATGTTTCAATGTTTTTAACCACTTTAGCCCCGGACCATTTGGCTGGCCAAAGACCAGGCCACTTGTTGCGATTCGGCACTGCGTCGTTTTAACTGACAATTGTGCGGTCGCGCGACGTGGCTCCCAAACAAAAAAGAGTGTAAATTTTGAAAAAAAAAGCAACATTTTTTACTTTTTGCTATTATAAATATCCCCAAAAAATATATTAAAAAAACGTTTTTTTTTTCCCTCAGTTTAGGCTGATACGTATTGTTCTACATATTTTTGGTAAAAAAAAAATCGCAATAAGCCTTTGTTGATTGGTTTGCGCAAAAGTTATAGCGTCTACAAAATAGGGGATAGTTTTATGGCATTTTTATTATACATTTTTTTTTACTAGTAATGGCGGCGACATTGTCATTTTTACAGCGATCAGTGCTATAAAAAGGAACTGATTACTGTAAAAATTACACTGGCAGAGGAGGGGTTAACCAGGAGGGGGCGCTGAAGGGTTTAAGTGTGTCCTAGGGATGTGTTCTAACTGTAGGGGGGATGGGCTACATGTGACACGACACTGATCACCGCTCCCAATCACAGGGAGCGGTGATCAGTGTCCTGTCACTAGGAAGAATGGGGAAATGCTTGTTTACATCAGCATTTCCCCGTTCTTCCTCACCATGAGACGATTGCGGGTATCCCCGCGGACATCGAATCCGCGGGACCCGCGGTCGGACTCACGGAGCTTGCGGCGGCCGCGCCCGCCCACAATGCCGCTCTTAAAGGGGCAACGTATATATACGCTGATCTGCCCAGCCGTGCCATTCTGCCGACGTATATCGGCGTGACATGGTCCTTAAGCGGTTAATTTTTTTTATTTTAATACATTCTCTGCATTAACATAAAAAAACTGTTATGTGCAGCCCCCACCTCTGCATAAATATTTACCTGAGCCCAGTAGTGTATTTAGGTATTGTGCTGCCCTAGGCCTGAGTAAACTTGTGCACCCCCTAATTTAAATATGACCCACCCCTTCCTGTCAAGGCCACACCCCTTTTTGTTTAAGGCCCACTCTGAAATTTTTGAGTGGGGACACTAGTTCTTAGGGCCTGGGGGGGGGCAATGGATTCCCTTAGTTTGCATAGATTTCCTCTCACTTCCTGTTTGGCTATGGGGCAAAAGTGTTGCCTATAGTTCTACTTTAAGCACAAATTTCTGATTATTTTATGGATAGGACTAACAAGATATAACTATGCCAATGGTGCAGCAGAAAACATATAGCACAGTGAGGAAGGTTTGTGGTCCAGGCTGATAGGACAGTCAAAATTAGAAGCAGCTTGCGTTGCACTAACAGTGTAGCACAAGACGGCAGGGACTTTTTCCGTGCTGCCCCCCTGCAAAGTGCTGCCCTAGGCCTGGGCCTTGTTGGCCTAGGCCAGGATACAGCATTGCCTGAGCCCAATCTTCATCCAGCACAGTGTGCTGCTCTCTCTCTCTCTCCAGCCTCACTGGACTCAGTGAGAGCAGCAGAAGCCATTGGCTCCTGCTACTGTCAATCAAAAGTGATGGGGGAGCAGGGGGGTGGGTCGAGCCAACCTGCATGTGTAAATAAATGCCCACAGCGTGGCTTGGGATCAAGCCAGCACATGTTTCACCATAGGAAGCGGTTCCCTATGGTGGCACACAGAGAAGAAGAGGATCCCAGAGCATTGGTGGGGGACCCCAGAAGAGGAGGTTTGGGGCTCATCTTTGCAAAACCATTCCACAGAGCAGGTAAGTATAGCATGTTTGGCATCTTTTTAAAAAAACAATCACTTTAAGCTTTTAAACAAAATCGCTGCTCCTGGCTTTTTTTAAATATTTTTTTGCTTTGGTACATGCTTCCCGGAGCAGTGCTCCCCGTACTATTTTTCTGATAACGCCTTGTCTATTAGAAGATGGATATTTTTGATTTGACAGATTTGCCTCCCACAGATTTCAATGCTTGAATTGAACCCAGGGCAGTTTGGCTCATCCCTCGTCCTGGTTGGGATAATGATGGGAAATAACGTCTTGTACTATCTAGCGCAGTAGCAAAGTTTATTAAATCCAGCTGTAGGTATAAAAAGGAGTTATTTTGTCCTTGTTTTCCCTTTTAAGCACTTAAATAGACTCCCACTGTGTGTAAAATAAGTATTATTGATGGTCACAATATAGTTAAGGAAACAGCAAATGGTAATTAATTGAACACATTAATCATGGTTCCAACTTAGTGGTGAGGTTGCACTGGAACAATTCGTAAATTAATGTAAATGACATCAATGGATACATAGTGTGGTTAGAAGGAAGCCTGTAAACCTGAAGATTACATGGAAGAAATTCTGCTAACTATAGGAAATAGAGAAGGATTAAAGAGCCATTGACAGGAATGTAATTTATCATAGGAATGTCATCTGACATGTAACATGCTGTGGCCTATTGTTATGTAGCCTGTCAGGAGGTGAACCTTTGAAAGTAATACATGTCATTTTCTGCATATATATCTGCCACATAAATGGAGGTCGAAATTACTGTCAATAAGAAATTAAAAATTCAGCAATACATCTTCATTTTCCTATTGGAGTAAAAGAGCAACTACAGACAAAAAGTACAATTAATCCATCAACCGTTACAACTAGAGCTGACTCTGATGCCTCGTACACACGACCGGATTTACCGTCGAGAAAACTGCCATGACAGCTTTTGGCCGGGAAAACCGGCCGTGTGTATGCTCCATCGCAGTTTTCCCGACGAGAAAACTGCGGGGGAAAAAAAGAGAACTTGTTTTCTTTTTTCCCGCCGGTAGTCTTTTTCCCGTTGTGAAAACCATTGTGTGTATGCTTTCCCAAAGGGGAAAAAACGTAAACAATTTGACGCATGCGCGGAAGCATAGAACGTAATTTTGTCGGCTCGTCGTAGTCTTTGACGTCACCGCGTTCTTGGCAGTCAAAAGTTCAACGGTCTTTTGTGTGCCCGTGTGTATGCAAGGCAGGCTTGAGAGGAATCCCGTCTGGAAAAGCGTTGTTTTTTTTCCTGCCAGGAAAACAGGTCGTGTGTGCGAGGCATGAGATTTGGGTCACGGATTCAGATCAGTTTGTGAATTCGGATGTTCCAAGCTGAATCCAATTTTTTGTGTTATTTTTGACATTTGGGATCTCCAAAAGGATTCTGTGAGAAAGAGGCTGTTGCAAAGGTTGTTTCTGCCATATACACTACAGTGCCTTGAAAAAATATTCATACCCCTTGAAATTTTCCAAATTTTGTCATGTTACAACAAAAAACTTGGAAAAGTGGCACATAATTGTGAAGTGTAAGGAAAATCATAAATGGTTTTTAATAATTTTTTTTAATAAATATCTGAAAAGTGTGGCGTGCATTTGTATTCAGCCCCCTTTACTCTGATACCCCTAACTAAAATCTAGTGGAACCTATTTCCTTCAGAAGTCACCTAATTAGTAAATATAGTCCACCTGTGTGTAATTTAATCTCAGTATAAATACAGCTGTTCTGCAAAAACCTCAGAGGTTTGTTAGAGAACCTTGGTGAACAAACAGCATCACGAAGGCAAAGGAAGACGCCAGACATGTCAGGGAAAAAAAAGTTGTGGAGATGTTTAAAGCAGGGTTAGGTTATAAAAAATTATCCCAAGCTTTGAACATCTTACGGAGCACTGTTTAATCCATCATCCAAAAATGGAAAGTATGGCACAACTGCAAACCTACCAAGACGTGGCCATCCACCTAAACTGACAGGCCAGGCAAGGAGAGCATTAATCCAAGAAGAAGCCAAGAGGCCCATGGTAACTCTGGAGGAGCTGCAGAGATCCACAGCTCAGGTGGGAGAATCTGTCCACAGGACAACTATTAGTTGTGCACTCCACAAATCTGGCCTTTATGGAAGAGTGGCAAGAAGAAAGCCATTGTTGAAAGAAAGCCATAAGAAGTCCCGTTTGCAATTTGTGAGAAGCCATGTGGGGACACAACAAACATGTGGAAGAAGGTGCTCTGGTCAGATGAGACCAAAATTGAACTTTTTAGCCTAAAAGCAAAATGCTATGTGTGGCGGAAAACTAACACTACACATCACCCTGAACAATATCATCCACACCTTGAAACATGGTGGTGGCAGCATCATGTTGTGGGAATGCTTTTCTTCAGCAGGGACAGGGAAGCTGGTCAGAGTTGATGGGAAGATGGATGGAGCCAAATACAGGGCCATCTTAGACGAAAACCTGTTATGCCCCGTACACACGAGCGGAATTCCCTTCGGAAAAAAATTGCATGGTTTTTCCGATGGAATTCCGCTCAAGCCTGCCCTGCATACACATGGTCACACAAAAGTTTGGTGAACTTTTGACTGCCAAGAACGCGGTGGCGTAAAAGACTACGACGAGCCGAGAAAATTAAGTTCTATGCTTCCGAGCATGCGTAGATTTGTTTCAGAGCATGCGTCGGAGTTTAGCGCGCTGGAATTTGTACACACGATAGGAAATTCCGATCTGAATTTTTCCCAATGGAAAAATAAAGAACCTGCTCTCTATCTAAGTCTGTCAGAAATTCCGACAGCAAAAGTCTGATGGAGCATACATACGGTCGGAATTTCCGATAAAAAGCTCCCATCTGACTTTTTCTGTCAGAAATTCTGGCCGTGTGTACGTGGCATTAGAGTCTCCAAAAGACTTGAGACTGGGTGGAGGTTCAGCTTCCAGCAGGACAACGACCCTCAACATACAGCCAGATCTACAATGGAATGGTTTAGATCAAAGCATATTCATGTGTTAGAATGGTCCAGTCAAAGTCCAGACCTAAATTCAGTTAAGAATCTGTGACAAGACTTGAAAATTGCTGTTCACAGACGCTCTCCATCCAATCTGACAGAGCTTGAGCTATTTTACAAAGTAGAATTTCACTCTCTAGATGTGCAAAGCTGGTAGAGACATACCCTAAAAGACTTGCAGCTGTAATTGCAGCAAAAGGTGGTTCTACAAAGTATTGACTCAGGGGGGCTGAATACAAATGCACGCCACACTTTTCACATATTTATTTGTAAACAAAAATTTAAAAACCATTTATAATTTCCCTTCCACTAAAGAATTATGTGCCACTTTGAGTTGGTCTATTGCATAAAATCCCAATAAAATACATTTACGTTTTTTGGTTGTGTGACAGACCCCGTACTCAAGATGAGTCTGTCCGCCATAAATGCTTCCTCTGTCCAGGAACCACACCATCCAAAGATCCCTTAGCTTTCCCATTCACAAGTCTTAGCTCAGTGTAGGGTAAAACATCAGACAGTTTATTAGAACCAGAATACAGAAGTCTTATATACAGTTAAAGAGGAGGTAACCAGAAACATAAATTAACATGAGCTAATTAACTAATCCCTTACAGCAGCCGATGTGACTCCCTAACTACAATATGCATTATCATTCATATCAACACAGAACTCCTTCATACAATTGCAGGGTTAATTAGCACAACCAACAATGGGTGAAAGAGAAGCCACACTAGACTCATTTACATTATAACAGACAACAGACAGACAGGTGGCTGGAGTTGGTGACATTAGCATCTAACAGTATGTGTCCCAATATTATGAAGCCATCACTATAATATGGCATATACTGTACAGCAGTGGTCATCAACCCTGTCCTCAGGGCCCACTAACAGGCCAGGTTTGCAAGATAACTGAAATACATCACAAGTGATATCTTTTGCTGCTCAGTGATTGCAGTATTCTAGTCTGCATCTCCCCAAGGTAATACATAAAACCTGGCCTGTTAGTGGGCCCTGAGGACAGGGTTGATGACCACTGATATACAGGGTTCCCAGAGTCTGTGTGTTTTGGGGGGACATGGACTTGAATCCAAAGTAACATTACTTCAAGGTCCCCAGGCATACACCTCGCAAAGAATATTGTTCCCTTAACCACTTAAGCCCCGGATCATTTTGTAGATAAAGGACCAGGCGCCTTTTTGCGATTCGGCACTGCGTCGCTTTAACTGACAATTGCGCAGTCGTGCAACGTGGCTCCCAAACAAAATTTACGTCCTTTTTTTCCCACATATAGAGCTTTCTTTTGGTGGTATTTGATCACCTCTGTGGTTTTTATTTTTTGCGCTATAAACAAAAATAGAGCGACAATTTTGAAAAAAATTCAATATTTTTTATTTTTTGCTATAATAAATATCCCCCAAAAATATAAAAAAAACGTTTTTTTCCTCAGTTTAGTCCGATACATATTCTTCTACATATGTTTTGTAAAAAAAAATCGCAAAAAGCGCTTATTAATTGGTTTGCGCAAAAGTTATAGAGTCTACAAAATAGGAGATTGTTTTATGGCATTTTTATTAATATTTTTTTTTTACTAGTAATGGCGGCGATCAGCAATTTTTATCGTGACTGCGACATTATGGCGGACACATCGGACACTTTTGACACCATTTTGGGACCATTGTCATTTTTACAGCGATCAGTGCTATAAAAATGCACTGATTACTGTGAAAATGACACTGGCAGTGAATGGGGTTAACCTGTAGGGGGCGCTGAAGGGGTTAAGTGTTTCCTAGGGAGTGATTACTACTGTGTGGGGGCGTGGCTTTGCATGTGACATCACTGATCGTCGTTCCCTATGACAGGGAACAGACGATCAGTGACACTCACACTAGGAAGCACGGGGAGAGGTTTGTTTACACTTACCTCTTCCCGTTCTTCAGCTCTGTAACCCGATTGCGGGACACTGGTGGCAATCGGGTCCCGCGGGCGCGGTCACGGAGTTTAGGACCGGGTCGCGAGCGTGCCACAGGCGGCGCGTGCGCGACCCACGGCTGGGCTTCTTAAAGAGGACGTACCTGTACGTGCTTGTGCCCAGCCGTGCCATTCTGCCGACGTATATCGGCATGAGGCGGTCCTTAAGTGGTTAAAATCCATGGCCCATAATCAGAAGGCAAGAGGCTAGCATTCAGTCCTCTCCAAAAGCCTCTGTCTTGGCTAGGTCTGTCACAGGTTGTAACATGACAAAATGTGGAAAATGTCAAGGGGTATGAATACCTTTTCAAGGCACTGTGTATTACCAAAAGTAAAAAGTCAAAGCCTTTACACGCACATGAAATGAAGCGCATTTGTGAGGTCAGGCACTGATGTTGGACGAGAAGGCCTGACTCGCAGTATCCACTCTAATTAATCCCAAAGGTTTTCTATTGGGTTGAGGTCAGGACTCTGTGCAGGCCAGTCAAGTTCCTCCCCCCCAAACTTGCTGATTCATGTCTTTATGGATCTTGCTTTGTGCACTGGTCCAAATCATTTGGTGAAGGGGGGATTATGGTGTGGGGTTGTTTTTCAAGGGTTGGGTTTGGCCCCTTAGTTCCAGTGAAAGGAACTCTTAAGGTGTCAGCATACCAAGACATTTTGGACCATTTCATGCTCCCAACTTTGTGGGAACAGTTTGGGGATGGCCCCTTTCTGTTCTAACATGACTGTGTACCAGTGCACAAAGCAAGGTCTATCAAGACATGGATGTACGAGTTTGTGGTGGAGGAACTTGACTGGCCTGCACCTCAACCCGATAGAATACCTTTGGGATAAATTAGAGCGGAGACTGTGAGCCAGGCCTTCTTGTCCAACATCAGTGACTGACCTCACAAATGTGCTTCTGGAAAAATGGTCAAACACTCCAATAGACACACTCCTAAACTTTGTGGACAGCCTTCCCAGAAGAGTTGAAGCTGTTGTAGCTGCAAAGGGTGGACCAACTCAACATTGAACCCTACAGACGAAGACAGGGATGCCATCAAAATTCATGTGCGTGTAAAGGCAGGTGTCCAAATACTTTTGGTAATATAGTGTATCTGCTTTTGCTGTTACCTGGCAGTTTTTAGTTTAACAGACAATTTCATCACGACCCACCATTCTGTCTTAGCATACCTGGTAGAATTTTTTGGCTCAGACTATTTTTTTTCTGTCTCCATCGTCGGGCAAGTCTGCCAGAAGCTTTCCTACTCACTCTACACCATTTTGCTGCATAAACTTTTCCTCTGTAAAACACATTCAGGATGAATTTTAGTTGTTCCGAGATTCGGAACTTTGGCTGCAGCGATGAGTGAAATAATTAGCAGTATTACTGCTAAATGTGACAGGATTCTGCTCAGTGCTCCTGGTTGTTAAAGCGGAGTTCCACACATTTCTGTGTTTTGTAAAAGTCAGCAGCTACAAAAAGTGTGTCCCACGGTCCAGCAATGCGGCCGTCCAAAGCCTCGCTTCTCATCCTCCGCGGCGCCAGCATCACCACTGTCCTGAATGGCTGTGCAATCTTCTGGGACCTGGAACGTGTCCCAGAAGATTGCAGGGAGGGAGGGGGCACCTAGGCAGCCCGGGCGGAAGTAGGAGCTGGGTACTTGTTAAAACTAGGTACCCGCTCCCCCCCCCCCAAAAAAAAAATTACATGCCAAAATGTAAGGAGTACTTAAAGCGGAAGTTCCACTTTTGGGTGGATCTCCGCTTTAAGGTCAACTGCCAGCATTTAAACAACCAATGATATATCCCTGCCTGGCCGATTTTGCTCCCGGCTGACGGGTGAGTGTAAACAAATGATTGGGGATGGTGTAAAAAATAGTGTTGTGTGGTTCTTCCCGAAATTCATTATAAACATTTAAGAGTCTGGTATGAATTTTAAGAAAGACCCCACAAAAAAATACCTTTGATGTCACTGACCAAATATGGTCATCTCCATATTCGGTCAATGACATCACCCGGAGACCCTACCCCTTTGTTTACATTCTGCTCTGGGGCCTGGGAGCTCTCATGTGTGGCAAGTGTATAATGGGAATGTATGTTTTTTCTTTCAGCATTCATCGTGACTGGAGTATATCTACACTGCTGCATGGTGTGATTGATGATGGATTGACATCATGGGACATTTTCTTTTATTAAGAACTTGTCAAAAAGTGTGTGGTCTCAGTTTCTTTATTTACTATTTACATTTTTTTTGTGAATGAGTAGATAAATAAGTAGCAGATTCCAATAAGACCCCTGCCCACAGACCCCCCACAACCACTGTGCCAGGGTTGTGGGGAAGAGGCCCTTGTCCCCATCAACATGGAGACAAAGTGCTTTGCCATGAGGGGTTCCCCCTGGCAAGATTTCCTCCCCATATTGTGGTAATTTGGTATGGTATGGTTCAAGAGAGGAGGTGCACACTCCCTTTCCCCCCTTTTCCTGGCCTGACAGTTTGCATGCTCAGATAAGTTAAACAAATATTATTTTATGATTTTTTTAAAAAAGCATTTTTTAATGATAACTGCGCTTTAGTAAAGTAAATGCTAAGTATACAGTATTCAAGTATTCAATTAATCTGAAAAACCCAATTAAACAGTTGTCCTTCAACAAATACTACTATCACAGTTACCTAACTCTTTTTAGAAGACAACCATTGCTTTAAAATATCCCCTAAATAAGAGAAAAGTGAATATTTTCATTACATCTGTTTGCAGTACCTTCTTTGTTATAATGGCATCATGTTTGCTTTCCCTGCTGCAGGAAAGCTAATTTTCTTTCATATGTCTCTGATACAATGAGTCAGTTTTATGTAAATTATTATAGAAAAAGGTTTTGTTTGTATAGCGGCAAATGGAGATTTTAAACAAATTTTTAAAAAAAAGAAAAAAAAATGAAAAATAGAAAACATCAGCTGTCAAAACCAATGGGCAAAGAAAAGAGCATCAAATTGAGTGTGGCGTGTTGGAAGGGATACACAATGGCTTCAGACTCAGATGTTCAGAATCGTGCTTTAGAATGCGTTAGCTTACATAACATTACATGTTCCTGCTTTTAATGCAGGGCTGTGCAAAGCAATAGCACTTAAAAGATAATAATAATAGTTCTATCTGATGGTGTGAACACATGACTTACACGTATTGTGTATTAAAGCTCCAAGCAGACATAGACTACATTTTAATTCCATTATGTGGTCCTTAAAAACCATTAAATGTACTTTTAAACATAGCTAGTTCAAGAACCTTAACCAGTCTGCATATTAGTTTGCTGTAATCCACTTTGCAGTAGTACTAAGACTTGGAAACGGGAGGGGGCACTGGTAGTTAAAAATGCATGAAAGAATCTTTGAAAGTTCTCCACCAAAGGAAAAACATTTATTGCAGGGGGGGTGCCTGTAATTTAGTTTCAAGTGCCAAAGTCTGCCTGTCTGGCACATACCTGTATAAAGTGCTCAAGATGATGAGGGTGTCTTATTGCACAATTCCTGTTAGAGCACCACTGAAAGATGAGATAGGGACTGCTAGGATAATGGAAGGGTGCAGGTGCCAGAAGGCTGGAACCCCAGACTTGCACTTAGGAACGTTGTGGTCAGGTAATTAGAGGCACAGCAATGAGGGTGTCAGGGTCAGCGTCTAAGGTGACCAGACACGTAGCTACACCAAGGAACCGAGACCAAACCAAGTATTTATCATTAAAGTGATATTTATTTCCAGTGAACACACACCAATAAACATACACAGCAACCAGTGAAAGCATAAACCACTCCAGCAAACAAGAACAACTAATAACCTAACTGCTATCTATATACAATATCTACAACTAAGGGACAAAGGCAACAGGGATGCAAGGAAGGGGACACGACTGGGTATAAGGGCATAGAACAAGGCATAGGGGTGCAGGACGGATCAGGACAAGGGAAGGTTCAGAAAGGTATCAGGCCCAATCTGGTAGCAAGAAGACGATCAGACAGGATAGTGATGTGCTGGGGGAAGGGAGGAGCAGCCTTAAGTATCCACCTGGCAGCTGGAGCCAGGTGTGGCTGATCAGAACCTGCTGGCTTTTGGGAGACACCTGCTGGTGGACACTGGAACTGCAGCCATTGGCAAAGTGAACCTCAGTGCCCCAGCAGGTGAACTCAACCCTGACAGAGGGCTACCCAACTTCACCCAAACTAGTAGACCGCAGAGCCAGGTCACAAGCTAAATTTGGTAACAGACCTGTATAAGGAGCTCAAAATGATGAGGGTGGCCTCCTGCACAATTCCTGTCCAAGCCCCCCTTAAAGTTGGAACAGGGACTACTAGGGCAATGGACACAGATGGCAAAAAGCTGTAACTGTGAATGTGAACTTGGGAGCTTTGGTGTCAGGTAAGCAGAAGCACAGCTATAAGGACACCCCCAACTTCCCTCGGACCAATAGAGAGCAGAGTCAAGTCACAAGCTATGTACAGTAACAGACGGACAGCAAGGCATCAAATCATGAGCAGGATCAAGGTCAGAGACCAGCAGAAGGTGGCAACTTGCAGGCAGTGGCGTCACTAGGGTTGGTGTCACCCGGTGCGAAAAAAATGGTGTCACCCCCCAACAACTATAGTCCCCCCTCAGTACAGACCCCCCTCCACTAACTACAGACCCCACTCCCACAGTATAGATCCCCTCCCTCAGTACAAATCCGCTCCACTAAGTACAGACTCCCCGCCATCAATATAGACCCGCCTCCCTCAGTATGAACCTCCCCCTCAGTACAGACACCCCCACCTCAGTGCAGACCGCTCCATCAGTACAGACACCCCCACCTCAGTGCAGACCCCCTCAGTTACAGACACCCCCCTCAGTTACAGATCCCCCCTCGTACAGACACCCCCCTCAGTACAGACACCCCCCTCAGTAACAGACCCCCCCTCAGTTACAGACCCCCCTCAGTACCAGACCCCCCCCTCAGTACAGACACCCCCTCAGTACCAGACCCCCCCCCCCTTAGTACAGACACCCCCTCAGTACAGACACCCCCCTCAGTTACAGCCCCCCCGGTGCAAACTCCCCCTTGTGCAGACCCCAGCAGTACAGACACCCCCTCCCCCATCAGTAAAGATGCCCCCTTACCTTACAGACCTCAGATCAGAGCGGCAGATACACACAGCGGTGTGTCTCTCGAGCGCGGGCTCCTCCTCCTCCTCTGTGGATGTAAACAGAGAGGAGGCTGAGGGACACAGCTGCAGCGTGAGCCACAAGGCACAGGGCAGCGGGCGGGCGATGTCAGTGTGGTGCCGCTGCGCTACCCACGGGTGTCACCCCTCTGGTGGGTGTCACCCGGGTGCGGCCCGCCCCCCCCGCACCTGGCTAGCAACGCTAGTGCTTGCAGGCAACAAGGTACAGAATCAATAGGAAAAATCTTGGTCAAGACACCAGGCTGAGGTCAGTAACACAGTTAAGCAGCAGACATAAACAGGTATGGGTAAACTAGAGGCAAATCAGAAGAAACCCGGGTCAATAACAGAATAACAGAATCAAGCAAATTCAGGATCTAGGATAACAGAGATAGAAGCTGAAAGACTATCCAGCAATGATTCCATGCAGGGCTCAGGTATAAATAGGCCACTAGGTGCCAGTATCTGTGGTGTTTTTTGTTTGTTTGTTTGTTTTTTCACAGCGTGGTCTAGATGAGGACTACAAACATGAGACTGAAATAATGTTCCAACCTCCTTCGCACGCTGAATCTTGTTGCCCAGAAGTTGGAATACACACGTGATTATGCATCAGATATAACACTGTATTGGAGGGACCTCTTGCATCCATATATTAATTTCCAGCTACTGATACAAGTAGAACATATATTATCATTCCTGGTTTTCCTGAAGCCTCATATTAAGGGACTTTCTGCACATCCCTTCTGCTCATAGCCAATATTGCAGTATCTGGTATCCATCTGTACACAATTTACAAAGTACAAAGAGGAATGAGTATGTGAAATAATTGTGCAATATTGACAGGGTGGTTTGGGGTCTATGATTGATGTTATAATTGTCTATGTGTTATATGTACAATAAAGTTGTGTTTTATGATGTTTTGGTCCAGATTTTTGGGATAAGTTTTAATAGAGTCCCAGTTCTATGGTGTTTTGGTCTTGAGTCCATTACTAGTCTCTTTATTTTTTTTATTTTGTCATGACTGCTTGCTAGGGGTTCCCAACCATCCTAGATTTACATGATCGCCCATGTCTTGGAGCCGAGTGATTTTGGGACCTGAAGGGAGTTTTTGTAAGTTTTGATTTATGTGCAAGAAGACGAGCTTTACGACTGGCGCAATTTCTGATGACTGACATGATGTTGCTTAGTGTTAGAGAAATGTCATATTTCCTTATTAATATGGCTCATCTAAATATAAGAATGCATCTTAAGCCTGGTTACCTTAGATGACTTCATACTATAGGAATATCATTACAAATTGACCAAATGACCAAGCCCTTCAGGAATGTTTGCTATCTTCCTTAAAAGGTAATACTACCTTTCCAGGAGTTACAATTGGTAACTATTGTCCACTAGTCCTGTATATACCACAGCCAAAACGGGAAAAAGGTAGTCCCATACGAGGGCTGCTTCATGCATGCACCTGGTTTGATAATCAAGCCAAGCCAGAATCAAGGGACTTCTTCGAGAAAGACATCTATAATGAAATATTCTTGTTACATTTTCCAATATTACATTTGTTATCTTTATCTGTTATTATTTAATTAAAGGTTATATATAGTTCAATTGTACATACAAGTGTTTTGTGTGATCTCTCTTTGCACATCTTGAAAAAACCCAAAAATTTAAACTTTGACGTAACTGTGATAAAACACTGACACTGTGTCACCATTTATGGTGTCCTCTAAACATGCCTGTTCAGTCACCTTATGACTGACAGACAAACTTCCCATTGTAGAATGTGCAGGTTTAAAAGCAGCAATCCTGTTTAGAATAAGCCTAATCTCCATGGCCAACAGTAGAGGTGAGAATTTAATTTTGCAGCTGTCTGTGTGACTTTGGCAGAGATTAAAGCCTGGTACACAGTATTCGCTTTTTTTCCATTCAACCCGACAGCTCCGGTCGGATCCTCTGTACTACCTATGCAAAGTTAGTATAGCGATCTCCTCAGCTGAGCTATTGTGTTCTGACAGGGGACATCCCCCCCGCCAGAACACTCCAATCAGCAATCTCCGACATTGGCTGAGATCGCTGATAGGGAGTCGGTCGGCTGCTGGTTTTCCAACATGTACATCTGACCAAAGACGGCCAAACGTCTGGCTTCTGTCAGACAGGCCGACATACACACGGGCCCAATGTTGGCTTTTTTTTTTTTAACCGGCCAATGTGTACTCGGCTTAAAGGACTTGCTTCTAATTTTAACTTTGTTTGTCCTTCTCCTTGTCAAAGTATTTTATTGATTGAACAAGAAAATCAATTACCGTATTTATCGGCGTATAACACGCACCCTAACTTTAAGAGGGAAGTTTCAGGAAAAAAACTTTCCACAGCCCCCTGCATATAACACGCAGGCACAGTTTACCCTCTATTTTCAGGGTAAAAAAGTGAGTGTGTGTTATACGCCAATAAATATAGTACATAACAGGTGTAATGCATAGTATAATGAGTAATACAAATATAACAGATCTGGTAAAACTCTATGGTCCACTATATATCTGCAGATAGGTAGATTATTTAATCTCTACAGAAAAAAGAAAAGTAAATTAGTTAGTAAAACAACATATTGATGACTGCAGTGAGAATTATGCCACCGTATAGGTTGTTTGTCCTTCTCAACTGAGTACATACCCTAAGAGAGAATTACCGCTCAGGTGTGGCTGATGACTCATTCACAGGATCCAGAGCCGTGGGTGCAGGCAATGCATATGACAATGCAAAAAATTCTAGAGAAAACGCTTGGACAGCCGCACTCCAAAAAATAGGTTCTTTTATTTAAAACAAAAGCACAAATAACATGCCACAGCAAAAAACAGCAGGTATGAGCTGACACGTTTTGCACTGCGATGCAGTGCTTAATCATAGCTACGATTAAGCGCTGAATCGCAGTGCGAAACGCATCAGCTCATACCTGCTGTTTTTTGCTGTGGCATTTTATTTGTGATTTTGTTTTAAATAAAATAACCTATTTTTTGGAGTGCGGCTGTCCAAGCGTTTTCTCTAGAATTTTTTGAGTACATACCCTACTGGGTTCCAGTTACACCCAGAAATCTTTACTCAACAAGATTTTCCTGCTACCCTTGTGACTGCAATATTGATTTTTAACAGTGCATCTCTCTGTATGAGAGAGACCACGAGGAGAATAACCCTCACTGCAAGGATCTAAGGTTCATCCCAACACGGATTTGAACTTATTTCTACAACTCTCTACAAGTCCAAGGACTCACCCTCCCTTTCATTTATTTGCGGTCATTAGATGCATGCCTATGTATGCATATGCACATAGGCACATTAATACATCAATATAGTTCGTCATCACATATAATAGCAAGGTGCTATATCATACCCAGCCCAGTTTTGACCTCTATATATGCACCCCATTCCAATTTCAATTGGTACATCTTTTAGGGATCCACCCCATACAACCGCGCAGATCTCTCTTTTAGGGGGGGAGAATCCTCACAGGCACCCAGGTCTCTTCCGTCCGCCACATTGCATCTGTGCTTGTACAGTTCTCTGGGGTTCTATGATCTGGATATAACATTTATGGACCATCCGAACGGATCGTATTGACTTAATAAGGGAGGACTGTAATACTAAAGGCCGCGGCTGGGCTACAGTCGATTGTCCCAAACCGCTTGCCCTCTGGTAAGCTGCTTCCCCTTCTTTTGGTGGTGGATATCTCACGTTTTGTTTTGATTAGTCACTGCGATGTGAATTCTGTGGTTCCCCTGCCATAAGGATTTGTGGACTGTTTCAGATCTTGTGTAAAAGTGCTATTGGACTATTTGGTGTAATATCTGCTAGTTCATTATGTGCATTTGAATAAGCCTATAAAACCTTTATCAGGCTCTGGTCTAAGTTTCACAAGGTGGCGCAGTTTTTTTCATTTTTCTATTTGATTTTTATTATAAATGTATCTTTTGTAATATATAAGGCCCGGATGCCCTCTCTTTGCTTCTAGTAGCAACAAAGGAAGACCAGACTGAGGTTCCAACCCTTCTCCACTCTATCCGAATAAAAGAAAAACAAATCTTTGGCCAGTGTTGGTAAGAGATTATTAGGTTGTGAGTGAACGGTTTTAGCAGGATAGGTGTTTTACTAGAATATTATCTTTAAAATAAAGTGAGTTAACAGACACATTGCACAAAGCTCTGTTTTCTAACAGAGAAGCCCTGATTCTTTGATCTCCCCTTCGTGAGTTCCTTAGTCTCTCCATCTTGGTAGTGGGCAGAAAGCTTGTCATGTTTAAACCTGGTTGTATTATTAATCACAGGCCTGGCCTTTGAAAGACTCACTCTTCACTTTATCAGATGCGATTGACACTAGTGACAGAATGACTTAAAGATTTTTTTTTCTTCCTTCAGGCTGATTGAAGTCCTGGATTCACTCTCTTTCTTCAAAACTAATTTATCGACAAACTTCAGCCTGTTTCTTTCCTATTCTCTGCGTATGAGTTGATAATAGAATGTGTTTTCTTCAAGAGATGTTAAAGCTGTGGTGACATTCTCAGTTTATTAAAAGAAAAAAAAGTAAAAACATTTTCTATTTAGACTTTGGAATATTGCACAGACACTTCAAATTGCTTCTAATACAAAAGCCCAAAAAACAACCTTTTAAAATTGTCCTGACCCACATGGAGGAACTCAACACCCCTGTAACCATTTGCTGTTTACTCATTAAAAAAGAAAAAGAAAAGCAGATTTACCTCTCACTGGGTCTGTTTTGCTCCTGGCTGTCCTTTACTTCCTCATATGCATACAGGACTAACACGGTCATTGTGCATCTGAACTTTATGTTTAACCAATGTAATAGATCCTCCACACGTATCCAATACAAATATGAAAAAAAAAAAAATTCAAACTGAATTAAATGATTAAATAATAAAAAACAGTGTCTTCCCTTTGAAAGAGTCACAGTTGAGTGACAAAACGTGTCAGTGGTGTGGCCGGATGATGTCAGCACGCAGGAGCAGAATCAACAATTAACAAAAATTATATTATACACAAGTCCAAATAAATATGTGCATAAACAAGTGACAGTCCCAAGGTGAAAAATGAAATCTTCATCCACACTTCATCAGATAGCTCTAATAACACCACAATGATCTGCCACCTTATAGTCAATAAAATACGGTTACTCTACCAGAGAAAAGAGTCAACATGTGCTTGTGCATCCTATGGTTCCCGTCTGAGATAATGTGCACCTTTTTTTGGGTCCAATTACACCCTCATCTTTCAACTTGTAATACTCAGCCATAAAGCAAGGAGGCAGCCAAAAAAACAGATGATGTAAAACCACAATGAAAAGTTTATTAAAAATGTACTAATTACTCACATTGTTAAAATGTATAAGCTCTTCACAAACAAAAGCCGTTCCCGGTACTCAGATGGACCACTTCCTGAAACTGAGGGGCGTGATGACGTCTTGAGTGTTAGCCCCGGCTTACGTGTTTCGTCACATTTAATGTCGCCTGGGGAAAGAAAGCTTCTGAGCCCTGGAGGACGTCAGATGTGATAAAATGTAAGCGTACTTTATTGAATATAAGGTGGCGGATCACTGTGGTTTTATTTTTTATGAAGAGCTTTCTGATTAAGATTGGTGAAGATTTAATTTATCACCTTGGGACTGTCACTTGTTTCTGCGCAAATTATTTTGGACTTATCTTATGATTTTTATTAATTGTTGATTATTGCTGCATTGGCGCTGCACTTTTTACCTACTTTTGCTGTACAATTTACACTGATTAATGTGTCAGCTGCTTCACTTATTTTCTCTGAACGCAATTCCTCTTTTAGATTTATTAAAGTATAATATTGATGGTGAAGGAGGAAGCGGTGACATGAGGAGCTGAGGAGAATATCCCTTCTGGTGATACAAGTAGTGTCCTTATTTAAAGGGCAAGGCTGTTCTTGACCTTAGTGTGAAGTGGGGCAACTTTGTCTGATAGGAAGTTTATCTGAATGGTGGAGGAGTAAAACACTTGTGGTGAATACCATTGTTTGTTGGGCACAAGCACAATTATTGGTGATGAATCTAAAGAAGACACAAAGCTGGTTTGGGGACTTTTATTTAAAAAATCACTGTGGACAATTGAACGTATATGAATTTGTATTTGATTCACATTGATATAATCACCATTCATCAACTATTAGTACATCTGAGAATGGAGTAATGAGTAGTGGTTGCACTGCACTTTATTTGTAACAATACAATGTGTAGTACATTAATTTGAGGTACCTGCAGGCATCTAAGAATCTTAATCCAGTTGAGTCAATTATGGTGAGGTTGTAAAGCACGCTGTAGACTCTGCCATGGCAGATATCTCCTGCCCAAGCTTCCTTGAACGGATAATGGATTGGCTAGAATGTATTATTCCCAGCAGGTTGTGAAGACAACATGTCTGTCAACTGTTTCAGCTCACCCTTCCATATACACAAGCATGACATTTCTCCGGATACAAGTTTGCATGTTTTTCCAGTATATTCTGTTAGAAAGTTTGATTGGCAGCCCCCATGTCACCACTGCTATGGCCAATTCCTGGACCATTTTGACTGGCAAAGCTGTAGTAGTTGCTGGTGAAGTTCGTCTGCCCCATTCTGCTTCACCCATATTTCTACTGGCCATTTTGTCAAGACATCCCAGCAATGGACGAAGAGTAAATTTCCCAAAAAAACAGAACGTTTTGGAGCTTTGCCAATTAAATGGACCTTGGATCTCCGCCATATTGGCACTTTCACCTCTAAATATCTGTAAGTTGGGGGGCGTGGCGACCGAGCTCCAAGATGGAAGCCTAGCTGAGAGCTCCGCTCGGCCGCCGGAGAGATCCAGACACATCAGAGCCTCCAAGGCACATCCGCGGCTAGAAACAACACAGCCGGACTGCCAGAGGACAGGGGAATGACGAGGCGCAGAAAGAACCCGCCGATGCCACAAAAACTGACAAGCATCTTCGCGATGCAGCCCCGCGGGCTCCATCAAAATGGCAGCGGCTCGTCTGCACAACAACAGGCAAAGGCCGCGATCCAAGGCAACGGACACGGAGGGCCCCGTGTACAGTCCTCTCGTGACCCACTGCACAGCGGATCGTCCTCAGGCTCATCTAGCCCATCCACTCGGAGCCCAGCTAAGTCAAAGCCGAGGATGGACTCCCCCGTCAGGCGGTTATGCACACAGGACATGGAGGTAAGCGGGACACCAGGCACCACCGCTGCTCAGGCCCAACACACAGCTGACCCCATAGCGGACTTTCCTACTGCCGACAGGCCTATTTCAGACACTATGCTGAAGGAGATGCTGCTATCGCTCAGATCCTCCCTCCAAACAGATTTAGTCAGAGGGATTAACCAGTGTCACAAGGAAGTGCAGGCCATTGGGGTCAGAGTGGATAGAGTAGAACAGAGGATGGACGAGTATACTGCTACATACAATAATATGGTGGACGCACATGCGGCCCAGGGAGAGGATATAGCGTGGCTAAAGGACAAGGTCACTGACCTTGAGGACAGGTCAAGGAGGAACAATCTAAAGCTGCGAGGAGTACCAGAATCTATTCCAGCCACCCAACTCCTACAGTATGTCCACGCTTTGTTCTCCACCCTGGTCCCAGCACTGAATGCGCAGGACCTCATAATAGACAGAATCCACAGGATTCCTAAACCGTCCTTCCTGCCAGAAGGCACCCCAAGGGACATACTAATGAGGGTCCACTTCTTCCATGTAAAGGAACAAATCCTACAAGCAGCCCGCAGACCTGACACTGTCCCTCCGCAGTACGCAACCCTCCAATTGTTGCCAGACCTATCCAGGCACACACTACAGAGGCGTCGCAACCTGGCGACCATAACCAAGGCCCTGAGGAACCACAAAATCCTGCACAAGTGGAAGTATCCTGCCACTCTTTCCATCACCCACAATGGGACCACAACTTCCGTAAACACATTGGAGGAAGGCCTTACAATCCTGCGCCAATGGGGAATACTCCCAGACCAGGCCTCACAATTCAACCCTACTTCACAACCGCAGATGCTCCAAAACGAATGGCAGGTGGTGTCACACAAACGCACCAATAAGAAACAAGCCAGCGGAGGCTCATAACAAAACCACAAAATTATTCTTTTATCTCTCCGGTAAAAAGGAGTTTAAAAATATCCTCCTATAACCCCCGTTAACGAGTTCAGCAGTTATGTCTGCACGCGGATCCGTTGTAAGATCCCTTTTTACACATTCAAAGATACTTTCTTACGTTTTTTGGTATTTCTTGTTTTTTCTTTTTCTTTTTTGTTTTCTACGTTACCTGTTTTTTGCACACAGCAATCTTCATAGCAAGGAACTTCCACTACGTACAGAAGATGAGTCTCCTACAGCCTCAGGCCTAAATGGAAAAGATGTTGCGAATCACGCCCAGGGACACAGTGAGTACTTGCACCACGATACCAGTCACCATACTCTACAACACCACAAATGACTATCACATGTCTATCAATTAACGCAAAAGGCCTGAATCACCCGGCCAAGAGATTCTCGGTATGGAAGGAGGCCTGTAAGCACCGGGCTGACATTCTATGCATACAGGAGACACACTTTCAGAAACAAAAAACCCCTAAATGCACTCACAGGGAATATCCCCACGTGTTTTTGGCAGGTACACCGGATAGCAAAAAAGGAGGAGTGATGCTAGCCTTAAGGAACTCTCTATCTTTCCAACTCAAAGACTCTTATATTGATGAAGGGGGCAGGTATATTATAGTAACTGGAGACATCAACTCTAATCCGTACACATTGGTTACTCTATACGCCCCGAACACCCACCAAATCCGCTTCCTAAGGAAAGTGATTAAAAGGACTAAGTCCATGCAATACGGTAATATCATTATAGGAGGCGACTTTAACCTAATAACAGATCCCATTTTGGACACTACTACGGATAAACCGAAGAGATCTGCTCACCTCCGCAATCTGCTACATACACAGGAACTGTTCGATGCATGGAGGTGCCTCCATGCCAACGAAAGAGATTATACTTTTTTTTCTGCTAGACACTGTTCATATTCACGAATAGATATGTTTATCACTGACCAGTGGCTTTTACAACGTGTTCAGGGCACACAAATATGGGATATTACGTGGTCAGACCACGCAGCAGTATCTATGACTATTGCTGAAAAGGGTGTCTCTCCCTCATCCCATGTCTGGCGTTGTAATGTTAGGCGCTTACAAGAACCCCGAATTCTCCCTGTGATCTCTCAGCATCTCCAAGATTTTTTCCAATACAATTGCACACCAATGATAGATCCCTTCACGTTATGGAATGCTCATAAGGCATATATGAGAGGCATATTAATACAGTTAGGGGCTAGGGAAAAGAAACGACATGCTGCCAAACTCAATCAAGTAATGTCTGACATTAATAGATTAGAAACCCACAACAAAAAGTCTCCAACAACGGCAGTGGCAAATACACTATCTATGCTTAGAGAAAGGCTGAGAGAGATTCTCGCACAACAACACGACAAGCATCTCAGACGCTTACAAGTGAATTCCTACGCTAATGCAAATAGAGCAGGAAAGTACCTGGCTAATAGAATTAAAGCTGCTCGCACAAAATCGAGAATAGCATACCTCCTTCATGACACCTTACACCACAAAATCACTAACCCACAAGACATAGCAAATCAATTTGCAGACTATTATGGGGCATTGTACAACTTACGTGATAATACGGCCACACCACAACCAACCACAGACACCATACAACGCTTCTTACAGAAAATACAACTCCCGTCACTGACAGAGGACCAACTTAGGAAGTTGAACACACCTTTCTCCCCTCAGGAAATCGAACAGATTACATCGACATTGCCTAATGGCAAGTCACCGGGACCGGATGGTTTTGCAAACGAGTATTTTAAAACATTTAAAGAAATCATTGCTCCTCACTTACAACGGGTATTCACAAAGGCGGAAGAAACTTCTGCTTTCCCACAAGAGATGCTGAGAGCCCACATTGTCACTTTACCAAAACCGGGGAAAGATCCTACTACACCAGCAAACTTTAGGCCGATATCTCTTCTTAATACCGACATAAAAATTTATTCAAAATTGCTAGCCAAGAGACTGTCAGATATTATTCCTCTACTCATAAAACGTGATCAGATGGGATTTGTGAGGGGGAGACAGACCTCAGACGCTACTAGACGTATCATTAATATTATTCATCACGCTGTCCAAATGAGAACGCCTTCTCTGCTGCTATCTATAGACGCAGAGAAGGCGTTCGATAGGGTCCACTGGACATACATGGAAATGGTGTTGGCTAAATTCGGCTTTACAGGCCCGATCCTCAAGGCAATACTGGCTTTATATTCCTGCCCATCGGCACAAGTTTATACCTCAGGTCTCCTATCCAAACAGTTCTGCATATCAAATGGCACAGGCCAGGGTTGCCCTCTCTCCCCCACAATATTCAATCTTATGATTGAACCCCTGGCCGAATCCATTAGAGCACACACTGGCATCACAGGCTTCACTTTCGGATCTGACAAACACATCATAAACTTATTCGCTGATGACGTTATCCTCCTACTGACACACCCAAACTCCTCCCTCCCGCAGGCCCACCAAGTTCTATCCGACTTTGGCGCAGTATCTTATTATAAGGTCAACTTTACGAAGTCCCAGATTCTTAACTTAGGAGTTTCACATACTTCAAAAAAATATCTTCAAAAATCCCTACCCTACTCATGGAGCGCAAAGGGCATTTCGTACCTAGGCATCACCCTAACTGACAATACTGCATCCTTAGCAGAGGCCAACTTTAAACCGCTAATAGGCAAAATTGAACTACAATTAATGGACATATCCAGGAGGGAGATATCATGGTTAGGTAAAATAGCGGCATTTAAAATGTCCATACTACCACAAATTCTCTATATTTTCCGCTCCCTATTGATTCCCATACCGTCCCGCTACCTAAACACATTATCAAAAATTGTATGGAAATTCACATGGGGAGGTAAAAAAGCTAGGTGTCCACGGAACAACCTTCTTCCACATAGGAAGGTGGGGGGGCGGGATTCACAGACATCCAAGACTACCTGTGGGCTACGAGACTTGACCAACTTAAACACTGGTTTCACGCCACTGACAGCCCCCTATGGGTGGAAATAGAACGTTCGGCTATCCCGACCAGGAATACGACCACTTTCCTCATGGGCGACATATGGGAACCATGGGCAACTAAGGGGCTATCACCATCCGTACAAGTGTCTTTACAGGCATGGCGATTCCTACAGACATTAGATAGTGATGATCTACAGGAAATACAGTACGACTTCCCTATTGCACTCTTAGGGGCAAAAATACCTATGCTTCCAACCACGAGACTCCACGCACTAGGAATTCAACATGTACAAGATTTATATACTGGACAAACACCAAAATCAATAAAGCAAATAGTGACTGACCACCACTTACCCAGCAATATGTTATTCTCCTGCATACGCATCTCCCACTTCTTAAGGGCACATTCTGTACCAAAAATAAAACTATCTGCTATAGCATGGCGTTTTTATACAAAAGCTCCTCAATCTGCTAAAGGCATTTCAATATTTTATAACCTCATCCATGATAAACATACTTTCAAGAAATCAGCTGCACTTAGGAAGTGGGAAATAGACCTCAACAAAACTTTCTCTGAGGAACAATGGACACGCGCCTTCAAGGAAATACACAAACATTCCCACTGTGTATCACATTGGGAAATGACGCTTAAACTTACTAACAGATGGCACTACACGCCTTATAGTTTAGCAACCTTTTATCCGGCTTCATCGCCTCTATGCTGGAGGAAATGTGGTCACATAGGCAACCTATTGCACACCTTATGGACATGTCCTAGTATAACAGGTCTATGGAACAAAGTGTTCAAGTTGATTTCATCAATCACTGGAATACTAACGACCCCAAACCCTGCATTAGCAATTCTTCATATTGGCGCAGATCAATACCCACAGGAACTCAGACCAATCGTCACCCATATACTGTTAGCCTCACGTACCCTTATTCTTAGAAACTGGAAAAACTCATTGGCCATCAACCTCTCGGAAGTGATCAAACTAGTTAACAGAAACCACACATTCGAACGCCTACTGGCTATTAAATCCCTGAAGTGTAACAATTTTGACTCTAACTGGAGATTGTGGACTGATAAATACAAAGTCTATTAATTGTTTCTTGCTATGTTCAGCTCATAGCATCTAAATGTTTCTTGCTATATACAGCTTATAGTGGACAACTTAGCTTTCTTAAACATGTTGTATTTGTATTTGTTATACCCGAACAACAAATGCGCACTGTGTGTAATGAATGTATGTTTGTTATATTCTTATTATACTTAATAAATAATATTGAACAAAAAAAATAAATATCTGTAAGTTATACTCTGCTGCATTTCTTTTTCTGTGACAGGGTCACTTTAATGTCTGTTAATAATGTTGGATAGTAATTTTCTTCCCATTACTATTCTATTATTGGCTGCCAAGTGAGAAATTCAGACAAAGAAAAACAACATTTAGAAGGTAAATCAAAGGAAAAGGTAAGTGAAGCAACAATGCACTAGCTTAAAGGAACCTATTTAGAAAATAAAAAACAAACCTTTACAACCCCTTTAATATGTCTTTGATACAGCAAGTACATTCTATGTAAATTATTAAACACAAGGGTCTTGTTTGTTTTAGAAGATTTTAAACACATTTTCGAAAATGACAAAAAAGGAAAAGATTGGCTGTCAAAACAAAAAAAGAAAGAAAAAAGGCATCAAATTAAGAGTGGCATGTTAGAGATGGAGTACAATATTTTCAGCTTTTTCAGCATTTCATGTCCTTAGCTTAAAGAGCATTCTCCCTGCAGGAGTGGACAGATGGTTCACAGGTACTGTGGTAAAATGTACATGCATTGTATGATTGACTCATCAGGTCATTTACAGGTTGTGACAGCTGTATAATGGAAGCTTAGTGGGGTCTCTATGATATGTTATAGTTGTTGCGTTTGTTGTCAATGGGCCAAGGTTTGGGAACATTATGGTGGTTTTCAGTTGCCCTACCTTGTGTATGCAGATGCCAAAGACCAGAAGGCAATGTTCTCCTTTGTTACCCAGCAGTGCTCATGCATTTCTGGAACAGCTGTGTGCATTGCATGATGCCATTTTTATTAGCAAGGCAAAAAGCCAGCACCTTTCATACATGGCCAGGTCTTGAAAGACATACATCAGTTGAAGTGACTTGGAAAATTAAAGCTTTTTCTAGCACACATAGATTATAATTGGCTAACAAGGTAGCCTATCATATTTATAAGAGAGCTTGGCCCACTCAGAGTGGATTTGAGAAATAAGAGCTGCTGTGCAGAGGCACTGCTATGTTAATTGCATGTAGGTAGGTTGAGCTGGGTGGTTTTGCCATTTTGGGCAGTGGCGTCCAACCTGTGGCCAAGATGGCTATAAATGTGGCCAAATACAAAATTGTAAACTTACTTACATTTTTATTTATTTTTTAAATAAAAATCAAAATTGTTTTGTAAAAATGTGTTTTCATTTAACAAGCACATGATGTCGAAGAAAAATGTGACAGTATCTCTTTACTGAATTTTTATAAATTTTATCTCCCCCAAAAAAATATCCTACTCCTCCTCACAATCACACCTTATTCATGTCATCAGTTTTTTGCAGCACCTATATTTGTGAGCAACTATTTTCGAGAATGAAGCACAAGAAGGGCAAAATTAGAACCACATACGGTACTTGTATTATGTGAGTGGCCATTTGGCAACCTTGTTTTAAGAAAAGTTATATAAATTCTGCACTTAGAGGCACTTTTCCCCTTTCTCTCTTGCGTTACAAAATTAGAACCAAAATATCTGACAAGCACCTGGAGAATTCATTGAGAATTTCTCCTCCATCCATCGATCCAGATATTGATGTGCTAGTTTATCAAAAACAGTGTCAAATATCGCACTAGATTTATGTTTCCCTCATTTACTTTTATATTAACCACTTGTCCACCGCCCGCCGTCAAATGACGGCGGGAGGAAGACCCTGTTGTTCTGGGCGGACGTCATATGATGTTGCGCCTTCCAAAGCCACTAGGGGGTGCGCCGCCGCGTCACCGAGGACCCGATGCACGTGGCAATTGCCCAGTAACTGAACAGGACCGTGGATCTGTGTGTGTAAACACACAGATCCACGTCCTGTCAGGTAGAGGAGACCGATGGTGTGTCCCTTGTACATAGGGACAACCATCTGTCACCTCCCCCAGTCAGTCCCCTCCCCCCACAGTAAGAATCACTCCCTAGGGAACACATTTAACTCCTTGATCGCCCCCTAGTGTTAACCCCTTCCCTGCCAGTCATGTTTATACAGTAATCAATGCATTTTTATAGCACGGATCGCTGTATAAATGTGAATGCTCCCAAAAATGTGTCAAAAGTGTCTGATGTGTCCGCCGCACAATGGCAGTCACGATAAAAATTGCCGGTCGTCGCCATTACTAGTAAAATAAAATAAAAATTATAAAAATTCTATAAATCCATCCCCTTTTTTGTAGCTGCTATAACTTTTGCGCAAACTAATCAATATACGTTTATTGCGATTTTTTTTACCAAAAATATGTAGGAGAATACATATCGGCCTAAATTGAGAAAAAATTTGGTTAAAAAAAAAAATGGATATTTATTATAGCAAAAAGTTAAAAATATTGTGTTTTTTTCAAACTTGTTCCTTTCTTTTGTTTATAGCGCAAGAAATAAAAACCGCAGAGGTGATCAAATACCACCAAAAGAAAGCTCTATTTGTGGGGAAAAAAATAAAAATGTCATTTGGGTACAATGTAGCATGACCGCGCAATTGTCATTCAAAATGTGAAAGCGCTGAAAGCTGAAAAATGGCTTGGGCAGGAGGGGGATGAAACTGCCCTGTAGGCAAGTGGTTAAAAAATATTTTAAAAAAAATTAGTTAGATAGATATATTAT
This sequence comes from Rana muscosa, assembly GCA_029206835.1. NCBI lineage: Eukaryota > Metazoa > Chordata > Amphibia > Anura > Ranidae > Rana > Rana muscosa. The sequence continues at coordinate 344,084,065 of CM055119.1, forward strand.
CTATATCAGTGATCAATAACTTGTGATCTGCCAAACTTATTCTGCTCATCAGTGTAGCGGCTGCCCCCATCCTCACTACCTTGTCAAGCTGGCCAGGTCTCTCACTAAAGGGAGAGACACAGAGCTTTCAGCTTCTGCAAGGGAATTGGGCCTCTGGACACAGGATTGGTGAGAGGACAACTGCCGAATCCTTCCTAGGTCATAACACTGAACTGCTGTGTTGCTCTGCTTCACTTAATGAGGAGAATCTGTGATGCTTTTACACTCTGCTTGGCGGTAATAGTACCTGCCTGTTTTAACTGAAGACTATCAATACCATTAGAGTCCTACTGTTTACCAAGCCTCTTTGGATGTACTTTGTTTCACTCCACTAAAGAAAGTCAACAAGTGCACCACCTTACAGTCATCCAAAGTCTTAAGAGCTCCATCTATACTCAGGACTCTAGTCACTATACTAGTGGATTTAAGTGGTGGGTTAATTCAGTAGGCTGGGTCGGGTATTGTGTTTAAACAGGTCTGTTGGGACTGTGGTGCTGGGATGAAGAAGGGAGAGAACTGACATAGAGAACAAGGTCATTCCTCTACCCTCCTCTTGCCTGGACTCGTATAGCCCAATTTAAGAAGAAGTTGGAAGATAATTAATTGAGGTAATATCCCATCTAAAATCTGTTATTCTCGTATGTTTACCTCTGCTCTCAGGGTGATTTCACTTAAAGGAGTCCCCTGAAAGCATACGGATTTGATCTTGGAGATTTCTTCGGTAACTTTTTGCTCTTTGTTCCACCAATATATATTTGTTTACTATTCAATATTACTGGTATTGTTTGTTTAATTTTTCTTTAACTACTTGCCGACCTGCTGCTGTTGTTATACGGCGGCAGGTTGGCTCCCCTGCGCGAGTCGCCGTAGCTGTACGATGGGCGCTTTAAGGGGTATAGGGGGCGCGCACACCCGCCATCTGACGTAGGAGCTGATGCACCTGTCCGGCGGCTGCGATGTCCGCCGGGCACCCGCAATCGCTCCTGAGAGAGACAGAACGGAGGCCTGTCAATGTAAACAGACAGATCTCTGTTCTGTCAGGGGAGTAGAGAGTGATGCCATAAATCTATTCCCTATTTTGTAGACGCTATAACTTTTGCGCAAACCAATCAATACACACTTGTGATTTTTTTTACCAAAAATATGTAGAAGAATACATATCGGCCTAAACTGATAAGGAAATTTGATTTTGTTTTTTTTCAATTTGGATATTTATTATAGCAGAAAGTAAAAGATACTGTGTTTTTTTCAAAATTGTCGCTATATTTTTTTGTTTAAAGCACAAAAAAAGAAAACTGCAGAGGTGATCAAATACCACCAAAAGAAAGCTCTGATTGTGGGGAAAAAAATAACATAAATTTTGTTTGGGTACAGTGTCGCACGGCAGCTCAATTGTCAGTTAAAGCGACGCAGTGCAGTATTGCAAAAAATAACCTTTTCATAAAGGGGGAAAATCCTTCCGGTCCTTAAGTGGTTAAACTGCACTGTTGCCAGTTGTGCCAGTGGGGTTGAGTCTGTTCTTGGGGTTGAGAAAGCAGAGTAAGGAGCCAACAATATTCAAGTGGCTCCTGCAGGGGTGGCGCTACATCACCTATCCTTATTGTTTGTGTATTTTATCTGTAGCCCAAGACAATTCTTCTTAAGGCCAGTTCACACCAGACGCAGTTCCGTTCAGTTCCGTGTGCTTTTTTTCTGCATAAAATGCATGCACAATGTTTTCCATGTATTCCAATGGCTCTAGTTGGCTCTAGTTCACACCATGCAGTCAGTTTCCGGTCAGTTTCTGCACTGGAAACTGACCGGAAAATGATTGCAGGTGTGAACTAGAGCCAACTAGAGCCATTGGAATACATGGAAAACACTGTGCATGCATTTTTAGTGCAGAAAAATGCACACAAAACTGTTACGGAACTGCGTCCGGTGTGAACTGGCCCTTACAACGTGACCCAGGAAGATAAAAAGGTTGGACACCCCTGCTTTTAGGGATGCTCCTCCTAACTTGAGAAGGATTGTGGGAGCCTCTATATATGGCGGGTGGAAGGGAGGTTTGAGTAGTTGAGAAATCTCCTAGAAAAGGAAGAGTTGGTGGAGGCTTGTTGCAAAGAGGGCTGTGCAAAGTCTATTTCCTTACCTGGTCAGTCCTGGAGGTATAAGGGGGCCCCAATGGACAGTGGAAATAAACTATGGCCTGTTACCCTCCCTTCTTGCAAATGTCATGAAATAAGCATTGAGGCAAGAGAATGGTCAAAAGCATTGCCCATAACGCATGTTCTGATTTGAGCATATATCTTAAAAAGTTTCTGTTATCCTATCAGTGTTATGCCCTGTACACACCATCGGTTTTCCTGACGGAAAAACTGCGATGAGAGCTTTTGGCTGGGAATCCCGGCCGTGTGTATGCTCCATCTGAGTTTTTCCGACGGGAAAACTGCCAGAAAAAAAAAGAGAGCAGGATCTCTTTTTTCCCGTCAGGAAAAAATCCTAGCGGAAAAAACGTTTGTCTGTATGCTTTTCCGACGGGAAAAAAAATGTGATTGCTCGGAAACAATTCGACGCATGCTCGGAAGCATAGAACTTAATTTTGTCGTCTCGTCGTAGTCTTTTACATCACCGCGTTCTTGGCAGTCAAAAGTTCATCGGACTTTTGTGTGACCGTGTGTAGGCAGGCAGGCTTGAGAGGAATTCTGTCGGGAAAACCATTGTTTTTTTATCCGACGGGAAAACCAGTCGTGTGTACAGGACATGAGGCTGGATTTACACCCATTCGATATGTTGCATTACGTTAGTAAACATGCATTATCATTTGCTGCATTAGAGTAGCCCATCAAATGAAAGGACAACAAAAATGGACATGCATAATGTTTAATAAGGCAAGGCACCACAAGGCATAGTAGTGTGTTATGGCATTGAAGTGTAGGGTGCATTGAGGTGATATTTCTAACACATAGCAGTGCACCAGCACGTATAACACGCATTTCAGTAAAATGAGAGATACTGCAACACATAGGTGTGAAGCCAGCCTTTCTCCCAAAGGATAATATCACATACCGGGTAGCAGGGCCTGATATGATGAGGAAGGTCTCTCTTACACCTCTGACTCGTGCCCCTAATAGTGTAGACAGGAGGTGCAGGAGTGGCACAAGTGCATATAAGTCTTGCTAGCAGCAGGGCAGGTGTCCACGTTGGGCAGGTGAAGTTGCTCCAGTAAGTAGGCAACAAACTGAGGGAGGCTGGTACTGGCGACAGCCAGCAGCTGGTAGCAGACTGTAGGTCAGACAGAATAGCAGGGTGGTAGGCTGGTACTGGTGACAGGACAGCATAGTAGAAGAGTCAGGCAGGCCAGGCCATATACAGACAGTATAGATCAGTGCACAGGTAGGAACGTGGTCAGGAAACAACCTGTGTCTGAAACCAATCATTAAAGCAGGAGCCAATGGAGCATACAGTAGCGGAGGTCAGGGGACAAGCCAAGGTCAGTTCAGGCCGAGTTCAGAGATTAGTCAAGACAAGCCAGGTCAGAGAGAACACAGCCAATCAGACTGCAGTTTTAATTCGTTTAGAGCAGTCAGAAATATGAACAGTGTAAGATGACTGCTAATTGCTGTCTGTGATTTACAGGTTTTTTGTCTTTTTAAGTAGATTTCGAGTTAGGTTCTCAAAGCAATGAAACCTTGAAGTTCCAGCCCTCTCAAAGCACATTAGTAAAATGAAATATATTGTAAAAGCCTCAATTCATTGTACCAGGCATGTTAAGATCCCGGCTTTTATGGTTTGAACTTTGGATGCACGTCCTATTAATATCCATTAACAGAACAGCAGAGGTCAACATGCACTTCATCTTGGTTTGGCTGATGGTCCATCTGGTGTGCTCCACTTCTGCTATGCCTCATTATGGTGACTTAACAAGTTTTATTATGGACTAAATGCCTTGTTTCATAGTGTAAAGAAAAATCTCTGACTATGGAATTTAGACCTTGGCACCAAAAACTCCAGTGCTTTTAGCTTATGGCAGTATTGTGCAATATTTTACCTATACTGAGTGTCAATTGAAGTGGTTTTAAAGCAGAAGTTTTTTTTATCCTAATGCATTTTATGAATTAAGATGAAAAACCTTCTGTGTGCAGCAGCCCCCCAAATGCTTACCTGAGCCCCATCTAGATCCAGCGATGTTGCACGAGAGTCTCGGCTGTCCGGGGCTCTCCCTCCACTATTTGTGCGAAAAAAGGGACATATATTTTATTTGGGTACAACATAGCACGACCACGCAATTGTCAGTTAAAGTAACGCAGTGCCGCATCGCAAAAAATGGCCTGGTCATGGTAATCTACTGTATGAGCAATATTGTCACAGACTCACAGGTACTCAACCTGGGATGGCTATTCACATGAACTAATCTCCAAAGTCTGCCACTCAGAATAAATTGCTCCCTATGCCCATCCTTTCTTAAAGTGGACCTGTTCTTAAAGCTAGCCAAATATTGTCTAAACACAAAAGTGATGTGTATTCACCTGAAGCTTAAGCCCTGTACACATGATCGGATTTCCGATGGAATCAAATCCGATGGATTTTTCCATCGGAATTCCGATGAAGCTGACTTCCATCAGTCTTGCCTACACACCATCAGACAAAATTCCGACCGTCCCAAACGCCGTGACATACAACACGTACGATGGCACTATAAAAGGGAAGTTCAAATCCAATGGCGCCACCCTTTGGGCTGCTTTTTGCTGATTTCGTGTTACCTCGTGTTAGTAAAAGTTTGGTGAGAGACGATTCGCGCTTTTCAGTCTCCGTGCTTTTCAGTCCGTTACAGCATGATGAATGTGCTATCTCCATTACGAACGCTAGTTTTACCAGAACGAGCGCTCCCGTCTCCGAATTCAGTCTGAGCATGCGTGGGTTTTTTCTCCGATGGAGTTCCACACAGACGATCGGAATTTCCTATCGTTTTTTTTTTCCATCGGAAAAATTTAAAACATTTTCTATTTTTTTTCACCAATGGAAATAAGTCCGATGGGGCCCACACACGATCGGTAAAACCGATCGTGTGTACAAGGCTTAAGTGTCCTTTATGTATTTCTTCCAAATCTGTGCATCTAATATGAAACAACTCCATCACTTTATCCATACTCATCCAAACCTGGAAGGAAGCTGCCAGTGCCAACCCAGTAAGCTGCAGCTGGGGCATTCCCTGCCCACAGCTGCATGTACTCATATGGATGGGGATGCTTGTGACATCATTGACCTAATGTGGACAAATGGCTATATTAGATCTATTACATTTCCTAATGTGGCCAATGATGTCACAAGCATCCCTGCTCCTTTGGAATGTCCTGGTGACCGATGATTGGGCTGGCACTGATAGCTTCTGTCCAAATTCCGGGTTTGAACTTAACCCATGCTTCTGCCTACTCAAATTAATTGCCAATCACTGCTGCTCCCTCTCCTTGGGCATGGTTACTGGTCTTATATCTCCCCTCCTGTAGTTTTGTGCAGATAGCCTGTAGTGTGGTAACCCAAGGCTTGTCAAATTTGCTTTAAATCTAGGAGCCAGCTAAAAAAGTTAGGAGCCAGTTTTTTAAAGTGATTGTAAAGGTTTTTTGAAAAAATAACAAACATGTTATACTTACCTGCTCTGTGCAAATGGTTTTGCACAGAGCGGCCCCCGATCCTCCTTTTGTGGGGTCCCCCGGCGGCGCTCCTGACTCCTCCTTCTCATTGAATGCCCCCACGGAGAGCCGCTTTCAATGGGGGCACTCGTGCGGGCAAGCTCCCCCGAGTCCTGCTGCTACATCCATTGAAACAGACAGCAGGACTCGGCCCTGCCCCTGGCTCCCATGTCCCTGGATTTGATTGACAGCAGCAGGAGCCAATGGCTCCTGCTGCTATCAATCTATCCAATGAGGACCCAAGACAGCAGTTGGAGCTGCTGAGCTAGTCCCAGTCACTGGAAAGATTCGGTTCAGGTAAAAAAAAAGGGGGGCTCTGGGGGGCAGCTGCATTAAGGTGAAAAACCTTGAGGGGTTACAACTCCTTTAACTAACAAATCATATGGGTAAAACATGTAACATGTTCCCGAAGGTGAACTTATCCTTCAATCCTTTCACTGCCAGAGCCGCTTTTGCTGTATTTGCACACGTTTAAAAAAAAAATTTAGGCCTAAAGATTACATAAAACCCCCAAACATTATATATTTTCTGAAAGCAGACACCCTAGAGAATAGAATAGTGGTAGTTCCAAATTACACAATTTTCTGGTAAAATATAAAAGCTGAGGTTGCACCGAGTAAATAGATACCCAACATGGCAAACCTTAAATATGTCAGTACGCTATATTTTCCATAGGTGATGTTTTAAAAGCCCCGTATAAGTCATTAGATTAGCGTTACGAAGGAAGTCTGGCGCTAGAATTATTGCTCTCATTCTGGCGTGTGCGGTGATGTGTAACATGTGTACCGCAATCTATGTTTTCAGACCTAAGCCTCCTGCCGCGTGCGCTAGCATTTGTGCGTATTTGTGGGGGTGAGGGGCCTCAAATTTATTGGGGGGGGGGGGTTTATGAGTGAAGGGAACAACAGCCCATAATCTGTGAATACAGTGTATGAGAGGCAGTGAACAAATCAATCCAGACCAGGACTGCATCAGGACAGCAAAAGTATCTGAAAAGATCAGAGCACAGTCGTGAATTATCTATTATAATTCACATCATTTAACATATCAGAGGATACCCTGTATGCGCAAATCGCTGGCAATAGTGTAAATATAAAATAAAATCCAAATAATTCAGGAGAGAAAGAGAAAAAAATTAGCTCAAAAAAGATCACAGACGAGAGGTCAAAGAAAGGAAAAGAGAAGAAAAGTAAAGGGAGACCCAGGAATCTCAGAAGACAGCACCATCTTGTATTTGTCATGGAGTGGAAGACAGAGGTACCGTCACATATGCTGCCCACTGTTCCCAAGTTTGTTCAAATAAAGCTTGTTTATCCTTTACCACACTAGCAACCTTTTCATGAACCATAATGCAGGACATTTTATGCTTCAGACGATGAATAGATACAGAGGGTTTTTCCCATGACCCCGTAATAGTGATCTTGGCCACCATCAGTATAAAATAGACCAAACGCTGAATAGTGTGTGGTAGACCTATCGGGAGATCATTCAGTAAAGCTATATAAGGCTGCTGAGTGATTGCAACACCTGTTGTTTTACGAATCATGGAAAATAATCGACTCCAATTGCTTCTGATCCCAGGACATTCCCACCAGATGTGGACCATTGTGCCTCATAAGGAACATCCTCTAAAACAATCTGCTGATGTAGATGGGTACATCCTGGCTGGGCGAGTAGGGACCAAGTACCATCTCGTCAACACTTTGATACCATCCTCTATCAAAGAGACGTTCAATATGCCTTTTTAGGAAACCTGAAGCCTAGAATACCAGGTCTCCAGTTCCAGCGAGAAATCAAGTTCCTTTTCCCAAGTCAGCATGTACAGATGTTTCAGAGGAGAGGTGAGCAAAAATGGAGCCATGGAGATATCACCCCTGGAGCCCTGATCTTAAATACACCACTGTTTATAAGCTGTTAAGGGTGGGGGCTCTGCTTAGGATCTGAAGGTCCTTAAAAATTAACAATAAAAATGAAATTGTTTGGAGGGGGGCATCTCTAAATTGGCAGCACAATGAGACAAGGCGAGAGGCCCTCCATGTGTACAAAAGTGCCCTATACGGTACAGGCCCTTGTTCGTCCACCATTTAAAAGCTCTGATGGCCATACCTGGAGGGAAAGTGGGATTATAAAACAAAAGTTCTAAGGGAGTGAAGTCAGAAACGAACGCCGAATTGTTGTGCAAATGATTCTAAAGTGCAAGGGAATGAGAAACCGTAGGAGCCATAATGGGAAGTCTAGCTTTAGGAGGATGCCACAATAAAAAGTCAATAATGTAGGATGGTATAGCTTGTCTTTCCATTAATTTTTGTATTGTATTGCTTGTAGAAACTTGTGAGGGGATTAGGGGAGATGCAGAATACTCCAAAATGCTGCACAGGACACTTCTCTCTATCCGTAACAGAAGCACAAATACAGGTAGGCTTGAACTGTTTATAGATTCATGGCTGGGGCCTTATGTAAAGTAATCACTGGTCCATTCCCTCAGGAAGAAAAGGACCACCTCTTCAGGGCTATAGTCTATTTACCAGTATCCCAGCCACTAACCGGGCAGAGATTGGCTAGGCCCTGTCATATATTGAGATTGGTCATTTGAATTCTCCCTCCCTAAACTCCAGAAACATCTTCTAGAAGCAGGTTGGAAGAATAAAACTCCCAGTCAGTGAATCCCTGAATACACCAGACCAAAAAAAACACTGCTCATCTAATTACAGAAAGAGACAAAAACAAATTGCACATTTGGATTAAATCAGCTAAATACAGATGCATCAAAAGAAAAGTTGTGTCATAATTTGTTTTCTTTAAAAAGTTGCTACATTTTGAGTCGAAAAGTCGGTCCCCTGCCAGCATGCTGCAGAGAAGGACTGCGGGAGCAGTTTTCTCTCTGCAGAGGTCCAGCATCCCTCCCTTGAGACGTAGCTTGAGCACTGTGTTCAGAAAAGCTCATGCCCCCTATTGGTTGGAAAACTCAAAATCAGGGGGTGTGCCTGGCCTCTGCAGAGAGACCATTGCTTCCACCCAAAGAGCATGGATCCTTCTTTACAGCATGCTGGCAGTAGAATGGCTTTCGCTGTGGCTGCTTTCTAAAGAAAACAAATGATAAGACCTTCTACACTTCATGTTTTGATGCACCTTGAATGTATGTAGCTCATGTAAAAGTAAAAGTTCAGTTGGGCTTTAAACCTCTTTTGTGTGTAGGTGGCAGTCCCTCCAATGTAAGTGCCTTGGTCTGCATAGGCACTTTTTTTCAACACCCAACCATGGAAAAATCAGCAACATCTCCTCTGTAATTTCTCCATCACTGTTAGTCTTATCATATTAATATTCCGCAGAGCAGTCTGTATTTTTTATATGAAGCTGTCATATCATAGTACTCGATGACAAAGAACAAAACTACTGGAGAGAGTGATGCTTTCAAGACAAATGTTTCCTTAGACGTGGAACATATATTTCACTCTAAACGCTGCAAACACAGTATTATTTGTGCATTGTCTATCAGGATGCGCTGTCTATGCCTAGGGAGAGAGGATGCATAATTCATAAAGGGGATATTTCAACATCAGCTTGCAGAAGGTGCAGTGCGACCATGCTGCACCTCCCTGTGCAGTCTATAGAAGTGATCTGCAGTACAAACAGGAAGATCTAATATTGTGTTACCAAACTTTATCCATACAAGGTGTATGTGTATGTGTAACGCTAGCCCTGAAGGGGCTGCTAATAGCTGGTTCTTCCCTAAAAGTACAAAGGCTGCCCATCCCCACAAGCACCAGTCTATTCACACCAGATCCAATAATACAGTCTAGGGCAGTGTTTCTCAACTTAAGGCGCCCCAACAAGTCATCTTTTCAGGATTTCCTTCAGATGAAACGGATGTGGTAATTACTAATGCCGCGTACACACGATCAGAATTTCCGACAACAAATGTTCGATGTGAGCTTTTGGTTGGATATTCCGACCATGTGTAGGCTCCATCGAACATTTGCTGTCGGAATTTCTGACAACAAATGTTTGAGAGCAGGTTCTCAATTTTTCCGACAAGAAATTCCGACCGTGTGTAGCCATTTCCGTCGCACAAAAGTGCCGCGTTCTTGACCATCGGAATTTCCGAGCAACATTTGTGCGACTGTGTGTATCCAAAACAAGTTTGAGCTAAAATCCGTCAGAAAAAAAAAACATGGTTTTGTTGTCGGAAATTCTGATCGTGTGTACGCGGCATAAGGCAGTGAAACTGATCAAATCACCTCTGCAAAAAAATGGAAAGCCTGAAAACATGACCTGTTGAGGCGCCTTGAGCACTTAAGTTGGGAAACACTGGTCTAGGGATGTCTTTTTAAGATTTATTGCTTGAAGAAACTTAACAGGAAAGGGGGTTGGGGCATGGGATACTCCTACATGATTATCCCATAGCAATTAGGGCAATCTTCTTCTTAAGTAAATGATTGTGAATGTTGAACAGTCTAAACCTCCACAGCTGAAGACCACGAGGCAACTTTCTGAACAGGCTAGGACTAACCAGCTGGAGACGTGAGGCAAGTTTCTTTGGCATCTGGTTACCTTGTGACTATGCACAACTACTGTTTGTCAATAGGATTTCCAGATCACTGCACAGTCACAGGGATCAATTTAGGGTCTTTACTCCTCACAAGTCCCCAGGTCAGCTGCCACCTTTCAGCTTCCTCCGGACATGGGTCAGTAAGACAGTCCTTCTCCAGACCAGATCCCTTGTGGTGACGTTCTGCATTCAGCTTCTAAGCAGAACAATCCAGGCCCTCAGTCCTGGAACCACTGAGGCCTTTAGAACAACTGCACAGTCCATGGGCTGCCTGAGAGCAGCAGCCACTCTGGCTCTGGAACCCACCTGGGGAGAAGGAACCCAGCTCTCCAGTGCTTTAGACTATTTATGACCTTTCCAGCCCCCTTCTGGACGCTCCTGTCCAGGGATTGGCTGGAGCTTGATAAATATTTAGGCTGGTTATTTGCATCAGTCTCCCTCAGCTCTGGAAGCTTCTTGCAGAGGCGGGGGAAGAAATTAGACTCCCAGCATGTGAAACCCTGAACAGATAAGAACAAACGCTCACTGCTCTCTTGATTGTAAGAGTAGCCAAAAACTAAATGTACCTATCATCCTACTTTAGAAGGATGCTATATCTGGATGGCTGGGTTTGCCGTAAGGTACACGTGGGTCAGTGTCTTGGGCAGGGCAGCAGGATAAGAGAACCCTCCACCTTCTTAACAACCATGACTTATCAGTTGCTGACAGCAGAGAAGCTGGCATTAAAAAAAACAAACAAAAAAAAAAACAGCGTGCAACCCCCCTTTCCCAATCCATACCAAGCCCTTCAGGTCTGGTATGCATTTTGAGTGGGACTCCATGCCAAAAATAAAACAAAAAATTGGTGTGAGGTCTCCCACAAAATTCATACCAGACCGTTACCTGAGCATGCAGCCTGGCAGGCTCGGAAAGGGGGGGGATGAGCAAACAACACCCTGCCCAAACCATACCAGGCCACATGCCCCAAACATAGGGGGGATGCTTTGGGAGGGGGGGGGGAATGTTGATGAGGACAAGGAACTCTTCTCCACAACCCTAGCCCAGTGGTTGTGGTGGTGCAGGGCGACTTATTGAAATCTGAAAGCCCCTTTTAACAAGGGGCCACCAGATCCCAGCCACCCCTATGACAATGAGTATCGGAGAACAGAGTACCCCAACTCATTCTCCCCCAAAAAATGGCCAAAGTAAATAAAAATCCAGAGCCAGTCTTTGACTTGAAGTCCTTTATTAAAAAATGTAATAAAATGTTATAAATATATATATATGCTGTATATATATATATATATATATATATATTGTGAGGGGGTTAGCTCGGCAGCGGGTGTGTGTGACCCCCGGGATGGGCTCCCCACACAAAACAGGCCCAGCAAACGGAGGTTGTGGTTTTCAAAATCAAAAAAAAGTGTGGTTTATTTTCTATTTACAGTGACAAAACACAGCAAAGCAAAAGAAACATAACCAAAATAAATCCTGGTCAAGTTGACCTCTGACTAAACATACAGGTTTCCTAACTAACAACTGGGATCAGCCTAGTGCTGTCCTAGTCCCTAAGTCCCTGGTTTAGTAAAAGTCCAAACAAATAGCCACACAGGCTTTGCCTCACCGCACAGGGGTTCACTCTCCCTAGACAGTCCACACAGGTCTGGTTCCAGGCATGAGCTAACATCTAATGAAGCTGGGAGTTCTTATAGAGGCCTAAATGAGCTGACAAGGTTCAGCTGGTCTCCTCATCTCTGTCTGCACGACGCCCCACACTCTCCCTAGAGGTATGAGTCATCCATGAGCCCACTAGCCTTATACAACTCTCCACCTAGTTGTATAAGTCGGCGTAAAGCCTGAATCTGGGCGAAATATATCTACCCCCCTGGATGCAACCAGGTGACTTTACCTTCCTGCTGTCACATACCCCCCCCTCTTGTTTTAACCTCGGGGTTGGAACACCAGCAATCAGGCATTCATGTACTCGAGACAAAGCATCCACATTCCCCATTTGAACGCCAGGGCGATGCTTTACTGTGAAGTTGAATTCCTGGAGGGCCAGGAACCACCTATTCACTCTTCTATTTGTTTCCTTGTTTTGAGCCATCCACTTTAACGGAGCGTGATCCGTAACCATGTCAAAGTGCCTACCTAGCAGGTAGTACCGAAGGGAATCTAGAGCCCACTTCACCGCTAAACACTCCTTTTCAACGGTGGCGTAATTTACCTCATGGGACTTCAACTTCCTGCTGAGGTAAATGACTGGGTGCTCTTCCCCGTTCCAGACCTGGGACAATACTGCTCCTAACCCCACATCTGACGCATCACTTTGTACGACAAAGTCTTTAGAGAAGTCGGGTGAGTACAACACTGGCTGGCTACATAAGGCTTGTTTCAAGAATTGGAATGCTGCCTCAGCCTCGGGGGTCCATTTAATCATGACCGACCCTTTCCCCTTCGTCAGGTTGGTTAGGGGCACAGCCTTAGAAGCAAAGTGGGGAATGAATCGCCGATAATACCCAGCGATTCCCAGAAAGGCTCGTACCTGCTTCTTGCTGTTGGGACGTGGCCAACTCTGGATGGCCTCGACTTTGTTGAGTTGGGGTTTTATTACTCCCCTCCCAATGGTGTACCCAAGATATTTGGCCTCCTCCTGCCCAATGGTACACTTCTTGGGGTTAGCCGTAAACCCCGCTTCCCGAACAGAGTCCAGGACTGCTTGCACTTTTGGCAGATGTGAGGCCCAATCTGTGCTATGGACAATTACGTCATCCAGGTAAGCCGCAGCATACTTCCGATGGGACCTCAGCATCTGGTCCATTTTCCACTGGAATGTGGCCGGCGCATTCTGTAACCCGAACGGCATTCTTTTATATTGGAACGCCCCGTCTGGGGTTACAAATGCGGTTTTCTCTTTGGCCGACTTGGCCAGGGGGATTTGCCAATACCCTTTTGTGAGGTCAAGAGTCGTCATGTATCGGGCTGTTCCCAGCCGGTCGATCAACTCATCTATACGTGGCATGGGGTAGGTGTCAAATTTTGTAACTTTGTTCAACTGACGAAAATCGTTACAAAATCGCCAGCTCCCATCCGGTTTAGGCACCAACACGATGGGACTAGACCAATCACTTTGGGACTCCTCTATCACCCCTAAGTTCAGCATTTTCTGTACTTCCTCCCGTATTGCCTCCCGTCGAGCCTCTGGGATCCGATAGGGTTTTAACTTCACCCTTTCACCGGGCGGGGTAATGATGTCATGCTCTACCCCAGATGTTTGTCCCGGCAGCTCAGAGAATACCTCCTTGTTGCGAAGCACAAACTCCTTAACCTCCTGTTGTTGGGGTTGTGACAAGGTGGCTGCTATTCCAACCTCAGGAATCACGCAACCAGTTTGAGCTGGTGACCAAGTGTCTGCGACTAGGGACTCTCTATCCCTCCAGGCTTTCAACAGATTAACGTGATAGATCTGTTCGGGCTTTCGCCTTCCTGGTTGTCTGACCTTGTAATTCACTTCGCTCACTTTTTCCATTATCTCGTAGGGGCCTTGCCATTTGGCAAGGAATTTACTTTCAACCGTAGGGACAAGTACCAATATCCTATCCCCCGGGGAAAAGGTACGGGTCTTGGCTCCACGGTTGTACACTCTCTGCTGTGCCAACTGCGCTTGGGCCAAATGTTCCTTCACGATGGGCATTACCTGTGCAATTCGATCTTGCATCAGGGCGACATGCTCAATCACACTCCTGTGGGGAGAACTCTCACTTTCCCAAGTTTCCTTGGCAATATCCAACAGCCCTCTTGGGTGTCTCCCATACGGTAACTCAAAGGGGGAGAATCCCGTAGAGGATTGGGGCACCTCCCTAATAGCAAACATCAAATAAGGAAGTAAACAGTCCCAATCCTTTCCATCTCTATCCACCACTTTCTTCAACATTTGTTTTAGGGTTTTGTTGAATCTTTCAACCAGCCCATCGGTTTGGGGGTGATACACAGACGTACGCAATTGCGTCACTTTGAACAATTTACACAGCTCTTTCATAACCCGGGACATAAAGGGTGTACCTTGGTCCGTAAGCAGTTCTTTACAAATACCCACCCGGCTAAAAACAAGAGATAGCTCTTTGGCTATGGTTTTGGCCGAGGTATTTCGGAAAGGGATCGCTTCTGGATAACGGGTGGCATAGTCCATTATAACTAATATGTACTGGTGCCCCCTAGCGGACTTGATTATAGGACCTACCAAATCCATGGCGATCCTCTCAAACGGGACCTCAATGATGGGTAGAGGGACCAGCGGGCTACGGAAATGTGGCATCGGGGCCAACCTCTGACACACAGGGCAGGAGGAACAATAATTTTCTACGTCCTTCATCACCCCCGGCCAATAGAATCTCTGTAATACCCTCTCTCGGGTTTTCTCTGTCCCCAGATGACCTCCAAGAATGTGCCCATGGGCCAACTCCAACACCAACTTCCTGTAAGGTTTGGGCACCACAAGCTGCTCAACGGTTTCTTCTGCCCTTTTTGCCACCCGATACAGTAGGTCCTTCTCTACGCTGAAGTATGGGTAAGTGCAGGTATTATCTGGGTTCACTAACTCACCATCTATTTTCACTACGTTTTCCCGTGCCTTTATTAGGGCGGGGTCTTTCAACTGTTCTGTGGCAAAGTTTTCCCTGTGAACCTCAAGATCAGAAAACTCCACAGACGGTAGGTTTTCGTCTGAGGAGGTGGGCTCCTCTCCAGTTTCTTGAGTCTCCCCTGCCAATACTGATAAGGGAAATTCCGGAGAGTCCTCACCACTCTCAGGGGAGTTCTGGCTATCACATTCCTGGTATATAGGGGCACCAGTGAGGGGCTCAGGATCATCCCACAGTTCCCAGAACTTCGGAAAATCCCTTCCCACAATGGCGTCATGCGGTAACTGAGATACTAAGCCCACTGGATGAGAGAGGGTACCTTTGGGGGTCTCGAAACACACTGTAGTCACTGGATACTCTCGGGTGTCCCCATGCACACAAATAACAGCTACCTTGCTATTCCCAGAGACCTCTGTTTTAACTAACTCAGCCTTTATCAGGGTCACAAGGCTACCTGAATCCAGCAATACCACAACATTTCTACCATTAACACACATTTTGCATAAATGTTTCTCAGTTCCTCGAATGGCAGTGCATGCGACAGTCGCACACAGCGACTGACGTCTGCCCGTCAGAAAGTCACACTGCATGGGTTCCTCCACAACCGGGCAATTGGCTGCAATATGTCCCGCTTGCCGGCAGCGGTAGCAAACGATCCTTCTTGCCGCCTCTTGAGCCGCTGATTTCCCAGGCTGTTCTCGCCAAACTTGGGGTAGAGCTCCCACCCTCTCACTCTCTCCACCCTCACCCCTTGGAATCCTCTTATCCGCCCCTGGGGATGGTCTGGTCTTAGGGTGGAAAGTCCGAGTGTCTCTGGAAGAGGCCGTCAGGTTCTCTGTAGCCAAGTATTTCTCCACACGATCCACAAGACCATCGGCCGTCTCTGGGTCTCCATGGCTTACCCACTTTTGGATGGCAGTAGGAAGAGCTCTCAAAAACCGATCCATTACAACACGTTCCACAATCTTTGGTGCGGACAAAGTCTCTGGCTGTAGCCACTTTCTGCTCAGGTGAATGAGATCATACATTTGAGACCTGGGGGGTTTTCCAAGCTGGAAAGTCCAGTTATGCACACGCTGAGCCCGGACAGCCTGGGTGACACCCAGCCTTGCCAATATTTCAGCTTTTAGCATCACATAGTCTTTTGCTTGGTTAGGCTCTAGGTCATAGTAAGCTTTCTGCGATTCACCAGTTAACAGAGGAGCCACCAGTCCAGCCCACTGCTCCTCAGGCCACTTTTCTCTTTCAGCGGTCCTTTCAAATGTGGTCAAAAATACCTCTGGATCATCCTCTCCAGTCATTTTTGTCAATTAACGACTCACCCCAAAGGACGCGGTATTAGTGGGACGGCTTTCCTCACTGGTCTGCGGACGTTGCTGCATTACTGCTTCCATCTGTTGTTGTAGTCTCTGCTCTTGCTTCTGCAACAGGTCTATGAAGCGGGCCTCAGATTGCTGCTGGGCTCGTTGCTGAGCCTCCAGACTCTGTTGCAAAGTTGCGTTTGTCTGCTGCTGGGCTGCAAGGCTCCTTTGCAAACCTGCATTTGTCTGCTGTTGATTGGCATTTGCTAGAGCCAGCTGCTTCAGTATCTCCTCCATGCTGGCTTAAAAAAAACTGCCACTGGTTCTCCACCAACTGTGAGGGGGTTAGCTCGGCAGCGGGTGTGTGTGACCCCCGGGATGGGCTCCCCACACAAAACAGGCCCAGCAAACGGAGGTTGTGGTTTTCAAAATCAAAAAAAAGTGCGGTTTATTTTCTATTTACAGTGACAAAACACAGCAAAGCAAAAGAAACATAACCAAAATAAATCCTGGTCAAGTTGACCTCTGACTAAACATACAGGTTTCCTAACTAACAACTGGGATCAGCCTAGTGCTGTCCTAGTCCCTAAGTCCCTGGTTTAGTAAAAGTCCAAACAAATAGCCACACAGGCTTTGTCTCACCGCACAGGGGTTCACTCTCCCTAGACAGTCCACACAGGTCTGGGTCCAGGCATGAGCTAACATCTAATGAAGCTGGGAGTTCTTATAGAGGCCTAAATGAGCTGACAAGGTTCAGCTGGTCTCCTCATCTCTGTCTGCACGACGCCCCACACTCTCCCTAGAGGTATGAGTCATCCATGAGCCCACTAGCCTTATACAACTCTCCACCTAGTTGTATAAGTCGGCGTAAAGCCTGAATCTGGGCGAAATATATCTACCCCCCTGGATGCAACCAGGTGACTTTACCTTCCTGCTGTCACAATATATATATATATATATATATATATATATATATATATTATACAGTATCTCACAAATGTGAGTACACACCTAACATTTTTGTAAATATTTTTTTATATCTTTTCTTGTGACAACTCTGAAGAAATGACACTTTGCTACAATGTAAAGTAGTGAGTGTACAGCTTGTATAACAGTGTAAATTTTCTGTCCCCTCAAAATAACTCAACACACAGCCATTAATGTCTAAACCACTGGCAACAAAAGTGAGTACACCCCTAAGTGAAAATGTCCAAGGTCTCAGGTGTGAATGGGGAGCAGGTGTGTTAAATTTGGTGTTATCGCTCTCACTCTCTCATATTGGTCACTGGAAGTTCAACATGGCACCTCATGGCAAAGAACTCTCTAAGGATCTGAAAAAAAGAATTGTTGCTCTACATAAAGATGGCCCAGGCTATAAGAAGATTGCCAAGACCCTGAAACTGAGCTGCACTACAGTGGCCAAGACCATACAGCGGTTTAACAGGGCAGGTTCAGCGTCATATCCAGAGGTTGTATTTGGGAAATATAGGTATGAGTGCTGCCAGCATTGCTGCAGAGGTTGAAAGGGTGGGGGGTCAGCCTGTCAGTGATCAGACCATACGCCACACACTGCATCAAATTGTTCTGCGTGGCTGTCATCCCAGAAGGAAGCCTCTTCTAAAGATGATGCACAAGAAAGCCCGCAAACAGTTTGCTAAAGACAAGCAGACTAAGGACATGGATTACTGGAACCATGTCCTGTGGTCTGATGAGACCAAGATAAACTTATTTGGTTCAGATGGTGTCAGGCGTGTGTGGCGACAACCAGGTGAGGAGTACAAAGACAAGTGTGTCTTGCCTACAGTCAAGCATGGTGGTGGGAGTGTCATGATCTGGGGCTGCATGAGTGCTGCCGGCAATGGGGAGCTACAATTCATTGAGGGAACCATGAATGCCAACATGTACTGTGACATACTGAAGCAGAGCATGATCCCCTCCCTTCGGAGACTGGGCCGCAGGGCAGTATTCCAACATGATAAAGACCCCAAACACACCTCCAAGATGACCACTGTCTTGCTAAAGAAGCTGAGGGTAAAGCTGATGGACTGGCCAAGTGTGTCTCCAGACCTAAACCCTATTGAGCATCTGTGGGGCATCCTCAAACGGAAGGTGGAGGAGTGCAAGGTCTCTAACATCCACCAGCTCTGTGATGTCATCATGGAGAAGTGGAAGAGGACTCCAGTGGCAACCTGTGAAGCTCTGAAGAACTCCATGCCCAAGAGGGTTAAGGAAGTGCTGGAAAATAATGGTGGCCACACAAAATATTGACACTTTGGGCCCAATTTGGACATTTTCACTTAGGTGTGTACTCACTTTTGTTGCCAGCGGTTTAGACATTAATGGCTGTGTGTTGAGTTATTTTGAGGGGACAGCAAATTTACACTGTTATACAAGCTGTACACTCACTACTTTACATTTTAGCAAAGATTAATTTCTTCAGTGTTGTCACATGAAAAGATAGAATAAAATATTTTACAAGAATGTGAGGGGTTTACTCACTTTTGCGAGATACTATATATATATATATATATATAAATTTACATTGCAGTAATTAATTTATAGAGAACTGTACTGAGACTGTTGCAGTATGACTGGGTCCAGCAGAGAGAGAAGAACTTACAGTTCCCTTATCTCTACCATTGACTACATTTTAATGACTATGAAGAGTTTATTTGGTTGGTTGTCACTTTTATGCTTTTATCATACAATGTCATTTTTAAAGAGATACCTTTTGGGATGTAACCTAATTTGGTCAATTCACTCAGCCACAGGAATTATTTTACCTGTGATCTTTATTTTATCATATGAAAAATTCCTCATTAAAAGGTTCAATTCACATATATAAATTTCGCATAAGTGTAGAATTGGTATTTTACACATAAAATGAATATTTAAAGTGTAACTGCACCTTTGGATGTGGGAAGGCTGGGGCTGCTCTGATACAAGTGTACACTTTAAAGTGAGCCTTGGAGAATAGAAATATGATGCCATTGCTGACAAATTTTTAAGGTGAGTGTTCTGGGGCTTTCATCATGATCCTGGCTTCACTACCTACTGAGTTTCTGACCTGGAACAAGCATGTGGTCAGTGAAGTTTAAAAAAAAATCGAAACTCCCACTTGCATGCTTGATTGAGGTCGGTGACTTACCAGTTATTGAGGTCAAGATCAGAATCTCAGCCTGAACCTTTCAAAAACGTGACAGTTTCTGTATTTCTGTTCTGTATTAATTATTATATCTTCACATCAAATGTCATTTTTTTTTACTGGGGAAAATTTCTCTGATGGGCTACAGACCGCAATAAATTATAATAGAATTTCAAACTTTTCCCCACTCTACCCAAAACTAAAAAGTATAGATTTTTCCAGTGCCAGACTTTAAAGTGGCATTAAACCCAAAAGCAAACATTTAATATATTGCAGCTTACCAGTTCTATGATGTGATTTGTTTTATTTTTAGGCTCTCTTTCTTTTTTTTTCATCTGGTGATGTAGCCAGTATGTCTATTGTTTTTCAAATCAACAATCTGATTGCATACAAATTGAAACTCTTATGCTTAGTACACACGTACGGGATTCCCTGCGGTAATAAGTCGACCGGGAATCCCGAGGGGAAGACCAAGAAGTTTTTCCCCTTACACACGAGAGGTTTTCCCGACAAGAAAACTGCTGGAGCTTTGGTCAGGAATCCCGGCCATGTGTATGCTCCATCGCAGTTTTTCACATAGGAAAACTGCCGGGAAAAAGACCACCGGGAATCCCGGCAGGAAAAAAGAGAGCTGGTTCTTTTTTTTTTTCCAGCAGTTTTCCTGTCGGGAAAACTGCGATGGAGCATACACACAGCCGAGATTCATGGCCAAAAGCTCTCATGGCAGTTTTCCCGACAGGAAAACTGGTTGTGTGTTCGAGGCATTAAGGTTTGACCTCATATTATATGGTTTTGGTAAATCTGAAGGAAAAAATCTACAGAAAATTGTATAGTGTGTATCCAGCTTAAAGAGGAAGTAAACCCACTTGTAAAAAAAAAAAAAGGC
The DNA here is from genome assembly GCA_029206835.1 of Rana muscosa. Taxonomy (NCBI): domain Eukaryota; kingdom Metazoa; phylum Chordata; class Amphibia; order Anura; family Ranidae; genus Rana; species Rana muscosa. The sequence goes on from CM055119.1 coordinate 344,104,273, forward strand.
ACCACCTGCAAGATAAAGGCATAATGAGCTAGTATGTATAGACCTCATCTGGAATATGCAGTTCAGTTTTGGGCACCAGTTCTCAAAAAGGATATCAGGGAACTGGAGAAAGTGCAGAGAAGGGCAACCAAACTGATAAGAAGCATGGAGGAGCTCAGCTATGAGGACAGATTAGAGGAACTAAATTTATTCACACTTGAGAAGAGGAGATTAAGGGGGGATATGATCAACATGTACAAATATATAAGGGGTCCATATAGTGAACTTGGTGTTGAGGTATTCATTTTACGGTCAACACAAAGGACAAGGGGGCACTCTTTACGTCTAGAGGAAAAGAGATTTTATCTCCAAATACGGAAAGGTTTCTTCACAGTAAGAGCTGTGAAAATGTAGAATAGACTCCCTGCAGAGGTGGTTCTGGCCAGCTCAGTAGATTGCTTTAACCACTTAAGGACCTTCTCATGCCGATATACGTCGGCAGAATGGCACGGCTGGGCACATCAACGATACATTGCCCTTTAAGAGCCCAGCGCTCAGGACCCGGTCCTGAGCTCCGTGACCGCGCCCGCAGGACACGATCACCGCCGGTGTCCCACGATCGGGTCACAGAGCTGAAGAACGGGGAGAGGTGAGTGTAAACAAACCTTTCCCCGTTCTTCTCCCTGGCATGTCAGTGATCGTCTGTTCCCTGTAATCGGAACAGACGATCAGTGACATGTAACATGTAGCCACGCCCCCCTACAGTAAGAATCACTTCCTGGAGAACACTTAACCCCTACAGTGCCACCTAGAGGTTAAACCCTTCACTGCCAGTGTCATTTTCACAGTAATCAGTGCATTTTTATAGCACTGATCGCTGTAAAAATTACAATGGCCCCAAAATGGTGTCAAAAGTGTCCGATGTGTCCGCCATAATGTCGCAGTCACAATAAAAATCGCTGATCGCTGCCATAACTAGTAAAAAAAATATATTATTAAAAATGCCATAAAACTATCCCCTATTTTGTAGAAGCTATAACTTTTGCGCAAACCAATCAATAAACGCCTATTGCGATTTTTTTTACCAAAAATATGTAGAAGAATACGTATCAGACTGAACTGTGGAAAAAAAAATTTTTTATATATTTTTGGGGGATATTTATTATAGCAAAAATGAAAAAAAATATAGATTTTTTTTCAAAATTGTCGCTCTATTTTTCTTTCTAAAAAACCGCAGAGGTGATCAAATACCACCAAGGCAAAGCTCTAATTGTGGAAAAAAAAGGACGCCAATTTTGTTTGGGAGCCACGTCGCACGACCGCGCAATTGTCAGTTAAAGTGACGCAGTGCCGAATCGCAAAAAGTGGCCTGATCCTTTAGCTGCATAATGGTCCGGGGCTTAAGTGGTTAAGAAAGGCCTGGATTCTTTCCTAAATGTACATAATATAACTGGGTACTAACACTTAAGGTAAAGTTGATCCGGGAATATCTGATTGCCTCTCGGGGGATCAGGAAGGAATTTTTTGCCCTGCTGTAGCAAATTGGATCATGCTCTGCTGGGGTTTTTCGCCGTCCTCTGGATCAACTGTGGGTATAGAATTAGGTATATGGGATTTGATGATATTATTATTATTATTATTTTATTTTTTTATGGTTGAACTGGATGGACTTGTGTCTATTTTCAACCTGACTAACTATGTAACTATGTAACTATGTAACTGTCCTTCAGACTTTAAGGGGACTGAATTGTGGCCAGTGAGGGTATTAAATGTCCTGGGCCCAGCATCAGTAAGAATGAACATGGCCTCAGGGTTTGTGGTCAGTAGGAGGAGGAGTAGTAGTGCTCCATCATTGATATTAGAGGGAGTAATAGTGTCCAATTGTTGGTGTCAGTGGGAGTAATAGTGCCCCAAGGGATGGATAAAGGCTAGCAAAGAGCCACATCTGGCTCTCTGGCAGCATTTTGGAGACCCCTGTTCTAGAGGGATCCCACAAGTATGGTATATACTTAGTTATATTGGTCCAAGCTCAAACAATGTATCTTTGTAAAAATATCCATACCTGGAATTTTGTTTACTGTTTTTTGTTGGATGCAGTGGCTCTCCTGGCAGTGGGAGCCATTGGCTTCTACTATTGTCAATCACAACCAGTGAGAAAGGAGAGGGGAAAAGGGCTGAGCCAAGGTCTGTGCTTGCTATAGGGCAGTGATGCCGAACCTTGGCCTCCCAGATGTTTTGGAATGACATTTCCCATGATGTTCAACAACACTGCAGAGTGCATGAGCATCATGGGAATTGTAGTTCCAAAACATCTGGGGTGCCAAGGTTCGCCATCACTGCTATAGCGCCTCTTCACAGGGGGGAGGAGTCAAGAAGGCCGGCGGGGGACCTGAGAAGAGGAGGATAAGGGCTGCTCTGTGCAAAACCATTGTAAACATGTTTGTTATTTTAATCTTACCTTAATATTTGTTTATCTGCCCTTAATCAAGATGGTCAAGTCACGGGTAGAAATTCTGGGGGATAGGGGGAGGGGGTGTTTCAAAGTGATTGCTCAGTAAACCAAACCATGAAGACACAATAGATGGGTGAATTTTCTTTGAATATTAAAAATGCAATAAATAATGTTTTTGGTTTGTGGTGCTCAGATGCAGTGTATTTCCGCTTTAACAAAGCCTATTGATCTTAGTGGTTGAGCGATCTATTAGAGGAGTCTATTGTCACGAGGAACAGCCTTTTGCCCCCGCTGTTGTATTCAGTGATTGGTCAGTCTCTAAGGAGCATACTAGTTTATTGGCTCTGGCTGATAAGTGATACAGGTCTTTCTATGTTACATAGACAGAAAAAGAAGCGTGATATGGAAGTATCGTGCCAGGGTTATCGTTTAAACAGGTCTACAAATGCGCAAGTGACGGACTCTTTTGCTTGTTACAAACGAGCCCTTGTAACGGGGCCTGTGATTAATGATGCCACGGGCTTGTCGTTTTGGCTCTGGGGGTTACATCCTGTTGTGTAGTTACGAGCGCTCTGCGCACTGCTCGCTGCCTCTTCCGTATTGTTATTCAGATCATTTTTCAGCAAACACTGAGCGCTGGGAACTCTAGGAGTTATTTTTATTTTATTTAATAGACATTTGCAAATTGCAGCCTGCCTCTGAAATAGTTCCCATGTTTTGTCCACAAATATTAACCATGTGCGACAACAGCTGTTATTATTTATCATTTTAAATTACCTCCAAATTCTAATCATATTTGATTGCCATAAAACTTCCTTTAGAAACTTTCATAAATAAACCCGTTTTATTTATTTTCACTGTGTGCAGGGAAAAGACTAAAGCAATTCCCTTTTTTGTTGAAGGCTGGTTTACACCAGAGCGTGGTGCGGGAAAGGTGGTGCGTGGTGCGCATTTCCTGCACCACCTTAAAAAAAAAACTGCCTTTGCAAACTGTTGCAGCTGTCAATACATTGTTAAAGTCATTTTAAAGGAAAGAATAAAAAAAATAAAAATAACAAACATGTTATAGTTACCTGCTCTGCGCAAAGGTTTTGAAATGAGCAGCCCAGATCTACATCTTTTTTGGGTCCCCCAATGATGGTCCTTGCTCCTCCCCCATGCCGAGTGACCCCAAAGGCAAGCCTCTTGCTATGGGGGCACTCGAGTAGGCTCACTCCTGAAGGCATGCTTTGTATGTCCATTCACACACAGAGTGCAGCTTGGCCCTGCCCCCTGCTCTCTCCTCATTGGCTCACTGGCTGTGATTCAAAGCAGCAGGAGCCAATGTCTCCCACTGCTGTGTGAGCCAATGAGGAGAGAGAGACCCAGGAGAGCTGCTGCTCTAATGCACATTGCTGGATCGAGATGGGGCTCAGTTAAATAAAAGGGAGGCTGGGGGGAGGGGAGCACAAAAAAACACGCATGCTCAGAATCAAGCAGAAGAGCCAAACTGCCTATTGAACTTTATTGATCTCGGCTTGTCGTACGTGTTGTACGTCACCGCGTTCTTGACGGTCGGAACTTCCGACAAGATTTGTGTGACCGTATGTATGCAAGCCAAGTTTGAGCGAAATTTTGTCGGAAAAACCATCCACGTATTTTCCAACAGAAATTCCGATTGTGTGTACGCGGCATTAGAATGCATTATGGTAAAAAGTCTTTGGAACTACTTGGCACCCCAAATGCAGATCTCAAATGCAGTGAATTTGCGGGCACCAGATTGCATGGTACCGCAGTACCATGCAATTTCTTGGCACGCCTTTTTCAGAAGTAGTTAAAGTGGTTGTAAACCTTCACATATACCAAGTGAAGTGACTAGCCTCACATGATACACAGAGATGGGACAAATTCTCCTACAAAGGGTTATTCGTTTATCTGCAGGCTTCTCCTCTCTACACCCTTTCAAAGGTGCAGATTGTGTTAAAAAGGGATGGAGAGGCTGCAGTTATACTGTGTGAGAGCTGTTTGAAGGGAAAGGAACATACCACCTTCATACAGCAGAAGAACTGTATTGTGATTAGGCAAGCTCCATTATGAGCTCTCCCTCCCACTCCTTTTTGACACAAATTTATCTCATGTGTTGGGAAAACTTCTCAGAAGTAGTGATGAGCCGAACACCCCCGGGTTCGGTTCGCACCAGAACCCGCGAACGGACCGAAAGTTCGTACGAACATTAGAACCCTATTAAATACAATGGATGCGAACGTTCGAATTCTAAAGTGCTAATTATAACGACTATTATGCATGTTATTGTCCTAAAAAGGGTTTGGGAACCCGGGTTCTGCACCAGGGGACATGTATCAATGCAAAAAGAAGTTTTAAAAACGGTCGTTTTTCGGGAGCAGTCATTTTAATGATGCATAAAGTGAAAAAAAAAGTCAAATATTCCTTTAAATATCGTACCTGGGGGGTGTCTAAAGTATGCCTGTGAAGTGCCACGTGTTTCCCGTGTTTAGAACTGTCCCTGCACAAAATGACACTTCTAAAGGAAAAAAAAGCCATTTAAAACTGCTTGCGGCTTTAATGTAATGTCTGGTCCCGGTAATATGGATGAAAATCTTTAAGAAAAATGGCATAGCTACCCCATGACCCCCCCCCCACCCCAGCCCATTACCAGCCCCTTTGGGTCTTGTATGGATATTAAGGGGAACCCCGCACATAAAATAAAAAAGGCCCTATATACTCTGAACAGCCGTATACAGGCGGTGCATACAAGACAGGGACTGTAGGTTTGTTCTTATGTAGAATGTGTTTGTAATTTTGAACAGGTACATTGTTGAAGTGTAGCTCCAGCCCAAAAATCTATTTTTAAACTTTTTGGAAAACATAGGTAAGGGTTATCACCCCTGTAACATTTGTTTTGCTGTCTGTGCCCCTGTTCAGAACATTTCACCTCACTTTCCGTCCCAATGACAACTGTTTTTGAAATGTGGTGTTTTTCTTGAAACAAGGATTGGTGATAAAGCATCAGTACAGAGGAGACACCTTTCTCCCATATTTATTCTTACAGGAGAGAATTTTCCTTTCTAGGGGTAGATTTCCTCTCACTTCCTGTTGTCTTCTTGCGTTTGCAAGTAGGAGTCGTTTGTAAGTTGGATGTTTGAAAGTAGGGACCTGCCGTATATACTCTGCAGAAATAGGCCCCTTAGTTGTTGGTGTTGGCACAACACTGTAAGCACTCACAGTTACTCTTGGTTGGTGCTGGAACGCCCTGCTGTCAACTATTATATCAGGAATTTTAATTACATATAATTGTTGAACAGTGGTAGTAAAAATTGGGCCTTTGATGGTGGTGCTGGTGCCACAACACTGTAAGCCCTGACAGTCAGGGCCGGCCCTATGATGGGACCGGGTGGTACCATGGTACCAGGCGGCACTTTTAGGGGGGCGGCAAACTGACGCCCGCCAGCCAGCCTGTTCCGCCCGCTCCGCTGCCTGTGAGGAACCCGACGCCGCTGCCTGTGAGGACAGTCGCAGCCCGAGGGCGGGGGGGCAGTCAGTGAGTGAGCAGGCAGGCACCGCTGCCTGTGTGAGGACACTCGCAGCCGGGGGGGGGCTGTCAGTGAGTGAGCGGGCAGGCGCGGCTGCATGTGTGAGGACACTCGCAGCGGGGGGGGGGGCTGTCAGTGAGTGAGCAGGCAGGCGCCGCTGCCTGTGAGGAGCCCAGCGCCGCTGCTGTTAGTGGTGACAGGGGCGGCCTCAGGCAGAACACTCGCAGCGGGGGGCGGGGGGCTGGAGCAGTCAGTGAGTGAGCGCGCAGCGGAGCAGAGAGATGATGTCATCTCTCACCGCCCGCCCTGAATCACCACAATTCCACCCTCACTGTGCAGCCGTGTGCACTCTGGGACACAGCAAGTGACAACGCGCAACGTGTGGCAGGTGACGTTGTGAGAATCCGCAACGTGTGGCAAGTGATGTCACGTGGCAAGTGACAATACGCAATGTGTGTCACGTGACTATCTGCAACATGTGGCAGGTGATGTCGTGGCAAGTGACAATCCGCAACGTGTGGCATGTGACGTGGCAAGTGACAACCCGCAACGTGTGGCAGGTGACGTGGCAAGTGACAACCCGCAACGTGTGGCAGGTGACGTAAGTGACCATGCGCAACATGTGGCAAGTGACAATCCGCAACGTGTGGCAGGTGACAATCGGCAACGTGTGGCAGGTGACAATCGGCAACGTGTGGCAGGTGACAACCCGCATCTGGTGGTGGAGTCCAAAGCAAAACTGTAAGTACAAACACACATCACAAGTTGTATGAGACATGAGAGCCTGAGAGGGACTTGCCTTGCCCAGCCCTGATTAACCACTTAAGGACTGGAAGGATTCGCCCACTTAAAGCGATTGTATGGCTTTGTTTTTTATTTTTTTTAAATAAAAAACATGTTATACTTACCTCCACTGTGCAGTTAGTTTGGAAAAGAGTGGCCCGATCCTCTTGTTCTCGGGTCCCTCGGCGGCTGCCTCGGCTCCTCCCTGCATCAGATAACCCCCTTCTGGGAAGCGCTCTCCCAAGGAGGTTAGCTTGCGGGCGCGCTCCCTGTCATGCACACTGCGTCCATAGAAACAGCGTGTACGACTCATTCCCGCCCCCCCACGAGCCGCGTCATTGGATGTGATTGACAGCAGCGCGAGCCAATGGCTGCGCTGCTATTAATCTATCCAATCTAGCCAATAAACGGCCAGCCTCCGTGGAGAAGAGGACGCCGGGGGACGCGCACAGCAGGTGAACGGGCTAAGGTAAGTAAAACAGGGGGCCTGGGGGGCAGTAATTGCCAGGTGTTTTTTCACCTTAATGCATAAAGGTGAAAAAACACGAATCTTTACAACCCCTTTAATGACCAGGACATTTTTTGCGATACGGCACTGTGTCGCTTTAACTGACAATTGCGCGGTCATGCGACACTGTACCCAAATAAAATTGATGTTCTTTTTTTCCCACAAATAGAGCTTTCTTTTGGTGATATTTGACAATATGTTTTACTCTTTGCTATAATAAATATCACAAAAAAAAAAAAAAAGTCTTCATCAGTTTAGGCCAATATGTATTCTTCTACATATTTTTGGTACCAAAAAAACACAATTAGCGTACATTGATTAGTTTGCGCAAAAGACATTGCGGCCGCCCGCCATGCACAGGTCCCTTCATACTCCTATATACACGTATAGAGCCATGACAGGTTCTCTTTTTACTCCTATACATGTATAGAGCCATGACAGGTCCTCTTTATACTCCTGTTGACATGTATAGAGCATGACGGGTCCCCTTTAGTTATCATGATATAAAATAATGAATGTGGGGGCCTTTTGGTGGGCGTGATTTTTTTTGGGGGGGGGGGGGGCAGCATTTCATTCTTGGTCCCAGGCAGCACAATGTCTTGGGCCGGCCCTGCTGACAGTTACTCTTGGTGGGTGCAGCAATGGGCCCTGCTGTGAATTATTAGATCAAGAATTGTAATTACATGCCCCTGTTGAACAGGGGCTGAAAAATTGGGCCTTAGGCACTGGTGGCACAACACTACAACCCCTCACAGATACTGTACTTGGAGCACAGCAATGAGCCCTGTTGCAAAGTATTGCTTCAAAAATTGTAATGACACGCCCCTGTTAAACAGGGGCTGAAAAATTGGGCCTTAGGCACTGGTGGCACAACACTCCAACCCCTCACAGATACTGTACTTGGAGCACAGCAATGAGCCCTGTTGCAAAGTATTGCTTCAAAAATTGTAATGACACGCCCCTGTTAAACAGGGGCTGAAAAATTGGGCCTTAGGCACTGGTGGCACAACACTCCAACCCCTCACAGATACTGTACTTGGAGCACAGCAATGAGCCCTGTTGCAAAGTATTGCTTCAAAAATTGTAATTACACGCCCCTGTTAAACAGGGGCTGAAAAATTGGGCCTTAGCCACTGGTGGCGGCACCCATAAACAAAAATGATCTTCCAAGCTATCATCATCAATCGTATCATTGAGGACTCGGAGGAGGAGGATAGCCAGTCAACATAACAGCACAGGCACTCAGCATCAGCATCAGTCTTGAAGGGATGTGACATGTTAAAATCAATTAGTCTGTTATATCAGCATCAGGTGTGTGGTAGCTGGTGGTGATCCAAGACTGGTTCATCTTGATGAAAGTCAGTCGATCAACCGAGTCGGTGGACAGGCGCACCCTGTGATCCGTGACAAATCCTCCAGCAGCACTGAATGTGCGTTCCGAAAGAACGCTGGATGCAGGACAGGCCAGTAGCTCAATTGCATACTGTGCAAGCTCTGGCCAGTGATCCATCCTCAAGACCCAGTAAGCCAGAGGATTTTCGGTGGGGAAGGTGTCCAAGTCTGACCTTGCCCCTAGATATTCCTGCACCATGTTTATCAGACGCTGGCGATGGTTGCTGGAACCGATCATACTTTGGGGCTGCGGACTAAAGAATTGTCTGAACGCATCGGTCAGACGGCCACCTTCCCCACCGCTCCTTCTTTGACTGGCCGAAGCCTCAGCAACTCGTTGTCCAGGACCAGGAGTTTGTAACCTCCCAGTCTCTGGGAACGCGTTGCACAGACCTTTCTGCAAGGCCTCCCGGAGTTGTCTCATCCTCTGCTCCCTCTGCGACGGTAACATAAGGTCCGCAACCTTACCCTTGTACCGTGGATCAAGGAGAGTGGCCAGCCAGTAATGGTCCCTCTCCTTGATCCGAAGAATACGAGGAACCTTCCGCAGACTTTGCAGGATCAGGGAGGCCATGCAGCGTAGGTTTGCTGAGGCATTCGGTCCGGAGTCCTCTGGGTCACAAAGGACGACATGATCCGCAGCCACCTCCTCCCAGCCACGTACAAGTCCACTGGTTTCTTGGGACTGTAAATCATCCCTAAAAGACTGCTGCTGATGATGCTGAGTGCCAGCCTCCACCTCCATGCTGACACAATCCTCCTCCTCCTCCTCCTCCTCCTCTTCCTGTGCGGTGGGTGGGACAGAAGGAACACTGTCTGGGTAAAGGGGGCCTTGAGAGGCAAGGAAGTCCTCCTCTTCCTGCCTCTGTTCTGCCTCAAGTGCCCTGTCCATTATTCCACGCAGCGTGTGCTCCAACAGGTGGACAAGAGGTACAGTGTCACTGATGCATGCACTGTCACTGCTCACCATCCTCGTGGCCTCCTCAAATGGTGACAGGACAGTGCATGCATCCCTGATCATGCCCCACTGGTGTGGAGAAAAAAAACCAAGCTCCCCTGACCCTGTCCTGGTGCCGTAGTCGCACAGGTACTCATTGATGGCCCTCTGCTGCGTGTGCAGCCGCTGCAGCATGGCCAACGTTGAGTTCCACCTGGTGGGCATGTCACATATAAGGCGGTTCTTGGGCAGGTTCAACTCCTTTTGCAGCTCAGCCAGGCGAGCACTGGCATTATAAGATCTGCGGAAATGCACACAGACTTTCCTGGCCTGCCTCAGGACATCCTGTAAGCCCGGGTACCTGCCCAAGAACCGCTGCACCACAAGGTTAAGGACGTGAGCCACACAGGGCACATGGGTCAGTTGTCCCTGTCGGAGGGCGGAGAGGAGGTTGGTGCCATTGTCGCAAACCACCATTCCTGGCTTAAGCTGGCGTGGCGTCAACCACCTCTCGGCCTAGCCCTGCAGAGCAGACAGGACCTCTGCCCAAGTGTGGCTTCTGTCCCCCAAACACACCAGCGCAAGCACGGCATGGCATCTTTTTGCCTGCGTACTTGCGTAGCCCCTTGAACGGCTACGGAGCACCGCTGGTTCAGAGGACAAACCACAGGAAGAGGCCATGGAGGAAGAAGAAGAGGAGGGGGTGGAGGAGAGAGGTGTGTCACAACCAGTAGTAGCATTTTGGAGGCGTGGCGGTGGAACAACCTCCAACACTACTGCACCTTGTCCTGCATCCTTCCCAGCTGCCAAAAGAGTGACCCAATGGGCCGTGAAAGAAAGGTAACGTCCCTGTCCATGCCTGCTGGACCATGAGTCAGCGGTAATATGCACCTTACCGCTGACCGCCCTGTCCAGCGAGGCCAAGACATTGCCTTCCACATGCCGGTAGAGAGCCGGAATAGCCTTCCGTGAGAAAAAGTGGCGTTTGGGAACCTGCCACTGAGGAACCGCACATTGCACAAACTCACGGAAGGGGGCCGAGTCTACCAGCTGAAAAGGCAGCAGTTGAAGCGCTAGCAATTTAGCCAAGCTAGCATTCAACCGCTGGGCATGTGGATGGCTGGGAGTGAACTTCTTTCGACGGTCCAGCAGCTGGGGCAGGGAAATTTGCCTGCTAGAATCGGACGTCGGTGTACTGCTAGCAGAGTGGCCGCAACTACTTGGCTGTGACACACCTAATTCTACACCTTCATTCCTCTCAGTGCATGTTTCAGACAGGACTGAAGTTATAGTGGGGTTGGAGATCCCAGCTGATGCGGTGCAAGGAGAGGTCCGCTTTGTTCTTTGGTGTGGGTCTTTGAGGTAGGCTTGCCAACGAGCTGCATGGCAGGTCAACATATGTCTGGTCAGGCATGTGGTACCCAAGCGGCTGATGTTTTGGCCACGCGATATACGCTTGAGACATATGTTGCAAACAGCAGCTGTGCGATCTGATGCACTAGCCTCAAAAAAGGCCCACACCAAAGAACTTTTTGAATGACGGGCAGAGGCAGCGCCCTGCACAGGCGGAGCTCTGCGGTGTGATTCCGTCGGTGTACTGCCCTTACGCTGGCCACCAAAGGGCATCCTGCCTCGTTGGAGATGTGCCTCCTCCTCATCCTCCTCCTCCTCCTCTCTCCTATTAGGCACCCACGTGGAGTCAGTGACCTCATCATCCCCTCCCTCCTCATCACTGGAGCCAATCTGGCAGTATGCTGCAGCTGCTGGAACATGACTGCCAGATTGGTGTCCTTCTTGAGCATCCCCTCTGTCTGCTCTCACGCTACTGCCTTCCTGTAGCTGGGTTTCATCATCAGACCCTTCGAAACGCTGGGCATCCTCCTGGAGCATGTACCCAACACTGTGCTCAAACAGTTCGGGGGACTCCTCAGGAGGAGGACATGGTGGGTCTAGGGAAGGAGTGACTGATGATGAGTCTGACATTGATACCAGGGAAGAGGACGCTTTGGCAGCTGCTTTGCCAGTACCCTGAGCCTGGGTGAGAGAGGATGAGGAGGAGGAGGAGGGCTTGGTCATCCACTCTACCAAGTCTTCGGCATGATGTGGCTCAACATGTCCAGCTGCCGAAAAGAAGGACAAGCGTGTCCCATGGCCATGTGCTGATGACAATGCACCGCGTCCACGACCAGCACTGTTGCCCCCAGACACAGAGCCTGCTTGCCCTCTTTTATTGCCTCCTGACTGTCTGCCTCTCCTTGTTTGCCTTCCAGACATTCTAATAGATGGCCTGCAGGGAGATGGGAAAAAAGCAATAAGGGCTACCTTCAGGTGTCCTTCTCTGTCCCTTTACTTAAGGATTTCTAAATATGGTTGAGGATGATTGCTTTCGCACAGAATAGCACAACGACAATTTCCCTGACTGTCCAAAAAACAAGGATTTCAAAGATGGTTGATGAGGAATGCTTTAGCACAGTATAGCACAAGGAGAATTTCCCTCACTGTCCTTCCCTGTCCCTAGAAACAAGGATTATCACAGTGAAAGAAACTGACACTCTTCCTACCTATAGTTTTCTGTCCCTAGAAAAAATGTTTTTTTAAAGATGGTTGATGATCAATGCTTTAGCACACTATAGCACAAGGAGAATTTCCCTCACTGTCCTTCCCTGTCCCTAGAAACAAGGATTATCACAGTGAAAGAAACTGACACTCTTCCTACCTATAGTTTTCTGTCCCTAGAAAAAATGTTTTTTTAAAGCTGATTGATGATCAATGCTTTAGCACACTATAGCACAAGTAGAATTTCCCTCACTGTCCTTCCCTGTCCCTAGAAACAAGGATTATCACAGTGAAAGAAACTGATACTCTTCCTACCTATAGTTTTCTGTCCCTAGAAAAAATGTTTTTTTAAAGACGGTTGATGATCAATGCTTTAGCACACTATAGCACAAGGAGAATTTCCCTCACTGTCCTTCCCTGTCCCTAGAAACAAGGATTATCACAGTGAAAGAAACTGACACTCTTCCTACCTATAGTTTTCTGTCCCTAGAAAAAATGTTTTTTTAAAGCTGATTGATGATCAATGCTTTAGCACACTATAGCACAAGTAGAATTTCCCTCACTGTCCTTCCCTGTCCCTAGAAACAAGGATTATCACAGTGAAAGAAACTGACACTCTTCCTACCTATAGTTTTCTGTCCCTAGAAAAAATGTTTTTTTAAAGATGGTTGATGATCAATGCTTTAGCACACTATAGCACAAGTAGAATTTCCCTCACTGTCCTTCCCTGTCCCTAGAAACAAGGATTATCACAGTGAAAGAAACTGACACTCTTCCTACCTATAATTTTCTGTCCCTAGAAAAAATGTTTGTTTAAAGCTGATTGATGATCAATGCTTTAGCACACTATAGCACAAGTAGAATTTCCCTCACTGGCCTTCCCTGTCCCTAGAAACAAGGATTATCACAGTGAAAGAAACTGACACTCTTCCTACCTATAGTTTTCTGTCCCTAGAAAAAATGTTTTTTTAAAGATGGTTGATGATCAATGCTTTAGCACACTATAGCACAAGGAGAATTTCCCTCACTGTCCTTCCCTGTCCCTAGAAACAAGGATTATCACAGTGAAAGAAACTGACACTCTTCCTACCTATAGTTTTCTGTCCCTAGAAAAAATGTTTTTTTAAAGACGGTTGATGATCAATGCTTTAGCACACTATAGCACAAGGAGAATTTCCTTCACTGTCCTTCCCTGTCCCTAGAAACAAGGATTATCACAGTGAAAGAAACTGACACTCTTCCTACCTATAGTTTTCTGTCCCTAGAAAAAATGTTTTTTTAAAGCTGATTGATGATCAATGCTTTAGCACACTATAGCACAAGTAGAATTTCCCTCACTGTCCTTCCCTGTCCCTAGAAACAAGGATTATCACAGTGAAAGAAACTGACACTCTTCCTACCTATAGTTTTCTGTCCCTAGAAAAAATGTTTTTTTAAAGACGGTTGATGATCAATGCTTTAGCACACTATAGCACAAGGAGAATTTCCCTCACTGTCCTTCCCTGTCCCTAGAAACAAGGATTATCACAGTGAAAGAAACTGACACTCTTCCTACCTATAGTTTTCTGTCCCTAGAAAAAATGTCTTTTTAAAGCTGATTGATGATCAATGCTTTAGCACACTATAGCACAAGTAGAATTTCCCTCACTGTCCTTCCCTGTCCCTAGAAACAAGGATTATCACAGTGAAAGAAACTGACACTCTTCCTACCTATAGTTTTCTGTCCCTAGAAAAAATGTTTTTTTAAAGATGGTTGATGATCAATGCTTTAGCACACTATAGCACAAGGAGAATTTCCCTCACTGTCCTTCCCTGTCCCTAGAAACAAGGATTATCACAGTGAAAGAAACTGACACTCTTCCTACCTATAGTTTTCTGTCCCTAGAAAAAATGTTTTTTTAAAGCTGATTGATGATCAATGCTTTAGCACACTATAGCACAAGTAGAATTTCCCTCACTGTCCTTCCCTGTCCCTAGAAACAAGGATTATCACAGTGAAAGAAACTGACACTCTTCCTACCTATAGTTTTCTGTCCCTAGAAAAAATGTTTTTTTAAAGACGGTTGATGATCAATGCTTTAGCACACTATAGCACAAGGAGAATTTCCCTCACTGTCCTTCCCTGTCCCTAGAAACAAGGATTATCACAGTGAAAGAAACTGACACTCTTCCTACTTATAGTTTTCTGTCCCTAGAAAAAATGTTTTTTAAAGCTGATTGATGATCAATGCTTTAGCACACTATAGCACAAGTAGAATTTCCCTCACTGTCCTTCCCTGTCCCTAGAAACAAGGATTATCACAGTGAAAGAAACTGACACTCTTCCTACCTATAGTTTTCTGTCCCTAGAAAAAATGTTTTTTTAAAGATGGTTGATGATCAATGCTTTAGCACACTATAGCACAAGGAGAATTTCCCTCACTGTCCTTCACTGTCCCTAGAAACAAGGATTATCACAGTGAAAGAAACTGACACTCTTCCTACCTATAATTTTCTGTCCCTAGAAAAAATGTTTGTTTAAAGCTGATTGATGATCAATGCTTTAGCACACTATAGCACAAGTAGAATTTCCCTCACTGTCCTTCCCTGTCCCTAGAAACAAGGATTATCACAGTGAAAGAAACTGACACTCTTCCTACCTATAGTTTTCTGTCCCTAGAAAAAATGTTTTTTTAAAGATGGTTGATGATCAATGCTTTAGCACACTATAGCACAAGGAGAATTTCCCTCACTGTCCTTCCCTGTCCCTAGAAACAAGGATTATCACAGTGAAAGAAACTGACACTCTTCCTACCTATAGTTTTCTGTCCCTAGAAAAAATGTTTTTTTAAAGACGGTTGATGATCAATGCTTTAGCACACTATAGCACAAGGAGAATTTCCTTCACTGTCCTTCCCTGTCCCTAGAAACAAGGATTATCACAGTGAAAGAAACTGACACTCTTCCTACCTATAGTTTTCTGTCCCTAGAAAAAATGTTTTTTTTAAAGCTGATTGATGATCAATGCTTTAGCACACTATAGCACAAGTAGAATTTCCCTCACTGTCCTTCCCTGTCCCTAGAAGCAAGGATTATCACAGTGAAAGAAACTGACACTCTTCCTACCTATAGTTTTCTGTCCCTAGAAAAAATGTTTTTTTAAAGACGGTTGATGATCAATGCTTTAGCACACTATAGCACAAGGAGAATTTCCCTCACTGTCCTTCCCTGTCCCTAGAAACAAGGATTATCACAGTGAAAGAAACTGACACTCTTCCTACCTATAGTTTTCTGTCCCTAGAAAAAATGTTTTTTTAAAGACGGTTGATGATCAATGCTTTAGCACACTATAGCACAAGGAGAATTTCCCTCACTGTCCTTCCCTGTCCCTAGAAACAAGGATTATCACAGTGAAAGAAACTGACACTCTTCCTACTGTGAGGGGGTTAACTCGGTAGCGGGTGGGTGTGACCCCCTGGATGGGCTCCCCACACAAAAACAGGCCCAGCAGACGGAGGTTGTGGTTTTCAAGATCAAAAGGTGCGGTTTATTTCTCTATTTACAGTGACAAAAACACAGCAAAGCAAAAAGAAACATAAACAAAATAAATCCTGGTCAGCTTGACCTCTGACTAAACATGCAGGTTTCCCTAACTAACAACTGGGATCAGCCTGGTGCTGTCCTAGTCCCTAAGTCCCTGGTTTAGTAAATGTCCAAACAAATAGCCACACAGGCTTTGTCTCACCGCACAGGGGTTCACTCTCCCTAGACAGTCCACACAGGTCTGGGTCCAGGCATGAGCAAACACCTAATGAAGCTGGGAGTTTTTATAGAGGCCTTAAACGAGCTGACAAGCTTCAGCTGGTCTCATCAACTCCCTGCCTGCACGACGCCCAGCACTCTCCCTAGAGGTATGAATCATCCATGAGCCCACTAGCCTCAGCTGGGCTTCATCAACTCCCTCCCTAGTTGTATAAGTCGGCATGAAGCCTGAATCTGGGAGAAATATACCTACCCCCCCTGGATGCAACCAGGTGACTTTACCTTCCTGCTGTCACATACCCCCCCTCTTGTTTTAACCTTGGGGTTGGAACACCAGCAATCAGGCATTCATGTACTCGAGACAAAGCATCCACATTCCCCATTTGAACGCCAGGGCGATGCTTTACTGTGAAGTTGAATTCCTGTAGGGCCAGGAACCACCTATTTACTCTTCTATTTGTCTCCTTGTTTTGAGCCATCCACTTTAACGGAGCGTGATCCGTAACCATGTCAAAGTGCCTACCTAGCAGATAGTACCGAAGGGAATCTAGAGCCCACTTCACCGCTAAACACTCCTTTTCAACGGTGGCGTAATTTACCTCATGGGACTTCAACTTCCTGCTGAGGTAAATGACTGGGTGCTCTTCCCCGTTCCAGACCTGGGACAATACTGCTCCTAACCCCACATCTGACGCATCACTTTGTACGACAAAGTCTTTAGAGAAGTCGGGTGAGTACAACACTGGCTGGCTACATAAGGCTTGTTTCAAGAATTGGAACGCTGCCTCAGCCTCGGGGGTCCATTTAATCATGACCGACCCTTTCCCTTTCGTCAGGTTGGTTAGGGGCACAGCCTTAGAAGCAAAGTGGGGAATGAAGCGCCGATAATAACCCGCGATTCCCAGAAAGGCTCGTACCTGCTTCTTGCTGTTGGGACGTGGCCAACTCTGGATGGCCTCGACTTTGTTGAGTTGGGGTTTTATTACTCCCCTGCCAATGGTGTACCCAAGATATTTGGCCTCCTCCTGCCCAATGGTACACTTCTTGGGGTTAGCCGTAAACCCTGCTTCCCGGATAGAGTCTAGGACTGCTTGCACTTTTGGCAGGTGTGAGGCCCAATCTGTGCTATGGACAATTACGTCATCCAGGTAAGCCGCAGCATACTTCCGATGGGGCCTCAGTATCTGGTCCATTTTCCGCTGGAATGTGGCCGGCGCATTCTGTAACCCGAACGGCATTCTCTTATATTGGAACGCCCCGTCTGGGGTTACAAATGCGGTTTTCTCTTTGGCCGACTTGGCCAGGGGAATTTGCCAATACCCTTTTGTGAGGTCAAGAGTCGTCATGTATCGGGCTGTTCCCAGCCGGTCGATCAACTCATCTATACGTGGCATGGGGTAGGTGTCAAATTTTGTAACTTTGTTCAACTGACGAAAATCGTTACAAAATCGCCAGCTCCCATCCGGTTTAGGCACCAACACAATGGGACTAGACCAATCACTTTGGGACTCCTCTATCACCCCTAAGTTCAGCATTTTCTGTACTTCCTCCCGTATTGCCTCCCGTCGGGCCTCTGGGATCCGATAGGGTTTTAACTTCACCCTTTCACCGGGCGGGGTAATAATATCATGCTCTACCCCAGATGTTTGTCCCGGCAGCTCAGAGAACACCTCCTTGTTGCGAAGCACAAACTCCTTAACCTCCTGTTGTTGGGGTTGTGACAAGGTGGCTGCTATTCCAACCTCCGGAATCACGCAACCAGTTTGAGCTGGTGACCAAGTTTCTGCGACTAGGGACTCTCTATCCCTCCAGGCTTTCAACAGATTAACGTGATAGATCTGTTCGGGCTTTCGCCTTCCTGGTTGTCTGACCTTGTAATTCACTTCGCTCACTTTTTCCATTATCTCGTAGGGGCCTTGCCATTTGGCAAGGAATTTACTTTCAACCGTAGGGACAAGTACCAATATCCTATCCCCCGGGGAAAAGGTACGGGTCTTGGCTCCACGGTTGTACACTCTCTGCTGTGCCAACTGCGCTTGGGCCAAATGTTCCTTCACGATGGGCATTACCTGTGCAATTCGATCTTGCATCAGGGCGACATGCTCAATCACACTCCTGTGGGGAGAACTCTCACTTTCCCAAGTTTCCTTGGCAATATCCAACAGCCCTCTTGGGTGTCTCCCATACAGTAACTCAAAGGGGGAGAATCCCGTAGAGGATTGGGGCACCTCCCTAATAGCAAACATCAAATAAGGAAGTAGACAGTCCCAATCCTTTCCATCTCTATCCACCACTTTCTTCAACATTTGTTTTAGGGTTTTGTTGAATCTTTCAACCAGCCCATCGGTTTGGGGGTGATACACAGACGTACGCAATTGCGTCACTTTGAACAATTTACACAGCTCTTTCATAACCCGGGACATAAAGGGTGTACCTTGGTCCGTAAGCAGTTCTTTACAAATACCCACCCGGCTAAAAACAAGAGATAGCTCTTTGGCTATGATTTTGGCCGA
This sequence comes from Rana muscosa, assembly GCA_029206835.1. Taxonomy (NCBI): domain Eukaryota; kingdom Metazoa; phylum Chordata; class Amphibia; order Anura; family Ranidae; genus Rana; species Rana muscosa. The sequence continues at coordinate 344,122,664 of CM055119.1, forward strand.
GGTATTTCGGAGAGGGATCGCTTCTGGATAACGGGTGGCATAGTCCATTATAACTAATATGTACTGGTGCCCCCTAGCGGACTTGATTATAGGACCTACCAAATCCATTGCGATCCTCTCAAACGGGACCTCAATGATGGGTAGAGGGACCAGCGGGCTACGGAAATGTGGCATCGGGGCCGACCTCTGACACACAGGGCAGGAGGAACAATAATTTTCTATGTCCTTCATCACCCCAGGCCAATAGAATCTCTGTAATACCCTCTCTCGGGTTTTCTCTGTCCCCAGATGACCTCCAAGAATGTGCCCATGGGCCAACTCCAACACCAACTTCCTGTAAGGTTTGGGCACCACAAGCTGCTCAACGGCTTCTTCTGCCCTTTTTGCCACCCGATACAGTAGGTCCTTCTCTACGCTGAAGTATGGGTAAGTGCAGGTATTATCTGGGTTCACTAACTCGCCATCTATTTCCACTACGTTTTCCCGTGCCTTTATTAGGGCGGGGTCTTTTAACTGTTCTGTGGCAAAATTTTCCCTGTGGACCTCAAGATCAGAAAACTCCACAGACGGTAGGTTTTCGTCTGAGGAGGTGGGCTCCTCTCCAGTTTCTTGAGTCTCGCCTGCCAATACTGACAAGGGAAATTCTGGAGAGTCCTCACCACTCTCAGAGGAGTTCTGGCTATCACCTTCCTGGTACATAGGGGCACCAGTGGGGGGCTCAGGATCATCCCACAGTTCCCAGAACTTCGGAAAATCCCTTCCCACAATGGCATCATGCGGTAATTGAGATACTAACCCCACTGGATGAGAGAGGGTACCTTTGGGGGTCTTGAAACACACTGTAGTCACTGGATACTCTCGGGTGTCCCCATGCACACAAATAACAGCTACCTTGCTATTCCCAGAGACCTCTGTTTTAACTAATTCAGCCTTTATCAGGGTCACAAGGCTACCTGAATCCAGTAATACCACAACATTTCTACCATTAATACACATTTTGCATAAATGTTTCTCAGTTCCCCGAATGGCAGTGCATGCGACTGTCGCACACAGCGACTGACGTCTGTCCGTCAGAAAGTCACATTGCATGGGTTCCTCCACCACCGGGCAATTTGCTGCAATATGTCCCGTTTGCCGGCAGCGGTAGCAAACAATCCTTTTGGCTGCCTCTTGAGCCCCCGACTTCCCAGGCTGTTCTCGCCAAACCCTGGGCAGAGCTCCCACCCTCTCACTCTCTCCACCCTCACCCCTTGGAATCATCTTATCCGCCCCTGGGGATGGTCTGGTCTTAGGGTGGAAAGTCCGAGAGTCTCTGGAAGAGGCCGTCAGGTTCTCTGCAGCCAAGTATCTCTCTACACGATCCACAAGTTTACCGGCCGTTTCTGGGTCTCCATGGCTTACCCACTTTTGAATGGCGGTAGGAAGAGCTCTCAAGAAACGATCCATCACAACACGTTCCACAATCTCCGGTGCGGACAAAGTCTCTGGCTGTAGCCACTTCCTGCTCAGGTGAATGAGATCATACATTTGAGACCTGGGGGGTTTTCCAAGCTGGAAAGTCCAGTTATGCACACGCTGAGCCCGGACAGCCAGGGTGACACCCAGCCTTGCCAATATTTCAGCTTTTAGCATCCCATAGTCTTTTGCTTGGTCAGGCTCTAGGTCATAGTAAGCTTTCTGCGATTCACCAGTTAACAGAGGAGCCACCAGTCCAGCCCACTGCTCCTCAGGCCACTTTTCTCTTTCAGCAGTCCTTTCAAATGTGGTCAAAAATGCCTCTGGATCATCCTCTCCAGTCATTTTTGTCAATAAACGACTCACCCCAAAGGACGCGGTATTAGTGGGACGGCTTTCCTCACTGGTCTGCGGACGTTGCTGCATTACTGCTTCCATCTGTTGTTGTAGTCTCTGCTCTTGCTTCTGCAACAGGTCTATGAAGCGGGCCTCAGATTGCTGCTGGGCTCGTTGCTGGGCTGCGAAGCTCTTTTGCAAACCTGCATTTGTCTGCTGTTGATTGGCATTTGCTAGAGCCAGCTGTTTCAGTATCTCCTCCATGCTGGCTTAAAAAAAAACTGCCACTGGTTCTCCACCAACTGTGAGGGGGTTAACTCGGTAGCGGGTGGGTGTGACCCCCTGGATGGGCTCCCCACACAAAAACAGGCCCAGCAGACGGAGGTTGTGGTTTTCAAGATCAAAAGGTGCGGTTTATTTCTCTATTTACAGTGACAAAAACACAGCAAAGCAAAAAGAAACATAAACAAAATAAATCCTGGTCAGCTTGACCTCTGACTAAACATGCAGGTTTCCCTAACTAACAACTGGGATCAGCCTGGTGCTGTCCTAGTCCCTAAGTCCCTGGTTTAGTAAATGTCCAAACAAATAGCCACACAGGCTTTGTCTCACCGCACAGGGGTTCACTCTCCCTAGACAGTCCACACAGGTCTGGGTCCAGGCATGAGCAAACACCTAATGAAGCTGGGAGTTTTTATAGAGGCCTTAAACGAGCTGACAAGCTTCAGCTGGTCTCATCAACTCCCTGCCTGCACGACGCCCAGCACTCTCCCTAGAGGTATGAATCATCCATGAGCCCACTAGCCTCAGCTGGGCTTCATCAACTCCCTCCCTAGTTGTATAAGTCGGCATAAAGCCTGAATCTGGGAGAAATATACCTACCCCCCTGGATGCAACCAGGTGACTTTACCTTCCTGCTGTCACACTACCTATAGTTTTCTGTCCCTAGAAAAAATGTTTTTTTAAAGCTGATTGATGATCAATGCTTTAGCACACTATAGCACAAGTAGAATTTCCCTCACTGTCCTTCCCTGTCCCTAGAAACAAGGATTATCACAGTGAAAGAAACTGACAGTCTTCCTACCTATAGTTTTCTGTCCCTAGAAAAAATGTTTTTTTAAAGATGGTTGATGATCAATGCTTTAGCACACTATAGCACAAGGAGAATTTCCCTCACTGTCCTTCCCTGTCCCTAGAAACAAGGATTATCACAGTGAAAGAAACTGACACTCTTCCTACCTATAGTTTTCTGTCCCTAGAAAAAATGTTTTTTTAAAGACGGTTGATGATCAATGCTTTAGCACACTATAGCACAAGGAGAATTTCCCTCACTGTCCTTCCCTGTCCCTAGAAACAAGGATTATCACAGTGAAAGAAACTGACACTCTTCCTACCTATAGTTTTCTGTCCCTAGAAAAAATGTTTTTTTAAAGCTGATTGATGATCAATGCTTTAGCACACTATAGCACAAGTAGAATTTCCCTCACTGTCCTTCCCTGTCCCTAGAAACAAGGATTATCACAGTGAAAGAAACTGACACTCTTCCTACCTATAGTTTTCTATCCCTAGAAAAAATGTTTGTTTTAAAGACGGGTGATGATCAATGCTTTAGCACACTATAGCACAAGGAGCATTTCCCTCACTGTCCTTCCCTGTCCCTAGAAACAAGGATTATCACAGTGAAAGAAACTGACACTCTTCCTACCTATAGTTTTCTGTCCCTAGAAAAAATGTTTTTTTAAAGCTGATTGATGATCAATGCTTTAGCACACTATAGCACAAGTAGAATTTCCCTCACTGTCCTTCCCTGTCCCTAGAAACAAGGATTATCACAGTGAAAGAAACTGACACTCTTCCTACCTATAGTTTTCTGTCCCTAGAAAAAATGTTTTTTTAAAGATGGTTGATGATCAATGCTTTAGCACACTATAGCACAAGGAGAATTTCCCTCACTGTCCTTCCCTGTCCCTAGAAACAAGGATTATCACAGTGAAAGAAACTGACACTCTTCCTACCTATAGTTTTCTGTCCCTAGAAAAAATGTTTTTTTAAAGACGGTTGATGATCAATGCTTTAGCACACTATAGCACAAGGAGAATTTCCCTCACTGTCCTTCCCTGTCCCTAGAAACAAGGATTATCACAGTGAAAGAAACTGATACTCTTCCTACCTATAGTTTTCTGTCCCTAGAAAAAATGTTTGTTTAAAGCTGATTGATGATCAATGCTTTAGCACACTATAGCACAAGTAGAATTTCCCTCACTGTCCTTCCCTGTCCCTAGAAACAAGGATTATCACAGTGAAAGAAACTGACACTCTTCCTACCTATAGTTTTCTGTCCCTAGAAAAAATGTTTTTTTAAAGACGGTTGATGATCAATCCTTTAGCACACTATAGCACAAGGAGAATTTCCCTCACTGTCCTTCCCTGTCCCTAGAAACAAGGATTATCACAGTGAAAGAAACTGACACTCTTCCTACCTATAGTTTTCTATCCCTAGAAAAAATGTTTGTTTAAAGCTGATTGATGATCAATGCTTTAGCACACTATAGCACAAGTAGAATTTCCCTCACTGTCCTTCCCTGTCCCTAGAAACAAGGATTATCACAGTGAAAGAAACTGACACTCTTCCTACCTATAGTTTTCTGTCCCTAGAAAAAATGTTTTTTTAAAGATGGTTGATGATCAATGCTTTAGCACACTATAGCACAAGGAGAATTTCCCTCACTGTCCTTCCCTGTCCCTAGAAACAAGGATTATCACAGTGAAAGAAACTGACACTCTTCCTACCTATAATTTTCTGTCCCTAGAAAAAATGTTTGTTTAAAGCTGATTGATGATCAATGCTTTAGCACACTATAGCACAAGTAGAATTTCCCTCACTGTCCTTCCCTGTCCCTAGAAACAAGGATTATCACAGTGAAAGAAACTGACACTCTTCCTACCTATAGTTTTCTGTCCCTAGAAAAAATGTTTTTTTAAAGATGGTTGATGATCAATGCTTTAGCACACTATAGCACAAGGAGAATTTCCCTCACTGTCCTTCCCTGTCCCTAGAAACAAGGATTATCACAGTGAAAGAAACTGACACTCTTCCTACCTATAGTTTTCTGTCCCTAGAAAAAATGTTTTTTTAAAGACGGTTGATGATCAATGCTTTAGCACACTATAGCACAAGGAGAATTTCCTTCACTGTCCTTCCCTGTCCCTAGAAACAAGGATTATCACAGTGAAAGAAACTGACACTCTTCCTACCTATAGTTTTCTGTCCCTAGAAAAAATGTTTTTTTTAAAGCTGATTGATGATCAATGCTTTAGCACACTATAGCACAAGTAGAATTTCCCTCACTGTCCTTCCCTGTCCCTAGAAGCAAGGATTATCACAGTGAAAGAAACTGACACTCTTCCTACCTATAGTTTTCTGTCCCTAGAAAAAATGTTTTTTTAAAGACGGTTGATGATCAATGCTTTAGCACACTATAGCACAAGGAGAATTTCCCTCACTGTCCTTCCCTGTCCCTAGAAACAAGGATTATCACAGTGAAAGAAACTGACACTCTTCCTACCTATAGTTTTCTGTCCCTAGAAAAAATGTTTTTTTAAAGACGGTTGATGATCAATGCTTTAGCACACTATAGCACAAGGAGAATTTCCCTCACTGTCCTTCCCTGTCCCTAGAAACAAGGATTATCACAGTGAAAGAAACTGACACTCTTCCTACTGTGAGGGGGTTAACTCGGTAGCGGGTGGGTGTGACCCCCTGGATGGGCTCCCCACACAAAAACAGGCCCAGCAGACGGAGGTTGTGGTTTTCAAGATCAAAAGGTGCGGTTTATTTCTCTATTTACAGTGACAAAAACACAGCAAAGCAAAAAGAAACATAAACAAAATAAATCCTGGTCAGCTTGACCTCTGACTAAACATGCAGGTTTCCCTAACTAACAACTGGGATCAGCCTGGTGCTGTCCTAGTCCCTAAGTCCCTGGTTTAGTAAATGTCCAAACAAATAGCCACACAGGCTTTGTCTCACCGCACAGGGGTTCACTCTCCCTAGACAGTCCACACAGGTCTGGGTCCAGGCATGAGCAAACACCTAATGAAGCTGGGAGTTTTTATAGAGGCCTTAAACGAGCTGACAAGCTTCAGCTGGTCTCATCAACTCCCTGCCTGCACGACGCCCAGCACTCTCCCTAGAGGTATGAATCATCCATGAGCCCACTAGCCTCAGCTGGGCTTCATCAACTCCCTCCCTAGTTGTATAAGTCGGCATGAAGCCTGAATCTGGGAGAAATATACCTACCCCCCCTGGATGCAACCAGGTGACTTTACCTTCCTGCTGTCACATACCCCCCCTCTTGTTTTAACCTTGGGGTTGGAACACCAGCAATCAGGCATTCATGTACTCGAGACAAAGCATCCACATTCCCCATTTGAACGCCAGGGCGATGCTTTACTGTGAAGTTGAATTCCTGTAGGGCCAGGAACCACCTATTTACTCTTCTATTTGTCTCCTTGTTTTGAGCCATCCACTTTAACGGAGCGTGATCCGTAACCATGTCAAAGTGCCTACCTAGCAGATAGTACCGAAGGGAATCTAGAGCCCACTTCACCGCTAAACACTCCTTTTCAACGGTGGCGTAATTTACCTCATGGGACTTCAACTTCCTGCTGAGGTAAATGACTGGGTGCTCTTCCCCGTTCCAGACCTGGGACAATACTGCTCCTAACCCCACATCTGACGCATCACTTTGTACGACAAAGTCTTTAGAGAAGTCGGGTGAGTACAACACTGGCTGGCTACATAAGGCTTGTTTCAAGAATTGGAACGCTGCCTCAGCCTCGGGGGTCCATTTAATCATGACCGACCCTTTCCCTTTCGTCAGGTTGGTTAGGGGCACAGCCTTAGAAGCAAAGTGGGGAATGAAGCGCCGATAATAACCCGCGATTCCCAGAAAGGCTCGTACCTGCTTCTTGCTGTTGGGACGTGGCCAACTCTGGATGGCCTCGACTTTGTTGAGTTGGGGTTTTATTACTCCCCTGCCAATGGTGTACCCAAGATATTTGGCCTCCTCCTGCCCAATGGTACACTTCTTGGGGTTAGCCGTAAACCCTGCTTCCCGGATAGAGTCTAGGACTGCTTGCACTTTTGGCAGGTGTGAGGCCCAATCTGTGCTATGGACAATTACGTCATCCAGGTAAGCCGCAGCATACTTCCGATGGGGCCTCAGTATCTGGTCCATTTTCCGCTGGAATGTGGCCGGCGCATTCTGTAACCCGAACGGCATTCTCTTATATTGGAACGCCCCGTCTGGGGTTACAAATGCGGTTTTCTCTTTGGCCGACTTGGCCAGGGGAATTTGCCAATACCCTTTTGTGAGGTCAAGAGTCGTCATGTATCGGGCTGTTCCCAGCCGGTCGATCAACTCATCTATACGTGGCATGGGGTAGGTGTCAAATTTTGTAACTTTGTTCAACTGACGAAAATCGTTACAAAATCGCCAGCTCCCATCCGGTTTAGGCACCAACACAATGGGACTAGACCAATCACTTTGGGACTCCTCTATCACCCCTAAGTTCAGCATTTTCTGTACTTCCTCCCGTATTGCCTCCCGTCGGGCCTCTGGGATCCGATAGGGTTTTAACTTCACCCTTTCACCGGGCGGGGTAATAATATCATGCTCTACCCCAGATGTTTGTCCCGGCAGCTCAGAGAACACCTCCTTGTTGCGAAGCACAAACTCCTTAACCTCCTGTTGTTGGGGTTGTGACAAGGTGGCTGCTATTCCAACCTCCGGAATCACGCAACCAGTTTGAGCTGGTGACCAAGTTTCTGCGACTAGGGACTCTCTATCCCTCCAGGCTTTCAACAGATTAACGTGATAGATCTGTTCGGGCTTTCGCCTTCCTGGTTGTCTGACCTTGTAATTCACTTCGCTCACTTTTTCCATTATCTCGTAGGGGCCTTGCCATTTGGCAAGGAATTTACTTTCAACCGTAGGGACAAGTACCAATATCCTATCCCCCGGGGAAAAGGTACGGGTCTTGGCTCCACGGTTGTACACTCTCTGCTGTGCCAACTGCGCTTGGGCCAAATGTTCCTTCACGATGGGCATTACCTGTGCAATTCGATCTTGCATCAGGGCGACATGCTCAATCACACTCCTGTGGGGAGAACTCTCACTTTCCCAAGTTTCCTTGGCAATATCCAACAGCCCTCTTGGGTGTCTCCCATACAGTAACTCAAAGGGGGAGAATCCCGTAGAGGATTGGGGCACCTCCCTAATAGCAAACATCAAATAAGGAAGTAGACAGTCCCAATCCTTTCCATCTCTATCCACCACTTTCTTCAACATTTGTTTTAGGGTTTTGTTGAATCTTTCAACCAGCCCATCGGTTTGGGGGTGATACACAGACGTACGCAATTGCGTCACTTTGAACAATTTACACAGCTCTTTCATAACCCGGGACATAAAGGGTGTACCTTGGTCCGTAAGCAGTTCTTTACAAATACCCACCCGGCTAAAAACAAGAGATAGCTCTTTGGCTATGATTTTGGCCGAGGTATTTCGGAGAGGGATCGCTTCTGGATAACGGGTGGCATAGTCCATTATAACTAATATGTACTGGTGCCCCCTAGCGGACTTGATTATAGGACCTACCAAATCCATTGCGATCCTCTCAAACGGGACCTCAATGATGGGTAGAGGGACCAGCGGGCTACGGAAATGTGGCATCGGGGCCGACCTCTGACACACAGGGCAGGAGGAACAATAATTTTCTATGTCCTTCATCACCCCAGGCCAATAGAATCTCTGTAATACCCTCTCTCGGGTTTTCTCTGTCCCCAGATGACCTCCAAGAATGTGCCCATGGGCCAACTCCAACACCAACTTCCTGTAAGGTTTGGGCACCACAAGCTGCTCAACGGCTTCTTCTGCCCTTTTTGCCACCCGATACAGTAGGTCCTTCTCTACGCTGAAGTATGGGTAAGTGCAGGTATTATCTGGGTTCACTAACTCGCCATCTATTTCCACTACGTTTTCCCGTGCCTTTATTAGGGCGGGGTCTTTTAACTGTTCTGTGGCAAAATTTTCCCTGTGGACCTCAAGATCAGAAAACTCCACAGACGGTAGGTTTTCGTCTGAGGAGGTGGGCTCCTCTCCAGTTTCTTGAGTCTCGCCTGCCAATACTGACAAGGGAAATTCTGGAGAGTCCTCACCACTCTCAGAGGAGTTCTGGCTATCACCTTCCTGGTACATAGGGGCACCAGTGGGGGGCTCAGGATCATCCCACAGTTCCCAGAACTTCGGAAAATCCCTTCCCACAATGGCATCATGCGGTAATTGAGATACTAACCCCACTGGATGAGAGAGGGTACCTTTGGGGGTCTTGAAACACACTGTAGTCACTGGATACTCTCGGGTGTCCCCATGCACACAAATAACAGCTACCTTGCTATTCCCAGAGACCTCTGTTTTAACTAATTCAGCCTTTATCAGGGTCACAAGGCTACCTGAATCCAGTAATACCACAACATTTCTACCATTAATACACATTTTGCATAAATGTTTCTCAGTTCCCCGAATGGCAGTGCATGCGACTGTCGCACACAGCGACTGACGTCTGTCCGTCAGAAAGTCACATTGCATGGGTTCCTCCACCACCGGGCAATTTGCTGCAATATGTCCCGTTTGCCGGCAGCGGTAGCAAACAATCCTTTTGGCTGCCTCTTGAGCCCCCGACTTCCCAGGCTGTTCTCGCCAAACCCTGGGCAGAGCTCCCACCCTCTCACTCTCTCCACCCTCACCCCTTGGAATCATCTTATCCGCCCCTGGGGATGGTCTGGTCTTAGGGTGGAAAGTCCGAGAGTCTCTGGAAGAGGCCGTCAGGTTCTCTGCAGCCAAGTATCTCTCTACACGATCCACAAGTTTACCGGCCGTTTCTGGGTCTCCATGGCTTACCCACTTTTGAATGGCGGTAGGAAGAGCTCTCAAGAAACGATCCATCACAACACGTTCCACAATCTCCGGTGCGGACAAAGTCTCTGGCTGTAGCCACTTCCTGCTCAGGTGAATGAGATCATACATTTGAGACCTGGGGGGTTTTCCAAGCTGGAAAGTCCAGTTATGCACACGCTGAGCCCGGACAGCCAGGGTGACACCCAGCCTTGCCAATATTTCAGCTTTTAGCATCCCATAGTCTTTTGCTTGGTCAGGCTCTAGGTCATAGTAAGCTTTCTGCGATTCACCAGTTAACAGAGGAGCCACCAGTCCAGCCCACTGCTCCTCAGGCCACTTTTCTCTTTCAGCAGTCCTTTCAAATGTGGTCAAAAATGCCTCTGGATCATCCTCTCCAGTCATTTTTGTCAATAAACGACTCACCCCAAAGGACGCGGTATTAGTGGGACGGCTTTCCTCACTGGTCTGCGGACGTTGCTGCATTACTGCTTCCATCTGTTGTTGTAGTCTCTGCTCTTGCTTCTGCAACAGGTCTATGAAGCGGGCCTCAGATTGCTGCTGGGCTCGTTGCTGGGCTGCGAAGCTCTTTTGCAAACCTGCATTTGTCTGCTGTTGATTGGCATTTGCTAGAGCCAGCTGTTTCAGTATCTCCTCCATGCTGGCTTAAAAAAAAACTGCCACTGGTTCTCCACCAACTGTGAGGGGGTTAACTCGGTAGCGGGTGGGTGTGACCCCCTGGATGGGCTCCCCACACAAAAACAGGCCCAGCAGACGGAGGTTGTGGTTTTCAAGATCAAAAGGTGCGGTTTATTTCTCTATTTACAGTGACAAAAACACAGCAAAGCAAAAAGAAACATAAACAAAATAAATCCTGGTCAGCTTGACCTCTGACTAAACATGCAGGTTTCCCTAACTAACAACTGGGATCAGCCTGGTGCTGTCCTAGTCCCTAAGTCCCTGGTTTAGTAAATGTCCAAACAAATAGCCACACAGGCTTTGTCTCACCGCACAGGGGTTCACTCTCCCTAGACAGTCCACACAGGTCTGGGTCCAGGCATGAGCAAACACCTAATGAAGCTGGGAGTTTTTATAGAGGCCTTAAACGAGCTGACAAGCTTCAGCTGGTCTCATCAACTCCCTGCCTGCACGACGCCCAGCACTCTCCCTAGAGGTATGAATCATCCATGAGCCCACTAGCCTCAGCTGGGCTTCATCAACTCCCTCCCTAGTTGTATAAGTCGGCATAAAGCCTGAATCTGGGAGAAATATACCTACCCCCCTGGATGCAACCAGGTGACTTTACCTTCCTGCTGTCACACTACCTATAGTTTTCTGTCCCTAGAAAAAATGTTTTTTTAAAGCTGATTGATGATCAATGCTTTAGCACACTATAGCACAAGTAGAATTTCCCTCACTGTCCTTCCCTGTCCCTAGAAACAAGGATTATCACAGTGAAAGAAACTGACAGTCTTCCTACCTATAGTTTTCTGTCCCTAGAAAAAATGTTTTTTTAAAGATGGTTGATGATCAATGCTTTAGCACACTATAGCACAAGGAGAATTTCCCTCACTGTCCTTCCCTGTCCCTAGAAACAAGGATTATCACAGTGAAAGAAACTGACACTCTTCCTACCTATAGTTTTCTGTCCCTAGAAAAAATGTTTTTTTAAAGACGGTTGATGATCAATGCTTTAGCACACTATAGCACAAGGAGAATTTCCCTCACTGTCCTTCCCTGTCCCTAGAAACAAGGATTATCACAGTGAAAGAAACTGACACTCTTCCTACCTATAGTTTTCTGTCCCTAGAAAAAATGTTTTTTTAAAGCTGATTGATGATCAATGCTTTAGCACACTATAGCACAAGTAGAATTTCCCTCACTGTCCTTCCCTGTCCCTAGAAACAAGGATTATCACAGTGAAAGAAACTGACACTCTTCCTACCTATAGTTTTCTATCCCTAGAAAAAATGTTTGTTTTAAAGACGGGTGATGATCAATGCTTTAGCACACTATAGCACAAGGAGCATTTCCCTCACTGTCCTTCCCTGTCCCTAGAAACAAGGATTATCACAGTGAAAGAAACTGACACTCTTCCTACCTATAGTTTTCTGTCCCTAGAAAAAATGTTTTTTTAAAGCTGATTGATGATCAATGCTTTAGCACACTATAGCACAAGTAGAATTTCCCTCACTGTCCTTCCCTGTCCCTAGAAACAAGGATTATCACAGTGAAAGAAACTGACACTCTTCCTACCTATAGTTTTCTGTCCCTAGAAAAAATGTTTTTTTAAAGATGGTTGATGATCAATGCTTTAGCACACTATAGCACAAGGAGAATTTCCCTCACTGTCCTTCCCTGTCCCTAGAAACAAGGATTATCACAGTGAAAGAAACTGACACTCTTCCTACCTATAGTTTTCTGTCCCTAGAAAAAATGTTTTTTTAAAGACGGTTGATGATCAATGCTTTAGCACACTATAGCACAAGGAGAATTTCCCTCACTGTCCTTCCCTGTCCCTAGAAACAAGGATTATCACAGTGAAAGAAACTGATACTCTTCCTACCTATAGTTTTCTGTCCCTAGAAAAAATGTTTGTTTAAAGCTGATTGATGATCAATGCTTTAGCACACTATAGCACAAGTAGAATTTCCCTCACTGTCCTTCCCTGTCCCTAGAAACAAGGATTATCACAGTGAAAGAAACTGACACTCTTCCTACCTATAGTTTTCTGTCCCTAGAAAAAATGTTTTTTTAAAGACGGTTGATGATCAATCCTTTAGCACACTATAGCACAAGGAGAATTTCCCTCACTGTCCTTCCCTGTCCCTAGAAACAAGGATTATCACAGTGAAAGAAACTGACACTCTTCCTACCTATAGTTTTCTATCCCTAGAAAAAATGTTTGTTTAAAGCTGATTGATGATCAATGCTTTAGCACACTATAGCACAAGTAGAATTTCCCTCACTGTCCTTCCCTGTCCCTAGAAACAAGGATTATCACAGTGAAAGAAACTGACACTCTTCCTACCTATAGTTTTCTGTCCCTAGAAAAAATGTTTGTTTAAAGATGGTTGATGATCAATGCTTTAGCACACTATAGCACAAGGAGAATTTCCCTCACTGTCCTTCCCTGTCCCTAGAAACAAGGATTATCACAGTGAAAGAAACTGACACTCTTCCTACCTATAGTTTTCTGTCCCTAGAAAAAATGTTTGTTTAAAGCTGATTGATGATCAATGCTTTAGCACACTATAGCACAAGTAGAATTTCCCTCACTGTCCTTCCCTGTCCCTAGAAACAAGGATTATCACAGTGAAAGAAACTGACACTCTTCCTACCTATAGTTTTCTGTCCCTAGAAAAAATGTTTTTTTAAAGACGGTTGATGATCAATGCTTTAGCACACTATAGCACAAGGAGAATTTCCCTCACTGTCCTTCCCTGTCCCTAGAAACAAGGATTATCACAGTGAAAGAAACTGACACTCTTCCTACCTATAGTTTTCTGTCCCTAGAAAAAATGTTTGTTTAAAGCTGATTGATGATCAATGCTTTAGCACACTATAGCACAAGTAGAATTTCCCTCACTGTCCTTCCCTGTCCCTAGAAACAAGGATTATCACAGTGAAAGAAACTGACACTCTTCCTACCTATAGTTTTCTGTCCCTAGAAAAAATGTTTTTTTTAAAGACGGTTGATGATCAATGCTTTAGCACACTATAGCACAAGGAGAATTTCCCTCACTGTCCTTCCCTGTCCCTAGAAACAAGGATTATCACAGTGAAAGAAACTGACACTCTTCCTACCTATAGTTTTCTGTCCCTAGAAAAAATGTTTTTTTAAAGCTGATTGATGATCAATGCTTTAGCACACTATAGCACAAGTAGAATTTCCCTCACTGTCCTTCCCTGTCCCTAGAAACAAGGATTATCACAGTGAAAGAAACTGACACTCTTCCTACCTATAGTTTTCTGTCCCTAGAAAAAATGTTTTTTTAAAGACGGTTGATGATCAATGCTTTAGCACACTATAGCACAAGGAGAATTTCCCTCACTGTCCTTCCCTGTCCCTAGAAACAAGGATTATCACAGTGAAAGAAACTGACACTCTTCCTACCTATAGTTTTCTGTCCCTAGAAAAAATGTTTTTTTAAAGATGGTTGATGATCAATGCTTTAGCACACTATAGCACAAGGAGAATTTCCCTCACTGTCCTTCCCTGTGCCTAGAAACAATGATTATCACAGTGAAAGAAACTGACACTCTTCCTACCTATAGTTTTCTGTCCCTAGAAAAAATGTTTTTTTAAAGACGGTTGATGATCAATGCTTTAGCACACTATAGCACAAGTAGAATTTCCCTCACTGTCCTTCCCTGTCCCGACTCCCTAGAAACAAGGATTATCACAGTGAAAGAAACTGACACTCTTCCTACCTATAGTTTTCTGTCCCTAGAAAAAATGTTTTTTTAAAGATGGTTGATGATCAATGCTTTAGCACACTATAGCACAAGGAGAATTTCCCTCACTGTCCTTCCCTGTCCCTAGAAACAAGGATTATAACAGTGAAAGAAACTGACACTCTTCCTACCTATAGTTTTCTGTCCCTAGAAAAAATGTTTTTTTAAAGATGGTTGATGATCAATGCTTTAGCACACTATAGCACAAGTAGAATTTCCCTCACTGTCCTTCCCTGTCCCTAGAAACAAGGATTATCACAGTGAAAGAAACTGACACTCTTCCTACCTATAGTTTTCTGTCCCTAGAAAAAATGTTTTTTTAAAGACGGTTGATGATCAATGCTTTAGCACACTATAGCACAAGTAGAATTTCCCTCACTGTCCTTCCCTGTCCCTAGAAACAAGGATTATCACAGTGAAAGAAACTGACACTCTTCCTACCTATAGTTTTCTGTCCCTAGAAAAAATGTTTTTTTAAAGACTTTTGATGATCAATGCTTTAGCACACTATAGCACAAGGAGAATTTCCCTCACTGTCCTTCCCTGTCCCTAGAAACAAGGATTATCACAGTGAAAGAAACTGACACTCTTCCTACCTATAGTTTTCTGTCCCTAGAAAAAATGTTTGTTTAAAGCTGATTGATGATCAATGCTTTAGCACAGTATAGCACAAGGAGAATTTCCCTCACTGTCCTTCCCTGTCCCTAGAAACAAGGATTATCACAGTGAATTGAAACTGACACTCTTCCTACCTATAGTTTTCTATCCCTAGAAAAAATGTTTTTTTAAAGATGGTTGATGATCAATGCTTTAGCACACTATAGCACAAGGAGAATTTCCCTCACTGTCCTTCCCTGTCCCTAGAAACAAGGATTTGCACAGTAAAACACACTGACACTCTCCCTACCTATCCTTCTCTTTCCCTAAACTAAAGGAATCCAGGTTAAGCAAGAAAAAAAATGTCACTGTCCCTGCCTATGCTTCTCTTTCCCTGCTCCGGAACACACTACACTAGGCCGCCGTGCTGGCGGCCTTTTATAGTGTGGGGCGTGTACTAAACACCCTCAGCAATAATTGGCCACAGGCATCCTGCCTGTGGCCAATCATTGCTCTCCTCGCTGCCGGCGCTGTGATTGGCCAAGCATGCGGGGTCACAGTGCATGCTTGGCCAATCACAGCGCCTGGATGACACTGCGATGGCGTAGTGCATTGTGGGCCGTTCGCGTCACTCGAATTAGGCGCGAACGGCCCAAATCGTTCGATCTTCGTCGAACGATCGAACAGTCGATGTTCGAGTCGAACGTATGTTCGACTCGAACACCGAGCTCATCCCTACTCAGAAGTGACACATGCTGATAACTGAGGAACAAAAACAAAGCACCAGAGAAAAATGACACTTAGAGCTTTGGAGAGAGATAAGTAAACACTGCAGATATACTGTATTTGCTTTGCTCAAATTCCATGACTCAGGTTTACAATCACTTTAATGCACAACTTTTTGTGAGATCTGGTGCAATTTCAGCCCATTCAAATTCAGGGAAATGCACAGGAATCACACAGGAGTCCATACACCGCCGCACACCAATGACATTCAACTCCAGCCAAAGTTTACTACAATGACAGTACACTGCTCTCTTCTTCCACCCAAGAAAGATAGAGAGAGGCTGAGAGTTGGGTAGAGACATTCGGGACAGAGTAGAGTTGGACTATGGGCACACTCGGAAAGAAAGACCGTTATCTGTGCTGAGCTGGGATTGGCATTGGGCGGAGCGGAGCCCACTTTCTAGGAGAGCGCTGTAATCTGGGGGCATCATGTTTGGCCCATTTGGGCGATTCTGATCAATGTTGGATACTAGGCACTGAACTTGACCATCTCCAATGGATGTTTTGTGTGTTTTATGCACCATCCTGAGAAATTAGCTAGTGTAGTGCCATAAAACACGTTGATGGTGTTTTTATACTATTATGTAAGCAATAAATATCACATTTATGAAGAATCCACTTCTCAGCTTCTCCTTCACATTCTGCCAACTCTGCTGACACCACTTTCCCATTTTTGAGGGTCAAAGACCTCTTACTCCCACCGAAACCTACGCCACCAACATGTTTTACCCACAGCAGGACTTAGTCATCCCCATGAAACATGTTGGGGCATGGCATTGGGTGGGAGTGAGTGGTGTACCATCATTGCAATAAACCTTAGCTGGACTTAAACATCTTCAGTGTGCAGCCCATTATTTAGATGATGGATTGCAGTAGAGAAAGAGCAGACTCCAGGGACTTAGTGCTCAGCTGATTGAAGAGAATCAAGGACGATACAGGCTGGCCTGTGAGTGGTGAAGGGGTTGGGTTTGTCTATCAGAACTGCATTGACCTATCAACAGAGTGTTACCAGGGTCTGAAATAAGACTACAGTTGGGATTTTTGGATCAACATAAACATACAAGGGCAAATTTAGACAACAGCCAGCATGTCTTTGTAGTGTGGGAGGAGAACCCAAAGGGAAACCCACATAATTATAGGGAGAACATGCAAACTTCATGCAGATAATGCCTCGGTCAGTATTCAAATGAAGGATCCCAATTACTGCAAGCCAAAATAAGAAACAATAAAAAATAATAAGAAAAATATTTTAATGTATGTGGCTACCATTATTCCCTATTTAGTGTTTTGACAAAATGATGTAGGGAATGACTGAGCGTTCATCTGTAAAGTAAAAAAAGAGCCCCGAAGCTGCTGCGCATTTAAAGAGTCAACAGAGATCATGTCAGTTTATATATTTGTCATATGCCTCATTCATTTACTCTGGTATAGTGGTGATTTGGACAGTGTTCTCGCTGCAGTCCAGTTGCTAGGCAACAAGATGTCATCAATGGAATGAACGTGTCCAGCTTTTCTGAATGGAAATCTCACTTTGTGCCAAGCTTTCTCAAGTGGTGATACTGCAGAATTTACAGGGATACAATGCGACGGGATGGCAGTCCTAAAACAAGGATTTCATCCAGACTTGTTGTGCCGCTGCCCACTGAATAGACACTAACGTAAACCGTGCCCAGAAAGGTATAAAAGATTCAAATTGAACTTTCATTTTATTGATTAAAAACAGTCCCCTCAATATCATTTATACACAGTGCAAGATTTTTAAAGGCCAACTCCACCTTACACAAATTGAAAAGAAAAAAAATAGTCCCCCAGCAACTGTGAAGGCTCATTCATATGGTTGACTCTAAAAATGTATGGAGCTAGGACTGCAGCACACTAGAGTGCTGTGAAGTGGCCCTACAGCTTACTACTCGGTTTGTTTCAGGCTGGTTGGTAAGTGAGCTGGGAATTTTTCTATGTTGTTTTTTGACTGTTTTTATTTTAGCAACACAATAGCTTTAAAACTGATCTCTGGACTTCCCCAATCCCGTCACACCCTCTAACTACAGCAGTGACATCGGTGAGAGGGGGCAGTCAGTTGACCAGTGTGGACACATCTGCAGCACTGGCTTGACACCTCCTGCACCCAGTGCCAGTGAGGGTTTCAGATGGGGTACCTAGGTGAGTATATACCATTTCACAAATGTAGCCCTGGTCAAGGAACACTCTGGACTACAGCTGCACAGTCCAGGTGCGTTACATCATGCTGCAACCACTCACACACAGCCAGTGCTACAGCTGTCCCCCCCTCTCCTTGACTGCCAGTGAGGAGAAAGAAAGAGAGATAGAGAGAGAGAGAGAGAGAAAACACTGAACGCTCCCAGGGTTGTGTGCAAGCACCGAATTAGCCAAAGAAAAGCCCCACCCACCACCAAGAAGATCAGGGGAAGCTGTAATGTAATGCTGTGCACCCTGGGGTAGAACAAAGCCTGCTGGGAGGGACAAGGACTTGTGGGAGATGTAGTCCCCAGAAAGACTGAGCCTGTTCTGCAGTTTTATTCTTGAACTACACATCCCAGAATTACCCAAGGAGGAGAGAAGGAAAAGGAACATCTGTTCTGGGGCTTAAAGTGGTTGTAAAGTCAGAAGGTTTTTTATCTTAATGCATTATATGCATTAAGATAAAAAAAACTTCTTTGTGCAGCAACCTCCCTAATACTTAACTGAGCCCATCTCGATCCAGCGATGTTGCAGGAGAGTCTCAGCTGCCGGGGACTCTCTGTTCTGAGACAGCAGCGCGGCATCTTTGGCTCCCGCTGCTGTCAAAGTCAGTGAGCCAACGAGGAGATAGAGGGACAGGCCGAACCACGGCTCCGTGTCTGAATGGACACACAGAGCAGCGGCTCTGCTAAGGGTGCCCCCATAGCAAGCTACTTGCTACTTGCTGTGGGGGCACTCAGCAGGAGGGAGGGGCCAGAATAGCCGGCAAGGGACCCAAGGAATGGAGGATCTGGGCTGCTCTGTGCAAAACCCCTGCACAGAGCAGGTAAGCATAACATGTTTGTTATTTATAAATTAAAAAACTGAGACTTTAGTATCACTTTAAGGCAGTTATTGGGAACACATAGTAGAACACTCACTTTGCAGGAGGTTGATAGGATGATTTGCTGCAGTGTCTGGGATGCAGAGAGGCAAAGTCGCTGTAATTTCCTGGTCTGTAGGACCCCACTATCAAGTCTGATGTTGCTCCCTGGTCATAGGGAAGATGTCACAGCAGCTGGCATTGCTGAGCCCCAACAAAGAGTGGGTGGAGACAAGTGGTCAGTGAGAGACCTCTGGTCCTACTCTCTGCACACTATTTAAAGGAACAGTATTGCCACTTGGAACACTGTTTAGGCACCCTACAGCTGGGTTTGTGGGAAAGGGTTTGCCAGAAAATGTCAGACCACTTTTTCGGCATTGCCCCTTAGTATAGGGATTAGGGGTCAGTCACTGGTTCGCTTGTTAATTACCAAGTTCATACATTATTTTGTTTCCAAATGCTTGTTGAGGTATTTATGGCTGCTTTCTATTCTTTTGGTCTTTGAATCCTTTTGCATTTTTACAGTAAATATTCCCTTCTAGCCTTGGTGTGTCAGAGGGTGTGGGAGGTCATTTACATCCCAAATATCAGGAACTCATTTGAGGAGTAAGCACTACCCAAGCTAAGAAAAATAGATGCTGAATAGGTTAGAAGGGGTGGAATGGGGTTTATGTTTTGCCCGGAGATTGCATTCATTTGTGCCTTTCGTATCTGGCTAGAGTTCAACTTTAAGCTTTACTGCACATTCCATAGATCACCCATAATGATGCTGAGTAACCTTTATACGCAGAGTTCCGGAGACAGTTTTTCAATAAAACATCCTATGCCCTGCAAGCCTTGACCTGAAGTATGGAGCTGAAATAAAAGCCTGTCGCACTTTGAAGGCCATAATACATCTTTAATATATCTAAACTAGTTCTGCAGGTGCGTTACATCTTGCTAGACAGCCTTCAATGTGAGGATTAGGCGCCTGTGATATAAGCTTTAAGTTGTTTGAAATAAGGGAATCCCTCATTCACGCCAAGAGCTGTGTGTAATATGTTTGGCTAGGAAGGCTCACTTTGAAGCTTTCTAACTCTTTTCTTTGATCAGAATAAACCAGTTTTCCTAAAACCTGCAAGTAAATAGCAGGCATAAAAAGTAAATATCAGTTGACGGATTTGGATTGTAAAAAATAAGAGATAAAAAAAAACTGACTGTAAAAATAACAATAAAAGAGGAAGTAAACCCTGATTGGTTTTATCCCCTCTTTTTTACCCTGCTTCCCCTGCAAAGTAAAAGCATAGTGGGCAAGTATGCATCGCCTACTAGCCTATTATGTGGCACTTACCTGAAAACAAAGCCCGCATTGTCCCAGCTGATGACAGCATTCATCTTCGCCCCTCTTCCTTCCGGGGCCGCGGACTCGGGCTCTATGACTGGCTGGAGTCGCGTGACGTCACCCACCCACCACCACGTCACCATCGAGAACCACCCAGTCTCTGCCTTGCTTCCAGAGGTCAGAACTCCCTTCATCAATGATCAAGAAGCCCTGTATAGCAGTTAAAGTAGTTGTAAACCTAGTTACACCACTTGTACCTACAGGAAAGCCTATAACAAGGCTTACCTGTATGTACTGTAAATATCTCCTAAACCTGCACAGTTTAGGAGATATTTACCATATACACTTGCGCTGATGTCAGTCGCGGCACTTGCTAGCGAAGAAACGGCACGGAGGGTCGTTTCTTCACAGCGCATTAGCCGATGACGTCGGCGCAAGCGTATATGGTAAATATCTCCTAAATCGAAACAAATAAATATCTGGAAAGTGTGGCATTTGTATTCAGCCCCCTTTAATTTGATACCCCTAACTAAAATATAGTCGACCCAATTGCCTTCAGAAGTCACCTAATTATTAAATAATAAATTAGTAAATAGAGTCCAGCTGCGTGTACTATTCTTTTTCAAGCTACCGTAGATACGTGATCCTGCGCAGAGCTGCCGTTCTGTAGCAGTAAAACTGCTATAGGGCAGTAAGCAAGTGGGTCACATTTTTCAAGTGGAGTGCTTATGTTTATGTTTATGTTTATATATATTTTTTATATGGAATTGAACCATAAGGGTCCTTTCACACGGGGCGGATCCGTGCAGATCCGCCCCGTGAAGCTCCGCTTGCTCAGCGGGGATCGCTCCGTTGATCCCCGCTGAGCCGACGGATGACTGGGCGGTCCCCGCACACTGTGCAGGGACCGCCCTGTCAGAGCGCCGCTCTCCCCTATGGGGAATCGGATGACGACGGACCGTAGAGTCCGTTGTCATCCGATCCGCTCCGCCGACGGAAGGAAAAATAGGGTTTTCCTCCGTCACACTTTGGCGGAGCGGATGTCAGCGGACATGTCTCCGCTGACATCCGTGCCTCCATAGGGGTACATGGAGGATCCGTTTCAGGTCCGCCTAAAAAACTGACAGGCGGACCTGAACGGACCTCCGTGTGAAAGGGGCCTATGAGGTTAAGTCTAAACCTATTTTTTTTCTGTAGTTTGTTCATCTAGATATTTACCGATGACTCAGCCTTACTTACATATTATTTGTTATAGGGTGTGACCTTGAGGATATTGGTAGCTATTTGTGGTTTCTCGATAACCCAAAGAGTTAAAGCTCAATTCCAGTTTTCCGTCCTGTCTAAGAACTCCATCTGCTGTAGCCCACCCCCCACCACCCCTCCATAAAACATTATTTTTAAAATTTTTGTATGCACATACTGTTCTGGTAAGGGTGGCTTGATAATGCACACCCAGAGGACATGCACACAGGATCGGGTTGAGTGATACTCATTCGACCTGGTAGGAGACCGATACTGGACCATGTAGGAGGAACCAAAGTGCAACACTGGAGGAGACTGAAGGTTGAGAATATTGGGTTTAAGTGTTTAGGTTGTATATACTCTTTACGTTTTTTTAAGGTAAGCACAACATTCTATAAACTGAGACTTTTTTTACATAACATCCAATAGCTGTCCTAAATTAGAGAACTGATAAAGGAGGTTTGTCAGAAATACCAGGATAAAACACAACCACAGACTTTCATTTGCATGATGAAAGTGCAATTAATCATGATTATAACAAGATATTTGAGTTGCTTCCTGTTGGTTGCCTTGAAACGCATTGGTTTAATTTACAAGTAGATGAGAATCGGGGAGATGAACATTTTCAGAAGCTTGCTATGAAAATTGCTGGAAACAAATAACGCTCATGAAGTTAATGAATATTAATGCATGTTGTATCAAGGAATGATTATTATTATTATTATTTTTTTTTAGCTGCGAGTTTCGTTTTCTTGTTCAAAATGCTTTTTAAATTACTTCTCATGCAATGAACATGTGTGATTGCATAATTTGTTAGATTCTGCTGTTAAAAGAAAATATTTTTTTTTTTTTTTCATTTCTGAACTGTTTTTCGTTTTCAAGTTGAAATAGGCATAAAAAAGCTAATCTAAAAAGTTAATTCCAGACAAAAAGTAAAAGCAATCACTGAGCTGCTAATATAATCCACTGCAACCAAATTTCCACAGACCTCCTAACAGTAAAATGGTCAGTAGGAGGCAGCAGTGTTGTTTCTACAGTGCCTTGAAAGAGTATTCATACCCCTTGAAATTTTCCACATTTTGTTATGTTACAACCAAAAACGTAAATGTATTTTATTGAGATTTTATATGATAGACCAACACAAAGTGGCACATAATTATGAAGTGGTTTTAAAACGATAAATGGTTTTCAATTTTTTTTACAAATAAATATGTGAAAAGTGCGGCGTACATTTGTATTCAGCCCCCTTTACTCTGATACCCCTAACTAAAATCTAGTGGAACCAATTGCCTTGAGAAGTCATCTAATTAGTAAGTAGAGTCTACCTGTGTAATTTAATCCCAGTATAAACACAGCTGTTCTGGGAAGCCCTCAGAGGTTTGTTAGAAAACCTTAGTTAACAAACAGCATCATGAAGGCCAAGGAACACACCAGACTGGTCAGGGATAAAGTTGTGGAGAAGTTTAAAGTAGTGTTAGGTTATAAAAAAAATATCCTAAGCTTTGAACATCTCACAGAGCACTGTTCAATCCATCATCCGAAAATGGAAAGAATATGGCACAACTGCAAACCTACCAAGACATGGCCATCCACCTAATCTGAAAGGTCGGGCAAGGAGAGCATTAATCAGAGAAGCAGCCAAGAGACCCATGGTAACTCTGGAGGAGCTGCAGAGATCCACAGCTCAGGTGGGAGAATCTGTCCACAGGACATCTATTAGTTGTGCACAAATCTGGCCATTATAGAAGAGTGGCAAGAAGAAAGCCATTGTTGAAGGAAAGCCATAAGAAGTCCCGTTTCCAGTTTTCGAGAAGCCATGTGGGGGACACAGCAAACATGTGGAAGAAGGTGCTCTGGTCAGATGGGACCAAAATGTAAATTTTTGGCCTAAAAGCAAAATGCTATGTGTGACGGAAAACTGCACGTGCACTGCACATCATCCTGAACACACCATCCCCACCGAGATAACATGCTGTTGGCAGTATCACCAACACAAAGTGGCACATAATTGTGAAGTGGAAGGAAAATGATAAATGGTTTTTCAATTTTTTATACAAATATCTGAAAAATGTGGCATGCATTTGTATTCAGCCCCCTTTACTCTGATACCCCTAACTAAAATCAATTGCCTTCAGAAGTCACCAGTGTGTAATTTAATATTAGTATAAATACAGCTGTTCTGTGAAGCCCTCAGAGGTTTGTTAGGGAACCTTAGTGAACAAATAGCACCATGAAGGCCAAGGAACACACCAGACAGGTCAGGGATAAAGTTGGAGAAGTTTAGGCAGGGTTGGGTTATAAAAAAAAATATCCCAAGCTTTGAACATCTCACGGAGCACTGTTCAATCCATCATCCAAAAATGGAAAGAGTATGGCACAACTGCAAACCTACCAAGACATGGCTGTCCATGGCCGTCCTTCTACTTCACAATTATGTGCCACTTTGTGTTGGTCTATCACATAAAATTCCAACAAATGACATTTACGTTTTTGGTTGTAACATGAGAAAATGTGGAAAATTTCAAGGGGTATGAATACTTTTTCCAGGCACTGTACTTCTTACCTGTCTTGTCAAAGATGGTTTGATTTTTATTGTGTGGCCCACTTTTGGGGAAGATTCTGAGAAATGGCCCTCCCCAAACATTGCACTAAACCTATAGGTAAAGAACCAGAGCCTTCGCTAAGTGGAAGATTAGGTTTGACAATGAAGTTGGCGGTGTCTCCAGCCATAAAACTGAACTCCAGGCAGATAAAAAAGCCAGTTAATACAATCATTAAAATTCATTATATGTATTTTCCTGATCGTTCATCAAATGACACAGAGTCAATGGAATCTGAGACTACTGGGTTATCCTGCTGCCTTTAGGAGGAACTGGACATTGGCAAACAAAAAAGTCCTTGACCAGCCAATTATAAAACCTCCCAACCACGATGCTTCAGTTTTTTGCTAGAATCAGTAAATCCAAAGTAAAGTCAGCGCTAAAATCGAATAAAAGTGTAACAAAGCCGCTAGTAATAAAAGTGAAATATACAACACCCTTTCTGTGAATAATAAAAATAAAATTGCAGCGCTTCCAAAGTGAAAATCAGTGTATAAAATATAATAATGAAAAATAAAAAAACAGTTCCACCACGAGCATCAGTTCTTCTTTGTCATTATACGGTCTGTTATAACGTTAGCTGGAAAGGCATAAAACTTTACAGACTTTGCAGTACGAAACAGAAGAATTGGCAACTCACCAGAACTATATGCTGCATTACTCTAGGATGCAGCATAAGCACATTGATTAACAGTCATCAAATCCTCAGTCTGTCACTTTTCATCCCAAAAAATGTCTCCAATGACTCCAGCCAGTATAACGATATCACTTGATGCTCAGAAGTAAAAAATAAACCATATAGTGTAGTAATTTTTTATTGTAGTAATTTTTTTCAGTTTTTTTTGCTAGTGTCTAGACCTAGAGGATGGACAGATGAATAACACACTAGTGCATTGCATTTGATGATCGCTGGATTAGGCCATTAAGGTAATCACATGGCACAGAGCCACTCTGAATGGCTCTGTGTTTTTAGCCTGTGATCTGTGCTGTCTATGAGGCATGCAACTGGAGATGCAGGGCTTTTGCCCTGGGTAACCAGAGCTAGCCCTGATCTTCACATCAGATGCCAGGCTGACAGGCTGCAAGAGACTTGGTCATGGGAAGAGACTTTTTTCCCTATCAAAGGTCAGAAGCTCAGCACAATCTGTCTGTCTGTCTATCTGTTATTTGCTGGATTCCTTGTCTACACAACCAGTCCAGATTTCCAAGATGAATCTTTAAGCATCCACCGATCTGAGCTTTGGGCATGAGGTCCTGCGGGCAGATCTTTGAGCTGCAGGCAGTCCCTAGTGTCTATTTAGCAGAGTGCCCATTTACTCACCATACTCAGATGCAGGTGTGGTCTCTATTACCTTCTTTTCCCACAATCCCCTGGATTCCCACAAATCCATCCTCCTTCTCCGGGACATGCCCACAGTATATAAATACTTCTGTTTTCTGTCCTGAGAAGCCGAGATAGAATGCACCTGATGAACCAAAGGTAGCCGAAAATGTAATCTGCAGCTTGAAGCATGGTCCTCCACCGTTGGACCTTTCGTGTGTGCATCCCAATAGCATGCATCTTCTACAAAAGACCCAGCCACTGTGGAGAGCATTTTTCCACTTGCTATCAAAGTACTGCACTTCAAGTGGGCTTCCCGCATCTTCAGCAGCTTGCCTGTGTTACCAGCCCTGAGAATCCTCCAGCCACCTGTCTGTGTTACCTGTCCTTTGATCTCTCTATCTTTTTGCCTGTGTTACCAGACCTATCCTGGACTCCACTGTGTGGAAAGCTGTCAGTGAAGCTAAATGCAAGTAACAGTGTTTGTACTGTAATGTTTGTTGAAGTAGTATTTTTTTTCACCAGTCACTGTTGCTACAGTTAAAAAATATGTATAGTAAACCTTGCGCTAGAACAAAAAAAATAGACTGCTGCGCTTTTTACAATTCTGAATACAGGATACAAAACTCTAGTGAAAAAAAGAAGAAAAAGTTTGCTCTGCTTGATAACTTTCAGAAATTAATGCCAAAAAAAGTGTCTTATTAATCAATTAGTCAAGTCAGTATATAGAAACTCAGTGATAAATCAAACCTGTGATACAGATATATCAAAAGAATAAATAGAAAATTGATAAAAATAGAAATAAAAAACAAATGTCCATATTAAATTCCAAAAAAACAAATAACTGCTCCCAGTGCTGAGTGTTCAACATTCATAAAGTGCTTCCATGCTCCACCAGTACTCTAAGAAGTTCTAAAGGGGTTGTAAACCTTTGTGTTTTTTCACCTTAATGCATCCCATGCATTAGGGTGAAAAAACAGCTTGCAGTGTCCGGCCCCCCAGCCCGCCCGTTTTACTTACCTGAACCCCAAATTTCCGTGGTCGCGATCCCGCCGTCGCTCTCTCCACAGGTTCTCGGCTCTTCATTGGATAGATTGATAGCAGCAGCCATTGGCTTCCGCTACGGTCAATCAGATCCAATTACGCGGGTGCTGAGTCCTGCATTAGGCGGATATGTAGGCCCCTTGGGAGAGCGCTTCCCAGAGGGGGTTATCTGATGTGGGGAGGAGATGGGAGAGCCGCTGTGGGACCCCCAGAAGAGGATGTTCGGGGCCACTCTGTGCAAAACAATCTGCACAGTGGAGGTAAGTATGACATGTTTGTTATTTTTTTATTTTATTTTTAAATCGAACCTATAGTATCACTATAACCTCTTACCAGATAATCATGATCTCTAAATTATAGAAGATCATGATAAGCATGAGATAAAGAAGTATCCTTTAAGGCCTGGTTTACACAAATGCATTTTTTTGTGCGTTTTCAGTTTTGCAGAAATGCACTACAGTCCATTTAACATGGTTTCCTATGGATGTAGTTCACATCTATGCATTTTATGGAAAGGGACAGGGTTTTTTTCTGGTTTTTGGTTCCATAGACTTCAATGGTTTTAAGATGTGTAACCAAAAAAATGCAAAATGCACCTGCAATATGCAAACTGCAACCTGCACAAGTGTAAATCAGGCCTAAACCGCCAATCTGGTCTCATGGCAGCACTAGTCAGAATGGATCCTATGTTTGATGGTCAGCGTCCCAGCTTCCACACATGCATATCAGAGCTTACTGCAAACCACAAGTCAACTCTCCCTTTCACTTGGGCGGTGGCTAGTGATGAGCCGAACACCCCCGGGTTCGGTTCGCACCAGAACCCGCGAACGGACCGAAAGTTCGAACGAACATTAGAACCCTATTAAATACAATGGATGCGAACGTTCGAATTCTAAAGTGCTAATTATAACAACTATTATGCATGTTATTGTCCTAAAAAGGGTTTGGGAACCCGGGTTCTGCACCAGGGGACATGTATCAATGCAAAAAGAAGTTTTAAAAACGGTCGTTTTTCGGGAGCAGTCATTTTAATGATGCATAAAGTGAAAAAAAAAAAGTCAAATATTCCTTTAAATATCGTACCTGGGGGGTGTCTAAAGTATGCCTGTGAAGTGCCACGTGTTTCCCGTGTTTAGAACTGTCCCTGCACAAAATGACACTTCTAAAGGAAAAAAAAGCCATTTAAAACTGCTTGCGGCTTTAATGTAATGTCTGGTCCCGGTAATATGGATGAAATTCTTTAAGAAAAATGGCATAGCTACCCCATGACCCCCCCCCTACCCCAGCCCATTACCAGCCCCTTTGGGTCTTGTATGGATATTAAGGGGAACCCCGCACATAAAATAAAAAAGGCCCTATATACTCTGAACAGCCCTATACAGGCGGTGCATACAAGACAGGGACTGTAGGTTTGTTCTTATGTAGAGTCTGTTTGTAATTTTGAACAGGTACATTGTTGAAGTGTAGCTCCAGACCAAAAATCTATTTTTAAACTTTTTGGAAAACATAGGTAAGGGTTATCACCCCTGTAACATTTGTTTTGCTGTCTGTGCCCCTGTTCAGAACATTTCACCTCACTTTCCGTCCCAATGACAACTCTTTTTGAAATGTGGTCTTTTTCTTGAAACAAGGATTGCTGATAAAGCATCAGTACAGAGGAGACACCTTTCTCCCATATTTATTCTTACAGGAGAGAATTTTCCTTCCTAGTGGTAGATTTCCTCTCACTTCCTGTTGTCTTCTTGCGTTTGCAAGTAGGAGTCGTTTGTAAGTTGGATGTTTGAAAGTAGGGACCTGCCGTATATACTCTGCAGAAATAGGCCCCTTAGTTGTTGGTGTTGGCACAACACTGTAAGCACTCACAGTTACTCTTGGTTGGTGCTGGAACGCCCTGCTGTCAACTATTATATCAGGAATTTTAATTACATATAATTGTTGAACAGTGGTAGTAAAAATTGGGCCTTTGATGGTGGTGCTGGTGCCACAACACTGTAAGCCCTGACAGTTACTCTTGGTGGGTGCAGCAATGGGCCCTGCTGTGAATTATTAGATCAAGAATTGTAATTACATGCCCCTGTTGAACAGGGGCTGAAAAATTGGGCCTTAGGCACTGGTGGCACAACACTGCAACCCCTCACAGATACTGTACTTGGAGCACAGCAATGAGCCCTGTTGCAAAGTATTGCTTCAAAAATTGTAATGACACGCCCCTGTTAAACAGGGGCTGAAAAATTGGGCCTTAGGCACTGGTGGCACAACACTGCAACTCCTCACAGATACTGTACTTGGAGCACAGCAATGAGCCCTGTTGCAAAGTATTGCTTCAAAAATTGTAATGACACGCCCCTGTTAAACAGGGGCTGAAAAATTGGGCCTTAGGCACTGGTGGCACAACACTGCAACTCCTCACAGATACTGTACTTGGAGCACAGCAATGAGCCCTGTTGCAAAGTATTGCTTCAAAAATTGTAATTACACGCCCCTGTTAAACAGGGGCTGAAAAATTGGGCGTTAGGCACTGGTGGCGGCACCCATAAACAAAAATGATCTTACAAGCTATCATCATCAATCGTATCATTGAGGACTCGGAGGAGGAGGATAGCCAGTCAACATAACAGCACAGGCACTCAGCATCAGCATCAGTCTTGAAGGGATGTGACATGTTAAAATCAATTAGTCTGTTATATCAGCATCAGGTGTGTGGTAGCTGGTGGTGATCCAAGACTGGTTCATCTTGATGAAAGTCAGTCGATCAACCGAGTCGGTGGACAGGCGCACCCTGTGATCCGTGACAAATCCTCCAGCAGCACTGAATGTGCGTTCCGAAAGAACGCTGGATGCAGGACAGGCCAGTAGCTCAATTGCATACTGTGCAAGCTCTGGCCAGTGATCCATCCTCAAGACCCAGTAAGCCAGAGGATTTTCGGTGGGGAAGGTGTCCAAGTCTGACCTTGCCCCTAGATATTCCTGCACCATGTTTATCAGACGCTGGCGATGGTTGCTGGAACCGATCATACTTTGGGGCTGCGGACTAAAGAATTGTCTGAACGCATCGGTCAGACGGCCACCTTCCCCACCGCTCCTTCTTTGACTGGCCGAAGCCTCAGCAACTCGTTGTCCAGGACCAGGAGTTTGCAACCTCCCAGTCTCTGGGAACGCGTTGCACAGACCTTTCTGCAAGGCCTCCCGGAGTTGTCTCATCCTCTGCTCCCTCTGCGACGGTAACATAAGGTCCGCAACCTTACCCTTGTACCGTGGATCAAGGAGAGTGGCCAGCCAGTAATGGTCCCTCTCCTTGATCCGAAGAATACGAGGATCCTTCCGCAGACTTTGCAGGATCAGGGAGGCCATGCAGCGTAGGTTTGCTGAGGCATTCGCTCCGGAGTCCTCTGGGTCACTAAGGACGACATGATCCGCAGCCACCTCCTCCCAGCCACGTACAAGTCCACTGGTTTCTTGGGACTGTAAATCATCCCTAAAAGACTGCTGCTGATGATGCTGAGTGCCAGCCTCCACCTCCATGCTGACACAATCCTCCTCCTCCTCCTCCTCCTCCTCCTCCTCTTCCTGTGCGATGGGTGGGACAGAAGGAACACTGTCTGGGTAAAGGGGGCCTTGAGAGGCAAGGAAGTCCTCCTCTTCCTGCCTCTGTTCTGCCTCAAGTGCCCTGTCCATTATTCCACGCAGCGTGTGCTCCAACAGGTGGACAAGAGGTACAGTGTCACTGATGCATGCACTGTCACTGCTCACCATCCTCGTGGCCTCCTCAAATGGTGCCAGGACAGTGCATGCATCCCTGATCATGCCCCACTGGCGTGGAGAAAAAAAACCAAGCTCCCCTGACCCTGTCCTGGTGCCGTAGTCGCACAGGTACTCATTGATGGCCCTCTGCTGCGTGTGCAGCCGCTGCAGCATGGCCAACGTTGAGTTCCACCTGGTGGGCATGTCACATATAAGGCGGTTCTTGGGCAGGTTCAACTCCTTTTGCAGCTCAGCCAGGCGAGCACTGGCATTATAAGATCTGCGGAAATGCACACAGACTTTCCTGGCCTGCCTCAGGACATCCTGTAAGCCCGGGTACCTGCCCAAGAAGCGCTGCACCACCAGGTTAAGGACGTGAGCCACACAGGGCACATGGGTCAGTTGTCCCTGTCGGAGGGCGGAGAGGAGGTTGGTGCCATTGTCGCAAACCACCATTCCTGGCTTAAGCTGGCGTGGCGTCAACCACCTCTCGGCCTGGCCCTGCAGAGCAGACAGGACCTCTGCCCCAGTGTGGCTTCTGTCCCCCAAACACACCAGCGCAAGCACGGCATGGCATCTTTTTGCCTGCGTACTTGCGTAGCCCCGTGAACGGCTACGGAGCACCGCTGGTTCATAGGACAAACCACAGGAAGAGGCCATGGAGGAAGAAGAAGAGGAGGGGGTGGAGGAGAGAGGTGTGTCACAACCAGTAGTAGCATTTTGGAGGCGTGGCGGTGGGACAACCTCCAACACTACTGCACCTTGTCCTGAATCCTTCCCAGCTGCCAAAAGAGTGACCCAATGGGCCGTGAAAGAAAGGTAACGTCCCTGTCCATGCCTGCTGGACCATGAGTCAGCGGTAATATGCACCTTACCGCTGACCGCCCTGTCCAGCGAGGCCAAGACATTGCCTTCCACATGCCGGTAGAGAGCCGGAATAGCCTTCCGTGAGAAAAAGTGGCGTTTGGGAACCTGCCACTGGGGAACCGCACATTGCACAAACTCACGGAAGGGGGCCGAGTCTACCAACTGAAAAGGCAGCAGTTGAAGCGCTAGCAATTTAGCCAAGCTAGCATTCAACCGCTGGGCATGTGGATGGCTGGGAGTGAACTTCTTTCGACGGTCCAGCAGCTGGGGCAGGGAAATTTGCCTGCTAGAATCGGACGTCGGTGTACTGCTAGCAGAGTGGCCGCAAGTACTTGGCTGTGACACACCTAATTCTACACCTTCATTCCTCTCAGTGCATGTTTCAGAGAGGACTGAAGTTATAGTGGGGTTGGAGATCCCAGCTGATGCGGTGCAAGGAGAGGTCCGCTTTGTTCTTTGGTGTGGGTCTTTGAGGTAGGCTTGCCAACGAGCTGCATGGCAGGTCAACATATGTCTGGTCAGGCATGTGGTACCCAAGCGGCTGATGTTTTGGCCACGCGATATACGCTTGAGACATATGTTGCAAACAGCAGCTGTGCGATCTGATGCACTAGCCTCAAAAAAGGCCCACACCAAAGAACTTTTTGAATGACGGGCAGAGGCAGCGCCCTGCACAGGCGGAGCTCTGCGGTGTGATTCCGTCGGTGTACTGCCCTTACGCTGGCCACCAAAGGGCATCCTGCCTCGTTGGAGATGTGCCTCCTCCTCATCCTCCTCCTCCTCCTCTCTCCTATTAGGCACCCACGTGGAGTCAGTGACCTCATCATCCCCTCCCTCCTCATCACTGGAGCCAATCTGGCAGTATGCTGCAGCTGCTGGAACATGACTGCCAGATTGGTGTCCTTCTTGAGCATCCCCTCTGTCTGCTCTCACGCTACTGCCTTCCTCTAGCTGGGTTTCATCATCAGACCCTTCGAAACGCTGGGCATCCTCCTGGAGCATGTACCCAACACTGTGCTGAAACAGTTCGGGGGACTCCTCAGGAGGAGGACATGGTGGGTCTAGGGAAGGAGTGACTGATGATTTGTCTGACATTGATACCAGGGAAGACGACGCTTTGGCAGCTGCTTTTCCAGTACCCTGAGCCTGGGTGAGAGAGGATGAGGAGGAGGAGGAGGGCTTGGTCATCCACTCTACCAAGTCTTCGGCATGATGTGGCTCAACATGTCCAGCTGCCGAAAAGAAGGACAAGCGTGTCCCATGGCCATGTGCTGATGACAATGCACCGCGTCCACGACCAGCACTGTTGCCCCCAGACACAGAGCCTGCTTGCCCTCTTTTATTGCCTCCTGACTGTCTGCCTCTCCTTGTTTGCCTTCCAGACATTCTAATAGATGGCCTGCAGGGAGATGGGAAAAAAGCAATAAGGGCTACCTTCAGGTGTCCTTCTCTGTCCCTTGAAACAAGGACTTTCACAGTGAAAGAAACTGACACTCTCCCTACCTACAGTTTTCTGTCCCTAGAAAAAATATATTTTTTAAGCACAATATAGCACAAGGACAATTCACTCACTGTCCTTACAGGTCCCTGGAAACAAGGACTTGCAGAGTGAAAGAAAAAAAACACTCTCCCTACCTACAGTTTTCTGTCCCTAGAAAAAATGTTTTTTTTAATCACAATATAGCACAAGGACAATTCACTCACTGTCCTTACAGGTCCCTGGAAACAAGGACTTGCAGAGTGAAATAAACTGACACTCTCCCTACCTACAGTTTTCTGTCCCTAGAATAAATGTTTTTTTTAAGCACAATATAGCACAAGGAGAATTCACTCACTGTCCTTCCAGGTCCCTGGAAACAA
The DNA here is from genome assembly GCA_029206835.1 of Rana muscosa. NCBI lineage: Eukaryota > Metazoa > Chordata > Amphibia > Anura > Ranidae > Rana > Rana muscosa. The sequence continues at coordinate 344,155,308 of CM055119.1, forward strand.
GGACTTGCAGAGTGAAAGAAAAAAAACACTCTCCCTACCTACAGTTTTCTGTCCCTAGAAAAAATGTTTTTTTTAATCACAATATAGCACAAGGACAATTCACTCACTGTCCTTCCAGGTCCCTGGAAACAAGGACTTGCAGAGTGAAATAAACTGACACTCTCCCTACCTACAGTTTTCTGTCCCTAGAATAAATGTTTTTTTTAAGCACAATATAGCACAAGGACAATTCACTCACTGTCCTTACAGGTCCCTGGAAACAAGGACTTGCAGAGTGAAAGAAAAAAAACACTCTCCCTACCTACAGTTTTCTGTCCCTAGAAAAATGTTTTTTTTAATCACAATATAGCACAAGGACAATTCACTCACTGTCCTTACAGGTCCCTGGAAACAAGGACTTGCAGAGTGAAATAAACTGACACTCTCCCTACCTACAGTTTTCTGTCCCTAGAATAAATGTTTTTTTTAAGCACAATATAGCACAAGGAGAATTCACTCACTGTCCTTCCAGGTCCCTGGAAACAAGGACTTGCAGAGTGAAAGAAAAAAAACACTCTCCCTACCTACAGTTTTCTGTCCCTAGAAAAAATGTTTTTTTTAATCACAATATAGCACAAGGACAATTCACTCACTGTCCTTACAGGTCCCTGGAAACAAGGACTTGCAGAGTGAAATAAACTGACACTCTCCCTACCTACAGTTTTCTGTCCCTAGAATAAATGTTTTTTTTAAGCACAATATAGCACAAGGAGAATTCACTCACTGTCCTTCCAGGTCCCTGGAAACAAGGACTTGCAGAGTGAAAGAAAAAAAAACACTCTCCCTACCTACAGTTTTCTGTCCCTAGAAAAAATGTTTTTTTTAATCACAATATAGCACAAGGACAATTCACTCACTGTCCTTCCAGGTCCCTGGAAACAAGGACTTGCAGAGTGAAATAAACTGACACTCTCCCTACCTACAGTTTTCTGTCCCTAGAATAAATGTTTTTTTCAAGCACAATATAGCACAAGGACAATTCACTCACTGTCCTTACAGGTCCCTGGAAACAAGGACTTGCAGAGTGAAAGAAAAAAAACACTCTCCCTACCTACAGTTTTCTGTCCCTAGAAAAAATGTTTTTTTTAATCACAATATAGCACAAGGACAATTCACTCACTGTCCTTACAGGTCCCTGGAAACAAGGACTTGCAGAGTGAAATAAACTGACACTCTCCCTACCTACAGTTTTCTGTCCCTAGAATAAATGTTTTTTTTAAGCACAATATAGCACAAGGAGAATTCACTCACTGTCCTTCCAGGTCCCTGGAAACAAGGACTTGCAGAGTGAAAGAAAAAAAACACTCTCCCTACCTACAGTTTTCTGTCCCTAGAAAAAATGTTTTTTTTAATCACAATATAGCACAAGGACAATTCACTCACTGTCCTTCCAGGTCCCTGGAAACAAGGACTTGCAGAGTGAAATAAACTGACACTCTCCCTACCTACAGTTTTCTGTCCCTAGAATAAATGTTTTTTTTAAGCACAATATAGCACAAGGACAATTCACTCACTGTCCTTACAGGTCCCTGGAAACAAGGACTTGCAGAGTGAAAGAAAAAAAACACTCTCCCTACCTACAGTTTTCTGTCCCTAGAAAAAATGTTTTTTTTAATCACAATATAGCACAAGGACAATTCACTCACTGTCCTTCCAGGTCCCTGGAAACAAGGACTTGCAGAGTGAAATAAACTGACACTCTCCCTACCTACAGTTTTCTGTCCCTAGAATAAATGTTTTTTTTAATCACAATATAGCACAAGGACAATTCACTCACTGTCCTTCCAGGTCCCTGGAAACAAGGACTTGCAGAGTGAAATAAACTGACACTCTCCCTACCTACAGTTTTCTGTCCCTAGAATAAATGTTTTTTTTAAGCACAATATAGCACAAGGACAATTCACTCACTGTCCTTACAGGTCCCTGGAAACAAGGACTTGCAGAGTGAAAGAAAAAAAACACTCTCCCTACCTACAGTTTTCTGTCCCTAGAAAAAATGTTTTTTTTAATCACAATATAGCACAAGGACAATTCACTCACTGTCCTTACAGGTCCCTGGAAACAAGGACTTGCAGAGTGAAATAAACTGACACTCTCCCTACCTACAGTTTTCTGTCCCTAGAATAAATGTTTTTTTTAAGCACAATATAGCACAAGGACAATTCACTCACTGTCCTTACAGGTCCCTGGAAACAAGGACTTGCAGAGTGAAAGAAAAAAAACACTCTCCCTACCTACAGTTTTCTGTCCCTAGAAAAAATGTTTTTTTTAATCACAATATAGCACAAGGACAATTCACTCACTGTCCTTACAGGTCCCTGGAAACAAGGACTTGCAGAGTGAAATAAACTGACACTCTCCCTACCTACAGTTTTCTGTCCCTAGAATAAATGTTTTTTTTAAGCACAATATAGCACAAGGACAATTCACTCACTGTCCTTACAGGTCCCTGGAAACAAGGACTTGCAGAGTGAAAGAAAAAAAACACTCTCCCTACCTACAGTTTTCTGTCCCTAGAAAAAATGTTTTTTTTAATCACAATATAGCACAAGGACAATTCACTCACTGTCCTTACAGGTCCCTGGAAACAAGGACTTGCAGAGTGAAATAAACTGACACTCTCCCTACCTACAGTTTTCTGTCCCTAGAATAAATGTTTTTTTTAAGCACAATATAGCACAAGGACAATTCACTCACTGTCCTTCCAGGTCCCTGGAAACAAGGACTTGCAGAGTGAAAGAAAAAAAACACTCTCCCTACCTACAGTTTTCTGTCCCTAGAAAAAATGTTTTTTTTAATCACAATATAGCACAAGGACAATTCACTCACTGTCCTTACAGGTCCCTGGAAACAAGGACTTGCAGAGTGAAAGAAAAAAAACACTCTCCCTACCTACAGTTTTCTGTCCCTAGAAAAAATGTTTTTTTTAATCACAATATAGCACAAGGAGAATTCACTCACTGTCCTTCCAGGTCCCTGGAAACAAGGACTTGCAGAGTGAAAGAAAAAAAACACTCTCCCTACCTACAGTTTTCTGTCCCTAGAAAAAATGTTTTTTTTAATCACAATATAGCACAAGGACAATTCACTCACTGTCCTTACAGGTCCCTGGAAACAAGGACTTGCAGAGTGAAAGAAACTGACACTCTCCCTACCTACAGTTTTCTGTCCCTAGAATAAATGTTTTTTTAAGCACAATATAGCACAAGGACAATTCACTCACTGTCCTTCCAGGTCCCTGGAAACAAGGACTTGCAGAGTGAAAGAAACTGACACTGTCCCTACCTACAGTTTTCTGTCCCTAGAATAAATGTTTTTTTTAAGCACACTATAGCACAAGCACAAAACACACTGACACTCTCCCTACCTATCCTTCTCTTTCCCTAAACTAAAGGAATCCAGGTTAAGCAAGAAAGAAATAACAGTCACTGTCCCTGCCTATGCTGCTCTATCCCTGCTCCGGAACACACTACACTAGGCCGCCGTGCTGGCGGCCTTTTATAGTGTGGGGCGTGTACTAAACACCCTCAGCAATAATTGGCCACAGGCATCCTGCCTGTGGCCAATCATTGCTCTCCTCGCTGCCGGCGCTGTGATTGGCCAAGCATGCGGGGTCACAGTGCATGCTTGGCCAATCACAGCGCCTGGATGACACTGCGATGGCGTAGTGCATTGTGGGCCGTTCGCGTCACTCGAATTTGGCGCGAACGGCCCAAATCGTTCGATCTTCGTCGAACGATCGAACAGCCGATGTTCGAGTCGAACGTATGTTCGACTCGAACACGAAGCTCATCCCTAGCGGTGGCATATATTTCATATTTAAAAGAGAAGAAGGCTCATCATACAATATATCCACACTCTTTATTAAAAACCAAAACTATTGCACTTACAGGTTTAAAAATCAAGTCTAGCGGGATACACCAGCAAGTCCAGAACGTGGTGACATCACAACTCTTGTCTCCACCCGACACGTTTCCCCGTAAAACAGGCATCATCTAGGATATTTTGCGCAATGAGCCTTCTTCTCTTTTGTATATTAAATATATGCCACGGCCCGAGTGAACGGAAGAGCTGGTTCGTGGTTGCAGTGAGCTCTGATGCTCTATGCATGCGTGGAGGTTGGGATGCTGACCATCAAGCAAAGGATCCATTCTGACTAGTGCTGCAGTGAGAACGAGATTGGCTGTTTAAAGGATACTTCTTTATCCAATGCTTATTATGATCGCCTATAATTTAGAGATAATGATTATCTGGTAAGAGGTAAATAGCACTGGTGGAGCATGGAAGCACTTGACCAGGGTAGTTAAGAGCTCATCTTGTTAAGCTAAATTCCTCAACGACATTCTCCAAACTCCAATCATCCGTAACCTCCTCCTTTAGAAATAATCACACTACTCGCACATGGAGTCAAAATGGGCAACACAGCCTTTTATTAAACAACAAGCTTTTAACAAACATAGTATAATCCAGTTAAACTTGGTTGCAGGTACATATTACTACAAACTTTGTGTCTGTGGCACCATTTAGCAGGGTTGCGCCCCCAGCTGCTAAGAACCAGTTTGGGGACTAACCCAGCTGACCTCAGACACCCACCTGTACCAAGGAGAGGAAGCCATACCTTGGATGGGTCCCCATGGCTTTTCCCAATAAGACCAGCTTTTAGACCCCCGTCATGGACACCAAACCGCAATAGCATATAAAAGAAAACAATAACTCAGAGTTCCTCAAACCCTATGGGTGGGAGGGAGGGATGTTCTTCCAACGATTTCTATTTTGAGAGTGAGCCAAAACCACTCCTCCCCAGCAACCATACTCTCCAGTTCCACCCCATCACCCTGTCCGTCCGACCAATCGGGTAAGGGTCAGTCACTGACCACCCACTTTAAATAGTTAACCCCCTCAGCTTGGGTCCCCTTTCCACCCAGTCATGTATGCCCTCTCCTTAATTCATTCCTTATTAGTGTCAGGCATAACTTTTATAAATGTTGAACACTCAGCACTAGGAGCAGCGCACTATCTATTTGTTTTTATGGAATCTTATGTGGACACTTTTTTTTTTTCGATTTTTATCAATTTTCATTTATTCTTTTGATATATCTGTTTTACACATTTGATTTATCACTGTGTTTCTATATACTGTGTTGACTAATTGATTAATAAGACACTTGTTTTTGGGATTCATTTCTGAAAGTTATGAGACAGCACAACCTTTCTTCTTTTTTTAACTACTATTACTACAGTGCCTCATAGAGACTACACAGTCTGCTGACACATTGCTTTGAGGAACCCCCGTTTTTGCACAGCTTTATAATCTGCTAACATTTTTCTGTACTGTATGTATTTGTGATTTTATTTGTGATATCTTTATCTTTGTGATTATTTTGTGTGATGTCTTTGTGATTCTGACTCTGCTTGCATTGTTAATCCTAATCAGCACCTGTTGCCGTGTGGTATTGAACTCAACTGATCCTGTGCCCTTCGATTAAGAAAACTGACATTTTGTAATCACCATAAAATCCTTTTTTGGAGTTTATCAAGGGACATAGGTCCCACCCCTCTACTATATGATTTACTCCTAATACTGCTTTTCTAAAACTGAAGCATTATGGGAGTGTGTGTACATGGCTTGCCAATGGCTTTTTTCTTTGCCAGTGTTCAGTTGCTCATATAGGCAGCTGTATCACCCAATGCGACCTGTATCGGATAGCTTTGTAGCGCAACTCTAAGCAGCAAGATCCTCGTTCTGGTGATCCACAACTTGTGCAGGTGCCGTCGTCCTGCAATATTCATCCAGAAGTTATGTGTATAGAGAATGTGGAAACCCCACACACTGAACAGCTCCATCTTAGATAAGAGTAAAGAGCAGCCTCAGCCCAGGCTCTTCCCAGGCCATGCCATCTGGCACATTTTGCACTGCCCTTGGGGCTTAGTTGTAGAGGTCACATATATTACTAAGCCCTGAGGGGAGGCAGAAGCATGTCAGCCGGCGTGGCCTGGGAGTAGCTTTGGTTTTTAGGCAGCTCTTCACTCTTATCTAAGATTGCGCTATTGAATGTCCAGTATCACCCAAAGGTCTCAAATTTAACTGATAACTGATGTCCCTTGATGAACCCAAGAAAATTATTTTACAAAACTCTGTTTTTTAAAGGCAACTATAGTAAGTACCTAAATCTCTTTTGCTATCTGTCACTTGTACTCCTCTGTATAAAAGTACTCAGATTTAGGGTTGCTGATAAGGGGGTATCACCAGTCCTCCTGTAAGACGTCCAGGCCAGCAGGGGGGAATTGGATGTGGGCAGGGAGGGTGATTGGTGTTGTGGGGGGCAATATCTAGAACCGATCCCCTTTATGGCTCTCTCTGCAGCAGCTGAAAGCTGGCTTGGGGGAGAGGAGGAGAAAGGTATCAGTTCCAGTTATCAGTCCCCCTGAAACACTGATCACCCTCCCTGTGTATCATCTTCTTCCCTCTGCTGCCCAGGCTCCCCTATGGTATCATCACAATTTTAGCTTTTAGAATTTGAGGGAATTTGTAAGTTATGATGTGTTTGTTTAAGCTAATAATGATTTTAGTGTATTTTTAGCTAAATTATCATTTCAATATTTTTGAGGGGAGGGCTGTCAGGTAGGCTGTATGGGGCCCTCTTATTTCTAACAGCAGCCCTGCTCAGACTAAATGAGGCAGATCCAGCACTAGGAGCCAATAAGACACTTATACAATGCCCAGGAACAATGTACTGATAGGAGGAGACTACAGGGTAAGCAAAGCCATGGGTCATCATTGTGCTGCTGCTCCTTCATGGTCCAATCAACAAGCTGGAGGTGTGTTCTTTAGGGATGAGCTCGGTGTTTGAGTCGAACATAGGTTCGACTCGAACATCGACTGTTCGCGCGTTCGGCGAACAACGAACGATTTGGGCCGTTCGCGCCAAATTCGAGTGACGCGAACGGCCCACAATACACTGCGACATCGCAGTGTAATCCCGGCGCTGTGATTGGCCAAGCATGCACTGTGACCCTGCATGCTTGGCCAATCACAGCGCCGGCAGCGAGGAGAGCAATGATTGGCCACAGGCAGGATGCCTGTGGCCAATTATAGCTGAGGGGGTTTAGTACACGCCCCACACTATAAAAGGCCGCCAGTGCGGCGGCCTTGTGTAGTGTGTTCTGGAGCAGGGAAAGTGAAGGATAGGCAGGGACAGTGTCAAATCTTGTCAAATCTATTCTTTGCTAAACCTTGTGTGTAGGGACAGAGAAGGATAGGCAGGGAGAGTGTCAGTGTCATATTCTTTGCTAAACCTTGTGTGTAGGGAGAGAGAAGGATAGGCAGGGAGAGTGTCAGTGTCATATACTTTGATAAACCTTGTGTACAGGGAGAGAGAAGGATAGGCAGGGGACAGTGTCAGTGTCATATTCTTTGCTAAACCTTGTGTGCAGGGAGAGAGAAGGATAGGCAGGGGACAGTGTCAGTGTCATTGTTGCTAAGCCTCCTGCACATTATACACCTGAAGTTAGCCCGTATTGCTGCTTTTTCCTGGTGTGTTACACAAACAGGATTTTGCGGCACTTACAGCGGGCGGAGTGTGCCTCCTGACCATATTACACCTTAACTTAGCCTGTATTGCTGCTTTTTCCTGGTGTGTTACACAAACAGGATTTTGTGGCACTTACAGTGGGCGGAGTGTGCCTCCTGACCATATTACACCTTAACTTAGCCTGTATTGCTGCTTTTTCCTGGTGTGTTACACAAACAGGATTTTGCGGCACTTACAGCAGGCGGAGTGTGCCTCCTGACCATATTACACCTTAACTTAGCCTGTATTGCTGCTTTTTCCTGGTGTGTTACACAAACAGTATTTTGCGGCACTTACAGCGGGCGGAGTGTGCCTCCTGACCATATTACACCTTAACTTAGCCTGTATTGCTGCTTTTTCCTGGTGTGTTACACAAACAGGATTTTGTGGCACTTACAGTGGGCGGAGTGTGCCTCCTGACCATATTACACCTTAACTTAGCCTGTATTGCTGCTTTTTCCTGGTGTGTTACACAAACAGGATTTTGCGGCACTTACAGCAGGCGGAGTGTGCCTCCTGACCATATTACACCTTAACTTAGCCTGTATTGCTGCTTTTTCCTGGTGTGTTACACAAACAGTATTTTGCGGCACTTACAGCGGGCGGAGTGTGCCTCCTGACCATATTACACCTTAACTTAGCCTGTATTGCTGCTTTTTCCTGGTGTGTTGCACAAACAGGATTTTGAGGCACTTACAGCAGGCGGAGTGTGCCTCCTGACCATATTACACCTTAACTTAGCCTGTATTGCTGCTTTTTCCTGGTGTGTTACACAAACAGGATTTTGCAGCACTTACAGCGGGCGGAGTGTGCCTCCTGACCATATTACACCTTAACTTAGCCTGTATTGCTGCTTTTTCCTGGTGTGTTACACAAACAGGATTTTGCGGCACTTACAGCGGGCGGAGTGTGCCTCCTGACCATATTACACCTTAACTTAGCCTGTATTGCTGCTTTTTCCTGGTGTGTTACACAAACAGGATTTTGCGGCACTTACAGCGGGCGGAGTGTGCCTCCTGACCATATTACACCTTAACTTAGCCTGTATTGCTGCTTTTTCCTGGTGTGTTACACAAACAGGATTTTGCGGCACTTACAGCGGGCGGAGTGTGCCTCCTGACCATATTACACCTTAACTTAGCCTGTATTGCTGCTTTTCCCATTTCCCTGCAGGCCATTAGAATGTCTGGAAGGCAAACAAGGAGAGGCAGACAGTCAGGAGCCAAAAAAAGAGGGCAAGCAGGCTCTGTGTCTAGAGACAACAGTGCTGGTCATGGACGCGGTGCATCGCCATCAGCACGTGGCCATGGGACACGCTTGTCCTTCTTTTCGGCAGCTGGACGTGTTGAGCCGCATCATGCCGAAGACTTGGTAGAGTGGATGACCAAGCCCTCCTCATCCTCCTCATCCTCTCTCACCCAGGCTCAGGGTACTGGCAAAGCAGCTGCCAAAGCGTCCTCTTCCCTGGTATCAATGTCATCATCAGTCACTCCTTCCCTAGACCAACCATGTCCTCCTGAGGAGTCCCCCGAACTGTTTGAGCACAGTGTTGGGTACATGCTCCAGGAGGATGCCCAGCGTTTCGAAGGGTCTGATGATGATACCCAGCTAGAGGAAGGCAGTAGCGTGAGAGCAGAGAGAGGGGATGCTCAAGAAGGACACCAATCTGGCAGTCATGTTCCAGCAGCTGCAGCATACTGCCAGATTGGCTCCAGTGATGAGGAGGGAGGGGATGATGAGGTCACTGACTCCACGTGGGTGCCTAATAGGAGAGAGGAGGAGGAGGAGGAGGAGGATGAGGAGGAGGCACATTTCCAACGAGGCAGGATGCCCTCGGGGGGCCAGCGTAAGGGCAGCACACCGACGGAATCACACCGCAGAGCTCCGCCTGTGCAAGGCGCTGCCTCTGCCCGTTATTCAAAAAGTTCTTTGGTGTGGGCCTTTTTTGAGTCGAGTGCATCAGATCGCACAGCTGCTGTTTGCAACATATGTCTCAAGCGTATATCGCGTGGCCAAAACATCACCCGCTTGGGCACCACATGCTTGACCAGACATATGTTGACCTGCCATGCAGCTCGTTGGCAAGCCTACCTTAAAGACCCACACCAAAGAACAAAGCTGACCTCTTCTTGCACCGCATCAGCTGGGATCTCCAACCCCACTATACCTTCAGTCCTCTCTGAAACCTGCTCTGAGAGGAATGAAGGTGTAGAATTAGGTGTGTCACAGCCAAGTACTTGCGCCCACTCTGCTAGCAGTACACCAACGTCCGATTCTAGCAGGCAAATTTCCCTGCTCCAGCTGCTGGACCGTCGAAAGAAGTTCACTCCCAGCCATCCACATGCCCAGCGGTTGAATGCTAGCTTGGCTAAATTGCTAGCGCTTCAACTGCTGCCTTTTCAGTTGGTAGACTCGGCCCCCTTCCCGTGAGTTTGTGCAATGTGCGGTTCCTCAGTGGCAGGTTCCCAAACGCCACTTTTTCTCACGGAAGGCGATTCTGGCTCTCTACCGGCATGTGGAAGGCAATGTCTTGGCCTCGCTGGACAGGGCGGTCAGCGGTAAGGTGCATATTACCGCTGACTCATGGTCCAGCAGGCATGGACAGGGACGTTACCTTTCTTTCACGGCCCATTGGGTCACTCTTTTGGCAGCTGGGAAGGATGCAGGACAAGGTGCAGTAGTGTTGGAGGTTGTTCCACCGCCACGCCTCCAAAATGCTACTACTGGTTGTGACACACCTCTGTCCTCCACCCCCTCCTCTTCTTCTTCCTCCTTGGCCTCTTCCTGTGCTTTGTCCTCGGAACCAGCGGTGCTCCGTAGGCGTTCAAGGGGCTACGCAAGTACGCAGGCAAAAAGATGCCATGCCGTGCTTGCGCTGGTGTGTTTGGGGGACAGGAGCCACACTGGGGCAGAGGTTCTGTCTGCTCTGCAGGGGCAGGCCGAGAGGTGGTTGACGCCACGCCAGCTTAAGCCAGGAATGGTAGTTTGCGACAATGGCACCAACCTCCTCTCCGCTCTCCGACAGGGACAACTGACCCATGTGCCCTGTGTGGCTCACGTCCTTAACCTGGTGGTGCAGCGGTTCTTGGGCAGGTACCCGGGCTTACAGGATGTCCTGAGGCAGGCCAGGAAAGTCTGTGTGCATTTCCGCAGATCTTATAATGCCAGTGCTCGCCTGGCTGAGCTGCAAAAGAAGTTGAACCTGCCCAAGAACCGCCTTATATGTGACATGCCCACCAGGTGGAACTCAACGTTGGTCATGTTGCAGCGGCTGCACACGCAGCAGAGGGCCATCAATGAGTACCTGTGCGACTACGGCACCAGGACAGGGTCAGGGGAGCTCTGTTTTTTTTCACCACGCCAGTGGGGCATGATCAGGGATGCATGCACTGTCCTGGCACCATTTGAGGAGGCCACGAGGATGGTGAGCAGTGACAGTGCATGCATCAGTGACACTGTACCTCTTGTCCACCTGTTGGAACATACGCTGCGTGGAATAATGGACAGGGCACTTGAGGCAGAACAGAGGCAGGAAGAGGAGGACTTCCTTGCCTCTCAAGGCCCCCTTTACCCAGACAGTGTTCCTTCTGTCCCACCCATCGCACAGGAAGAGGAAGAGGAGGAGGAGGAGGAGGAGGAGGAGGATTGTGTCAGCATGGAGGTGGAGCCTGGCACTCAGCATCATCAGCAGCAGTCTTTTAGGGATGATTTACAGTCCCAAGAAACCAGTGGACTTGTACGTGGCTGGGAGGAGGTGGCTGTGGATCATGTCGTCCTTAGTGACCCAGAGGACTCCGGACTGAATGCCTCAGCTAACCTACGCTGCATGGCCTCCCTGATCCTGCAAGGTCTGCGGAAGAATCCTCGTATTCTTCGGATCAAGGAAAGGGACCATTACTGGCTGGCCACTCTCCTTGATCCACGGTACAAGGGTAAGGCTGCGGACCTTATCTTACCGTCGCAGAGGGAGCAGAGGATGAGACAACTCCGGGAGGCCTTGCAGAAAGGTCTGTGCAACGCGTTCCCAGAGACTGGGAGGTTACAAACTCCTGGTCTTGGACAACGAGTTGCTGAGGCTTCGGTCAGTCAAAGAAGGAGCGGTGGGGAAGGTGGCCGTCTGACCGAAGCGTTCAGACAATTCTTTAGTCCGCAGCCCCAAGGTATGATCGGTTCCAGCAACCATCGCCAGCGTCTGATATACATTGGTGCAGGAATACCTAGGGGCAAGGTCAGACTTGGACACCTTCCCCACCGAAAATCCTCTGGCTTACTGGGTCTTGAGGATGGATCACTGGCCAGAGCTTGCACAGTATGCAATTGAGCTACTGGCCTGTCCTGCATCCAGCGTTCTTTCAGAACGCACATTCAGTGCTGCTGGAGGATTTGTCACGGATCACAGGGTGCGCCTGTCCACCGACTCTGTTGATCGACTGACCTTCATAAAGATGAACCAGTCTTGGATCACCACCAGCTACCAAACACCTGAAGCTGATATAACAGACTAATTTATTTTCAAATGTCACATCCCTTCAAGACTGATGCTGATGCTGAGAGTTTGTCCTGTTATGTTGACTGACTATCCTCCTCCTCCTCAATGTTCCGATTGACGATGATAGCTTGGAAGAACATTTTTGTTTCTGGGTGCCGCCACCAGTGGCTAAGGCCCAATTTTTCAGCCCCTGTTTAACAGGGGTGTGTTATTACAATTTTTTATGCAATGCTTTGCAGCAGGGCTCATTCCTGCACTCCAACTAGAGTATCTGGGAGTGGTTGCAGTGTCGTGGCACCAGCACCAGTGGCTAAGGCCCAATTTTTCAGCCCCTGTTTAACAGGGGCGTGTAATTACAATTTTTGATGCAATACTTTGCAACAGGGCTCATTGCTGTGCTCCAAGTACAGTATCTGTGAGGGGTTGCAGTGTTGTGGCACCAGTGCCTAAGGCTCAATTTTTCTGCCCCTGTTTAACAGGGGCATGTAATTACAATTCTTGATCTAATAATTCACAGCAGGGCCCATTCCTGCGCCCACCAAGACTAACTGTGAGGCCCTACAGTGTTGTGTCAACACCACCACCAAAGGCCCAATTTTTCAGCCCCTGTTCAACAGGGGCATGCAATTACAATTCTTGATCTAATAATTCAAAGCAGGGCCCATTCATGCGCCCACCAAGAGTAACTGTGAGGGCTCACAGTGTTATGGCAACACCAACATGTAAGGGGCAAATTTCAGCTGAGTATATACGGCAGGCCCCTACTTTCAAACATCCAACTTACAAACGACTCCTCCTTGCAAACGGAAGGATACAACAGGAAGTGAGAGGAAATCTACCCCTAGGAAGGCAAATTCTCTCCTGTAAGAGTTAATATGGGAAAAAAAAGTGTCTCCTCTCCACTGATTCTTTATCACCAATTCTTGTTTCAATAAAAACCCCAAATTTTCAAAAAACATTTGTCATTAGGACGGAAAGTGAGGTGAACTGTTCTGAACAGGTGCAGACTGCACAGACAGCAAAACAAATGTTACAGGGGTGATAACCCTTCCCTATGTTTTCCAAAAAGCTTAAAAATATATTTTTTGGCTGGAGCTACACTTAAACAATGTACCTGTTCAAAATTACAAACAGATTCTACATAAGAACAAACCTACAGTCCCTGTCTTGTATGCACCGCCTGTGTACGGCTGTTCAGAGTATATAGGGCCTTTTTTATTTTGTGTGCGGGGTTCCCCTTAATATCCATACAAGACCCAAAGGGGCTGGTAATGGGCTGGGGTAGGGGGGGGTGTGTGTGATGGGGTAGCTATGCCATTTTTCTTAAAGATTTTCATCCATATTACCGGTACCAGACATTACATTAAAGCCGCAAGCAGTTCTAAATGGCTTTTTTTCCTTTAGAAATGTAATTTTGTGCAGGGACAGTTCTAAACACGGGAAACACGTGGCACTTCACAGGCATACTTTAGACACCCCCCAGGTACGATATTTAAAGGAATATTTGACTTTTTTTTTTTTCACTTTATGCATCATTAAAATGACTGCTCCAGAAAAACGGACGTTTTTAAAACTTCTTTTTGCATTGATACATGTCCCCTGGTGCAGAACCCGGGTTCCCAAACCCTTTTTAGGACAATAACATGCATAATAGTCGTTATAATTAGCACTTTAGATTTCGAACGTTCGCATCCATTGTATTTAATAGGGTTCTAAAGTTCGTGCGAACTTTCGGTCCGTTCGCGGGTTCTGGTGCGAACCGAACCCGGGGGTGTTCGGCTCATCACTAGTGTTCTTGACTAAGCTGTACCTCTGCTGCAGTGGGGGTCAAAGATCTAATTGTACTATATGGCCTGGTTTACAGAACTGGTTGCGAAGAAAAATAAAACCTTTGGTAGATAAAACACTTCCCAGAAGAATATTTTAATTGTATATTTTCTGAAGATCAGCTTTATTTGTTTAAAAGAAATTCCTGGGGCTTTAAAGAAGTTGTTTTTAGACCTTCTTTTCCAGTCTGAATTTTTTTTTTAATTCCGGAAACTTACGCACTGCGGCCAAAGAAAAAAAATTGTCATGTTTAATCGAAGGTGAACTGTAATAGGCAGAGATATCAATTATTAACATCCGGTGATGATGTTATGTGCAATGCAGTCTGAATCCTGGGAAAGCACATAAACCCAAGGGCAGCATTTGTCAATTCCTTGTCATAAATTGGGAAACATGACTTCCGTTCCAGCTAATGACCTAAATCAAATTCTTCCATGGATCAATATACTCTAGATGTTGGCCACTTCTCTATCAGTGGTTCCTATCTTGAAGGAATCTTATTTTTATCATGCATTAGTAGCTGTATTACAAGATTATTCAGCATATAAAGCACTTGGAAGCATGACAAGCAGCAAGCTAAATCCATAGTGCTTCAGAATAAAATAAAAATGCAACTCCAGCCAAATAGCTAAATACAGAGTTTAAAATACATATACAGTGAGCTGCTCCACTTGAAATATGTGTACTCTGTATTCAAACAACTCTACCATATTGCATTGGCAGGATGGTGACACCACAACTTTGCAATTTTCTCGTGCCACCTATCTGCTTATTCAAACTTACAAAAAGCATTAGACATGTGCACTGCCTAACAATTCGTTCATTTTTGTTTAATTTATTTTTTTCATTTTCCGGGTCATTCGTTATGATCGCAATTCGTAAATTCGTAAATTCGTAAATTCAAAAATTCGTAAATTCGTAAATTCGTAAATTCAAAAATACTAAAATCTGAAAATAAGAAAGAAAATGCGAAAATTCCAAAGAACAAAAACCTGAAAATTCTAAATACTAACTAACTAACTAACTATAACTAACTAGTTAACTGGAATAACTAACTATTAAATTATAGGTATTGGAATTTCCTTTCAAATTTGGCTGTTAGTGATTGAAATGACTACAAATTTATCCGAAGTTACGAATTATCCAAAATAACGTATGCCAACATCTATTATTATTGGTATTTATTATTATTAATTCGTTACCTTCCATTTGTTTAGATATGAAATTCATTATTTCGGATAATTCGTAACTTCAGATAAATTTGTATTCGTTGCGTTCACTAACAGCCAGATTTGAAAGGAAATTCCAATACCTATAATTTAATAGTTAGTTATTATTTCAGATTTTCAAATTTTCGGGTTTTTGGATTTATCGAATTACGAATTTACGAATTTAAGAATTGAGGAATTTCCTAATTTTACGAGTTTTCGAATATTCGAATTTACGAATAATCGGAAAAATTCATTAAATGGGTTTCCTTTAATTTGGATGTTTCGGAATTAACAAATTTGTCGAAATTCGTTAAATTTATTTGGAACAAAATGAATTGCACATATCTAATGAGCATTATCACACTGCTTATTCCCTCCTTGTCCTAGCCTAAACATCTTCTCCTCAAGCCCTAGTGTATGAAACATGTTAGAATGATAGCAAATGGGCAACCTCATAGAGCTTGTTTGCTACACAGCACACCCGCTCTCTGCATAACCTGTAATGTGCTGAGTATATTGGAGGATAATGTAGACAGATTTCAAGTATACTGATAGTTAAACTATCAGTATTTCAGGTATTTGTTCTAATAGTATTTTAAATGCATTTAAAGTAAACCTTGTAGTACAATATAATTTCTGTTTTATAATGTGTGGGAATCATTGAGCATGACGTCACTGTCCTACTGGGAAGAATCCTGAGGAATACAAAACAGGCCAAGATCTCCAGCCCATGGCTTCTTCTCATGTCTGGGCTATACTATATTATCCATGATCTCACAGGAAGGAGTATGATATCACCCTTGCCTAGACAGCATGGGCAGAACACTTGAGTAAGATAAGTAAAAAATCTAAATGTCCTCTTTACGAGAGATGTCCAACCTGTGGCCCAAGACGGCAATTAATGCGGTCCAACACAAAAGTGTAAACTTACTTAAAGCGGAGCTACAGGCTCCTTCAGAAAAAAATAAAAGTCATCAGCTACGATTACTGTAGCTGCTGACTTTTAATATTAGGACACTTACCTGTTCAGGAATCCGGCGGTGCCTTCACCCGAGCTGATTTTTCAATCGATTCTCGGGTGCTGCCACCGCCATCTTGGGTAAGGGAAACTACACTTTGTGAATAGTCCAGCAGTGGCGGAAGGAGGAGGGGGGCTGAACTTTGGGATGAGGTTGCCGCGGCAAAGTCAGTCAGAAGTGGGAGCGGATACTTGTCAAAACCAGACACCACTCCCCCCCGAAAGGTGCCAAATGTGGCAGTGGAGGCAAATAAGCAGAGATTCCCCTTTAGGGTGGAGCTCCGCTTTAAGCTCTTCCCGCCACCACCTCCCAGCCCTTTAAGAGGTTCTAAATGGCGGGAGGCAGAGGTGGCCATTCTGATCATGTGACTGCTGTAATTTCATCAGAATCTTTCTGGTACCAGCTGGTTACTGTGCCAGGTGTGTGCAGAGAGCGAGCACTCAGCACAGTAATGTGTTTACATCTCAGTTTTAAAGCCCACCCGCCGAGAGGCCACATATACATACGGCCGGTGAGAAGAGGTTAAAAATGTTGATGTTTTGGGGAATTTTTTTGTAAAAATGCGTTTACACTTAAGTCGGCCATAGATTGTGTGATTTTGTTTCCTGCAACCACAGGAAAATGGCATGATTCCTCCATTCACACAGTCAGTGTGGAAGGGGGAATCCCTCCTGTGGAGCTATTGTTTTCTCCTGGCGAGGAGAAAAGCAAATGTTAAGGGGAAAGTGTAAAATAAAAAAATAAAAAATGCCCATGTCCCCAGGAGCTCGCACGCAGAAACGAACAGATATGTAAGTTGTGCCCGCATATGTAAATGACTTCCAAACCACACATGTTAGAGCAAGAGCAATAATTCTAGCACTATACCTCCTCCGTTGCCTATGGAGATTTTTAAGTACCGAAGTTTGGCGCCATACCACAAGTGTGCGCATTTTTAACACGTGACATGTGAAGTATCTACAGTATTTACTTGGCGTAACATCATCTGTCACATTATACAAAAAAATTGGGCTAACTTTACTGTTTTTTTTTTTTATTCTTGAAAAAAAAAAAATTTTCCAGCAAAAAATCACGCTTTTAAAAATGACCGCGCAAATACCGTGTGACATAAAAAGTTGTAATGACTGCCATTTTAATCCCTAGGATGTCTGCTAAAAAAAATATATATAATGTTTGGGGGTTCTGAGTAATTTTCTAGCAAAAAAATTAGGATATTTACATGTAGGAGAGAAGTGTCAGAAATTGCACGGTATGGAAGTGGTTAAAAGGCTTTACAGACTCTTCAGCAATGAGCACAGCTAAAATAGACAATGTACTTTAGAGAAAATCAAAGCAAAGGTAACACGTCTGTTTACCACAGAATTCAATCAACCATTTAAACTGCTTTGAACAACAAAGTGCCATTTTGATGATGAGAAAAAAAATATATATAACTTTATCAGACATGACTGCTCCCCAGAAAGAGAAGCAAGAAAGTGTCACTGGTTTATTCAAGAACATCATTGTTCACTTAAAGCCCCACAGTGGGATCAATGTCTATGTGATCACTGGAACCAAAAAAAAAAACGAAATTCCCATGGTCATGTGACTTCATAGCACCTAATCTTCTTGGGTCCTTCTTTGGGTGTTCACATCAATGCCTGCATGATGTGGACACTTTCTACTGAGTGTCCAGTGGTGAGGTTCTTCCAGGATCCAGAAAAGGACAACCTCATTAAAGGGGGGCAGTTATCTTGGGCCCCTTTCACACTGCTGGATGTCATGCCATCCGGGATGTGCTGTGAGTATATTAAGCTTATAGGTGTGCGCAGCCTATGGCATTAGGGTGTGCACCCCAAAGCTCAAACACACACTACCGATCACTCACCATGTTTATTCAGAAAGGAAAGAGGCTGATAAATACATATTTACCGGCCCCTTCCCTCACTCACCCTAAAACATCTCTGTAGCAACAGCCGGCAGGAGAGGAGGGAAGGCTGCAGAGGTAAGGAGTGGGGAGCCAGGGCAGAAGGGGGGAATCTGTGCTGCACAGGGTGATTAGGGTGTGCCTGGGCACACCCGACACACCCTGTGCGCACGCCTATGATTTAGCTTCACAAGATAAAGGGGAGAACCCCTAGTTGGGTGGGGATTTTTTTTTTAACACAGAATGTGGCTCAACTCCAGGCAAATATAAAGGACACAAATAAATACCACTCTGTATTCAATAACCACTTCAAGCGCAGCTCCACCCAAAAGGGCAAGTTCCACTTTAAGTACTCCTCCCCCCTCCTATGCCACATTTGTAATTGTAATTGGCATGTAAATATTTTGGGGGAAGCAAAAACTGGCCTGTTTAGGAGGGGGGTAAAACCTTCCAGAGCTCAAGTAGTCAAAGGGGGGCAGTTATCTTGTTTTTTTTGTTCACACGTCTGGATGTCATGCCATCCGGTGAATCGGCGGTTGCAGGGACCTGGAAGGGGTGGGGTTTAGGTGAGTATATCTAGCTTCACAAGATAAAGGGGAAAATGCCTAGATGGGTGGAAAATAAAAATTTAACACAGAATGGGGCATTAAAGCTGAACTCCAGGCAAATATAAGTGTAAGTACTTGAATCTGAATGTGTAAAGAAAAAAACTGCGCTGATGAATAAAATAAAAAAATAATAAAAAAAGCTGCAACAATAAGTGTTATACAACACCAAAACAAGTAGTAAAAAGAAAAAAGTTGCGCTAAATAAGTGACAAATTAATAATATAGTGAATAAGGTGAATAAACATAAATCAATAAGCACACCAGTTTAAATTGATGTAAGATATACGGTGATAGATGTGACTGAAAATAATCCTGATGATATATAATGTCCATAAACCACTAGTAATGTCCATCAACAAAACAAAATTCATGTGAATGTGTGTAACCAATATAAATCCTCCACCGTGACGGGTATGATCCAGAGTAGGTTGTACACCAAGAACAAGTGCAGTATAGGACAGCCTCCACCAGTAAAAATGCTGCCTCTTACCGAAAAAGATGGATCCCTTGTCACAGGGGATCAAAGAACGCCTGTGGCTATTCCCCAGCCAGGGGTATGGGGCATACAGCGTCTGCGGGATGGCGTCTCTTAACAGATGATCAGCTACTCACATGGATAGAACCCAAGGTACCCGTAAATAAAGAAAGGGATGGACAAATAGTGTAAAACCTTTTACACATTTATTTATAAAAAAACGAATGCACACTTACAGTTATGCAGAATAAACAAGCGTGTAAATAGCCGGCCGGCTTCAAAGTAAATGCAGCCCGTATGTCTCCGGGTAGCGTGGGCGCGATGACGTCAGAACGTGGCTCTCCCCTACGCGTTTCGTCATCAACAGACGTGTTCACGGGATACGGGCGGCGTTCTGACGTACCGCTCTAAATGGCTATTTCCATAAACCAAGCTTCGATTTGAAGTGCGGGATGACAGGACGTCGCCATCTTGGTTATGGGAAAGATATTGCTAATTCAATGGGAGTGATGGGCAAACCCAAAATGAACAACAAATAGATGGAACATACTTAATAAATAAAATTGCAATAAATGTTTGAAGTGCAATAAAAAAGTGCAATTGCAATTGCAATAAAAAAAGGACCTATTACGGTCACATATTACCAAATTGATATTTAAGATAATAATAAGAAGTGTGTAAAAGAAGCCTGATGGGTGTTTGATGAGCGGACTAGGCCATGCCCAAAATTCACTTTGAGTATATAAAAAAACACACATGGTGTTTGACCAAGAATCTAAAATAAAAAAATACAAATATAAACAATCAAATTGTATAACGACTACAAATATGAATACTAGGCAGCTGATAGCCAAAATCCGTATGAATAGATAAATTGACTTTAGCGCCAAAAAGTACTATATTGATACAGAACCAATCTTCCCTCATATGAGCCTGACCCAACCGACATAATAAAGGCATCAATTGAAGGAGGAAGAGAGAAAAAAGTTTTTTTTAAAAATATGAATGAGAAATCTTTTACAGTTGGTCACAAAATAGAGGTCAGGAGTTATCTATGAAACAATTCACATCAACATCTATGTTGAGACCAAAAGGGGTATAACATTTAATCCTGTGCACCCACGACATCTCTAGTCTAGAGATGCTCTGGACCAAGTTACTACCCCTCCAATGAGGACTATATTTATCGATCCCCAAAAAAACAGTCCCCTTTGGATCTCGGTTATGAACAGCCAAATAATGTTTTGACACGGAATGTTTTGTAAAGCCTCTTCTAATATTTCCAATATGCTCGTTAAGGCGTACCCGGAGTGGGCGCTTAGTCCTGCCCACGTACTGCAACCCACAGGGGCATTGCAGTAAGTAGACCGCGCCCTCCGTGGCACAAGAAATGAAAGGCTTGATATCAAAACTTTTAGTGGTGCAACTAGAATTAAACCGAGTTGTTCTCCTAGATCTACAACCATTTAGGGAACAGACCTGACACCTCCTACATTGATAGAAACCTGTAAGGTCAGAAAAAAAGGTAGGCCTAGTCGTCGGTGGATCCAAGATATTAGGTGCAAGTTTGTCCCTTAAGGCTGGTGCCCCTCTAAAAACCACCTTTGGTCTATCCGGTAAAATGGTATTTAGGACCCTATCACTCTTAAGGATATGCCAATGTTTATTGACAATATGTTTTATCTGAGAGTGTTGACAAGAGAAATTAGTAACAAAAGGGGTACAAAATGACGACCCAGACTCTTTATTAGCCTTCTCCTTCAACAAGTCAGCACGATCCCTGGTACTGACCAGGTCTAAAGTGGCTTTAAGGGACTCAGATGAGTAGCCCTTATCAATGAATCTTTTGGACAAAATATCAGATTGTTCCAAAAAGGTGGTATGATCCGAGCAATTTCTCTTCAATCTTAAAAATTGACTCTTGGGTACAGCACCCAACCATGGAGCATAGTGACAACTACCATTGGGAATGAAAGAGTTCCTATCAGTAGGTTTGAAAAATGTTGAGGTAATGAAGCCCTGATCACCCACAGAGATAGTCAGATCTAAAAAATTAATTTTATCCTGACTAGCCACGTAGCTTAAATGGATGCCTCTAGAATTGATATTAAGAGAATCCATAAAGTCAGAAAGATCCGACTGGCTACCCCTCCATAGGAGGAGGATGTCGTCTATGTAGCGGGCCCACAAGGCCACCTGGGGCCTCATGTCAGCACGGACGACATCCTCCTCCCATTTGGCCATAAAGAGGTTCGCCAAACTGGGGGCATATTTAGCCCCCATGGCGACACCTCTGTCCTGCCTATAAAACTGACCATCAAACCAAAAAAAATTATGAGTAGCTACGTACTCTAATAACTCTAAAATAAAAATAATCTGTTCCGAAGGTAGGTCAGAGTCACGCTCCATGAAATAACGAACTGCATCTAGACCCAAATGGTGGGGTATCACAGTATACAGGGATGTGACATCCGCTGTAACCAACCAAATACCATCACTGGGTGTAAATTCGGATAGAAGGTTGATGACATGGCGGGTGTCTTTAATGAAAGATGGAATTTTCCGCACTATGGGCTGCAAAAAGAAGTCTATATACTTGCCCACCCGGGACGTGATGGAATCTATCCCACTAACAATGGGACGTCCCGGGGGGCAAGTCAGACTCTTATGCACCTTGGGTAGGTAGTATATTATAGGTATTCTAGGTGCCTTAGGCACTAAAAATAACCGTTCCTTCTTGTTCAGAATTTTACTATCTGAACCCCTCTTCACAATATCCTCCAAAAGTGATTTGTATTTAAGATTAGGATTGAAAGTTAATGGGGTATAAGTAGCCGTGTCGTTTAAAATGCGATGCATTTCTTGCATATAGTCACATTTATTCAACACGACTATGCCCCTCCCTTTGTCAGCCGGTCGGATGACAACATTTTTATTAGAGCACAGAGAATCCATGCCCAACTGTATGTCCTTTTTAGTTTTATGCACTTTGATCTGCTTGGCATCCAACTCATTTAGTGCCAAATCCCTAAAAACTCTCAAAGAGGGAGACAAACGACCTGGGGGATTGAAGAGGGAGGCATTCGAAAGGCCTGAATGGGAAATTTGATTGATGGAGTTACCCAAGGAGGAGGAGTTAAATGGATTAGAGGCCAAATATCTCTGGACATTCAATTTACGGACATATTTATGAATGTCCATATAGGTCTGAAATTTGCTCAAGTTGCAAGGTAAAGCAAACTTCAGACCCTTATCGAGAACAGTGAGTTCTGGTAATGATAATGTATGGGAGCTTAGATTGAATATACCAGCATCACTTACATCTTTGCCCTTTTTGGACTGAGTTCTCCACCCCCCTCTAGTTCCTCTCTTAATTCGACCACCCTTTTTAACCCTTGGCTGGGACGGGGAAAACCCCAATTCTGGTGCTCATAACTCTCGCTATGATCTAATACATGTGGATCTCCCTGCCTAGGTAAATAGTATCCACCTGAAGCACCTTGATTACTCGTGCCCTGAGAAGACCGATATCCCCCCTGATCAGAACTTGCCAAATCCCTTAAAGGGAAGAAACTATTCTGAGTGGGGACATTAAAACCCTCCTCAAAATCACCTTCATAATGTGCAAATTGTTGCTCATAAGCATAAGGTGAATCACACCCTTGACCACGTGGGTAAAAACCCTGCCCATCATAATAGCCTGATCTAGGTTGAACAGCAGACGACCGACCCCTAGGGGGTGGGAGTGGTGGACCCTGATTCCAACCTCGTCCTCGGGTGTGTGGTGGACCAAAGGAACTTTGTTGATTTTGACCTTGTCCCGAAGGTCGTGGTGGGGGACCATTGTACTGTTTGGGACCACCTTTCCCAAATCCTCCATTGTTATAAGAATTAGGCCGATTACCAGGCCGCAACTGAGCCTGGGAAAATGAACCTCTCACGGGAGAGCGGCCACGTCCAGGACCGGGAAGTCCTGGTTTACCAATGGTTCCGAGTGGTCTTAATGAAACCTGGCTGGCAACCTGAGGGGTGGTATCCATCTCAGGACCAGCCAAAGCCGCTTGTTCGGCCAGTAGCTTTTTTTGCCACTCAAAAACAACACTAGAGTCATAATCAGAAAAGTCACGGTTAAATTTCTTTTTCTTTTTGACTCTCTGCTCCTTATCTTCTTTTTCAAGAAGTTTAAGTAACAGCTTAGACCTCTCTGAATGCTCCTCACTGCATTTAAAGGGGGTTAATTTGTCCTGGATCAATTTAATCTCCTCATCAAGTCTCCCTAATTTACTCCCCTTTCTTTCAACCAAAAACTTAAGGAAATTGACACCAGCTTCATTGAAGTATTTAAACCATCCTTCAAGATGAATCTGAATGGCATCAGCATCCTAAAGTCCTTGTAAAGTCACTGTCCTTGGGGAGGGAAATTACCAATAAGTAAATTAACTGCAGCCGAGAAAAATCAAGTCTCCTTCCCCACCGGGGCTTTGAAAAATGCAGTAATGAGTGGATAATGATATAAATCCTTGGGCAGCTAAAACTTCTCCCATGTATGCGTTTCTTCTGTGTAGGTGTCCTAATTGGAACATTTCACCCCACCCCTAGTTCTTGTTCTAAATTTGTGGGTTTTCCTCCACTTTAGTCCCAGGGACAGTGATCACCAGGACAAATAGCGAAGGTGAATATTATCATCTATAAATGAAAAAAACCTGACAGTGATTCTAATCTTTCCTTACTATATCCAAAACTAGAAAAAAAAAAAAGAAAGTTTGGACTTTAGATACACTGTTTATCATTACCAGTCTTAAATTATGAGATTAAAGTTCCAGTCCACCCAAAATGTAGTTATCGGTTTTTAAATTCATATTTTAGGTTTTGGTAGCTGTTAAGAGTTAAGGCCCACTCGGAGCACTAGAAAAAACACACAGTTGCATTGTGCACCCTCTCCACACTGCTTCAGATGTCTTCCTCCACACTGTATGACTGGTTTCCCGAAGCCTCTTCTGTAAGGTACTCCATCCAGCGGTTGTGATCATACATCATTACATACAATGCAGGGCAAATAGACTGAAGGGTCAGATAGAAGAGGTGAGGATTGAGAAATGAGGTAAGATTACAGCCTTTTCTCTACCACCTAGGTTTAACCCCTTTGAGCCAGCATTTCCAGGCTCTTTAAGGGGTTTAGGATGCCACGAGATGGGGTGGGGTTTATTATTCTGTGATCACTGTGATTGGCCGTCATAGTGGTCACATGACCGGAAATCTCCCAATCGGGAGTAGAGATCGTGAGCTTTCTGTTAGCCCCCTGTAACTGTGCCTGGACACATTCTCTCAGTACAGCAGTATTGACACTAAGGAACGCAAATATGCGGCCGCTCTGCACCAAGGCCCATCTGTAGAGAGGCCGGGTATTTGTGTGCGGCCGGCGTCAAGAGGTTAACAATGAAGGAGGGGCGTGGCTTAGCTATGGAAGCGTGAGGACGCCGAGAACCACCCGCTGAACTGCCAGAGCAAGCCGTTTTTTCATGACCAGGGGGCCGTTAGCATTCGCTGATCACGGGGGAGCAGATTGGGCCCAAAATTACTCACTACTTTCTGCGGCAACACGCCGTCTCTTCCCCCGCTGCACTAACCAAAATGGTGCCGCCACGAGTCACTCCGGCGGGCGCCGCCTCATCTAGCAAGAAGGGCACCCAGACGGGGGCTGCTGTGACTGGCGACTCGCCCACCCAGACAGACAGACCGCTCTCCCCTATACTGTCCGCTGCACTCCTGCACTCAGACTCACAGCTCAGCTCTGATCACACAGGGGAGACAGGCGAGCATGCAGAGGGCTCCCTCAGGGACATAGTGGCAGGGTTACCCACTAAGCAGGACTTGCAGGACATGGCAGCCTCCATTGTGAATGCCCTCTCTTGGGAGCTGCATGATCTCCGCCAGCAGGTAGACACGGTGGAGGAGAGGGTTACCGTCCTGGAGTCCTCTACTACCACCACCGATACACATATCACCGATTTGGAGGCAGAGCAACAGGCCTTCCGCCGCCATCTTGTTGAAGTCCAACTGAAGCTGGACAACGGAGAGAAAAGGATCAGGCGGAACAACCTACACCTCCGATGCATCCCAGAAGCCACCATGGGACCAGACCTCCGCGTCACTGTGGTAGCTATCCTGGACCAGATTCTGGGCAAGCCCCCGACCTCAGAGTTAGAGCTGGACAGGGTTCACCGCGTTCCAGGCCCTAGGGCTCCGTCCCTGTCATTGCAGGGCCCCGCCACTACAGATTTACCGCAAGATGTTCTTTGCAGAGTGCACTTCTTCACAGTAAAGGAGGAAGTCCTATGCCTGGCCTGGGCGAAAGGCCCGATTGACTTTGATGGTGCTCCTATACAGATCTTCCCTGATGTCTCCAGGCAAACGCGGACCATGCGTGGGCTCATGCGACCCCTCCTCGAAGTGTTCCGTGAAGCCGAAGCTACATACCGCTGGGGCCACCCATTCCACCTGATTGTGCAGAAGCAGGGCTCTGAGTTCTATCTTCGCTCGCCAGACCAACTCCCAGACCTGTTCAGCTTCATCAACAAGCCTGCTGTAAGTGTACACAACTGGTTTGACTACCTGCTATCCCAGGAGGTGCTTGGCCCACCTGTGCCTAGGCCGCAAAGGGTCAGACGACCCCGCTCTCGTGCTCCCAGCCGCGAGGCCGCCAGATCTCACCCGATGTCCTCTGAGACCTGACTTTCTGGTGACTGGTAAGCCATTACAGTAGCTGTACCTGTGGACCTTCCCTGATCCAAACTGCCAACTTCCTGAATCACTGATGCCTCTGGGCTCCACTTACTTTGACTTTCTTGGGCCACCCCGGTTGGTGCTTTCATCTGCCCATGGAGGCCACTGCACATGGTATCCCCCACAACCTCTTGCCCATGGGGAGTCTCTTTGGTTGCACCTGGGGGGGGGAGACTGGTTGCTTCACTGTCTTCGGCACTAGGCCTCACCTAGAGTTGTGTTGCTATGTTTTATATGCCGCTCTCCTCCGCCCGCTTGCCCTACGGTTTGTGGTGGGGGAACGGGTGTGCCCGGGGGGTCTTGCGGGCAGGCACCACCCTTGGCCCATTCCAACCATCCCACCCACACTTGGCAGTGATTACGCTGTTCCCCCTGATAATGCTCCTTAAGGGCCCTGTATCCTGTTCTCTCTCCAAGGTTCGTGGGCCTTCCCCCATTCCCCCCCCGGTACACCCTGGCTGCTGCTTATTGTGTAGAGGGGAAATGTTGGGGCCTGCCTGCGGCTCCTTATAGCTGATATGATAATACCGAAGTTGTTGACCCTATATTTTCCTCCTCAACTGTATTTTATTGTGGTAACACAGCCTGTTTGCCTGCACACATATTGGCTCTCGGTCCTGGTGCACTGGGGTATGGCACAGTGTCCTTGCCTGTGCTCCACCCTTTAAAGTCTGCCTTTCACCCAGAGTTTCATTGGCCTGATCATGCCCCCCAGTGCACCATTACTGATCGGTTCCGGCTGTTGGCACTCAGTCTCTTAACTCAGGTCCTTAATTTGTTTAATGTTTAATGTTTTGCTATGTCTATAAATCACTATTTTGGCTTCTATGCTACCGTTAACATAGTTCTCATTGCTCTCATCCCATGCATCTCCAACTGTCTTATTATATTTTTCTGATTACCTACTGCTGCTTAATTTTAGGCAGCCTTTCATGCTTTATTCAACCCCCATAAGGGCGGACCCCGTTGAGGGCACCATAAGTGCTTAACGGGGGACCACAGCATATCTACATCTGAGATCGATTATCCCCCCCCCTTGTTTCTTTTTCCTCCTCCCCCCCTCTATTTTCCCTCTGCTTTCTCCCCCTTCCCCCTTTCTTTACCGCCTCGCTCACTTCCCCCTGACTAGAGAGGACTCCCCGGCTGAGGCCCCTCCACACTTCCTACTGTGACCATCTCCATGCCAGGCGACAGAATGGGTCTCCTCAAGGTCACTTCCCTTAACATGCGTGGCCTGAATGTACCAGAAAAGCGCTCGCAGCTCCTGGCTGACTTGCGCAAAGGCAAAACTCAATTAGCCTTTTTACAGGAAACGCACATCTGTGGCGACAGTATTCCTAAACTGACCAATGGGGCCTTCCCGACTGTTTACCACAGTGCTTCTCCAATCTCCAAATCTAAAGGGGTTAGTATTTTGCTGGCCAAACCGGTACTGTGGACGTTCGAAGCACAACGGGCAGATACATTGGGCCATTTTCTTCTCCTGAAGGGAACGGTGTTTGACGTGCGGGTCACCTTTGCCAACGTCTACTTCCCCAATGTGGACCATCTGCAATTCCTCCGGAGACTTCTCCCTGAGCTTCCGGAGTTTTCGGAAGGGTTGCTCGTTTTTGAAGGGGACCTCAACTTTGCGATGGATCCGTCCCTTGACGTCTCGCTTGGCGCCTCCCATCTATCCTACTCACGCCTTAAGCGGATGAAGGCGGATTTGCACAATCTACATCTGGCAGACCCCTGGCGGTTTCTCAATCCACAGGTCCATGACTATACCTTCTTCTCCCAGGTACACCACTCATACTTGCGACTGGACTATCTGCTGCTGTCGCATAAAGACCTGGCTAGAGTAGTGTCCGCCTCCATCGATGTAATGTCCTTTTCGGACAATTCGTTGGTCCACCTGACACTCCAACTGGGACCGGCAACCCGGACACCCCCATCCTGGAGATTGAATGAGGCCTTGCTTCAGTCAGAGCAGATCTGTTCGGAACTTCTGACCACAATACGGGAGTACTTCTCCATTAATGGAGGGTCGGTTGCCAACCCACTGGTGGTCTGGGGGGCTCATAAGATGATTGTCAGGGGGGCTCTGATTAGGATAGGAGCCCACCTTATACGGGAAAGGACCCGTTGCACAGAAGAACTTTTTGCTCTGATACGTAGCCTGGAGTGTGTGCATAAGGCTAGTCTTTCACGATCGACCTTCCAGGACCTCCTCAAAGCCCGTGAAGAACTTTGTTCACTTCTATTCCACAAAACGAAACAAAAATTGGCCTGAGCGAGTCGTACCATGTACGAAATCTCTAACAAACCCGGTACTCTGCTGGCTAGAGCACTGCGAGGCCCTTGCACAACAACGTACATCTCCCACATCCTGGCTTCCTCTGGGTGGAAGTTGACTACATCATCCGACATGGCGACGGAGTTTCAATCTTTCTATGAAGGTCTCTATAACCTAGACCGCCCCTCCTCGAGTGACCCCTCGACTGACTCACCCCTCAGTCGTATTTAGCCGCGTTCGGCATGCCGACGCTCCCCATTTCTGTTCAGGAGGAACTGGAAGAGTCCATCACGGCAGCCAAGCTGGGAGTGGCTTTAGCCAATTCAAAGCCGAAGAAGGCCCTCATGCCTGATGGCCTTACCCCGACATACTATAAGGTCTTTTTTGACATGCTTTCAAGGCCCCTAGTATCTGCTCTAAACTCTATCACGGACAGTAATTCTTTCCCGATAGACAGTTTGAGAGCCTATATTTCTCTCATTCCGAAGAAAGGAAAGGATCCACTGCGGTGCAGGAATTATCACCCGATATCGCTTTTATACACAGACTTGAAGTTGTTTGCCAAAATACTGGCCAATAGACTGCTCTCCCACATACCAAGTCTGATTCACAGAGACCAAGCAGGTTTCGTGCCACAACGGGAGCCACGGGACAATACCATCCGGGTGGTTAACTTGATCCATGCAGCTAGGACATCGAAACGGGCCCTTCTCCTGCTATCTACCGTCGCATAGAAGGCCTTTGACCGCGTAGACTGGACCTTCATACAGGCCACTTTGGAACACATCGGCCTTCGGTCCTCTATGCTTGGTTGGATATTGTCCCTTTACTCCCACCCCACCGCAGTGGTCAAAGTCAATGAGACTAGATCTGACTTCTTCAATATCCACAACGGCACACGGCAGAGTTGTCCCTTGTCTCCCGTGATCTTCATACTCTCCTTAGAGCCCCTGCTGTGCAGAATAAGGGCCGACGTGGGCATCACTGGCTACCAGAAATCGTCAGGGTCTCATAAGATGGCCGCATTTGTGGACGACCTAATCTTCTTCTTCACAGAACCGCTAACCTCCCTTCCGAACCTACTCCGATCCCTTTAGGAATATGGAGCTCTCTCCCTGTTCCAAATGAATCTCTCCAAATCCTCTATGCTGAACATAACAGTGGGTGGGGATATTGTCACCGCGGGGAGCCGGTCCGTCATAGTGTCTCACTAATTTACTCCTCTCTGATACGCCCTGCGGATGGGTACACCCCTCCATTCCTCACCAAGTGGGAGGCGGACCTCGGCACCCAATTTACCGACTCCAAGAAGGAGAAGATTCTTCACTTAGCCCAGAAATCCTCGTTAGCCACTAGAGTCCAAGAGACCTGTTATAAAATCATGACCCAATGGTATAGGGTACCCACCACTCTGCATCTCTTCTTTCCACAAGTCCCTAGTGTGTGCTGGCGCTGTGGCACTGTAGAGGGAATGATGCTGCACATCTTCTGGGACTGTCCAAAAACTCCAACCTTTCTGGCTGGAGGTGACCTGCACGATCAAGCACTTAACTGATGTCTCTCTGGAGGGGAATCCCACGGCCTGCTTGCTCCACCCCTCAGAGCGACCCATCAAGAAATACAAAACCTCCCTTACTATCCAGCTACTGAATGCTGCCAAGCCATGCATCCCCCCCTCTGTTGGAGATGGGAGAACCCACCGGCGAAGTGAACGAACTCAGAAACATGGAGGATCTCACCGCCACCTTGCACAATACGGAGGAGACCTTTAGAGAGACCTGGAGACCCTGGCAGCATTTCATTTATACAGACGACTATCTCCGGGTGGTTGCGCAGTCTGGCTGACCTCCTGGACTTGCCTTTCTACATAGTCAGGGGGCACTATCCCACTCTACTCTGCCTCACCTTTCCACCATCTACCGTTACGCCCAGCTGCTTATCTTTCCTCTTACACTTCCTAACACCTCCTGTATTTTCTTCTTCCCCTCCCAATCCTTTCCTGCTCTTCCCCTAAGAGATGTCTCTTCTACTACCCTTCCCCCTTTTGTACGCACCCCTTCCCCCTAGTTCTCACCCAGTCATGGGCTGTCTTGACCAGATACTGTGAATATCTTACTGTACATAACCCGTTTTGCGAGTCCCATGTCTGGGCCTGTTGGCTACTGGGATGCTCTGCCTCCCGAACAGCTGTGAAAAGAAAAGTTTATTGTATGACTTAGCTTCGTATACATTACTGTAGATTTTGGGTCGTGCAAGCCATAATCCGAATGCCTCCCCAGCCTCGTACATAGATATTGTCTTAATTTCGCACCATTTTGCTGTGCCTTATTTCCTGTGTATAGCCGGTTATCTGTTTTGCTTACCACATCATACGATCCCTTTTGATCCTACTGCCTGTTTTTTTCTTTGTTATGTATTGTGACAGCAGGAAGGTAAAGTCACCTGGTTGCATCCAGGGGGGTAGATATATTTCTCCCAGATTCAGGCTTTATGCTGACTTATACAACTAGGGTGGAGAGTTGTATAAGCCCAGCTGAGGCTAGTAGGCTCATGGATGACTCTTACCTCTAGGGAGAGTGTGGGGCGTCGTGCAGACAGAGTTGATGAGGCCAGCTGAAGCTTGTCAGCTCATTTAGGCCTCTATAAAAAACTCCCAGATTCATTAGATGTTAGCTCATGCCTGGAACCAGACCTGTGTGGACTGTCTAGGGAGAGTGAACCCCTGTGCGGTGAGGCAAAGCCTGTGTGGCTATTTGTTTGGACTTTTACTAAACCAGGGACTTAGGGACTAGGACAGCACCAGGCTGATCCCAGTTGTTAGTTTAGGAAACCTGCATGTTTAGTCAGAGGTCAAACTGACCAGGATTTATTTTGTTTGTTTCTTTTTGGCTTTGCTGTGTTTTTGTCACTGTACATAGAGAAATAAACCGCACCTTTTGATTTTGAAAACCACAACCTCCGTCTGCTGGCCCTGTTTTTGTGTGGGGAGCCCAACCAGGGGGTCACACACACCCGCTACCGAGTTAACCCCCTCACAGTTGGTGGAGAACCAGTGGCAGTTTTTTTTAAGCCAGCATGGAGGAGATACTGAAACAGCTGGCTCTAGCAAATGCCAATCAACAGCAGACAAATGCAGGTTTGCAAAGGAGCCTTGCAGCCCAGCAGCAAGCTCATCAACAAGCCCAGCAGCAATCTGAGGCCCGCTTCATAGACCTGTTACAGAAGCAAGAGCAGAGACTACAACAAATGGAAGCAGTAATGCAGCAACGTCCGCAGACCAGTGAGGAAAGCCGTCCCACTAATACCGCGTCCTTTGGGGTGAGTCGTTTATTGACAAAAATGACTGGAGAGGATGATCCAGAGGTATTTTTGACCACATTTGAAAGGACCGCTGAAAGAGAAAAGTGGCCTGAGGAGCAGTGGGCTGGACTGGTGGCTCCTCTGTTAACTGGTGAATCGCAGAAAGCTTACTATGACCTAGAGCCTAACCAAGCAAAAGACTATGTGATGCTAAAAGCTGAAATATTGGCAAGGCTGGGTGTCACCCAGGCTGTCCGGGCTCAGCGTGTGCATAACTGGACTTTCCAGCTTGGAAAACCCCCCAGGTCTCAAATGTATGATCTCATTCACCTGAGCAGAAAGTGGCTACAGCCAGAGACTTTGTCCGCACCAAAGATTGTGGAACGTGTTGTAATGGATCGGTTTTTGAGAGCTCTTCCTACTGCCATCCAAAAGTGGGTAAGCCATGGAGACCCAGAGACGGCCGATGGTCTTGTGGATCGTGTGGAGAAATACTTGGCTACAGAGAACCTGACGGCCTCTTCCAGTGACACTCGGACTTTCCACCCTAAGACCAGACCATCCCCAGGGGCGGATAAGAGGATTCCAAGGGGTGAGGGTGGAGAGAGTGAGAGGGTGGGAGCTCTACCCCAAGTTTGGCGAGAACAGCCTGGGAAATCAGCGGCTCAAGAGGCGGCAAGAAGGATCGTTTGCTACCGCTGCCGGCAAGCGGGACATATTGCAGCCAATTGCCCGGTTGTGGAGGAACCCATGCAGTGTGACTTTCTGACGGGCAGACGTCAGTCGCTGTGTGCGACAGTCGCATGCACTGCCATTCGAGGAACTGAGAAACATTTATGCAAAATGTGTGTTAATGGTAGAAATGTTGTGGTATTGCTGGATTCAGGTAGCCTTGTGACCCTGATAAAGGCTGAGTTAGTTAAAACAGAGGTCTCTGGGAATAGCAAGGTAGCTGTTATTTGTGTGCATGGGGACACCCGAGAGTATCCAGTGACTACAGTGTGTTTCGAGACCCCCAAAGGTACCCTCTCTCATCCAGTGGGCTTAGTATCTCAGTTACCGCATGACGCCATTGTGGGAAGGGATTTTCCGAAGTTCTGGGAACTGTGGGATGATCCTGAGCCCCTCACTGGTGCCCCTATGTACCAGGAATGTGATAGCCAGAACTCCCCTGAGAGTGGTGAGGACTCTCCGGAATTTCCCTTATCAGTATTGGCAGGGGAGACTCAAGAAACTGGAGAGGAGCCCACCTCCTCAGACGAAAACCTACCGTCTGTGGAGTTTTCTGATCTTGAGGTTCACAGGGAAAACTTTGCCACAGAACAGTTGAAAGACCCCGCCCTAATAAAGGCACGGGAAAACGTAGTGAAAATAGATGGCGAGTTAGTGAACCCAGATAATACCTGCACTTACCCATACTTCAGCGTAGAGAAGGACCTACTGTATCGGGTGGCAAAAAGGGCAGAAGAAACCGTTGAGCAGCTTGTGGTGCCCAAACCTTACAGGAAGTTGGTGTTGGAGTTGGCCCATGGGCACATTCTTGGAGGTCATCTGGGGACAGAGAAAACCCGAGAGAGGGTATTACAGAGATTCTATTGGCCGGGGGTGATGAAGGACGTAGAAAATTATTGTTCCTCCTGCCCTGTGTGTCAGAGGTTGGCCCCGATGCCACATTTCCGTAGCCCGCTGGTCCCTCTACCCATCATTGAGGTCCCGTTTGAGAGGATCGCCATGGATTTGGTAGGTCCTATAATCAAGTCCGCTAGGGGGCACCAGTACATATTAGTTATAATGGACTATGCCACCCGTTATCCAGAAGCGATCCCTCTCCGAAATACCTCGGCCAAAACCATAGCCAAAGAGCTATCTCTTGTTTTTAGCCGGGTGGGTATTTGTAAAGAACTGCTTACGGACCAAGGTACACCCTTTATGTCCCGGGTTATGAAAGAGCTGTGTAAATTGTTCAAAGTGACGCAATTGCGTACGTCTGTGTATCACCCCCAAACCGATGGGCTGGTTGAAAGATTCAACAAAACCCTAAAACAAATGTTGAAGAAAGTGGTGGATAGAGATGGAAAGGATTGGGACTGTTTACTTCCTTATTTGATGTTTGCTATTAGGGAG
The DNA here is from genome assembly GCA_029206835.1 of Rana muscosa. Taxonomy (NCBI): domain Eukaryota; kingdom Metazoa; phylum Chordata; class Amphibia; order Anura; family Ranidae; genus Rana; species Rana muscosa. The sequence goes on from CM055119.1 coordinate 344,188,938, forward strand.
GTGCCCCAATCCTCTACGGGATTCTCCCCCTTTGAGTTACTGTATGGGAGACACCCAAGAGGGCTGTTGGATATTGCCAAGGAAACTTGGGAAAGTGAGAGTTCTCCCCACAGGAGTGTGATTGAGCATGTCGCCCTGATGCAAGATCGAATTGCACAGGTAATGCCCATCGTGAAGGAACATTTGGCCCAAGCGCAGTTGGCACAGCAGAGAGTGTACAACCGTGGAGCCAAGACCCGTACCTTTTCCCCGGGGGATAGGATATTGGTACTTGTCCCTACGGTTGAAAGTAAATTCCTTGCCAAATGGCAAGGCCCCTACGAGATAATGGAAAAAGTGAGCGAAGTGAATTACAAGGTCAGACAACCAGGAAGGCGAAAGCCCGAACAGATCTATCACGTTAATCTGTTGAAAGCCTGGAGGGATAGAGAGTCCCTAGTCGCAGACACTTGGTCACCAGCTCAAACTGGTTGCGTGATTCCTGAGGTTGGAATAGCAGCCACCTTGTCACAACCCCAACAACAGGAGGTTAAGGAGTTTGTGCTTCGCAACAAGGAGGTATTCTCTGAGCTGCCGGGACAAACATCTGGGGTAGAGCATGACATCATTACCCCGCCCGGTGAAAGGGTGAAGTTAAAACCCTATCGGATCCCAGAGGCTCGACGGGAGGCAATACGGGAGGAAGTACAGAAAATGCTGAACTTAGGGGTGATAGAGGAGTCCCAAAGTGATTGGTCTAGTCCCATCGTGTTGGTGCCTAAACCGGATGGGAGCTGGCGATTTTGTAACGATTTTCGTCAGTTGAACAAAGTTACAAAATTTGACACCTACCCCATGCCACGTATAGATGAGTTGATCGACCGGCTGGGAACAGCCCGATACATGACGACTCTTGACCTCACAAAAGGGTATTGGCAAATCCCCCTGGCCAAGTCGGCCAAAGAGAAAACCGCATTTGTAACCCCAGACGGGGCGTTCCAATATAAAAGAATGCCGTTCGGGTTACAGAATGCGCCGGCCACATTCCAGCGGAAAATGGACCAGATGCTGAGGCCCCATCGGAAGTATGCTGCGGCTTACCTGGATGACGTAATTGTCCATAGCACAGATTGGGCCTCACATCTGCCAAAAGTGCAAGCAGTCCTGGACTCTGTTCGGGAAGCGGGGTTTACGGCTAACCCCAAGAAGTGTACCATTGGGCAGGAGGAGGCCAAATATCTTGGGTACACCATTGGGAGGGGAGTAATAAAACCCCAACTCAACAAAGTCGAGGCCATCCAGAGTTGGCCACGTCCCAACAGCAAGAAGCAGGTACGAGCCTTTCTGGGAATCGCTGGGTATTATCGGCGATTCATTCCCCACTTTGCTTCTAAGGCTGTGCCCCTAACCAACCTGACGAAGGGGAAAGGGTCGGTCATGATTAAATGGACCCCCGAGGCTGAGGCAGCATTCCAGTTCTTGAAACAAGCCTTATGTAGCCAGCCAGTGTTGTACTCACCCGACTTCTCTAAAGACTTTGTCGTACAAAGTGATGCGTCAGATGTGGGGTTAGGAGCAGTATTGTCCCAGGTCTGGAACGGGGAAGAGCACCCAGTCATTTACCTCAGCAGGAAGTTGAAGTCCCATGAGGTAAATTACGCCACCGTTGAAAAGGAGTGCTTAGCGGTGAAGTGGGCTCTAGATTCCCTTCGGTACTACCTGCTAGGTAGGCACTTTGACATGGTTACGGATCACGCTCCGTTAAAGTGGATGGCTCAAAACAAGGAAACAAATAGAAGAGTGAATAGGTGGTTCCTGGCCCTCCAGGAATTCAACTTCACAGTAAAGCATCGCCCTGGCGTTCAAATGGGGAATGTGGATGCTTTGTCTCGAGTACATGAATGCCTGATTGCTGGTGTTCCAACCCCGAGGTTAAAACAAGAGGGGGGGGGTATGTGACAGCAGGAAGGTAAAGTCACCTGGTTGCATCCAGGGGGGTAGATATATTTCGCCCAGATTCAGGCTTTACGCCGACTTATACAACTAGGTGGAGAGTTGTATAAGGCTAGTGGGCTCATGGATGACTCATACCTCTAGGGAGAGGGCTGGGCGTCGTACAGACAGGGAGTTGATGAGGCCAGCTGAAGCTTGTCAGCTCATTTAGGCCTCTATAAGAACTCCCAGCTTCATTAGATGTTAGCTCATGCCTGGAACCAGACCTGTGTGGACTGTCTAGGGAGAGTGAACCCCTGTGCGGTGAGGCAAAGCCTGTGTGGCTATTTGTTTGGACTTTTACTAAACCAGGGACTTAGGGACTAGGACAGCACTAGGCTGATCCCAGTTGTTAGTTAGGAAACCTGTATGTTTAGTCAGAGGTCAACTTGACCAGGATTTATTTTGGTTATGTTTCTTTTGCTTTGCTGTGTTTTGTCACTGTAAATAGAAAATAAACCGCACCTTTTTTTGATTTTGAAAACCACAACCTCCGTTTGCTGGGCCTGTTTTGTGTGGGGAGCCCATCCCGGGGGTCACACACACCCGCTGCCGAGCTAACCCCCTCACAATATATATATACATACATATATAAAATCTGAAATAAGGCTAATGTGCTCTCACCTTGCCACAGATGCAATCACATTACAAATTCAAATAGCATATCCAACATCCCAAACACAAAAGCATGCAGATAATCCTGACCACAAGCTTACTGCTACAGTTCTGCCTGGGGAATAGGAGTTTGTAAAGAGACAAACAGAAAGAAATCAAACATACAGCATCGTCTATAATTCCTCAAAGTACGGACAATTTAAGCTGAATCCACGGACACCCCCCAGCGCTACACTGTATCAAATTAGTCATAACACTTCTCTACTCTTGGCAAAAATCAAATTGGGCTCTTTGATTTGGACAGAGATTGGAGTCTCTAGACGCAGCTTTCATCTTGCTCAATGTAAGATAGTGGGAATGGAGTATAATACAGCGTTCCTTGTCATATCACTACTGATAGCTGTTTTGACTGTTTACACTTTAGCAAGAAACCAGACTATAATTACGCCGCTTGTACTGAGCAGAACACAAATGGTGGAGCGACAGATGAGAGATCCACATCCTATCTCTTTGCGGGAATGATCTTATTATTTATTGATATAAAGAGCGATCCTCTTAGATTGTAAGCTTATATGAGCAGGGCCCTCTTAACCCTCTTGTATTTTATTGTATTGTAACTGTACTATCTTCCGTTTATATTGTAAAGCGCTGCGTAAACTGTTGGCCCTATATAAATCCTGTATAATAATAATAATAATAATAATAATAATATTATATGAATGAAGTCCTAAAAGAAAATAGAATAGAGAGGTGTCAATAAAATATTTGATGTATGCAAAACTTGATAGCTGAGTCTTGCCTTCATTAAACGTTCATTACCTGTTGATCCTGCCAGTAGATCTACTATTTTCCTATAGAAGGTCAAGCAAAAGTGACCTTTACAGGGTTTGAAAGCCATATACTGTAAAGCCCTGTACACACGATCGGATTTCCTATGGATTCTAATTCGATGGATTTTTCCATCGGAAATCCGATAAAGCTGACTTCCATCAGTCTTGCCTAGACACCATCAGTCAAAAATCAGACGTAAAACACTCCGACAAGCCGAGAAAAATTAAGTTCAATGCTTTTAAGCATGCGTCGACTTGATTCTGAGCATGCGTGGGTTTTTTGTCCAATGGAGTTCCACACAGACGATCGGAATTTGCTATCGTTTTTTTTTCCCATCGGATAAATTTAAAACATGTTCTATTTTTTCTCACCGATGGAAAAAAGTCCATCGGACTGTTTTCATTGGTAAAACCGATTGTGTGTACACGGCATAACACCACCAGGAATACTTAAAACAGTCAACTTTTATTTAACCACTTCAGCCCTGGAAGGATTTACTCATTTCCTGACCAGGCCATTTTTGGGGATTAGTAACATTTATAAAGCGATCAGAGCTAAAAAGAGCCCCTGATTACTGTAAAAAATTTATTGACAGGGAAGGGGTTAACACTAGGGTGCGATCAAGGTGTTAAGTGTTCCCTAGGGAGGGCTCTCCCCATTCTGCCCCTTTAAAAATTGTCAAAAGTTGGGAGCTATACAAATACTGAGTCCCTGGTGCTATATATACAGTTGTGCTCATAAGTTTACATACCCTGGCAGAATTTATGATTTCTTGGCCATTTTTCAGAGAATATGAATGATAACACAAAAACATTTTTTTCACTCATGGTTAGTGTTTGGCTGAAGCCATTTATTATCAATCAACTGTGTTTACTCTTTTTAAATCATAATTACGGAAACTACTCAAATGACCCTGATCAAAAGTTTACATACCCCAGTTCTTAATACCGTGTATTGCCCCCTTTAACATCAATGATAGCTTGAAGTCTTTTGTGGTATTTGTGGATCAGGCTCTTTATCTTCTCTGATGGTAAAGCTGCCCATTCCTCTTGGCAAAAAGCCTCCAGTTCCTGTAAATTCTTGGGCCATCTTGCATGATCTGCAGGTTTGAGATCTCCCCAGAGTGGCTCAATGATATTGAGGTCAGGAAACTGAGATAGCCACTCCAGAACCTTCATTTTATTCTGCTGTAGCCAATGACAGGTTGACTTGGCCTTGTGTTTTGGATCATTGTCATGTTGGAATATCCAAGTACGTCCCATGCGCAGCTTCCTGGCTGATGAATGCAAATGTTCCTCCAGTATTTTTTGATAACATACTGCATTCATCTTACCAACAATTTTGACCAAATTTCCTGTGCCTTTGTAGCTCACACATCCCCAAAACATCAAACCTCCGTGTTTCACAGTGTACCTTTCATCACAGGCCTTGTTGACTCCTCTCCAAATGTCGAGTTTATGGTTGTGGCCAAAAAGCTCAATTTTGGTCACATCACTGCAAATGACTTTGTACCAGAAGGTTTGAGGCTTATCTCTGTGCTGTTTGGCGTATTGTAAGCGGGATACTTTGTAGCATTTGCGTAGTAATGGTTTTCTTCTGGTGACCCGACCATGCAGCCCATCTTTCTTCAAGTGCCTCCTTATTGTGCATCTTGAAACAGCCACACCGCATGTCCTGTATTTCACCTGAAGTTATTTGTCGGTTTTTCTTTGCATCCCGAACAATTTCCCTGGCAGTTGTGGCTGAAATTTTAGTTGGTCTTCCTGACCGTGGTTTGGTTTCAACAGAACCCCCTCATTTTCCACTTCTTGATTAGAGTTTGAACACTGCTGATTGGCATTCTATATTACTTGGATATCACTTTATATCTCTTTCCTGTTTTATACAGTTCAACTACCTTTTCCCGGAGATCCTTTGACAATTCTTTTGCTTTCCCCATGACTCAGAATCCAGAAACGTCAGTGCAACACTGGATGAAAGATGCAAGGGTCTGTCAGGAGTAGGGATGAGCTTTATGTTCGGTTCGAACATGAGTTTGACTCAAACATTGGCTGTTCGCCCGTTCACCGAATAGCGAAGAATTTGGGGTGTTTGCGGCAAATTCGAAAGCCGTGGAACACCCTTTAAAAGTCTATGGGAGAAATCAAAAGTGCTAATTTTAAAGGTTAATATGCAAGTTATTATCATAAAAAGTGTTTGGGGACCTGGGTCCTGCCCCAGGGGACATGTATCAATGCAAAAAAAGTTTTAAAAAACTGACGTTTTTTTGGGAGCAGTGATTTTAATAATGCTTAAAGTGAAACAATAAAAGTGAAATATTCCTTTAAATTTCGTACCTGGAAGTATCAGGAAAATAAAAAACGAATTTAAACCTACTCGCGGCTATAATGAATTGTCGGGTCCCAGCAATACAGATAAAAATCAATGAAAAAAAACAGCATGGGTTCCCCCCTTAGTCCATTACCAGGCCCTTTGGGTCTGGTATGAATATTAAGGGGTACCCCGAACCAAGATTTAAAAAAAATATGCGTGGGGGTTCCCCCCCAAATTCCATATCAGGCCCGCCAGGTCTGGTATGGATATTAAGGGGAACCCTGCGCCAATTTTATAAAAAAATAAATGGCGTGGGGTTCCCCCCAAAAATCCATACCAGACCCTTATCTGAGCACGCAACCTGGCAGGCCACAGGAAAAGAGGGGGACGAGAGAGCGTCCCCCCCTCCTGAACCATACCAGGCCACATGCCCTCAACATGGGGAGGATGTCAAGGGCCTCTTCCCCACAACCTTTGCCCGGTGGTTGTGGGGGCCTGCGGGCGGGGGGCTTATTGGAATCTGGAAGCCCCCTTTAACAAAGGGGACCTCCAGATCCCGCCCCCCCCTATGTGAAGTACATTGTACCCCTACCATTTCACAAGTCCTTTATTAAAAAAAAAAAAAAAAAGATTCCAGGGATGTAATCCATTCTCGATCTCCAGCGATGTAATCTATTCTCGATCTCTAGCGAGGATACGATGCACACGATCCTGCCTCCATGGGAGGCACCCGACGAATGACGCGCTCCAGCCTGACAGCTCTTATATAGCTAAGGGTGGAGCCACACATGCGCGGGTGACCCCGCCCCTTCTGACACAAGGGGAAACACCGGGGTTACCCAGTAACAAGTACGGGTGACCCCGCCAGCTCTGACGCATCACGGGAAACCTGCGTTGCGTCAGAGTGGGCAGGGTCACCGGTATACATCACTGGGTAACCCCGGCATTGCTGCATTGCTCATTGCATCAGAGGGGGCGGTGTCACGTCCACGTGAGGGGTGGCCCCACCCTCGGTTATAAAAGAACTGTCAGGTGGGTCTCGCGTCATTCGGCCGGGTGCCTCTTATGTATCATTCGTAGCGGCGGGTCGGACTCATAGAAGGATTACAACGCTGGATTTTTTTTTTCTTTTATATTAACCACTTAAGCCCCGGACCATTTTGGCTGGTTAAAGACCAGGCCCCTTTTTGCGATTCGGCACTGCGTCGCTTTAACTGACAATTGCGCGGTCGTGCGACATGGCTCCCGAACCAAATTGACGTCCTTTTTTTCTCACAAATAGAGCTTTCTTTTGGTGGTATTTGATCACCTCTGCGGTTTATATTTTTTGTGCTATAAAGAAAAATAGAACGACAATTTTGAAAAAAAATGCAATATTTTTACTTTTTGCTATAATATATATCCCCAAAAAATATATAAAAAAATGTTTTTCTCAGTTTAGGCCGATACGTATTCTTCTACATATTTTTGGTAAAAAAAACGCAATCAGTGTTTATTGATTGGTTTGCGCAAAAGTTATAGCGTTTACAAAATAGGGGATCGTTTTATGGCATTTTTATAATTTTTTTTTTTTTTTACTAGTAATAGCGGCGATCAGTGATTTTTTTTGTGACTGCGACATTATGGCAGACACATCGGACACTTTGACACATTTTTTGGGACCATTGTCATTATCACAGCGATCAGTGCTATAAAAATGCACTGGTTACTGTGAAAATGACACTGGCAGTGAAGGGGTTAACTACTAGGTGGCGCTGTAGGGGTAAGTGTTCCCTGCATTGTGTTTCTAACTGAGGGGGGGTTGGGCTCTGTGTCATTGTCACTAGGCAGAGCAGGGAGATGCTTGTTTACACGGGATGGCGGCAGGGTCGCGAGCGTGCCTTCGGCGGCGCACGCATGACCACACGGACAGGCACTTAAAGGGGACATACAGGTACGTTGATGTGCCTGTCCGTGCCATTCTGCCGACGTATATCTACAGGAGGTGGTCAGCAAGTGGTTAAAGGACTTGTCCCAAGCTGTGCTCGGATAAGGGTCTGGTATGGTATGGATTTTTTGGGGGGAACCCCACGCTGTTTTTTTTTTGGTTAGGGGGTTAGGGGGTTCCCAACTGGATATGGATTTTTGGGGGGAACCCAACGCCATTTTTAAAAAAAATTGGAGCAGGGTTCCCCTTAATATCCATACCAGACCTGAAGGGCCTGATATGGAATTTTGGGGGGACCCCCATGCATTTTTTTTTATTTTGGTTCGGGGTTCCCCTTAATATTCATACCAGACCCAAAGGGCCTGGTAATGGACTAAGGGGGAACCCATGCTGTTGTTTTTCAATGACTTTTATCTGTATCTGTACCCGACAATTCATTAAAGCCGCAAATAGTTTTAAATGACTTTTTTTCCTTTATAAATGTCATTTTGTGCAGGGACTTTTCTAAGCACGGGAAACATGCGCTACTTTACAGGCATACTATAGACACCCCCAGGTACGAAATTTAAAGGAATATTTCACTTTTATTGTTTCTATTTTTTTTTCTATTTTTATTTTAAGCATTATTAAAATCACTGCTCCCGAAAAAAGGGCCGTTTTTAAAACTTTGTTTTTCATTGATACATGTTCCCTGGGGCAGGACCCTGGTCCCCAAACACTTTTTATGACAATAACTTGCATATTAGCCTTTAAAATTAGCACTTTTGATTTTTCATGTTCGTGTCCCATAGACTTTAACTTTGCGTGTTCGAACTATTTTTTTGCCTGTTCGCATGTTCTGCTGCAAACCGAACAGGGGGGTGTTCGGCTCATCCCTAGTGAGGAGTCCAGAAACTCACAGGTGAGGATGGTTACCTTTTAATAGCCATTCAAACCCCTTTGTGTCAACTTGTGTGCATGTTATCAGGCCAAAATCACCAGGGTATGTAAACACTAACCATGAGTGAAAGAAATGTTTTTGTGTTATTCATATTCTCTCGAAAATGGCCAAGAAATCATAAATTCTGCCAGGGTGTGTAAACTTATGAGCACAACTGTATATACAGTATATATATATATATATATATATATATATATATATATATATATTCTTAGATTGGACAAACATACAATAAGCCATCTTGTAAGCCTGTGTGTTGAGTGCTGTTCCCTGTACTGCATGAGTGCATCAGTTTAATTAAGAGTGTGGTAACCCAGCATTATGAAATCCTTCATAAATCTTTCATTGCTGAGATACAGTCCTGTGCGACACTACCATATTTTTCGCTTTCTTCAGCTTTATTTCCAAAACAGCTGAATGTTGGAGGATTATTTATGACACAGTGATAGTGAAATTCAGGTCAGTGCTACACAGGAAATCTGTACAAATGAAACTAAGTTCTTGGACTATAGAACTACCAGAACTAGGATACGTAGAAATCTGAACTACACTTGTCACAAACCAGAAAACAAGACACATGATTTAATAAATCATTAGGATCTGAGAAAATATGTGCAACTGTGTTTAATCTGTTGCTTTTGTTATCCTGTAATATTGTATGGCCCCTATATTGATTGCTTATGCCCTTATGTAGTCTGCTGCTCAGGACCTATGCAAGGTATGGACTTTACAGTCATTGACTACTGGTTAGACGAGGCTGGGAACTGTACCATGTGTCCTTCAAAAGACACCACCTGCTGGGAACCCAACTGGTCCCATGTTAGTGTACCCAAGTGGACTGACTGATTTCAGAAAGGTTTGGAAACAAAAGGGTTAAAGAGCGTAGGCACCCCTCCATCTCTCAACCTTGGGACAAGAGGGAGGCATGATTCCATGTACATGGTCATGTTACATAACAATGTTAATTCACTACTCACAGTGCTTAGGTATATTTATGGTTTTGGGTTACCGTATATACTCGAGTATAAGCTGAGTTTTTCAGCACATTTTTTTGTGCTGAAAATGCCCCCCTCGTCTTATACTCGAGTCACCTTTTTGTGCCTGATCTCCCGGACTTTGCGGACCTGATACCGGCCGGCCGTAGGTCCCCTGGACCCCAAACACATATGGCCCCACTCTTCCTCTACAAGTGTGCTAAGTTTGTTGTCCGGGGGACCTACGGCCAGGGAGCACCGATTTTTCAAAAGCCGGGCACCCCTTCCATAGACTCCCATGTTAAACGGTAATTTCTTCGGTAACGTTGGGGACCCGGTATCGGCCGAAACTTGGTACACATGTAGCCCCAGTTCTCCTATACAAGTCTGCAAAGTTTGCTGTCTGGGGGACCTACGGCCGGGTAGCACCGATTTTTCAAAGCCGGGCACCCCTTCCATATTCTCCCATGTTAAACGTAAGTCTAGTCATGGACACAGTGAGGCATGGGCACAGTGAGGCATGGGCACAGTGAGGCATGGACAGTGTGAGGCATGGACAGTGTGAGGCATGGACAGTGTGAGGCATGGACACAGTGAGGCACAGTGAGGCATGCAGATGGACACCCTAGGCTTATACTCGAGTCAATAATTTTTGCCATTTTTTTTTAGATAAAATTAGGTGCCTCGGCTTATATTCGGGTCGGCTTATACTCGAGTATATACAGTATTATATATTGGGGTCAAGGAAAGACATCTTGAACAGATGGCTTTTACTGTAGGTGTCCTAGAATGTACAAAGAAAACCATAAGTCAGTTTTGATCTTCAATATTAGTCTAGGGTCACACTGGTGCGTGTAGAACACTGCATGTGATTTGCACAAGAATTCTGTACACATCACATGTGATGTCTGTACGGTGCGATTTCAGCCATACATTTTGTATGGCTCAAATCTCATTGCATCCGCACCAAAGTGGTGCAGTGGTGGAGGACCCTTTTTTCCCCGCACCTGAATCACATTGCATGGGTGTTCACACCCTCATCAATGGGACGATATGCTTCTTAAGGCTGGGTTCACACTATACGATACGACATTCATCCGACTTTCATCCTACTTTGCTCTGCGACATCAGTCCTACATTGATCCTACATTGGTCCGACATCCATCCGACATTCATGAACAGGATACTACTTTGATCCGACTTTGATCCGACATTGTGCTAGTCTGACTTGTCCTTTGACCAATCAAAACAATCCCAGGGTGAGATAAATTCCTTTTACTGCTGCTGTAATCACCATGTCGGATGTCAAATGTCGGATGGTTAGGACAAGGATCCTACTTTGATCCGACTTCAATGATATTCAATGGGCTGAAGTGGGATCAAAGTCGGACAGAAGTAGTACAGGGAGCATTTTTAATGTCGGACCGACTTGTGTCGGACCAGTTAAGACGGCTCTCATAGGGAAACATTGATTTTCACACGTCATGCGACATGAGCTCCTAATGTCGGAGCGTTTGTCGGACAAGTGTGAACCAGGCCTAAGGCGCATGACGTGTGAAAATCAATGTTTCCCTATGGGAGCCGTCTTAACTGGTCCGACACAAGTTGGTCCGACTTTGAAAATGCTCCCTGTACTACTTTGGTCCGACTTTGATCCTACTTCAGCCCATTGAATATCATTGAAGTCGGATCAAAGTAGGATCCTTCTCCTAACCATCCGACATTTGACATCCGACATGGTGATTACAGCAGCAGTAAAAGGAATTTATCTCACCCTGGGATTGTTTTGATTGGTCAAAGGACAAGTCAGACTAGCACAAAGTCGGATCAAAGTAGTATCCTGTTCATGAATGTCGGATGGATGTCGGACCAATGTAGGATCAATGTAGGACTGATGTCGCAGAGCAAAGTAGGATGAAAGTCGGATGAATGTCGTGTCGTATCAGTGTGAACTGCACCCATTCCTTAACAGCATGGAAATCAACTTACAGTATGGAAATCAAAATTCATACTAGGTGGTACATGACTCAAAGATTACACATTATTTCTGTAGAAGTTCCAGACATCTGTTTCTTAAGGCTGTCCCTCTGTAGGTTAATTTGATCATATTTTTTTGGAGCTGCAGGGTACTTTATCCCTTATGGCAAGATACCAGATCGCTAAAAGGTCAGCCAAGGACTTCAGCAAAATCTATGTGCCTAACTTTCGTCCCTATCCCAGATGTAGCCTACCACGTAATGCTACGTATACTGTTTACAGAGGCACAATGGGTAATAGCCTTTAATTGGCGTTCCCTTTCTTTCCTGTTCTCCCAGGCTCTTACCAAGCCAGACTCCCTGATGCTTGTGGAAAAAGGATTTTGTACAATTCATAACTCTATACAGTGTTTTCATGATAAATTGGATATTTAACAATATCCAAATTTGGATATGTAACAACACTATTCAAGTGCTGCTGACCTGTATGCCATTTAGTTTAACCATGTTTGTGTCCTTCCATATCACATATTGGATACTGTATGTTTCACATGCTGGAGTTTTTTGTATGCTTTAGAAGTCTATGTATTGCTGTGATACATGATTGGTTTCCTAAAACTGTCCAGAAAATCAGTTGTAAAAAAAAAAAAAATCTGAATGCACTGCATTCACTATGTTGTACATGGGTACTCCTCACCCCTGCATTGTTGCAATATTGTTGTACATTATACATATACCCTGTCTTGCATACACTATGTTGTACATGATGCTCCTAACCCCTGCACTGAATTCACATCAGGGGTGTCTAAACTTTTGACCTTCCTGAGCCACATTGGAAGAAGAGGAATCGTTTTGGGCCACACATAAAATACACAAACAATAAGGATAGCTGATGAACAGTTGGGCACTACGCATTGTAGTGTGTCATTGCAGTTTTACTGCAGTGTATTTTTTTTTATATAGTTTTGACAGTCCTTAAGTTAAAGTGCACCAAACACCACTTTCCATTGATTAAAGTGCATCCAATTTCCCATCTCTATTACCTTTTAGTAATATGCCCCCTCACCCCATCAGGTCTGGGAGGCCAACAAGGAGAGGAAGATGTTCCAATGCCACTGCGAGGGGCCCAGCAACGGATGTGTCCACAGGCAAAGGTGCCAGTGCCATCCAGCCACAGCATGTAGAGGAGGTGGTGGACTTGCTTACTAAATTAAACCATCCTCATCCTCCTCATCCTCTGTCATCCAAGCAGAGACTAGTGCACAGTCTACTGCAGCTGCCAAAGCAGCCTATTCTGCCTCGTTCACAGCTACTCATGCCATAGCCCCAGCATCATGCATGGAGGAGTCAGCTGAGTTATTTGAACACAGTGCCAGCCACTTGCTCCTTGACGATGCACAGCCATTACTCTGGTTCTGAAGTTGAGGAAGGTAGGAACATGAGCCTACAGAGAGGGGAGAACACTGATAAACAACAAATTGACAGTCATGTTCCGCCTGCTGCAGCGTATTGCCAAGTTGGCTCCAGTGATGATGAGGATGGAGGGGATCATGATGATGAGGTCACTGATGTGACTTGGGTGCCAGATAGAGCAGAGGAGGAAAGTGAGGGTGGGGTAAAACCCCAATGAGGCAGCCATCATGGAAGCGTAGAGAGCAGCCACCGTATGACATCCAATTGTGGAGCTGTTATCTCCCAGCCCACTTCCCACAGCTCAGCTGTGTGGGCCTTTTTTAGCATATATGCAGCCGATCGCAGGTTGCAATTTGCAAACTTTGCCTCAAGCAGATCAAGCGTAGCAAAAACACCAGCCATTTGGGTACCACATGCTTGACAATGCATTTAACCTCCCATCACTCAGCCCGTTGGAAAGAGCACCTGAAAGCCACACAGAAGGGATGCAATTCTTCTCCTCCTCACTCCTCACCTTTCAGGTCTACCCTCGCTATATATCATGACCTCTCACCAGCTTCCACTGACAGGGATGATGGAATAGCGAAGGGTATCACAGGTCTTTGCAGCACACCACCAGCTGTAGAGTTTCACAGGCAAATTTCTCTTCCTCAGCTGCTGCAGTGAAAAAAATACAGTCACTGCCACCCACATGCCCAGCATCTGAATTCCAACTTGTCCAATTTGCTGGTTTTACAACTCCTGCCTTTCCGTCTGGTGGATTCTGCCTCCTTCCGTGAATTTGCTGTACCACAATGGCAGGTTTCCAGCGGCTATTTCTTTGCATGTAAGGCCATTCCAGCTCTGTGCCATCATGTGGAAGGCAATGTTGTGGCATCGTTGGGCAAGGCACTCAGCAGCAAGGTCTACGTTACTGCTGACATGTGGTCCAGCAAACATGGTCAGGGACGATTTATTTAATTCACAGCACACTGGATAACTCTGCTTGCAACTAGGAAGGATGCAGGACAGGGCTCAGTGCTGGAGCCACGTCTCCATACAGCTGGGGGTGATGATTTGTTAGCTCCACTTCCCCTTCCTCCTCCTCCATGCCCTCCTCTGCTGAATTTTCTTATGAACCACCAGTACCCTCTAAGCGTTCAATGGGCTATTCAACGAGTCAGGCTAAAAGATGCCATGCAGTGCTTCAGCTGGTCTGTCTAGTGGACAGGAGCCACACCTGAGCAGAGATTTTTTCAGCTCTTCAGGGACAGGCCCAGATGGGGTTCATGCCACGCCAGCTTGAGCCAGGAATAGTGGTGTGCGATAATGGTACAAACCTGCTGTCCGCACTTTGACAGGGAAAGTTAACACATGTGCCATGTCTGGTACATGTCCTCAATTTGGTGGTGCAGCGTTTCTTAAACAGGTATCCAGGGTTGCAAGATCTACTAAAGCAGACCAGAAGAGTCTGTAGCCATTTCAGATGGTCATACACAGATAGTGTTCAGTTGGCTGAAATTCAGCGGGCATTTCACCTGCCTGTAAACCGCCTAATTTGTGACATGCCCACCAGGTGGAACTCGACTTTGGCAAAGCTGCAGCAGCTGCACATGCAGCAGAGGGCCGTCAACAAGTACCTGTGTAAGTATGGCACAACGACAGGTTCAGGCCGGCTCGACTTTTTTTCCCAATGCCAGTGGCTGATGATAAACAGTACTGTCACCATTTGAGGAGGCCACAAGGATGGTAAGTCGTGACAATGCATGCATCAGTGACACAATCCCTGCTGTGTTCCTGCTGGAGCAGACTCTGCGTGGCATTATGGACAGGGCACACAATGCAGAGCAGCGGGAGGAAGAGGAGGACTTCCTTTCCTCTCAAGACACCATTCTTGCGACACACAAGAGGGGAGGGAAGAGAAGGAGTATTCTGGCAGTTTTGGAGACATTGAAGCAAAGGAATACATACGTCTAACCTTAAATGATAGTTTTCTGTCCCCAGAACCCTTGGGAATAGTATGTGACTGGGAGGAGGGATGTCCAAATACTGTAATCCTCAGTGGCCTCGAGGACTCATGGAAAAGCTTGTTTTGAGGCTTCTGTTGGTCAAAGGAAGGGCGGTGGAGGGCCACCTCAGTGATGTATTTCAATTTTTTTTTTAGTCCTTGGCACCCAGGCTTATCAGCTTCCACATCCCATCAGCAGCGTCTGCATCATATGGTGGAAGATTATCTAGAACGAAAACAGACATGGAGAACTTTCCAGTTGACAATCATGGGTCATGAGAACAGACCACTGGCCAGAACTTGCCCAGTATGCAATTGAGCTGCTGGGCTGACTTGTATCCAGCGTGCTTTCCGAACGGGGCATTCAGTGCTGCCGGAGGTTTTGTGACAGATAAAAGGGCACGTCTGTCCACAGACTCCGTTGACAGGCTGACATTCATCAAAATGAATCATTCCTGGGTTAGTAGCAGCTATCAAGCCCCTGATGCCGATGTTGCCAATTCAGAGTTTTTGGGACGTGCAATCCATACAAGACTGTCTAGGCTTCCTAGCTTTGTAGGTGTTGATTCTATCAGGAAGACAATTTTTTGGCATAGGTTTCATGGGCACAATTAACACCCAAGGACCAATTTTTCTGCACTTATTTGACAGGTGCTTATAATTTTATTTTTTTACACCAAGGCCAATTCTTGCTTTCCTCAAGAGTACCTCTATAGGGTTATGGTGTGAAGGCACTACCAACACCCAAAGACAAATTTTTCCGCCACTGTTTGACGGGGCATGTATCTTCCATTTTTTTCAGTAAGGCCAATTGCTTTTATCAACAGTACCTCTATATGGTTACAGTGTGAAGGCACCACCAACACCCGAAGCCCAATTTTTCTGCACCTGTTATTTCTATCTAAAGTCTGCGAAACAGACACCAGAATTTATCCAAAAAAATGAATCTTGTTCCGAGTGCACTAAAATGTGGCTTCATCATACAGACTAAATAAACAAAAACTAAAACTCGCGCTTATGGAGACATACAAAAATAAATGACAAGTGAAAAGAAATTATTATATGCGCAGCTGCTACAGCATAAGGCACTAACACCTTGAGAGATAAAAAATTATAAAATGCAGCGCTAGCGAATATAAATGTGCTCAATACAAACGTATGTGTGAATGTCAACCATCTAAACCTTTCGGGATGATGGTACACACTATTAGTGAAAAGATTATGCACCAATGATTGGTGTCACCAGAAATGCAGTGGGTGTAATACTAAATGTTACCACTAAAAAGTGATCAACTAAGTAAAACCAGAAAATATACTGTGCAAAACATTAAATGAACTGAACAACCAGGCAAATAGCTCTAGGAGTAATTCACAGTACTACAGATGGTTTTCAACATCAAAGAAATAATGTCCCATTTGCAACAGTGGTTGTAATATAGAAGGAAGGGAAAAAAAAAAAAAAAATGCTTTAAAATAAAATAAAAGTCACCCAACATCCAACTTCTAGGACCAATAATGTTCGGTGAAATTCAACAGTTGGCTCAATAGCAGCAGAGATCAGAGGACCATGTGGGGAATAAAAAGAAAAAGCAACTTGTGAAGTACCGCTTAGGAACAGATTAACAATACGCTGTTATTGGGAAAACTCACAAGCCTTCAATGATAACCGAGCGTCAGTGTGTTCCGGGTTCACAACGGCGTGCGTTCCACAAGAACCGGAAGCAGCGTCACTGGTTCTTAGTGTTGACCGGAAATTTGTCAATGCATTTCGCCCCTCCTCCAGGGCATCATCATTGATGATGCCCTGGAGGAGGGGCGAAATGCATTGACAAATTTCCGGTCAACACTAAGAACCAGTGACGCTGCTTCCGGTTCTTGTGGAACGCACGCCGTTGTGAACCCGGAACACATTCTTCCAACTTCCGGGGTCTCTTCTTCTGCTCTCTCTGGTGTAGTCTCTGCGCTCTCTGGTTCTTCTCCCGCTCTTCGGTGCCTTCTTCCTTCTGCCGGGCGCCTCCGCTATCTTCTTCCAGCTCTTTTGCTAGCGGCGGCTTGGTCTTCTCCGTAGTCTTCTTCCCTCTTCTCTTCTTCGATGTTGACACGGCGCTGCCTCCCGCTGTAATGCCGTGTGTGCGGTGCGCAGCGACTTATATAGGCATGGGGCGTGGTCACCGGGTGATGCCACCCAGTGACCCCGCCCCTGTATGACGTCACAGTCCCATCATTCCCCAGGACTGTGACGTCATAAGGGGGCAGGTTCTCTTGGTGGCATCACCCGGTGACCACGCCCCATGCCTATATAAATCGTATATAAATCGGGGCGCCCCTCTGCCCCAAAGCACCCACCCCCCCATGTTAAGGGGCATGCGGCATAGTACGGTTCAGGAGGGGGGCGCTCGCTCGTCCCAGCCCCCTTTCCTGACCGGCCGGGCTGCGTGCTCGGATAAGGGTCTGGTATGGATTTTGGGGGGACCCCCACGCCGTTTTTTCAGCGTAGGGGTTCCGCTTAAAATCCATACTAGACCTAAAGGCCTGGTATGCTCCTGACGGTTTTTTATTTAAAATTTGGCGTGGAGTTCCCCCTCATGATTCATACGTACTGTGCTCAGAACGCAACACATCTGCAAATCAGATGCGTTTCCATAGAACATAATGGGCAGACAATTCGCACCGCAATGCCTAGAAAACGCACACGTTTTTTGGGCAATGCGCAGTGCGAATGCATCACACATATGTGAACCAGCCTCATTGAAATCAATATATTTTAAAATGTTATGCGAATTGGATGCGGTTTAAGCTGCAACCAATTCGCATAGGTGTGAACGGGGCTTAAAGGAATTTTTCATTTTTATTGTTTTACTTAAATTTTACTTTTACTTTTACATCATTAAATCACTGCTCATTTAAAAATTATCTTTTTTAAAAATGTTTTTTACATTGATGCATGTCCCCCAGGGCAGTACCAGGACCCCCTTACCCTTTGTTTTCCCAATAAATTGCATATAAGCCTTTAAAATGGGCACTTTTGATTCTTCCACTTGAGTCCCATAGATTTTAATGGGGTTCTTTGTTCGGCTCTGAACGTTTGCAATGTTCTAAAGTACTTTATATTCTTTAACCCTTTAACCCTGCACTGTATCCTTTTTTTTTCTTTTTTTTTTTTATGAATACAGCTTTATTTGTGTCTTTTCTATCTGCCTGGGGAGGCTGAATACTTAGTTCTGTGATTTAAAGCTTTTATATTTAAATGATCAATAGGTTCAAGGGAGATCAATCTATAACTAAAGTGGAAAATTTCTTAATAAACAATGTATTGTTTCAATAAGAAAAATCTCAGATCAGACAGCAGAAAAGAAGTGCCTAGCACATCACGTATTAAACTTAGCAATCAGCAGACACACCTTAGGAGAAATACAATATCTCCCTCCGCCTTTCATTTCCTTCTGTATTTTAGGTTTTGGAGCACAGTGGATGTGAAAACCCTGTATAATAAACATAAGCCTTTGTTTTTACAGCATGTCTGTTCTTCAGAGAACGAAAATCACGTCTTTGGCCTGAAGACACTTTTACAACCAAAAAAATACAGGAATAAAAAATCGACTCAGCATCTTTACACATAGGTGGCATTTGATTTGTATTTGCCCCCGGAGAGCATATTATTTTGTGATTTTACCTGCTGGGATGTTCTCTGTCTTAATGTTCTTAAGATTGGCTCATCGACAGTTCATTATCTGCAAGGCTTAAAGTTTAATTGTTACATGGCATGCAATTTACAATGTTTGGTATTTAGATAATGCTGCCGTTATTAGTGTCTCGGAGACACGGTGCTAAGAATTCCTCTGTGGCTGGTAACACGGCCCTGCTAATAATGCCAGTGAAATCTTTATTATTTTTCAAGAATACGAAATGTAAATTATAAAAAAAGTCTGCAGTAAACAGAATTAATTTAAATGGATTCATGAATATGTCAGAGTCCTGCAAATGGCTTGCCTGATGAGCGCAGGTTAAATCCAAAGGTTTTCCTAATTGGAAATTGACATGACCTGGCTTTAAAGGGACTCTGTCATGTTAGAATTATTGAGGCTACCATTGCTGAGCTCTTCTAGTTCCCTTAGGCCCCTTTTACACTGGGGCGATAGGGGCGTCGGCGGTAAAGCGGCACGTTACCGTCAATTTCGCAGCGCTATTCAGCTGCTAGCGGGGCGCTTTTACCCCCTGCTAGCGGCCGAGAAAGGGTTAAAACCACGGCAAAGCGCCTATGCAGAGGCGCTTTGCCGGCGGTATAGCTGCGGTGCCCCATTCATTTCAATGGGCAGGAGCGGTGGAGGAGCGGTATACACACCGCTCCTTCACTGCTCCAAAGATGCTGCTAGCAGGACTTTTTTTACCGTCCTGCTAGCGCACCGCTCCAGTGTGAAAGCTCTCGGGGCTTTCACACTCGAGAGACAGCAGCGGCTGTTTCAGGTAGATTTGCAGGTGCTATTTTTAGCATTATAGCGCCTGCAAAGCGACCCAGTGTGAAAGGGGTCTTACTAGCATGCTAAAGATTTGGCTTTAACAGTTTTAAAATTTCTGACCCAAAAAAGTATAAAGATAAAGAATTCTGACACTTATATGTCACTCATTTACAAAATTCTTCTTTTGGGTCTCAGACTCAAGTCAGAACAAAAGATTATAGCGCACACATACAAAAATTAAATTTAAATCCTGCAAGGCTTTATAAAGTACCTGAACATATTAAGCAAAATATGGGGATTTGGTCACAACATATGGCCATACAGTGCTTAAGCCCACTACTGCGTGAAGGTACCCCATTTTTAGTGGGTCGTACACTATTCATAGAATGAAAGATCCCACTTCTCAACTATGGGAGAAACTAAGGATGAGCTCCGGCGTGTTCGCATAGTACACGTGTAGAGCCTGCCAGGAAGTCGGCACCGCGCTGCGCTAATCACAGCCAGGGAGACATTTCCCAATCTCTGCAGCCGAGCATCGGGAAATGTCTCCCTGCCTGTCATTAGCGAAGCGGGGCCGACTTCCTGGCGGGCTCTGCACGTGTACTATGCGAACATGCCGGAGCTCATCCTTAGGAGAAACTCCTCTTTATGAGAGAACTAAAAGGACTCCTCCTATATCAGATGGACACTGATTAGAAGTACTGGTGGGAGAAGATGGGGTGCTCCATCCCAAGGGGTCTGGTCAGAAGTGAAAACATATCAGGGGAGGGCTGGCGGTCTTAGGCCTGGGGGGGCAAGTCCAGTCAAGTGGCTCATTGAACCGTCGAATCAGCTCACCGTCCATGGCCGTCGAATCAGCTCACCTGGTTTTTCAATGCAGCCTCACCAGTGCCCATCAGTGCAGCCAACTCCAGTGCCCATCAATGCAGCCTGATCACTGGGGCAGGTTACATGGGGTGTATGGGGGAGATGAGGGGGTCAGCTAGGGGTGTTAGGGTCTCTCACCTCAGCGATCTCAGCTCAGCAGGTCCTTGCACGCCACGGTTTCCTGGGGGGGGGGTAATGCTCCTGATCCTGGGGTCAAGTTGCAGCCAGCGCCCAGCCCTGCAGCCCTGCGTCCCGACTCCCTGGCACGCCCTGCCTCTGCCTGCTTCCAAGAATCCAGTCCCAGGGAGTTGTAGTTTCCTCTGCGCTGCTGTGTTTTCCACCCATCAGAAGCTTGGGTGCGGACTACAACTCCCGGAATGCAACAGCTAGTGGTCAGCCGCCATGGCCATGCCCCCGGCCCGACTTCCTAGACCAGAATAAAAAAGAAAATGGTAGCGGGCAGCGGCTGCCGGCCATTTTGAACATAAGTTAGGGTGGCCTGGGAGGCAATTGCCACCCTGCCCTCTGACCCAGCCCTCCCCTGACCCATATAACAGACAAAAAAATACTTGGGGGCACACCCTAACTATGCATTACATTAAAGATGGTGCTGCTATAAGACCATACAAACAGAACAAAAGATTATAGCGCACACATACAAAATTGACACAGTAGTGGGCTTAAGCACTGTATGGTCATATGGTGTGACCGAATCCCCATGTTTTTGCTTATTTGCTTAATATGTTCAGGTGCTTTAAATAGCCTTGCAGGATTTAAATGTCATTTTTGTATGTGTGCGCTATAATCTTTTGTTCTGTTTGTATTCTTATAGCAGCACCATCTTTAATGTAATGCATTGTTAGGGTGTGCCCCCCAAGTATTTATTTGTCAGACTCAAGTCAGGCACATCAAGGGAATCTAGCATTTTCTTCAAGAGGCCAGCAGTGGTAGCCACTATACAGTATTATCATTATACAGGATTTATATAGCGCCAACAGTTTGTGCAGCGCTTTACAACATGAGGGCAGACAGAACAGTTACAATACAATTTAATACAGGAGGAGTCAGAGGGCCCTGCTCATTAGAGCTCAGAATCTAGGAGGAAGGGTCAAGTGAAACAAAAGGTAATAACTGTGGGGGATGATCTGATGGATAAAGTAAAAGTACAGTTTTTAACCACTTAAGCCCCGGACCATTTGGTAGCTAAAGGACCAGACATGAATTCAGAATTTTGCACTGCGCTGCTTTAACTGTAAATTGTGCGGACATGCAATGTTGTACCCAAACGAAATTTGCGTCCTTTTCTTCCCACAAATAGAGCTTTCTTTTAATGGTATTTGATTGCCTCTGCGATTTTTATTTTTTGCGATATAAACGGAAAAAGACCGAAAATTTTGAAAAAAAATGATATTTTCTACTTTTTGTTATAAGAAAAATCGAATAAACTCAATTTTAGTCATACATTTAGGCCAAAATGTATTCAGCCACATGTCTTTAGTAAAAAAAATGTCAATAAGCGTATATTTATCGGTTTGCGCAAAAGTTATAGCGTTTACAAACTAGGGTACATTTTCTGGAATTTACACAGCTTTTAATTTATGACTGCCTATCTCATTTCTTGAGGTGCTAAAATGACAGGGCAGTACAAAACCCCCCCCAAATGACCCCATTTTAGAAAGTAGACACCCCAAGGAAATTGCTGAGAGGCATGTTGAGCCCATTGAATATTTTTTTTTTTTGTCCCAAGTGATTGAATAATGACAAAAAAAAAAAAAATTACAAAAAGTTGTCACTAAATGATATATTGCTCACACATGCCATGGTTATATGTGGAATTGCACCCCAAAATACATTCTGCTGCTTCTCCTGAGTACGGGGATACCACATGTGTGGGACTTTTTAGGAGCCTAGCCACGTACGGGACCCCGGAAACCAAGCACCGCCTTCAGGATTTCTAAGGGCGCAAATTTTTGATTTCACTCCTCACTACCTATCACAGTTTTGAAGGCCATAAAATGCCAAAATAGCACAAAACCCCCCCAAATGACCCCATTTTAGAAAGTAGACACCCCAAGGAAATTGCTGAGAGGCCTGTTGAGCCCATTGAATATTTTATTTTTGTGTCCCAAGTGATTGAATAATGACAAAAAAAATAAAAAATTACAAAAAGTTGTCACTAAATGATATATTGCTCACACATGCCATGGTTATATGTGGAATTGCACCCCAAAATACATTCTGCTGCTTCTCCTGAGTACGGGGATACCACATGTGTGGGACTTTTTAGGAGCCTAGCCACGTACGGGACCCCGGAAACCAAGCACCGCCTCCAGGATTTCTAAGGGCGCAAATTTTTGATTTCACTCCTCACTACCTATCACAGTTTTGAAGGCCATAAAATGCCAAAATAGCACAAAACCCCCCCAAATGACCCCATTTTGGAAAGTAGACACCCCAAGCTGTTTGCTGAGAGGCATGGTGAGTATTTTACAGCTCTCATTTGTTTTTGAAAATGAAGAAAGAATTTTTTTTTCTTTTTTTTCTTTTTTTTTTTCAATTTTCAAAACTTTGTGACAAAAAGCGAGATCTGCAAAATACTCACAATACCTCTCAGCAAATAGCTTGGGGTGTCTACTTTCCAAAATGGGGTCATTTGGGGGGGGGTTTTGTGCCATCTGGGCATTCCATGGCCTCCGAAACTGTGATAGGCAGTGAGAAGTGAAATCAAAAATTGACACCCTTAGAAAGCCTGAAGGCGGTGCTTGGTTTTTGGGGTCCCGTACGCGGCTAGGCTCCCAAAAAGTCTCACACATATGGTATCCCCGTACTCAGGAGAAGCAACAGAATGTATTTTGGGGTGTAATTCCACATATGCCCATGGCATGTTTGAGCAATATATCATTTAGTGACAACTTTGTGCAAAAAAAAAAAAAAAAAAAATTATTTTTTCCGCAACTTGTGTCAACATATAAAATATTCCATGGACTCGACATGCCTCTCAGTATATAGCTTGGGGTGTTTACTTTCCAAAATGGGGTCATTTGGGGGGGTTTTGAACTGTTCTGGCATTTTATACACAACATTAGGAAGCTTACATCCACTCTTCTAACCACTTGAAGACAAAGCCCTTTTTGACACTTTTTGTTTACATGAAAACATATTTTTTTTTGCAAGAAAATTATGTTGAACCCCCAAACATTATATATATTTTTAAAGCAAAGGCCCTACAGAATAAAATGGTGGGTGTTGCATTTTTTTTTCTACACAGTATTTGCGCAGCGATTTTTCAAACGCAATTTTTTGGGAAAAAATACACTTTTTTTAATTTTAATGCACTAAAACACACTATATTGCCCAAATGTTTGATGAAATAAAAAAGATGATCTTAGGCCGAGTACATAGATACCAAACACGACATGCTTTAAAATTTCGCACAAACGCGCATTGGCGACAAACTACATACATTTTTAAAAGCCTTTAAAAGCATTTACAGGTTACCCCGTTAGATTTACAGAGGAGGTCTACTGCTAAAATTACTGCCCTCGATCTGACCTTCGCGGTGATACCTCACATGCATGATGCAATTGCTGTTTACATATGACGCCAGACCGACGCTTGCGTTCGCCATTGGGCAAGAGCAGGGCAGGACAGGGGTGCTTTTTTTTTTATTATTAATTTTGCTTTTTTATTTTATTTTTAAACTGTTGCTTCCATATTTATTTATTTTTATCACTTTTATTGTTATCTCAGGGAATGTAAATATCCCCTATGATAGCAATAGGTAATGACAGGTACTCTTTTTTGAAAAAACTGGGGTCTATTGGACCCTAGATCTTTCCTCTGCCCTCAAAGCATCTGACCACACCAAGATCGGTGTGATAAAATGCTTTCCCAATTTCCCAATGGCGCTTTTTATATCCGGGGGGGGGGCATTCCCTCCCACTGCTTGTAAAAGCAGTCCAGAGGCTAATTAGCCACTAGGATTGCTTTTACATGAAATCCGGCCGCTGGCTGAAAAGAATGATACCAAGATGATACCTAAACCCGCAGGCATCATTCTGGTATAAACATTCAAAGTCCAGCAACATACCAATACGTTGCTGGTCCTTGTTGGACATGTATTGTAATCTTTTTTTTCATGCAGCCAGTTGGCTGAACGAAAAAAAAAGATTGATCGGTGGGTATGCCCACCATTAGAATACCGCCCTTCATCCACCCACTTCTAATGATGGGCATACATGCACCATTTATATATGCCGAAGCATGGGGGCATCTTCTCGCAAAAGTTATGCCGCGTACACATGGTCAGACTTTTCCACGGGCAAGCCTCCGTCGGAATTTCGACCGTATGTACGCGGCATTAGGAGCAAAATCGCTCCTGCTGCCCCAATGCTTCGGCATATTTGCTTTTTTTTTTTAACTGTGGTGGTGAAATCACCTCCTACAGCACTGGAGTCGCAGGGATCAGGCCTGTCTCTGCGAACGCTGCAGTTATGTGTGTTGTGTTTTGCAAGTGACAGTGATCGATCGATACTGCACTTCGGTGGCCTGGGCTGGACGGAGGGGCAAAACGCAGGTGCTAGCAGGTATCTGGGCTGATCCCACTAACAGTGCGTTTTTGGGAACCCTAAACTGCTGGGGACGCTAGTATAGATCTGATCAGATCAGATATTGAGCTGATCAGATACTATACCACTAAGGGGGGTGTATGCTTCACGTGTGGGTGTTAGCGCTACTGGCACTAACCTGACGCTGCCTGGGGTGTGACGCAGACCCTCTCTGACGCTAAAACCTAACTGATATCACCCGCCGGGCGATCAGGGGGTTAAACCTTTATTGGGTTATATACGGCGGGTGCCCTGACACTATAAAAAGCAAACTAACTAACCAGCGTCACCCGTAACACTTATATGATGATCACTGGTGAAAGGGTTAACTAGGGGCAATTAGGGGGTTAAAACCTTTATTAGGTAATATATGGGGGTACCTGACGCTATATAAAAACCTGACGGCGAACCTAAAAAAAAATTACTGGCTACCTATTGGCATCACCGACACTAAGACAACGATCATAAAAACGATTGCTTAGCGACAGTGGTGATAGGGGGTGAAAGGGTTACCTGGGGGGCGATCAGTGGGTTAAACCTTTATTAGATAATATATGGGGGTACCTGACGCTATAAAAACCTGCGGCGAACCTAAAAAAAAATACTGGCTACCGATCAGCATCACCGACGCTAAGACATCGATCAGAAAAATGATCGCATAGTGACGGCGGTGCTAGGGGGTGAAAGGGTTACCTGGGGGGTGATCAAGGGGGTTACACCTTTATTAGGTAATATATGGGGGTACCCGACGCTATAAAAACCTGCGGCGAACCTAAAAAAAATTACTGGCTACCGATCAGCATCACCGACGCTAAGACATCGATCAGAAAAATGATCGCTTAGCGACAGTGGTGATAGGGGGTGAAAGGGTTACCTGGGGGGCGATCAAGGGGGTTAAACCTTCATTAGGTAATATATGGGGGTACCCGACGCTATAAAAACCTGCGGCGAACCTAAAAAAAAATTACTGGCTACCGATCAGCATCGCCGACGCTAAGACATCGATCAGAAAAATTATAACTTAGTGACAGTGGTGATAGGGGGTGAAAGGGTTACCTGGGGGGCGATCAAGGGGGTTAAACCTTCATTAGGTAATATATGGGGGTACCCGACGCTATAAAAACCTGCGGCGAACCTAAAAAAAATTACTGGCTACCGATCAGCATCACCGACGCTAAGACATCGATCAGAAAAATGATTGCTTAGTGACGGCGGTGCTAGGGGGTGAAAGGGTTATCTGGGGGGTGATAAGGGGGTTAAACCTTTATTAGGGGGGGTTAGGGGGCTACACTGGACCTAAAACTAAATGTAGTGACACTTTTACAGTCACAAATGTCACTGATTGCAGTGATCACTAAATAAATGGTCACTGCAATCAGTGACACTGTGACTGGGGGCTGGGGGGTGATCTGGGGGTGTCTGGGGGGGCCTGGGGGGCGATTTATGTGCCTATGTGTCCTGGTGTCAGTGTGCTGTTTTGTGTGCTAACCTGGCATCTTCTCCTGTACGGCGCTCGGTATATGTGAGCGCCCCAGGAGAGATGACATCACTTCCTCCTTCCTGGCAGGCAGGGGAAGCTCTCTCATTCGCCGGGAGCGATCGAGAGGGGGTGGCCGGAATCGAACGGCCGTCCCCTCATGCCGGATCGCTCCCGAAGGTAAAACGACCGCTCACTGTAAAGAAGGGGGGTCCGATCGGACCCCCCAACTATACAAAGGCAATCACGTATATGTACATGATTCTGCCTGTCGGTGCCATTCTGCTGACGTATATTTACAGTGGGCGGTCGTTAAGTGGTTAAGTGGGGGCCAGATAGGCTTCTCTGAAGAGAAGGGTTTTCAGGGATCGTCTAAAAGCAAGCAGAGTAGGAGATAGTTGGACAGATTGGGGTAGGGAGTTCCATAGGATAGGTGAGGCTCGGGAAAAGTCCTGGAGGCGAGCATGGGAGGAGGTGACAAGGGAACTAGAGAGCAGGATATCTTGGGAGGAACGAAGGGAACGAGTATGTTGGTGTTTTGAGACTAGAATAGTTATGTAGCTGGGGGCCGAGTTGTAAATGGCTTTGTAAGTTGTTGTTAGAATTTTGATCTAAATTCATTGGGTGAGTGGAAACCAGTGGAGGGATTGGTAGAGAGGGGTAGCAGACACTGAGCAGTTTGTAAGGTGGATGAGCCTGGCAGCAGCATTCATGATGGACTAAAGGGGGGATAGTCTATGTAAAGGTATTCCCGTGAGGAGAGAGTTGCAGTAGTGGAGGCGAGAGATTACTAGTGAACTAGAAGCTTTGTGGTGTCATTGGTTAGGAAGTGGCATATTTTGTAGATGTTGCGGAGGTTGAGACCGCAAGATTTTTAAAGTGTTTGGACATGGGGCTTAATGAATAGTTCAGAGTCCAGCGTTACACCTAGAACCCTGGTATGCGGGGTCGGGCTGATAGCAGTGCTATTGATCTTGACAGAGAGATCAGGGGCAGAGGCACATGGAGAAGAGCTCAATTTTGGATAGATTGAGTTTGAGGAGGTGGTGTGACATCCAGGCTATGTCTGTTAGTAAATTAGTGACACTTCCCTGTTGACAGTGTCACTTTAAAATGTTCCTAAGGTAGGCACAATTTTGCAGTGCAGGCCCCCTGAGGTGTCTATACAGTAAGGTGACCAGATTTTTAAATTGAAATCTGGGGACAGATTTTTTTTATTATTGGCAAATGGTAAACTATTTTATAAGCATATTTTCCTCAAATGATATATGCCATGTATGCGGTATATGTCTATGGAATGATGGTATGATGAATTTTTGGGGATATGACTACCAAATGTTAAGAAGATAAGATAGAGAAAAAAACTTTGAGGGAGGGATGGGGTGGCAAATCTGGGCAGGGGTAACTCCAGACAATTTTTTTGGGGGGTGCTACGGTGGGGCTTGAGGTAAAAGTGAGGGTGCTAATGCAGGGTGCTACCACACACGTGGGTGTGGCCAAAAGTGGGTGTGTCCAATGAGTGGGCGTGATCAGCAAATTGAGGTTTCTTCATGGCGTACTATGGTGATCAATATGTCCTGGCCTCTGTATACCAAAAAAATGTAAATGCAGCACAACCCTGCACTTCCTTTTTACAATTCTTCAAATGGACTTATAAGTGCAATGGTAAAACCTATAAAGGAATATCCAGTGCAAATCAACCAATGTATTGCAATAAAGTAGTGATATTGCAATAAAGTAGTGAAGGTGTCACCCCCTCTGCAAAAATATTTTGAGAAATTGCAAAGCTTCAATGTGCAAATAATGGTGAAATCCCCTATATACCGTATTTATCGGTGTATAACACGCACTTTTTTACCCTGAAAACAGAGGGTAAACAGTGCCTTGGTGTTATACGCCGATATCATGCTTTACCAACGGGGGGGGGGAGATCAGGCAGTCTGCCCCAGGAGCCACCCATTGGGGGGGTGTCAGGCCGGCCGTCCCGCCTCTCCTGGCCCTGGGACAGCGCTGCCTGCATAGTCTAAAGTTGAGAAAAAAATCACTTGCCAGCCCCTTCTCCTACACCGCTCCTCCTGTGTCAGTGTCATTGTAAAACAAAGCTTGTAAATATCTCAATAGCTCAGTTTTTTTTCTGGCTGCTCTCCTCCCCCTCCTCTGAGTGTAGCTTTAGATTGGAGGAGGAGAGCGGTCACATGACCATCTGTGTAACGTCAGAGGAGAGCAGTCATGTGACCAGGTCAGTGAAAAAAACTGAGCTATTGAGGTATATGGATGCTTCATTTTACAATAGGAGTGACACAGTAGGAGCAGTGTAGAAATGGCTGGCAGTGATTGTGTTCTTAACTGTAGAGGTATGCTGGCAGTACTGTCCCAGGAGACTGGGGGTCTCCTGGGAGTGCAGGGAGGGGGCTGTATACTGGAGAGGGGGACTGTATAATGGATGGGGGGGCTGTATACTGGGGAGGGGGCTGTAAAATGGATGGGTGGCTGTATACTGGATGGGGGGCTGTATACTGGATGGGGGAGCTGTGTACTGGGAGGGGGGCTGTATACTGGATGGGGGGCTGTATACTGGATGAGGGGGCTGTATACTGGGGAGGGGGGCTGTGTTCTGGATGGGGGGGGGGCTGTGTACTGTGCAGGGGGACTGTGTGCTGTAAAGGGGGCTGTGAAAACATTTCTTAAACTTCCCTCTTAAAATTTGGGTGCGTGTTATACGCCGATAAATACGGTATATAATTGTAGCTGGACCCCCGCAGGAGCCGCTTATATATGTTTGTTTTGTTGCGTACTCTGCCTCTCAACCCCAATAACAGTCTGCCCCTCTTGGCACACCTGGTAATAATGTTAGTGCAATGACCAATATTCTGTGGAAAAGTAACAGACGGTAACAGTATATATATTCAAGTAATCAACTGGAGAGCAATAATTGAGATTAAGAGCAATATAGCTCAATACTATATCCAGGCTGCTTTCAGGAGATTCCAAACTTGAGAATAACCCCAAGAGCAGAGGCACACTTAAATGGCAAATAAATCACAATATGACACTTTATATTGAAGTGGTTACCTCTACTCAAATGTTGCTCTATGAGTCCAGGCAGGAGGAGAGCAGAAGACTGACCCTCTTTATGTCAGACCTCTCTCTTCTGTCCCCTGACACCACAGACCCAACTACAAACACTATATTCAAATCAACATTCAATGGATTAGCTTCCCAGATAAACTGTCCCATCCACACACTGCATATACAGAGCCCTGTACTCTGCTACATGTCTTTGGTAAAAAAAAAAAATATCCCAATAAGTGTATATTAATTGGTTTGTGCAAAAGTTATAGCATCTACAAACTATGGGATATACTGGAATTTACACAGTTATGATGCTATACTGGTAATGGCAGTGATTATAGTGTGACTTTGATAGGGTGACAGGCAATTTGGCGCTAACAGACATTGGCTGGGAGGGTCACTAACTGACTCTGATGTCACTAATGACACTAATACAGTGATCAGTGATAATACTATACTGTACATTGAAACTGTACTAATGACACTGGCTGAGAAGTGGGTAACATCTGGGGGCAATCAAGGGGTTAATTCCATACCTCCCAACTGGCACGGATTCTGCGGGTTTTACCCGCATAGGCTCCTCCTTCCCGCAGTCCCGCGAGATGTACATCTTTCCCGCACAGCAGGAAGCATGAAGAGGAGGAAACATCAACCACCAGGTAAGCCTCCCCCCCGCGATCGGCGCCCCCCCCACTCAACAACTTTTTTTGGGACAATTTTTTTTTTCATATGTCCCGCGGCCCCCCCCCCCCGCTCAACAACTTTGATTAGCAGGGGAGCAGGGGAGAGGGGAGATCCGATTGTCCCGCGGTGGGACTTTTGAAAGTTGGGAGGTATGTAATTCTGTGCCTAACAAGTGTAATGTGTGCTGCTTTTACTTTACTATCTGGCTGTTTTTTCTCCCTGTTTTTCAGGGAGAACAACCAACCAGATCCCTGTTCATAGTACACAGAGGGGTTGATCTACTAAAGGCAAATAGACTGTGCAGTTGGCAAAGTGCAGTTTCACTCTGCAAGTGCAGTTGCTCCAGAGCTTTGTAAATAAGCAGAAGCTCTGCTGACTTCCATCATCCAATCATGTGCAAGCAAAAACTCTGTTTTTTTAAAGTTTCTTTGCATTCTTTTCAAAATGAAACTTTAACTCATTCACTAAAGCTCTGGAGCAGCTGCATTTGGTGAGTGAAACTGCATTTTGCAAAATGCACAGTCTATTTGCCTTTAGTAAATCAACCCCAGAGTTCTGTGTTTTGTGTGTGATTGGACCCAACCGATCATCTGATTTCAGATTAAATTTAAACTTGTGCTATGTCCGATAGCGCACTTTCCAAACTCGGAGGAAGGCTGTTCACGTACATGTACCTGATTGTGCCTGTACCTGCCACTCACTCGCAGTATATTTACTGTAAGTAGTTGGAAGGTAGTTAAAGTATGTCATGCCAACAGCTCTTGCAGAGAATACAGTGATGAGCACCAATTACACTGCAAACATTTTTGGCACAAAGCATTTAAAATACATCATTAGACACTGGGGTTGATTTACTAAAACTGGAGAGTGCAAATCCCGGTGCAGCTGTACATGGTAGCCAATCAGCTTCAATCAGCTTCTTACTTCCACTTGTTCAATTAAGCTTTGATGGGAAAAAAAAATGGAAGCTGATTGGTTTCTATGCAGAGCGGCACCAGATTTTGAACTCTCCAGTTTTAGTAAAGTAACCGCACTGACTTTTCTACTGAGTATTGCGATGGGTGCTGATGGCTTACAGGTTTGTGTAGGAGGCAAAATTCATGTGTTACACAACGTGTTATGGCTCCGCCACCCAGCTGAACATAATGTACAACTTATGCCTCGTACACACGACCGGTTTTCCTGACGAGAAAACTGCCATTTTTTAGATTGGTCGGGAAAACCGGTCGTGTGTATGCTCCCTAGCAGTTTTCCTGACAAGAAAACTGCCTGCAAAAAAATTAGAACCTGCTCTATTTTTTCCTGTTGTTTTTCCCGTTGTTCTTTTTCTCGACACAAAAACCGCTCATGTGTATGCTTTTCTGAGGGGAAAAAAAACACGCATGCTCAGAATCAAGTATGAGACGTGAGCGCTCATTCTGGTAAAACTAGCGTTTGTAATGGAGATAGCACATTCGTCACGCTGTAACAGACTAAAAAGCACGAGGCTGAAAAGCGCAAATCGTTTCTCACCAAACTTTTAATAACATGAGGATCAGCAAAAGTAGCCCAAAGGGTGGCGCCATTTGAATGGAACTTCCCCTTTATAGTGTCGTCGTACGTGTTGTACGTCACCGTGCTTTGGTCGAGCGTTTTTTTTGCCTGAACGTGTGTATGCAAGGCAGGCTTGAGAGGAATCACGTCGGGAAAAACGTTGGTTTTTGGCATGTCAGGAAAACCGGTCGTGTGTACGAGGCATTAGAGTGCGGGAGTTAGGACTATAACATATTGCATGCAGTGTGGGGGTAAGGAGTATAACATAAAACATACCAGGTAGTGTAGAGATGGACCACCGCACATGCTTGTAGGGGTATTAGCACGGGTGAAATCCATAAAAAAATGTACTGTATGTAGAATATGCGGTAGGTGCACTCCATGGGACTTGCAGCAGGAGGAATTTTCCAATGTAGTTTAATCAATGTCAACTTTTCTGCAGGGCACAGCCCAACTTTCTCAAGACGTCTTGAGAAAAGCGGGTTGTGCCCTGCTAAAACATTAACATTGTTTAAACTACATTGGAAAATTCCTCCTGCCGTAAGTCCTGTTGAGCACCTTCTGCCTATTCTACATACAAGATAGCATATACAGTACAGAGGTCAGCTGTTACATTGATCCAGCTTAGAACAGTGTAACTATACATGTGCCATGCCTGGCCATGGATGTTGGAAATCACTATAATGGGCACCATGACTACCGTGATTGCAGTTGTTTTCGGGGGGACCCGTGCCGAGCAGGTGCCCTGCTGCTTACTGAACAAAGGAGGTCACCTGCATGGGAACCATTCAGAGAACATTTTGCATTTTTCCCTAATGAATGCAAAGCGTTCTCTGATTGGACAGGTGAAGAGGAGGGGCAGTGATGTCTCGATCTACACCTTGTCCAGTCGGAGAATGCTTTACATTTATTGAAAAGATGCAAAGTGTTCTTTGAATGGTGCTAGTGCCGAACAAACAACCTTTTGGCCTCATGCCCACGGGCGTTTTTTCAGCCGCGTTTTTGAGCGTTTTTTACAGCTTAAAAACGCCTGTCCATGTTAGTCTATAGCTTCATGCCCACCTAGGCGTTTTTGAGCTGTAAAGAGCATAGGCGTTTGTAAGCTGTAAAAAAAACCCAGGGCCAGTGCGTTCCTCAGCGTCAGAATTAGGCAGAAAAAAACGCGAGCGTCAAAAAACGCACAAAAACGCGCACTAACGCGCAAAAAACGCGCGCTAACGCGCGGTCGCGTTTTTAGCTCCGACGTTTTTTTTTTGTTTTTTTTCAAAAAAAAAAAAATATTTACAATAACATGGACAGGCGTTTTTAAGCTGCAAAAAACGCAGCTGTAAAAACGCCAGCGGGCATGAGGCCTTTGTGTTCACTAAGCAGCAGGGCAGCCACTCGGCATGGAAGCTAGAGGCAATCACTATAGTAGCAGTGCCTACTAGAGTGATTTCTAGCTTCCACAGGCATTGGCCAGGTATGGTCCAAAGTGGACCAATGTAATTATACAAAAATATCCATACCTGGAATTCAGCTTTTCAATTTTCTTTAACAGACCGCAAGTTCACTTTAAATTCATCCCTTCCTTAGTTCTATTCCCCAGTATCCTGCCATAGAAGCATGTGTACTATTTGTCTTAATTATACACAGGCTTTGATACATTAATGTCAAATAGTGGTTTTATTTGCTCTTTAATATATGGGGCATCAGAGTTCTGTGAGCTGCCTTTGGTGCCCAAAGGGTTAATCATTCCGTGAAGAAAGATGTGTTTGGCTGCGACACTCAGCCCAGCGGGCTGTGTTCCAGCTCCAGTCACTTACACAGCCTGACCTTGGGCGAGTTAATCACCCCGCGCATTAGGTATTAGAAATGAGATTGTAAGATCGTCTTGCCAGCTAGGCCGTTATATTGTACTCTGCTCACTGGTGCATTCCTGGGTGGATTCATATAAGGATAAAGTATTATTGTTTCTATTCTTTAGTAAGAGGACGCCTGCAGCTAAATTGGCCCTGGGAATAGCAAACCACAGAATTGTCAAAATGATTATACAGAAGCTAATTTTTCAGGGTCATAGTTTAGATAAGGCCGCCATATTGCAGGGGCTGTCTGCAGCATGGGGCTCAATTTACTTGGGCGGTCCTGTTCCTATAAGGTACACTGTAGTCAAACTGTAAACCTTAAGATGGAAATACGTAGAGAACACAATGTACCTGCCCAAGGCTCTTACCTTTCATCCTGGTGTTTAGACCATTCCGCTGTGTAAACTTCTTTGATCACTTAAGCCTCGTACACATGATCAGATTTTCCGACGGGAATTGTGTGTTGACAGCCTGTTGGCAGAAAATCTGACTGTTTGTACGCTCCATCGGACAATTGTTGTCGGATTTTCCGCAGACAAATGTTGGATGGCATGCTTTAAAATTTTCCGTGGACAACGGTCTGTTGTCGGATTTTCTGATCGTGTGTACACAAGTGCGTCGGACTAAAGTCCAAAGTACAAACACGCATGCTCGGAAGCAATGCTCACCAAACACAACATTAGCAGAAGGTGTCCAAAGGGTGGCGGTAAAGAGCTAAAAAAATACGTAGTACGTACACAATTGTGTGCCGTTTGTATCCAAGACAAGTTCCTGGCCAATGTCCTTCGGACAAAAGTCTGAGGCTTTGTCTGCGGAAAATCCGATCATGTGTACGAGACTTAACAACCTGTTGTTCTATCAACACCTATTTCAGAGTGTTTCCCTCTGCATAGCGGGAGGTCCGATTTTCACCCATGGGGTCTCTCTGCAGTCCTCTTTGCATGTTTCTTCATTTTGCATGCCAACTGATGTCTATAGGAAACAAAAACCTATGCACCCGTTCACACCATAAGCAGTGTGTTGTAATGTACGTGCCTTCAGGCACTGAGGTGTGTTATATTAGTGTAGCTCATTTATAGGCTGTGATCGCACCCAAACTTATGATCAAGTAGGTCCTGCGGAATATATTTTTGGTGCAGGTCACTGTTTCAAATGTAATGTTACAAATAAAGTGCTCATTTTGAGCAGGTTGGTATGTTAGTTTAGGTTCAGTTTACTCAGCTAACACACCAGGTTAAAGATGAATTCCAGGTATGGATATTTTATGCATAGTTACACTGGTCCAGCTTGGACCATTGTCACTATCTACAGTGCCTTGAAAAAGTATTCCTACCCCTAATGTATTTTTATTGGGATTTTATGTGACAGTCCAAAACAAACTGCCACATAATTGTGAAGTGGAAAGAAAATGATAAATTGTTTTCTGAATTTTTTACAAATAAATACTGTATATACTCGAGTATAAGCCGAGATTTTCAGCCCTTTTTTTGGGGCTGAAAGCCCCCCCCCCCCCCCCCTCGGCTTATACTCGAGTCAGCGAAATTTTACATTGTAAATAGTACCTGAAAAAAAGTTGAGGCTGCGGTGTCCATCGTTCAAATCCCGCGGTCTCTTCCTGGTCCCTTCCGTGATAGGCGATTCTCAGCAGACACTCTCCGCCTATCACGAACGTTCTCTCATCCTCAGTTTCCCAGCAGACGTCTGTGATTGGCGGAACACCCAACACAGTGTCTGCTGGGAAACTGAGGATGAGAGAACGTTCGTGATAGGCGGAGAGTGTCTGATGAGAATCGCCTATCACGGAAGGGACCAGGAAGAGACCGCGGGATTTGAACGATGGACGCCGCAGCCTCAACTTTTTTTCAGGTACTATTTCCAATGTAAAATTTAAACAGTGAGGATAGGAACAGTGAGGATAGGAACAGTGAGGATAGGAAACAGTGAGCTAGGGAACAGTGAGCTAGGGAACAGTGAGGATAGGAACAGTAAGGATGGGAACAGTGAGGATAGGAACAGTGAGGATAGGGAACAGTAAGGATGGGAACAGTAAGGATGGGAACAGTAAGGATGGGAACAGTAAGGATGGGAACAGTAAGGATGGGAACAGTGAGGCATTGTTGACCCTCGGCTTATACTCGAGTCAGTAAGTTTTCCCAGTTTTTTGTGGCAACATTAGGTACCTCGGCTTATACTCGAGTCGACTTATACTCGAGTATATACGGTATGTGAAAAGTGTGGCGTGCATTTGTATTCAGCCCCCTTTACTCTGATACCCCTAACTAAAATCTAGTGGAACCGATTACCTTCAGAAGTCACCTAATTAGTAAATAGGGTCCACCTGTGTGTAATTTATTCTCAGTATAAAAATACCAGGACAGGGACGTGCGGTGATGTCAGTGGCTAGTGAGGCACTGGATAGTATTAGACTACTTTCACACTAAAGTGCTGGATGCGCTGGCGGTATAGCGGCGCTATTTTTAGCGCCGCTATACCGTATTTTTTTCCACGATTTGCAGGCGCTAGCAGGGTGATTTTAACCCCCGCTAGCGGCCGAAAAAGGGTTACAAACGCCCGCAATAACGCCTCTTTGCGGCGTTTCACGGTTGTTTTGGAGGCGCTACGCCATTGGTTTCAATGGGCAGGGGCGTTATAGGAGGGGTATTTTTACCGCTCCTATTGCGCCTCAAAGATGCGGCTTGCAGGAGTTTTTTACCCTCCTGCAAGCGCAACGCTCCAGTGTGAAAGCCCGAGGGCTTTCACACTGGATACAAAGTAGCAGCTTTTTTAGGGCGCTTTGCAGGCGCTATTTTTAGCGCAATAGCACCTGCAAAGCGCCTCAGTGTGAAAGGGGCCTTAGAGCCAGATACACACAGGTTACATACACTGTGAATGTTAGAAAAAGGGGATGAGACATATGTATAGAGAGCGAATGGTGCTGCGCAGTGCGCACCCTGGTAAATGAGCAAAAGGGCAGGCACCTCCAGGGATCCAACAGCCCCCCAGCCACCCGATACCCCAAGGGCCGGCGCCACCATGGATTTGATGCGACCTACAGGGAGCCATACCGGAAGGGGGAGCGCTACGTGGGGCGCGCACGGACAGGCGACCAGCACCTATGGAGGACATCAAAGACATCAATGTAGGATGCATGGGTGTTGCTTCCATACGATTCATAAATTATAGATTATCTAACATCCTATTATATAGGCAGATAGGAGGTCCATATATGTTGCCCTTACATTGTAGAAAGTAGGGATGTTGGTATATGGATTAATGAATTCTATTCATATGATGGGTGCAGCAGTGACTAAGTATCTTGTGTGTTGAGTGATAGTGAGGGAATGTGATGGATAAGGCAAGTGAAAGTGAAGCAAGGATGGGAAAATTATTAAGGACAAATAAATAGAAGACAAAAAACAAGGGACCAAAACAAGACAAAAACAAAGCCAAAAATGGTTAGTAAAAGTGAAAATGAAAATGTAAGTGAGTGAGAGTGAAGTTGGAGGAATGATGTGTAGTCGAAGGTGTGAAGGATTAAAGTGTGAATGTGAAAGGTGAGTTGGAATGAAGTGAAATGTTGTGAAAGTGATAGAAGGAAAATGAATTGAAAAATGTGTGTGTGAGAAGTGTGAAATGCTACAACCATATTGAAGTCAAAGCTGATTATAAGGGAACTAATCCCATTGATACTAAAAGGTTCCCAACCAAATCTTTGGGATATAACCCAAACGAAAAGGGAAAAGGGGAAAAGAAACAGTTGGCCTGTGTAGGCTGTTGAATACTTACAATAATCTGGACCTTCTGATCTGCCATGTTTGTGGAGCTGGGGATCAATGGGAGATCTACCCAGTTACCAGGTGTATTTATATGTGATCCTCAATGGAGGAAGATGTACTGAGATGATCCTCCCCCATGCGTCGCCTCACAGGGGCGACCATGCCGAAGGGCAAACCTCCCTGGATGGCTACCTCGGCGTCCCAGAAGGACATCGGTCCCCGACATCTGACGTCACCTCCGCCGTAAACCACGAGGCGTCTCGACGTCACGCGGGTGCACAACAGGTGTGCGCACACGAGCGGCGTGGAGATGCCCAGAGGAGATCGGGGACGCCGCTGGCAAGTGGAAACGCCCATTGAATGGGGACGGAGAGAACCTCCGCCGTCCATTGAGCGTGTGTTAGGAGCACAGATAACTGTACTCCTCCCCCTTGGCAGGAGGCCGCACCTATGGACGGCGCCAGCATGTCGGGACGGCGGGCGGCAGGGAGGCCACGGACACCCCACAGGAATCAGCCCATTAGGAAGCAGTATAGTGCATGAATTAAGCACAAATACTGAATTGTAGTTAGAAATTGAAAATTAAAGTGCATAGCCTTAGTAAATAAGTATATAGGTTAATATATTGACGAAGCTACGCAACATCAAAGCGAAACGCGTTGACGTCACGTGACGCCGGCAACGCAACCCCACAGCCTGACAGTGGAGATTGATGCACGGAGGACACCGGCAGACAGCAGCGCCGGACGCAGCGGTTTTTCGAAGTCCCGGTCGGCGCGTGTGCAGCGCATACAGAGCGAATTCTGGAATCTCCACGCTGCCATAAGATCCGCTACAAACCGGCGTGCAAAGACCGGCGGACAGCGAGACATCCCACCGCGACAAGGAGGATCGGTAGAGCACGGAGCCACAGCTAACTCAAAGGACGCTGAGCAACTGAGAGGGTAAAGTACCAACGGGAGTCCAGTGAACTAAACTGGCCCCGCTCAGTATGTCAGTGGTAACTGAATCCCTTTCCTTCTGAACACACTAAGAAGTTGATGTACACCTGTGGCTACCCTAACTCCTACCACTCCGCGCTGTATTGAATTACTGTCAGTCATGCTATTAGGGGTCATATTCTTTAATTAACCTATGAACAAATGACTTAAACCCCTCATCATCCCCATCCCAACCGACCATTTTTGGAGGAGATGTGATTAAGTTTACCATCTGGAAAAACCATACAGAAGGTTATCTGAGCATTATACTGTGATTCCCAAAGCGCAACAGGAACACTTGTCCCCTGTCCTTCCTTTTCCTAAAATTCTACCCAATACTCCATGAACTTCCTTCCTCCCCCAGGAGGTTGATATTAATGGATACATTGTCATCTTCTCCAGTTGGGCCCAAATTTCATTAGGGTTTATTCACAGTGAAGCTGCACCATGGTATATTCTGTCCATATGACCATAATAGATTTATAAACTGATTTTTATCAAGTTAGTCTTGCCATCCTGCAGCTCCACTTTGAATTCAATTGCCGGCGTCCGGACCATCTGTGCTGTGTGTCTTTCCCTTATTGTTGGTGATGGTACTGTTAGTTCTGTCTGTCCTCTTTGTTTGATTGTAATATTTTCCGAATTGACTCCTCCCCTAGGAGTCAATCGGTAAAATAGTGTAAGAAGTCATATTTTATTCATCAGAGTATTTAACTGAATATATATGTATAAAATTGTTTTTCTTTTGATACTCAACAATAAATGGTATATATTTTTCTAACCCTATGGCCTAGACTAAATTGTCGTTTAAAAGTAGCCACTTTCTTTTTAATCCCTTTTCTATTACATCTGGGATTAATATTTTTTCCTTATGCAGTCTCTTAGGCTACAAACGACAAATTATATTCCTAACTTTAGTCATATATCTTTAGTTCATATTTAATGAACGGCCTTTTGGGTTGAACCACCCTGGTACTCGTTGTTCTTTTTCTTTTTGTATGTTAATATATTGATCAAAACCTGGAGCTGGAAAATGATGATCGAAAATTCAATGCTGTCTATAGGGCATGGAACGCTCAAAATATAATATAAATATATTGCAATGGCTTGCATTTCTGGGACATACACCGTGAATGTTAGAGCGAGAACAATAATTCTAGCACTAGACCTCCTCTGTAACTCTAAACATGTAATATGTAATCATGTTTGGGAGTTCTAAGTTATTTTCTAGCAAAAAAATTATGATTTTTTTATATAGGAGAGAAGAGTCAGAATTGGCCTGGGTGGCAATGGGTTAATTACCATAAGGAAAATACAAATAATTATTTTATATAGTTTTTAAGGTAATTTACTATGTTTCAAAAACTGTACTCTGTAAGGTGGCTTAACAGACACATTACTGAAGTTTGAAGTTATAAATGTAGCACTACCCCCAGTTAAGAGAGCTGTTGGTTTTGTTTTGGATCTGTACTCTGGCTATCAACCCCAGGAATCTGGCTCGAACCCTCCCTTGGCACAACTGGTCTGCAAGAGATTGTGGAACCCACTGGTAATTGGGAAAACACAATAATGTCACACAGTAATAAAATTGTAAATTTAGAGGTTACCTTGTGATGGCCACTTGTCCAACAGGGTAACAGATAAACTCCACACAGAATTCTGCTCAACCAATAGTCAATTTTACTTGGTAGGAAAAGTAACAGAGTTAGAAAAAAATACAGTTGACTCTTACAGGGCCCTGCAAGAGTCAATGGCACAGCAGAAAATCTAAAGCCTCGTACACACGGTCGGACTTCAAACAAACTTTTCCGTGGATTTTTGTCCGAAGGGAGTTCGCCAGGCACACCCATAGCATACACACGCTCTGACTTTTCTGCAAACTTTCCCAAAACTTTCCCAACATCACGTGGTTCTTCTGCTCTTTTCTGCTCTTTACCGCCACCCTTTGGTCAACTTCTGCTATTGTTGGTTGATTTTAATATTGGTTCTGGGCATGCGTATTTGTACCTCGGACAATCCGATGGATATCTGTACACACAATAGGACTTTGCACCATCGGACTTTTGTTGCCGAAAAGTTTGTCCGTTTGCAGAGCGAACTTTTATCCGATGAAAACCAAAAAAGTTTGTCCGATGGAGCGTACACACGGTCGGATTTTTTGAAAAACGTGCTCATTTTGAAGTTTGTTGGCAAAAAGTCCGACCGTGTGTATGGGCCTTTAGTTAGAAACAATGAAAACACAAGATCACAGTTCTAGTGTACACTTCCTATATATATATATATATATATATATATATATATATATATATATATATATATATATATGCTGTATGCTCGTGAGCTCCCCCTAATGGGAAATACTGTACACGTGTCCCGTTACTATCCGCTCTAACAGGCCTGACTGAGCTCAGTACAAAGTTCCTTCCAGCAGTAAGAGTCTTCACTAGCATTTGTTGGTGCACATCAAACATTTGTAATCCATAAGGTTAAGGAAAAAGCAGAAGAACTGAACATCCACAATGTTTATGAGTATGTATAACTCGCGGATGGTGCAAACGCCAATCTTTAAAACATGCGGCCACTGTGAAATGTCCTTGTGTGTGGCGTACTACTCTAATGAGAATGGCAGGCCTCTAAAAGTCACAGTCCCACGCAACACCCAGTCAATATTGGGCAGGTGCCCCCTCACCAAAGCAGGCCTCGTCCCTCTGGTACGCTCAGCTGCAGGCGTTCCGGTCCCTGGTCTCTCCGCAATTTGCAGTCTCCGGTCCCTCACACAGCCGCACAAGGTGTCAGTAGATGGGCGACTCCAGTCTCTGTAGAGCAAGAGTTGGACACACGGTAAAGGATCCCTCCTTGGGCTGAGTGATCCTACTTGACAACTGTAGGCCCAGGCTTTCCGGCCTAGACACTCCGGCAGCAGGCCTCAACGCTGGCTTCCTGTTTGATAGAAGGCGATGTCCAGAGAGAGCGAGGGTAGCTCCTCCCTTCAAGTAATCTCTCCCAGAAGGCTGTGCGACGATGCAATGCACTCTGGTGGTACAGCTGCACTGTGGGTATTGTAGTCTATTTGCTACCCATGGCAATGGAGTCTCTTTCTCCCTGTACTATAAGTTCCATAATGCACCGTTCCACACAGTTAAACAACAGTTGCTGCAATGTCATAAAGAGACTCCGGAGGGAGCTGGGTTCATTCTCAATACAACAATAGTCTTTTACCACACTGCAAAGTGGCACCCCGCTACATAAATTTAAACCAGTAATTTCACAGTAAATAGATAAATAATAAATTATTATATTATAAATTATAGCATATAAATATATGATTTATCTTGATTAAAACAGTACATTTTCAACAGCAGCAGATTCTCATTCTCCCTCTTTACTATGTGAGAAAAACATGGGATTGTGGGTAAACCTTATACCCATAAACACATGTTTTTTCCTGCTAGTTAAGAGGGCTGGGCTGGAAGGGAGCATGTGTCTTTTAGACACATGCCCCCTTCTATGACACTGCAGTGAGAGGAGAGCCTTCCCTGCAGAATTTTTATTGGACAGCTTGGGCCAATAGTATGTTACCATTGGTCCAAGACTCCAGCTATCTATTGAGTTCAGTGCCTCTAACAAGAAGTGAGGAGAGGCACTGTGAGCTCAGCCGTTCTGTCTGCTGCAAACAGAGTTTGCCAGCTTGCATTTAAACTGGCCACTCTGTATGTAGCTTCTGACAGGCTGTGCAGGGAGCCTTGTATCTCCAGAAACATAGGTCGTAAGAGCACCAGTGGTGAAGTAGGACTTCAGCTACCTACCTCCCAAACTTGGATTCTCTGTGACCCCAGGTCACCGAGCTATGACCCTCGAAGCTCAATCTTTTTTTTTTACTTCCACTTCACACTTATGTGCTACTTTGTGTTGGTCTATCACAGTGATGGCGAACCTTGGCACCACAGATGTTTTGGAACTACATTTCCCATGATGCTCATGCATTTTTCACTGTAGTTGAGCATCCTGGGAAATGTAGTTCCAAAACATCTGGGGTGCCAAGGTTCGCCATCACTGGTCTATCACATAAAATCCCAATAAAATACATTTACATTTATGGTTGTAACATGACAAAATGTGGTAAATTTCAGGGGGTATGAATACTTTTTCAAAGCACTGTATATACCATACCTAGTCGATGCCCCTTGAAGCTGGAAATTACTGAAGTACACACTGCTACTCCAGGGATCTCCACTTGCTTCCGGGTCCTGTGCTAAGTGGCTAGCCTAATGCATTCTGAACTGGCATCGACCAGGTGTATATGCATATATACATTGCTCCAAGCTGGACCAATGTAACTATGTATTAAATATTCATACCCGTTTTTTTTTTATTTTTTAAATTGCTTTAAAAAAATTACAGACACGTGGCTGAATTAAATCTTTTAATACTTGTGTTAAAGTACAGCTGAAGACACTTATATTTAGATTTAGACTGGAAAGTGATAACAACACTTGTCAGGGTTTTAGTGTTGTCTATATCCCCATTAGGGAGATTCACCCTCTCTATTTCTCCTAGTCACCATTATCACTGAAAGTGAAAGTTAACCACTTCAGCCCCGGACCATTTGGCTGCCCAAAGACCAGAGCAATTTTTGCGATTCGGCACTGCGTCGCTTTAACTGACAATTGCGAGGTCGTGCGACGTGGCTCCCAAACAAAATTGACGTCCTTTTTTTCCAAAAAACAGAGCTTTCTTTTGGTGGTATTTGATCAACTCTGCGGTTTTTATTTTTTGCGCTATAAACAAAAATAGAGCGACAATTTTGAAAAAAAAGCAATATTTTTTACTTTTTGCTATAATAAATATCCCCAAAAAATATATAAGAAAACAAATTTTTTCCTCAGCTTAGGCCGATACGTATTCTTCTACATATTTTTTGGAAAAAAAAACCGCAATAAGCGTTTATTGATTGGTTTGCGCAAAAGTTATAGCGTCTACAAAATAGGGGATAGTTTTATGGCATTTTTATTAATATATTTTTTTTACTAGTAATGCCGGCGATCAGCGATTTTTATCATGACTGCGACATTATGGCGGACACATCGGACACTTTGGGCGCTATTTTGGGACCATTCACATATATACAGCGATCAGTGCTATAAAAATGCACTGATTACTATGTAAATGTGACTGGCAGTGAAGGGGTTAACCACTAGGGGGCTATGAAGGGGTTACGTGTGTCCTAGGGAGTGATTCTAACTGTTAGGGGGTGTGGCTTACTGTGACACGACACTGATCGCTGCTCCCGATGAGAGGGAGCAGACGATCAGTTTCCTGTTCTAAGCAGAACAGGGAGATGCTTGTTTACACAGGCATCCCCCGTTCTGCAGCTCCGTGACACACGATCGCGGGACACCGGCGGACATCGAGTCCGCGGGTCCCGCTGGCACGATCACGGAACTCGCGGCAGGGGCGCGCAGCGCACCCTCACAGCTGCAAATTTAAAGGGACATATATATATATACATCGATTTGCCTGTCTGTGCCATTCTGCCGACGTAAATGTTCGTGCGGCGGTCCTTAAGTGGTTAAAGAAAATCCCAAATTTTGAATGGTCACCAGAACAGAAATAGAGGTGACATTTTCCAATGGGGACACTAGTTCTGGTAACACTGACAACACTTTGGAGGAATTTCCTCTCACCTCTGGTTGTGGCTATGGGACAAGGAGTGAATAGAAATCTCCCAAATGGGACATGGGAAAGAAAAAAAATAAAATAACAGGGGTTATAACTTAATCCAAAATGTAAAAAAAAAAAAAAAAAAGGTTTGGCCTTCAATTCTACTTAAAAGCTTTGGAAATTGAGCCTGTTGTTCCTCATCTAACAACATACATTATAACACATTTATGGTGTGAACAAACCCTATGGGCTAAAATCTGTAAGTGCTATCCCACAAAATCTATACTCTTTGTGGGATTTCTAGAAGGTCAGACTCTCCATTGGGCCACATTACATTGGTAATTACTGGAGACACA
Source organism: Rana muscosa (assembly GCA_029206835.1). Classification (NCBI taxonomy): domain Eukaryota; kingdom Metazoa; phylum Chordata; class Amphibia; order Anura; family Ranidae; genus Rana; species Rana muscosa. The sequence goes on from CM055119.1 coordinate 344,233,199, forward strand.
ATTGTGGGCGGGGTCTAGCTGCGCAAGCATTTGGGGTAACACCTTGTCCGAAGGTGTGCTCACCAATGCTCGGGGACCAGGTGGAGTCTGTGATCATGTGAAAAATTTAACATTAAGGCAGTCCCTGACTTAAAGATGAGCCACTTGTGTACAGCCATAATCTACAGTCTCTTCATTAGATGTTTCCTCCCAAGTAACTACACACTTGTAACTGATGTATGTGTTGCATTCCGAGGGTCATGCAGAGCCATTGCCCACTCCACCAGTCCAGTTTTCCCCCTGCTACCTCTCAGAAATGGGATGAAACCCCATCGGACACATAGCGCGGGTCTCTAAGTTAACCCTTCCTTCCCATACCTAGTAATCAGGCCTTAGATCTCCGTACCTCTAGTCTGCTCCCGGAGACCAGAGGAGATGGACAGACAGGTAGAGAGTCAGAGCACTGACTCCATCGCTATCGGAGGACCTGTCACCTAACCAACAACTGGTTGTTGTAGCTGTTCTTTCTTTGGGTTACCCATAGCAACCACCTCCTCTTCTCAGCCTTGTAGGTTAAACTCATGTGGTGGTGTTACACATACCCTATAGTACCATTACAGACACATGTTCTTAGGAATACGCCAGGACCCAACATGCACCCCTTGAATAATTTCAGACCAGGCTCAGAGCAGTTAAATCTAATTTTCCTGGAAACTTGGCACAACATGTATGACATGTATAAATATCTTCCTCCTAAATACACCTAACTGTGGCTGCCCAGGTTAACTGCACAGGTGAAGTATCTTTGAGAAAAGTCCATGTTTGGCAAAACTCGAATGGAGAAGTCCATGTTCCTGGGTTATCCCGATGAATCGGCGCTCCAAAGCGGACCGGTCACAGCAAGCCTCTGCATGTAGCCCGTTCTTTCTTTAGCCAGGAGCCTCTTTAGCACCTGGGCCTCTTCCCTCTTATAACACATGGGAGGGAGGATGGACCCCATAAAAAAGCCTGCAAACACATTAATGGAAGGTGGAAAGAAACATTAACCCCTTTCACTGACCTAAAAAGTGCTAACTAAGCATACAATACAGTAGGCCACTTGCCTGCCCATTCACAGACATTTATTTTGATGGACAATTTATAAGCTACAATGATCATTATTTGTAATAGCAATCATTATTTTTAGCCAATGAGATCTACTTGTCATAGTAATTACTGTACATTTATTATAGCTTAGTAAATTGCAGTCTACTAGTTGCTTATTCTCTTCTCGTCACAGCCTTAGTTACAGAATATGAACATGTTTGGTGTAGACTGCACCCCAAAAACACACTGCAATAAATAGATATGTGTTTCTTTATTGTAGGGTCGGCATCAATGGATTGTGGTGATAGATAAGAGTTTCTAGGAATTCTGCCCTCTATACTTTATTGGTTAGTATATAAAATGTGCTGCTGTCTTTATTCCCTGGGTAATAGTGAGCCACTTCTTCATTCGCTGCGGTTAACCTGAGAGAGAGTGGGAATGATGAGAGCTTTTGTGAGCTTAGTGTTTGTGTTATTATGTTTTACTATATAATTATAGTAGAAAGAACTGTACATGCCAGTAAAATCAGTCAGGTTGTGAAGAAATGGGACAAAAAAATAACCAAAAAGCCCTTTACTAAAATACTGTGACAAATATCATCAAATGCGAAAACATGAGGGTTTAATGCTTCTAATGATCATGGGTGAATCCATGCATCCATCAATGCATATAATTTCATTATGCCTTGGTAAGCAACGGTATGTACACCAAGAAACATGGATCACAACACAGGTTCAATCCTCTCTTTGGCCCAAAAAAATTAATAGGATGTCTGTGTCCCGCCACATGCTGTGGTTCCATCTACTGACCCCTACCCCTGCTGTTCCCTATAATGACATAGAAGCTGGAGGAAGGGACCACAGTGTGTGGTTACTTTAAGAGAGTAAAGTCAGAGTCAGGGGCAGAGGTAGCTTCGTTTTTAAAGCTGAACTCCAAGAAAGTTGAAAATTCTCTGCAGTGGGGTTGTGTACGCACTGCAAAGGCTGGCTGTTTTTTTAATTTCTAGGAGGCATGGAAAAGTAGATTTTATTACTGGATCCTCCACTCTAGGCTGCTAGACTGGTCCCTGTAGCATCTTCTCACCCATGCTCCAATGGTCTAAGATCCTGACGTCATTGAGAATGATGCACAGTCCATAGCCCTTCATTGGACGTGAGGGCTCTGAAGGACAGTCCACCACTGGAGCATGGGGGGGTGCTGTCTGCCAGGAGAGCCAAGGATTACGTAAGAAACAAGCACTTTTGCACTCCCAGGTGGACTCTGGCCAGTAGCAGGCATGAACTGACACGTCAGCACGTACCAGCACACACATCCAAGCGTATTGGTGTATGCCGATCCCAGGTATGATGCCAAGCTACCCATTTAAAGGATGATGTCTAGTAATCGCTGGCTGCTCTTCAGCTTCCTGTGGCCTGTGGCCTGTGTTCCTCCGCTTCTGAACTTGTTACCTGATGTAGAGAGAAGACGTTGCTGGAAGAGGCAGCAGAGGAGGTATACCCTAAGAAACCACGGTTGGAAGCGGTGAAAAGGTTGCACTAATCCCTGTTTGCATACAAGAACTGGAGTTCATCATCCGGAGCAGTGGAGATCTATTAAGGCTGTATCTGACCCCTTGGGGTCCATCAGTAAGATGAGAGGCTGGTGTCAACGGGGGAGGATTGTACATGCATATCGATTTCCTACTGATTCCCTTTTGATGTGATGAGTTGGACTCCCACGCCTGTTCTTTTTCTTCTTTTTTCCTGCCCTTGGCTGCTGATATTTTCACTTTTTTTTGGGAAGACTAGCACTTTATGTGTGAACTTTTTACACACATATATATATTATTCCTTTGGGACACATCAACATTTGGATGTTTTTTTGTATTTTCTGTTAACAATTTTTTATTTTTTTTTGCACATTATGCACGTTTATTAACAGTCATTATCATTGTGTATTGACGCTATTAAGCACTTTCATTGGATTTGTTCATTTATATTTTAGCGCTTATACAGCACTTTGATAATCTATTATTGTTCACGGACATTTAGCGCTGCTTCATTATTATTTTTTATTTTACCTGATGTTCTGTTGCTGACCTAGCCTGACCTAGCCTGCTCCTGACCTTGCTTTGTGGATTCTGGACTCTGACCCTGACTTGCCTCTGACTACGCTCTGCTGTATTCCTGGTATTGACCCAGGCCTGTTGCTTGCCTGTGTTTACTTCTCATGTATGACCCCATGTGTTGCTATGGCAATTTCTATAGTGACTTTATTGTAATAATTAGGGTTTAGGTAATAACAGAATATGTGTACAGAGCCCTTTCCCTCCCCCTCCATTGATACTGGAAGTTCTTTGCAGGAAACAGGAAATGGGTGGGAGGGGCCCCTCCCTCCCCCTCCATTGAGGAGGAAACAGGAAATGGGTGGGAGGGGCTTGGAAAGGGTTTTTGGAGACACATGTGTTTGAACAAGAGATGGTGTTTTGAAAGGACAAAGAGAGACATGGATGTGAGAAGCTGGAGAGCTTTGGAGAACTTTTGAGTTGGACTGAGCAAGGAACCATGAAGGACATTACATCTTGACCCCTAAGTTGAGTACATGATTAGTTTACTTAATGTGTACATATTGTACATGCTTATATTTGTAGGTATATTTTTATAAGCTATGAATTGTGTTGTGTTGTGCATCCTACAGTTGTGTGTGCAGATTTTTCCATATTTAGTAAAGCATTGATACACTACAGAAGTCTAAGCTTCCTTGGTTTTATCACAAGAACTTAATAGATAGACGTAAAGCATTACAATGGAGGCTCGTGACTGTGATTTGTGCTAATATTTCAACAGAAGCTGACATGTTTTCTGTGGTGTGTTTTGTTGCTTGTGCTGGGGGAAAAATGCTGTGTACACTGTTTAGGAAGAGTAAGGCTGCAAAGATTTCTGGTGTCCAGGAGGACTTGAAGGTGTGCACCCTTCCTATCTGGGCCAGAAATAGTCAGTGGATGTCTGTTGCAAAGAAGCTGGCTGGATATGATACTCATTTAAACAGAGCTTGGGGGGATGGAGTCTCTGATCTTTCCTCAGAGTTTAGTCTCAAAAGTTTTGGGTTCAGTAAGGGAGAGATGCGGGCAGTTGCTGTGTATGGTTTGCATTTCCTGCATGCTCTACATATTGAATCTGAAAATAGGGAAAAGGCAGAATTAGAAAGAGATTTAATGAAGGAGCAGCTTGCAGTAGCATCCAAGTGTTTGGAAGAAACTGCAAGCAGGGCAAAAGATTTAGAAAGTAGGGTAATCAAAGTTAAACCTGCAGTGGCTTCGAAGAGTGTTCAAACCGCTGTAGGCCGAGCTGAAGATTTGAATGAGCAATGTGCAGCGCTCATGAATAAATCTAATGATGCTCTAACAAAGGACAAAGGCCCAAAGCCTGCAAGCAGAAGTAGGACATGTGCTACTGTTACTTCCCATAAGCGGGAAGCAGAGGATTTGATCAGCTCAAATTACAGAGTTGATTCAGATACAAGGAAGACAAGGCCTATGATCTCCAGGAGACACATGTGGATTGATTTACTTAAGGTGGGGGTCTCTAGAGAGGAAATAGATGGGATTCCTACACCAGCATTGTTTAAGAAGTGGAAGCAAATGATTGGGAATAGTAGATTTAGTCACATTAAGTGTTTCTGTTGCCATAAAATGGGGCATTTTGCAAAAATGTGCCATGCTGTGAAGCAGCAGGCCTCCGTTCTTCCAAGGGCGTCACGGAGAGATATGCAAATTTATTCGTTACGTTGGAAGTCAATGCCTTTCCATGAAAGTGTTTAAAGGCAACAGTGGGCGCCCTACAATAATTTTGCAGTTACAGTAGGTGCCGCCGATATTGTATTTCTATCGCGCTCCCATCGCCGAGATTCTCGGCGACAGGAGTGCCGAGATCGCGGCAGCAGGGTGGCGACACGTGTCGCGCTCGCTGCAATAGCGAGGAGACGCGACACTGTATTGGGCGGGGATCCGACGCGGATTCCCGCCAATACCAGGCACTGCGTTTGGTATGAATCCTGAGCGGGAACTCCACGGCAATTTTTAAAGAAAAAAACGGCGTGGGTTCCCCCTCCAGGAGCATACCAGGCCCTTGGGTCTGGTCTGGATTTGAAGGGGAGCCCTACGCCGGAAAAACGGCATGGGGTCCCCCTCAGGATCCAAACCAGACCCTTATCCGAGCACGCAACCTGGCAGGCCGCAGGGGAAGAGGGGGGGACGAGAGCGGCCCCCCTCCCTCCTGAACCATACCAGGCCACATGCCCTCAACATGGGGGGTTTGGTGCTCTGGGGCAGGGGGGCGACCTGCGGCCCCCCCACCCCAGAGCACCCTGCCCCCATGTTGATGAGGACAGGGCCTCTTCCCGACAACCCTGGCCGTTGGTTGTCGGGGTCTACGGGCGGGGGGCTTATTGGAATCTGGGAGCCCCCTTTAATAAGGGGGCCCCCAGATCCCGGCCCCCCCACCCTATGTGAATGAGTATGGGGTACATCGTACCCCTACCCATTCACCTGGTGGAAAATAAATGGATATAAAAACACAACACAGTTTTTAAAAGTATTTTATTGCACCGCTCCGGAGGTCTTCTTCCGACTTCGGGGGTCTCCGGTGTCGTCGCCGCGTTCTCCGGTTCTTTCTTCTGCCGGGCCTCCGCTAACTTCTTTTTAGCTCTTTTGCTAGCGGGCCCGGTCTTCTCCGTCGCCTTCTCCCCTCTTCTCCTCTCCGGTTCTTCTCCCGCTCTCCGGTTCTTTCTTCCGCCGGGCCTCCGCTAACTTCTTTTTAGCTCTTTTGCTAGCGGAGAGGCCCGGTCTTCTCCGTCGTCTCGTCCGGCTCTCCGTTGTCCTTCTGCCGGCCCCTCCACTAACTTCTTGTTAGCTCTTTTGCTAGTGGAGGAGCCGGTCTTCCCCGTCGTCGCCGTCGGCGTCTTCTTCCCTCTTCTCCTCCTCGATGTTGACTCGTCACTTCCTCTCGCAGTAATGATAAATCTTCGGTCCGCAGAGATTAACCACTTAACGACCGCCCACCGCCGATTTACGTCGGCAGAATGGCACCGACAGGCAGAATCACGTAGATCTACGTGATCGCCTTTGTGCAGTTGGGGGGTCCATCCGGACCCCCCTTCACTGCAGTGAGCGGCCGTTAAGTGTTCGGGAGCGATCAGGCATGAGGGGGCGGCCGCTCGATTCCGCCCCCCCCCTCGCGATCGCTCCCGGTGAATGAAATTGCTTCCTCCTGCCTGAAATGTAAACACAGGCTGGAGGAAGTGATGTCATCTCCCTCGCCGCGGTCTTTTCGTTCCCGGCGCCGAGGAGAGAAGAAGCAGGTTAGTGCACCAACAGTCCACTGACACGTAGGTACACATAGGCACACAAATCACCCCCCAGTCACCCCCAGATCACCCCCCAGGTCACCCCAAAGCCCCCAATCACAGTGTCACTGATTGCAGTGATCATTTATTTTACTGATCACTGCATTTAGTGTCATCTGTGATTGTAAAAAGTTGCAGGGCAGTTAGGATTAGGCCCCTTTAGGTCCAGGGTAGCCCCCTAACCCCCCCCTAATAAAGGTTTAACCCCTTGATCACCCCCCAGGTAACCCTTTCACCCCCTAACTTCAGCGTCACTAAGCGATTGTTTTTCCGATCGCTGTATTCGTGTCGCTGGTGTTTTAGATAGGCAGTTATTTTTTTTTAGGTTCGCCGCAGGTTTTTATTAGTGTCAGGTACCCCCATATATTATTTTAACCCCCTGATTGCCCCTAGAGTTAACCCTTTCACCAGTGATCGCCGTATAAGCGTCACTGGTGTCACTGGTTAGCCAGTAAGTTATTTAGTTATTTAGGTTACCCGTCAGGTTTTTATATAGTGTCAGGTACCCCCATATTTAACCTAATAAAGGTTTTAACCCCCTGATTGCCCCTAGTTAACCCTTTCACCAGTGATCACCATATAAAGGTTACGGGTGACGCTGGTTGATTAGTTTGCTTTTTATAGCATCAGGGCACCCGCCGTATATAACCCAATAAAGGTTTAACCCCCCTGATCGCCCGGCGGGTGAGATCAATTAGGTTTTAGCGCCAGAGAGGGTCTGCGTCGCCCCAGGCAGTGTTAGGTCAGTGCCAGTAACGCTAACACCCACGCGCAAAGCATACACCCCCCTTAGTGGTATAGTATCTGATCAGATCTATACTAGCATCCCCAGCGGTTTAGGGTTCCCAAAAACGCAGTGTTAGCGGGATCAGCCCAGATACCTGCTAGCGCCTGCGTTTAGCCCCTCCGCCCAGCCCAGCCCAGCCCAGCCCACCCAAGTGCAGTATCGATCGATCACTGTCACTTACCAAACACAACACACATAACTGCAGCGTTCGCAGAGACAGGCCTGATCCCTGCGATCGCTAACAGTTTTTTTGTAGCGTTTGATATATTTGCTGACGACAGTCAGGTGCTTTTTTTCCTGTGAATCTTACTAGTGTACCCCTAAATTTAGAGCCCAAAATGGCAAGACGAAGGTACACTAGTAAAGAGGCCTACGAGATTCTGAGCATGACAGATAGTGAAGAGGAGGTCACGTATCTGTCAGATTCAGGCTCAGAATATCTTCCCGTAGAAGACAGTGACGTCAGCGGCCCCACGTCAGATAGCTCTGACGACGAAGTTGAGGTCCCTGCTAAGGTCAGGTGTACCCGATCCCGATCTTCTGAGGTTGTTGAGGAGCAAGAACCGCAGGTCTCTCGTATCATGGAGCAGAGTAGTACTAGCGCCGCTATTCCTTCTGGTGAACTGGCAAGCACCAGCGGCCTAGTACAGCCTGGACGTACATCCAGCACTGCAGTAACACTTGGTGACGTGGCGAGTCCCATAAGTGCAGTTCAAGCTGGCGAGGTGGCAAGCACAAGTAGTGTCCCGCTGCCACCAAGAAGACAAAGGCAGGCCCGTCGTGCCCATACTGCCCTTCCTGCAGAATTCGCCTATCCTGATTGGGTCCCCACCACTTCTGCAGAACCCGTACTTCCCCCATTCACTGCCCAACCCGGTATTCAGGTGGAAACAGCTGATTTTATACCAATTGATTTTTATTCGCTGTTTTTCACGGAAGATCTCTATAGATCTATTGTGGACCAGAGTAATTTATATGCTGGTCAATTTATTGCCGCTAACCCCCAGTTGCCTAAAATTGCCAGAAATTGGAAACCAATTACGGTTTCCGAATTTAAGACCTTTCTGGGCCTTTCCCTCAACATGGGCACACATAAATTTCCGTCATTGCGTGCTTATTGGTCCACGCACCCAATTGACCACATGCCCGTGTTCTCTGCCTCCATGTCCAGGGCACGATACGAGCAGATTTTGCGGTTCATGCACTTCAACGACAATGAACTTTGTCGCCCACGTGGGGACCCTGAATACGACCGGCTCTATAAAATTCGGCCCCTCATAAACCACTTCAACGAACGTTTTGCAGCCTTGTTTACTCCCGATCAAGTTGTCTGCGTTGATGAGTCCCTGATTAAATTTTCTGGCCGCTTGTCTTTCAAGCAGTACCTTCCCAGCAAGCGTGCCAGATACGGGGTCAAGCTCTACAAGTTCTGTGACAGGGCAACAGGCTATGTAGTGAACTTTACGGTTTATGAGGGAAAAGATAGTCAGATTGAGTCGGTCAACTGCCCGGATTACATAAGGAGCGCTGGCAAGATAGTGTGGAACTTGGTGTCACCCTTATTCGGAAAGGGGTACCACTTGTATGTGGACAATTATTACACGAGCGTGCCACTGTTTAGTCACTTGTTTGATCATAAGATTGGAGCATGTGGCACCGTGCGACCTAATCGCCGGGGCTTTCCCCAGCGGCTTGTAGATGCCCGTCTTAGGCTGGGGGAGAGAGCCTGCTTGAAGTGTAATAACTTGCTCGCTATGAAGTGGAGGGACAATAAGAATGTTTTCCTTCTTACCTCCCTTCATGCAGACACGACAGTCCAAATTCGTACGGCGACTGGTGTTGTGGAGAAACCCCTCTGTGTCCACGAATATAACCAAAATATGGGAGGGGTGGACCTCAACGACCAGTTGATGGCGCCGTATCTAATTGACCGTAAGGCGAGACGCTGGTACAAAAAAGTGTCTCTATCATTATTCCAATTGGCTTTGCTGAACGCTCATGTGCTATACAGAGCTTCAGGCGGGACGTTATCTCTTCTAAAATTCCAGAATGAGATAGTCACAGAACTCCTGTATCCAGGCGGTTCTGCACCTCACCATCCCCTACCAAATGCAGTAAGCCGGCTGCATGAGAGGCATTATTCGTATGTCCTCCCGAGTACCCCTACCCAAAGCCACCCCCAAAAAAGATGTCGTGTCTGTAGCAAGCGCGGATTTAGGCGTGACACCCGTAGTTTTTGTCCACTCTGTCCTGACAAGCCTGGTCTTTGCCAAGGTGAATGTTTTGAACGCTACCACTCAAAAGTGAAGTTTTAGCGTAGGGTACAGCATTTCACAGACAAGGACACACTTACACAGGGTCTCCCAAGATGCCATTACATTTTGAGAGACCCGAACCATTACAGTTGTAAAGTTACAAAAAAAAGTGTAAAAAAGAAAAAAAAAAACGTAAAAAACAAAACACAAAAAAAATATAAAATAAAAAAACCAAAAATAGTTGTCGTTTTATTGTTCTCTCTCTCTCTCTATTTTCTCTCTATTGTTCTGCTCTTTTTTACTGTATTCTATTCTGCAATGTTTTATCATGCTTGCTTTTCAGGTATGTAATTTTTTGTTTTCAGGTGCACCATTCAACTGCAGCGCGGAATTATTTATCTTGACAGCAACAGCGTTTGCTCCCACGATACATAAAGCCGTGACTCCAGTGCTGTAGGAGGTGATTTCACCACCACAGTTAAAAAAAAGAGCATATATGCCGAAGCATGGGGGCAGCAGGGGCGGAGGAGCGATTTTGCTCCTAATGCCGCGTACATACGGTCGAAATTCCGACGGAGGCCTGCCCGTGGAAAATTCCGACCGTGTGTACGCGGCATAACTTTTTTGCGGGAGGATGCCCCCATGCTTCGGCATATATATATTTTAGGCACAGGTTGCGTTAAAACATTTTTTTATTTTTTACTAGGTTTTGTTTTGGTATTTGCTTTGCAGGTATGGCATGGTAAGGTCTTACTGTTGTACTGTAATGTTACTTTGTTTTAATGTTAACCACCATTTGCTTAGCAGGTACGCCATTCAGTTGCAGCGCGGATCTATTTATCTTGACAGCAACAGCGTTTGCTCCCACGATACATAAAGCCGTGACTCCAACGCTGTAGGAGGTGATTTCACCACCACAGTTAAAAAAAAGAGCATATATGCCGAAGCATGGGGGCAGCAGGGGCGGAGGAGCGATTTTGCTCCTAATGCCGCGTATATACGGTCGAAATTCCAACGGAGGCTTGCCCGTGGAAAAGTCAGACCGTGTGTACGCGGCATAACCTTTTATGCCGCGTACATACGCTCGAAATTCCGACGAAGGCTTGACCGTGTGTACGCGGCATAACTTTTTTGCGGGAGGATGCCCCCATGCTTCGGCATATATGCCCATCATTAGAAGTGGGTGGATGAAGGGAGGTATTCTAATGGTGGGCATACCCACCAATCAATCTCTTTTTTTCATTCAGCCAATAGGCTGTATGAAAAAAAAGATTACAATACATGTCCAACAAGGACCAGCAACGTACTGGTATGTTGCTGGACTTTGAATGTGTATACCAGAATGATGCCTGCGGGTTTAGGTATCATCTTGGTATCATTCTTTTCAGCCAGCAGCCGGCTTTCATGTAAAAGCAATTCTAGCAGATAATTAGCCTCTAGACTGCTTTTACAAGCAGTGGGAGGGAATGTCCCCCCCCCCGGATATAAAAAGCGCCATTCGGAAATTGGGAAAGCATTTTATCACACCGATCTTGGTGTGGTCAGATGCTTTGAGGGCAGAGGAAAGATCTAGGGTCAAACCCCCCAATTTTTTTCATAAAAAGAGTACCTGTCACTACTTATTGCTATCATAGGGGATATTTACATTCCCTGAGATAACGATAAAAATGGTAAAAAAATAAAATATGGAAGGCACAGTTTAAAAAAAAAAAAAAAAAAGCCAAATAAATAATAAAAAAAAAAAAAAAAAAAAAAAGCACCGCTGTCCCCCCCTGCTCTTGCGCAAAGGCGAACGCAAGCGTCGGTCTAGCGTCATATGTAAACAGCAATTGCATCATGCATGTGAGGTATCACCGCGAAGGTCAGATCGAGGGCAGTCATTTTAGCAGTAGACCTCCTCTGTAAATCTAACGTGGTAACCTGTAAAGGCTTTTAAATGCTTTTAAAAATGAATGTAGTTTGTCGCCGCTGCGCGTTTGTGCGCAATTTTAAAGCATGTCGTGTTTGGTATCTCGGCCTATGATCATCTTTTTTATTTCATCAAACATTTGGGCAATATAGTGTTTTTTAGTGCATTAAAAATAAAAAAAGTGTGTTTTTCCCCCAAAAAATGCGTTTGAAAAATCGCTGCGCAAATACTGTGTGGAAAAAAAAATGCAACACCCACTATTTTAATCTGTAGGGCCTTTGCTTTAAAAAAATATATAATGTTTGGGGGTTCAACATAATTTTCTTGCAAAAAAAATTTTTTTTTCATGTAAACAAAAAGTGTCAGAAAGGGCTTTGTCTTCAAGTGGTTAGAAGAGTGGATGATGTGTGACATAAGCTTCCTAATGTTGTGCATAAAATGCCAGGACAGTTCAAAACCCCCCCAAATGACCCCATTTTGTAAAGTAGACACCTCAAGCTATTTGCTGAGAGGCATGTTGAGCCCATTGAATATTTTTTTTTTTTTTGTCCCAAGTGATTGAATAATGACCAAAAAAAAAAAAAATGTACAAAAAGTTGTCACTAAATTATATATTGCTCAAACATGCCATGGGCATATGTGGAATTACACCCCAAAATATATTCTGTTGCTTCTCCTGAGTACGGGGATACCACATGTGTGGGACTTTTTGGGAGCCTAGTCGCGTACGGGACCCCAAAAACCAAGCACCGCCTTCAGGATTTCTATGGGTGTAAATTTTTGATTTCACTCCTCACTGCCTATCACAGTTTCGGAGGCCATGGAATGCCCAGATGGCACAAAACCCCCCCAAATAACCCCATTTTGGAAAGTAGACACCCCAAGCTATTTGCTGAGAGGTATGTTGAGTATTTTGCAGATCTCGCTTTTTGTCACAAAGTTTTGAAAATGTAAAAAAAGAAAAAAAAAAAGAAAAAAAAATGTCTTTCTTAATTTTCAAAAACAAATGAGAGCTGTAAAATACTCACCATGCCTCTCAGCAAATAGCTTGGGGTGTCTACTTTCCAAAATGGGGTCATTTGTGGGGGTTTTGGGCTATTTTGACATTTTATGGCCTTCAAAACTGTGATAGGTAGTGAGGAGTGAAATCAAAAATTTATGCCCTTAGAAACCTTGAAGGCGGTGCTTGGTTTTTGGGGTCCCGTACGCGGCTAGGCTCCCAAAAAGTCCCACACATGTGGTATCCCCGTACTCAGGAGAAGCAGCAGAATGTATTTTGGGGTGTAATTTCACATATAACCATGGCTTGTGTGAGCAATATATCATTTAGTGACAACTTTTTGTACATTTTTTTTTCTTTTTGTCATTATTCAATCATTTGGGACAAAAAAAAAAATATTCAATGGGCTCAACATGCCTCTCAGCAAATAGCTTGGGGTGTCTACTTTCCAAAATGGGGTCATTTGGGGGGGTTTTGTGCCATCTTGGCATTTTATGGCCTTCAAAACTGTGATAGGTAGTGAGGAGCGAAATCAAAAATGTATGCCCTTAGAAACCTTGAAGGCAGTGCTTGGTTTTTGGAGTCCCGTACGCGGCTAGGCTCCCAAAAAGTCCCACACATGTGGTATCCCTGTACTCAGGAGAAGCAGCAGAATGTATTTTGGGGTGTAATTTCACATATGCCCATGGCATGTGTGAGCAATATATCATTTAGTGACAACTTTGTGCAAAAAAAAAAAAGTTTGTCATATTCCCGCAACCTGTGGCAAAATATAAAATATTCCATGGACTCAACATGCCTCTCAGCAAATAGCTTGGGGTGTCTACTTTCCAAAATGGGGTAATTTGGGGGGGTTTTGTGCTATTTTGGCATTTTATGGCCTTCGAAACTGTGATAGGTAGTGAGGAGTGAAATCAAAAATTTACGCCCTTAGAAATCCTGAAGGCGGTGCTTGGTTTTTGGGGCCCTGTACGCGGCTAGGCTCCCAAAAAGTCCCACACATGTGGTATCCCCGTACTCAGGAAAAGCAGCAGAATGTATTTTGGGGTGCAATTCCACATATAACCATGGCATGTGTGAGCAATATATCATTTAGTGACAACTTTTTGTACATTTTTTTTTTCTTTTTGTCATTATTCAATCATTTGGGACAAAAAAAAAAATATATTCAATGGGGTCAACATGCCTCTCAGCAAATAGCTTGGGGTGTCTACTTTCCAAAATGGGGTCATTTGGGGGGGTTTTGTGCCATCTTGGCATTTTATGGCCTTCAAAACTGTGATAGGTAGTGAGGAGTGAAATCAAAAATTTATGCCCTTAGAAACCTTGAAGGCGGTGCTTGGTTTTTGGGGTCCCGTACGCGGCTAGGCTCCCAAAAAGTCACACACATGTGGTATCCCCGTACTCAGGAGAAGCAGCAGAATGTATTTTGGGGTGTAATTTCACATATGCCCATGGCATGTGTGAGCAATATATCATTTAGTGACAACTTTGTGCAAAAAAAAAAAAGTTTGTCATATTCCCGCAACTTGTGGCAAAATATAAAATATTCCATGGACTGAACATGCCTCTCAGTAAATAGCTTGGGGTGTCTACTTTCCAAAATGGGGTCATTTGGGGGGGTTTTGTGCTATTTTGGCATTTTATGGCCTTCGAAACTGTGATAGGTAGTGAGGAGTGAAATCAAAAATTTGCGCCCTTAGAAATCCTGAAGGCGGTGCTTGGTTTCCGGGGTCCCGTACGTGGCTAGGCTCCTAAAAAGTCCCACACATGTGGTATCCCCGTACTCAGGAGAAGCAGCAGAATGTATTTTGGGGTGCAATTCCACATATAACCATGGCATGTGTGAGCAATATATCATTTAGTGACAACTTTTTGTAATTTGTTTTTTTTTTGTCATTATTCAATCACTTGGGACAAAAAAAAAAAAATTCAATGGGCTCAACATGCCTCTCAGCAATTTCCTTGGGGTGTCTACTTTCCAAAATGGGGTCATTTGGGGGGGTTTTGTACTGCACTGCCATTTTAGCACCTCAAGAAATGAGATAGGCAGTCATAAATTTAAAGCTGTGTAAATTTCAGAAAATGTACCCTAGTTTGTAAACGCTATAACTTTTGCGCAAACCGATAAATATACGCTTATTGACATTTTTTTTACTAAAGACATGTGGCTGAATACATTTTGGCCTAAATGTATGACTAAAATTGAGTTTATTCGATTTTTCTTATAACAAAAAGTAGAAAATATCATTTTTTTTCAAAATTTTCGGTCTTTTTCTGTTTATATCGCAAAAAATAAAAATCGCAAAGGCAATCAAATACCATTAAAAGAAAGCTCTATTTGTGGGAAGAAAAGGACGCAAATTTCATTTGGGTACAACATTGCATGTCCGCACAATTTACAGTTAAAGCAGCGCAGTGCCGAATCCCAAAAACAGGCCTGGTCCTAATGGCCCGAAATGGTCCGGGGCTTAAGTGGTTAATATAGGCTTCTCATGATGTCACAGTCCCCGGAGCATGTGACTGTGATGTCATGTGCACATGTGCCCCGGAGCACGTGACTGTAACGTCATGAGAAGCCTATATTAATCTCTGCGGACCGAAGATTTATCATTACTTCGAGAGGAAGCGACGAGTCAACATCGAGGAGGAGAAGAGGGAAGAAGACGCCGACGGCGACGACGGAGAAGACCGGCTCCTCCACTAGCAAAAGAGCTACCAAGAAATTAGTGGAGGGGCTGGCAGAAGGACAACAGAGAGCCGGACGAGACGAAGGAGAAGACCGGGCCTCTCCGCTAGCAAAAGAGCTAAAAAGAAGTTAGCGGAGGCCCGGCGGAAGAAAGAACCGGAGAGCGGGAGAAGAACCGGAGAGCGGGAGAAGAAGAAGGCGACGCAGAAGACTGGGCCCGCTATCAAAAGAGCTAAAAAGAAGTTAGCGGAGGCCCGGCAGAAGAAAGAACCGGAGAACGCGGCGACGACACCGGAGACCCCCGAAGTCGGAAGAAGACCTCCGGAGCGGTGCAATAAAATACTTTTAAAAACTGTGTTGTGTTTTTATTTCCATTTATTTTCCACCAGGTGAATGGGTAGGGGTACGATGTACCCCATACTCATTTACATAGGGTGGGGGGGCCGGGATCTGGGGGCCCCCTTATTAAAGGGGGCTCCCGGATTCCAATAAGCCCCCCGCCCGCAGACCCCGACAATCAACGGCCAGGGTTGTCGGGAAGAGGCCCTGTCCTCATCAACATGGGGACAGGGTGCTCTGGGGTGGGGGGGCCGCAGGTCACCCCCTGCTCCAGAGCACCAAACCCCCCATGTTGAGGGCATGTGGCCTGGTACGGTTCAGGAGGGAGGGGGAGCCGCTCTCGTCCCCCCCTCTTCCTCTGCGGCCTGCCAGGTTGCGTGCTCGGATAAAGGTCTGGTTTGGATCTTGAGGGGGACCCCCACGCCGTTTTTTCGGCGTAGGGCTCCCCTTCAAATCCAGACCAGACCCAAGGGCCTGGTATGCTCCTGGAGGGGGAACCCACGCCGTTTTTTTCTTTAAAAATTGGCGTGGAGTTCCCGCTCAGGATTCATACCAAACGCAGTGCCTGGTATTGGCGGGAATCCGCGTCGGATACTCGCCTATCGGCAATGCGTGGCGCTCATCGTGAAAGGAAAATTTTTTCCTTTCCCGATGACGAGACAGCTCGGCGCTGGCTCTCGCGACGGAGCTTATAGGGTGTCAATATCGCCGCTAGAAGCGGCGAGATTGACAGAATATCGGCGGCACCTACTGTAGAAATGGGCAGATAGAGAAATGTGAGCAGTAAGCTATGTTTTTTGGCACAGTTGGAAATGAACATATAATCTGCTTTGTCTCTTACTCTTTTCAGGTATCGCGCATCGAGAGGTGGAGCAGGCAGAGCAGACGACCATGCTGGGTGTGAGGAGGAAGACCAGAAGAGAGCTTGATGAAGATGCGGATGATTTCCTAAAGGTGGCTAAATTGGAGTGGACTTTCATCTGAGCATTCCCTTATGATCAAGAGGACAAGAGACTTTCATCTGGGACTTTCTTTACACAAACTGCCAAAGACATTAACCCTGCTCAAAAGTGATGTTGCAGCCTTCCAGGGACAAAACAAAAGTCTGACCGCCCCGATGGGGTTCAAAAGGGAATTTTTCCACCCATTTAGAGGGGGGGGGGTTTCGCCCTTTTCTGGACAAAAGGCTTTACGAAGTTTCCTATATTATTCTATAAAGAGGTGGTATGTGTTGCTATGGCAATTTCTATAGTGAATTTATTGTAATAATTAGGGTTTAGGTAGTAACAGGATATGTGTACAGAGCCCCTTCCCTCCCCCTCCATTGATACTGGACATTCTTTGCAGGAAACAGAAAAAGGGTGGGAGGGGCTTGGAAAGGGTTTTTGGAGACACATGTGTTTTAACAAGAGATGGTGTTTTGGGAGGACAACGAGAGACATGGATGTGAGAAGCTGGAGAGCTTTTGAGTTGGACTGAGCAAGGAACCATGAAGGACATTACATCTTGACCCCTAAGTTGAGTACATGATTAGTTTACTTAATGTGTACATATTGTACATGCTTATATTTGTAGGAATAATTTTTGTAAGCTATAAATTGTGTTGTGTTGTGCATCCTACAGTTGTATATGCAGGTTTTTCCATGTTTAGTAAAGCATTGATACACTACAGAAGTCTAAGCTTCCTTGGTTTTATCACAAGAACTTAATAGATAGACGTAAAGCATTACACCCCAGCTTGGCATACTTACTATATCCTTGCTGTTCATCTGTGCTGACCTTGGCTTGCCTTCTGACCATGTTCTTGATCAAGCGCCCTTGCAGCCTCCGTATTGAGATTTCAAGGTCCAGTTTCAGAGTGCCATCCTGTAGACTGCCATCCTCGGTCCTCTTCTGGTGTGCCTCTGCTGGCTACAGTCCAGAGACTATTGCTACCTGATTATTGGCACCTGTGCTACTTTGTGCTCTGTGCCTCTGTACTCAGGGGGATTTGGACCAGAGCCGCAAGGGGAAGCCCTCTCATCACTTTGGCCTCCAACCAATGTGCATGGCAGAGGCATGTTGCTGGATAAATCAATTTAAAGGTTACTGACGCTCCTCATAGAAAACTTGCAAAACGAAAAGACAAAAATACGACCGCAGTACAAATCCCCTTGTCACCCCATATGTCTGTTTTGGCCGACCCTCTCCATACTCCTATTATAAAACCTTGAAAAGAGCCTGTCTCCTTCCTGTAGAGAGGGAATGTGACACTTGTCAAGACACCACTGTCACGATGGGAGACCGGTGAAAAAAAGTTTATTACTAATTCTTTTCAGCGGAAAGAAATTCTCTGAACACATACACTTTTCTATCGGAACTGAAAACCTCTATTATAAAAAGGGGCAGGGGGTAATTTATTCAATTTAAAAAAGAGGTTATCACGGTAAGAAGGTAAAGATATAATTACCATAGGTCTCCTGCTAATATGACGGAAAGATGGAAAAAAAAAAAACAATTAAGAGACACATGATGGCAAACCTAAAAATAGAGATGAGAGAGAACAACGAATTGAATGTTCTTTCCTTGGGTACACTGGAATGATTAGAGCAAGTTATACCCTTTATTTCTCTTGCAGTGAGAACATGACACATGTTCCCTGACAATATTGTACAAAGGATTATGCAGACATTTTAAAGACCTTTTGTTTTTATAATTATAGAGTGCACACAAATATCCTAGCATTGGGGCATGTGCAGATTAACGCCAGAGCATCTATTTAGAGCAAGATCACTCGGGGGTGCCTAGAGAGGGAGCAGACTAGGAAGCAGATTAGGAGCCAGCATGTGTAGAGCTCCCATTTTTGGTACATACACTATACTGTCAAAAGTAATGGGACACCTGCCTTCACACGCACATGAATTTTAATGGCATCCCAGTCTTAGTCCGTAGGGTTCAATATTGAGTTGGCCCACCCTTTGCAGCTATAACAGCTTCAACTCTTCTGGGAAGGCTGTCCACAAGTTTTAGGAGTGTGTCTATGGGAATGTTTGACCATTCTTCAAGAAGCGCATTTGTGAGATCAGTCACTGATGTTGGACGAGAAGATCTGGCTCGCAATCTCCACTCTAACTCATCCCAAAGATGTTCTATTGGGTTGAGGTCAGAACTCTGTGCAGGCCAGTCAAGTTCCTCCACCCCAAACTCTCTCATCCATGTCTTTCTGGACCTTGCTTTGTGCACTGGTGCGCAGTCATGTTGAACAGGAACGGGCCATCCCCAAACTGTTCTCACAAAGTTGGGAGCATGAAATTGTCCAAAATGTCATGGTATGCTGACTCCTTAAAGTTCCCTTCACTGGAACTAAGGGGCCAAACCCAACCCCTAAAAAACAACCCCACATCATAATCCCCCCTCCACCAAATGATTTGGACTATTGCACAAAGCAGGGTCCATAAAGACATGGATGAGCGAGTTTGGGGTGGAGGAACTTGACTGGCCTGCACAGAGTCCTGACCTCAACCCTACAGAACACCTTTGGGATTAATTAGAGTGAAGACTGCGAGCCAGGCGCAATAGTCATTCAAAGTGTGACAGCGCTGAAAGCTTAAAATTGGCCTGGGCAGGAAGGGGGAAAAAGTGACCGGTATTGAAGTGGTTAAAGAGAACATGTATCAAACATGGAGTAGGTGTCATCCCAATTCGGCTGCAGAAGTGGAAATACTCGACCGACCCATAGTAAAAATACATAATTAATTTGACGGTTAATACCAGGGTTATGGCTGATTCTGGGTCAGATAAGATTGGACTCGCAGGCAGATCCACCATGGGATTACTTTTAGAAGCGGTAGGAGGGGTGCCCCCACCGCTTCCTAGTCTGTAAAGCCTGGGAGCGATCCAATGCGGCCGTTTGCTTGGCAGGAAGTCGAGTGAGGCCGGAGCGACATCCGATGTCTCTTCCAGCTCTCGGGCCAAAACAAATAATTTTTTTTTTTTTCTAAGTCAAAATTCACATTTTGTTTTCTTTTGCATTTAAAGGTAAATTAGAGATCTGAGATCTTTTTGACCCCAGACCTCTCAATAAAGAGGACCTGTCATCCTTATTTATATAACAAGGGATGTGTACATTCCTTGTAATAGGAATAAAAGTGATATAAAAAATAAATAAAGGGACAGTGTAAAAGTAAAACATAAAATAAATACGATTTTTTTTTTAAAAGCATCCCATCCCTTCGTGCTCGCACGCAGAAATAAACTCAAATGTAGGTCACGCTCACATATGTAAACAGTATACAAACCACACATGTATGTGAGAGCAATAATTCTAGCACAAGACCTTCTCTGTAACTCTAAACAGGTAACCTGTAAAAAAAATTAAAGCTTTGCCTATAGAGATTTTTAAATACCGTAGTTTGTCGCCATTCCACGATTCTGCCCAATTTTAAAGTATGACATGTTAGGTATCTATTTACTTGTTGAAACATCATATTTCACATTATACAAAAAAAAATTGGGATAACTATTGTGTTGTTTTTTTTATTTGTTAAATAGTTTTTTTTAAAAGAATTGGGTTTGAAAGACCCCTGCGCAATTACTGTGTGACATAAAATATTGCAAAGATCACCATTTTATTCTCTAGGGTCTCTGCTAAAATATATATATATATATATATATATATATATATATATAATTGTGACAGGGGTCACTTTGGGCACAGGGTGAGCAAGAAAATAATGGACATTGAGAATATATCTTGGACTACCTAAATTGGGATAGTAATATTAGTTCACAATATGTACTGGTTGTTTGATTCTGAAGTTAACAAGTTAATTGAGAGATGTGTTACCTGCCTGTTGTGATGTAAATTAATCTAGAATGGCTTCCGAGGATCTTTCATTGTGATAACTAACTCTGTACTTGTGTGGATTGTAAATAGCAGACAGACAGTCTGCTGAACATAAAGGTTATGCATAGCCATTTAAGATGTAAAGGGATTAGCTATTGAACTCACCTGTGTCTGCTAAGAGCTGTCAGATGGGTATTGGGAGCTCGTTATATAACCATTGTGTGAAGTCTTTTGATGATGGGTACTGTAGTTAAGAGACAGTAAGGCTAGCCTAAAGGTCAAGTGTCAGAGTCATCAGCTGTAGTTAATTAGCTCATGTAAATTCGGTCTGATCAAAGGGGTATTGTCAGAGGAAAATGAGGAATGTAAGAACCTCCTCTCTGTGTGTATAAAATTTGGAGTTTTTTCAATAAAGATTGTCAGACCAGCTGGAAAGCACACGGAGCGTTGTCTCGTATGTCTGAAAGGATTATCCCTATGGGAAGAGCTCGCCTGTGTCACGAGCCGGACTGGCGGCTAGTGGGAATACAGGAGGTGGATCCTCTGTACCAGAGAGGGGATGACACGAGTCGTACTGAGGGACCGGTTCTAAGCAGCTACCGGTTTTCACCAGAGCCCGCCGCAAGGCGGGATGGACTTGCTGCGGCGGTAGCAACCAGGTCGTGTCCTCCAGTAGCGACTCCACCTCTCTGGCGGCTGAGATAGGCGCGGTACAAAAGGACTAGGCAGAGGCAAGGTCAGACGTAGCAGAGGGTCAGAGCAGACGGCAATGGTTCGTAGTCAGAGACAATGGCAGCAGGTCAGATACACAGGCAAGGCAACTCGCAAAACGCTTCCACAGGGTACTAAGACAACAAGATCCGGCAAGGACAGGAAAGGGAAGTGGGTTTATATATGTTTTGGGTGTTTACACAGTAATTGGACCAGGCACCAATCAATGGTGCGCTGGCCCTTTAAATCTTAGAAGGCCGGCGCGCGCGCGCCCTAGAACGCAGCGGGGCCACGCGCGCCGGGAAGGATCAGGCGGGGGAAGGTGAGAAGGATGGGATGCGATCCGCGGACGGAGATGTGCCGCCGTGTGGATCGCATCCCCGCCAGTGACAGAGCAGCGCCCACGGCCAGGAGGGCTGACCGGGGCGCTGCAGGGGGACTGACGCCGTGAGCGCTCCGGGAAGGATGGGACACCCGGAGCGCTCGGCGTTACAGTACCCCCCTTAGGTCTCCCCCTTTTCTTGGAACCCAAGAATCTACGGATGAGCTCCTTGTCTAAAATGTTGGTCTCAGGCTCCCAGGATCTCTCTTCAGGACCACAGTTCTCCCAATCAATTAAAAAAAACATTTTACCTCGGATGACCTTGGAGGCGAGGATTTCTTTCACCGAGAAGACATCGGAAGAACCAGAGACAGGAGCAGGAGCAGTGACCTTGGGGGAAAATCGGTTAAGAATGAGGTGTTTGAGAAGAGACACATGAAAAGAATTGGGGATACGAAGAGAAGGAGGAAGATGGAGTTTGTAAGAGACAGAATTGATTTGGTTTTTGATTTTAAAAGGTCCGAGGTAATGAGGGCCCAGCTTGTAGCTAGGTACCCGAAACCGAACATATTTGGAGGAGAGCCACACTTCGTCACCCGGGACATAGACAGGAGGAATTCTTCTTTTTTTATCTGCATGTCTCTTCATGCGGGCAGAGGCCAGTGATAGCGACTTTTGAGTCTCTTTCCAGATAGAGGTGAAGTCTTGAGTTAATTCATCCATGGCAGGAACTCCAGAAGAAGTGGGGATGGGGAGGGGGGGCAATGGGTGACGGCCGTAGACCACAAAGAAAGGGGATTTGGAGGACGATTCAGAGTTCTTGAAATTATATGAGAATTCTGCCCAGGGTAATAGGTCGACCCAATCGTCATGACGGGCGGAGACAAAATGTCGTAAGTAGTCACCAAGGACCTGGTTAACTCTTTCCACCTGTCCATTGGATTGCGGGTGATAAGCGGAAGAAAAATTCAACTTAATCTTTAGTTGAGTACAGAGAGCTCTCCAAAATTTTGAGATGAATTGAACGCCTCTATCAGAGACGATATGTGAGGGTAGCCCATGGAGACGGAAAATTTGAAGAAAAAAATGCTTCGCCAACTGAGGTGCAGTAGGCAGACCAGGAAGGGGGACAAAATGAGCCATTTTCGAAAAGCGGTCAATGACCACCCAGATGACAGTGTTACTATGAGACAAAGGAAGGTCCGTGATGAAATCCATGGCAATGTGGGACCATGGTTGTTCAGGCACAGGTAGAGGAAGGAGAAGACCTGCAGGCTTCTGGCGTGGAGTCTTGTCACGTGCACAGATAGTGCAGGCCCGTACAAAGTCAGTCATATCTTTTTCCTGGGTAGGCCACCAATAGTGTCTGGCCATCAATTGTATGGATTTTTTGATCCCAGCGTGACCGGCTAGATGGGAGGAATGGCCCCACCTGAGTATCTGGAGATGAAGGCGTGGAGGAACGAAAGTTTTTCCTGGAGGAACTGGCATCAGAGACGCAGGAGCAGAGGAAATCAGACACTCAGGGGGTATGATGTGTTGAGGGGGAGTCCCGGTTTCAGAGGCATCGGAGGAACGGGACAAGGCATCAGCCCTGACATTCTTGTCTGCGGGACGAAAATGGATCTGGAAATTGAACCGGGCAAAGAACAATGACCACCTGGCCTGGCGAGGATTTAAGCGCTGAGCGGACTGAAGGTAGGACAAATTTTTATGGTCAGTGTAGATGGAGATAGGGTGAAGGGATCCTTCCAGGAGATGTCTCCACTCTTCTAATGCCAGCTTGATGGCCAACAGTTCACGGTCACCTATGGAATAGTTTTTTTCAGGAGGGGAGAAGGTTTTAGAGAAAAAAACACACGTGACGTTTCTTCCTTTAGCGTTTTTTTGAAGAAGAACAGCTCCAGCTCCTACCGAGGAGGCGTCAACTTCAAGGAAGAACGGCTTTGTGGGGTCTGGTCGAGACAGGACAGGTGCAGAGGAGAAGGCGGTCTTAAGGCGAGTAAAGGCTTCTTCCGGTTGAGGCGGCCAGGACCTTGGATTCGGGTTTTTCTTAGTCAGTGCCCCTATAGGAGCAACGATGGTGGAGAAGTGGGGTATGAACTGACGATAGTAGTTGGCGAATCCAAGGAAGCGTTGGATAGCATGGAGTCCAGAGGGGCGAGGCCAATCCAAGACTGCGGAGAGCTTGTCAGGGTCCATTTGAAGGCCTTGTCCTGAGACCAGATAACCTAGGAAAGGAAGGCTGCTGCGTTTAAAAAGGCATTTTTCAAATTTAGCGTAAAGATGATTTACGCGGAGGCGCTGGAGCACTTGACGGACATGGAGCCGATGTTCCTCAAGGTTGGTAGAGAAGATTAGGATGTCGTCAAGATAGACAACCACACAGGTATACAGTAAGTCCAGAAAGATTTCATTGACAAAATCCTGAAAGACTGCAGGAGCGTTGCAAAGTCCGAAAGGCATGACGAGATATTCAAAGTGACCATCTCTGGTGTTAAATGCGGTTTTCCATTCATCTCCTTCACGGATTCTGATGAGGTTATAAGCGCCCCTGAGGTCCAATTTCGAAAAAACTTTTGCTCCACGCAGACGGTCAAAGAGCTCCGAGATGAGAGGCAGAGGGTAGCGATTTTTAATAGTGATTTTATTGAGACCACGATAGTCTATGCAAGGGCATAGTGATCCGTCCTTCTTGGCAACGAAGAAGAACCCCGCTCCGGCTGGAGAAGATGATTTCCTAATAAAACCTCTCTTGAGGTTCTCCTGTATGTAATCAGTCATGGCCTTGGTTTCAGGAGAGGAGAGAGGGTAAATTCTGCCACGGGGTGGTGTAGTACCTGGGAGCAAGTCAATGGGGCAGTCGTAGGGTCTATGTGGTGGTAAGAGCTCCGCCTGTTTTTTGCAAAAGACATCAGAAAAGTCCTGATAGGCCTTGGGAAGGTCGGGCAAAGGAGTAGCGATGGGAACTTGACTGTGGGTTACAGACTTAAGACAATGCTTGTGGCAGGAGTAGCCCCAGGATTTGATGTCCCCAGTGGTCCAGTCGAGGGTAGGAGAGTGGCGCTGGAGCCAGGGTAGGCCAAGAAGGATGTCAGAAGTACAGTTCGGCAAAACAAAGAATTCAATTTTTCTTGGTGAAGAACACCAACGGACATGAGCAGGGGTTCGGTGCGGTAACGCACGGTACAATCCAGATTCTCTCCATTTACAGAGGAAATGAAGAAGGGTTTGAAGAGACGGATAACAGGAACGTTGAACCTGTTGATGAAAGAGGCTTCAATAAAGTTTCCTGCAGAACCAGAGTCCAGGAAGGCCACCGCAGAGAAGGGGGAGCCAGCAGAAGGGGAAATCCGCACAGGAATAGTCAGACGTGGAGAGGAAGAATTCACACCTAGTAATGCCTCTCCCACGTTCACTAGGTGCGGGCATTTCCCTGACGTAGAGGACGAATAGGGCAATCCTTTAGGAAATGTTCAGAGCTCGCACAATAAAGGCATAAGTTCTCATTCCTACGGCGAGTCCTCTCTTGTAGGGTCAGGCGAGATCGGTCCACCTGCATGGCCTCCTCGACAGAAGGTATAGTATCAGGATGCGTTGGATTCAGGAAGAGAGGAGCCAGGCACGGATAACGCCTGGTGCGAACAAGATCTTTCTCCTGGCGAAGCTCTTGGCGTCTTTCAACGTAGCATATGTCAATGCGGGTAGCTAAGTGGATGAGCTCCGTCAGGGAGGAGGGTATCTCTCGTGCGGCCAGACAATCCTTGATGTGGCTGGATAAACCTTTCTTGAAGGTCGCGCAGAGAGCCTCATTATTCCAGGATAGCTCTGAGGCCAGTGTGCGGAACTGTATGGCATATTCGCCCACAGAGGAGTTCCCTTGGACAAGGTTAAGCAGGGCGGTTTCAGCGGATGAGGCTCGGCCTGGTTCCTCAAAAACGCTACGAACCTCAGCGAGGAAGGACTGAACGGTGGCTGTAGCAGGGTCATTGCGGTCCCAGAGTGGCGTGGCCCAGGCCAAGGCCTTCCCAGACAACAGACAGACCACGAATGCCACCTTAGACCGTTCTGTGGGAAACTGGTCTGACATCATCTCAAGATGCAGGGAACATTGGGACAAGAATCCCTGGCACCTCCTAGGATCCCCGTCAAATTTCTCCGGAAGAGACAAGCGGATCTTCGAGGTAGTAGCGGCAGCTCGGGGAGGAGAAGATGCTGGAGCTTGTGGCGGCAGACGCTGCTGGATCATGGCAGTCAACTGCGACAGCTGCTGTCCTTGTTGGGCAATCAATTGCGACTGCTGGGCAACCACGGTAGTGAGATCAGCGAGAGTAGGCAGCGGCACGTCAGCGGGATCCATGGCCGGATCTACTGTCACGAGCCGGACTGGCGGCTAGTGGGAATACAGGAGGTGGATCCTCTGTACCAGAGAGGGGATGACACGAGTCGTACTGAGGGACCGGTTCTAAGCAGCTACCGGTTTTCACCAGAGCCCGCCGCAAGGCGGGATGGACTTGCTGCGGCGGTAGCAACCAGGTCGTGTCCTCCAGTAGCGACTCCACCTCTCTGGCGGCTGAGATAGGCGCGGTACAAAAGGACTAGGCAGAGGCAAGGTCAGACGTAGCAGAGGGTCAGGGCAGTCGGCAATGGTTCGTAGTCAGAGACAGTGGCAGCAGGTCAGATACTCGCAAAACGCTTCCACAGGGTACTAAGACAACAAGATCCGGCAAGGACAGGAAGGGGAAGTGGGTTTATATATGTTTTGGGTGTTTACACAGTAATTGGACCAGGCACCAATCAATGGTGCGCTGGCCCTTTAAATCTTAGAAGGCCGGCGCGCGGGGCCGCGCGCGCCGGGAAGGATCAGGCGGGGGAAGGTGAGAAGGATGGGATGCGATCCGCGGACAGAGATGTGCCACTGTGTGGATCGCATCCCCGCCAGTGACAGAGCAGCGCCCACGGCCAGGAGGGCTGACCGGGGCGCTGCAGGGGGACTGACGCCGTGAGCGCTCCGGGAAGGATGGGACACCCGGAGCGCTCGGCGTTACAGCCTGACTGTGGAGTGTCGGTAGCTGATGTGTGTTCGGAGTGGGAATATCCTAAACGGCGTTAACCCCTTTCATTCCTGGGGACTCGTTACAATAATTTTTGAGGGTTCTAAGTTATTTTCTAGAAAAAAATACAAATTTAAACGTGTAAACAAAAAGTTGGGGCTGGTTTAGCAGAGAAGGAGAGAATATAGATACTAAAGTTTTATTTTATTTTATGTTATTTTATTTTTGCTTAAAGAGAACATGTAACAAACATGAAGTAGGTGTTATCCCAATTTGGTTGCAAATGTGGAAATTTACTTTAAATCAACTTCACAGAGATTGGCTTACCAAAGACAGTATTTATTAAAACAATGTATAAAAACACTTACTTGAAAAAGGAGCGTGCCTGTCACATTGTCAGAGCACACACGCGGAAATGCGTTGCGTTAATTTCCAGTGACGTCCCACGCCCGGTGCTGTGGTCCATGTGCGTTCCAGCCCTCCATCCTGTTCCAGTCCACACACTGAGCTGACTATCGGCGTCCACAGGAGACCAGGCTGAATGAAACACTTAGAGCACCAACCAGCAAGCATGGAGACTCACCTTCACAGGATCCTTTGATGTGTCTTCCTTCACTTACTAAGATGTAAGTGATTTAATACATTGTTTCAATAAATACTACACAGTTTTACTTAAGAGGCACCTCTGCTTCTGTCTTTTACATGTCCCTGGAGTGCGCTTCGACAGTGTTTCCGGAAAGTATTCATGGCGCTTCACTTTTTCCACATTTTGTTATGTTACAGCCTTATTCCAAAATGGATTAAATGTATTATTTTTCTCAAAATTCTACAAACAATACCCCATAATGACAACATGAAAGAAGTTTGTTTGAAATCTTTGCAAATTTATTAAAAATAAAAACACAACAAAAATCCCCAGTACATAAGTAGTCGCAGCCTTTGCTCAATACTTTGTTGAAGCATCTTTGGCACCAATTACAGTTTCAAGTCTTTTTGAGTATAATGCTACAAGCTTGGCACACCTATTTTTGGGTAGTTTCTCCCATTCTTCTTTGCAGAACCTTTCAAGCTCCATCAGGTTGGATGGGGAGCGTCGGTGCACAGCCATTTTCAGATCTCTCCAGAGATGTTCAATTGGGTTCAAGTCTAGGCTCTGGCTGGGCCACTCAAGGACATTCACAGAGTTGTCCTGTAGCCACTCCTTTGGTATCTTGGCTGTGTGCTTAGGATCGTTATCCTGTTGGAAGATGAACCTTTGCCCCAGTCTGAGGTCCAGAGTGCTCTGGAACAGGTTTTTATCAAGGATGTCTCTGTGCATTGCTGCAATCGTCTTTCCCTCGATCCTGACAAGTCTCCCAGTTTCTGCCGCTGAAAAATATCCCCATAGCATGATGCTGTGACCACCTTGCTTCACTGTAGTGATGGTATTGGCCAGGTAGTGAGCAGTGCCTGGTTTCCTCCAGACATGACACTTGCCATTCAGGCCAAAGAGTTCAATAATTGTTTCATCAGACCAGAGAATCTTGTTTCTCATGGTCTGAGAGTCCTTCAGGTGCCTTTTGGAAAAAACAGGTGGGCTGTTATGTGCCTTTTACTACGGAATGGCTTCCGTCTGGCCACTCTACCATGCAGGCCTGATTGGTGGACTGCTGCAGAGATGGTTGTTCTTCTGGAAGGTTCTCTTCTTTCCACAGAGAAATGCTGCAGCTCTGTCAGACTGACATCGGGTTCTTGGTCACCTCCCAGACTAAAGCTCTTCTCCCCCAATCGTTCAGTTCGGTGGGGCGGCCCGCTCTAGGAAGAGTCCTGGTGGTGCCAAACTTCTTCCATTTATGGATGATGGAAGCCACTGTGCTCATTGCGACCTTCAATGCTGCAGACATTTTTCTGTACCGTTCCCCAGATCTGTGCCTTGATACAATCCTGTCTCTGAGGTCTACAGACAATTCCCTGGACTTGGTTTGTGTTCTGACATGCACTGTTAACTGTGGAACCTTATACAGGCAGGTGTGTGCCTTTCCAAATCATGTCCAATCAACCGAATTTACCACAGGTAAATCAATCTCCAATCAAGTTGTAGAAACATCTCAAGGATGATCAGGGGAAACAGGATGCACCTGAGCTCAATATTGAGTGTCATAGCAACAGCTGTGAATACTTATGTACATTTGATTTTTTTTTTTTTTTTTTTTTTATAAATTTGAAAGATTTCAAACAAACTTCTTCAACATTGTCATTATGGGGTATTGTTTGTAGAATTTTGAGGAAAATAATTAATTAAATTAATTTTGGAATAAGGCTGTAACATAATAAAATGTGGAAAAAAAGAAGCGCTGTGAATACTTTCCGGATGCACTGTATACCGTAGTTTGTGGAATCTATAACTTTCCTACAGACTAAATAATATATACTGATTTGGGTTATTTTCCCCAAAGAAGTGGAGCAGAATACATGTTGGCCTAAATTTATGAACAATTATTTGCTTGCAAAATTTCATAACAGAAACGAAGAAAATGTTGTTTTATTTTTTTCTAAATTTACAGTCTTTTTTAGTTTCTTTAGCAAAAAATAAATAGCCCAGTGGTAAATTAATACCACCAAAAGAAAGATCTAGTTGTGTGAACAAAATTATAAAAATTTAGTTTGAGCACTGTAGCGGCCCCATTGGGTTTGAGTAAATAACAATAGGAGAGCTTCTGACGGGTGCAGTACTTTTATTCTTTTGCCTCAAAGGTGTGCATTAGGGTTAAACACCACAGAGGTTAATCTTTTTTAACTCCTTAAACACCATAAGCACCATTTGCACCGTGAAAACTGTAAAATGACATACAATACAGTAGTTTACAGAATTCACCAAAAAGGGGGTTACAACACAATTAAAAATGTGGAGTTACAACATGGTGTTCCATTTTCTACACACATATATATAAATTAACATTAAACATCTAAGGAAACATGACTATGCCCTCGTACACACGACCGAGTTTCTCGTCGTAAAAAACACGTCGTTTTTTTCGACGAGATTCTCGTCAAGCTTTCTATGCGTACACACTGTCATTTCCCAATTTCCTCGTTGTTCTCCGCGCTCACGTCCAGCACGTAAGTTGGCACTATAAAGGGGAAGATCTTTTTTCTTGGTGCCACCCCTTGGGCTGCTTTTGCTAATCTCGTGTTACCGCGTGTGAAGTAAAAGTTTGGGAAGAGACGATTCGCGCTTTTCAGTCTTCGTACTTTTCAGATCGTTTTCTGCCGTTCAGTTTGTGCTTGTGGGTTCGTATCTTGACTTTCAGGGCGTCTAGGCAGGTCGTATCTGTTTTACAGTGCGTTCTTGCCTGTTTGTTTCTGATTTTCAGTTCGTTATTCATAGGCCTTGCTGTTCTAAAGTGCGTTCTGTTCTGTACGTTCTGATTAGACGACCGTTTCCTAGCCATGTCGCCTGGACGTTCTCGTCGTCGAGTTCATGCTGTGCGTGCGCTTGGTGTTGGTCTGCTTGTTTTGGACCAAGACCAGTCCATGAATGGTGTGAGGAGGAGTTCATGGACCAAGAATTGGTTGCTCCAGCGGGACCAATTCTGCCATATGCCTCTGCTGCGGGAGATCGTCGAGAATAATCCTGAGGACTACAGGAATTTTCTGCGGATGTCTGACCCCGTTTTTCAGGAACTGTTGGCTTTGGTGTCCCCCTATATTACCAGGAAGGACACCGTTATGCGGGAAGCCATCAGTGCTGAGCAGAGGCTCATCGCCACGTTGCGTTACCTGGCGACAGGGAGAAGTCTTCAGGACTTGAAGTTCACCACAGGCATCTCCCCCCAGGCTCTGGGCCTCATAATCCCAGACACCTGTTCTGCCATCATCCAAGTCCTGCAGGAGGACTATATTAGGGTAAGTTTGCTCCCTTAACATCACATTTTATGTATTACATGTATGCTAATGTATTGTATTTCTTTCATCCTTCCCTAATTACCATGATTGTAATATCCTGAGAATGTCCCCTTTGTCCCCATGCATGTTGGAAGCTTTAGATTGCCCCGTTTTTCTCCTCCATAAATATTTCCCTTCACTAACTTTTCCAGCAGGTGTGCCTGTTGCTCCAAATGTTTGGGGGTTCAAACCCCAATTTAGGAAATAAACTTCCTCCTTTTTTGCTCTGGTGCCTATTAAACGCCCCCAGTTGTTCCCTCCAATGCAGCCATTTTGTTACCTCAAATGCAGCCATTTAGTCCCCTCTAATGCAGCCAGTTTACCCCCAGCCCTGCACTTACCTTCTTGTGGTCAGCGCCATCCTTCTTCTGTCCTTGATGTCTTCTCCTTCCCTTCATGTTGCATCAGCCAATCATGTTACCATTAAACAGACTTGGTGAACATGATTGGCAGAGCAGCCTGTCAGTGTTTACCCAAGGAATGCCCCCCCCCCCCCCTGCGTCCCCGATTTTTCTTTTAGGAAGCCAATTACATCCCTCAGGTTGTAATGTGCAAGACTATTTTACTACCTGTTTCTGCTATGCAATTTTAACCCCCTAAATGCCGCAATGATTCATATGTCGGTCGCTTTACAAGAGGCCATCCACCTGAATAGTGTGCGGCATAGACAATACATAGGTTCATGCAACGCATGAACCTATGTATTGTTCTGAGTGATGGGCACAGGAGAGAGGGGGCAGTGCTCCAGCGCCCACTCTGGACGCACCGCCACTGCAATGCTATCCTGTGGCCAAACACATCTCCCCCCCCCCAAAATAATTTAGTAATGGCCCATCAGAGGGGGTGATGAATATGATAAATGAGCCTTCCATTATCCTTTTTTTAAACACCTTAATAAACGTATAATTTGATTGATGTTGGCCTCTAATTTTTTGGGATAGAATTTCCTTGTAATGTATGATTTTGTTTTTCTAATATTATTTCATCTTGTTTCACTCCACAGCTTCCTTCCACGCCACAGGAATGGCAGACTGTGGCATCGGAGTTTGCCACGCGGTGGGACTTCCCCAACTGCGGTGGTGCCATAGACGGGAAGCACGTCCGCATCGTGTCGCCACCCCGTTCTGGGTCCTACTACTACAACTACAAGGGGCTTCATAGCATTGTGCTGATGGCGGTGGTGTCAGAACAGTATGAATTCCTCTATGTTGATGTAGGGAAGAATGGCCGGATGTCCGATGGGGGATCCTTCATCCAGACGGAGTTTGCCCTCCGTCTCCAGAGTGACGACCTTGCATTGCCACCGGATGCAGGGAATATTGAAGGACTCCCCTTTGTTTTTTTGGCTGATGAAGCCTTCGGACTCGGACGGCATCTTATGAGGCCATTCCCACAGAGGACCCTGACCCCAGAGAAGAGGGTGTTCAATTACCATCTGGCCAGGGCCCGAAGAGTTGTTGAAAATGCCTTCGGCATAATGGCCAGCCGGTTCCGCCTTTTTATGACTTCCATCCACTTGGCGGACTACAAAATAAACTATGTAGTGTTATGCTGCTGTGTGCTACACAATTTTCTTTGCCGCAAATCTAATTCATATATGGCCTCAGTTTTGCCAGAGGCTGGACTTTCCCCTGCAAATCCCCTTCCGGGCCTGGAATCTGCCCGTCTTGGCTTGCCCCCCAAAATGCCCGTGAGGTTCGGGACAAATACATGGAGTATTTCACGGGTAGGGGGGCAATTCCTATGCCAGCCTATGTCTAAGTATCCCAATAAAAAGCTTGTTTAAACCTTTAATTATTTGTACTTTCCTGTCTCCTAGTTTGTCTTTGTGCATTTGTAGTGGCAAG
The DNA here is from genome assembly GCA_029206835.1 of Rana muscosa. Taxonomy (NCBI): domain Eukaryota; kingdom Metazoa; phylum Chordata; class Amphibia; order Anura; family Ranidae; genus Rana; species Rana muscosa. Next base: position 344,265,308 of record CM055119.1, read on the forward strand.
TGTATTTTACTTTAGTAAATAACAACCATTTCACTATGTAACCTTACAAAAGAACCAAATAAGCTTAGAGGGTATTATAAAAAGAAGCTACACGTTGTTTGTGGTCAAATATTTTACTCTGTGCACATTCTCTTCCTTTTTTTAATTTTTTTTTACTTTTGGGTTGGCCTGGCCCCAACCCGGCAATTTTTTGCTTATGAAAATACAAAAATAACAGTTGCATTTCAAAAATTACAACATTGGATACCTCTGAGCAATCGGAGACATTCACTTACACAAACTATGTCTCTATGTGCCCGTCCTAATATGGGGTCCTGCCACCCCTTGGCCAGCCAAAAATTGAATATGCACACATTTGGGGTTTTTTTCATCTAGGAAGTTTACAATCCTGATCCCTATTGTCAACATGTGCTATCTGCCATCAGGGGTGATCAATGGACGTGTTTTGGGGGTGCATCCCCTTCCTCAGTTCACCGACTTTTGATACGAGGAAGGGGTTGCACCCACAAAAGACGTACATGGATATCCCCTGATGGCAGATAGCACATGTTGACACACTGTGTGCATATTCAATTTTTGGCTGGTTTGATAGTCAAAAAAATTCTAAAAATTACAAAAACAAACATGTAAAAACAAATGTGTTTGGATGGCTTATTGAATTCTCCCCAAAACATTGAGAATGTCTTTAAATGTTTGTTCTATCACATGGATTCTTTGTTTAATTAGGTCCAGTTCCGTGCTACATTCCATCACTTGCTGGATGAGGCGGAGGGCACTGTCAGCAGAGAACCGTGTACTATCCTTCACAACATTTACATCCCCTAAAAACCAAAAAAAAAATGTATTATAACTCTGCAGGCCTACCTCTCTTACCTGAAGCTGTGGTGACAGATACTGACCTGTTGTGGTGACCAGATCCACAACGTCATCCACCTCTCCTTCCTGCACTTCTCATTCCTCCTCCTCAACTTCCTGCACATCTTTCGGTTGTGGGTCTTTGGGAGTTTGGGGTTGCTTGGAAGTTGTGGGGTGCATGTGCTCCCTGGAGTGTCCTCTTCCCAGTCTTCTCTCCCCTATGAGAATAAAACAAAAGGTCTATTTATCACACTGTAAATCTCATTGTTAAAATAAAAACAGGCTAAATTGCTTGGAAGTGGGGTACAAGTGTGTGTTTGTGCGGAATTTAAAGAAGAATGCATTATTTATGACCCCAAATATGTTTAGTATTCACATTTGGATGTAATTTTTTTGACATGGAGGCACCACAAAAATTCTCTGATGCACCTGTGTGGGACACCCAAAAAAGGCGGGTCTGGTGGCCCACACTATAGTGCTCCAAAGTACAGATGTGGAAGCAGCTGCTGAGTGTCCTCTCCTTTACACTGATAAAAGTTTTCATTTCATTCTCTTTACAAACACATCATCTAGACTAAAAATTTATCAACAATATTTGATCAAAAATGGCAGATGTCTAATTACTTTTGTGGCTCTAAAATAAGCCAAAACCGCGGATAGAGGCCGAGCGAAGTGTCGGTAACGTAACAAACGATTACTGTGCCCAACCAAGTTCAAAATATTACATTTTGGAAGGGAGTCCAATATGAGAAAAAAAAAAAAAAAACATGTCAGTTTATAAAAAGATTAATAGCAGAAAAGTCTACATTTTACTTACTTTTAGCGAGCATCCTCTTTATGCTCCTCAACTGGTCTGGCTCCCTCAGTTTGAGGTCTGACCACCTCTTTCTGAGCTGCTCATTTGAGCGTTTCACCCCGAACTTCGCCCTCAGACTCTTCACAACTTTAGTGAGGATTTTGGCCTTCCTTCTATTTGGTTTGCTATACAGCCCATGCTTGGCATCATAATCAGCCTTGAGCAAGATGTCCACCATCTCCGCCATCTCCGCCAAAGACATATTCGATGCCTTGAATCTCCTCCTTGATCGTGACGTGTCCTCGGTCTCCGGGCTTGTCTCCTCGTTAGTTGCGGAATTATCAGACACCTGCTGTAACTCCGCCATATCTGTCTGCGCGCCGAAAGAGAAGGGGCGGGGAAAATATGTTAGTTAGAACGTCATGGGCGGGCGACGTGTGCGGAGCGACGTGTTCGAATTTTGACGCATGCGTGGTGTGTATATAGCAAACACACATGTGACTATAGTACGTTCGGTGTGCGGAGAGAGGAGTTCAAGTGACGGACGTGCGAACGAAGGTATGTGATTTTGTGAGACTTGTAAAAATTGTTGGCCTATACTGTCTTGAAATTGTTGGAGGATATATATGGTGACTAGGATGTTAAGGAGGTTAGACTGTTTGCCTCACATTAGTTAAATATAATTTATTTAACTTGCAGATACAATATGAATGTCTTTATTAGCGACAAAGAGTTCCTGGCGGAATTTATTGACTGGGTAAGGGAGCTGCCGGCTCTGTGGGAGACGAAAAACCCCATCCATAAAAAAAAAAGGGGTGAGAAAAGCAGCGCTGGAGAAGCTGCTCCCATTTGTGCATACCAAGGTGCCCACAGCCACAGCAAAACAAGTGGACACTAAAATTGGGAGCTTGAGAGGTACCTTCAGGACTGAACGCTCTAAGGTGCTGGCTTCTCAGAGGTCAGGAGCAGCAGCAGATGATGTTTATGTCCCGATTTTGTGGTACTACAACAGGATGTCCTTCCTGGATGACCACATTGACACAAGGCCATCACTCTCCACTCTTCCCCCCAGACTTCCCTGCAGGCAACCTGAGCCTTCTCTGGAGCAAGAGGAGGCAGCCATCCTGGATGATCCTGATTTGGCCATCTGGAGCCAGGTATAGTATTAACTGAAAATGTATTGGGATAAAATTAATGTTTGACAAATATGTCAGGATGAGAAACATACATTATTTTGGATTCCACAAGTGAAATCAAGATCTGTAGACATTATTCTGCACTTAATTGGGTGCTAAATAGTCAATCTGATGTAGTGGTAAATTTAAAGCAAGGATTTATGCATTTACATTCTAATTGCTTCAATCAGGATTACAAAGTTTGATGCAAAGATTAAACCAACATATTAAACTATGTTCCTTTTTCATACACAGGATGAAATCAGCCAGGAGGAGGGTCTGGAAACTGTCAGGCAGGAGGAGGAAGGGCCCAGTGGCAGCCAGGAGGTGGCAGGGCCCAGTGCCAGCCAGGAGGTGGCAGGGCCCAGTGGCAGACAGGAGGTGGCAGGGCCCAGTGGCAGACAGGAGGTGGCAGGGCAAAGGAGAAGCACCAGATCCCAGGTGCCTCCCATCCGGCTTCATAAAAGAGGCAGGAGGGACAGGACCACCAGTGAGGCAGCAATGGCCCTTATTAAAGAGGCCCATGCCACCCTCAAGGAGCCCACATCCCCTGAAGAGGCCATTGCCGGCCTAGTGGAGGCTAAGTTCAAGGTGATGAGCATGGAGCAACGCCTCCTATGCGAGCCCCTGCTCATCACCTTGCTCAACAAGGGGGTGATGGAGAAAATTACACCCAATACCGCCATATGTGAGGTGGCCCAACTGACCCAACCTCAACCTCCACCTCCACCTTCTTCTTCTGCCCCACCCCCTTCTGCTACACCTTCTTCTTCTGCCCCACCCCCTTCTGCTACACCTCCACCTTCTGCACCACCCCCTTCTGCTACACCTCCACCTTCTGCCCCACCCCCTTCTGCTACACCTCCACCTTCTGCCCCACCCCCTTCTGCTACACCTCCACCTTCTGCCCCACCCCCTTCTGCTACACCTCCACATTCTGCCCCACCCCCTTCTGCTACACCTCCACCTTCTTCTTCTGCCCCACCCCCTTCTGCTACACCTCCACCTTCTGCCCCACCCCCTTCTGCTACACCTCCACCTTCTGCCCCACCCCCTTCTGCTACACCTCCACCTTCTTCTTCTGCCCCACCCCCTTCTGCTACACCTCCACCTCCTCCTCCTGACAGGAGTACCCCTCCAGTGTGCCAGCCTCCAGCCAAACGAAGAAGGAAGGATGCAGGGAAGGCTTCAGGAAAGGCTGCAGGGAAGGTTGCCAGGAAGAAGAGGAAGCGATGGCCTTGCTTCATTGTGGTCGGACAGAAGGCAGCCTGTTGTAGTACCACACACTTGGGACATATATATCACCTGCTGCTGTTCCTGACCTCTGGGAGGCCAGCATCAGATTGTGTTCAGAAATGTTGGCCTTCTCAAGCTCCCAATTTTAGTGTCCACACAGGGTTGCTGTGTGCTCTGGGGTCCCTGGGATGCACAAATGGCAGCAGCTTCTCCAGCGCTGCCTTCTCTTTATTTAATTTATAAACATGAATAAATGTGATTTTTGTTTAAGTTCATACTTGACTATGTGTATTTTAAAATAAACAAAATCAAGCTTTGGAGCAAGCAGATACATTTGACTGACAATAAAAGGCACAGATATCACCCCCTCAAAAGAATAACTAAATCTGATTAGCACAAAAACATGGTGTGAAATTTAACTAATATAGATTCCAAAATTAAATGGGAGATCACTATCAAAACATTGTGAAATTATAATTAACATCATTTTGAAAAATCTAACCATTTAAATTATTCCGAAAAACTTGCATGATATAATACACATAAATCTTATAAAGAGCAGCATGAAAAAGGTTAAAAATAAGGCATAACTCTGTGTGAATATCAGCAGCAAAAGAAGGTCACTCGTTTTGATTAATGTAACATTCTAACGAAGATTTCAATGCAGAACATTTAAACGATGAAATATTTTTGAGCGTGACGAATATGCTCTCTCCATTACGAAGGCTTGTTTTACCAGAAGATGCGCTCCCGTCTCATAGTTGCTTGTGAGCATGCGCGCTTTTGGAAGAGTCGTAAAAGCATACACACGAACCATTTTCTCGTCACAAAACAGGCCGACGAGAAACACGACGAGGAAATCTGGAATCCTGACGAGAAAATAGAGAGCAGGTTCTCTATTTTCTCGTCGAGATTCTCGGCAATTTTCTCGCCGTAAAACCATACACACGAACGTTTTTCTAGACAAAAAAACTCTCGCGGCACTTTTCTTGACTGTTTTGGACGAGAAAAACGGTCGTGTGTACGAGGCCTGAATGTTCAAACATGTGGATTGTCTACAGCATATCATTTAACTAACAGCATGGACTCAATTTATGCCTAAAAACATATATACTGACAATGACAATGCACCTTTACTGCATACCTTGCTTTGCTTGCCAAGGGGTGCAAACTTTAAACTTTAGAAAACTTCCATAAACCATCACCTTCCCACGAGGTACTGCTGGCTTGCCTGTGAATGCTGGAACAATGAGGGCCTCCTTTCTCCCAAACTAGAGGAAGGAGGAAGTGTCTGGTGATTAAAACATTCCCCAGGGGAACAAAAGTAAGGCAATAAAGGTTCCACCTGTCGGTCAGTGCTGAACAAAGATTTTAAGCGACAGGCGGACAGTTACAAGTACAGTGTTGCATGACCGTGCAATTGTGATCCAAAGTGCAACAACAGAGCTGAAAGCAGAAAATTGTCTGGGGCAAGAAGGGGGTAAAAGTGCCCGGTGTTGAAGTGGCTAAAGAGAACATGTAACAAACTTAAAGTAGGTGTTATTACAATTTGGCTACAAAAGTGGAAGTACACTTTTAATCAATTCTACAGAGTTGGTTTACCAGAGGAGAGAAAATATATAATTGGTTGGTTTATTAAAGGAGGAGAGAACACATGTAGAGAAGTTTTATTTTAATTTTGCTATGATAAAGAGAACATGTAAAGGCCCGTACACAATTTTCCGATGGGAATTGTGCAATGGCAGGCTGTTGTCGGAAAATCTGACCGTTTGTACGCTCCATCAGACAATTGTTGTCGGATTTTCCGCCAACAAATGTTGGATAGCATGCTTTAAAATTTTCCGACAACAAATGTGTGTTGTCGGATTATCCAATCTTGTGTACAGAAGTCCTTCAGACAAAACTCCAAAGTACAAACACGCATGCTCAGAAGCAATGCTCACCATAACACAACATTAGCAGAAGTTGCCCAAAGGGTGGTGCTAAAGAGCTGAAAACCCACGTAGTTTCGTGTTTGTTGGCCGACAATTCTTTGTCGTTTGTTGCAAATCAAGTTCATGGCCAACACCTTTCGGACAAAAGTCCTAGGCTTTGTCTGGAAAAGGAAAGAGCCCTGGACTGCCGCACTCTGTATGAACGATTTATTTTCAAAATTAAAATTCAAAATTAATCCATAAGTTCAAAAAAGTCCAAGAACAAACAAAAACAGAAAACTGACATGCAGGGGTGGAAAGCTGATGTGTTTCACATCTAGGATAGATGCTTACTCATAGCTCATAGCTATGAGTAAGCATCTATCCTAGATGTAAAACGCGTCAGTTTCCACCCCTGCATGTCAGTTTTCTGTTTTTGTTTTTTCTTGGACTTTTTTGAATTTATGGATTAATTTTGGATTTTATTTTGGAAAATAAATCGTTTATACAGAGTGCGGCAGTCCAGGGCTCTTTCCTTTTCCATGCATCAGTGCAGAGCCAGCACCTGTTTTAGTATCAGGGCGGGAGCTATCTTTGGAGCTTAACAGCGTGGAGCGGTACACACCTCTCATCCTACGCTTTGTCCACGGAAAATCCACAGAAAATCCAATCGTGTGTACCAGGCTTTACAAACATGAAGTAGGTGTTATCCCAATTTGGCTGCAGAAGTGGAAGTACAGTTTAAATCAACTCCATAGGGGTTGGTTTACCAGAGAAGGAGAAGAAGTTTTATTTTATTTTTGCTATGTTAAAGGGAACATGTAACAAACATACAGCAGGTGTTATCACAATTTGGTTGTAAAAGTGGAAATACAGTATACTTTAAATCAGTTCCACAGGAAGAAGTAGAGAATATATTTAGAGACCAGGGATGAGCCGAACACCCCCCTGTTCGGTTCGCACCAGAACCTGCGAACAGACAAAATGTTTGTGTAAACTTTAGAACCCTATTAAATACAATGGACTCGAACGTTCAAAATCTAAAGTGTTAATTATAAAAGCTTATATGCAAGTTATTGTCCTAAAAAGTGTTTGGGGACCGGGGTCCTGCCCCAGGGGACATGTATCAATGCAAAAAAAAGTTTTAAAAACGGCCGTTTTTTCGGGAGCAGTGATTTTAATAATGCTTAAAATGAAAAAATAAAAGTGAAATATTCCTTTAAATTTCGTACCTGGGGGGTGTGTATGATATGCATGTGAAGTGGCGCATGTTTCCCGTGCTTAGAACTGTCCCTGCACAAAGTGTCATTTTTGAAAGAAAAAAAGTCATTTAAAACTCACTCGCGGCTATTAATGAATTGTCGGCTCCTGGCAATACATTCAAAAGTCATTGATAAAAAAAAAAAAAGAAGGGTGGGGGTTCCCCAGAATTCAATTACCAGGCCCTTCAGATCTGGCATGGATTTTAAGGGGAACTCCACCCCAAATTAAAAAAAAAATGGCGTGGAGTCCCCCTAAAAATCCATACCAGACCCCTTATCCGAGCACGCAACCTGGCCGGCCGCAGGGGAAAAGGGGGGGACGAGAGAGCGGCCCCCCCTCCCTCCTGAACCGTACCAGGCCACATGCCCTCAACATGGGGAGGATGTCCCCATGTTGATGGGGACAAGGGCCTCATTCCTACAACCCTTGCCCGGTGGTTGTGGGGGTCTGCGGGTGGGGGGCTTATCGGAATCTGGAAGACCCCTTTAACAAAGGGGACCCCCAGATCCCGCCCCCCCTATGTGAATTGGTAAGGGGTACATTGTACCCCTAGAAAAAAGAAAGAAACGTGTCAGCTATCCAGTCGTTTGAGGTATTGTCCGACCCTCTCTGTCATCGAGTCCAGTCGGCAGGTGCCAAAGAATTTCCAGCTGATTTGTCTGATAAGCTTCTATCTAAGCTCCGTCTGTGAGTAGGATTACTGCTGCTTTTTTATATTTTAAATAAGTGGTAATGCACTAGGTCGGTGCGCCCTCCTTTTTTCCTTTCTTTTTTCTAGCCACATGAACACCCATTGTTCTGAGGAGGGCTGCAAGACTTTAGACTTTGCCTTTAGATGGAACCACACTACCCGTGTTTTGACGATACACCGAGAGTGCAGGAGATTTTTGTCTTTTTGTACATTGTACCCCTACCATTTCACGAAGAAAGCGTAAAAAAATGTTTAAAAAAAACACACAAACACCTTGAAAAAGTCCTTTATTTAAAAAAAAAAAAAAACATTCCAGCGGTGAAATCCAGTGTCCCGCGGCGATCCCGATGTCCAGCGCTGTCCTTTATTGGTTGTGCCTGAGCGGACCTGATGGGGAACTCCCTCTCAGTATTTTAAATGTATAGACCCGCCCCTTCTAAAGTTTCCCATCAGGTCCGCTCAGCGGACCAGATGCGGAACATGAGAAGGGGCGGGTCTATACATGTATTGCCAAAGTGAGAGCAGTTCCCCATCAGGTCCGCCCCCTCGGTATGTCGGACCCGCCTACGTCATTGGCTTGAGCGGGGAACTTCCTTCACTATGTAAATTTAAATTACACAGTGAAGGAAGTTCCCCGCTCAAGCCAATGACGTAGGCGGGTCCGACATACCGAGGGAGCGGACCTGATGGGGAACTTTAGAAGGGGCGGGTCTATACATTTAAAATACTGAGAGGGAGTTCCCCATCAGGTCCGCTCAGGCACAACCAATGAAGGACAGCGCTGGACATCGGGATCGCCGCGGGACACTGGATTTCAGCGCTGGAATGTTTTTTTTTTTTTTAAATAAAGGACTTTTTCAAGGTGTTTGTGTGTTTTTTTTAAACATTTTTTTACACTTTCTTCGTGAAATGGTAGGGTTACAATGTACCCCTTACCAATTCACATAGGGGGGGACCGGGATCTGGGGGTCCCCTTTGTTAAAGTGGTCTTCCAGATTCCGATAAGCCCCCCGCCCGCAGACCCCCACAACCACCGGGCAAGGGTTGTGGGGATGAGGCCCTTGTCCCCATCAACATGGGGACATCCTCCCCATGTTGAGGGCATGTGGCCTGGTACGGTTCAGGAGGGAGGGCGGGCCGCTGTCTCGTCCCCCCTTTTCCCCTGCGGCCGGCCAGGTTGCGTGCTCGGATAAGGGGTCTGGTATGGATTTTTAGGGGGACTCCACGCCATTTTTTTAAAATTTGGGGTGGAGTTCCCCTTAAAATCCATGCCACATCTGAAGGGCCTGGAATGGATATTTGGGGGAACCCCACGTCAATTTTTTTTTTAATTTGCAGCGGGGTTCCCCTTAATATCCATTCCAGACCTGAAGGGCCTGGTAATTGAATTCTGGGGAACCCCCACGCTTTTTTTTTTTTTTTATCAATGACTTTTGTATGTATTGCCGGGAGCCGACAATTCATTAATAGCCGCGAGTCAGTTTTAAAAGACTTTTTTCTTTCAAAAATGAATTTTTTTGCAGGGACAGTTCTAAGCACGGGAAACATGCGCCACTTCACATGCATATCATACACACCCCCCAGGTACGAAATTTAAAGGAATATTTCACTTTTCTTTTTCATTTTAAGCATTATTAAAATCACTGCTCCCGAAAAAACGGCCGTTTTTAAAACTTCTTTTTGCATTGATACATGTCCCCTGGGGCAGGACCCTGGTCCCCAAACACTATTTAGGACAATAACTTGCATATAAGCCTTTATAATTAGCACTTTAGATTTCTCCCATAGATTTTTCGAATTTGCCGCGAACACCCCAATTTGTTCGCTGTTCGGAGAACGGGCGAACAGGCAATGTTCGAGTCGAACATGAGTTCGACTCGAACTCGAAGCTCATCCCTATTAGAGACGTTCTGTAGACTTCAATCATTCAATCATGTGGTTGGGTATTCAAAGTGAACACAGCTTTACTTTGCATAATGAGCATTCCCCACTCGGTTAGTAATGCAACCCCAAGGTGTATGTGAGTCCTTTGAAAATAGGGTAATTTTTTTTATTCCTTCACAGCTCCTAGAAAACATGCTGAAATAAATAAGAACACAACTGGTGAAAAGGAACCCTAACTGGGTAAAAACTCTTCCCTATTGCCTCAATTACAAGGCCAGCAGGTGGAACGTATAGCGTCAGGGAAGGTTTAAAACAAGACATGTGAATGGATGCATATCCTTTGTGCCGAGTCTCTCCCTCAGGCTATACAACTTCTTCCACAAACAACACATGCCAAATACAATACGTCTGCCTGGCAAGCGAAGGCAGGAAAAATGGAAAATGTCTATTTCTTGTCTTCACTAAAAGTAACAGCCCACGTGATTTTAAATGGGATTCTTGCTATGGTTGGCTGAAAAAACAACAAAATGTGGTGTGTTCAGAAAGGCTTGATAATGCAGAAGGATGTATTTTTAATTTTTATGTAGCACCGATAAAAGGAACTGCATGTATTTTGGCAGCTTCACGGATAGGCAAGCGGATGGAGCCGACACAGAGTAATGTGTTTAAAGACAGTCAGGGCTTGCAAGACTCATAGATGCACCTGCTCAGAGTACCAGTCACCGAAAGATGATTAAATGGAGGTGGCATTGTGTTTCAGCTTGTCCCTTTCTTATGCATATCGCTGGTGCTCCCAGGGCCCTTTTCCATATTAAAATGAATTACTCAAACAACCGTAAGCTGAGTGGTTTAAAAATAACAACATGATTTCTTTCCTCTTTCCTCTGCAGTCACCAAACACAACACCGGAGGGTTATATAACGTCCCTGCACCGCCAGAGGAGCCTTCAGAGAGAACAAAGAGAATTATTTTTGAAATCTGGAATTCACGTGTTGAAAGAGGAAATTGTAACTCTTGACAGACCGTTCAGCTTCACCCTGATAACAGATTTTTACCTGTAGCATAACTTCCAAATGAATCTTCTTCCTCTCCGGGACATTGGCAGGAATTCAATGAAATCCTACTGACACTTTTCGGGCAGTATGCCCCTTAAAATGGCCTGTGTCAGATTTAAAAATCTCTACTGTTTGATTCAGTAGCTTTAACGACATGAGCAGAAGATTCAGGTAGTTCTCAATGTTACTGAACAAATTCAAAAATAATTACCCCCAGTTCGTAGAGAAGGAAATTTGGAGGTAATTAAACTCCCTGGCGGTAATCCCGAGTCTGGCTCGACGTGGATTTTTCATGTAGAAAGCGGTAACCTCGAGCCAGACTCGGGATCGCATTACAGGATACAGGGAAGTTACTTACCTTGTCCCCTGGATCTTGCGATGTGTCCCGCTGTGCGTGCGAGCCGTCTCCTCGCTCGATCCACACACTGGTGACTGCCGCGTGCCGCCGAGCTCCGTTCCCTGCGACGTTGCGGCGCACAGGGGCGGAGTTTGGCGGGACATTCAAAAAAGTAAAAACACAGTACACATACAGTACACTGTAATCTTACAGATTACAGTACTGTATAAAAAAATTACACATCCCCTTTGTCCCTATTGGTCTGTCCAGTGCCCTGCATGCAGTTTTATATTATAAAAACTGTTCTTTCTGCCTGCAAATTGGAGATTGTCCATAGCAACCAAAAAGTGTTAGTTTATGTCAAAAGTGGTTTTAGACCAGCTAGAAAACAGCGATAATAAATTAGAATCACTTGCAGAATTGAGCGATAGCGATTTGTGGGGAAATTTGTCATCAAACACTGAATCTAATGACAGCGACAATTCTGCAACTGAGCAAATTTCAGTGCTTTTGATTTGATTACATTAGTGAATAATTTTTATTATTATTATATTATTATTTGTTATAATTATTTATAGATATTTATTATATTAAAATTTATGATTTTGTGTTTCAAACTTTATCATACCCGGGATGTCTACTAGACTCTTGTTTGGACAGATTTAGGTAAGTAATTACTAAGAATTACAGGCCTACAATATAAAACGTCAAATTTCCATGCAAAATAATTGTACCACTTTTTGTACATAATTCCAGACAGAATCATATCACCAGGGAGGTTAAGACCAGCTCTAAATCTGGCCATAGATTTACTGAAATTTCGCCGAATCAGCAGGGACCAGCCAAATTTGTATCAATCTATGGTTGTTCCTGCTCAAGAGAAGTACATTCAATGGTTAACTTCTGTCGAATGGGTCAAAAAATTTCCCGATCAGCCCGCTACAGCCAATATATATATATATACAATGACCCTTAGCACAATGACCCTAAAATAGCGAAGAAGTGGCTTCACAACAACTCCGTGACTGTTCTTGAATGGCCCAGCCAGGGCCCTGACTTAAACCCAATTGAGCATCTCTGGAGAGACCTAAAAATGGCTGTCCACCAACGTTTACCATCCAACCTGACAGAACTGGAGAGGATCTGCAAGGAGGAATGGCAGAGGATCCCCAAATCCAGGTGTGAAAAACTTGTTACATCTTTCCCAAAAAGACTCATGGCTGTATTAGATCAAAAGGGTGCAAATACTAAATACTGAGCAAAGGGTCTGAATACTTAGGACCATGTGATATTTCAGTTTTTCTTTTTTAATAAATCTGCAAAAATCTCAACAATTCTGTGTTTTTCTGTCAATATGGAGTGCTGTGTGTACATTAATGAGGAAAAAAAATGAACTTAAATGATTTTAGCAAATGGCTGCAATATAACAAAGAGTGAAAAATTTAAAAGGGTCTGAATACTTTACGTACCCACTGTATATATATTCTCAGAAAATAGGTACAGGAACCCCCCATCTCCAAGTCACCCCTTGTCTTTGCCCCAACCCACCTTTGCGCACCGTCCTTTGGTTCCACCACCTACCCACTTCCCAGTACTACCATTTTTAGGGAAATACAGAACCAAATATCATTTGTGGTGCTAAGCAGTTTGTATGGAATTTGTTAATGATAACAAGATAAGCAGTAAAATAGATCCCTTGCAGCCAGCAACAATAGACCCCCCCAGCAACAATAGAGCTCCCCCAGCAATAATGGACCCCCAGCAACATAAGACCCACCCCAAGCAACAATAGATTCCCCACCAGCAACAACAGACTTTCCCAGCAACAATAAACCCGCCTGCAAAAAATAGATAATCTTCAGCAGTAGGTGTACCTCCAACAATAGATGCCCCAACAGCTAGCATCAACAGACCCTGCAACATACCAAAACACCACTTGACATTACATACATTCAGTGGGAGAGGTGCCGACTGCCGAAACAGCGTTCCCCCGTGTTCCCGCTGAAAAAAAAAGGCATATATATATATATATATATATATACATAAAACTTCTCACAGACGCTTGGTGGGTCAGGAGGTCTTTGAAGGGTCCATATGGGGTATGGCGCTTTTACTTGCTTATTGGTAGTTCCCCAGGAACTAGGTCCTCTGGGGAAAAAGTGTGTGAGTTTGTAACATCTTCGAGCCAGTTGGGGTGTGGCTGGGGACATGGGAGATTCTAGTTATAATTGTGCCTTTAACCAGTTGCCGACCGCCGCACGACTATATACGTCAACAGAATGGCATGGGCAGGCAGAAGTGTGTATATATACGTCCCTGCCTTCCCGCGGGTGGGGGGCTCAATCGAGCCCCCTCCCCCCGGTGCACGCGGCGGGCGGTATCGCTTCAGGAGCGATCCGTGATGAGGGGCGGCCATTGATTTCTGGCCACCCCCTCACGATCGCTCCTGGCGAATGAGAAGCTTCCCCTGCCTGTGAATTGTAAACACAGGCAGGAGGAAGTGATGTCACCTCTCCTCGCCGCGGTCTTTTCGTCCGGAGCGGCGAGGAGAGAAGACATCAAGTAAGTGCACTAACAGTACACTGACACCAGGACACATAGGCACACATTTCACCCCCCAGTCACCCCCAGATCACCCCCCAGATCACCCCCTGCACCCCCAGTCACAGTGTCACTGATTGCAATGGTCATTTATTTACTGATCACTGCATTTAGTGTCATTTGTGACTGTAAAAAGTGTCAGGGCAGTTAGTGTTAGGTCCCTTTAGGTCCAGGGTAGCCTCCTACCCCCCTAATAAAGGTTTAACCCCTTGATCGCCCCCCAGGTAACCCTTTCACCCCCTATCGCCAGTGTCGCCAAGCGATCTTTTTTCTGATTGCTGTATTAGTGTCGCTGGTGACGCTAGTTAGCCAGTTGGCTATTTAGGTTCACCGACAGGTTTTTATATAGTGTCAGGTACCCCCATATATTACCTAATAAAGGTTTTAACCCCCTGATTGCCCCCTAGTTAACCCTTTCACCAGTGATCACCGTATAAGTATTACGGGCTGAACATGCCTCTCAGCAATTTCCTTGGGGTGTCTACTTTCCAAAATGGGGTCATTTGGGGGGGGGGGGGGGGTTGTACTGCCCTGCAATTTTAGCACCTCAAGAAATGAGATAGGCAGTCATAAACTAAAAGCTGTGTAAATTCCAAAAAATGTACCCTAGTTTGTAGACGCTATAACTTTTGCGCAAACCAATAAATATACGCTTATTGACTTTTTTTTTACTAAAGACATGTGGCTGAATACATTTGGCCTAAATGTATGACTAAGATTTAGTTTATTCGATTTTTCTTATAACAAGTAGAAATTATAATTTTTTTTCAAAATTTTCGGTCTTTTTCCGTTTATATCGCAAAAAATAAAAATCGTAGAGGAAATCAAATACCATCAAAAGAAAGCTCTATTTGTGGGAAAAAAAGGACGCAAATTTCGTTTGGGTACAACATTGCATGACCACGCAATTACCAGTTAAAGCAGCGCAGTGCCAAATTGTAAAAACACCTCCGGTCTTTAAAGCGGAGCTCCACCCTAAAGTGGAACTTCGCTCATCGGAACCCTCCCCCCTCCAGTGTCACAATTGTCACCTTTCAGGGGGGAGGGGGGTGAAGATACCTGTCTAAGACAGGTATTTTCACCCACTTTGAGAGTCCTCTCTGCGGGAAATCTGCGGGAAGCACGTCACTTCCCGCAGAATACCCATTGTGTTCTGGGAGACACTCGGCTCCCAGAACACAGGGGGACCAGTGAGAACGGCACACCGTGACTCGCGCATGCGCCGTAGGGAACCGGGCAGTGAAGCCGCAAGGCTTCACTTCCTGGTTCCCTCACCGAGGATGGCGGTGGGGGGCAGCAGAGTGACGAGCAATTGCTCGTCCTCTGCTGCGGGACGTGGCTGGACTCCAGGAAAGGTTAGTGTCCTAATATTAAAGGTCAGCAGCTGCTGTAGCTGTAGCTGCTGGCTTTTAATAAAAAAAATTCCGGCGGAGCTTCACTTTAAGCTGACAAATGGTCCGGGGCTGAAGTGGTTAAGGACACCCAAAGACCCCCTCCTGGTTGCATTATTGAAATTGTTTATTGTTATGCTACTGTTATATTATTTCTTTCTTTTTGTAAATAAAATGGCTGCTTTGGCCGTTTAAACCCATGTCACACAGTCTTTGTTATTATTTTAAAGGGTTAGTAGAGGGACTGAGGTTGACATATCCTTTAGTCAAGAGTTAAACTTGGTAGGGTAAAAAAAGTCACTAGCATGTATTTCTTTGGACCTAAAGTTTAAAAAAATAAAATAAAATAAATAAAAAGGGTAATCCTAAAATCTGCTGTTCCTTTAATTTGCTGCCTGAAAACGTCCCTCTTCCTTAGCTGTGGCTCTGTCTCACCTGTCTGGCCTACCACTTCCCATCCTTTAGGGTCACCTTCAAAATAAGCACAGACTGTAGAGCACCTATACTTAAGGTGACCAGATTTTTAAAATGAAATCCGGGGACATTTTATTTTTTTACTAGTAATGGCGGCAATCAGCGACTCTCTGCCCGTCGCCGCTGCCCGCCTCACAGCCTGTCAAGTCTTACTCTCCAGGCCCCGGCTACTACTGGGTGAGGAGCAGAGGAAGATTACTCCGCCAGAGAAGGCAAGGAGATAAGCAGGCAGGCGGCTGGCCGGGACTTGAGTCAAGACAGAAGAACATGTGAGCGGAGCTGAACAGACATGCGCCCGAAACTGAAGAAATATTCCCTCCGCTCCGACCAGCACATGATCATCAGAAAGGGGCACAGATAATGGAAAAAAATACACCCCCCTAAGCTAGTAGGCGCGACGGAGTGGGGGTGTGTAATTCAGATTTTTTTTTTTAATTCTGCACTGACGGTCTTTGAAATTGCCCCCTGTTCAAATCCAATCCGGGGACAAAACCGGGGACAGACTTGGTCCGGGGACAGTGTCCTCAATCCGGGGACTGTCCCCTAAAACCGGGGATGTCTGGTCACCCTACCTATACTTGATGTTAAGCCACCCCTGCTTATCAAACTCCACGCCCTTGCTGCACCCCAGCCATTGCTGGCATTAGACACCTCTGGGTTTGCTAAATACTTGCCCCCCCTCCCCCCCCAACTGCATGCTGTGGTTCCTCCCATAGTTGGTTCAAATGTCCTGTAGCATGAAGAAATACAGAGTTAATTCATACACATCGGAAGAGTAGAATATCTGCAGTGGCTGGGGATTAGCAAAGTGTCGGAGTTTGAAGACACAGCTGCCAGAAAGGTAAGTATAAGTTCTCTTCTTTTACAGGATGGGCTTAATTAACAAGTGACCCTTTGTTGACAGGGTCACTTGAAAGCACGACTTTTTGCATGATTTCCCCCAACACTGCTGAGGACTTATATAAGAAATATTCTACTCTTGTGATAAGCAAATCAGTTTGAAAACCAGGCAAACTGGAAAGTCTGTAAATAGCAAATCTTTTTATTTTCATGAATATATTCATGCATTGCTATATAATCTGCATATAATCATACAATTTGTGAATTACGATTTCCCAGTTTTCCAACTTGCATGATTCTCTGCAGATCGGGCAAATCTACATACAAGTATTCAGGGGAATCAAAACTTTACTGATTTGACCATCCCCGTGCCTTTCTAGTATAAGATTGCATTTCCTATATGGCTTGTGATGTAAAATCAGGATGACTGGGCCACATGTAGACAGATTTATGCCAAAGCACCCTACTGAGTTCTGAATTTACTTCTGCGCTACTAATACAATAAAGACATAAATAACTCACATTGATAAAGTCGCATGTGAGTGACGAAATGCGTCAGTGCGGGGCTTGTGACGTCATCGCAGTGTTGTAGGAAGTACACGATCACCCATGAGGGCAGCAGGGCCGAGGGCTTGAAGATGATTTTGTGACTCCAGGGACGGATCTGTGTATGTTCAAGTTCATCACCTGTATGCACCAGGGCTAGTGCATGCCAAAATATGAGTGGAATAGTTGCTTGTGTTTTGAATAAATTTCGTTTTACAGTATTACACTATGCCAGTTCCTTTTTTACCCTTATGTTACCATCATATATGAGAGACCACGCTTGCAGGAGTCCATTATTTGGAGTTTTACCCACTTTACATCCCGGCTATCGTAATATGACGGCCACAAGGTGGCTCAGCCATCCTTGGTGGCCGTCATATGACGTCCTCGGGCCTCCCAGCCGCTAGGGGGCACGCGTGCGCGCCGCAGCGTCACTCGGGTGCCAGGCCATTTCATGTGGCCCTCGCACCTCTCCTGCAGCTGCAGGAGAGCTCCAGCCCTCTTCTGGTCCTTCTCCAGACCCTTACTTTCTGCTTTCAAGCAATGCATCCAGCTTCTTCCCAGCAGCATCATAAGGAAAGGGGGGTGCACTGTGATGTAAGGGAGCGTGGGAGACTCAACTTCTGATGGTGGGGTGGCTCTTGACATCTAATGTAAGGGAGGGGGGATGCGCTGGACATCTAATCTTACAAACACAACTGGCCCTTTTGAGGGCAATCATAATGCTGATGCGGCCCACGATGAAATTGAGTTTGACACCCCTGCTACTCTATTTACCTGTGGTCTAAGTTCTTTAAACTCAAATTAATCCCGTGTCCCATGGGAATGTGTGCCTGCAGAATTCTGGTCATGTAATCCTTGGCTGTGTAACATCCCTCTCATGCTCCGGTAGTAAGTCACCCTGATCTTGGTTCTGAGTGAACCGGGATCACAGGCCAGACACCCCACTGGCTACAATTTACTACTAATTAATAAAGACTTTTTGTCTTTTTAGGCAATCAACTGTGATTTTTTTTTTTCCTTTTTTTAATCTTTGTTTTGTAAAAGTGTGCTATTTGATCTCCATGCCCCTTTAGGTGACTTTTCGGGTATCTCTGCCTCTGATGCATTACCCACCACTGTTACTCAGCTTCCTTGCTTAGTTGCTACTGTTGAACTAAGATATTGCCCACACAAGGAGTGCATTGTTTTAATTGTTTTAATTAGTCAGCCTCTTAGGCTCAAAAACTTAGGCTGGCCATACATGATTCAGTTTATTTGTTCAACCAGCAGTTTGAGCGGAAAAAAACTGACCCGATTCTCTCATCCATACATTCGAGGTAGATGGGGGAATTCTCTCTGCTGTGTCTTTATATTCTGACAGCGGAGAGACTCCCCCACTGTCAGAATACAGTGATTAGCCCTGCAACCTATTGCCTTCGGCATCGATTGAGCAAAAAAATACAGACAGGGAGGTTGAACAGATGACCATTGATAGATTGACTTCTGTTTAATCACAGTGGCAACACATGGATCAAAATTTGGCCAGTCCTTGCTCAACCGGCATTACAAAATAGATTTTTATTGCTGTCTTTGACACCGTTAGGTAGATTCATTATCTCTATTTGTCCTGTTTACCATTATCAACAGGAATAGAGGAAAAATCTTGCAATGGGGACACTAATTCTGGTGACAACTATGGATTCCCTAATTTTGGAGGGATTTCTTCTCACTTCCTGCTTTTACTATGGGGCAAGAAGTAAAGGGAAATCTCCACGAAGGGACATAGATGGCAAAAATCAAAAATCTAACCAGGGTCATAATTATTTCTTACTCCATCCAAAATGAAAGCAAAATGTTGCCTTTAATTCTACTTTAATGTAGAGTAATAAGAGTGTCATAAAACTAATCTCTGAAAAATCATTAAAAATACTAAACTTGTCCAATTGTATCAATACTAAAATATACAAAAATTGAAGACCATATCAATAACCTTTATGGGTAGCATGACCGTTCCAAAACTCAAGGTCATTTACAAAATCAGACCTCACCCTCCAAAGGCGGGTGTAATCCATCTGAATTTCTGATATGAAATAGAAGCAGCTAAGAGTGGATTGCCTTTCAGAACACTTTATCTAAGTATATCAGGTCTTCTCTCCTCTCACGTGACTCATTATGAATTTTACGAGAGCTATTAAAGACTTTTAACCTGTCTCTGCTACCCTTGGGGGATATTTATGGCTTTTATGAAACTGTTATGGGTGGAAGCAGACATTAATGAGGGTACTGTACACTTGGAAATATTATACTGTTGCTGCATTAATATCTCCCAGCCAACCAATAATGGGCTTGAAGGAACCATGTTTTACTTAACGGTTAGAGCAATGTATCTATGTGGGGGAACCTGACAGTTGTCAGACAGCTCTAGTTCCTGGAGATAAGTAATTTTAAGTCGGTGGTCTGTAGGCTTGCTTCCTCTGATTACCAATGTACTGAGATCATACAGTGTTACCCAGAAATGCAAGGTGAATTCAAGGGTTGGTATTGTCAGAATGTCACGACAGGTAAAAATAAGACTAGCATTGAGAATTATTGCTAGATAATTAACTCTCAGGATTGTTTTGTGCAATGAACTCCACACAATGCATGCGCTAGCCATGTGCAGAAAAATTGCTTTTTGGCATGAATATAAGAAAGGTAAAGAAACAATTGTAACAAGGTGATATTATGCACTTAAAGGGAACTTTCATAAAATATATATATATATATATATATATATATATATATTGTGAGGGGGTTAGCTCGGCAGCGGGTGTGTGTGACCCCCGGGATGGGCTCCCCACACAAAAACAGGCCCAGCAAACGGAGGTTGTGGTTTTCAAAATCAAAAAGGTGCGGTTTATTTTCTATTTACAGTGACAAAACACAGCAAAGCAAAAGAAACATAAATAAAATAAATCCTGGTCAACTTGACCTCTGACTAAACATACAGGTTTCCTAACTAACAACTGGGATCAGCCTAGTGCTGTCCTAGTCCCTAAGTCCCTGGTTTTAAATGTCCAAGCAAATAGCCACACAGGCTTTGTCTCACCGCACAGGGGTTCACTCTCCCTAGACAGTCCACACAGGTCTGGTTCCAGGCATGAGCAAACACCTAATGAATCTGGGAGTTCTTATAGAGGCCTAAATGAGCTGACAAGCTTCAGCTGGTCTCATCAACTCCCTGTCTGCACGACGCCCCACACTCTCCCTAGAGGTATGAGTCATCCATGAGCCCACTAGCCTCAGCTGGGCTTATACAACTCTCCACCTAGTTGTATAAGTCGGCGTAAAGCCTGAAAATATATCTACCCCCCTGGATGCAACCAGGTGACTTTACCTTCCTGCTGTCACATACCCCCCCCTCTTGTTTTAACCTCGGGGTTGGAACACCAGCAATCAGGCATTCATGTACTCGAGACAAAGCATCCACATTCCCCATTTGAACGCCTGGGCGATGCTTTACTGTGAAGTTGAATTCCTGGAGGGCCAGGAACCACCTATTCACTCTTCTATTTGTTTCCTTGTTTTGAGCCATCCACTTTAACGGAGCGTGATCCGTAACCATGTCAAAGTGCCTACCTAGCAGGTAGTACCGAAGGGAATCTAGAGCCCACTTCACCGCTAAACACTCCTTTTCAACGGTGGCGTAATTTACCTCATGGGACTTCAACTTCCTGCTGAGGTAAATGACTGGGTGCTCTTCCCCGTTCCAGACCTGGGACAATACTGCTCCTAACCTCACATCTGACGCATCACTTTGTACGACAAAGTCTTTAGAGAAGTCGGGTGAGTACAACACTGGCTGGCTACATAAGGCTTGTTTCAAGAATTGGAATGCTGCCTCAGCCTCGGGGGTCCATTTAATCATGACCGACCCTTTCCCCTTCGTCAGGTTGGTTAGGGGCACAGCCTTAGAAGCAAAGTGGGGAATGAATCGCCGATAATACCCAGCGATTCCCAGAAAGGCTCGTACCTGCTTCTTGCTGTTGGGACGTGGCCAACTCTGGATGGCCTCGACTTTGTTGAGTTGGGGTTTTATTACTCCCCTCCCAATGGTGTACCCAAGATATTTGGCCTCCTCCTGCCCAATGGTACACTTCTTGGGGTTAGCCGTAAACCCCGCTTCCCGAACAGAGTCCAGGACTGCTTGCACTTTTGGCAGATGTGAGGCCCAATCTGTGCTATGGACAATTACGTCATCCAGGTAAGCCGCAGCATACTTCCGATGGGGCCTCAGCATCTGGTCCATTTTCCGCTGGAATGTGGCCGGCGCATTCTGTAACCCGAACGGCATTCTTTTATATTGGAACGCCCCGTCTGGGGTTACAAATGCGGTTTTCTCTTTGGCCGACTTGGCCAGGGGGATTTGCCAATACCCTTTTGTGAGGTCAAGAGTCGTCATGTATCGGGCTGTTCCCAGCCGGTCGATCAACTCATCTATACGTGGCATGGGGTAGGTGTCAAATTTTGTAACTTTGTTCAACTGACGAAAATCGTTACAAAATCGCCAGCTCCCATCCGGTTTAGGCACCAACACAATGGGACTAGACCAATCACTTTGGGACTCCTCTATCACCCCTAAGTTCAGCATTTTCTGTACTTCCTCCCGTATTGCCTCCCGTCGGGCCTCTGGGATCCGATAGGGTTTTAACTTCACCCTTTCACCGGGCGGGGTAATGATGTCATGCTCTACCCCAGATGTTTGTCCCGGCAGCTCAGAGAATACCTCCTTGTTGCGAAGCACAAACTCCTTAACCTCCTGTTGTTGGGGTTGTGACAAGGTGGCTGCTATTCCAACCTCAGGAATCACGCAACCAGTTTGAGCTGGTGACCAAGTGTCTGCGACTAGGGACTCTCTATCCCTCCAGGCTTTCAACAGATTAACGTGATAGATCTGTTCGGGCTTTCGCCTTCCTGGTTGTCTGACCTTGTAATTCACTTCGCTCACTTTTTCCATTATCTCATAGGGGCCTTGCCATTTGGCAAGGAATTTACTTTCAACCGTAGGGACAAGTACCAGTATCCTATCCCCCGGGGAAAAGGTACGGGTCTTGGCTCCACGGTTGTACACTCTCTGCTGTGCTAACTGCGCTTGGGCCAAATGTTCCTTCACGATGGGCATTACCTGTGCAATTCGGTCTTGCATCAGGGCGACATGCTCAATCACACTCCTGTGGGGAGAACTCTCACTTTCCCAAGTTTCCTTGGCAATATCCAACAGCCCTCTTGGGTGTCTCCCATACAGTAACTCAAAGGGGGAGAATCCTGTAGAGGATTGGGGCACCTCCCTAATAGCAAACATCAGATAAGGAAGTAGACAGTCCCAATCCTTTCCATCTCTATCCACCACTTTCTTCAACATTTGTTTTAGGGTTTTGTTGAATCTTTCAACCAGCCCATCGGTTTGGGGGTGATACACAGATGTACGTAATTGCGTCACTTTGAACAATTTACACAGCTCCTTCATAACCCGGGACATAAAGGGTGTACCTTGGTCCGTAAGCAGTTCTTTACAAATACCCACCCGGCTAAACACAAGAGATAGCTCTTTGGCTATGGTTTTGGCCGAGGTATTTTGGAGAGGGATCGCTTCTGGATAACGGGTGGCATAGTCCATTATAACTAATATGTACTGGTGCCCCCTAGCGGACTTGATTATAGGCCCTACCAAATCCATGGCGATCCTCTCAAACGGGACCTCAATGATGGGTAGAGGGACCAGCGGGCTACGGAAATGTGGCATCGGGGCCGACCTCTGACACACAGGGCAGGAGGAACAATAATTTTCTATGTCCTTCATCACCCCCGGCCAATAGAATCTCTGTAATATCCTCTCTCGGGTTTTCTCTGTCCCCAGATGACCTCCAAGAATGTGCCCATGGGCCAACTCCAACACCAACTTCCTGTAAGGTTTGGGCACCACAAGCTGCTCAACGGTTTCTTCTGCCCTTTTTGCCACCCGATACAGTAGGTCCTTCTCTACGCTGAAGTATGGGTAAGTGCAGGTATTATCTGGGTTCACTAACTCGCCATCTATTTTCACTACGTTTTCCCGTGCCTTTATTAGGGCGGGGTCTTTCAACTGTTCTGTGGCAAAGTTTTCCCTGTGAACCTCAAGATCAGAAAACTCCACAGACGGTAGGTTTTCGTCTGAGGAGGTGGGCTCCTCTCCAGTTTCTTGAGTCTCCCCTGCCAATACTGATAAGGGAAATTCCGGAGAGTCCTCACGACTCTCAGGGGAGTTCTGGCTATCACATTCCTGGTACATAGGGGCACCAGTGGGGGGCTCAGGATCATCCCACAGTTCCCAGAACTTCGGAAAATCCCTTCCCACAATGGCGTCATGCGGTAACTGAGATACTAAGCCCACTGGATGAGAGAGGGTACCTTTGGGGGTCTCGAAACACACTGTAGTCACTGGATACTCTCGGGTGTTCCCATGCACACAAATAACAGCTACCTTGCTATTCCCAAAGACCTCTGTTTTAACTAACTCAGCCTTTATCAGGGTCACAAGGCTACCTGAATCCAGCAATACCACAACATTTCTACCATTAACACACATTTTGCATAAATGTTTCTCAGTTCCTCGAATGGCAGTGCATGCGACTGTCGCACACAGCGACTAACGTCTGCCCGTCAGAAAGTCACACTGCATGGGTTCCTCCACAACCGGGCAATTGGCTGCAATATGTCCCGCTTGCCGGCAGCGGTAGCAAACGATCCTTCTTGCCGCCTCTTGAGCCGCTGATTTCCCAGGCTGTTCTCGCCAAACTTGGGGTAGAGCTCCCACCCTCTCACTCTCTCCACCCTCACCCCTTGGAATCCTCTTATCCGCCCCTGGGGATGGTCTGGTCTTAGGGTGGAAAGTCCGAGTGTCTCTGGAAGAGGCCGTCAGGTTCTCTGTAGCCAAGTATTTCTCCACACGATCCACAAGACCATCGGCCGTCTCTGGGTCTCCATGGCTTACCCACTTTTGGATGGCAGTAGGAAGAGCTCTCAAAAACCGATCCATTACAACACGTTCCACAATCTTTGGTGCGGACAAAGTCTCTGGCTGTAGCCACTTTCTGCTCAGGTGAATGAGATCATACATTTGAGACCTGGGGGGTTTTCCAAGCTGGAAAGTCCAGTTATGCACACGCTGAGCCCGGACAGCCTGGGTGACACTCAGCCTTGCCAAAATTTCAGCTTTTAGCATCACATAGTCTTTTGCTTGGTTAGGCTCTAGGTCATAGTAAGCTTTCTGCGATTCACCAGTTAACAGAGGTGCCACCAGTCCAGCCCTCTGCTCCTCAGGCCACTTTTCTCTTTCAGCGGTCCTTTCAAATGTGGTCAAAAATACCTCTGGATCATCCTCTCCAGTCATTTTTGTCAATATACGACTCACCCCAAAGGACGCGGTATTAGTGGGACGGCTTTCCTCACTGGTCTGCGGACGTTGCTGCATTACTGCTTCCATCTGTTGTTGTAGTCTCTGCTCTTGCTTCTGCAACAGGTCTATGAAGCGGGCCTCAGATTGCTGCTGGGCTTGTTGCTGAGCCTCCAGACTCTGTTGCAAAGTTGCGTTTGTCTGCTGCTGGGCTGCAAGGCTCTGTTGATGAGCTGCAAGGCTCTGTTGATGAGCTTGCTGCTGGGCTGCGAAGTTCTGTTGTTGAGCTGCAAGGCTCTTTTGCAAACCTGCATTTGTCTGCTGTTGATTGGCATTTGCTAGAGCCAGCTGCTTCAGTATCTCCTCCATGCTGGCTTAACAAAAAACTGCCCGCATTCTCCACCAACTGTGAGGGGGTTAGCTCGGCAGCTGGTGTGTGTGACCCCCGGGATGGGCTCCCCACACAAAAACAGGCCCAGCAAACGGAGGTTGTGGTTTTCAAAATCAAAAAGGTGCTGTTTATTTTCTATTTACAGTGACAAAACACAGCAAAGCAAAAGAAACATAAATAAAATAAATCCTGGTCAACTTGACCTCTGACCAAACATACAGGTTTCCTAACTAACAACTGGGATCAGCCTAGTGCTGTCCTAGTCCCTAAGTCCCTGGTTTTAAATGTCCAAGCAAATAGCCACACAGGCTTTGTCTCACCGCACAGGGGTTCACTCTCCCTAGACAGTCCACACAGGTCTGGTTCCAGGCATGAGCAAACACCTAATGAATCTGGGAGTTCTTATAGAGGCCTAAATGAGCTGACAAGCTTCAGCTGGTCTCATCAACTCCCTGTCTGCACGACGCCCCACACTCTCCCTAGAGGTATGAGTCATCCATTAACCCACTAGCCTCAGCTGGGCTTATACAACTCTCCACCTAGTTGTATAAGTCGGCGTAAAGCCTGAATCTGGGCGAAATATATCTACCCCCCTGGATGCAACCAGGTGACTTTACCTTCCTGCTGTCACAATATATATATATATATATAAAGTTTGGCTAGCATTCCATTTTAAACTTCACTATATTTCCAAAAGTATTGGGATGACTGCCTTTACATGCACATGAACTTTAATGGCATCCTATCCTTACTACGTAGGGTTCAGTTTTGAGTTGGCCCACCCTTTGCAGCTATAACAGCTTAGCGTTTGTTAACCTAAAAAATAAATAAAAAAAATGGATCCTGTCCCTTTAAAGCATTAATAACAGCACAGTGCTTGTGCTGTGTTATTTGGCCCCCTGTAACACCTGAAATACCTGCCTGATCCTGCCTGATTCTCCCCTCCCCTTTGTTAACTGATCACGGTATATCATGGCTGCTGAGCCCTGACACCGTGGTTAGTTTACAAGTCTCTGTCATCTGCAGCCCTGCTCTCCTATGTCTGTGTCCTTCTCTGTCCTCTCCCCCCTCCCCTCCCTGCCTGTCAGCCAGTGACAATGCCTGCCCACCCCCTCCTGCTGCTGGAATAAAATGAACATTTATATACCATCTGCGCTGTCTCCTAATGCAGTGTCCCCCTCTGTGTGTGATTTATAATAAAAAATGCTGTATATACAGTACCTCATTTCTGAGTGCCGATTGGCGATCAAGTGACCAGCCCGAGCAAAATAAGCAGAGGGTTGAGAGAAAGCAGACAGCAAGCAAAAGAAAGAGGGGAATGAGAGGAAAAAGAGGAAAAGAAAAGAGGGGAGGGGAGGGGTGACAACAAGGAACAGAAACAAGGGAAGAGAGGAGAGGAAAAATAAGAGACAGGTAGGAAGACATAGGCGCAGAGAGCAAGAGTGAATATGGAAAAGTGGAGAGAGCGAGCATAAAAGGGAGAGGAGAGAGAAAGCATAAGACAGAGGTGAGAGCAAGCATAAAAATGAGAGGAGAGAGTGACCATAAAAATAAAAGAAGAGAGAAAGTAATAGAAATAAAGAAAAAGGTGAGCATAAGAAATATAGGAGAGAATGAACATAAGAAGTAAAGATGAGAGAGAGGGTAAAGTGAACATAAGAAATTAGAGAATGAGCATAAAAAAGAGAGGAAAGAGAGAAAAGACAGAGAATAAGAAAAAATAGGAAATAGAGAGCAAAAGGAAGAAACTAGATATTAAAAGCAATCGAGGAGAGAACCAGCGAACATAAGAAAAATAGGAGAGGGTGAACATGAGAAATAGAGGTGAGAGCGAGCATAAGAAAAGGAGAGAACGAGCAAAAGAAGGAGAGGGTTGAGAAAAAGCAGACAGCAAGCAAAAGAAAGAGGGAAAGGAGATGAAAAAGAGGAAAAGGAAAGAGGGGATGAGAGGGATGACAGTAAGGAACAGAAAAAAGGGAAGGATCATCTCGAGAAAGAAAGTGGAGAGGGAAAATAAAAGACAGGTAGGAAAACATAGGAACAGAGAGCAAGGGTGAATATGAGAAAGAGAGGAGTGTACAAGAATAAGAAAGAAAAGTGAGAGCAAGCATATGAAAGAGACGAGAGATAAAGCCTCGTACACACGATCGAGTTTCTGGGCAAAAACCAGCAAGAAACTTGCTGGCAGAGATTTTTTGCCGAGAAATTCGTTCGTGTGTATGGTTTCTCGTCAAGAAAAGCGACAAGAATCTCGACGAGAAAATAGAGAACCTGCTCTCTATTTTCTCGTCGAGATTCTCGTCAGCCTGTTTCTCGACGAGAAAATTGTGTGTGTGTACACTTACCTTTTCGCCGGGAAGCCCACGCATGCTCGAAATGACTTCGACGCATGCGCGGTAGCTTCCTAGGAATAGGTAGGGTGAACCAAGATGGCAGCGACGGCATCGAATGTGATGAGCGCATGCTCATCGTATTCGATGACGTCACCGCGTTCGCTCCATTCAAAGAACCGCGGGTTCTTTGAATCGAGCGTGTGTACACTCGGCCGGGACAAGTTTCTTGTCCAAGAATCTCGTCGAAAAAAACGACATGTTTTTTTCGACGAGAATCTCGGCCGTGTGTACGAGGCTTAAGAAAGAGAGGGTTGAGAAAGTGGGCATAAGATAGAGAGGGTAGAGCAAGCATAAGAAAAAGGAGAGAGAGTAAGCATTAGACATAGAGAAGACAGTGATCATAAGGAAGAGAGGAGAGAGACAGCTAGCATAAATATGAGAGGCATAAAAATAAAATAAAGAGCGATCATAAGAAAGAGAGGGGAAAGATAGAGCAAACATAAGAAACAAAGATCGACCATGGGAAAGATACGGAAGATAGAGTGTGCATAAAAAAGAAAGGAGAGAGAAAGAGCAAGTGTAAGAAAAAGGAGAGAGAGCTAGCATAGGAAAGAGAAGAGAGAGAGAATAAGTAAGAGGGAAGGAGAGTGCATAAGAAATCAGGGGAAGAATGGGTGGGAGAAAGCGTCAAAGACCTCACTCGGTAGGATCAAGATAACCCCAGAACATGAACCTTCAAAACAAGTTTGCAGTATCTGCTCCCATTTTCCGTCTTCAAAGATTGATTTGAAGGACTAAAAGGAAGACTGGTATATAAAAAATGAATGTTGGGGGAGGCACAGAAAGAGCGAGAGAAAGATTATTTCTAAAAATTGTGAAGAAGAAAGGTGAGAGAAGGGGGAAGGACGAAGAGACAGGGAAATAATGATAGTAGTGTATACTTTTCAGTCTTTTTAATCTTAAAAAAAAATATTATATGATATCTAAACCTTATAAAGTTATGAAGTTATGTCGCCCTTGTAGATTTGCTCATCATTAAATTATTTATGATTGCCAACCTGCAGAAGCTGCCATGTGCTGCAGAAAAGGTTTCCAAGTATAATTATTTATCATTTATTCATATGATGACACTGTCAATGTAAGTCCACAGCATGGGACAACCTGAGGACAGCAAGCAAAGGGATTATAAAAGGGAAGTCATTGGCATAGGAAGGCCCTGGAGGTGCGGCGCTAAGTCAGGCAAGGGCAAGGTGGTTTGTGTCAAAGGAAGAAAAAGGATCCCGAGAAGCAGAGAGATAAACACAATCATTTTGCACAGTCATTGAAGGCTGAAGTCCTCAAAGGCAGAAACTAGAGCTGGAATATAAGAGAGCAGTACAGGCCGAGTGCACAGAGTCAAGATGGCTGACAGCAAAGGAAGCAATTCTTTTCATTATGAAAAAGAACCACGGGAAGCAATACAGCTAATGTAAGCTTTTCTTCCGTTACTCATTTTTTACTCGTATATTAAAAGGATTTTAGCAAATGCAGAGACTTTTGTTTTTTTTCTCTGTGATAACTGAATTTAATTCAATGTACGGTAATTCTTTCAATAATGGGGAGGGTCTATCCAGTATGCAAGTATTTAGGGTCTGGTTCCCAGTGCTTGTAATTTCTGATATGCTGCTTTCATTGCTCCTAACATTTCTCTTCTGTTCCCTCCATCCCTTTAATATATTTTCAGCCTTTTTTCCTTCAAAGTATATATCTTTTTTCTTCTTTGTAGCCTCCCCCTTCTAGATTCTTTGGCTAGGCATGGATGAAATATTGCCAAAAGTATTGGGACACCTGCCTTTACACGCACGTGAACTTTAATGGCATCCAAGTCTTAGTCCGTATGGTTCAATATTGAGTTGGCCCACCCTTTGTAGCTACAGTATAACAACTTCAACTCTTCTGGGAGAATGGAAGAATGGTTAAACATTCCTATAGACACACTCATAAACCTTGTGGACAGCCTTCCCAAAAGAGTTGAAGCTGTTATAGTTGAAAAGGGTGGACCAACTCAAAACTGAACCCTACGGACTAAGACTGGGATGTCATTAAAATTCATGTGCGTGTAAAGGCAACTGTCCCAATACTTTGGCAATATAGTGTAGTTGCCCACATGCTCCCCCCTGACATGTATACAGTTTACAATCCAATAAACATGCCAAACAAATGATTCTAATGATAAATCGATTCTTAGCAAACAAAATGGAGCAAAAACCTGTGTTTCGGGGACTAAACAACCGCTTCATCAGGGCTTAGGAATTTTGATTTTGCTTAGACAGACTCAAGTGAGCAGATACCAAATACAGTAAAACCTTGGATTGCGAGCATAATTCGTTCTGGAAACATGCTTGTGATCCAAAGCACTTGTATATCAAAGCAAATTTTCCCATAAGAAATAATGGAAACTCAAATGATTTGTTCCACAAGCATTTATCCATAAGTCCTTCCGTTTATAGTCCATAAAAAATATCATAGCAACGTGATAAGTTGTGTAACCATAAAATTTCCATCCACAAATGGAAGCCTCCACAAAGGGGATTAGAAGCAAAATCCAGCAGGAGCTACTGAGTACAAAAGAGAAGAGTAGCAATATGGTTACATTTAATGAAGGTACAACATTTAGCAACTCACATAGTTGATGATTAAAACAGGCACATCTAAGTATGTAGGCATCTGGGGTAAAGCGATTCACATAAACCATCCTCCTCACCGCCGGCTCTCACCGCTGTCAGTCTACAATCGTGACCAGGAAGTCTACTCTGCAGTAGAGCGATCTGGAAGTGAGGCTTGAACCGCTCGTGGAGCGCAGTGTGGAAGGCACAACATCAATGGTGGAGAGGAGGATGGTCTATCTATATCAGGGATATGCAATTAGCGGACCTCCAGCTGTTGCAAAACTACAAGTCCCATCATGCCTCTGCCTCTGGGTGTCATGCTTGTGGCTGTCAGAGTCTTGCTATGCCTCATGGGACTTGTAGTTCTGCAGCAGCTGGAGGTCCGCTAATTGCATATCCCTGATCTATATGGACAGCTTTACCCCAGATGCCTGCATACTTAGATGTGCCTGTTTTAATCATCAACTATGTGAGTTTCTAAATGTTGTACCTTGATTAAATGTAACCATATTGCTATTGAGAGAGGCACCTCTCTTCTTTTTTATACTCCGTTGTGACATGATGCTACTCTTATATCAAGACATTGCTTGTATATGCAGTCAAAATGTATTAAAACATTTTGCTTGTCTTGCAAAACGCTCTCAAACCAAGTTACTCTCAAACCAAGGTTTTACTGTAGATCTGTTTACGCACAGGTAAAATTCCTAAGACCTGATTAAGAGACATGTTGGAATTATTCTGCTATGAGTCCATTTTATCATTAAAAGATCTTGGCACTCTGGACACTCTCTTTGAATTATATGTATGTGGATCCTCAACTCTAGGTCTTTTCCCTGTTCCTGAGGGGAGTCCCCATTTTGTGGAGTGCTCCCGAACCGGAGCCAGTGTGCTCAGTGACAATTTCAGGTACTCTTAAAAAATATAAACTCCTAATGCAGGTGGTCAGCCACTATAGCTGGCTTCTCTGTTCTTCACCTATAGCAGCCCCCCTCCTCATAAGGCAAGTAGGCCAACCGGTACTCAGTTGCCCCAGGACATATACACAATGCTATAGCGCCTGGCTAGCATGCCGGAGCAGGCGCAAAGTGAGCAAAGCAAACAGGTACTTTGGTTGGACAGGCAGAGTGGTTCAATGACAGTTCAGGTACAAGCCAGGCAAGGTTCAGAATAGTCAGTGTCAATCCATAGTCAAAAGGCAGGCAGAAATCAGAGAGTAGCCAATATCTTATCCGAGGTTGCCAATGAGGGAATCAAAAAAGCAGAGCAGGACAGGCAAACAAAGAGCTTG
This sequence comes from Rana muscosa, assembly GCA_029206835.1. NCBI lineage: Eukaryota > Metazoa > Chordata > Amphibia > Anura > Ranidae > Rana > Rana muscosa. The sequence continues at coordinate 344,296,418 of CM055119.1, forward strand.
GAGCAGTGCTGGGACAAGGTCATTCGGTGCCCAGGGCGAAGATGGCAAACTGCGCCCCCCCCCCGGTGTAAAGAACAAGTCAGTGTCAGTGGCAGTTTCCGATCCCGCCTCCTGGCCGGCCTCTCGGTTAAGTCTCGCCGGCCGGGACTAGGAATCGCCTGTCGGGCGCAGTGGTGACTCAAGGAACAATATATGGGGGGCACATAAGATGTCACAGTCAAAACTTGGGGGGCACTAATCATTTTTACCAGTAAATCATACCACCGAAAAATAAATAAATAAGTGTGTGTGTATATATCTAAATTATATATATATATATATATATATATTGTGACAGCAGGAAGGTAAAGTCACCTGGTTGCATCCAGGGGGGTAGATATATTTCGCCCAGATTCAGGCTTTACGCCGATTTATACAGCTAGGTGGAGAGTTGTATAAGCCCAGCTGAGACTAGTGGGCTCATTGATGACTCATACCTCTAGGGAGAGGGCTGGGCGTCGTGCAGGCAGGGAGTTGATGAGGCCAGCTGAAGCCTGTCAGTTCGTTTAAGGCCTCTATAAAAACTCCCAGATTCATTAGATGTTAGCTCATGCCTGGAAGCAGACCTGTGTGGACTGTCTAGGGAGAGTGAACCCCTGTGCGGTGAGAGAAAGCCTGTGTGGCTATATTTTGCTTGGACATTTAAAACCAGGGACTAGGACAGCACTAGGCTGATCCCAGTTGTTAGTTAGGAAACCTGTATGTTTAGTCAGAGGTCAAGTTGACCAGGATTTATTTTGTTTATGTTTTTTTTTGCCTTGCTGTGTTTTTGTTACTGTAAATAGAAAATAAACCGCACCTTTTTGATTTTGAAAACCACAACCTCCGTCTGCTGGGCCTGTTTTTGGGTGGGGAGCCCATCCCGGGGGTCACACATACCCGCTGCCGAGCTAACCCCCTCACAGTTGGTGGAGAACCAGTGGCAGTTTTTTTTTAAGCCAGCATGGAGGAGATACTGAAACAGCTGGCTCTAGCAAATGCCAATCAACAGCAGACAAATGCAGGTTTGCAAAGGAGCCTTGCAGCCCAGCAGCAAGCTCATCAACAGAGCCTTGCAACTTTACAACAGAGTCTGGAGGCTCAGCAACAAGCCCAACAGCAATCTGAGGCCCGCTTCATAGACCTGTTGCAGAAGCAAGAGCAGAGACTACAACAACAGATGGAAGCAGTAATGCAGCAACGTCCGCAGACCAGTGAGGAAAGCCGTCCCACTAATACCGCGTCCTTTGGGGTGAGTCGTTTATTGACAAAAATGACTGGAGAGGATGATCCAGAGGTATTTTTGACCACATTTGAAAGGACCGCTGAAAGAGAAAAGTGGCCTGAGGAGCAGTGGGCTGGACTAGTGGCTCCTCTGTTAACTGGTGAATCGCAGAAAGCTTACTATGACCTAGAGCCTAACCAAGCAAAAGACTATGTGATGCTAAAAGCTGAAATATTGGCAAGGCTGGGTGTCACCCTGGCTGTCCGGGCTCAGCGTGTGCATAACTGGACTTTCCAGCTTGGAAAACCCCCCAGGTCTCAAATGTATGATCTCATTCACCTGAGCAGAAAGTGGCTACAGCCAGAGACTTTGTCCGCACCAAAGATTGTGGAACGTGTTGTAATGGATCGGTTTTTGAGAGCTCTTCCTACTGCCATCCAAAAGTGGGTAAGCCATGGAGACCCAGAGACGGCCGATGGTCTTGTGGATCGTGTGGAGAAATACTTGGCTACAGAGAACCTGACGGCCTCTTCCAGAGACACTCGGACTTTCCACCCTAAGACCAGACCATCCCCAGGGGCGGATAAGAGGATTCCAAGGGGTGAGGGTGGAGAGAGTGAGAGGGTGGGAGCTCTACCCCAAGTTTGGCGAGAACAGCCTGGGAAATCAGCGGCTCAAGAGGCCGCAAGAAGGATCGTTTGCTACCGCTGCCGGCAAGCGGGACATATTGCAGCAAATTGCCCGGTTGTGGAGGAACCCATGCAGTGTGACTTTCTGACGGGCAGACGTCAGTCGCTGTGTGCGACAGTCGCATGCACTGCCATTCGGGGAACTGAGAAACATTTATGCAAAATGTGTATTAATGGTAGAAATGTTGTGGTATTGCTGGATTCAGGTAGCCTTGTGACCCTGATAAAGGCTGAGTTAGTTAAAACAGAGGTCTCTGGGAATAGCAAGGTAGCCGTTATTTGTGTGCATGGGGACACCCGAGAGTATCCAGTGACTACAGTGTGTTTCGAGACCCCCAAAGGTACCCTCTCTCATCCAGTGGGCTTAGTATCTCAGTTACCGCATGACGCCATTGTGGGAAGGGATTTTCCGAAGTTCTGGGAACTGTGGGATGATCCTGAGCCCCCCACTGGTGCCCCTATGTACCAGGAATGTGATAGCCAGAACTCCCCTGAGAGTGGTGAGGACTCTCCGGAATTTCCCTTGTCAGTATTGGCAGGGGAGACTCAAGAAACTGGAGAGGAGCCCACCTCCTCAGACGAAAACCTACCGTCTGTGGAGTTTTCTGATCTTGAGGTTCACAGGGAAAACTTTGCCACAGAACAGTTGAAAGACCCCGCCCTAATAAAGGCACGGGAAAACGTAGTGAAAATAGATGGCGAGTTAGTGAACCCAGATAATACCGGCACTTACCCATACTTCAGCGTAGAGAAGGACCTACTGTATCGGGTGGCAAAAAGGGCAGAAGAAACCGTTGAGCAGCTTGTGGTGCCCAAACCTTACAGGAAGTTGGTGTTGGAGTTGGCCCATGGGCACATTCTTGGAGGTCATCTGGGGACAGAGAAAACCCGAGAGAGGGTATTACAGAGATTCTATTGGCCTGGGGTGATGAAGGACATAGAAAATTATTGTTCCTCCTGCCCTGTGTGTCAGAGGTCGGCCCCGATGCCACATTTCCGTAGCCCGCTGGTCCCTCTACCCATCATTGAGGTCCCGTTTGAGAGAATCGCAATGGATTTGGTAGGTCCTATAATCAAGTCCGCTAGGGGGCACCAGTACATATTGGTTATAATGGACTATGCCACCCGTTATCCAGAAGCGATCCCTCTCAGAAATACCTCGGCCAAAACCATAGCCAAAGAGCTATCTCTTGTTTTTAGCCGGGTGGGTATTTGTAAAGAACTGCTTACGGACCAAGGTACACCCTTTATGTCCCGGGTTATGAAAGAGCTGTGTAAATTGTTCAAAGTGACGCAATTGCGTACATCTGTGTATCACCCCCAAACCGATGGGCTGGTTGAAAGATTCAACAAAACCCTAAAACAAATGTTGAAGAAAGTGGTGGATAGAGATGGAAGGGATTGGGACTGTCTACTTCCTTATTTGATGTTTGCTATTAGGGAGGTGCCCCAATCCTCTACGGGATTCTCCCCCTTTGAGTTACTGTATGGGAGACACCCAAGAGGGCTGTTGGATATTGCCAAGGAAACTTGGGAAAGTGAGAGTTCTCCCCACAGGAGTGTGATTGAGCATGTCGCCCTGATGCAAGATCGAATTGCACAGGTAATGCCCATCGTGAAGGAACATTTGGCCCAAGCGCAGTTGGCACAGCAGAGAGTGTACAACCGTGGAGCCAAGACCCGTACCTTTTCCCCGGGGGATAGGATATTGGTACTTGTCCCTACGGTTGAAAGTAAATTCCTTGCCAAATGGCAAGGCCCCTACGAGATAATGGAAAAAGTGAGCGAAGTGAATTACAAGGTCAGACAACCAGGAAGGCGAAAGCCCGAACAGATCTATCACGTTAATCTGTTGAAAGCCTGGAGGGATAGAGAGTCCCTAGTCGCAGACACTTGGTCACCAGCTCAAACTGGTTGCGTGATTCCTGAGGTTGGAATCGCAGCCACCTTGTCACAACCCCAACAACAGGAGGTTAAGGAGTTTGTGCTTCGCAACAAGGAGGTATTCTCTGAGCTGCCGGGACAAACATCTGGGGTAGAGCATGACATTATTACCCCGCCCGGTGAAAGGGTGAAGTTGAAACCCTATCGGATCCCAGAGGCCCGACGGGAGGCAATACGGGAGGAAGTACAGAAAATGCTGAACTTAGGGGTGATAGAGGAGTCCCAAAGTGATTGGTCTAGTCCCATTGTGTTGGTGCCTAAACCGGATGGGAGCTGGCGATTTTGTAACGATTTTCGTCAGTTGAACAAAGTTACAAAATTTGACACCTACCCCATGCCACGTATAGATGAGTTGATCGATCGGCTGGGAACAGCCCGATACATGACGACTCTTGACCTCACAAAAGGGTATTGGCAAATCCCCCTGGCCAAGTCGGCCAAAGAGAAAACCGCATTTGTAACCCCAGACGGGGCGTTCCAATATAAAAGAATGCCGTTCGGGTTACAGAATGCGCCGGCCACATTCCAGCGGAAAATGGACCAGATGCTGAGGCCCCATCGGAAGTATGCTGCGGCTTACCTGGATGACATAATTGTCCATAGCACAGATTGGGCCTCACATCTGCCAAAAGTGCAAGCAGTCCTGGACTCTGTTCGGGAAGCAGGGTTTACGGCTAACCCCAAGAAGTGTACCATTGGGCAGGAGGAGGCCAAATATCTTGGGTACACCATTGGGAGGGGAGTAATAAAACCCCAACTCAACAAAGTCGAGGCCATCCAGAGTTGGCCACGTCCCAACAGCAAGAAGCAGGTACGAGCCTTTCTGGGAATCGCTGGGTATTATCGGCGATTCATTCCCCACTTTGCTTCTAAGGCTGTGCCCCTAACCAACCTGACGAAGGGGAAAGGGTCGGTCATGATTAAATGGACCCCCGAGGCTGAGGCAGCATTCCAATTCTTGAAACAAGCCTTATGTAGCCAGCCAGTGTTGTACTCACCCGACTTCTCTAGAGACTTTGTCGTACAAAGTGATGCGTCAGATGTGGGGTTAGGAGCAGTATTGTCCCAGGTCTGGAACGGGGAAGAGCACCCAGTCATTTACCTCAGCAGGAAGTTGAAGTCCCATGAGGTAAATTACGCCACCGTTGAAAAGGAGTGTTTAGCGGTGAAGTGGGCTCTAGATTCCCTTCGGTACTACCTGCTAGGTAGGCACTTTGACATGGTTACGGATCACGCTCCGTTAAAGTGGATGGCTCAAAACAAGGAAACAAATAGAAGAGTGAATAGGTGGTTCCTGGCCCTCCAGGAATTCAACTTCACAGTAAAGCATCGCCCTGGCGTTCAAATGGGGAATGTGGATGCTTTGTCTCGAGTACATGAATGCCTGATTGCTGGTGTTCCAACCCCGAGGTTAAAACAAGAGGGGGGGGTATGTGACAGCAGGAAGGTAAAGTCACCTGGTTGCATCCAGGGGGGTAGATATATTTCGCCCAGATTCAGGCTTTACGCCGATTTATACAGCTAGGTGGAGAGTTGTATAAGCCCAGCTGAGACTAGTGGGCTCATTGATGACTCATACCTCTAGGGAGAGGGCTGGGCGTCGTGCAGGCAGGGAGTTGATGAGGCCAGCTGAAGCCTGTCAGTTCGTTTAAGGCCTCTATAAAAACTCCCAGATTCATTAGATGTTAGCTCATGCCTGGAAGCAGACCTGTGTGGACTGTCTAGGGAGAGTGAACCCCTGTGCGGTGAGAGAAAGCCTGTGTGGCTATATTTTGCTTGGACATTTAAAACCAGGGACTAGGACAGCACTAGGCTGATCCCAGTTGTTAGTTAGGAAACCTGTATGTCTAGTCAGAGGTCAAGTTGACCAGGATTTATTTTGTTTATGTTTTTTTTTGCCTTGCTGTGTTTTTGTCACTGTAAATAGAAAATAAACCGCACCTTTTTGATTTTGAAAACCACAACCTCCGTCTGCTGGGCCTGTTTTTGGGTGGGGAGCCCATCCCGGGGGTCACACATACCCGCTGCCGAGCTAACCCCCTCACAATATATATATATATATATATATATATAGATAGATAGATATATAGATATAGATATATACACACACACAAAAGTCGAGAGTAATGTGGTATTTTTATTGTCTTATCGTGGAACCACACCAGCAATCTTAGAACTCATTAACACAAGTGGTGAGGGGGGCTGTTGAACCCTGCAGTTGAGCCAAGTTTTTACCCCCCCCACTGCTACTCCCGTTAGCTGCATCCACCCACTGTGTACAACCCCTTCAACTGAATGAGGATGCTCTGCAACAGCCCCACGAGTGTGTGTGCAATACACTAGTGTGGGGCATAAAGAGGTTGAAGCAGGTGGTGAGGCGGTGATACAACACCTCCTCACTGCCTGTCTAATGCTTTCTAGAGAGTGATCTGCATGTGGATTGCTCTTCAGAAAGCAAAACGAGTGTGAATGAGCCCTAAGGCTTTAAGGTGAAGCAGAGAGACAGAACACACAGACCTTGCATTCTTTTCTCCCAGGTAGAGATCTAATGTAAAAAACATGATTTCTGCTGGTTTAAAGGAATGCAAGTCTGTGTTCTGTCCCTCTGATGATGAAGAAGATCTTTCACAGCCCGGTATCAGGATGAACATGAACAGACTGTAAGAGCAAGTCTTCCTTGGATCCTGTTCCCCTCTCTCTCTCTCTGCTGCCTGCACTAAACAACCAACCTACCATGCTGGTACCGTTCTCCCTATCACTGACTATCCATGCTGCTGCTTTCTATTCCTGAAGCAAAGGAAAAAAACTCACTGTGACTCAGAGGAGCAGAGGGGTCATTTTAGCCACTTCCTCCTCCTCTGGAACAGCTGCTTAAAGTTGTCCAAATCTGGCGGCAGGGGAAAATTTTGCAAAATTTTTATAACAGAAATAAAGAAAAAGAGTATACCCTATGGAAGAAGAAGACAAATCAATGAAGAATTGAGGTGTGCTGATGAAGACTTTGACTTTGTTATTACTGTATGTGTCATGCCTCCTGTAAAGAAAACTGTAGTTGCAAAATGGCTTGTTTTCATTTTTATATAATAAAGAAAAAACATATAGTTTCTGGTATCTGGTAGTATATGTTCCTTGCGAGGGTGAAGGCTACAGGCTGTCAGACTGATACAAATATGAATACTTTAAGAATCAATGACCTTGACTTGAACGCAAGAAATGAATAGATTTGTTATATTACAGAGAACATTTAGAAATGTTAATTGTGCTTCAATAATATGCAGAAAATGTAACCTTTGTAAATCCTCCTTAAAAACAATAGTGCATTTCCTGGTACATAAGTAATTACAGCCTCAAAGCTGTATATCTGCAGTGTGAGATCTAATGCATTGTTAACTCAGACTTCTATTCTCAGGAGATTTAAAGTGAGATTTGGTGACGTCGCTACTGTGATGCCCCTTTGTTGGAAGCAAAGCCCTGCCTCTACCAAGATGGACGCCTCCACCAGTGTTGCCAACCTACCAGATTGAAATTTACTGACACAACATCCAATATTTTCTGGCACAGACAATTTTTTACTGGCATTTTCAAAAGTTACAAAATTACAGTTTTAAGTGCAGATTTCAGTAGGCTACTGTACAAACAAGTACAATATGCATTTAGCAAAGTTTAAGGTAGATATTAAGGCAAAAAACATATTTCTTATTTTATTTTTGATATCGTAAGTAAATAGCTCAGGGACAGGACTCGGGGGAGCAGAAATTACAATGAGCGGAACACACATAAAATTGACACTGACAGCAGTGTGCAGCAGCACAGATGATTCTGACACCTCACCGACACAACATGTCCGTGACAGTCTCTCTCCATGCCAAGTGGTCCCTTTAGTCCACTCCAGTTCAAACAGCACTCACAGTCCCACTCCCGCATGCACAGTTCCGATCTGAGTGTCACAGCCAGATTTTTTACTGCTAGCCTTTGCTTGTCACTGGAATTTGCTGGCAGGAGAAAAGTGTCAGTTTTTTACTAGCTGTTAGTAAAAATACAATTGGTTACCAACACTGGCCTCCACAAAGATACAAGGGGAAGAACAGTACTAGTAGTATTAGTAGAAAAGACAGACATTTATGACACGTTAGGGTTAGAGTAAAGGAACTTTCAGGAAGCGGGCCTTTTTCTTTGAGCTAGGGGCTAAGTACCCTAATTTACCTGTCCCAGAAGCTAACATACAATGGAACAAACCGGGAAGGTCATAGCAAAGATAGAAGTCCTTAAAGGAGAAGTCCAGCCAAAGCTTGTTTGGCTGGGCTTCTCCTATGGATCACAGGCGTGCAATTCATTTTGCACTCCTGTGACCAGTTTTCAGCAGAGAACGGGCTAAAGTCCACTCTCTGCTGACGTCACGGATATCAGTCCAGGCACCGCGTCATCCCGACAATGGGAGTCTGGATCTGCCGCTGAAAGGCTGAGACAGCCCGCTCCAAACCCTCCGCAGCTCAGCGCTCCAATGAGTGTGGAGGGAGATGAGCAGAAAGCTGTGACTGACAGTCTACAACTCTCTACTCACGGAGCTCTGAAAACCGAGCGATCGGCGGTGTTCGATCGTTCGCTTTTCAGTGTAGAGGAATCGGGGGACAGATGCAGCATCGGACCAATGCTGCATCCACCGAGGTAAGTATGAATATGGGGGAAAAAAAGAAACCCATACTTCTCGTTTAAAATAATATTTTAGTTCCTTGATTCAGTTACTTGATAAGACAATAAGATGTTGCATATACAGATATACAGTGTATATATATATTGTGACAGCAGGAGGGTAAAGTCACCTGGTTGCATCCAGGGGGGTAGATATATTTCGCCCAGATTCAGGCTTTACGCCGACTTATACAACTAGGTGGAGAGTTGTATAAGCCCAGCTGAGGCTAGTGGGCTCATGGATGACTCATACCTCTAGGGAGAGTGTGGGGCGTCGTGCAGACAGGGAGTTGATGAGACCAGCTGAAGCTTGTCAGCTCATTTAGGCCTCTATAAGAACTCCCAGATTCATTAGGTGTTTGCTCATGCCTGGAACCAGACCTGTGTGGACTGTCTAGGGAGAGTGAACCCCTGTGCGGTGAGACAAAGCCTGTGTGGCTATTTGCTTGGACATTTAAAACCAGGGACTTAGGGACTAGGACAGCACTAGGCTGATCCCAGTTGTTAGTTTGGAAACCTGTATGTTTAGTCAGAGGTCAAGTTGACCAGGATTTATTTTGTTTATGTTTCTTTTGCTTTGCTGTGTTTTGTCACTGTAAATAGAAAATAAACCGCACCTTTTTGATTTTGAAAACCACAACCTCCGTTTGCTGGGCCTGTTTTTGTGTGGGGAGCTCATCCCGGGGGTCACACACACCCGCTGCCGAGCTAACCCCCTCACAGTTGGTGGAGAACCAGTGGCAGTTTTTTTTTAAGCCAGCATAGAGGAGATACTGAAGCAGCTGGCTCTAGCAAATGCCAATCAACAGCAGACAAATGCAGGTTTACAAAAGAACTTCGCAGCCCAGCAGCAAGCTCATCAACAGAGCCTTGCAGCCCAGCAGCAGACAAACGCAACTTTGCAACAGAGTCTGGAGGCTCAGCAACAAGCCCAGCAGCAATCTGAGGCCCGCTTCATAGACCTGTTGCAGAAGCAAGAGCAGAGACTACAACAACAGATGGAAGCAGTAATGCAGCAACGTCCGCAGACCAGTGAGGAAAGCCGTCCCACTAATACCGCGTCCTTTGGGGTGAGTCGTTTATTGACAAAAATGACTGGAGAGGATGATCCAGAGGTATTTTTGACCACATTTGAAAGGACCGCTGAAAGAGAAAAGTGGCCTGAGGAGCAGTGGGCTGGACTGGTGGCTCCTCTGTTAACTGGTGAATCGCAGAAAGCTTACTATGACCTAGAGCCTAACCAAGCAAAAGACTATGTGATGCTAAAAGCTGAAATATTGGCAAGGCTGGGTGTCACCCAGGCTGTCCGGGCTCAGCGTGTGCATAACTGGACTTTCCAGCTTGGAAAACCCCCCAGGTCTCAAATGTATGATCTCATTCACCTGAGCAGAAAGTGGCTACAGCCAGAGACTTTGTCCGCACCAAAGATTGTGGAACGTGTTGTAATGGATCGATTTTTGAGAGCTCTTCCTACTGCCATCCAAAAGTGGGTAAGCCATGGAGACCCAGAGACGGCCGATGGTCTTGTGGATCGTGTGGAGAAATACTTGGCTACAGAGAACCTGACGGCCTCTTCCAGAGACTCTCGGACTTTCCACCCTAAGACCAGACCATCCCCAGGGGCGGATAAGAGGATTCCAAGGGGTGAGGGTGGAGAGAGTGAGAGGGTGGGAGCTCTACCCCAAATTTGGCGAGAACAGCCTGGGAAATCAGCGGCTCAAGAGGCGGCAAGAAGGATCGTTTGCTACCGCTGCCGGCAAGCGGGACATATTGCAGCCAATTGCCCGGTTGTGGAGGAACCCATGCAGTGTGACTTTCTGACGGGCAGACGTCAGTCGCTGTGTGCGACAGTCGCATGCACTGCCATTCGAGGAACTGAGAAACATTTATGCAAAATGTGTGTTAATGGTAGAAATGTTGTGGTATTGCTGGATTCAGGTAGCCTTGTGACCCTGATAAAGGCTGAGTTAGTTAAAACAGAGGTCTCTGGGAATAGCAAGGTAGCTGTTATTTGTGTGCATGGGGACACCCGAGAGTATCCAGTGACTACAGTGTGTTTCGAGACCCCCAAAGGTACCCTCTCTCATCCAGTGGGCTTAGTATCTCAGTTACCGCATGACGCCATTGTGGGAAGGGATTTTCCGAAGTTCTGGGAACTGTGGGATGATCCTGAGCCCCCCACTGGTGCCCCTATGTACCAAGAATGTGATAGCCAGAACTCCCCTGAGAGTGGTGAGGACTCTCCGGAATTTCCCTTATCAGTATTGGCAGGGGAGACTCAAGAAACTGGAGAGGAGCCCACCTCCTCAGACGAAAACCTACCGTCTGTGGAGTTTTCTGATCTTGAGGTTCACAGGGAAAACTTTGCCACAGAACAGTTGAGAGACCCCGCCCTAATAAAGGCACGGGAAAACGTAGTGAAAATAGATGGCGAGTTAGTGAACCCAGATAATACCTGCACTTACCCATACTTCAGCGTAGAGAAGGACCTACTGTATCGGGTGGCAAAAAGGGCAGAAGAAACCGTTGAGCAGCTTGTGGTGCCCAAACCTTACAGGAAGTTGGTGTTGGAGTTGGCCCATGGGCACATTCTTGGAGGTCATCTGGGGACAGAGAAAACCCGAGAGAGGGTATTACAGAGATTCTATTGGCCGGGGGTGATGAAGGACATAGAAAATTATTGTTCCTCCTGCCCTGTGTGTCAGAGGTCGGCCCGATGCCACATTTCCGTAGCCCGCTGGTCCCTCTACCCATCATTGAGGTCCCGTTTGAGAGGATCGCCATGGATTTGGTAGGTCCTATAATCAAGTCCGCTAGGGGGCACCAATACATATTAGTTATAATGGACTATGCCACCCGTTATCCAGAAGCGATCCCTCTCCGAAATACCTCGGCCAAAACCATAGCCAAAGAGCTATCTCTTGTGTTTAGCCGGGTGGGTATTTGTAAAGAACTGCTTACGGACCAAGGTACACCCTTTATGTCCCGGGTTATGAAGGAGCTGTGTAAATTGTTCAAAGTGACGCAATTACGTACATCTGTGTATCACCCCCAAACCGATGGGCTGGTTGAAAGATTCAACAAAACCCTAAAACAAATGTTGAAGAAAGTGGTGGATAGAGATGGAAAGGATTGGGACTGTCTACTTCCTTACCTGATGTTTGCTATTAGGGTGGTGCCCCAATCCTCTACGGGATTCTCCCCCTTTGAGTTACTGTATGGGAGACACCCAAGAGGGCTGTTGGATATTGCCAAGGAAACTTGGGAAAGTGAGAGTTCTCCCCACAGGAGTGTGATTGAGCATGTCGCCCTGATGCAAGACCGAATTGCACAGGTAATGCCCATCGTGAAGGAACATTTGGCCCAAGCGCAGTTAGCACAGCAGAGAGTGTACAACCGTGGAGCCAAGACCCGTACCTTTTCCCCGGGGGATAGGATACTGGTACTTGTCCCTACGGTTGAAAGTAAATTCCTTGCCAAATGGCAAGGCCCCTATGAGATAATGGAAAAAGTGAGCGAAGTGAATTACAAGGTCAGACAACCAGGAAGGCGAAAGCCCGAACAGATCTATCACGTTAATCTGTTGAAAGCCTGGAGGGATAGAGAGTCCCTAGTCGCAGACACTTGGTCACCAGCTCAAACTGGTTGCGTGATTCCTGAGGTTGGAATAGCAGCCACCTTGTCACAACCCCAACAACAGGAGGTTAAGGAGTTTGTGCTTCGCAACAAGGAGGTATTCTCTGAGCTGCCGGGACAAACATCTGGGGTAGAGCATGACATCATTACCCCACCCGGTGAAAGGGTGAAGTTAAAACCCTATCGGATCCCAGAGGCCCGACGGGAGGCAATACGGGAGGAAGTACAGAAAATGCTGAACTTAGGGGTGATAGAGGAGTCCCAAAGTGATTGGTCTAGTCCCATTGTGTTGGTGCCTAAACCGGATGGGAGCTGGCGATTTTGTAACGATTTTCGTCAGTTGAACAAAGTTACAAAATTTGACACCTACCCCATGCCACGTATAGATGAGTTGATCGACCGGTTGGGAACAGCCCGATACATGACGACTCTTGACCTCACAAAAGGGTATTGGCAAATCCCCCTGGCCAAGTCGGCCAAAGAGAAAACCGCATTTGTAACCCCAGACGGGGCGTTCCAATATAAAAGAATGCCGTTCGGGTTACAGAATGCGCCGGCCACATTCCAGCGGAAAATGGACCAGATACTGAGGCCCCATCGGAAGTATGCTGCGGCTTACCTGGATGACGTAATTGTCAATAGCACAGATTGGGCCTCACATCTGCCAAAAGTGCAAGCAGTCCTAGACTCTGTTCGGGAAGCGGGGTTTACGGCTAACCCCAAGAAGTGTACCATTGGGCAGGAGGAGGCCAAATATCTTGGGTACACCATTGGGAGGGGAGTAATAAAACCCCAACTCAACAAAATCGAGGCCATCCAGAGTTGGCCACGTCCCAACAGCAAGAAGCAGGTACGAGCCTTTCTGGGAATCGCTGGGTATTATCGGCGATTCATTCCCCACTTTGCTTCTAAGGCTGTGCCCCTAACCAACCTGACGAAGGGGAAAGGGTCGGTCATGATTAAATGGACCCCCGAGGCTGAGGCAGCATTCCAATTCTTGAAACAAGCCTTATGTAGCCAGCCAGTGTTGTACTCACCCGACTTCTCTAAAGACTTTGTCGTACAAAGTGATGCGTCAGATGTGGGGTTAGGAGCAGTATTGTCCCAGGTCTGGAACGGGGAAGAGCACCCAGTCATTTACCTCAGCAGGAAGTTGAAGTCCCATGAGGTAAATTACGCCACCGTTGAAAAGGAGTGTTTAGCGGTGAAGTGGGCTCTAGATTCCCTTCGGTACTACCTGCTAGGTAGGCACTTTGACATGGTTACGGATCACGCTCCGTTAAAGTGGATGGCTCAAAACAAGGAAACAAATAGAAGAGTGAATAGGTGGTTCCTGGCCCTCCAGGAATTCAACTTCACAGTAAAGCATCGCCCTGGCGTTCAAATGGGGAATGTGGATGCTTTGTCTCGAGTACATGAATGCCTGATTGCTGGTGTTCCAACCCCGAGGTTAAAACAAGAGGGGGGGGGTATGTGACAGCAGGAGGGTAAAGTCACCTGGTTGCATCCAGGGGGGTAGATATATTTCGCCCAGATTCAGGCTTTACGCCGACTTATACAACTAGGTGGAGAGTTGTATAAGCCCAGCTGAGGCTAGTGGGCTCATGGATGACTCATACCTCTAGGGAGAGTGTGGGGCGTCTTACAGACAGGGAGTTGATGAGACCAGCTGAAGCTTGTCAGCTCATTTAGGCCTCTATAAGAACTCCCAGATTCATTAGGTGTTTGCTCATGCCTGGAACCAGACCTGTGTGGACTGTCTAGGGAGAGTGAACCCCTGTGCGGTGAGACAAAGCCTGTGTGGCTATTTGCTTGGACATTTAAAACCAGGGACTTAGGGACTAGGACAGCACTAGGCTGATCCCAGTTGTTAGTTAGGAAACCTGTATGTTTAGTCAGAGGTCAAGTTGACCAGGATTTATTTTGTTTATGTTTCTTTTGCTTTGCTGTGTTTTGTCACTGTAAATAGAAAATAAACCGCACCTTTTTGATTTTGAAAACCACAACCTCCGTTTGCTGGGCCTGTTTTTGTGTGGGGAGCCCATCCCGGGGGTAACAGACACCCGCTGCCGAGCTAACCCCCTCACAGTATATATATATATATATATATATTGTGACAGCAGGAAGGTAAAGTCACCTGGTTGCATCCAGGCTGGTAGATATATTTCGCCCAGATTCAGGCTTTACGCCGACTTATACAACTAGGTGGAGAGTTGTATAAGCCCAGCTGAGGCTAGTGGGCTCATGGATGACTCATACCTCTAGGGAGAGTGTGGGGCGTCGTGCAGACAGGGAGTTGATGAGACCAGCTGAAGCTTGTCAGCTCATTTAGGCCTCTATAAGAACTCCCAGATTCATTAGGTGTTAGCTCATGCCTGGAACCAGACCTGTGTGGACTGTCTAGGGAGAGTGAACCCCTGTGCGGTGAGACAAAGCCTGTGTGGCTATTTGCTTGGACATTTAAAACCAGGGACTTAGGGACTAGGACAGCACTAGGCTGATCCCAGTTGTTAGTTAGGAAACCTGTATGTTTAGTCAGAGGTCAAGTTGACCAGGATTTATTTTGTTTATGTTTCTTTTGCTTTGCTGTGTTTTGTCACTGTAAATAGAAAATAAACCGCACCTTTTTGATTTTGAAAACCACAACCTCCGTTTGCTGGGCCTGTTTTGTGTGGGGAGCCCATCCCGGGGGTCACACACACCCGCTGCCGAGCTAACCCCCTCACAGTTGGTGGAGAACCAGTGGCAGTCTTTTTTTAAGCCAGCATGGAGGAGATACTGAAGCAGCTGGCTCTAGCAAATGCCAATCAACAGCAGACAAATGCAGGTTTACAAAAGAACTTCGCAGCCCAGCAGCAAGCTCATCAACAGAGCCTTGCAGCCCAGCAGCAGACAAACGCAACTTTGCAACAGAGTCTGGAGGCTCAGCAACAAGCCCAGCAGCAATCTGAGGCCCACTTCATAGACCTGTTGCAGAAGCAAGAGCAGAGACTACAACAACAGATGGAAGCAGTAATGCAGCAACGTCCGCAGACCAGTGAGGAAAGCCGTCCCACTAATACCGCGTCCTTTGGGGTGAGTCGTTTATTGACAAAAATGACTGGAGAGGATGATCCAGAGGTATTTTTGACCACATTTGAAAGGACCGCTGAAAGAGAAAAGTGGCCTGAGGAGCAGTGGGCTGGACTGGTGGCTCCTCTGTTAACTGGTGAATCGCAGAAAGCTTACTATGACCTAGAGCCTAACCAAGCAAAAGACTATGTGATGCTAAAAGCTGAAATATTGGCAAGGCTGGGTGTCACCCAGGCTGTCCGGGCTCAGCGTGTGCATAACTGGACTTTCCAGCTTGGAAAACCCCCCAGGTCTCAAATGTATGATCTCATTCACCTGAGCAGAAAGTGGCTACAGCCAGAGACTTTGTCCGCACCAAAGATTGTGGAACGTGTTGTAATGGATCGATTTTTGAGAGCTCTTCCTACTGCCATCCAAAAGTGGGTAAGCCATGGAGACCCAGAGACGGCCGATGGTCTTGTGGATCGTGTGGAGAAATACTTGGCTACAGAGAACCTGACGGCCTCTTCCAGAGACACTCGGACTTTCCACCCTAAGACCAGACCATCCCCAGGGGCGGATAAGAGGATTCCAAGGGGTGAGGGTGGAGAGAGTGAGAGGGTGGGAGCTCTACCCCAAGTTTGGCGAGAACAGCCTGGGAAATCAGCGGCTCAAGAGGCGGCAAGAAGGATCGTTTGCTACCGCTGCCGGCAAGCGGGACATATTGCAGCCAATTGCCCGGTTGTGGAGGAACCCATGCAGTGTGACTTTCTGACGGGCAGACGTCAGTCGCTGTGTGCGACAGTCGCATGCACTGCCATTCGAGGAACTGAGAAACATTTATGCAAAATGTGTGTTAATGGTAGAAATGTTGTGGTATTGCTGGATTCGGGTAGCCTTGTGACCCTGATAAAGGCTGAGTTAGTTAAAACAGAGGTCTCTGGGAATAGCAAGGTAGCTGTTATTTGTGTGCATGGGGACACCCGAGAGTATCCAGTGACTACAGTGTGTTTCGAGACCCCCAAAGGTACCCTCTCTCATCCAGTGGGCTTAGTATCTCAGTTACCGCATGACGCCATTGTGGGAAGGGATTTTCCGAAGTTCTGGGAACTGTGGGATGATCCTGAGCCCCCCACTGGTGCCCCTATGTACCAGGAATGTGATAGCCAGAACTCCCCTGAGAGTGGTGAGGACTCTCCGGAATTTCCCTTATCAGTATTGGCAGGGGAGACTCAAGAAACTGGAGAGGAGCCCACCTCCTCAGACGAAAACCTACCGTCTGTGGAGTTTTCTGATCTTGAGGTTCACAGGGAAAACTTTGCCACAGAACAGTTGAGAGACCCCGCCCTAATAAAGGCACGGGAAAACGTAGTGAAAATAGATGGCGAGTTAGTGAACCCAGATAATACCTGCACTTAGACATACTTCAGCGTAGAGAAGGACCTACTGTATCGGGTGGCAAAAAGGGCAGAAGAAACCGTTGAGCAGCTTGTGGTGCCCAAACCTTACAGGAAGTTGGTGTTGGAGTTGGCCCATGGGCACATTCTTGGAGGTCATCTGGGGACAGAGAAAACCCGAGAGAGGGTATTACAGAGATTCTATTGGCCGGGGGTGATGAAGGACATAGAAAATTATTGTTCCTCCTGCCCTGTGTGTCAGAGGTTGGCCCCGATGCCACATTTCCGTAGCCCGCTGGTCCCTCTACCCATCATTGAGGTCCCGTTTGAGAGGATCGCCATGGATTTGGTAGGTCCTATAATCAAGTCCGCTAGGGGACACCAGTACATATTAGTTATAATGGACTATGCCACCCGTTATCCAGAAGCGATCCCTCTCCGAAATACCTCGGCCAAAACCATAGCCAAAGAGCTATCTCTTGTGTTTAGCCGGGTGGGTATTTGTAAAGAACTGCTTACGGACCAAGGTACACCCTTTATGTCCCGGGTTATGAAGGAGCTGTGTAAATTGTTCAAAGTGACGCAATTACGTACATCTGTGTATCACCCCCAAACCGATGGGCTGGTTGAAAGATTCAACAAAACCCTAAAACAAATGTTGAAGAAAGTGGTGGATAGAGATGGAAAGGATTGGGACTGTCTACTTCCTTATCTGATGTTTGCTATTAGGGAGGTGCCCCAATCCTCTACGGGATTCTCCCCCTTTGAGTTACTGTATGGGAGACACCCAAGAGGGCTGTTGGATATTGCCAAGGAAACTTGGGAAAGTGAGAGTTCTCCCCACAGGAGTGTGATTGAGCATGTCGCCCTGATGCAAGACCGAATTGCACAGGTAATGCCCATCGCGAAGGAACATTTGGCCCAAGCGCAGTTAGCACAGCAGAGAGTGTACAACCGTGGAGCCAAGACCCGTACCTTTTCCCCGGGGGATAGGATACTGGTACTTGTCCCTACGGTTGAAAGTAAATTCCTTGCCAAATGGCAAGGCCCCTATGAGATAATGGAAAAAGTGAGCGAAGTGAATTACAAGGTCAGACAACCAGGAAGGCGAAAGCCCGAACAGATCTATCACGTTAATCTGTTGAAAGCCTGGAGGGATAGAGAGTCCCTAGTTGCAGACACTTGGTCACCAGCTCAAACTGGTTGCGTGATTCCTGAGGTTGGAATAGCAGCCACCTTGTCACAACCCCAACAACAGGAGGTTAAGGAGTTTGTGCTTCGCAACAAGGAGGTATTCTCTGAGCTGCCGGGACAAACATCTGGGGTAGAGCATGACATCATTACCCCACCCGGTGAAAGGGTGAAGTTAAAACCCTATCGGATCCCAGAGGCCCGACGGGAGGCAATACGGGAGGAAGTACAGAAAATGCTGAACTTAGGGGCGATAGAGGAGTCCCAAAGTGATTGGTCTAGTCCCATTGTGTTGGTGCCTAAACCGGATGGGAGCTGGCGATTTTGTAACGATTTTCGTCAGTTGAACAAAGTTACAAAATTTGACACCTACCCCATGCCACGTATTGATGAGTTGATCGACCGGCTGGGAACAGCCCGATACATGACGACTCTTGACCTCACAAAAGGGTATTGGCAAATCCCCCTGGCCAAGTCGGCCAAAGAGAAAACCGCATTTGTAACCCCAGACGGGGCGTTCCAATATAAAAGAATGCCGTTCGGGTTACAGAATGCGCCGGCCACATTCCAGCGGAAAATGGACCAGATGCTGAGGCCCCATCGGAAGTATGCTGCGGCTTACCTGGATGACGTAATTGTCCATAGCACAGATTGGGCCTCACATCTGCCAAAAGTGCAAGCAGTCCTGGACTCTGTTCGGGAAGCGGGGTTTACGGCTAACCCCAAGAAGTGTACCATTGGGCAGGAGGAGGCCAAATATCTTGGGTACACCATTGGGAGGGGAGTAATAAAACCCCAACTCAACAAAATCGAGGCCATCCAGAGTTGGCCACGTCCCAACAGCAAGAAGCAGGTACGAGCCTTTCTGGGAATCGCTGGGTATTATCGGCGATTCATTCCCCACTTTGCTTCTAAGGCTGTGCCCCTAACCAACCTGACGAAGGGGAAAGGGTCGGTCATGATTAAATGGACCCCCGAGGCTGAGGCAGCATTCCAATTCTTGAAACAAGCCTTATGTAGCCAGCCAGTGTTGTACTCACCCGACTTCTCTAAAGACTTTGTCGTACAAAGTGATGCGTCAGATGTGGGGTTAGGAGCAGTATTGTCCCAGGTCTGGAACGGGGAGGAGCACCCAGTCATTTACCTCAGCAGGAAGTTGAAGTCCCATGAGGTAAATTACGCCACCGTTGAAAAGGAGTGTTTAGCGGTGAAGTGGGCTCTAGATTCCCTTCGGTACTACCTGCTAGGTAGGCACTTTGACATGGTTACGGATCACGCTCCGTTAAAGTGGATGGCTCAAAACAAGGAAACAAATAGAAGAGTGAATAGGTGGTTCCTGGCCCTCCAGGAATTCAACTTCACAGTAAAGCATCGCCCTGGCGTTCAAATGGGGAATGTGGATGCTTTGTCTCGAGTACATGAATGCCTGATTGCTGGTGTTCCAACCCCGAGGTTAAAACAAGAGGGGGGGGTATGTGACAGCAGGAAGGTAAAGTCACCTGGTTGCATCCAGTGGGGTAGATATATTTCGCCCAGATTCAGGCTTTACGCCGACTTATACAACTAGGTGGAGAGTTGTATAAGCCCAGCTGAGGCTAGTGGGCTCATGGATGACTCATACCTCTAGGGAGAGTGTGGGGCGTCGTGCAGACAGGGAGTTGATGAGACCAGCTGAAGCTTGTCAGCTCATTTAGGCCTCTATAAGAACTCCCAGATTCATTAGGTGTTAGCTCATGCCTGGAACCAGACCTGTGTGGACTGTCTAGGGAGAGTGAACCCCTGTGCGGTGAGACAAAGCCTGTGTGGCTATTTGCTTGGACATTTAAAACCAGGGACTTAGGGACTAGGACAGCACTAGGCTGATCCCAGTTGTTAGTTAGGAAACCTGTATGTTTAGTCAGAGGTCAAGTTGACCAGGATTTATTTTGTTTATGTTTCTTTTGCTTTGCTGTGTTTTGTCACTGTAAATAGAAAATAAACCACACCTTTTTGATTTTGAAAACCACAACCTCCGTTTGCTGGGCCTGTTTTGTGTGGGGAGCCCATCCCGGGGGTCACACACACCCGCTGCCGAGCTAACCCCCTCACAATATATATATATACAGTAAACAGTATATATAAGAAAAGAACAAAACACTATTTGAAGCACCTAATAAGTTTACTAGAGTTGCATGCATGCATCCGTACTACAGTTTTGGACCAATAAATGACTATATATATATATATATATATATATATATATATATTAGGGCCATAAAGATGAGGTTATCAAAGAGCAATTATTTTATCAAGGAGGCTGCAACAATACAAAGGTTCAATCTTAGGGTTGTTATGTGCAGATCGTTTTGCAATAATGCTCTTGCACAAATCAATACAGAAATTCCCTAGGTACCAGGTCATTTTGTTTCTCTGAAAAAAAGTAATGTGTAGGGTTTGTGACAGCAGGAAGGTAAAGTCACCTGGTTGCATCCAGGGGGGTAGATATATTTCTCCCAGATTCAGGCTTTATGCCGACTTATACAACTAGGGAGTTGATGAAGCCCAGCTGAGGCTAGTGGGCTCATGGATGACTCATACCTCTAGGGAGAGGGCTGGGCGTCGTGCAGGCAGGGAGTTGATAAGACCAGCTGAAGCTTGTCAGCTCATTTAAAGGCCTCTATAAAAACTCCCAGATTCATTAGGTGTTTGCTCATGCCTGGACCCAGACCTGTGTGGACTGTCTAGGGAGAGTGAACCCCTGTGCGGTGAGGCAAAGCCTGTGTGGCTATTTGTTTGGACTTTTACTAAACCAGGGACTTAGGGACTAGGACAGCACCAGGCTGATCCTAGTTGTTAGTTTAGGAAACCTGCATGTTTAGTCAGAGGTCACGCTGACCAGGATTTATTTTGTTTATGTTTCTTTTTGGCTTTGCTGTGTTTTTGTCACTGTACATAGAGAAATAAACCGCACCTTTTGATTTTGAAAACCACAACCTCCGTCTGCTGGCCCTGTTTTTGTGTGGGGAGCCCAACCAGGGGGTCACACACACCCGCTACCGAGTTAACCCCCTCACAGTTGGTGGAGAACCAGTGGCAGTTTTTTTTAAGCCAGCATGGAGGAGATACTGAAACAGCTGGCTCTAGCAAATGCCAATCAACAGCAGACAAATGCAGGTTTGCAAAGGAGCCTTGCAGCCCAGCAGCAAGCTCATCAACAAGCCCAGCAGCAATCTGAGGCCCGCTTCATAGACCTGTTACAGAAGCAAGAGCAGAGACTACAACAAATGGAAGCAGTAATGCAGCAACGTCCGCAGACCAGTGAGGAAAGCCGTCCCACCAATACCGCGTCCTTTGGGGTGAGTCGTTTATTGACAAAAATGACTGGAGAGGATGATCCAGAGGTATTTTTGACCACATTTGAAAGGACTGCTGAAAGAGAAAAGTGGCCTGAGGAGCAGTGGGCTGGACTGGTGGCTCCTCTGTTAACTGGTGAATCGCAGAAGGCTTACTATGACCTAGAGCCTGACCAAGCAAAAGACTATGTGATGCTAAAAGCTGAAATATTGGCAAGGCTGGGTGTCACCCTGGCTGTCCGGGCTCAGCGTGTGCATAACTGGACTTTCCAGCTTGGAAAACCCCCCAGGTCTCAAATGTATGATCTCATTCACCTGAGCAGGAAGTGGCTACAGCCAGAGACTTTGTCCGCACCAGAGATTGTGGAATGTGTTGTAATGGATCGGTTTTCGAGAGCTCTTCCTACTGCCATCCAAAAGTGGGTAAGCCATGGAGACCCAGAGACGGCCGGTGGTCTTGTGGATCGTGTAGAGAAATACTTGGCTACAGAGAACCTGACGGCCTCTTCCAGAGACTCTCTGACTTTCCACCCTAAGACCAGACCATCCCCAGGGGCGGATAAGAGGATTCCATGGGGTGAGGGTGGAGAGAGTGAGAGGGTGGGAGCTCTACCCAAAGTTTGGCGAGAACAGCCTGGGAAGTCAGGGGCTCAAGAGGCAGCCAAAAGGATTGTTTGCTACCGCTGCCGGCAAGCGGGACATATTGCAGCAAATTGCCCGGTTGTGGAGGAACCCATGCAATGTGACTTTCTGACGGACAGACGTCAGTCGCTGTGTGCGACAGTCGCATGCACTGCCATTCGGGGAACTGAGAAACATTTATGCAAAATGTGTATTAATGGTAGAAATGTTGTGGTATTACTGGATTCAGGTAGCCTTGTGACCCTGATAAAGGCTGAATTAGTTAAAACAGAGGTCTCTGGGAATAGCAAGGTAGCTGTTATTTGTGTGCATGGGGACACCCGAGAGTATCCAGTGACTACAGTGTGTTTCGAGACCCCCAAAGGTACCCTCTCTCATCCAGTGGGGTTAGTATCTCAATTACCGCATGATGCCATTGTGGGAAGGGATTTTCCGAAGTTCTGGGAACTGTGGGATGATCCTGAGCCCCCCACTGGTGCCCCTATGTACCAGGAATGTGATAGCCAGAACTCCTCTGAGAGTGGTGAGGACTCTCCAGAATTTCCCTTGTCAGTATTGGCAGGGGAGACTCAAGAAACTGGAGAGGAGCCCACCTCCTCAGACGAAAACCTACCGTCTGTGGAGTTTTCTGATCTTGAGGTTCACAGGGAAAATTTTGCCACAGAACAGTTAAAAGACCCCGCCCTAATAAAGGCACGGGAAAACGTAGTGGAAATAAATGGCGAGTTAGTGAACCCAGATAATACCTGCACTTACCCATACTTCAGCGTAGAGAAGGACCTACTGTATCGGGTGGCAAAAAGGGCAGAAGAAACCGTTGAGCAGCTTGTGGTGCCCAAACCTTACAGGAAGTTGGTGTTGGAGTTGGCCCATGGGCACATTCTTGGAGGTCATCTGGGGACAGAGAAAACCCGAGAGAGGGTATTACAGAGATTCTATTGGCCTGGGGTGATGAAGGACATAGAAAATTATTGTTCCTCCTGCCCTGTGTGTCAGAGGTCGGCCCCGATGCCACATTTCCGTAGCCCGCTGGTCCCTCTACCCATCATTGAGGTCCCGTTTGAGAGAATCGCAATGGATTTGGTAGGTCCTATAATCAAGTCCGCTAGGGGGCACCAGTACATATTGGTTATAATGGACTATGCCACCCGTTATCCAGAAGCGATCCCTCTCAGAAATACCTCGGCCAAAACCATAGCCAAAGAGCTATCTCTTGTTTTTAGCCGGGTGGGTATTTGTAAAGAACTGCTTACGGACCAAGGTACACCCTTTATGTCCCGGGTTATGAAAGAGCTGTGTAAATTGTTCAAAGTGACGCAATTGCGTACATCTGTGTATCACCCCCAAACCGATGGGCTGGTTGAAAGATTCAACAAAACCCTAAAACAAATGTTGAAGAAAGTGGTGGATAGAGATGGAAAGGATTGGGACTGTCTACTTCCTTATTTGATGTTTGCTATTAGGGAGGTGCCCCAATCCTCTACGGGATTCTCCCCCTTTGAGTTACTGTATGGGAGACACCCAAGAGGGCTGTTGGATATTGCCAAGGAAACTTGGGAAAGTGAGAGTTCTCCCCACAGGAGTGTGATTGAGCATGTCGCCCTGATGCAAGATCGAATTGCACAGGTAATGCCCATCGTGAAGGAACATTTGGCCCAAGCGCAGTTGGCACAGCAGAGAGTGTACAACCGTGGAGCAAAGACCCGTACCTTTTCCCCGGGGGATAGGATATTGGTACTTGTCCCTATGGTTGAAAGTAAATTCCTTGCCAAATGGCAAGGCCCCTACGAGATAATGGAAAAAGTGAGCGAAGTGAATTACAAGGTCAGACAACCAGGAAGGCGAAAGCCCGAACAGATATATCACGTTAATCTGTTGAAAGCCTGGAGGGATAGAGAGTCCCTAGTCACAGAAACTTGGTCACCAGCTCAAACTGGTTGCGTGATTCCGGAGGTTGGAATAGCAGCCACCTTGTCACAACCCCAACAACAGGAGGTTAAGGAGTTTGTGCTTCGCAACAAGGAGGTGTTCTCTGAGCTGCCGGGACAAACATCTGGGGTAGAGCATGATATTATTACCCCGCCCGGTGAAAGGGTGAAGTTAAAACCCTATCGGATCCCAGAGGCCCGACGGGAGGCAATACGGGAGGAAGTACAGAAAATGCTGAACTTAGGGGTGATAGAGGAGTCCCAAAGTGATTGGTCTAGTCCCATTGTGTTGGTGCCTAAACCGGATGGGAGCTGGCGATTTTGTAACGATTTTCGTCAGTTGAACAAAGTTACAAAATTTGACACCTACCCCATGCCACGTATAGATGAGTTGATCGACCGGCTGGGAACAGCCCGATACATGACGACTCTTGACCTCACAAAAGGGTATTGGCAAATTCCCCTGGCCAAGTCGGCCAAAGAGAAAACCGCATTTGTAACCCCAGACGGGGCGTTCCAATATAAGAGAATGCCGTTCGGGTTACAGAATGCACCGGCCACATTCCAGCGGAAAATGGACCAGATACTGAGGCCCCATCGGAAGTATGCTGCGGCTTACCTGGATGACATAATTGTCCATAGCACAGATTGGGCCTCACATCTGCCAAAAGTGCAAGCAGTCCTAGACTCTATCCGGGAAGCGGGGTTTACGGCTAACCCCAAGAAGTGTACCATTGGGCAGGAGGAGGCCAAATATCTTGGGTACACCATTGGCAGGGGAGTGATAAAACCCCAACTCAACAAAGTCGAGGCCATCCAGAGTTGGCCACGTCCCAACAGCAAGAAGCAGGTACGGGCCTTTCTGGGAATCGCGGGTTATTATCGGCGCTTCATTCCCCACTTTGCTTCTAAGGCTGTGCCCCTAACCAACCTGACGAAAGGGAAAGGGTCGGTCATGATTAAATGGACCCCCGAGGCTGAGGCAGCATTCCAATTCTTGAAACAAGCCTTATGTAGCCAGCCAGTGTTGTACTCACCCGACTTCTCTAAAGACTTTGTCGTACAAAGTGATGCGTCAGATGTGGGGTTAGGAGCAGTATTGTCCCAGGTCTGGAACGGGGAAGAGCACCCAGTCATTTACCTCAGCAGGAAGTTGAAGTCCCATGAGGTAAATTACGCCACGGTTGAAAAGGAGTGTTTAGCGGTGAAGTGGGCTCTAGATTCCCTTCGGTACTATCTGCTAGGTAGGCACTTTGACATGGTTACGGATCACGCTCCGTTAAAGTGGATGGCTCAAAACAAGGAGACAAATAGAAGAGTGAATAGGTGGTTCCTGGCCCTACAGGAATTCAACTTCACAGTAAAGCATCGCCCTGGCGTTCAAATGGGGAATGTGGATGCTTTGTCTCGAGTACATGAATGCCTGATTGCTGGTGTTCCAACCCCAAGGTTAAAACAAGAGGGGGGGTATGTGACAGCAGGAAGGTAAAGTCACCTGGTTGCATCCAGGGGGGTAGATATATTTCTCCCAGATTCAGGCTTTATGCCGACTTATACAACTAGGGAGTTGATGAAGCCCAGCTGAGGCTAGTGGGCTCATGGATGACTCATACCTCTAGGGAGAGGGCTGGGCGTCGTGCAGGCAGGGAGTTGATGAGACCAGCTGAAGCTTGTCAGCTCATTTAAAGGCCTCTATAAAAACTCCCAGATTCATTAGGTGTTTGCTCATGCCTGGACCCAGACCTGTGTGGACTGTCTAGGGAGAGTGAACCCCTGTGCGGTGAGGCAAAGCCTGTGTGGCTATTTGTTTGGACTTTTACTAAACCAGGGACTTAGGGACTAGGACAGCACCAGGCTGATCCCAGTTGTTAGTTTAGGAAACCTGCATGTTTAGTCAGAGGTCACGCTGACCAGGATTTATTTTGTTTATGTTTCTTTTTGGCTTTGCTGTGTTTTTGTCACTGTACATAGAGAAATAAACCGCACCTTTTGATTTTGAAAACCACAACCTCCGTCTGCTGGCCCTGTTTTTGTGTGGGGAGCCCAACCAGGGGGTCACACACACCCGCTACCGAGTTAACCCCCTCACAGGTTGAACAGAAATCCTGGTTGCATTTTACTAGTAAGGTGTGAATCTGCAATCTATTAAACGTGAAAAACTGCATAACTCCCACATCACCAACAACTCTACTGCCAATCATACAGGCTGGCCTTCCTGTTACAGAAAGGCAAAGGAATATGTAGGATGTGGCAATGAGGATGCCTGGATGGGTGGGTAAGCTATGCTAGGGAAGTAAGCAGTCAGATGGCATTGTCACTGCCTGAATGGGAAAAATGACGCTGTCTCATTTTTTTTTGCCCTTATTCCACCTATTTATCAACAAGGCTAGGCCATGCTAGCACAAATATGATGATGATAATGGTCTTATGATTTCTGCAGCTTTACATCATTTGCTGTGGCATTGTTTAGACAGAATAGAAAACCAATACATTATTATGTGATTTCTTTGTACTCCATATAATGTGGAGGATTTGCCCGCATATTCCAGGTACCATGAGAATTCTGTTGTGGAATTTTCCCAGTGGCAAAGCAAATGTCAGTCAAATCCTCACAGAAGTACTAACCTATTCATTAAAAATGTGTGTTTTTATTACCGCATGTGTCCCTGCTAAAGTTGAAAAAAAAAATACAAGTCTTTACTCTTCTCTACTCTATCCAAATCCAAACCATTTTGGCTGAAGTTCTTCTCTGAGATCAGTCAATGCAAGTTTGAGCTTAAAAAAAAGGTGAACTAACTCACAACCCTCTGGCACCCACTACATGTAGCTTATGTGAACCCCATCTTCACCCTCTCCAGTAAGTATAATGGTCTGGCAATTTAAAACATCACTATTCAGCAGTGGATACTATGTAATAACAAAATGCGAGCACTCCCTGATTAGTGCTGGTCACATGGCTGCACTGACCAATGAGAATCTTTTTTCTCAGGACACCACTCAGTACTCAAAGTCTCACACCACCATCTTCTCTTTTGACATTATCAGGAGACTAGCTGTCAATTTCCAGTGTCAGGATAGGCATTTGAACCCACAACCTCTGCTATGTCCAGCAGTAGCTCTCCTTGCTGAGCGACCAGAGATGATGGGCAGCATCCTGTCTGAACCTTTGGATAATCTTGTCTTGTACCATGTTTATTGTGAACCTTGAGCTCTTTACCTTTCCCATGAACTTCCTATTTAAGCCATACCTTTTCCCTTCCTGTTTGCCAGATTACTGTGCTCTCTTCAGTCGATATCTTGATCATTTTCTTACCTGTGTAGCGGCCTCACCCCATCTCCTTTGTCTAGGGGTATGTCACACGACAGGGTGAGATGCGCTACGGCCCATGTCCTCCCCATAGCTGTGGGTGAGGTGAAGGCCAGTACCAGATATTTCCTCGGGCCTATGTGCTTTTGTCTAGAATCAAGTCCCGCTGTGTAGACTTGTGCACAACGGAAAAATTCGTTCCGTTTCGGTTTGTTTCTTTCCGGTCCTGTTGATTCGTAATCATTCGTAATTTTGCTAGACGGGATTTTTCGTGTTCGGACTCATTCGTATTTTTGCAAGCGACATTTTTCGTTGAATTTTTTGTTGCTTTATAATTCGTACTTTCGGTAGAGTACGTTGTTTTTCGTTGATTCTGGACACAACTCCTACTTTCGTAACTTTTTTTGGGTTCGTTGATTCGTAATTTTCCGTGTCTCTCTCACAACGACGCTGCCTATTATGCCTAATGTGCTTCGAATGGATTTGTACTTTTCTAAATACATAGCGGTTATTTGTAACGATTCGAAATCTCGTATTTTACTTTCGTTTTTTACATGCGGCTATAGGCTCCGCCCCTGTACACCATTTTGAGAGGGTTCAGCACGGTGAGGGAGAAGCAGAGAGCAGAGCAGAGTGTTATTGTGCTTCGAATGGATTCGAAATCTCGTATTTTACTTTCGTTTTTTACATGCGGCTATAACCTCCGCCCCTGTACACCATTTTGAGAGGGAGTTCAGCACGGTGTGGGAGAAGCAGAGAGCAGAGCAGAGTGAGTGTTATTGTGCTTCGTATGGATTCGTACATTCGTAACTTTTTCATAACGAATTATGCCGAAGACATTCGGGCATTCGCTATTTGCGGTATAATTTATTTCGGATTCGGTCTTATTCGTAATTGCTTTGTTCGGAAATTCGAATGCTTCCGAATGTCCGAAAGTTGCTAAATTCGGACGAATTTCAATTCGTTACGAAACGAATTGCACAAGCCTACCGCTGTGTCAACACTTCCCTCTGCTCCCATTAACCAGAGTTCCACACACCGATTACAGTCCAACTCTTGTTTTATTGTATATCTCACAATAAACAGTGCTTCAGTAGCCAACTGGTTGCGACTTGATAACATTTTGATACGGGGAATGAGCAGGTCGAGGCACTATCCTAATTCTTAGCTAAACCACTGCGATCTCGCCAGCGGTTACTATAGCATTAGCTAGAAAGGATTTAGAACTTGAGAGTCTCTACCAGAAACTCAAGAGAACGTAGATAGGAGTACCTTCGCTGCGCTGTGGCCCCTATCAGGGGAAGATGTCCCTCCAAGGGAGTTACCAGAGGCTCATGCGTCACTGGGTTGATGCTGCTCCAGACTCTCCGAATAGGTAACCTCCCCGGCCTCCTCACCTCAGACATGGGCCCCATCCACCTCAGGGACCCTCGGACTTCTCCACCCTCGCGGGACCCAGTCAAAGTCACTGGACCCCAGGCCTCCTAGTTTAGTACCTCACCCAGGCTGAAGGTGCCTGGGATGGACTCCAACTCCATTCCGGTAAGGCCTAGGGCGCCTGGGCCGGAAGCCGGAACCGCCCGCACCCAGGCCTAAGGTGCCTGGGCGCATGAAAAAGATCCTCCTGAAGACCTCGTGGTTAGGGCCTCTCCCCCTTTTATCTCCTCCCATCGACACCACAGCAGGTTCCCCGCCCTCGCCGTACCATCTCCAGAAGGGGACAAAAAGGGTAGCACTGTGACGGCCAATCTACCTTGAGCCTCCAGGTACCCCGCCACCCAGAGGCCAAGGAGATTATTACACCATCCAATCCTCCACGAACACAAATGGTCCACTATTCCCATACTTACACACCTGAGTGTCCCACCTAAATTTAGAGACCCCGCTACACCTGCATCTGTCCTTATTTCCACTAACACTCGTTACCAACTTTTGGCTTGTTCCTCAACTACGCTTCTGCTTGGTCCCAACCTGCAACCACTTGCTACTGACCTTTGGCTTGTTTACTGACTATGCTTCTGCTTGATCCCTACCTGATATATGTGCTACTGGACCCCGACTTGCTAACCTCCTGGTGGGGTGAACCTGAGGACCATGACCTGGTACTAACAGGCAGCAAAACCCATCCCTGTCATCATGAGATCTGGTGAATGCTGGTTAGACCAAGCACCTTGGGTGAGCCTAATGACGCACAATGAAACATGCACAGTGATCAGTAACACAGAAGGCTTTGGGTATGTAATTTTAACATAGCTGAAATTGGCTAGCCAGAAGAGGTACTTTACCTCCCCATCCAAAAAAATAATAATATGCAATTGCATAATAGGAAGGGGGGAAAGAAAAAGATGAAGGCTCAATTTAATGATGTTTTAATAAGTACAAAGCTAAATGAAAAAGTGTCTTTTATATCTGCCTGGAGTTCAGCTGTAACTGATTTATTTCTGATGGATTATCTGCAGATTCTCAAACCATGAACATTCACGGCTAGTTTCACACCCTATCCTCAGCTGCCTCCTATTAAAAATACCTTGGTGTCTTCATCTTTCTTAAGTTTACCGTGTGACTCTTTCCATCCCGGAGGTCAGGGTGCACATTTTTGCGCTGAAACTAAAATAGAATACAAACGAAAATATTAAAGTAAACCTTTGTCTCCTGTTGAATCCTGATAGGAATGAACACACCTCGTTTGCCAGGGTGATAACGTTTGCCTATGCAGTGAATGTTATTTTCAGGATTCAGATGAAGATCAGAACAACACAAAGCTCTGCCTGTTATTTGAGTCTTGCTGATCTTCACATTTTTTCTTTTCTCTTTTTCTTTTAGAGCGGTTTAAGAGATCACTAGTGAAGCAAATTATTTAAACAGCAGCTCCAGCCAAACACGTTATATGCAACTGAAACATTTATATAAAGACTTATTTACATGCTAACTTACCTGTTCTCTTACTCCATATGGGCACTGATTAGCGCTGGTCACGTGACCACACTGGCCAATGAGGATCTCTTTGAGTCTCCTTTGTTTTCAAGGACACCTCTCATAATTCCAAGCCCTGCGCTGCCATCCTCTCTTCTGACATCATCAGAAAGCTGGATTTCTCTTCTGGATTCTTTGTGCTGCCCACTGATTACAATCGGCGGTGCATGTGCAGTGCGGCAGTGACTAACCTGAGGCCTCCTGGGTTTTATGATGTCAGTACCACAGGAGGCTTTGAGGAAGATGTCATTCTCACCTAGCTAGATGAAGTCGAATGGGACAGGACTCGAAAGTGGCAGGGCTTGCCCTGATTACAAGTGGCAGTGCATGTGCAGTACGGCACTGAGTAACCTCAAGCTTCCTGGGATTCATGGTGTCAGTATCACAGAAGGCTTTGGAGGGGGTATTTCTACCTAGCTAAAAGAAGTCGAAAGTGGCAGGACTCGCTGGAAAGGTACTTTATACCCCCACCAAAAAAGAAAAAAAAACACCCACCTCAGTTATGCTTTACAGCTGTATAACATAGATCAAGAACAAGATATTTAAGACCCTGCTGACCTGAAAGACTATGTTCTTTTTCTCTGCGCCAGTGATTGCCTTACCCGCCTCCTCCAGATAGGAAGGCTTACACCTGGAACTAAAGACAAAACCCCCTGGTAGGATGGACTTTGAGAGTGACTGAAAAACCAGTAATAATAAAGTGAAAAATATATAACTTTTATTAAATATACATATAAAGTTTAACAAGATATATGGTGATAACAGACATATAAACCATTACAGATCCATATAGTGGGTTGATGGATGTGGATGCATATGAGGATAGCTCTTACAACTTGACCTGGAACTAGGCATCTTATGCTGCGTACACACGATCGGAAATTCCAACAAGAAAAGTTTGATGTGAGCTTTTGGTCGGAAATTCCGACCACGTGTAGGCTCCATCGGACTTTTTTTTTGTCGGAATTTCCGCCAACAAAAATTTGAGAGCTGGTTCTCATATTTTCCGACAAGAAAAGTTCTGCTCGGAAATTCCGATCGTCTGTATCGTCTGTATGCAATTCCGACGCATGCTTGGAATCATTAAACTTCATTTTTCTCGGTTTGTTGTAGTGTTGTACGTCACCGCGTTCTTGACGGTCGGAGTTTGGTGTGGCCGTGTGTATGCAACACAAGTTTGAGCCAACATTCCGTCGGGGAAAAAAGTCCACGGTTTTCTTGTCGGGTTTTCCGATCGTGTGTACGCGGCATAAGAGGTTATAAGCTAGCAGGCTATGGTGTGCCTGGAAGGACACTGACCTAATTGCATGAACTGAGGCCAATTGGGGTTTTAAAGAACGGTGGTAGAGAGGAATGATTTTGCTCTTGGTCAGGGCGTAGCTAGTGTAAGGCGAACTTCCCACCAGTTCACACTCATGTTTTTTTCTACTAAAGTTCATTATTGTTTTACAATTGTAATCTATGTCATAGTAGCTGATTGGTGAGTTGTCATTGAGGATTTTCATCTTGGTCAACATGATTTTCATCTTGGTCAACATGAGCAAGAATGAGGAGGGGCCTGGCTTGGGTATCTCTTACTAATTATAGTTAGGCTGCAGTGACCCAGTGTTGGTAACATGGGCTACACCTGCAGGCAACAAGTGTTGAATTGTATATACACATCTAATAATTGTGCATCCCCAAAAAACAGATCAACAACAACAATGAATATAGTATAACATAAATATGGTGTATATTCAAAGTCCAGTGATAAAGAATTCTCATCAAACAATTTATCAATGAAAAAGAATGTGTCTGTTTAGATCAGAACTTCCACCATCCACTGATGAATTGTCTCAATCTTAAATTGACTAGTTAGACACCTAGGGCCCAACACTGCAAATATAAATGGGCTCTGACCAAAAGAAATGTATCCCTTTAAAAGAGATCCAACCAGTATGTGGATACTAAGCCTCCGGTCAGCCAGTGGTATTCACAGCAAATTCCCACTGTCATGTTTCAAGGACTCCAGAAGTCCAGGCAACCCGGGCTGGCACACATCGTTGTTTATAAAAAGGAACAAAGGCCGCACATAGTGTAAAACCACTAAAATAATCTTTATTAAAAATGTATGCGCTCTTGTTCCCCTGACCTCAACATGGGGACAAGGTGTTTTGGGGTTGGAGGAGCATGTGGCCTGGTATGGTTCATGAGAGGGGGAGGGGCACTCACTTGTCTGCTCCCCTTTCCTGACCTGCTGGGCTACATGCTCGGATAAGGGTCTGCTATGGATCTTGGGGAGGGACTCCACACCGTTTTTTTTTTAATTTTGGCGTGGGTCTCTCCTTAAAATCTATACCAGACCTGAAGGGGACCCCCACAGCGTTTTTTTAAACATTTTTCTATTTTTCTATTTCCGGCAATGGCATTGCATTGACATAAATTTAGGTTCAATACGTTTTTATTGTTTTAACAAGCTTATAAACAGAAGAAAGCAAGAACAGGATCAGGTGCCTGACAAGGGGCGACCTGTTCTACACAGAACATACACAGAAAGTACAGTGCATTAGCGGGCATACATATGAGAAACTTGTGATTATGTCAGTTTCCAACAGTTAGAAATATGGTGCCGACAATCATCGAACAAGTGCAGCTTCGCTCGGACTGGGCACCCCTGTGGGAACCTGCTGCGCCCAGAAACCGAGGAAGTCAGTGTATATGGAATGTACCATGTAATTTGTCAGAACTGGAATGTCAATGAACTTACAAGTCTCATTGTATTGCCGGAAATTTAAATGTAATTTACCGTATATACTCGAGTATAAGCCGAGATTTTCAGCCCTTTTTTTTGGGCTGAAAGTCGTCCCCCCCCCCCCCCCCCCCCTCGGCTTATACTCGAGTCAGCAAAATTAAACATTGTAAATTGTACCTGAAAAAAAATTGAGAGGCTGCGGCGTCCATCGTTTAAATCTCGCGGTCTCTTCCTGGTCCCTTCCGTGATAGGCGGAACTGTGTCTGCTGAGAATCGCCTATCACAAACGTTCTCTCATCCTCACCTATCCCAGCAAACACTGTGTTCAGTGTTCCGCCAATCACGGACATCTGCTGGGAAACTGAGGATGAGAGAACGTTCGTGATAGGCGGAACTGTGTCTGCTTAGAAAACGCCTATCACGGAAGAGAAGAGGAAGAGACCGCGAGTTTTAAACGATGGACGCCGCAGCCTCTCTATTTTGTTTCAGGTACAATTTACAATGTTCAATTTAAATTTTAGGGGAACAGGATGGGAACAGTGAGGATGGGAACAGTGAGGAACAGTGAGGATGGGAACAGTGAGGAACAGTGAGGATGGGAACAGTGAGGATCAGTGAGGATGGGACAGTGAGGAACAGTGAGGATGGGAACAGTGAGGAACAGTGAGGATGGGAACAGTGAGGAACAGTGAGGATGGGAACAGTGGCTTAGTGAAGTTGCAATGGGCACAGTGAGGCGTGCAAATGGGCATTGTTGACCCTCGGCTTATACTCAAGTCAGTAAGTTTTCCCAGTTTTTTGTGGTAACATTAGGTACCTCGGCTTATACTCGGGTCGGCTTATACTCGAGTATATACAGTAATTATTATTTTTTTCTTTATATATTTCAGTTTTTCTGCAGTAGGTTCTATCCACGGTACAGATGCACCACTTTAGAGGCAGACTAAGGGTTCCCCCCAGGCACTATATTTAAATACATTTTTTATTTTTATCGTTGCACTTTAGAGGAGAAGTCCAGCCTGAGCTTGTTCGGCTGGGCTTCTCCTATTGGTCACAGGAGTGCAATTCGTTTTGCACTCCTGTGACCCGTTTTCAGCAGAGAGCGGACTTCAGTCTGCTGACATTACAGGAATCAGTCCAGGCACTGCATCATCATGACAATAAAGTCTGGATCTGGCAGGTGCCTGGACTGATGCCTGATTTAGCCTCTTAGCTCCTTGCTGAGAGGCTGAGACAGCCGCTCCTTGCCCCTCCACAGCTCAGCGATCCAGTGAGTGTGGAGGAGCAGAGTAGAGAGATGCTGATTGACAGTCAGCAGCTCTCTGCTCACGATGCTGTGAGAACCAAGCCATCGGCGATGCTCGATGGCTCGATTATCGGTGTAGAGACGCTGTGGGACCGATGCAGCATCCACCTATGTAAGTATGATGGGGGAAAAAAATATTCCCATACTTCTCTTTTAAGCATCATTAAAATCACTGCTCCTGTAAAAACTTTTTTGCATTGATTCATGTCCCCAGGGCAGTACCTGGACCCCCATACCCTTTTTATGGCCAATTACTTCCATATAAGCTTTCAAAATTAGCACTTTCGATTTTTCAAGTTCGGGTTCCATAGACTTTAGTAGGGTTCGTCGTTCGGTTTCGGAAGTTCTGGTGCGAACCGAACAGAGGGGTGTTCGACCCATCTCTATTCAAAAGTTGCTGGGCATTGCGTGACTGCGAAGTAAAGCATACATCTTACTGCATGGTACCTTAATGCATAAAAAAAAAAAAATCACTATTGCCTGTGAAGATTAGCAGATAACCTCTAAATTCTCAATCACTTTTGTTTCTCTATCAAAAAAGAAGCTATCTTTGAACTCCAGTGTACTGAAGTATACTATATATTATATAGTATATAGATTGTCATATCAGCTGATGCTGTTCATCTGTTACCTTATCAATGACTTTTAGATATAAATCTGAATGCCGCTGATCTTTTTTATTTTTATTTTGCTCGTTGTTTTTTATTCACTATATATGGCAAATAATATTCTTGTGTAACAGTACTTCAGCACGCAGGCGTTCTCCATTATACTGCTGGGAGAAGAACAGACAGGGTTCGGAAATTAAAACGTAAGAAAAGCCTTATCTGAGAATGGTGTGTCAGGCACAGGTGGTTTACACCGCCAGCCAATACAAGAGTTTTATTAAATTTGTAGTAATTGTGATTCAGGAGGGAAAAAGGAAGAGTGATATCTTAAACTAACATGCCTGATATATTAAGTGGTTTTCTGCAGCACAATGAACTCAATGGATTATTGTTTCCTCACCGACAGGTTACTCACAATCCTTTATTTTGAAAGATGTTGAAAATTAAATTTTTTATAAAGATCCTTTTTGTTTTTGGAGCAACCTTGAATTTTATACCAGGCAATTACTTTCCAACATTTTCAATTTGCTTTGATTTAAAGACAGTTTGGACATTCATTGAGATTACTTCTCGCTAAAGTCTACAGGCGGCCTAAGGTGGAAATACTCAAAGCAGAAGAGAGGCTGATAATTAGAGATGAGCGAATCAATTTGTATCGTCAAAAGTCTCAACAAATCCGTCTGGTTTGCTTCAAGCCAGTAAGGAATGATTCCCTTTATCCATTAACCCTAATTTGCTCATGTGAAATGGTACCAGAAGACCCCAGTAATTCCAGAGTTTGCATGGGGCCATTGGGCTAGATGCTTGTATGCCAGTGGACTTTCGGTCTTAAAAAAACCACACTAAACAGGTAATGGGGAATCTCACATTGAGGAATTAAAATCCCCCTCTTGGTTTGTGGAGTTTGCTGGCCAGACTTACAGTCCCATTAAACTTGATCAGCCTTTGAAACTGATGTTCATAGCAGGCTTCCCTTTCATGAGTGGTCTTTTGCTCTACAACTGCTACATCTCTAATACAGGGGTCTCAAACTCAAATTACCTGAGGGCCACATGCAAACTTTCAAACTTCAAAAACAACAGCACTGGTGTCAGCAAACGCACTATTAACCCCCAGCACTGGTGTCAGCAAACGCATTGTTAACCCCCAGCACTGGTGTCAGCAAACGCATTATTAACCCTCAGCACTGGTGTCAGCAAACGCATTTTTAACCCCAGCAATGGTGTCAGCAAACACATTAACCCCCAGCATTGGTGTCAACAAATGCATTATTAACCCCCAGCATTACCCCACACTCCATAAAGTACCCCCCACACTCCATAAAATACCCCCCACACTGAACAAATTTCTACCCCAGTCACCACACTAAGGACTTTGCCTCAGTGTGATGGCTTACTCACCTCTCCTGGCAGTCAGGATCGTCTGCCTCCCGAGTCCTTTCCTCCTGGCTTCCACAGAGGCCTAGTGACAGGGCACCCAGAGAACACAATCTCCCGCCCTAAGGTGGCAGCAGGACCCTGGATCGGAGCTCAGATCGATCGTCAGTGCATGGTGGGCGGGGAGATGGGCGGAGCCTTCCTCCGCTCCTTCCTCCGCTCTGTTCTCTCTCTGGGCTGTAGCAGCATGCCGCTGGAGAGGACAGAGGAGATGGAGAGGTAAAGATCTTCGGCGCCTCCCACTCTGCAGTGCCTATGCAGTGAAAAAACGTGTCCAGGATCGGCCCTGCCTGCGGGCCATTTTAAACTGGTCCGCGGGCCGCAAATGGTCCGCGGGCCGGTACTTTGAGACCCCTGCTCTAATAGCATCTGGACTCCAGCTCACTACACATTGTTCTCTACTTTGGGATATCTCGCACATTCTGATTTATATATTCACATGTTCATTGTTTGTATCTAATGTATAACCACATGTCTTTTGTAGGCACACGTACCATATGTTCCTTATTGATGACAATCTCTAGTGTACTGAATTTTTTTCTCCTTTGGTTGTTGTAATGTTTGTTACGGCCCTCCGGTCTCCTTTCTGTATTCGTCTTATCTCAATAAAGTTTTTTTGGAATCTAAAAACTCACCCTCTTGGATTTTATTTAGACATACTTTAGGAGATCATCCAGTAGTGGTGAGGTCATAGGGGTTTGGAGGTAATCTGTAGTCTATTCGAGCACAGGGGAAAGGAGGGTACTGGTCACTATGCTTGTTGTGAACCAATGAGTGGCCCTTGAACCACTACAGCCATTATAGCCATTGCAGTGAATCTTTTTTTACTACATACTCATCACAACTGATAACCAAATTACAGCAGAAAAAAATATACATTAATATAGAAGCTGAGGAGGTAGAGACGCAAGCATCCAGACAGTGATATTAGTAGTCTATATTTCAAATACTAAATTTCATCATCCATTAAATTATCTTTCTTCTATTTCTAGAAAATGACAACAAATAAACACCTGATCCCAGATGAGGCTTTGCCAGAATTAATCTATGTTTAAGATACCTTGCAGCTCAACATAAAATAATGAGTAAAGATATACGTACATGGAGCTTAATTATCGATATGTCTATTTTACCAATATCTCCAACCAATCTATAGAACCATATCTGAAAAAATCAAATGGGACTTTTCAGGCAACAAATGTTTAATTAATTAAACCAAGTATTTCAATTAAACATCCATAATAATTTTAATTCACGAAAATGTGATAAAATCAATAATAAATAGTAAAAGGGTATGTACATCACAGTGTCTAAATGACATCATATTGTACGTAATCAGAATGGTATTGTTAGGTAAACCAGATTCTCAGCACCAGAAAACCAGTGTGGGCTTATGCTCATATTTGTGCACGTACTTCTAGGCAAAGAGGCAATAGATGCACTATTCCAGTTTGTTGTGCTCGCATTTGTGCGTGCACGCGCACACGCGCACGTGCGCATTGGTGCAAATTACCATGCAAACCTGGTGCCCAGTTGCCTATTTAAACTGGTCTGTCACCATGAGCAGTTGCTGAATGGTCTTCAGCTTGTACCTGTATTCCTGTGACCTGATCCATTAAACCTGCTTACCTGTGTATGACCCGGCTTTCTCCTGGACTTTGCCTTTGCTCCTACATTAACATTGTTCACCTGATCTATCTGACCTCAGCTCGTTTACTGGACTCGTCTTTATCTGCTGATTCTGTACTGCCCTGCCCGGCTGTTACCAATCTTGGTCTGCTTTCTGCCCTTATTACCCAGTCGCTGCCTGCATACCAGCTCTGCTTTAATCTCCTGCTCTGTTGCCAAGCTGCTTCAGTATCCTGTTCTACGGACTGCGACCCCCAGCTTCATCCACCTAGGAGCAGACTTCACCAGCCAGCTACTATGGCACTTGTGCCAATCTGTGCCCTTACACTCTCTGTCTCCACACTCAGGAATTTTTAGCAGGAGGTGCAAGAGAGGCCTCTGCAACATTTCAGTCATCACCAGGTACGTGATAGTTATATAAGTTTGTTTAGACATATGCTTATTTCAGTCTGATCACAAGATGGTATATCCAGTTCTCTACACGTTTCTTAGACCAACAGTGTACTTCTTCAGAAGATATGGAGAGAAAGATATCTGAAATATATGTTATAACTTTAGCTGGCAATAGATGGATTGTTTATATTACTTTTTCGATCAGCCAGTAGGCTGAATGAAAAAAACAAAGGGATTCCTCCATCCACACAAGTGAGGTGGATGGAGAAATCCCCCTTCACTGGGAACTCTCCAGTGGGGGACACTGCTGTCTTATTAATCTGATCAGCACTAGATAACAACAAAATAACAACAAAAGTTTTGCAGCACATCCCTTTGTCAGAAGTTGGTCAAGTAATCGACTTCTGTTAAGCAGCAATGGCCACACACTGATCAATTAACAAGTAAAGCTATGGGACCTTTTAGGTGCTTAGGTAACACATTTAAACCACACATTGTATTGAAATATTAATTTATTTTGAAATATGCAAATTAAGATAATGATGAAAAAACGGTATTCTGCATCATATGGTCTCTTGTCATCATTTCATAGTGGCAAAGGTGATATTATTCTCAACATGTTTCACCTAAAAATGCTTTTTCAGGGGTAGTACTGCTAGCAGAATTTAAACTGTATAGAAAGGATACATATTAAGAGATAATCATTAGTCACGTACAATTATTCTTATATTTGTAAAAATAATCTAACAACGATTAGCACATTACTCATGTCACATTATACAGGTATAAATATAAGAATAATTGTATTTGAATGTTGATTAGGCGAAACATGTTGGGAATAATATCACCTTTACCTCTTTGCAATGATGACAAGAGATCATGGGTGCAGATTACTGTTTTTATTGTAATTATTTTAATATGCATATTTTAATAATATTGTAATGTTGATTGTTGTATAACAGACTTTAAATTGCTAATCACCTCCATTACTAGTAAAAAAAATATAATAATTATAAAAATGCCATAAATATAGCCCCTATTTTGTAGATGCTATAAATTTTGCGCAAACCAATCAATATACACTTATCTCGTGATTTTTTTAACCAAAAATATGTAGAAGAATACTGATTGGCCTAAACTGATATAGATTTTTATTTTTTATTTTTGGGGATATTTATTATAGTAAAAATTAAAAAATATAATTATATTTTTTCAAAATTGTCACTCTTTTTTCGTTTATAGCGTAAAAAAAAAAAAACTGCAAAGGTGATCAAATAGTCACTAAGGGATAATGCGCACAGGCATATTGGTGCATATAACATAAAACATGACCATATTTTGCCACCTGGGAGCCAGAGCTGGTGCATAGAGATGCCTGTACAAATGAATTACAGGGCGTGGCTGTATACGGCTATGGGTGGGTATACATAGCTCACAGCGTAAACATGCATACACGTATGTATGTATGCCCTTGGACTTAGACTGTCTGCATCCAGAGATGCTTGTCTGTACACGTATGCATGTTCACACTTGGAACTGGGGATACCTGTATACAACCATCATGTCCTGTAATTTATTTGTACAGAATGATGACTGTATGCAAAACCTTTGGCTCCTGGCTGCCAAAATTCAGATGTATTCTACATTATATACCCCAGTTCCTCTGTGCATGAACCCTTAGGGCTCGTTCACATGTAAGTTTGGGGGGTTCAGTAAAACCCTACGGTTAGGACGCAGTTTTCTGCCTCTCTACTGTTACCCCCTTAAGCTGCCGAGGCAGCAGTTGGGCGTGTACATATACCATGGTCATGATGCTTTGTTTCACGACAATGGAAAGAATTGTACACTCTGTTGCTTTTAAGTTATTGGAGCTGCTCTGCAAGCCCCCCACAACCACATGGAATACAGGGCACTTGGCACCTCACTGCCTAACTGTCAAATGCTCTTCAGAGAGCACCACACATGTGAATGAGGGCTTAATTAGCTAAAAACATGTACCTGCAGCAGCTTTTATTGCCCCCTCTCTAGCCAGATTTGAGGCCATTCTGATTAGGCAAAGTTTTGGCCATCACTGGTAGTTCCAAAGATTACTTATCTCCTGCCTCCCACATAAGCCAATTGGATAGTGAGGCAGCCCATTAGAGAGAGGGTTTAATAAGAATATATGGGGGTGGAATATTGCAGGTAAACTCTATCATCACTGTTTATTATTTAGGGAGCATTGAAGTGCGGCCAGCGGCTTGGTATTGGTTCAAGTAACAGCCACTTTAAGCCTATTTGAGCAACTTTCATCACACAATGAATATTTCAATTCTGCTGCTCACCTAGACCCCACTGAAGCAGTGTTAATTTTAATTTTTACTATTCATTGCCCCATTGGACCAATGTTTATCACAGACAAGGTAAACTTTTTGCCGCTTGACTGCCATTTTTATTCCCGAATCTGTGTTCTTGAATTCACAATGAGCTATTTCATGGCTTAATTCACTGGAGCAGTGTTCCATCACATGGTGTCAATGAATAAAAGTGCACACTTTACATCTTATAAAGTCACATCACCTCTTAATGAGGAGCAACCGTTATAAAGTTTTCTTGGGTTCCCTTGGCAGCAATATGCTTATTCTATGAGTCAACTATCTGAGTTTTATTATTGCTTCAACTCCTACTGCTGCAGTGTTGCTTCATGCTGAGAGCTCTTCAAAAAGGAAGCTAGTCTCCTCCGCAGTTGTATGCAATAGTTGACAGCCATATGGTATAAACACACTTCATTTATAATTTTGCTTGTTTTGAAGTCTATGGATTGGGCGGCCTATTACATTTGTGTTAAGAAGACTCACAAATATCTACAAATTTTATGCATGCTCACAAACTTTTAAGGAAAACATTCCCCTTGTGAGACCACCATTCCATTTCAGGTGATGGGAGTAACCAGAATGAGTACATTTTGGAAAGACACTAGTGCTGGAAAAATAAAGATGACAAATTAGAGGAAAGTTACAAATGAACGTGGTACTAAATGCTAGGAATTTGGTGGTAGGCTGTCTCTCTTAGTTGTACATTCTGTAGAGGTATCTTTCTTAGTTCGAGCTGCTGGTTAATGAGCACATTTTTTTTTTCTGCAAGATTACATTTGGTATTTGAAAGTGTTTATAAGACACAATTTAATTGGAATTTGAAAACACTGCACAAATGGATGGGTGGCCCCACACTCTGGAGGTACATTGCTTGGGTGACATCTGAAAGCTGTATGGTGTTAATGAGATTATTACCTTTCCATAACGTTTCTATGTCAGAGCAGGCTGTGAAATATTTAGCATTTGTGGTTATTGGATGCATATATTAGATGTCTGTCAGAGGTGGTGACTGTTGTTACAGGTCACTTTTATAGAACCACTTTTCTTGTCTTGGCCTAATAAGATTTTCATTTACTGTCTGATGTCTTGCAGTCCTCTGACATTCTGTATTAACCCGTTGAACTTAAAATTAACCACTTACGGAGAGTAGAGCGAGTTATCCGTTGCAGAAGGAGACAGCCTAATAATCAAATAATGCCACCAGTAATAAAGGTCTGTTCCTGGTTAAGTATTTAAAGCTTAACTGCAGGACTAAAAAAAGATAAATAAATAAATAAAAATCTATTGGCCAGTACGTAGTATACAGATACTCCTCGGTTAACGAATTGCCTGTTTAACCACTTAAAGACCAGCTGCCGCAGTTGTACCCGTGCCCGCGCCGTGACGCGTCGCGAGAGCCGATGCGTGTGGGCGTGCCTGCGACACGACGCTGGACCCGATGCGCGTGGCCAGTGCCCACGATGTCTGCCGGCCACCCGCGATCACTCCTGAGAGAGACAGAAGGGGGATCTGTCATTGTAAACAATGATAAGCATTGGGTACGACATTTTGTATGGTGACCCTACTGAAGAGCCAAGGGACACATTTGAAGCCCCAAAAGCAGGATGTAAGATGAGCATTTCTTATGATTTTTTATATGTGACTGAAGAAACTGCCAAGCCAGATTTGGCTGGAGATGCAGATGGTTAAGACAGTGTTTCTCAACTCCAGTCCTCAAGGCGCCCCAACGGGTCATGTTTTCAGGATTTCCCTCAGATGAAACGGCTGTGGTAATTACTAAGGTAGTGAAACTGATCAAATCACCTGTGCAAAATAATGGAAAACCTGAAAACACGACCTGTTGGGGCACCTTGAGGACTGGAGTTGAGAAACACTGTGTTAAGATATATTGAATGTAAGATTTAGACAAACATTTTAGACACAAGTGTGATCCTGGAGTGATATCTGTATGAAGTTTACATGTTTTCTGTGTGCATGTGTGGGTTTCCTCCAGGTACTCCGTTTTCCTCCCACACTCCTAAGACATGCTGTAGGATACTTGGCTTCTGTCTAAATTGGCCCTAGTATGTGAATGTGAAATAGAGACCTTATATTGTAAGCTGAGTCAAGTTCAAATTATTTGGTGGAGGAGTCTTAAGGAGTTAGCATACCAAGACATTTTGGGCAATTTCATGCTTTCAACTTTGCAGGAACAGTTTGGGGATGGCCCCTCCCTGTTCCAACATGACAAAGCAAGGTCCATAAAGACATGGATGAGTGAGTTTGGGGTGGAGGAACTTGACTGGCCTGCACAGAGTCCTAAACTCAAACAGATAGAACACCTTTGGGATGAATTAGAGCGGAGAGTGAGAGCCAGGCCTTCTCGTCTACATCAGTGCCTGACCTCACAAATGCGCTTCTGGAAGAATGATCAAACAGTCCCATAGACACACTCCTAAACCTTGTGGACAGTCTTCCCAGAATAGTTGAAGCTGATTATAGCTGCAAAGGGTGGGCAAACTCAATATCGAACCCTACAGACTAAGACTGGGATGCCATTAAAGTTCATTTGTGTGCAATGGCAGGTCTCCCAGTACATTTGGTAATATAGTGTATAATATTACGGTGCCTGTTGTACATGTTTAGCCTTGGTTTATACTATGTTACTTGAAGGCAATACAAATACACACATTTTGCCAGGTCTTTTTTATAAGCTATGTTTTAACGCATGTTAAAACATAGCTTGTGGCATATGTTTAGTTGGTGCAATCCAATTGCATTATTAGTGTGCAATTGATACAAGCTCGGGGCAGAGCTAAAGGTATATGGGCAGAGCATCATGGGATTATCAGGAACAGAAGAGGGGCGCCTATATTAAGGTGAAGAGGGAGCCCCGAACTTT
Organism: Rana muscosa; assembly: GCA_029206835.1. Taxonomy (NCBI): domain Eukaryota; kingdom Metazoa; phylum Chordata; class Amphibia; order Anura; family Ranidae; genus Rana; species Rana muscosa. Next base: position 344,339,778 of record CM055119.1, read on the forward strand.
GAATATCACAGGATAGCATATAATTTGAGCTTAGTTACAGCTTTTGAATACACAAAATGCTGCAAAATACATTTGTTAAATGTGTCTGGTACTCATCCAAGAAATCTTCCTTCTGAGCTCAAAAATATGTCCCCCACCTTGGCAAGCTTGCAGAACAGTATTCCTAGGCATCACATAATTAAAATCCTCTTCTTAAAATGTTACCCAAACTTTGCAATAGAGTGTGAATGGTAGGAGGATTGAGCCCAGCATGAGAGTGGCACTCCGCCAGTGTTCAGCCTCTGATTAGTATTTCAACAACATTATGGTAATGATTCTGACTAATCTGGCCTGCTCTAGTAGAGAAGCAAACACACTGAAAATTGTGGATATCCTGGTAATAGATACTGTGATTTGCCGCAGATGTTTTACAACAACACACGTTACACAGTGTTCCTTGCTGGTTGGAAGGTAAATTGATTTATATTATGCTATCCAACTGGTAGGGTATAACTTAGCATTCATTTAAAGGAGAACTATAGCCAAAGCTAATTTGGCTCTACTTCTGTGGATCACAAGGAGTGCAGTTTGTTCTGCACGCTTGTCATAAGCATGCGCACAGGGTGTGCCGGGTGTGTCTGGGCACACCCTAATCCCCTCGTGCACATTAGCATTATCGCTCTGTGTAGCAGTGGGGAAATGGGAAAGATTTTCTTTTTACCGGCTCTGCCATAAGAGACGTGCTTACGCACTTCTCTTTCACTGTGATGGCAGGGAGGTGAATTGTGCCAGGGCCATATATACTGTATATAGACACACACACACGTGTGTTTGAGCTTTGGGGTGCACACCCTAATGCAATAGGCTGCGCACACCTATGACGCTTGTGACTCGCTGTCTGCTGACATCGCAGAGCTGGCCCAGGCTGGGGAAAGATTGTGACCAAATGGTCGGGATCCACCCAGGAGCCTGGACTGACAGTTGGCTTGGCGTCACCAGCCCGATGTGATGTGGAATGACGTCACGCATTGAAGGTCCACTGGAAGAATACATATGACAGCGCAATTGTCAGTTAAAGAGGAAGTAAACTCTGCGGTTCCTATGGTGCTTTTCATCTATTTCAATTTAATTACCTTTTAGCAAGCATTACATGGTCTAATCAAGTCAGAATAGCCTATTACTTACTTTACAGTATTTTCAAACTTTTAAAAATGTTGTCTTCCGGGATAAGGCGCCGCCATCTTTACTACTGTCATCTTGAGTCTGTGTAGAATATCATTCCCGCCCTTTCATGATTCTCGCCAAAATATCGCGCATGCGCGATTTGACATTACTGGACCGCTACTCATACCCAGCATATTGCATTGTCTGTGGGCTTTTATATATACCTGTTCTGGGTATATGCGTGCCTGTCAGTCCTGCTTGATGTCTCCTCTCCTGATCCCGATCTTGGATCTAGTATGTTTACTCCCCATGTGACGTCACGCGGTAACGTGGGGAGTTCCAGGATGCAGGAGAAACTCTGTAGTCTCGCAAGGAGAGGGAAGTCAGCGCTGTGCCAATGGGAGAGAAAATCCCAATTTACGGCACCCTGTCAATGGACGGATCGCCCACAGAGCGTGCCGTGAATGAGGGGAAGGGAAGCGCATGCGCCAGTGACGTCAGTACACCCAAGGCCCCTTTCACACATGCGGACCGTATGTCCGCTTTTTCATCCATCCGTTTACGGATGAAAAAGGGACATACATGTATCCCTATGAGATAGCGGATGTCAGCGGATGAACATCCGCTGACACCTGATCTCACCCGTGTCCGCAATGCTCCGATTCTGCAGACGGAGGAAAATCCTATTTTTCCATCCGTCTGCAGAGCGGATCGGGTGAACAAGGACAGACGGTCCGTCTTCATCCGATCCCCCCATAGGGGAGAGCAGGGATCTGACAGGGCGGTCCCTGCACAGTGATCGGGGACCGCCCTGTCATCCGCCGGCTCAGCGGGGATCAACGGAGCGATCCCTGCTGAGCAAGCGGATATGAAAGGAACGGATCCCTACGGGATCCGCATGTCTGAAAGGACCCTAACAGGATGGATTACAGCAAAACTAAACAGAAAAGGAGACATTTGCCAGCAGCAATCATTAGTGTTTTTTATGAGGATCACAAAACAGTAAAGTTGTGTGGGAGGGTTTACAACCACTTTAAAGCATCGCAGTGGATTATCGCAAAAAATGGCCTGGTCATGAAGGAGGGTAAATCTTCCAGAGGGCAAGTGGTTAAATAGGAATCATAAAGTAACATATAAAAATACCTTCTGATCATTTTGATGAACTATGTTTATACCTAAAAGTTATCTGACAGAAAGTTATTATTGATGGGGTTCAGTATTTTGCTAAAATGTTGACACTCACAACCCATCAAGACAGTAGGTTGGTCTCAGCTATGCAGCAATATCCTCAATTTCATCAGTGTGTGTAAGGTTGTAAAATCTATTTCTATTGCTTGGAAATGATTTGCTCTTTATATAAGTTGTGTTTTAAGATTTAAGAGTCTTTTACATATTTTTTTAGGTTCTGTAGTTATTCAAACATAATTTGTACCAATAAAAATCAAACCAAACAGATCTACTTTTGTAACCATTAGCCATATTTCAAGATCTCTGTCAACTGCTCCTCCAGTTTTCCTAAATTATAAAATGTTTTTTCCAATAATGTGTACAAGAATAATGGACATTTAGAGGGCACTTTTGACAATGGATCTATAATTATGCTTGGTGTTGTCTTCGAAATATACAGCCCTTTAATGCAGCCCTATAAAATTTCACCAAATTTGGACATGGTAATAGCACAGTTGAATGTGTGACCTTAAAACACAATTTCACATTAGGAATTTATAGTAAATTAGAATGGAGAAGATACGTCATCTAAGCTACTTTGGCTGTAGATGCCAAGCATCTCAGAAACTGCTCACCTCCTGGGATTTTCACAGTCTTTGGATTTTGCCAAGAATGATGTTAAAGCCTCATTAGAGTTTACTTTCTGTTTTTAGTTTTGGGCAATGTGGTGAAAGGTTGGAACCTCTGTCAGAATGGATTGCTGTTTATGCCCCCATTGAGAAGGTTTCCTCTCATTTCTTGTTCCAGAGAAACAACAGAAAAGGAGAGAAAATCTCACAAAACTAATGCCGCGTACACACGACCATTTTTCTCGTCGGGAAAAATTTAATTTTTTCTCTTTGACGAGAAAAACGCCCATGTGTGGGCTTTCCAGCATTTTTCCCGAAGAGAAAAACGTCAAGAATAGGGATGAGCTTCAAGTTCGAGTCAAACTCATGTTCGACTCGAACATTGCCTGTTCGCCCATTCGCTGAACAGCGAACAAATTGGGGTGTTCGCGGCAAATTCGAAAAATCTATGGGAGAAATCTAAAGTGCTAATTATAAAGGCTTATATGCAAGTTATTGTCCTAAAAAGTGTTTGGGGACCCGGGTCCTGCCCCAGGGGACATGCATCAATGCAAAAAGAAGTTTTAAAAACTGACGTTTTTTCGGGAGCAGTGATTTTAATAATGCTTAAAATGAAAAAATAAAAGTGAAATATTCCTTTAAATTTCGTACCTGGGGGGTGTGTATGATATGCATGTGAAGTGGCGCATGTTTCCCGTGCTTAGAACTGTCCCTGCAAAAAATGTCATTTTTGAAAGAAAAAAAGTCATTTAAAACTGACTCGCGGCTATTAATGAATTGTCGGCTCCCGGCAATACATACAAAAGTCATTGATAAAAAAAAAAAAAAAAGCGTGGGGGTTCCCCAGAATTCAATTACCAGGCCCTTCAGGTCTGGAATGGATATTAAGGGGAACCCCGCCGCAAATGTAAAAAAAAATTGACGTGAGGTTCCCCCAAATATCCATTCCAGGCCCTTCAGATCTGGCATGGATTTTAAGGGGAACTCCATCCCAAATAAAAAAAAAATGGCGTGGAGTCCCCCTAAAAATCCATACCAGACCCCTTATCCGAGCACGCAACCTGGCCGGCCGCAGGGGAAAAGGGGGGGACGAGAGAGCGGCCCCCCTCCCTCCTGAACTGTACCAGGCCACATGCCCTCAACATGGGGAGGATGTCCCCATGTTGATGGGGACAAGGGCCTCATCCCCACAACCCTTGCCCGGTGGTTGTGGGGGTCTGCGGGCGGGGGGCTTATCGGAATCTGGAAGACCCCTTTAACAAAGGGGACCCCCAGATCCCGGCACCCCCCTATGTGAATTGGTAAGGGGTACATTGTACCCCTACCATTTCACGAAGAAAGCGTAATTTTTTTTTTAAAAAAACACACAAACACCTTGAAAAAGTCCTTTATTTAAAAAAATAAATAAAAAAAAACATTCCAGCGGTGAAATCCAGTGTCCCGCGGCGATCCCGATGTCCAGCGCTGTCCTTCATTGGTTGTGCCTGAGCGGACCTGATGGGGAACTCCCTCTCAGTATTTTAAATGTATAGACCCGCCCCTTCTAAAGTTCCCCATCAGGTCCGCTCAGCGGACCAGATGCGGAACATGAGAAGGGGCGGGTCTATACATGTATTATTAAAGTGAGAGCAGTTCCCCATCAGGTCCGCCCCCTCGGTATGTCGGACCCGCCTACGTCATTGGCTTGAGCGGGGAACTTCCTTCACTATGTAAATTTAAATTACACAGTGAAGGAAGTTCCCCGCTCAAGCCAATGACGTAGGCGGGTCCGACATACCGAGGGGGCGGACCTGATGGGGAACTGCTCTCATTTTGGTAATACATGTATAGACCCGCCCCTTCTCATGTTCCGCATCTGCTTCGCTGAGCGGACCTGATGGGGAACTTTAGAAGGGGCGGGTCTATACATTTAAAACACTGAGAGGGAGTTCCCCATCAGGTCCGCTCAGGCACAACCAATGAAGGACAGCGCTGGACATCGGGATCGCCGCGGGACACTGGATTTCACCGCTGGAATGTTTTTTTTTTTTTTAAATAAAGGACTTTTTCAAGGTGTTTGTGTGTTTTTTTTAAACATTTTTTTACGCTTTCTTCGTGAAATGGTAGGGGTACAATGTACCCCTTACCAATTCACATAGGGGGGGGCGGGATCTGGTGGTCCCCTTTGTTAAAGGGGTCTTCCAGATTCCGATAAGCCCCCCGCCCGCAGACCCCCACAACCACCGGGCAAGGGTTGTGGGGATGAGGCCCTTGTCCCCATCAACATGGGGACATTCTCGCCATGTTGAGGGCATGTGGCCTGGTACGGTTCAGGAGGGGGGGGCGCTCTCTCGGCCCTCCCTCTTCTCCTGTGGCCGGCCAGGTTGCGTGCTCGGATAAGGGGTCTGGTATGGATTTTTAGGGGGACTCCACGCCATTTTTTTTTTATTTGGGGTGGAGTTCCCCTTAAAATCCATGCCAGATCTGAAGGGCCTGGAATGGATATTTGGGGGTACCCCACGTCAATTTTTTTTTAAATTTGCGGCGGGGTTCCCCTTAATATCCATTCCAGACCTGAAGGGCCTGGTAATTGAATTCTGGGGAACCCCCACGCTTTTTTTTTATCAATGACTTTTGAATGTATTGCCGGGAGCCGACAATTCATTAATAGCCGCGAGTCAGTTTTAAATGACTTTTTTTCATTCAAAAATTTCATTTTTTGCAGGGACAGTTCTAAGCACGGGAAACATGCGCCACTTCACATGCAAATCATACACACCCCCCAGGTACGAAATTTAAAGGAATATTTCACTTTTATTTTTTCATTTTAAGCATTATTAAAATCACTGCTCCCGAAAAAACGGCCGTTTTTAAAACTTTTTTTTGCATTGATACATGTCCCCTGGGGCAGGACCCCGGTCCCCAAACACTTTTTAGGATAATAACTTGCATATTAGCCTTTATAATTAACACTTTAGATTTTGAACGTTCGAGTCCATTGTATTTAATAGGGTTCTAAATTTCACACAAACATTTTGTCTGTTCGCAGGTTCTGGTGCGAACCGAACAGGGGGGTGTTCGGCTCATCCCTGGTCAAGAATCACGACGAGAACATGCTCTAATTTTTCTCGTCGTGATTCACTGCATTTTTTTCCGCTGCAGTTTTCCCATAGGGAAACACTGCCAGGGAGCCTACACACGGTCGTTTTTCACGACCAAAAGAAAAAATGTCATGAAAACCGTCCGTGTGTAGGGGACCAAGCTGGTCCTCATTTTTCATGTCGATTTTCTCTGCAGTGTTTTCACCGTCGAGAAAATCGATCGTGTGTACACGGCATAAGGGTAAATACCAATTTGGACAGCTTGGAATAGAACAGGTATGCTCATTGGAAAATTCCTCCTCACCTTTACAATCAGAAAGGTAACATTTTTGAATTCCCATCACTTGCTTTCTGGAGAACATGGTGACCAGGAAGATATCTTCCCAACGGGGACATAGACAGCAATAAAAACCTAACCTTTCCCTACTGTAGGCTTGCAGATAGGGCTATAGATATGTAAGACTCTGTAATTTTGGCCAACCAATCATGTGATGCACATAACGCTTCCTAAAGATTATGCTTCTGCTTCCTGGTTCTTATTATATACTTCATCAGCTTTACACACAAATCCCCGTGCTGGCGCTCATGCATGCGATTGTGCATGGCCCGTGGCGATCGCGACCGCCGGCCAAGCGCATCGGGTTCTCCGCCGTGCAGCGGGCACGTGCACGCCCCCTGCGGCGGCACACATGCGCCCTCTGGCGGCTTTTAAAGGAAACCCCATAAGGGTACAGGGTTTCGCGCAGGGGTGCCATTCTTCCCCCGTAAATAGACGTGAGCCAGTCGGGAACCGGTTAAGTGGCCCTCACTCATCAAAAGGTTGAGTGACCCTGCTATATAGTAAGCTGATTTTACTGAACCAGGAAGATGAAATGTGTTATTAGTAATAGTGGTGGGCAAATCTGTCTGGGTTCAGTTCACCAAGGGTTCTTCTAATCTTGATCAAAATTTGGTAAACCTGAAACTAAAGGTCAATACCATTTAAATCTATGGGGGGCAAATGTTGTTGAATTCTGGCCATATTTAGGTCTAATAGGCAGACTGTTGTTGAAAATGGAGGGGATGCTGGGCACTGCCATTGGGGACATTTACCATGTATATATATTTTTAAATACTGTAGAGCAGGGGTGTCCAAACTTTTTTCAAAGAGGGCCAGATTTGATGAAGTGAACATGCTCGAGGGCAGACCATTTTGCCTGACATTCTTTGAACCATTAAAATTCGGTCTAAGTGTGTTCATTTGTGCACTAATACACTGCCCAACAAGAATTCTCTTGCCTTTGTGGCTGTGTGTGAGTAAAGAGATGAGCTCAGGCGTATTATTTGGATATACCGTATTTATTGGCGTATAACACGCACCTTCACTTTAAGAGGGAAGTTTCAGGAAAAAATTACTGTGTACTCGGCTAGGCTCGGCTCCGCTCGCAGTCACACCCAGTCCCACCATTGGACGTGTGTTATGTCCATCATAGAAGCCGGGCCAAGGGGCGGGACTGCGAGAGGAGCCGAGTACACCCGAATACACAGGACATTCGAGATAGAGCCGGATGTCCTGTGTATTCGGGTGTACTCGGCTGTACTCGGCTCCTCTCACAGTCCCGCCCCTTGGCCCGGCTTCTATGATGGACATAACACACATCCAATGGGGGGACTGGGCGTGACTGCGAGCGGAGCCGAGCCTAGCCGAGTACACAGTACACTCGGCTCGGGCTATTTCGGTGGCGCTCGCTCCTCTTCCCCTCACAGGCAGCAGGGATCGGCGTATAACACACACCCCTGATTTTAAGGGGAAAAAATAGCGTGTTATACGCCGTTAAATACGGTATATCTTTTGTGGCCCCGGCGCTGGGAGATCGTCGGGGGCCACAAAAGATATATATGTGTAGATAACCAGGCGGGCCGTTCAAAACCGGGCCGCGGGCCGCGATTGGCCCGCGGGCCAGACTTTGGACATGCCTGCTGTAGAGGGAGTAGAGGGGCTTTTCAGGCGGCTTCAGGGGCAACATTGAGCATACAGAGATTCTTTAAATAATCTGCTTGGCAGATCCCTTAAAGCTGAATAGGTGCTACAGAACAATACAATTTTCACAGTCATTCTCAGAGCCAGTTTACACTGGCAGCGCACATTTGGCTGTGTTGTTTTTTTTTTTTTTACAATTAGCTTGACTTACAAGCAAGACCTCAATCTGAATTGTTTCAGTTTGCAAAAAAAAACTAAAATTCAGGTAGTTTTAGCAACGACACATGTTTTTTCATTAAACAGTAGTAATGACTTGACCAGCAGATAAAAAATGACCAGTAGTTTGCTGCAGCTGTCCCTGTTTTCGCTGAATTTAGTGACCACGGGTGTAAAATTGGCCAGCAGCAGGACATATTTTTAGGGTTGAAATACACCAGAGATAAAGAAATCAGGCAGGTGTTTTCTTACTAGAATTAGGAGACTGCAGACGACACAGCAACCACTTGACCTCTGGAAGATTTACCCCCCTTCATGACCAAGCAATTTTTGCGATACGGCACTGCGTTAATTTAACTGACAGTTGCGCGATCATACGGCACTGTACCAAAATAAAATTGATGTCCTTTCTTTCCCACAAATAGAGCTTTCTTTTGGTGGTATTTGAACACCTCTTCGGTTTTTATTTTTTACGCTATAAAAAAAAAAAAAAAAGACAATTTTGAAAAAAAAAAACAATATTGTTTACTTTGCTATAAAACATATCCAATAAAAAATTGAAAAAATATAATTTCTTCTTAAATTTAGGCCAATATGTATTCTGCTACATGTTTTTGGTAAAAACAAATCCCAATAAGCGTATATTGATTGGTTTGTGCAAAAGTTATAGCGTCTACAAACTATGGGATATTTGTATTTATTTTTATTTTATGTTTTTACTAGTAATGGTGGCAATCAGCAACTTATAGCGGGACTGCAATATTGCGGCAGAGATTCTGACACTTTTTGGGCACCAGTGACACTAATACAATGATCAGTGCTAAAAAATATGCACTGTCACTGTACTAATGACTCTGACTGGGAAGAGGTTAACATCAGAGGCGATCAAAGGGCTAAATGTGTGCCTGGCCAGTGTTTTAGGGGAAGAGATTACATTTATTCCCTGCTTTGCAAGGACACAAATTCCATTTGCCGTTCTGCCTCTCTGCCTAACAATCTACATTAGAAAGCCTGCAAATGACAATCTCTAGGGCCTGACGGAGTCAGTGTTGGGCCTAACCATGTGCTAGCTGTGCCTGGAGTCAAGTGTTGTGCAAGAGAAGAGAGAGTGATAGTCTGCAAGCAAGTGCTGTGCAGGAGGAGTTTGAAGAAGTGTCATGTACAAAGAGTGTACATAGTTCTGTCCCAAATCGATTGTTATATAATTCTACTGGGCATCCCATATATTCCCATCCCTATTCAACTTCAAATCTCTCAATAAAAATACAAAAACAAGCATATGGACAGTTCATTGACTCAAGGTGATTGGAAAGTGAATGCCGGGCTGGGCAGGGTGACGTGTGGACCACAACTTTCAGCAGCCCATTCGGGGGTTACCGCTACACTCCTTATGAAGTTTGTCAGCTTTTCCTAAGCATTACCTAAAACAGCTTCCAATTCACAAATGCCGTAAAGATAAAAAAAAGCTTTCCAAGCTGTACTCTTCACCATGCCCCTGTGCTGCCCCATGCTTCCTCCTCTCTGATCCAAAGTCCGTCCCCTTCTGGGCTGAATGAGTCAAGGATCCGCCCCCTGGGAGCACATCGTAAGGCCTGGACTCACAGAAGAATGGTGCTATGTTATTTTATAGTGTTTTTCACTGAAGTATGTAGGACTTGCCTGCCGCCCAAGAGTAGATGACCTGCGGTGCCATGTGACTAGATTGATGACTGCAGGAAAACAGGTACCGTATTCTCTGGTGTATAAGACGACCGGACGTATAAGACGACCCCCTAATGCTACTGTATTTCCTAAGTTTTTAGCCTATACTCACTGTATAGGACGACCCCCCTCCTGAGGCTTCATATTGTCTGGAATTCCTTCTTCTCGATCGAAGATAGAGCCATACGGCGCTGAGTCAATCATGGTGAGCGATATATTCTATTGAATACAAAGCCTGCTCGGATTGGCAGAGGCTGTGACATTATCAGCCAGCACCACTTTGACTCACTGTAATGTAGCCTGCTCGGATTGGCAGAGGTTGTCTCCAATCCGAGCAGGCTTAGCAGGCTCTGTATTCATCAACAGGCGGCATCGCCCGCCGGGATTGGCTGAGCGGTGCAAACTATGCATACAGTAATACCGAGCACCCGGCGGTGCTGACATCAATCTGACGGCTGTTCCCCCCGGCGTATAAGACGACCCCCTGTTTTTGGATGTGAAATTTAGATGTGAAAGGTCGTCTTATACGCTGGAAAATATGGTATGTATAAAAAAATATTTTTGGGAAAAGCTGTGGGGAGCAGAGGGGTGCATAAAGGAGGATGGAAAATGGGGTACGGTATGGGCTTGCTGGAGCTGGACTTTAAGCCAGAGATAACCAGTCACCTAGCATTTTCAGGAGCACACAAGCAAAGGCATTCTACACAATTCCATCTTCTTTTATTCAGCAATAAATGTGAATTTCAGTGCATAACAAACCAAGAAATTGGTGTCAAGTTAAACCCTCTTTTTTTTTTGCTCTCATCTCTAAATTGGTCTGTGACATGAGCGGTGACGTTTGCTGTTAACCCTTCAGTTACCGGGATTCCCTCTTCCCTGCCTGGATAATACCTCTGTAACATGCCTCCGATTAGGCAGGGAAATCTTCCTTCACTAATTTATTTTCTTGGAAAACAAACACCATCGAGACAGCGAGCTCGTCGTTCCCCAGCAAGGACCTAACCTGATGAAGAGCTGATAATTGCTCGGGTCTCATTAGAGGCAGATGGTCCAGCAGACTAATGTATGAGATGTAATGGCACACACTTTGAACAATAAGACATGACAGAGCATCTGTTATGTGAAGCTACTGCGGCACTAGTAATAATTAATGGGAGTGAAACACTATTTATAGAAAAGCCAGCAAAAACACAGAAAAAAAAAGAAAAAGAATCGAGAATATCACACTTCAGAGCATTAATAGCTACTTGTTTACCAAGGTAAATTACTATTCATTGTCAAGTTTGTGGGAGAAATGTTGCAGACAGTGTTGCTATTCAAAGCATTAGAAGGAAACTCCAACCAAACAACTAAATACACGGGGAAAATATGCTTACACTCTGGAGCTAGCTACAGACATCAAATGGCGGACATGCACAAGAAATCTAAGCACAGAAAGATGTTTAGTATGAAAGAACCTTCCACAAACATGAACATATGGATTTGTTGGACACCCCTGTAAAGTTGGTTTATCATGGCGAAAAGGAATAAAAAACAAACCTAATGATTGTAAAGTCATAAAGAGATTATTGCCAGCCCCTCTGTTCTACAAAGCTATACAATACTGTGTACTTGTTTGTTTAAAATTATGCTTCTAAATTCCTTCTTTTAGATCAGTTCTCTTTGGTCACGTGACCTCCAGCTGCTCTCCTCCTCTGTTCCAAGGGCTACAGCGGGAGGGGCTGAGGTCCCTCTCTGATGATAACTGTTCACTCAGCCCCTCCCACTGTAGCCCTTGGAACAGAGGAGGAGAGCGGCCGGAGGTCACGTGACTGAAGCAAAGTGATCTAAAAGAAGGAATTTAGATGCATAATTTAAAAAAAAAACAAGTACACAGTGTTGTATAGCTTTGTAGAATAGAGGGACTGGCAATAATCCTTCCTGATTTTATTGCCAGCTACTAATAGCAAAAGGAGGGGAGGGAGCGGATTTGTTCATCAGCTCAAACACAGGAGCTGACAGACAGGGAGGGAAGGGAATACAGGAGAGCAGCGGGATGATGGAGACACGTAAACTGACCACAGTATCATGGATCAGCAGCCATGATTACTGTAGTCAGTTTATATAGGGGGACACAGGCAGGATCAACCAGGGTTTTTAGAACATAGAGAGGGACAAATGACACAGAACACGCATGCTGCGTATACTACTTTAAAGGAACAGGATCTCTCTTTTTTTTTTTAGGGTTACAACCGCTTTAATTAGAATATAGATACCTATAGATATTTTTTCTATATTGTCCAAAGTCTTTAGATATTTAGATATTTTTCTCAGAATATAAATCCCCCTGAAGAGACGGGAAATCGCAAGGGTCGAAATGTATCAGGGTTTTTCATGTGGATACATATGTTATAAACACAATTGGCAAACCATGCTTGTACATAGGGTGTGTTTTGCTATGAGTGATGTTCCATGTCTGTTTTTGTGTCGCACCACCCGTATGGATGATTCAATATTGTTCATTTGAAATTATTACTGTCTGTAAAATAAATGATTTTTTATATCAACTATTTCTATACAAATTCTCTGCTGCTAAAAAAACCCTGGGGAACTTTCTGTTTTGTTTTTTTTTTTGTTTTTTTTACAACCGCTTTAATTATCCATTTTTGTCTAGAGCAGGAGATGAGTGAAGATTGAATGAAGATCATCTTATGTCTGAAAGCACAAACATGGCACCTTCCAAGAGATCTGTGTAGCGGTACCCCCTTGGGGGCTGCTGATTGACTCTATACCCCACAGGCTATCCCAACTCCGCAGATTCTCTCTTACCTCTGACACCTTGGGTTCCATTGTAATTGTCTCACAGTAATAAGAATAGACTGAATCAAGATTTACGAATCACACAAAGAACTTTACTGAAGCAATGAAAGAACTTAAAGGGTATTATACATTCAATGTAAAATGAACACAAATTATTAGCATTAACTGAGACGTATATTCAGGCTTGAAATAGCTATCACTTTACCATGCAACAACTAGGCAAAGGATATGTGGACCAGGACACAGTGGAGCAGGTCTCCCAATACTTCTGTAATTGTACTGGACCACCTCTCCACAATGAGCCCAGCACACAAATCAATAAACAGCAATGAATACAATAATTAGAACATATGCTTCAACCTTAGATTACCAAATGGCTCCCTCTAGAGTGCAGTTTAATGTGACCTGAGCTATAAATTATGCGGCCTAGTGAACCATAAAGTGATGGCAGTGTTATCTTGTTCCAGTCTCTTTTCTTCAGCTAACTTAGTGGTCTTGATTTGTACGGTGGTGCAATTAATTGTAATCCAATAAGACAAAGAAATGGACAACAACTGAAAGATGTGAGATGCTTAATCCTCTTTTAAAGATATGTTAGATCTGAACATCTGGCTGTGTGAACACTTAGGTGTAATGAAACCCTTCCGTGGGACTACAAGTGTCAGCGACAGTCTGGATAGCAGAAATCCTCTATTAATCTCAGTCAATTACTTTAATGGGCAAGTGCCCGCTCACCGCTGTAAGTCCTCAGCCGGCTGGTACACCTTGTCCAGAACTTCACTTGATGATGTCTCTGTAGAAGAAAATGGCGCCGTTACGCCGCGCAGCCGGTCCCGACACTCTGACGGGGAAAACAGCTTCAATTGCTTTCAAGCGCGAACCAATCCACCTGCTCTGCTAGCAGGGCTGTCCTCCAAAGATCCCTTTGGGGCGGATGATCCGGCTCTCCGCTGTAGGCCGCAGTCTCTCGCTCTCAGTCACACACAGACCTCCTCCTGGCAGTTGAAATGGCGTCCAGAGAGGCCTAACCAAGGCCTTGCTTGTCCTTTTTATCTGGCTTCCCTGCAGGCTGTTCGGTGACGCTTTGCCTTGTGGGCCCGCAGCTTAGCATTGTGGGTCTGGTAGTTCCCAAACTAATTTACACACTCCCTCATTAAACCACACATCCCACAATGCATCACTATTATCCTTTAACCAAGAAAAAAAATGTTCAAATAACTTTCAATGGTCACCAGAGGGAGCCAAACCCTTTACTAAATAAACATTATATAACTTAATGCAATAACTTTCAGTAGCAATACCTTGGTTACACCTGTAAGGTAATGCACTTATTCTAAATACTCATCCAGTTCTGCTGTGCTATAGCAAAGCTAAATAGAAGTAATGTCACATCAATTTTTAGAGCTTAACCAGTTTCCGACCGGATCACACAGATTTACTGTGGCAGAATGGCTCTCCTGGGCGAAATCCCATAGATATACAGCTTTGCCCAGGAGAGGCACCAGAGGGCGCGCAAGCGCCACCGGAGGCACGCGCGTGCGCCCGCTGCACAGCAGGGAATGCGTGATTGCGTGCATGACCGGCAGCACGGGAGTTTGTGTGTGTAAACACACAAATCCCTGTGCTGTCAGAGGAGAGAAGACAGAATGTGTGTTTCTACAAAAGGTGGAAACCGCGATCTGTCATCTCTCCTAGTTAGTCCCATCCCCCCACAGTTAGAACACACAATAGGAAACACAGTTAACCCCTTGATCGCCCCCTAGTGTTAACCCCTTCCCTGCCAGTGACATTTACATAGTAATCAGTGCATATTTATAGCACTGATCGCTCTGTAAATGTCAATGGTCCCAAAAATGTGTCAAAAGTATCCGACCTGTCTGCCGCTAAGTCGCCATTCCGCTTAAAATCGCAGATCACTGACATTACTAGTAAAAAAAAAAAAAAATGCCATATATATGCCAAAAACTTTCCCATAGTTTGTAGACGCTATAACTATTGTGCAAACCAATCAATATACGCTTATTGCGATTTTTTTTACTAAAATATGCAGAAGAATACATATCGGCCTAAACTTAGGAAAAAAATGTTTTTTTGTTTTTTTTTTAATTGGGATATTTACTGTAGAAAAAAGTAAAAGATATTGGGGGTTATTTACAAAAGGCAAAGTGCACTTGGAAGTGCAGTCGCTGTAAATCTAAAGGGGTAGATCTGAAATGAAGGGAAGCTCTGCTGATTTTATTATTGAATCATGTGCAAGCTAAAATGCTTTTTTTATTTTCCTTGCATGTCCTCCTCGGATCTACAGCGACTTCACTTCCAAGTGAAATTTCAAGTGCACTTTGCACTTGTAGTTTGCACTTGTAGTGCAAAGTGGATTTGCCTTTATTAACCACTTCCATACAGGGCACTTATACACCTTCCTGCCCAGACCAATTTTCAGCTTTCAGCGCTGTTGCAATTTGAATGCCAATTGCGCGGTCATGCTACACTGTACCCAAACTAAATTTTTATCATTTTGTTCCCACAAATAGAGATTTCTTTTGGTGGTATTTGATCACCTCTGGGATTTTTCTTTTCTGCTAAATAAAAAAAAAAAAAAGACCGTAAATTTAGAAAAAAAACACATATTTTTTTTGTTTCAGTTACAAAACTTTGTAAATAAGTAAGTTTTCTCATTTACTGATGGGCACTGATAAGGCAGCACTGATGGGCACCAATGAGGCGGCACTGATGGGCACGATAGGCGGCACGGATGGGCACCGATAGGCGGCACGGATGGGCACCGATAGGCGGCACGGATGGGCACCGATAGGCGGCACGGATGGGCACAGATAGGCACAGATAGGTGGCACGGATGGGCACAGATAGGCGGCATGGATGGGCACTGATAGGCGGCATGGATGGGCACAGATAGGTGGCACGGATGGGCATGGATGGGCAATGATAGGTGGCATGGATGGGCACTGATAGCATGTAATGATACTGTAATCTGTTGTACTAATGGATGCCAATCAGTGCCAAACAATAATGCCTGCCAATCAGTGAAGCCCATTGTGGGCACTGATTGGCTTGAATTGTCGGCACTGATTGGCATCCATTAGGGGCACTGATTAGCATCCCTGGTGGTCTAGGGTGGCATACCTGGTGGTGGGCATCCCTGGTGGTCTGGTGGCATCCCTGGTGGTCCAGTGTGGGCATCCTCGGGGGGGCTGCACTGATAATCGATCAGCACAAACCCCCCCTGTCAGAGGAGCAGCCGATTGTCTCTCCTCTACTCGCGTCTGACAGACGCGAGTGAGGAAAAGCCGATGACCGGCTTTTCCTGTTTACATCGTGATCAGCCGTGATTGGACACGGCTGATCATGTGGTAAAGAGTCTCCGTCGGAGACTCTTTACCTAGATCGGTGTTGCGGGTGTCAGACTGACATCCCGCAACAATGATCGCCGCGATGCGCGCCCCCGGGGGCGCGCAGTGGCTCAAAATCCTGAGGACGTCATATGACGTCCAGTCAGGATTTTAAAACCACTTCGCCGACGTCAATCCGCTATAGGGCGGGTGGCAAGTGGTTAAATAACCCCCATTGTGTTTTTTTTTCAAAATTGTCGCTCTTCTTTTGTTTATAGCGCAAAAAATAAAAACCACAGAGGTGATCAAATACCACCAATAGAAAGCTCTATTTGTGGGAAAAAAAGGACGTCAATTTTGTTTGGGTACAACATCGCATGACCGCGCATATCGCACAAAATGGCCCGGTCATTGAGCAGCCAAATCTTTCGGGATGAAGTGGTTACAATTTAACTGAATTGAAAATTAATTTCCAACTTTTATAGACAGGTCTTTTTGGGACAATTTGTGTCAACTCTGCTAGCCTGCCAAAATTAGCAGCTCCTGCCACCTCTTTTGGCCTTTCACCTTTACCAACTTATCTGCCATTATTTTCAGTTTCTATCACCTTTGCTGGCCTGCCACCATAACCAGCTCCTGCCACCTCTCCTGGCCTGCCACCTTTAGCAGATCCTGCCACCAATATCAGTTTTTCGAGCTCTACTGGCATGTCATTATTACCAGCTCCTGCCACCTCTTCTGAGCTTCCAGTGTTACTGACTACTGCCACCTCTGCTGGACTGGCACTATGACCAGCTCCTGCTACCTCTCCTGGCCTATCCCAGTGTTGTGGCACTGTAAAGCTACCACACATATTGTTTCTGCAGCTGAAATTCAGTTGCAAAAATTTGCAATGTTTTCTGCAGGGTAAATCCTGTGAAGCACCTCAACATTTGCAACATATTCCAGTATTATGGCACTACAAAGGTGCCACAAAAATATTTCCACAGCTGGGCTTCAACTGCATAATTTAAATGTTTGCTGCAAGGTAAATCATGCTCTGTTTCTCCAAGTTTATGACCTACTACAATACTACACCACTGAAAAATATGTGTGGCTATTATCTCTTAGACTATACAATCTAATGTATATTTCAAGATAAAACCTAACCCATCTCTCCCTCTTATATTGTGGTCTAGCTGCTTACATACTCCTCCGCTACTGTACAGCATGTGTGGTAACTGTCTCTGAAATAATATATTCTAAATTTAAATTCAGGATAAAAAATACTTTGTCTCTCCATCTTACAATGCAGCCTAAAGAAGCTTCTTAATGTCAAGTGAATGTATAGAATTTGTGGCTATTGTCTCAGAATTAATACACTCTGATTTTCATTTCAGGATAAAAGATGCCTTATCTCTCCCTTTTGCATTGCAGTCTAATCAATGTGCTTATACAGTGTAATGTTCATCAACTGTTCAATATTTGTGAAATTGTGTGTGAAATAATAAACTAATTTATAATTTAGGATAAAACCTGCCTGTTTAGTACCTCACTGTGAGCAAACCAAGGTGCTCTATCTTTATTATTGCATATTAACCAAGCTGTTTATATGCTGTCCAGTATTCAACCATATTTGTATCTATTGTTTTTCTGAAACTACATATTACATTACATTTCATTGCAAGGCAAGCAAAACCTGCCTTGTTTCAATTTGCTGCCTAATCAAGTGATCATGTACTGTCCTGATGCTAGCTAGTTTCTACCAAACACATTACTGACATCTATATTTTGAATATTATGGGAATAATTTGGAATACATGAACAGGAGGGTGATTGGGGAATGTGGGGATGTGGTCTTAAAGTTTTTTCCTGCACTTTGTTTTGACATGTTATTGAAATTTTAAAGACAATACAGTGTTGTACTTCGAAAAAAACTCACAAACTATAATATGAAATGGTGAAATAGTATTTTAAAAACTCTACGAATGAATAGTGTTCAAAAATAAGTAGCACTATGAATGTCCAAAAAAGTTTCCAAAAATATTGTCTGTGTGACACAGATCAAAAAAGAGACCAACGTGTTAGTATTAATAAATCACCCTGTGACACTTGAAATTAATAGTGTATATAACATAAAGTCCATATATAAAAATAAAAATAAAAATAAAATCGTTGAATCTTCTGATCATTCACTACACCCGAGTGCCAGTGATTCCTCTCCCATCAGATAAAACACTCACCAACTCAATATGCCTTGCACTCTCGTGCTTGGCGTGTAAGCGTGAATAACCTCACAGAAAGGTATATCAGATATTCCAACTTCCACTCGTATAATTACCGGATCTCTCCGCATGTAAATGGTGGTGAGATCTCATACGCTTACCTCGGGTCGGCCGTGACCACAGTTTCACTGGCTGAATTATCTATTGAAGTTTTCTGTGATATTGTTGCTTGCTTTTAAAGGAGATTATGTGAGTGGAATGGTTGAAGTTATACACATTTATTAAAACTGTTTTTTTCGGTATTACACTATTGTATACACTTTTCATTTACATGCGGAGAGATCCGGTAATCATACTAGTGGAAGTTGGAATATCTGATATACCTTTCTGTGAGGTTATTCACGCTTACACGCCAAGCACGAGAGTGCAAGGCATATTGAGTTGGTGAGTGTTTTATCTGACGGGAGAGGAATCACTGGCACTCGGGTGTGGTGAATGATCAGAAGATTGGAACTCACATTCATCAATTTTATTTTTATTTTTATATATGGACTTTATGTTATATGCACTATATAATTTCACAAGTGTCACAGGGTGATTTATGAATACTAACACTTTGGTCACTTTTTTGATCTGTGTCTCACAGACAATTTGTTTGGACACTTTTTTCGACATTTATAGCGCTACTTATTTTTGAACACTATTCATTTGTAGAGTTTTTAAAATACCATTTCACATTAATTATTTTAAAGTGGATGCTTTGTAAGCTGATTATTAGCAGGGAATTTTGTATATGCGCAGTGGTGGTGATTCAAGAGGGGCGAATTGTTTGATTACCATCAGTTTACATATAATATGAAATTGTTTTACAACTGGCCAATTGGTACGAAGCTGACAGGTTTTGGATTTCTTTTAAAGTACACTTTCCTTTATCTTTTAGTTCTGTTGTTGCTGCTACTTCTACTATTCATATGAAGCGTATTGCCACTGGATGAAAAAATCATAATGCGCTGCAGCCCAAACTACCTCAAAAAGCCTTTTTTAAATTTGTAATTCGTCAGATCGGGTTGCTGCTATTATCTTTATGCCAATCAATAATGTAAAAGTAAAAAAATAAAAATAATAAATACACATACAAAATATGTGGTACCAGAATAGAACCAGTGTTGCTGATTTAGACTGTGGGAATTGTTCTGTTCCGTAACACCATGCCACATCACAATCAAGCATCTAATTAAAAGGACTGATGTTTGCAATAAAAGGTGGACCTTTTTAATTGATTATCAAGATTCACCCCTCCCTATATACTTTAATGGGGTTTAATTTTAGGTTTGACGTTTTTCTACTTAAAACAGGATTCAATAAACACCACACAAACCAAGTCCAGGCACCAAAATCTTGTTGCAAACAATGCAAAAAGAGAAATGCTGGTAAAGCTTCAAAAGGGAGGGAACTCCTTATTAATGCTCATGATTTTGGAATAGGATATCCAACAAGCTCATATAGGTGTGATGGTCAAGTGTTAATAAACTTTTTGCCATATGGTGTGAATGAACAACGTTGACTTTTTATGTCTTCTCTCTTTTGGCCCGAGGCCAAAAAAATGCAGCTTGTTGTCCCTTAAATATGAAAAAAAAATATGAAGCATACTGCTTTTTCTATTTTCACTTTGGCCTTGGCATTTTTATTTCCATTTTGAAAGATCCAGAATCTATGTATGTAATCATAGACACCATACTGTGGTGGGACACTCGTGGATCAACTGCAGATGACACCAACCACTTCTATACTAAGTCCTCTGGGAAGAGGTGAGGAATGTCATAGAGAATAGAAATACCTTGTCAGGGTGTTTTCACTCCTTGGATATGATTTCCCTAAATTCCTGATGATTAGGAAATTTCCTACTTGTGCGTTTGCTTTTTTCAAGCCAATCTTAGTAGACATGCTACTGTCATTCACAGCTAACGCCCCAAAGCTCATGTTTCTCGTGTGCTGCTTGGATCAGGTTGGATCAGGTTGTCAATCACTCATGGTAGGTGAGATCATTTACTCTCAGAGGGCTCACCTTTGCTAAGTAAAGTGTAAGTTGGTACCGGGCAATGCTTTGGGCTCCAGGCTTTGGCTGTGAATCAAAGAGAGCAAAAGAGTTAGAAGCATTAGAAGGGGCCCTTTAAATGGTTACTGTGGAACAAATGTATGTCTAAGGGCCTGTGTAGGGTTTTTATACCATTGTTTCTCACTGATGACACTTTTAAAATGATTTTTTTTTTAAAAAAACACCTGGTGGTAATTAAATCATAGAGATTTTTTTCAAATGAGTTATACAGTATTTTCATATATGTATTTTTTATGAATTATGTATATTCATAACGAGTGCATGTATTGCTTGTGTTAGGAAGCACTACACTATTTTAAAAAAAAAATATTTTTTTTTTTTTAATACTCACATTTTTTGAACTATCAACATCAGCTTCAAAAGTCATGTATGAATACAGCCAAACAAATAGATTTTTTTTACAGGGGCTTATTACATGTGGTTTGAAATTTCGTTACTTTGTGTAACACAAATAACCTTCAAAAATAATTATCAGTGAACCACAGCACAAGCAGTTATTTATGCTTAACTGCAGTGGAAATAATGTTTCTTTTAACTTTTAATTGTATACGACAAGTATGCTTTTGAAAATGTTCAGTGTGGGTGAATACAAATGGTAGAACAAAATACTTTAATTAGTGCAAGAAATACTTAAAAAAAAAAAAAAAGAACTGAAAAGTAAAAAACAGCACAAAGAACACAAGCATTAAATCCTGCTGAAGAACAAGAGATTTTTTTTTTTTAATTGCTCTATTGTTTTTCTTTTCCTTGAATTGGCGAAATGTGTGTGAGAAATACTTTATTCTGTTTGCTCCAAATATTGCTCAATAAAAATATGTATATGTGCAAATACAGAAATCAGCAATGAATAAATTTGTGGCATTTATCACTCCTGTGACCTGAAATTTCTCGGATGGCCGGCAAGGCCGTCTGCCCTGGGGCCACTTTGAGGGCAGCGGCGCCCGTAAAAATATGGCTGCAGGCCTGGGCTGACATGTCAACTGCACATGTGCCACTGCCGCTCGGGAAAACCTGTACACATTTTGGGCATTTTCGAACAGACGGGCGCATGCACAGTGATGGAATGGTGCCGGTCGGCGCCATTTTTAAATATAAGGCAGCAGTGGCCCCCCGCCTCTGTAAGGTCTCGGCGGTGGCGCGTGCCTCTCATCCTGGATGGGTAAGACAGGACACCCCTGCAGCCTCTGATCACCTCCTGTTATTGCTCTCCTGTGCCATGTCTGCAGCCTCTGACATCTCCTGTTATTGCTCTCCTATGCCATGTATGCATCCTCTGACATCTCCTCCTGTACCATGTCTTCAGCCTCTGACATCTCCTCCTGTACAGGGATGAGCCGAACACCCCCCTGTTCGGTTCGCACCAGAACCTGCGAACAGCCAGAATGTTCGCGTGAACTTTAGAACCCTATTAAATACAATGGACTCGAACGTTCAAAATCAAAAGTGCTAATTATAAAGGCTAATATGCAAGTTATTGTCCTAAAAAGTGTTTGGGGACCCGGGTCCTGCCCCATGGGACATGTACCAATGCAAAAAAAAGTTTTAAAAACTGCAGTTTTTTCGGGAGCAGTGATTTTAATAATGCTTAAAGTGAAACAATAAAAGTGAAATATTCCGGCATGCGCGGCTCGTGAAGATGGTGGACGTGTAGGACCAGAGCTCCGGCCTCATCCCGTCCCTAAACGACTCCCGCTCCGCTACATCCGCGCCAATCGCCCCGGGAGCAGTCTCAATAGCTCCGGGAACTACTCAGCCATCGAGTGATCCCGTTTATGGGTAAGATCGGAGATCAGCGACGCTTCTACAAGACGACCGCGCCGCAGGCCGCACCCCATCTTTCCCTCATGGATCGCTTCGCGTATAGGCCTCAATCCCCGGCCTCGGGTAATATGACGACCGCGGAGGAAATTCCGGACGCAACTCCATTGGGTGAGCTTTCTCCTACCCTGCCCGTGCAGCAACATCCGCAGATCTCATCACAGCCTCCGATGACAGCCCTGGTGACTGTGGAAGTACTAGATCTCCGGCTCCAGGCCCTGCTCCAAGGCCTCACGGACAACATTACTAAGGCGGTAAGCAAACTAGCCCACGAGCTCAGAGGGGAGATAGATCACCTAGGGGAACGTACAAACACCCTAGAGACTAAGTTTGATGATATGATCAATTATGTTCATGTCATAGAAGATGAGAATGCTTCCCTGAAAAATACAGTGGCGCAGTTACAATTGCAACAAGAAGATCTCGAGAACAGGGAAAGGAGACAGAACCTGAGAATACGTGGGGTCCCAGAAGCAGTTACTGACAAAGACATCCGTTCATATTTGCTGGCCCTATTCATCCATCTAGCCCCTGACATACCAGATATAGACTGGAGGCTTGACAGGGCACACAGGTCTCTGGCTCCAAAACCCCCCCAAGGAGCGAACCCTAGAGATATAATAGTGCGCTTCCATTTTTATGAAAGTAAAGAAGCTCTGACCGCAGCCACCCGCAACAGATCAAGAATTGATTTTAAGGGAGCGAAGATTCAGCTGTTTAGTGATTTGTTCCCCATCACTCTGGCTAAACGCCGTGCTTTGAAACCTGTCACAGCTCATCTACAAAATCACCAGGTTCCCTATCGCTGGGGTTTCCCATTCCGTCTCACTGTTACTATGGATGGCTCACAACACTCTCTGAGAGATTTGCAGGAATGTGACCCTTTCATCAGAAGCCTGGGTCTTCCCCCTATTCCTGAAGAGAATTTGCTACCGCAATCAACACTATCCAGACCCCTTTCCACCCCCGAAAAGATATGGACCCCTGCACGCCGGAGACCCCGCAACACTACTTTCACCCCCCAGAGAGCTCCTTCACTGAAAGGTCCATTCTGATCTTACCCACGCTGCAATGTAATTGTACATTCTCTTGAAAAGAGATTTCGATCCATACCTGGATTGTCCTTTCCTGTCATCACTTCCATATTTTCAGTGTTTTTTTTTTTTTTTTTTTTTTACTACTACCTGCGGCCTAAGGCTTGAACGTTTGCTTGCGTCTTCTTCCACTAAGTTGATAGTCCCTGTACTGTCCTACGATGATGAACTCCCGTTTAGTTCCCTTTAATGCTGACAATGATGTCTGAGGGGGATTGGGGCTGGTGGGATGGTCCCTGCGGGCTGCCGTGCCCTCACCTACTTTTCATGATCCTTGACTGTGATCATAACCCCCAGGGGGACTTTCCCCCTTCGGGCACTATGCCTTTATGGTTCTTTTTTTTTGTTGTTGCTGGTTTTTTGTTTTCTTTTTTCTGTGCTTCCATTTTCTCCTGGTCCAATTTTTACATGGACACCACGTGAGCTCTATATTTTTTGTCCATTTTTTTTTGGACTCTAACTACCTCCTTCATTGTTGTTGGATCTTATCTGTACTGTTTAAATTTAACTGTTTATGTTCCTGGTATTATCTAACTGTCTATAGGTCCATTTTTGACCTATCCAAGAAACACAGATGTGTTTCCACCTCATTTCATTTTTTTCTAAAATACGAAAGTACTGACCCAGATTCTAGTACCACTGCATCATGGTTAGTGCTCTCGACATGGTATTTAACGATGACGTATGCCTTCCTGTTCATACCTCTGAATGGCCATAAATGTATTATCTTACAATGTTAAGGGCCTGGGCTCCATTTCCAAACGCTGGATGGCATTGAAGGAGTTTAGATCTTCAGATGCGGATGTGGTCATGGTCCAGGAGACCCATTTTAAGGCTGATGGCTCATTTAAATTCGCATCTAAGCACTTCCCCACTACTTTTGTGGCCTCTGACCCCTCTGGTAAAGCAGGGGTGGCCATCTTGTTTAGAAAGACTTCGGTCAAGTCTTCATTTTTGGATCCACATGGTCGTTTTATTCTCCTGGACTGTGACCACATGAACACATCCTTCACACTTGCAAACATATATGCTCCCAACTCGAAACAGATTGGGTTCCTTGAAGTTTTTTTTGAGAAGCTCCAGACTTTCTCCCAGCCCTTCATGATAATAGGTGGAGACTTTAATTTGTGTATGTCCCCAACCAAAGATAGGCTCTCCCTGCTTAAACATCCACCCTCGACACGGGTACAAAAATCCTCTACGGCATTTCGTAGATTACTTAGAACCCACAAGTTGCTAGACTCTTGGAGAGTGAAACATCCGATAGCTAAGCAATTCACTTTTTTCTCACCTCCACACAGGTTATACACGAGATTAGATCATTTCTTTATTTCACCACCGTTGGTGACACATCTGGTAGACTCTAATATTCACCCGATCACATGGTCTGATCATGCACCTATTACCCTAAATCTCATACTGTCCACACCCACACCTAGGACCTGCCACTGGCGTCTTAACGAATCTCTCCTGAGTATCCCCGAAGCCCACTCACACCTGGAACGCAGCCTGATCGAATTTTTCCAAATCAATGCTGGTTCAGTTTCAAAGACCTCCACCCTTTGGGAGGCTCACAAGGCGGTCTTCAGGGGTGAATGTATAGCCTCTGGATCCCGCCTTAAGAGGGATCGTGCTCTACAGCGCTCGACCCTCTTAGCCGACCTGGTGAGGGCTGAAAAAGACCTTCTTGTACATCCCACAGTGGGAAACCTTCGTAAAGTGGTATCTTTGAGAAACCGTATCAAATCTTTGGATAAGAGTGCAACCACTAAATCAATGCTTTGGTCAAAGCAAAAATATTATGAGTTTGCTAATAAACCCCACAGTATCCTGGTCAATCGCCTAAAACCTCGTCCCAATAATTCCATACCGGATTTTATAATTCAGCCAGACGGGAAACCTACTTACTGCCCTAGAACCATGACCATGGTCTTTGAGTCATATTATAGGAAACTTTATAATTGTATCTCCTCAGAATCCGGATCCCAGTTCGCCCATGAGAAATATGATTCCTTTGTTGAATCCTTAAATTTACCTAAATTATCCCAGGCTGACCGTGAAGGACTTAATTCACCTATCACAGCTGAAGAGATCTCCCAGATAATTAAGCACCTCCCAACACACAAAGCCCCAGGCCCAGATGGTCTCCCTTACTCCTACTACAAGAAGTTTCTCCCAATTTTACTCCCCCATATGCTGACCCTTTTTGAATCTCTGATGGCCGGAACAGTCCCCCACCCCCAATTTCTTCATGCCTACATTACGGTTATCCCGAAGCTGGGTAAGGACCCCTCTCTACCAGATAACTATCGCCCAATAGCCCTTTTAAATTCCGATTATAAAATATTCACTAAGGTATTGGCAAATAGGTTATCCCTTCTCCTCCCTACTTTAATACACAAGGATCAGGTGGGATTTGTTCCTTCCAGACATGCTGGGGATAATACCAGACGAACTATAGATCTCATTGACCTGTTAACCAAGACTGGTAAGCCAGCTCTGATATTGAGCTTAGATGCTCAAAAAGCATTTGATCGTTTAAATTGGTCCTTCATGTTTGCTACTCTGTCAACATATGGTTTTTCGGGTCCATTTATCCAAGCCCTTACTGCATTATACTCTACCCCCACTTCCCAGGTCCAGCTGTCTTCTTCTGTCTCTTCGCCATTCCCCCTTAGTAATGGGACTAGACAGGGTTGCCCCTTATCCCCTTTATTGTTTATCCTTAGCCTGGAACCTTTAGCTACTGCCATCAGACTCCATCCCGATATAGGGGGGGTGGCGTTGAGACACAGGGAGTACAAGCTGTCCCTCTTTGCAGATGATATTCTGTTAACCATCACACGCCTACACATATCTTTACCCTCTCTCCACAAACTCCTTGACCTATTTGGCAACCTCTCGGGTTTTAAAGTGAATCCATCCAAAACAGAAGCCTTGCCAATAAATATCCCACCTGATACACTTACTCAATACTCACCTACAAAACACCTTTAGATACCGTTGGTGCACTCAATCCCTTAAATACTTAGGTATACACATATCTCCCTCCTACTCTACCTTATACCAGGTGAATTTCCCCTCATTGTTCTCAGAAATACATAGATTATTAAAGTCCTGGACAAAACTACCCCTGTCTCTGCTTGGGAGGATAAACGTTCTCAAAATGTCCATACTCCCTAAATTGCTATATTTCTTTGAGACTCTCCCCATCCCGATCCCGATGACACAGCTGAAAACCATTCATAGGTATTTTCTCAATTTTATTTGTAATGATGCCTCCCACAGGATAGCTAGCACAGTCCTTTTGGCTCCACGCTCTCGTGGCGGTCTGGGAGCTCCAGATGTCATAAAATACTATTATGCCACTCATCTGAGAGCTTTAACCTCATGGACATCTAGAAAAGCTCCGAATAGGTGGTCGGAGATTGAGATGGGAATTACTGTCCCTGCTCACCCATGCTCCATGTTATGGCCTTCCTCTGATAAATATACTCCTCAACTGCGCAAAATATGTTTGAACCCTATGCTTTTTACCCTCTCCATTTGGAAGAGGTGTTCCAGTAGGTATTCCCTGTCTTCTCCATGCCCCCCCTTACAAATGTGCTTTTTAATCCAGACATTCCTGATAGCCTCTCATATGAATCTATGCTGCCATGGACCCAGGCGGGTATTTTTCAAATCCGCCATCTTGTACACCCGGTAACACGTAAGCTTCTCTCGTTTTCTGATATACAGTCCAAACACTAAGTCCCGAAATCCCTTTTTTTCTCATTTCTCCAAATCAGACATTTTTTTGCTTCCAAGGCCCCCAACCTGACATTGGAACCCCCCACTGCATTTGAAAGGCTGTGTTCCCAGGGACCGTATGAGCCACATCAAATATCTACTATTTACCGAATCATACACTCAGCCCCCCCGCTCACCGGACAGCTACATTCATATATGAAAAAATGGTCCGACGTTTTGGCCAGGCCTATATCACTATTAGATTGGGGGAAAATATGGGTCGCGGCATCTAAGGTCTCCAGATGTGTGGCCCACAAAGAAACCACTTATAAGATACTTATGTTTTGGTATAGGACCCCAGAGTTCCTTGCAGCCCGGAAGCTGACCCCCCACAGCCAGTGTTGGAGGTGTGGTTCCGAAACAGGCACACATATCCACATTTTTTGGGAATGTTCGATATTAATCCCCTTTTGGATGCAAGTCCATGTTTGTCTGGAAAAGGTTCTTGGGGTCTCTGTCCCTTTCCAACCCCTGCATATGTTATTAGGTCTTCCCCTCCCGAGATTGCCCAAATGTCATCATAAGTTGATGGCCTTTCTCTTGTTAGCTGCCAAGCGAGTTATCCCCCAACGTTGGCGAGATACTGCCCCTCCCACGTTTGCACACTTTCTAGTAGCTGTGGCTGACATTAGGAGGATGGAACGCCTCACCGCTGTGGTCGCTGACAGCCTCCCCAAGTTCGACTGCATTTGGGACAGCTGGGACTCCTCGACATACAGTGCTGATCCGGATCCAAACCCTTGGTGATTCCAGGATATTATTCCTGGGTTCCCTATGATTATACGACAGGGAAGGTTTTATACCTTCCCTCTGACCCGTCCCATGTTTGTTCACTTTCAACAAATATACCTATGATTCACTAGTCACATTAGACCTCCGATTCGCTACTTGTGCCTTTGGAGTATGTTCTGATTGTACCACTTCCTGTCCTATACCTGGAGTTGTATATCCAAGATCTTTGTTGCATTGTTTTTTATGCCTTTTTATGTTTACCATGTCTGACTGTATGCTGGAGTCTGGATTACAGGCTTATTTTGTATACTTTGAAAAACTATAAATAAACAATTAAAAAAAAAAAAAAAAAAAAAAGAAGTGAAATATTCCTTTAAATTTCGTACCTAGTGGATGTGTGTAATATGCATGTAAAGTGGCGCTTGTTTCAAGTGCTTAGAACTGTCCCTGCACAAAGTGTCATTTATGAAGGAAAAAAAGTAATTTAAAACTCACTCACTATAATGAATTGTCGGCTCCTGGCAATACATAGAAAAGTCATTGATAAAAAAAAAAAGCGTGGGGGTCCCCCCAAATTCAATTACCAGGCCCTTCAGGTCTGGGATGGATATTAAGGGGAACCCTGCTGCAAATTTAAAAAAAAAATGCGTGGAGTTCCCCCAAATATCCATACCAGGCCCTTCAGGTCACGAGCACGCAACCTGGCAGGCCGCAGGAAAAGAGGGGGGGACGAGAGAGCTCCCCCCCCTCCTGAACCGTACCAGGCCACATGCCCTCAACATGGGGAGGATGTCCCCATGTTGATGGGGACAAGGGCCTCCTCCCCACAACCCTTGCCCAGTGGTTGTGGGGGTCTGCGGGCGGGGGGCTTATCGGAATCTGGAACAAAGGGGACCCCCAGATCCCGCCCCCCCTATGTGAATTGGTAAGGGGTACATTGTACCCCTACCATTTCACGAAGGAATTGTAAAAAAAAATTTAAAAACACACACCGACACCTTGGAAAAGTCCTTTATTAAAAAAAAAAAAAAACATTCCAGCGATGAAATCCAGTGTCCCGCGGCGATCCGATGTCCAGCGCTGTCCATCATTGGCTGAGCCTGAGCGGACCTGATGGGGAACTTCCTCCGCAGTGTATTAAATGTATACACCCGCCCCTTCTAAAGTTCCCCATCAGGTCCGCTCAGCCAATGACGTAGGTGTAAGGCTGAGGACCTGATGTGGAACGTGATAAGGGGCGGGTCTATTCATGTATTAAACTGTGGAGGAAGTTCCCCATCAGGTCCGCCCCCTCGTATGTCAGACCACGCCTACGTCATTGGAGGAGCGGACCTGATGGGGAACTTCCTCCAGTATAATACATGAATAGACCCGCCCCTTCTCACGTTGCGCATCAGGTCCTCAGCCTTACACCTACGTCATTGGCTGAGCGGACCTGATGGGGAACTTTAGAAGGGGCAGGTGTATTCATTTAATACACTGCGGAGGAAGTTCCCCATCAGGTCCGCTCAGGCTCAGCCAATGACGGACAGCACTGGACATCGGATCGCCGCGGGACACTGGATTTCATCGCAGGAATGTTTTTTTTTTTTTTTTTTTAATGAAGGACTTTTCCAAGGTGTCGGTGTGTGTTTATTTACATTTTTTTTACACTTTATTCGTGAAATGGTAGGGGCACAATGTACCCCTTACCAATTCACATAGGCAGGGGGGCCGGGATCTGGGGGTCCCCTTTGTTAAAGGGGTCTTCCAGATTCCGATAAGCCCCCCGCCCGCAGACCCCCACAACCACCGGGCAAGGGTTGTGGGGATGAGGCCCTTGTCCCCATCAACATGGGGACATTCTCCCCATGTTGAGGGCATGTGGCCTGGTATGGTTCAGGAGGGGGGGGGGGCGCTCTCTCGGCCCTCCCTCTTCTCCTGTGGCCTGCCAGGTTGCGTGCTCGGATAAGGGTCTGGTATGGATTTTGGGGGGAACTCCACGCCATTTTTTTTTTATTTGGGGTGGAGTTCCCCTTAAAATTCATGCCAGACCTGAAGGGCCTGGTATGGATATTTGGGGGAACTCCACGCATTTTTTTTTTAAAATTTGCAGCAGGGTTCCCCTTAATATCCATACCAAACCTGAAGGGAAAACTTTTCTATGTATTGCCAGGAGCCGACAATTCATTATAGCCGCGAGTGAGGTTTAAATGACTTTTTTTCCTTCAGAAATGACACTTTGTGCAGGGACAGTTCTAAGCACGGAAAACAAGCGCGACTTTACGTGCATACTATACACACCCACTAGGTACAAAATTTAAAGGAATATTTCACTTTATTGTTTCACTTTAAGCATTATTGAAATCACTGCTCCCGAAAAAACGTTAGTTTTTAAAACTTTTTTTGCATTGATACATGTCCCCTGGGGCAGGACCCGGGTCCCCAAACCCTTTTTAGGACAATAACTTGCACATAAGCCTTTAAAATTAGCACTTTAGATTTCTCCCATAGACTTTTCGAATTTGCCGCGAACACCCCAATTTGTTCGCTGTTCGGCGAACGGGCGAACAGGCAATGTTCGAGTTCGAACTCGAAGCTCATCCCTACTCCTGTACCATGTCTGCAGCCTCTGACATCTCCTCCTGTACCATGTCTGCAGCCTCTGACATCTCCTCCTGTACCATGTCCGCACAGCCTATGACCACCTCCTATACCATATCCGCACAGTCTCTGACATTTCCTATAACATGTCCGCACAGCCTATGACCACCTCCTGTACCATGTTTGCACAGCCTATGACCACCTCCTGTACCATGTCTGCACATCCTATGACCACCTCCTGTGCCATGTGCACACAGCCTATGACCACCTCCTATACCATATCCGCACAGTCTCTGACATTTCCTATAACATGTCCGCACAGCCTATGACCACCTCCTATACCATGTCCGCACCAGTGTTAATTTTGGCAGCAAATTTTGTTTTAGTTTTAGTCTTAGTCTCAGGACTAAAATGGCATTTTAGTTTTAGTCCCATTTTAGTCTTCTGCAATAGTTTTAGTTTTAGTCGTATTTAGTCAACTAAAACTCCAATTCATTTTAGTCGAGTTTTAGTCGACTAAAACTCCTTTTAGTTGTCTAAAATCTAATGGGTGTAGTTAAATTGTAATTGTAATGCATAATTTTAGCATTTTTCTACCATTTCCAAACTCATTATTATATAGTTACTGCTGCTGGAGTGAAAAATCAAATATGTTTTTTTTTTAATGGTTAGGTTTGAACATGCACTACAGAGACACAGATTTAGTCGTTATATAACGTCTTTATTTAGGTAAAAACTTTTTGTCAAGAATATTGTTTTCATAAAAGAATAAAATACCCCCAAAAAAAAAATAGGAAGACTTTGCGTGACATTCATGTGTGCGTGGTTGGCTCTGCTGCTTCTTCTCAGCCAAGGGAGTGTGCGGTGTGGTGGGCACACTCACAATTTTGCCTAAGAAGAACACAGCCATGAATAAATGGTACAAAAACATACTCAGGCTCCGAGAACATCTTCTCCTAAATCCTACTCCTAACCATCTAAGAACAGTTTGGTGATGAACAGAACAACATGTCTTTTCCAGCATGATGGAGCTCCTTACCATAAGGCAAAAGTGATAACTAAGTAGTAAGTAAGTGGTACTTTGGGGACGTGGGATCTGGGAACAAACAATTAAAATGTTGGGTCCATGGCCAGGGAAACTAGACCTTAATCCCTTTGAGAAGTAACAAGTTGAACTTGTGGTGGACTGATGGTCATGGTCAATCCGATCTCAAGAGGCTGGTGATGAGGGTGATGGAAAGGGAACCCAAAAAAAAACACAAATTCTGAGAAGTTGAACTTTATTGACAATGACAACATGCCACCACGAATGTCAGGCCCAGGGCAAATTGCAGCAGAGCAGAGGTCTTGAAAAAGAAGGGTCAACTAGCTCAAGTCAGTACTGCATGACTGCAAATATTGATTCTTTGCATTTGCAATGCATAAAATGAATGTCAATAAAAGCATTTGACACTTATGCAATGCTTTTACCGGATACAATGATCTGACACAAATGTCAGATCATTGTATCCCAGATACATCTGAGACTGACACAAAAGGATCTAAAACACTGAAGCAGCACTTGCAGACATTGTCAAAATGATTTTGGTGTCATTTTGGCCATAGCTGTACATGTACATGGCCAACCAAGCACACACACAGACAGCAGCACACTGCACAGGCACTGTTACTTACTGCCTGGTGCCTGTCTGGCAGTGGCACAGGCACAGAGAGAGCACTCTCGAGTCCGACTCCTGACTCCCGACTATGCCGTGACAGCATAACAAACCAATACTTAAGGGTAATGCTTATTTGTACAATAAGAATAAGTTTACTGTCAGTTTATTATTTCAACAGTTCTAACTGTCAGATACATTCGAAGAAATAGTGCACAGTCTACAATAATGCCATTAGTGCGTGGATTTACTGGATTATAATAGTCACCACTTTTTATCAACTCCAGTTCTCTCTCTCTCTCAGCAAGCATACAGTTTCACAATGACAAAATAGAGGTAAATATCACACTAAAAGAAAAGACGGTTGCCCTTTTTGACCGTCCATTACCGTTACTGATATATTTTTCATTAGTGTGATATTTGCCTATATTGTCAAATTTGTCAATGCTAAGAGAGAGGGTACATACAAGTCAGTCAACAAGTTGGTTGATAAAAAGTGGTGGTTGACTTGTTATTGTTCCAGAATCCACATACTAATGGCATGGCATTTGTAGCCTGGGCCTGAGCCTGTGCATTTTTCCTATGAATTTGCCTGACAATTAAAACTGTTGAACTACTTACTGATTCTTCCTATCCTATCGCAATAAATAGAACCCACAAGTATTAGGTATGCTTCTGTAAATAGAAATACTTGGAGAATAATAAAACACTCCTATTTGTTTTGATTCATTTTAAGGAAAGCACTTTGTGCCAACATGACCCTTGCTCTACTCCGCCGACCTCTAGGGAGGTCACCTGTAACACTGAATACCCTCTCTGCAAAGGCTTGAGAAGCTGGCAAAGCCAGCAGGTCTAATGCAAAAGGTTTTAGCTGGTGATACAAAGTGTCACTCTTTGACAGCCAAAAATCTGTTGCGGTGGTGTTCTCCTCACTGATGGCAACTTGGTGCAAAAGCTCTTCCTTATATTTTCTGAACTGCTGCTCTATGCTGTTTGGGGAGATCCTCTGCTTGGGTCTTCTGCGTCATTTAGAAAGAAACCGAAAGACTGGTTACTTAGATGTGGATGCCGGTGACGGTGCTTCTTCGACTTCCTGCGATAGTTCTTCTACCACATCACCGTCAGACAATTCCTCAAGGGAATTGTGTGGCAATGTGGATTTTCTTGCAGCATACTCCTCTGCCTTTTTAAGCAGTTCTTGAATATTCTCATCCGCCACAACAACAAGGGTTTCACAGATGATAGGGTTGACAAAACAAGCAGCTGCTGCAAGTGGAGAGAACATTTCGTCAGTTGGATCTAAGATCGAAGCAAAACATTGGTTGACACTCCCTTTCATTTTCTGTGCAATTGTGGCAAGGTCTTGGTAGCTAGTGTTCTTTTTAAAGTCCTCAAGATGGCTGAGCAGATCAAAGAGGGCAGGAACAGACAGGGACATGGACATGGTGTCACTCTGGAGGGTTTTGGTATGTTCTGCAAAAGGCAGCAGTAGGTCATGCAATGATGTGAGCTTTTGCCATTCACTAGGGAGCAAGCTGTCCCATCCCATGCTGTTTGCGATTTGGCAGACTGACTCTTTCAGTTTGAGGAGTCTTGCGATCATGTTGAATGTACTTGACCAGCGTGTGAGGCAGTCATTTTAAAGAATAAGGCCACAATGCTCCAATAGATTCTGTGTTGCAACTGAAGACTTGCGGAAGAGGTGCACTATTGATCTTGCTTTATCCAGTATTCTCTTCACACTTGCCTCCTTATTCACCATGTGGACCACAAGTTGCAACGTATGCACCACACATGGTGTCTGGTCCATGTCGATCTGTTGGTACCTATCAAGTGGAACACACACACACAGCCCAATAAGCATAAAGTATACTATAGAAAATGTTTGTTCCATTCTATTATTTTAACACTTAACATCTTATGGGAATACTTTTACAGTACACAAGACAAATTATAGTGGAAAAATAAAAAAGGTGCACTGACTCATGCAACCCGTAGACTAGAGCAGATAGCGCCGTGCCCCCATATCAATCATTTCATATCCATTAGATAATTGACTGGTGTCACCGTGTCAACCATGTCATCATGTAAAAGAATAAAAATTGCTCACTCACTCACCGCAGATCATCAATTTCCGTCTCAGCCTCATGCCGCGTACACACGACCATTTTTCTCGTCAGGAAAAATTACATTTTTTCTCTTTGACGAGAAAAACGACCGTGTGTGGGCTTTTGATAATTTTTCCCGACGAGAAAAACTACATTAATCACGACGAGAAAAATTAGAACATGCTCTAATTTTTCTCGTCGTGATTCACGGCATTTTTTTCCGCGGCAGTTTTCTCATAAGGAAACACTGCCGGGCAGCCTACACACGGTCGTTTTTCTCGACCAAGAGAAAAAATGTCGGGAAAACGGCCGTGTGGAGGGGAACAAGCCGTTCCTCATTTTTCCCGTCTATTTTCTCGACGGTGTTTTCACCGTCGAGAAAATCGATCATGTGCACGCGGCATCAGAGTCACTTTCCGTCATGGGGGAGTCTTCCTCACTAGAGCTGGGTGGTTCTTCTACTGCTGCTGTGGTTTGTTTAAATGCCGCCACCATATTGCTCCCGTTGTCTGTTATTATTGTAAGGATCTTCCCCTTTGGTATGTCCCAGTCTTACAAGCATTTGTCCACACAGGATTTGATTGACTGTGCAGCGTGTGGGTGGGCTACTTGTTCAAGGGCCAACGATATGTGTTCAGGTTTATGTTGTTCAACACAAAAGTAGCATGCACTTATGGCAAGGAATGAAGCTGAGGCCTCGTACACACGGCCGAGATTCTCGTCGAAAAAAACATGTCGTTTTTTTCGACGAGATTCTTGGACAAGAAAATTGTCCCGGGCCAAGTGTACACACGCTCGATTCAAAGAACCCGCGGTTCTTTGAATGGAGCGTACGCGGTGACGTCATCGACTACGACGAGCATGCGCTCGTCACATTCGATGCCGTCGCCGCCATCTTGGTATACCCTATCTATGCCTAGGAAGCTACCGCGCATGCGTCAAATTCATTTCGAACATGCGCGGGCTTCCGGGAGGACAGGTAAGTGTACACACACACACTTTTCTCGTCGAGAAACATGCCGACGAGAATCTCGACGAGAAAATAGAGAGCAGGTTCTCTATTTTCTCGTCGAGATTCTTGTCGCTTTTCTTGACGAGAAACCATACACACGAACAAATTTCTCGGCAAAAAATCTCTGCCAGCAAGTTTCTTGCTGGTTTTTGCCGAGAAACTCGTTCGTGTGTACGAGGCTTATGAGTCCTTTTTTGGTCCACAAATCAGTGTATATAGATACTCTCCAAGCAGCAGCCACTCTCTTTTTGAATTTTTGTTTATCATCTTCATACTGTTTGTCAATCAGATTGCTTATTTTAGTTTTCTTTGGAACAGTCAGCTTCCTATCTAGTGTCTCCATCATGCTAACAAAGTCCTCATCTTCAATCGTTCTGACTGGTAATCCGGTGCGCCCAATCCATCTTGCTATGGCCTCCTCCCTGGCATGTTGTTCCTTAGAGTCAATTTTATATTTTAAAGCACCTAAAAGAGCAGTGCAAATAGTTTGCTGTGGTTGTGCATTGCCACTGGCTTGCCTTGGTCCATCATTTGATGTTTTCAGTATCTGTGGGGTTGAATTAGGGGGGAAAATTAAAGTTATTCTGATTTTACGTGCTCTCTCACCCCAGTGACCCTCCCCACACAGTCAGTCAGCTCCAACTAAGTTGCCTCTCTATAATATACTATATGTATAGCATAGAAACACATGGCGGTCGTTGATATTTTATGTCACACGGTATTTGCGCAGCGGTATTTCAAACGCATTTTTTTTTAGGAAAAAAGGCACTTTCATGAATTAAAAAAATTAATAAACAGTAAAGCCCATTTGTTTAGTATAATGTGAAAGATCAGATGATGTTACGCGGAGTAAATACCCAACATGACTTGTGTAATAATGGCGAATTTGCGACAAACTACACTACTGTACCTAAACATCTACATCTTAAAAAAAAAAAAAAAACGATTATAAAGTTAATACAGATTACAGAGA
This sequence comes from Rana muscosa, assembly GCA_029206835.1. NCBI lineage: Eukaryota > Metazoa > Chordata > Amphibia > Anura > Ranidae > Rana > Rana muscosa. Next base: position 344,375,904 of record CM055119.1, read on the forward strand.
AGTTCTAATGATAGAATTATTGCTCTCTTGATCGCGGCGATACCTCACATGTGTGATTTGAACACTGGCGTTTACATATGCATTATGCAGGGGTCACTTACGTTTTCAGCTCGTGGGGACAGGGACGCTTTTAAAAAAAAAATTCTTATTAATTTTATTTATTTTATATTGTCACATGTTGCTGTGCTTGCCTTTTTATGAATTTCAGGATGAGTTGTCCGCAAATGACGCTTCAAGTCTGTTGTATTTTTACCAGCGAGTGTCGCCCCACATGGTTTGCAAAGAGTCTTGTTGTCCTTAACATCAAATGTAAAATACAGCTATAGATCTTCTCTTCTCTTTTTACCAGTGATAATCACAGCCAAAATTCCCGTATAGTAATAGTTTGGACTTTGGAGTCTTGGATTGTACGGTTGGAGGGGGAGGAACTGGATGGATGGAAGCCTGTATGTGGCTGCAGTGGTCTCGACGGTGGTCTCTGAGTAGAGTAGGCCTGTAAAATTAGGAAATAAATGGCATGCAGTCAGTACAGTACACATTCTGCCTGGAGCCTGGATGGTGGTCTGACTCTGAGGGGATGGCCTATAATCGACAGTGAGACATATTTTGCAAAAAGGCCTGGCCCTGGAATGGATGCCAGTGCCACTGCCTGCCAGTGGCGGCTGGTGCTCAAATTTTTTGGGGGGGCGCAAACAAACTGAAAAAATAAAAATCATCAATTGCCGCCACTGTGCCCATTAAACGCAGCCACTGTGCCCAAACGCCACTAGTTTGTCCCCATAATGCAGCCAGTTTCTCCCCCATAATGCAGCCAGTTTCTCCCCTATATGCAGCCAGTTTCTCCCCCATAATGCAGCCAGTTTCTCCCCCATATGCAGCCAGTTTCTCCCCTATATGCAGCCAGTTTCTCCCCCATAATGCAGCCAGTTTCTCCCCCATAATGCAGCCAGTTTCTCCCCTATATGCAGCCAGTTTCTCCCCCATAATACAGCCAGTTTCTCCCCCATAATGCAGCCAGTTTCTCCCCCATAATTCAGCCAGTTTCTCCCCCATAATGCAGCCAGTTTGTCCTCATAATACAGCCAGTTTGTCCCCCCCAGCCCTGCACTTACCTTCCTCGAGTCAGCGCCGTCCTTCTTCCGTCCTCGATGTCTTCTCCCGCCCTCGATGTCAGTTCAGCCAATCAGGTTACCGGTAACCAGACCCGGTGAACCTGATTGGCCAGGGAATGCACCCCTGTGCGTCCTCTCATTAGGTATTTAGAAGCCGATTACAGCCCTCAGGCTGTAGTCGGGAAGCCTATCAGAGCCTGCTGGCTCTGATAGGCACTTCTAAAGGCCAATCAGACGCTGCGACACAGATGGCCGGCGCTCAAGGGGCCGGCCATCTGAATAGTGGGCGGCAGCAATACATAGGTTCATGTAATGCATGAACCTATGTATTGTTGTGGTGAGTGACGGCCGGGCGCAGAAGCGAGCGGTAGCGGCGCTTCTGCGCCCACTATGGTCGCGCCGCCATGTGTAAAAAAAAGACATTAAAAAAAATAAAAATAAAAAATAAAACTCTTAAAGGGCCCGTTTTTTTTTTGTTTTTTTTATATATTTTTTTTTTTGGTGACCACAGGAGGGGGGGGGGGGGGGCGGCGCCCGGGCGCTCCCTATGGACGGGCCGCCACTGCTGCCTGCTGTCAGTGTCAGAGCAGCAGAGGAGACCTGCAGCACTGACTGGAATTTCATTCACATGCACACAACAGGTGGTCGTCTAAGGGCAGGGTAGTAGTACTACTAACTAGTAGTAAGTGAGGGGAGGGGGAAGGCCTCAGGCCTGTTGTACGTACCACCACAATTTGTGTAGTTCTGACTGCTGCACTGCTGAGTGATGTCTGTGCTCGTCGTCTCACGGTCTCAGGCTCAGCCGACGAACCAAAGTTTTCTCTGCCTCTCTGGGTGGGAGAGAAGTGGCGGGCGCTGCGTCAGAGGAGTCGGAGTAGTCGGGAGCGGGACTCTGTCTGGAGACTCGGAGTGCTTTCTCTGTGTCCTCACGCGGGCGGCCTCGCCTCACCACTGGCATCGGACTCTTCTTACGGTGTCGCTGGGCGTGCAGATTGCGTAAGTAGGCGGAGCTCCGTAAGTCGTTAAACGTCCCTCCTTGCCATTTTCGTCTCGTTGTTGTCCGATATCAAAATTTCGTCATAGTTTTCGTCATAGGAGCACAGCCTATACCATGTCCGCACAGCCTATGACCACCTCCTATGCCATGTCCACACATCCTATGACCACCTCCTATACCATGTCCGCACAGCATATGACCACCTCCTATACCATGTCCGCACAGCCTATGACCACCTCCTGTACCATGTCCGCACAGCCTATGACCACCTCCTGTACCATGTCCGCACAGCCTATGACCACCTCCTGTACCATGTCTGCACAGCCTAGGACCACCTCCTATACCATGTCCGCACAGCCTATGACCACCTCCTATACCATGTCCACACAGCCTATGACCACCTCTCGTACCATGTCCGCACTTTTAACTGGAATTTGCTTATATATATATATATATATATATATATATATACATACTGTATATATTTATCCCTATGTGGTTTTATATCTGTCTTATCTATATATAATACACTCTTCAAATGTGCTTTAAACTGCATGGTTTTCCCTTTTATGAACAAGAAAATAATGACGTTATGCTGTTGGGCTGGAATAATAATGCTATGGGGCTGGAATAAAATTATTTCCAGGGCTAGTTTTTATTCCCAGTAAGGCCCTGGCTGGAAGGCTTCCAACCTCTCCTCAGCCCAGCTCTCCAATGACCACAGGGGGAGGGTTGGGGGGGCCAGAGCAGAGAGCCGATGACTAACAGTAACCCGCTCTCTGCTCAGGGAGCTCTGAGAACCAATCGATCTGCTGTGTTTGATCCTTCAGTTCTCAGTGTTAGAGCTGGCGGGGGACAGATGCAGCATCAGTCTGATGCTGCATTCAGCTAGGTGAGTATGATTGTAGGGAAAAAAAATCCATACTTCTCTTTTAAATGCTTAATCTCTATAAAGTAAAATAGTAATTAACCTTCTTTGGTAAGCTTTAGACATTGGGGGGTGTGCCACAACCCATCAGTTCTAGTAATGACCTTATTGATAATTCATTATCATTTAAAGTGCATTTGTAAATCTCTCCAATTTCTCTATATTACATGGATCGTCTATACAGAAATTATTCTGAAAATTCACAGCTCTATTAAAAGAAAGGACTCATCAAAATGTCCAAATTATGAACTATTATAAAAGGTTAAATGACCATTGACCTCCAATCAACTGTATTTCCCTTATTACTATAACATTAGTTGTAACTGATTTTTCACATAATTGTTCAAACTTGTAAAACTGCTAAGGGTAAAGTAATGCACACAATTGTGTTAGGCACAGGGAGTGCATACAATTTATACCTTTTTTTTTATTTCATTACTCTTTATAATTTGTGAGCAAACTCAGGCATAAGCCAGACTCCTCTTCCCGATGATAATTAAAAACTTAAAATAATCCTTTTACTAGCTGGAAGACATTAAACAAGAGCAGAATAACCCTGTGAAAAATGAAGAGGAATACTATAGCTCCCAACTGTCCCTGATTTTGGGGACTGTCCCTAATCTGGAACAAAGTCCCTCTGTCCCTCTTTCCTCCTCATTTGTCCCTCATTTTGATCTGATCTATATAGTTGTATAGAAAATGCACTCTTTATCTTTCAAATAGTGTTTCCCAGTGCTAAAACCTTCATCCAATTTCTAAATTGCTGCATTTTAAAATCCCAAAAGCCAGTATAAATAAATAATAGTTGTAAAAAAAAAAAAAAAAAACTTGTGGGCAAACTGTTTGTGGGCTTTCTGGTACATCATCTTTAGAAGAGGCTTCCTTCTGGGATGACAGCCATGCAGACCAATTTGATGCAGTGTGCGGCGTATGGTCTGAGCAATGAAATGCTGTCCCCCCACCACCTTCAGCCTCTGCAGCAATGCTGGCAGCACTCATACGTCTATTTCCCAAAGACAACCTCTGGATATGATGCTGAGCACGTGCACTCAACTTCTTTGGTCGACCATGGCGAGTCCAGTTCTGAGAGGAACCTGTCCTGTTAAACCACTGTATGGTCTTGGCCAGTGGCCCCATGCTGCAGCTCAGTTTCAGGGTCTTGGCAATCTTCTTATAGCCTAGGCCCTCTTTATGTAGAACAACAATTATTTTTTTCATATCCTCTGAGAGTTCTTTGCCATAAAATGCCATGTTGAACTTCCAGTGACCAGCATGAGAGAGTGAGAGCGATAACACAAAATGTAACACACCTGCTCCCCATTCACACCTGAGACCTTGTAACACTAATGAGTCACATGACACCGGGGAGGGAAAATGGCTAACTGGGCCAAATTTGGACATTTTCACTTAGGGGTGTACTCACTTTTGTTGCCAGCGGTTTAGACATTAATGGCTGTGTGTTGAGTTATTTTTGAGGGGAAAGAAAATTTACACTGTTATACAAGCTGTACACTCACTACTTTACATTGTAGCAAAGTGTAATTTCTTCAGTGTTGTCACATGAAAAGATAGAATAAAATGTTTACAAAAATGTGAGGGGTGTACTCACTTTTGTGAGATACTGTAGATATATTGCTTTGGTTAGAAAGAAAGATATATAGATAGATAGATTTGGATAGTAAGATAGATGGATAGATAGATAGATAGATAGATAGATAGATAGATAGAAACCTTGGATTTTTAACAAGCATTTCGCAATACGAGCATTTTTTATTTTAAATCCTGACTCGGTTTGCGAGTGTTGTCTCGCAAAACAAGCAGAATTCCAGCCTTTGCGGTGTGAAGTACCGCATTTGGCCAGAGCCGATCGGAAATACTTGAAAACACTAGGAAATACTCCGTTCCCAAGCGTTTCCGAGGGCTTCCGAGTTCAGCCGAGCTGTCCCCGAGTATTTCCGAGGTTTTCCGGCACCTGCCACCTCCTCTGGCCACATGCAGTATTGCATGCCATAGAAGTCAATGCGGAACAAATTATTTTTGTTTCCATTGACTGCAATGGGGAAACTTGCTTTTGATATGCGAGTGCTTTGGATTATGAGCATTCTCCTTGAACGGATTATGCTCGTAATCCAAGGTTCCACTGTAGATAGATAGATAGATAGATAGATAGATAGATAGATAGCCAGATAGATAGATTAGGATGTAGAGATAGATAGATAGATAGATAGATAGATAGATAGATAGATAGATAGATAGATAGATAGATTTGGATAGTAAGATAGATAGATAGATTTGGATAGTGAGATAGATGGATAGATAGATAGATAGATAGATAGATAGATAGATAGATAGATAGATAGATAGATAGATATATAGATAGATAGATAGAAACCTCGGATTGTTAACGAGCATTTTGCAATACGAGATTTTTTTATTTTAAATCCTGACTCGGTTTGCGACTGTTGTCTCGCAAAACAAGCAGGATTCCAGCCTTTGCGGTGTGAAGTACCGCATTTGGCCAGAGCCGAGCGTTTCCGAGGGCTTCCGAGTTCAGCCGAGCTGTCCCCGAGTATTTCCGAGGCTCTCCGGCACCCGCCACCTCCTCTGGCCACATGCAGTATTGCATGCCATAGAAGTCAATAAGGAACAAATTATTTTTGTTTCCATTGACTGCTATGGGGAAACTCGCTTTGATATGCGAGTGCTTTGGATTACGAGCATTCTCCTGGAAGGGATTATGCTCGTAATCCAAGGTTCCACTGTAGATAGATAGATTGATAGATAGATAGATAGATAGATAGATAGATAGATAGATAGATAGATAGATAGCTATGGATGGAAAGATAGATGGATAGTTGGATAGATAGATAGATAGATAGATAGATAGATAGATAGATAGATAGATAGATAGATAGATAGATAGATAGACAGATAGATAGATAGATAGATAGATAGATAGATAGATAGATAGATAGATAGATAGATAGATTTGGATAGATAGATAGATAGATAGATAGATAGATAGATAGATAGATAGATAGATAGATAGATAGTTAGATAGATAGATAGATAGATAGATAGATAGATAGATAGATAGATAGTTAGATAGATAGATAGATAGATTTGGATTGCGAAATAGATAGAATGGTTTGGCCCTGGGTGATCACAGTTTTTGCTCGACCAGTTACCCCCATTCACTGCGATAACTTGTTTATGTTAGCACGCTTTCCGAAGATAAACTACACATAAAATTATAATAGCTGTAATAACAATAAAAGCAAACAGACATTACTGTGTTTCGCCAAGCATACATTACATAACTTCCCAAACATCTGATTACAGCAGAAAATCTCAACTTTAACAAATTGAAGAGAATTTGCATTAAGCTTGGCAATTTTTTTATAACACCAGCTAATAGCATCACACTTAAGAGAAGAAAAAAAAGAATGTTTTCCTGATACAACGATAACCATTTTCTCCAATTCCTTTTTTTTTCTCTTTTAAGTGCACTAAAGATTTTACCATCAGGGCTGGTAAGAATTAGCAACACAGTTAATTAGTGAGCTTATCGAGTGTCTTTTTAATGAAATACTTGCATGCTGTTCAGAATGATTGAGTTGTTCTGTGAAGGGCTAAAAGGCCTGTGCAAAATACGAAGAACATAAACAAGAGAATCAGATATTATCAACTTTTCAAGGTTGAGCATCAGCAAAAAACAGGCTCAGAACTGTCTCTGTCTTGACAACGTTAACTGAAAGAGACCCATAAAATCTTAGGAAGGTGCTGGGATGGATGCCAGGAGACTGTGTTACCTTGAACACTATAGCGTTGGAGAATATGACTGAACAAAGGCTTGAGCAGTCTCTTTGTGTTTTATAACATGGCGGAATTAAAAGTTACCAAGCAGATCTGAACTTTACCCAAATGAAATTTTACCATCTCTGCTCTCCACTCTCCAGGTATTTGGACAGCTGTTTTAATGCAGATGTATACTGAACTAAGGTTTAAAAAAAATGAAAACTCTATTTAAAGCCAACCGTTAGGCATTTTTTTCAACTTTCCATGTTCTGCCCTTGTTGTTTTAACTTTGGATAAAACATTTTTTTTTCTGCCAGTAAATACCTTATACAGCCCACTTCCTGTTTCTTGTCTGGTCATTATTCTAGGCTTATGACATCATGCACAGCTCTCTCTCTCACTCTCGTGAGAGTTTACCAGGAAGGGGTGGGGGTCATAAGAGGGACAATGAGAGCTGCAGGGCTGCAGAGCTGGAGGTGTGCCTCTGTGTGTCTGTGTAAATCCAGGAAGTGAACAGGCAGCAGCTTTAGCTGCCCACAGTTAAAATGGCTGCAGCCAGACTTAGTGGAGGGAGATTTCTGCAGCATATTTGGCAAGTACATAATCACAGTATATATAAAATAAAATGCAAAGTGGTTGGAGGAAAGCTTCAGAATGGCAAAGATGCTTTTATTACAATTTATGTGAGCAGACTGCAGTTCCTCTTTAAAGTGTTACTAAACCCAGGAGCCTGCATTCACTATAGCTGGTCTCCAACAGTACACATAACATGGAAATGCAATATATAAACTGCTAAATACCTTTTCTCATCAGCGGTATATAGCAGCCTTGTAACTTCTATCAGTGCCTAGTAAAATTTGTAGGAGGAGCTTTCATTCTCCCCTGATCCTCTGTCCGGACAGTGCTGATTGGCCCTGTGCTGATCACATCACTCTCCCAAGAAAGAAAAAAAACTCACTAGCATTACACACCAAACTGAGCATGTGCAGGCCGTCCCCTGGCTCTGTAATTATCAGGGTATTTTTTGGAGACAGTGAAAGAAGATGAGGATCAGAGAGACATGATCAAACTTTATACACAATGCAAAGGATTAATCCCTTAGGTTCCACAGTGAGTATAACAAGCATGCTTTACTGCATATACAGACTGATTTTACTGTTGTGGGTTTAGTTACACTTTAAGTATGTATTCTTAACTAAAAAAACAACCTCTTGCTCTCAGCCTCCTCCAAATGATCTCTTTTGGTGCTGTGATCTGACTTCCTGTTAGAGGGTGGCTATGTTCGTTCACCATGGTCCCACTGAATGTAGGAATGTAGCCATCCTCTCTTGCTTGCTCCGGGATGGACTACAAACAAGAGACTATGGAATTTGTAGTGTGCATAGAGCAGTGCACATGAAGTTGCCATCTGCCCAGGATTCTCCCCGACAGTCCAGGTTGTGAATCATGTGTCCAGGTTTCAGTCCATCTGAAACCTGGACACAAATACTCATAAGTAAATGGTGAAAAGAGGATGCACACTCACTGGAATAATGCCAAATGATTGCTGCGTCATGGGAGGCCCTCCTACCTCTGCTTGTGATCGGCTGTACTGGCAGGTGCGGCGTTGTCTGGGGATGGGGACAGCTGTGTTCATGGTGACGGTTGTTGACAGAGTAGAGAGCCCGGTGCTTCTTCTTCTCTGCCCCAGAGACCGAGAGTTCATCTCTGTTCACTTCTCCACACAGGTCAGAGCCCCACATTCTACTGATACAGCTCTTTATACATTGCACAGTCTGGGCGGTGAGGGAGGTGGACTGACTCAGGCTTTGGGGGTTATAGAGGTATGATGGGGGACACAGCACTACTTCATGTGGGATTTCCAGTGTGGGGTGATTAGCTGTGTACTGCCAGGAGTAGGGTGAGGAGTGTCAGGGGGATGTTTTGGGTGTTTTAGGTGGAGTGGACTACTTTGGGGTGCCAGGAGAAGCGTGAGTCTGCTTTTGGGTGCTGTAACTAGAGTGGGTTTCTTTAGGGGGCTGTGAGTAGGGTGAGATTCATTGGGATGCTGTGAGTAGGGTGGGATTATTTGGGATGCTGTCAATAGGGTGAGATTCTTTGGGATGCTGTAAGTAGGGTGGGATTCTTCAGGGTGCTGTGAGTAAGGTTGGATTTTTTGGGATGCTGTGAGTAGATTGGGATTCTTTGGGAAGCTGTGGTTAGGGTGGTCTGCTTTGGGGTGCTTTGGGTATGATGGACTGCTTTGGAGTGTCATAGATAGGATGGGCTGCTTTGGTGTGGTGGGGATAGTGTGGGTGGGGGGGGAAGTATTACAGAGGTATAATGGAGGACACAGCGCCACATCCCATGGGGTGCCTGGTGTGGGTGATTAACTGTGTACTGCCAGGAGTAGGGCGAGATGCTAAGGAGTGCCATGGGGATGTTTTGGGTGTTCTAGGTGGGGTGGACTACTTTGGGGTGCTAGGAGAAGTGTGGGTCTGCTTTTGGGTGCTGTGATGATGGACTGCTTTGGGGTGTCGTAGAAAGGGTGGGCTGCTTTGGTGAGGTGGGGATAAAGTGGGTTGCTGTAGGTGGGATGGGCTACTTTGGACTGTCAGTGGCTACTTTCAAAATTCTTCTCTAAAGCTTATCAAGGGAATTTCACCTAAGGACCTGGTCTGAAGAGCTCGCTGAAAAGTGCCCTGTGGAAGCTGGAAGGGATCTGACTGTCCTGCGGGATTGTGAGCATTAACCACTCCCTCGCTCCAGTGGATACTAGAAGGATACATCTGTTGATGCTGTGACATTGTGAGAACCAATCTGAATTCAGGGTCCTAGTGACTGTGTGCTGTTTTCTTTGAATGGTAGAGCCAGTGGTAGCTCTGTCTGGGATAGATTCTAAAAAGGGACTCAGTTCTGCCATCTGTACTTGCTCCTGCATAGAGACTGCTCAGGGAAGCTTAGCAAAGTGGAGTGTCCTTGTCACTATCAGGGGTCAGGCTCAAAGACCAGTTGCTATAGCAGTAGTGGAACTACCACTGACCAGCAGGATAGCTACACAGGCAGTCACCCTAGCAGATGACGCAGGCTCACCTGAGGTGCAGTGTCTAAGTACTAAATGGTGTTCACCAGAGCTCCTAATGGTGGAGATGGATTTGGCTGCGTGTTAGTACCAGGTCACAGCCCACAGGAGGTGAGCAAGCCAGGGTCCAAAAGCGGATAAGCAGGTAAGGATAAAACAGAAGCGTAGTCAGTAAAACAAGCCAAAGGTCAGTAACGAGTAGTTGCAGGTTGGGATCAGGTTGGGATCAGGCAGAAGCCTCATGGGATGTATAATTCTGCAACAGCTGGGGGGCCATAGTTTGGAGATCCCTGTCCCAGACTGATTACTGAGCCAGAGTACGTGTACTGTTGCTGTGTTCCTGACTGCCTCTGCACTAATCTTGGGAAAGAACCAGTTAAACAACAGCAGCTCCTACGGGGTAGTGCTAGCACAATATTTGTATTACCGGTATGGCACCTTTATAAGACTCACCTTGTAATCTTGTAAATGTATATTACAATGACAATAAAGGTCTTCTTATCCTATCTTATCTTCATCTAGAAATTTAACAATCATGATATGCACATAAAAGACCATGGAGAGGCTTCTGTGTAAACTGTGGAAGGGTACTGGGTGGACTTTAATCATGGAAGTATTCCAGCAAATGTTTGATCACCAAGATGAGTTTTATACTTATATGCCTCCTACAAGGACAGACAGATGATTTATAGAGATTTATTGGAGATATCAGTTGGCTGAAGTTTTGTCTATATACCTTTTCAGCTTTATATATTCTTTGCAGTGTGCCTATACTCGACTGTGCTACTGCATATGTTTGATTCTTGAGGATCCTTGGATAAACTCCAGGCCAGGATTTTTCATCAAGCTGTGTTTGCTTCTGCATACAGTGTGTGCTTGGCGACCTCTACATCTTCTGCTCATTGGGTTGTTAAATAGGAACACTAATATTACCAGACAAGTTTATTTATATTGAGAGATATAAACGAAATCTCTGAACAATATGTAAATTCAGGAGATTCTTAATTCATAGGTGGTTTCACTACTTAATCACTTAAGGACCAAGCCTTTTTTTCAGACTCGTGTTTACAAGTTAAAAACAAGTTTTTTTGCAAGAAAAAAACAAAACAAAAAAAACCCCAAACAGTATACATGTTTTTTTTCTAACACCCTAGAGAATAAAATGTCGGTCATTGCAAAACTTTTTGTCACACCGTATTTGTGCAGCGGTCTTACAAGCGCACTTTTTAAAAAAAAAAATTCACTTTTTTTAATTAAAAAATAAGAAAACAGTAAAGTTAGCCCAATTTTTTTTATATTGTGAAAGATAATGTTACGCCGAGTAAATTTATACCCAACATATCACGCTTCAAAATTGCACCCGCTTTTGGAATGGCATCAAACTTTTACCCTTAAAAATCTACATAGGCAACATTTAAAAAATTCTACAGGTTGCATGTTTTGAGTTACAGAGGAGGTCTAGGGCTAGAATTATTGCTCTTACTCTAACAATCGCGGCAATACCTCACATGTGTGGTTTTAACACCGTTTTCATATGCGGGCGCTGCTCACATATGCGTTCGCTTCTGCGCGCGAGCTCGTCGGGACGGGGCGCTTTAAAAAAAAAATGTTTCTTTTCTTATTTGTTTTTACTTTATTTTATTTCTTTTTACACTGTTTTTAAAAAACAAAAAATTTGGTTCACTTTTATTCCTATTACAAGGGATGTAAACATCCCTTGTAATAGAAAAAAGCATGACAGGTCCTCTTAAATATGAGATCTGGGGTCAAAAAGACCTCAGGGTGGGGGGCGTGGCCGGACGCAGGACAGGGAAGACGTGTGAGAGCTGAGCTCCACACAAGCGGGGCGAATCCATTGCCATCCTTGCCCTAGGTCACCCATTGAGGCTTAAAACCGCCACCAACAGCACCTGGGCCTCCCCTGCTACAGCCCAGGCTAGCTATTAGCAGAAACGGTGCCTGTTTGGGGCAGACGAGCAGACCCGCATTGCAGGGACACGTCGCCATCTTGAGGCCTGCTGGCCCTCCGGGGTCCTCAGCTCTCTACTTCCGTGATCGGGGGACGAGGAGACTGCCCGGTTCCGACCTACCAGCTGCCGCTGTCACGTTCTGCAGAACAGAATTACCTAAAGATCCCGGCCTCCAGCTCCGGCATCCAGCTGCCTGACGCCATCTTGCGGCCTGCCGACCCGGACTTCCCCTTCTCTGGAGCGCAGTAAGTAGCAGGGCAGCAGCCCTACCTTGCCACAACGAGACACCCCCAGAAGTGACTGTCCACGGGTGCACTGGAGGGGTTCTTAGCGGGGAAACCGTAGGCCTATACCGAGCGAAGCACCCACGATCGGCCTCCATCCCCAGGAAAGACCGCGGCTTCGGCCTACCCTCGGAAGTCAGCGGCCATCTTGCTACTCCCGGCACTCCAATCTTATCCCACTCCATCCCCCCACAGCTACCTCTACACCAGTTTCAGTGCCCCAGAGGGATTAATACCCACCCTATTTAACTGCCAAGGCACAAAACTGACGCTCAACCCGCAAAGTAGCTGCATGGAAGGAGGGACTTGCTCACTGGGCCTCAGCTTGCTACACCTTTAACCTAACAGCAGCAAAGGCCCAATCACCCCGGTCTGCTCCAGCCCAGCCCCTATTTAGCAGCAGCAGCCCGGCATACACACCAGGGGGGACGCACAGACCGCTGCATCTTGGGCCTTTCCTATTGGACTATAACCAGGTATCTGCGATCTATCGCAGCAATCATTCCTTCCCCAACGCAACTATCACACGCGTCACACCGACGCTCAGACCGTGCACCTACCCAAGCACGACAGATCTACGCTCTACAACCTTCACTCAGGAATCAGGGATAATGGCTTGGCGCGTGGAGCTGATAACAGATATGTGAGTAAATCCTGAGTCGCTGTGAGACCTGGGCCTGAAAACAAACCATACGCACAGTGAATATGTCCACACAGATTAAAAAAGGGACACATAACCACGTTCTCCGCTCTCTGACTACCCCCAAAAGACGGTTATCATCATCAAACTTGAACAAGTACAGATATAGTGGGGGAGGGAGGAACTCAAAAATGGAGACACCCCACAGACATAATATGGAAGAAGAATTGGATGAAGATGAAGTATCCCTCCCTCCATCTGAGGATTCTGCAGCGGGTCACAACGATAATGACAGACCTCTGACCTATGCTACCATGACAGACATAGCTGCGGACATCAAAAGATCATTCACCTCCACCATTACGGACATTAAAACTGAGCTGCTTAGGCTCTCAGAACAAATGGCTGTGACGGAATGTGCAGGGAAAAGAAGAGACAGGGCATTCATCAGACTGGATGACATCACCGCTTCCCACTCCCAACACCTGATTGTAATGAATAGGCACCTGGAAGACTTGGATAATAGAGGGAGGAGACATAACATAAGAATCAGAGGTGTTCCTGAGACAGTCCTTCCAGACCAAATTAAACCAGCACTAACTTCCATCTTCAATAGTCTCCTTGACAGACCTGAACAATCTCCCATAGAATTTGACAGGGCTCACAGAGCTCTAAGACCTACAGCACCAGATGAAAACCCACCTAGGGATATCATATGTTGCCTACCCAATTTCGGCCTGAAGGAAGATGTCATCCAAAAAGCAAGATCCAAAGACCAAATCCTATTCAACGAATCCGCAATTCAACTGTTTCAAGATCTGTCACCAATTACTCTTAAGAACAGAAGAGCATTGCGGCCACTACTGGATGTCTTAAGAGAAAAAGGCATCAATTATAGATGGAAATTTCCGTTTGTTCTTCAAGCCTCTTACATGGGCAAACAACACCTGCTCAAAATCCCAGAGGATTTAAAAAAATTCTGCGAAAACCTACAAACAGCTCCGATTGATCTTCCCGAGTGGTATGCAGAATTTCTGCTGCCGCCGGAAATCAACAACTACCAAACCAGCTCTGGATCAACACCCTCCCGCTCACCTTTCCAACAAGGATCCTATCGCAGAAACGCCAACAGAAGCAATTTTGATCCTCCTTCTTCCGCCAAAGGAACCAAAAGTCCAAAGCTCATGTAAAAAGACCAATATTCACTTCTACAGCATCCGCCCACAACACGGACAGGGGACATCCACACATCCCCCCCCTCCATCCCCCCCTTTGTGGGGGGGTTTCCCTCTCCAGGAAGCCCAAGACGGTAACCTCTGTTTTGAAGCCCAGTTGGCTTTGCTGTCATTTCATGAAGGCGACAAGTCAACCCTCTTCACTTCGCTCAATTATTTCCCTCTCCTGACCCGATCCGCCGTGCATAAAACTTGCAACCTAAGGACACTGTACCCACAGTGTACGACGACTTAGGAATAGAACCCAAGGGGAGACTACTTTCATAGGATTTATTAGTACTTGCACGGTTTCTCCCCTCCCAACTGAGGGGTAAGGCGAGTGAACAGGCCGGGATCTGACGACTTCAATATTTCTACTCGCCTCTTCTCTTTCTATACCCCGAAATTCCTGAGACTAGCTCACCAGGGAACCACCTCGGGCTAGATGCCCAGAATACGCAACACCCTCACGAGAACTTCTTTCTCCAATCCGACAGAACAGTGAGTATTCTAACGGGCTACACTTAAAGATATAGTGAGAATAATCTCCCTGGACATCTGAGGGTGCACCAAATTTACATCTGCAAGCATAAGCTATGTCGCACAGACACTGACTGCTTTTACACGCATTGGCGGACCCACTTATATCGGCAGTTACTGGTGGAGACAGACTTTCCCACAAATTTGTTAAGGGTAATCCGCCAACATGCAACCACTATTAGGAAACTACTGTTATTTGAAAGATGTGGGTCTTCTCTTTATGATTACTGTTATCCGTTTTGTGTTATTTTTCAATTGTACAAGCCTCTTTCTGGGCTTCTAAGCGCTCTCTCCTGTCTATCCTGCATGGAGCAACAAGCTGTTTGTACCATGTGAGATAGTGGGACAAGACTTTTTCATGATACTAACTGTCTAAAGACTCTCACTGTTACCATGCGAAGCATGAACTGTTCCACATAACCTAGTGAGACAGCTTCACTGTTACCATGCGAAGCATGAACTGTTCCACATAATCTAGTAAGACAGCTGGGTCCCCCCCATTCCCCCCCCCCTTTTTTTTTCCCCTTGTCCTCAAATGTTGTTACTATTCTGTCAGTTAACGGTTTAAGATCACAATATGACTTTACAATGCTCAACTCCCCAGGTCTCCCAGATCTGTCTCACTTTCTAGGAGATACACTCTCACACACAACACACCTTAGTGATACATTTTTAGGAATCACCACCTCACGGCCACATCTGTTCTGTTGCGCCTCCCATTTAACCCTCAGAGTTGTCACAGACGTCTCGTTTCAAAGACGACTTATCTGCTCCTCACCTTTTAGGTGTGACTCGAGCATCCACTTAACCTCCCCCTCCTGTTCATCCCTTTTTCTTCTTCACTATCCCTATCCCCGTCCTTACCCTCCCCAAACCCTATTAATACCAAGATACAGTACTATCTATTAACTCCCTGTTTTTAGATCATGGCTTACACTCATCTAGGGAAATCTCCAACACTAATATCCCACAATGTTAACGGTCTTAATATTCCAGAGAAGAGATCTAAGCTGCTAAGAGAACTTAAAAAAGCTCGCCCATCAGTAGTTTTCCTGCAGGAAACACATTTCAAGAGCAAACATGTCCCTACATTCACTGATAAAATATTCACAAAAATGTACCATGCCACAAACCCCCTAGCCAAAACTAAAGGAGTTTCTATATTAATTGACAAAGATTCCCCTTTTGTAGTCAAACAACACCTCACGGACCCCGATGGTCGCTATCTTTTCCTTAAAGGCGAATGGGCAGGTTCCTCCATCACACTCGCTAATGTATACTTCCCAAATACCGCTCACATCTCATTCTGCCACAAGATAATCGATGAGCTTAAATGGTTTGCAGAAGGTTGTATCATTTTGGGAGGAGATTTCAATATCCCCCTCTCTCCCCTCAAGGACACTTCTACAGGACACACAGCAGTAACATATAAGATCCTCAATCGAATTAAGGCACTCTTAAGATCCTTATCTTTAGTAGACACCTGGAGATCTATACACACCACTGGGAGAGATTATACCTTTTTCTCCCCACCACACAAACGATACTCGCGAATCGACCTGATTCTGATCTCGCAAAGGGACTTGCACTCCCTACTTCAGGCTGAGATAGGTATAATCTCCCTATCGGACCATGCCCCTACAGCCATCTCATTGAAATTCGACCGTCCGAAACAACCCACCTTTAACTGGAGACTCAATGCTTCACTCCTGACTGACCAGATCATTAAAGATGACATTCATGTAGCAATTAATGAGTACTTTAAAACCAATAGCGACGCAGACACTAACCCACTAAATAACTGGGAGGCTCATAAGAGTGTGATAAGAGGAGAACTTATGAGATGGGGCGCCAGGAAAAAAAAAGAGAGGGAGAAAGAAATAACTAAACTGTCCTCACAGATAGCCACACTGGAGTCACAACACAAACAATCACTCTCAATCAAGGTAGAAGAAGAGCTGACACGCTGTAGGGAAGCCCTCAAATTTATACTTGATCTTAAAATCAGAAAGGCCCTCTTCTTCAAGAGAAGCATTTACTTTGAGCATGGAGATAAAAGCGGGAAATTGTTAGCCAAAGCACTTAAAGACACTACTATGAAAGGACGCATATACGCTATCAGGGACAAAGATGGTACCCCCAAACACAAGCCTACTGAAATAGCGGACCTTTTTCATAAGTTTTATTCAAAACTATATAATCTTCCAGTACAACACAGACCCCCACATATAACAACCACGAAACAAGAAACGATCCATGAATTCCTTAAGGATAGCAAAATGCCCACACTCAATCAGGAGGACACGGCTAAAATAGAAGAACCCATTACCACCAAAGAAATTCTATTGGCAATTAAAGGCCTCAAAACAGGGAAAAGTCCGGGACCAGATGGTTTCACGTCACAGTACTACAAAACGTACACACATCTCCTTGTAAAGCCCCTTAGATCCACCTTTAACTATTTAGCTACGAATGAACATAACTCGAAATCCTTCCTCATGGCAAACATTGCAGTAATACCCAAGCCAGATAAAGACCATTCAGAATGTGCAAATTACAGACCCATTTCCCTACTGAATATTGATCTGAAACTATTGGCCAAAATATTAGCTAACAGACTGAAACCCTTATTATCAAAAATTATAGGCCCAGAACAAGTAGGATTTATGCCTGGTAGAGAAGCACGAGATAATACCACCAAAGCATTAAATTTAATACACTTCTCCCGAAACTCTAAAACAAGAGGTATGCTGCTTTCCACCGACGCTGAGAAGGCTTTTGATAGAGTCTCCTGGGACTATATGATGGCTACATGCGCCCATGTTGGCTTAAATGAACACATGCTTTCATGGATCGCAGCCCTCTATCGAAACCCGTGCGCAAAGATTAAAGTCAACAATATCTTCTCTGACCCCGTTAAGATTAACAACGGTACACGTCAGGGATGCCCCCTCTCCCCCCTTCTCTTCATCATCTCACTGGAGCCCCTGATAAGGAAAATAAACCTGACGACTGATGTATCAGGATTTAAGATAGGAAAGAGGGAGTACAAAGTCGCTGCCTATGCAGATGACTTATTATTTTTTATATCACAACCACACATCTCCATCCCTAATTTAAAAAAAATCTTTGAGACGTTTGGATTCATATCCAACTTTAAGATTAACCAATCTAAATCTGAAGCCCTGAATATTAATTTACCCCCTGACCAACTAAACTTAATAAAAGACAACTACAATTATAGATGGGATCAAAACACACTGAAGTATCTAGGGATAAACCTGACCGACAATTTAGACTCTCTATATCAACATAACTATAAGCCGTTACTTACCTCACTGATTAAAGAGCTACGAGCATGGTCCTCCAAGACCTTCTCGTGGTTCGGCAGAGCTTCAATTTTAAAAATGACAATCCTCCCGAGGTTGCTCTACCTTTTTAATGCACTTTCCATTAAAATCCCAGAGGCTTTTTTCACAAGCCTTCTTAAGGCACAGAGAGATTTCCTATGGGCAGGCAGGAAACCAAGAATCAACTTCAACTTGCTGACACGTCCCAAAAATAGAGGAGGAATAGGTCTACCGGACTTTAAAAAATATCACCAAGCATCCCACATCACTAGAATACTTGATTGGCATTGCCATGGTCAGGACAAGGACTGGATCCAATTGGAACAAAGTTTAACTCCAAACAACCTACTATTCTACCCCTGGACACTACACTCCAAAAGAGGCAAAAATCAGACGCACCCCTTAGTAGCAAACACCCTTCATGTCTGGCACAAAACTGTAGTCAAACACAACATTGCTTCCATACCTGGTCCTCTAACCCCAGTCACTAACAACCCTGATTTTATCCCGGGACACCTCTTGAAGGATGCGACCCCATACACGACTTCCCAATGCCTATTAAACTCAAAGGTTAAATCTTTGGAAGCCCTACAGGCAGACTGGGAGGGACCATTCCCTGGCCTCTGGTTTTACTTACAGCTAAGAGACTTCTTGATTAATAGCAGATGTAGGTCGTTATACTGCTTGCCAATGACTCCACTCGAAAATCTCTGCTTCAAGAGAACCTCAGTAGCACATACCACTTCCCTAGCCTACGCCTGGTTAATTGAGGCTCAGCACACAGATGACTTGAAACATAAGGCTAAATGGGAAAGTGACCTTAAAACTAAAATATCGACAAAACACTGGGAGAAGGCATGTATTATGACACACAAATGTTCCCTAAGCTCCAAATATCAGGAGGTCTCTTACAAAATCCTCACTCAATGGTACATTACACCCCAGAGATCCGGGGGGTGGTCCACCGCAGCCTCGGATACATGTTGGCGCTGTGAACAGGATGTTGGCACTTTCCTCCATATTTGGTGGGAGTGTCCATTAATTCTTGAGTACTGGGCTGAGATCAGGAAGTGGATCCAATTCATAACTGAAACCACTGTAAACCTCACAGCGGCTGCCTGCCTGATTAACGTTAACACACTCACTATAGGCAAATATAAGAAATCTCTCACTAGACACCTCCTCCTTGCAGCAAAAACACTCATCCCCCTTCATTGGAATACCAAACGGATACCAAAAATCAGAGATTGGTTGGATAGAGTAGAACACATACACAAAATGGAAGAAATCGCAGCCATGAAAAGAGAAATCAGCAACAACTTTAATGAAATCTGGCAACCTTGGGTTTTATTCTCGTTCTCCCCCGAATTCCAGCTGCTTATTGCATAACTCCTCACTCCCTACATTAGGTAAATGAGACTGACTGTGAAGTCCACACTTGCTGAGACTAATCTATAATACACTGAATATGTATTCGAGATGATCTGCTAATGTATCTGTATACCCTGTACCTTCATGCTCTACTGATCCTGCTACTACCCCTCACCCCCCACCCTTCCCTTTCTTACCCTCTTTTCTTTACCCTCTCACCCACCCCATTTCTTCCCGCCACATTTTCTTAAACTTTATGTACAGCATATACCTATTTCATATTACGCCTTTATCATTTTCCGGGCTTGATAATGATTAAGCCCTAGATGTTAAAAATTTTTATTTTGTTGTGATATGATTGCTTCTTTTTATTACCTGTTATCTGTACCAAGCCTCAATAAAAAAACTTTGATTGTGAAAAAAACAAAAAGACCTCAGATCTCATATTTAGACTAAAATGCAATAAAAAAAATTGTATGAAGACGGGTGGGGACCATCGGACGGCTCCGGTAAGCGGCGGAGGGTGCAGGAAAGCAGCGGCAGGGGGGGCCCTCTCCCACCGCTGATAATGCTGATCAAACGGCAAATCCACCGCAGAGACCACCATTATTGTAAACTGGACCGCCGCCTGAAGAGATGGATACCTCGGTTATGGCAGCAGCTATACTATTGGAGGCATCTTCTTCTCTCCTTCCCTACATTTATGCCCCACATTGTGGAGCGGATGATGATAGGTTAGTGGACTCAATTTGGCCACCTGCAGGAACAGCGGTCCCTGACAACTATAGCCACTACGGAGTCAGAGAGGTTAGAAGAGAGGACTGGGAGACTACTTAACTCGAGGCTGGAACATACCTAATTAATGCAAATGAATGCACTTATTGAGGTGAGAGTATTAGAAGACCACTCTGTGGAGCACTCATATTATTCAATTTCTCCTATTGTGGATACTCCGTAAGGGAATAAAGCCTCGTACACACGACCGGTTTTCTTGGCAAGAAAACTGCAGGGAGAACTTTTTGACGAGAAACCCGTTCGTGTGTATGGTTTCTCGACAGGAAAACTGCCGGGAATCTCGACGAAAAAAATAGAGAACCTGCTCTCTATTTTTCTCGTTGTGATTCTCGGCAGAGTGTTTCCTGCCGAGAAAACCAGTCGTGTGTATGCTTACCTGTCCACGTAAACCCGCGCATGCTCGAAAAGACTTTGACGCATGCGCGGTAGCATACAAGGTTAGTGTGGGGTGTAGCAAGATGGCGGCGACGGCATCGAATGTGACGATGATGCTGACGTCACCGCGTTCTTGCCATTCAAAAGAACCGCGGTTCTTTTGAATGGTTGTGCCTGTACTCAAGGCTTGGCAAGACAAGCTTGCCAGGAATCCCATCTAGAAAACCAAAGTTTTTTTTCCAACGGGATGCCCGCCCATGTGTACAGGGCTTTATTTACCTGGATCACTTGTCTATTCATTACAGCTAGTATAGACTTTTCTCCATCTTTGCAGCTGTGGGACATTTTGTATTGACTGTTGTTTACCCACCGTTTATGTTTATTTTTATTTTTATCAGCACTTTGTATTTTTGTTGCACAATATTTATCATTTTCCTTTTATAGGACGTTACACTTAGTGATATCACTCCTCAGCGCAAGATCACCTTTTGCATTTATATTTGATTTTGTGTATGGGGAACACTGTTAGATTTTGCTGCTTTTGAGTTCAATATCATTTTTCTGTGGTACTCACATTCACTATCTACTACTCACAGTAGCGCGAAAGACACATTTTTCTGTGAAATGGTATTGCAGAGAGCAGCCCTGATCCTCCTCTTCAGGAAAACACCTCCTGATGATGTCCACTCCTTCTTCCTGCTAGTGACATGTGCTATGGGGGCACCCATGTGGGTGTGTTACCAAGCCGGGCTGTGTGTGACTATAGACACACATAGCGCAGCTCGGCCATTCCACTGCTCCCTTCTCGCATGATTTGACTAACAACAGCAGGAGCCTATGGTTCCTGTTGCTCCCTGTGTTTCCTGTGAGGTCAGGAAATGAAGGGAGAAGAGCTTCAGCCAGGCACAGAGCTGGATCATGAGAAAACTCCCTCCTGGTGATGTCCACTCCTTCTTCCTGCTAGTGACGTGTGCTATGGGGGCACCCATGTGGGTGTGTTCCCGAGCCGGGCTGTGTGTAACTATAGACACACATAGCACAGCTCGGCCATTCCCCTGCTCCCTCCTCGCATGATTTGACTAACAACAGCAGGAGCCTATGGTTCCTGTTGCTCCCTGTGTTTCCTGTGAGGTCAGGAAATGAAGGGAGAAGAGCTTCAGCCAGGCACAGAGCTGGATCATGAGAAATCTTTGGAGAAAATGACCTTGCAAAATGCATCTTTCTTTGCAAAGTGAACAGTCTATTTGCTTTTAGTAAACCAACCTTGTTGCATTAAATAAACAACATTTTGCTTGATCAGTTAAAGTTTATTCTGTCTTTTTAAGCTCTGGCAGAAATAGTGGAGATAGCGGAAATCTGTTTAATTGAGAGACATTTAAGTGAGACAAATAAATCCAGTGTTTTGCCAGAAACTCAGAAATGAAAGAAAAAACATTTAAATCATCCATTTCTGTGACAGTGATTGTCTACGGAAGTGGTGATTGACGGAACAAAACATCCGTTGCATAATAAGACTTTTTAAATCCATCTTGGCAAGTTGGCTATTATGTTGGCAGTGGTTTTTGCGGGGCAATAGGGGTTTTACATTTTGATAATACATTTTAAAGCGTTATTCAATCACAGTGAGAATAAAAAGTGTGCTAGCAAGGGTGGGGGTGAACTTCATTCTTAGACACTAGAGATCTTAAAAATCGGGGCTGGCTCACTTTTGCCAAGTAGGTATTTTTTATATATATAACCATCTAGCCAATTTCATTTTTTTTTTTTTTTTTTTTTGATGGATGGATGGTGATATCACATAGGTAAAGAAGCTTCCTAAAGGGGATGCTTATTTTTTTATTTAATATTTAATATTAGATATTGCACACTGATGTAATTTTCTATATATTCATATATACACAGTATCTCACAAAAGTGAGTAAACCCCTCACATTTTTGTAAATATTTTAACAGCCACACAGACCAATTTGATGCAGTGTGCAGAGTATGGTCTGAGCACTGACAGGCTGACCCCCCACCCCCTCAACCCCTACAGCAATGCTGGCAGCACTCATATGTCTATTCCTCAAAGACAACCTCTGGATATGACGCTGAGCACGTGCACTCAACTTTGGTTGACAATGGCGAGGCCTGTTCTGAGTGGAACCTGTCCTGTTAACCTCCCTGGCGGTAATCCCGAGTCTGGCTCGGGGTGGATTTTACATACCAGAAGCGGTAACCCCGAACCAGACTCAGGATCGCATTGCAGGATACAGGGGAAGTTACTTACCTTGTTCCCTGGATCCTGCGATGTGTCCCGCTGTGTGTGCGAGCTGTCTCCTCGCCCGATTCACATACTAGTGACTGCGGAGTGCCGTCGAGCTCCGTTCTCGTTTGGCGGCAAATTCAAAAAAGTAAAAACACAATATACATACAGTACACTGTAATCTTACTAATTACAGTACTGTATCAAACAATTACACATCCCCTTTGTCCCTAGTGGTCTGTCCAGTGTCCTGCATGCACTTTTATATTATAAATACTTTTCTTTCTGCCTGGAATTTGGAGATTGTCCATAGCAACCAAAAAGTGTCCCTTTATGTTAAAAGAGGTTTTAGACCAGCTAGAAAACAGTGATAATAAATTAGAATCACTCGCAGAATTAAGCGATAGCGATTTGTGGGGAAATTCGCCATCAAACACTAAATCTAATGATAGCAACAATTCTGCAACTGAGAATTTCAGTGTTATTGATTTGATTACATTAGTGAATATTTTTTTTTATAATTACATTACTATTTGTTATAATTATTTATAGTTATTTATTATATTATAATTTATGGTTTTGTGTTTCAAACTTTATCATACCCGGGATGTCTACTAGACTCTAATTTGGTCATGTTTAAGTAAGTAATTACTAAGAATTGCTGGCCTACAATACATAACACCAAATTTCCATGCAATATAATTGTACCGCTTTTGGTACAAAATTCCAGACAGAATCATACCGCCAGGGAGGTTAAACCACTGTAAGGTCTTAGCCACATCTTTATGTAGAGCAACAATTCGTTTTTCAGATCTTTAGAGAGTTCTTTGCCATGAGGTGCCATGTTGAAGTTCCAGTGACCAGTATGAGAGAGTGAGAGTGATAACACCAAATTTAACACACCTGCTCCCCATTCACACCTGAGACCTTGTAACACTAACAAGTAACATGACACTGGGGAGAGTAAATGGCTAATTGGGCCAAATTTGGACATTTTCACTTAGGGGTTTACTCACTTTTGTTGCCAGCGGCTTAGACATTAATGGCTGTGTGTTGAGTTATTTTGAGGGGGAGCAAATTTACAGTTATACAAGCTGTACACTCACTACTTTACATTGTAGCAAAGTGTAATTTCTTCAGTTTTGTCACATGAAAAGATAGAATAAAATATTTATAAAAATGTGAGGGGTGTACTCACTTTTGTGAAATACTGTATATCCATATAGTTTTCTTCTTTTACCTAGATGTATAATAAATCATAATATATATATATATATATATACATATATATGTAAAACATCTATTCCTAATCAATATAATTGTGTTTCAAATATTGCTGCATTAGAAATGTATACTCATCTGATGGCGTTACCAGAACTCCTAAATATTACAGATATATATACACACATTAGACATATCATATGGCTACACTTGTATCATGAGAAAGTTCTCAGTCCTACAACAAGTTATTTAGAACAAATATATCCCTTGTCTTAGAATGACACTGTGTGGCTAAGAGAGGCAATGCCTAAATAAATAGCGGAGAAGAGGTTTGGGAAATTAATCGCACAGAGGAAGCCTGCAGGAGTGAGACATAAGGTAATTATTATATTTTATTCCTCATCTCCTAGAGTTAAAGAACATGTAACCCCATGCAGTGGAGGGCTACTACAAGGGTATTTTTTTTTATTCCCATAGTTGGACTTTAAAGAAAAGTTTTTGTGGTGTAAGGGGTACCCAGGGGCACCACATCCCTAGATCATAATTTTAAATACACATTTCCTTAACCACATCCCAACCGCCCACCGCAGATATACTGTGGCAGGGCGGCCGCTCTGTGCCAGGTCACGTGCCTAGTACACGTGCCGCCTCCGCCCCACTCCCACTGTAATCAAACACAGCGGGAGCCCAGCGGCGGGTACCGCAGACTCAATGTTTTCCGGCACTTACCGATTACACAGTACACAGACATAACGGCAATCTGGCTATGAAAACAAGGCAGATTGCCTCTCTATCAGTAGAGAAGGTATAGATCCTGTGCTCCTGCAAAGCAGGAACATGAATCAATGCCTTCCCATAGTAAAAGCACCTTACCCACACCAAGAAAACACAGGCTAGGCACACAGGTAACCCTTTGACCGCCACTGATGTTAACCCCTTCCCAGCCAGTGTCATAAGTACAGTGACAGTGCATATTTTTTAGCACTGATCACTGTATTATTGTGTCATTGGTCCC
Organism: Rana muscosa; assembly: GCA_029206835.1. Lineage (NCBI taxonomy): Eukaryota > Metazoa > Chordata > Amphibia > Anura > Ranidae > Rana > Rana muscosa. The sequence continues at coordinate 344,400,820 of CM055119.1, forward strand.
CAAAAAGTGTCAAAAGTGTCAGTGTCCAATTTGTCCACCGCAATATCGCAGTCCTGCTACAGGTGTATAAGTTGCTGGTAACCGCCATTACTAGTAAAAAAATGTAGTGTTTGTAAACACCATAACTTAACCAATATATGCTTATTGGAATTTTTTTACCGAAAATATATAGCTGAATACATATTGGCCTAAATTAATGAAGAAATTTGATTATTCTCATTTTTGTTATTGGATATGTTTTATAGCAGAAAGTAAAAAATATTTTTTTTTTTTATTTCAAAATTGTCTGTCTTTTTTTTGTTTATAACACAAAAAACAAAAACCACAGGGATGATCAAATACACCAAAAGGACATGAATTTTATTAAGGTAAAGTGTCGCACGACCGCGCAATTGTCAGTTAAAGTAACGCAGTGCCATAGGCCTGATCAAGTGGTTAAAGAACATGGACCCCCATGCAGCAGAGGGCTACTAAAAAGGTAGGTATTTTTTTATTTTTTATTCCCAGAGTTGAACTTTAAAATCTCATATAAAGAAAAGCTTTTGTGGTGTGAGGGGTACCTAGGGGCACCACATCACAAGATCATCATTTTAAATACCATATCCCTTAAATAGGATGGGACTTTTAAGGTGCCAAACATGAGTTGAAGAATTGTAGAAATTTAGTATTTAAGATAAAATCTCTTACTAGCTTTGCAAATTTAAAAGGAATTTTCAGCTCTCACTAATATAATAAAAGTAATTCTGCAATGAATGTTCTTGATCAGACACTACCTGTTATAAGTTGACTGTACAATGTTCATGTGCTCCAAATAATCAGTGAAGTCAATGTTTTTTTTTTTAAAACAACCTAAAATGGAAAAACCATTAAGTGAACAAAAAACGTGCATGTGAAACACACACTAAAAAGTACACTTATGGGTGTGCTCTGTCCACCTACCGGAGGGGTAGGACCTCTTGTTGAACCCCCAGGGTGCAAGGCTCCTGACAGGAACATAAGGTACAACTGGTCCACCTAGCCAGAAGACCCGGCAGACCCCGTTCTTTTAGATCAGCCAAAGCCGACCTTCAAATACTGGGTAGAGGGACTCTTCCGAAAAGAGACCCCCCCCCAGGGGAGGAAGGAAGGAACCAACCTGAGGGCGAAACACCCTGCCCCTAGACGTCTGGGCAAGCCCAAAGACTCATACCCTCCATCTTAGTGAGAAAAAAACACACACAAAAGAGTGACTAACAGTGGAGAAAAATGTATTTAAATAAATAAGTAGCCATGCACTGGCTAGGCCCTGAGGCCTAGTAAGCCAAAATTGGCCCGGACTTAAGCCAAAAGGCCTAGTCCTAAAAGGCTCAGTGCAGAAAAAGTTTTGGTGACCATGACCATGTGCCTTATCACACTGTGAAAGATATTTTGCTTAAACGTACATCCTCACAGGGTGATAATGTGGATGCACAGGTATGAGTGTGCCAACGTCCCGATATTTGAGAAGAGAATATGCTAACAAAGCTAAGAAAACTGACTTTTGGCGGCACACAGGTAAGTCGGGTAAAAAAATAGGGATATTTTATTAGTAGAAAAAGGATAATTGTCATGGATATGCATTAATGTCTGTCTGCCATCTTACCTTCCTCCTCATGTGTTCATCTAGAGACCAGACCTCCTTCACCTGGCTTCCTTTATAATCTCCTCCCAGCCTGACTCCACCCCAGGCCCTATCACTGAACACTATATTAACCTGTGCACTGCAAGCCTGCTTTGCTGATCAACGTGTTTGTTAGGCATTGTGTGTTTGGGTTCCTGCCTGCCGTGTGCTACGTCTGTCTCTCTGTTACGTTATTGGCTTGTCCCTGACCATCCCTGTCTGCTCGTGACCCTTGACCTTCGGCTCGTTCTTCGTTATCCTTGTCTGCTTGTGGCCCCTGACCTTCGGCTTGTTATTCGGTTCTCTCTATCGTGTGCTGCTGCTTCCCCTTATCCTACGGGGCGTGAGCTAGGAAACTCCAGGGGCCGCGACCTGGTCCCAGCCTGCAGCGTAACATCCTCACCACTAGAGGCCCTGGAGAAGACCAGCTGGGTCTTAGACTCCGCGCCCTGGGGAATCTTGGCTCTCGCTTCCGTTGGGATCCCGGTTGTGCTCCTCTGGTCCCGCTTTCCACAACCACCCAGTTTCCTATCCACAGAAGCCAGCCATAGGGTTCACTACCTCGCGGTGCACTCCTGTCCCCCTACGGTGTGCATCTGTCACCTGGCCACAGGTGACCCTGACAGTTTGATCAGCCATGAACCCGGCTGACATCCCGCTACCCGCGGATGATCCATTGCAGGGCATAGTTTGCAGACTTGAAACCCAGGAATCGAATCAGACTCAGGTGATGCGATTCCTCCAGGATCTGGCTTCTCGCTTCGAGCAGCTTCAGGCCTCCTTGGGAACCCTGAATCCGCAACCTCAAATACAATCAGTGGCTGCACCTATTGCACCAGTCGCAGCCACACACTCGCTACAACTGCCAGCTCCGTCCCGTTTCTCTGGGGACTCCAAGGCTTGCAGGGGGTTCCTTAGCCAATGCACGATTCATTTTGAGCTCCAGCCCCAAAACTTCCTGTCTGATCGGGCTAAGGTAGCCTATATCATTTCCCTCCTCTCTGGTGAAGCTTTAGCCTGGGCAGCCCCTCTGTGGGAACTGAATGATCCAGTGGTTTCTAGCCTGTCTGGTTTCTTGAAACTTTTTCGGAATATCTTCGAAGAACCGGCTCGTGTCTCTTCAGCGGCCAGCACCCTTTTACGTCTCCGCCAAGAGTCTGCTTCTGTGGGACAGTATGCCCTTCATTTCCGCATACTGTCGGCTGAGTTGAGCTGGAACAATGAGGCCTTAGTCGCAACCTTTTTGCATGGCCTGTCTGATAGAGTGAAGGATGAATTAGCTGGAAGAACCATCCCCACTGATCTGGCCGGCGTTATCTCCTTGTGTAACCAGATCGATATTCGCTTTCAGGAGAGGACCTTAGAAAAGCAACGCCAGCCCTCCTTGGTTCTTAGTCAGCCTGAGCTCCCCTCTCTTCGACCCGTAGAGCATCTCCTACCAGCTGAGGAACCCATGCAGCTGGGTCGGACCAGGCTATCCCCCGAGGAACGTGCTAGGCGCAGAACTCTTGGTCTGTGTCTTTACTGTGGGGGCAAAGGTCATTTTCGTGACACTTGCTCTCTTTGTCCAGAAAAACGTTCGGGTCCACTTCATCTGGAAAGTGGAGTATTGGACCCAGAAATATCACCTTCCCCTTCTCGTCTTCTGCTTTCTGTGTTCCTTCATGTTGGTGCTTCTTCTCATTCGGTCTCAGCATATCTGGATTCCGGAGCCGCTGGTAATTTCATGGACTGGGAAATCGCATCGTCCATGAGACTTACTCTTTTGCCCCTCACCACGCCATTGGTGGTCTTGGCGATTGATGGTACTGTTCTCCCAGGGGGACCTATCCGCTTCCAGACCCTCCCTGTTAAGATGTCGGTAGGGACACTCCACCAGGAGTGGATATCCTTCCTTATCTTACCCAAGGCCTCAACGCCTATAATTTTGGGTCTCCCATGGTTACAGCTCCATTCTCCTCATGTGGACTGGACTACTTTACAGATCCTGGCTTGGGGTCCCTCCTGTTCCTCCTCCTGTCTACCCAAGGTTGCCCCCTGTGAATCTGAGCCGGTCATTCATTCCAGGTTGCATAACCATTTACATTTCTCTGTCCCTAACCACCCTTGGACGCACAGCCAGGCTAGCTTGTCTACAAGTCCTGCAGTCGCTACGTCTTGCGATGCGATTCAGGTAGTCGCTACACCTGACTCAGCTATTCAGCTTGACTCCGGCGACATGTCACCTTCTAACCAACCTGACTTCAGGGTTCCACTGACATCTGCCCAGTCTGATGGTCCTGTGCAAGATGACCAGTTCCCCTTTAAGGGTCTAGGGGACCCTCCTCAGATTCCTGTTGATCCTCTCATGCCCTTGCTTATTCCTAGAGAGCCTTTGGTCCTCAATAGATCTTCTTGTCATCTCCCTACCTCGTTTTCGGTCTCTGAGGATAATTTTAAGTACGAGGTTAGACAAGTTCTGGATTCTCGGCTCTGCAGAGGCATTCTTCAGTACCTTGTGCATTGGAGAGGTTTTGGTCCTGAGGAGGCGTCTTGGATCGCTGCATCTGATGTCACTGCACCTCATCTGTTGAGAAGGTTTCATCAGAGATTTCCCTTTAAGCCTGGGTCCAGGCGGGGGAGGGCCCATAAGAGGGAGGGTACTGTCATGGATATGCATTAATGTCTGTCTGCCATCTTACCTTCCTCCTCATGTGTTCATCTAGAGACCAGACCTCCTTCACCTGGCTTCCTTTATAATCTCCTCCCAGCCTGACTCCACCCCAGGCCCTATCACTGAACACTATATTAACCTGTGCACTGCAAGCCTGCTTTGCTGATCAACGTGTTTGTTAGGCATTGTGTGTTTGGGTTCCTGCCTGCCGTGTGCTACGTCTGTCTCTCTGTTACGTTATTGGCTTGTCCCTGACCATCCCTGTCTGCTCGTGACCCTTGACCTTCGGCTCGTTCTTCGTTATCCTTGTCTGCTTGTGGCCCCTGACCTTCGGCTTGTTATTCGGTTCTCTCTATCGTGTGCTGCTGCTTCCCCTTATCCTACGGGGCGTGAGCTAGGAAACTCCAGGGGCCGCGACCTGGTCCCAGCCTGCAGCGTAACATCCTCACCACTAGAGGCCCTGGAGAAGACCAGCTGGGTCTTAGACTCCGCGCCCTGGGGAATCTTGGCTCTCGCTTCCGTTGGGATCCCGGTTGTGCTCCTCTGGTCCCGCTTTCCACAACCACCCAGTTTCCTATCCACAGAAGCCAGCCATAGGGTTCACTACCTCGCGGTGCACTCCTGTCCCCCTACGGTGTGCATCTGTCACCTGGCCACAGGTGACCCTGACAATAATAAGAGATACACAAATACATTCACAAATATTATAAAATATTCTTGATTTGTATATGGCCTTGGGTAATACTCAAATGCTGCTTCAAAAATATTGTGATAACATAAAGTAACCTCAATGTATAAAAAATACAGAGAATACAGAACAGATATTTAGACAGTATACATATCCAGCATAAGGTATTTAACCAGAGGTCCAATGTAAGAAAAACATGGTCTGACTTGCTCTACATGTTTCGCGTACAACAACGCTTCTTCAGGTGCATAATATATAGGTCGTGTTGAAAATTGTAGCACTGACCTAGATGTCAAAGACGATTGGCAGTGTTGTCTAAAACAAATAGCCAATTGGTATGGTAATCAAAATATTTAGATAACAGCAAGAGTTTAAGCTGAAACACAGTCTGCTGGTAAGCAGCGAGAGGGAGTGAGATCCAGGCATGTACAGTTACGGACGCCAAAGAAAAATAAACTAGCATCAAGCAAGACTAGTACATGGCTTGGGCAGAGGGTAGTGCACACAGGAGAGGTGGAGATCCAGGCTGTTACTACACACCGTGTCCAGATTTTCAAGCCTGGTCACGCTACCTATTGCCCTCTGGTGGCTATACTGTGGACAGACTACCCTCTGCCCAAGCCATGTACTAGTCTTGCTTGATGCTAGTTTCTTTTTTCCTTGGCGTCCGTAACTGTACATGCCTGGATCTCACTCCCTCTCACTGCTTACCAGCAGACTGTGTTTCAGCCTAAACTCTTGCTGTTATCTAAATATGTTGATTACCATACCAATTGGCTATTTGTTTTAGACAACACTGCCAATAGTTTTTGACATCTAGGTCAGTGCTACAATTTTCAACACGACCTATATATTATGCTCCTGAAGAAGCGTTGTTGTATGCGAAACATGTAGAGCAAGTCAGACCATGTTTCTCTTACATTGGACCTCAGGTTAAATACCCTATGCTGGATATGTATACTGTCTAAATATCTGTTCTGTATTCTCTGTAAGTGGAACCCTGCCGCAAATTAAAAAAAAAAATGCGTGCGGTTCCCCCAAATATCCATACCAGGCCCTTCAGATCTGGGTTTCTTCCTCCATCTTCCTCTTCATCTTCATCTTCCTTCTTCCTTCGGTGTTCTCGTCCACATCTTGCTCCGGCTTCTTGTTCCCCTTCTTCTTTCTTCGGCCGCTCCGTTTGAATTGGAGGTTCCCGCTGTGTGATGCTTCAGTTCTTCAGTTCACCTCTTGGTCCGCTGGCACTCGGTGGCCCCGCCCCCCTCTGACACCACGGGGAAAGTCCCCATGAAATCCATGTGCGTCAGAGGGGGGCGGGGTCACCAGGTGGCAGCGAACCAAGAGGAGAATTGAAGAACTGAAGCATCACACAGCGGGAACCTCCAATTCAAACGGAGCGGCCAAAGAAAGAAGAAGGGGAACAAGAAGCCGGAGCAAGATGCGGACGAGAACACCGAAGGAAGAAGGAAGATGAAGATGAAGAGGAAGAGGAAGAGGAAGATGGAGGAAGAAACCCGAATGGAGAAAACAAGAAGATGGAAGAAAGGAGAAGACATTAATAAAGGAATTTTCAAAAACCGGCTATTGTCATTTTTACATTTTTTGACACTTTCTTCGTGAAATGGTAGGGGTACAATGTACCCCTTACCAATTCACATAAGGGGGCGGGATCTGGGGGTCCCCTTTGTTAAAGGGGTCTTCCAGATTCCGATAAGCCCCCCGCCCGCAGACCCCCACAACCACCGGGCAAGGGTTGTGGGGATGAGGCCCTTGTCCCCATCAACATGGGGACATCCTACCCATGTTGAGGGCATGTGGCCTGGTACGGTTCAGGAGGGGGGCGCTCTCTCGTCCCCCCTCTTTTCCTGCGGCCTGCCAGGTTGCGTGCTCAGATAAAGGGTCTGGTCTGGATTTTTGGGGGTACTCCGCCATTTTTTTTTTATTTGGGGTGGAGTTCCCCTTAAAATCCATACCAGATCTGAAGGGCCTGGTATGGATACTTGGGGGAACCGCACGCATTTTAAAAAAAATTTGCGGCAGGGTTCCCCTTAATATCCATTCCAGACCTGAAGGGCCTGGTAATTGAATTTGGGGGGACCCCCACGCTTTTTTTTTTTATCAATGACTTTTCTATGTATTGCCGGGAGCCGACAATTCATTAATAGCTGCGAGTGAATTTTAAATTACTTTTTTTCCTTCAGAAATGACACTTTGTGCAGGGACAGTTCTAAGCACGGGAAACAAGCGCTGCTTTACATGCATATTGCCGAACACCAGGCCCGAACCTGAACATACAGTCAATTGTTCGGGTTCGGGTCCGGGACCCCAAAACCCAAAAGTTCGGTACGGACCCGTACTTTACAGTTCGGGTCCGCTCAACCCTACTTATTATCCTTTTTCTACTAATAAAATATCCCTAGTTTTTTACCTGACTTACCTGTGTGCCGCCAAAAGTCAGTTTTCTTAGCTTACTTAGCATATTCTCTTTATCACACTGTGAGGTCTCACACCCAAGTGTTACTAAGAGCATCCCTAGGGCGACCAATCCCAGGGGACACAGATACTGCAGACTCTGCTTTCCTAGCCCATGGCCAGACAAGGTAGATCTGTTCAAACCAGAAGGAACTGGGCCCATCCAGTTTTCCTGGGGGAATTACTCCCATGCCCCGACAGCCTGCAGTCTCCCTGGTTTCTGTTCCAGCCGGTACTAGCCTTCAGAGCTCCCATCATGTGCATAGCATTAAGGGTTGCAGGGGTCAAAATTGCAACTCCGCCCCTAGATCCAGGGGGCCCCAACCGCCTCCCTGTCATATTATTATAGCCTCCACAAAGTCCAGCTCCGATCTGCCCTAGGGCCCCACATCCACGCTCTAGTACTGGGCTTCTACTTTGCCTTCCACAGTCCAAACCCCTCCAATCTCATTGGCTGGGGAGAAGCTGTGAAGCATTTCCTGCATGGAGAGGAGCACGAGGTGAGAACAGCCCAGGGTGGGGAAGTGTCTGTGCTGTGTGCTTGCAACATGGAATGGTAACTGTGCTTAGCGAGGCAAGAGTAGGAGAGTGCTGTCCTATAGCCACAATGGGACTGATGTCACTGGTGAGGTAAGACACCGCTCAGTCTCTCCTAGTCACCAGCTGGGATTCTCTGTACACCCCCACCCAGGGATGTCAGCTTACCCCACTTCCCTGACAACTGTGGAAAAGACACACACCTCCGGGAGGTGACCTTCCCCCAACACCTGCCAACACTGACAGAGAAACCTTCAGAAATTGCTAAAACAAATCCCTCAACACCTCCTCAGGGGGCCCCTGAAGGGCTGCAGACTCCAGATTTTGGGTCACATGGCTTTGCCCTCCCTGATCTAAGTTGCACCCCCCCCAAAAGCCCTCTGACCACACCCACTGCCCTGGATGCTATGCCCGGCTGCTGAGCTCTTTTCCCATTACAGCACTCTGTACTGTTCCTCCTCTGCAGGACTGAAATCACATTCCTTTACAACACAGACAGTTAGCCATGATCTGCACAGGGTGTATCTGCCTACTGCAACTACACTGCCGTTCTGACCAGAGAATTTCACAGATCGGAAGGGCAACTTAAATGTCAGAAACACCCTGTGAAGACTGACAGACTGTGTGTAAAGGAATGTGATTTCAGCCCTGTGTAGTGTGGGAGCTGTATACAGTGCTGGGATGGGAAAGGAGCTCTGCCAAGTGACCTACCAGGGGTCCCTGTCCTCTGATTCTCCAGCGGTGATCCCTGTCCTCTGATTCTCCAGCAGTAATCCCTGTCCTCTGATGTAAAAAGGAACTCTGGGAACTCAAAACACTTAAACCACTTTGAGTATCCTGGCATGCGGTGGATGTATCTGCACGCACGGTGGAAGTGGTGGGTGGTAATGGGGGGGGGGGCAGGTCAACTTTTGCATTGGGGCCCACAAGCTTCAAGCTATGCCTCTGGCTCCCATCACACCAGCAGGGATACCATAATGGTGGCCAGTCCAGCTGCCGGATAGTCAGAGTGACAGCATAGCACCCCTACCGCTCACTGAAACGAACAGATACTACACTTAATTTTAGCCAAAAAGCCAAGAAGAGATATTAGGCAAAGGTCAGGGGTATTGTAGCACAACACTAAAAAATGTAACATAGAGTTCCTCCTAACTCATAAACACACTGCGATTGTGTAGCCAATGGAAGCAACTCTGAGACAGCATTATGAAGTTCCACATATAATGTGCTTAAAACTTTTGGAACATTCAATTCCCCGCAGGCAGTTCCATTATCATTTCAAATTCCTTATTTTTTCTATAATTCTGTCATTTTTCAGGCTCATTAAGTAAAATGACAGCTGAGCGATAACAGATAAACTAGGCCATTTTCATTAATGTTCATAACAAAGTCTGTAGAATTATGATAACGAAGCAAATTCATTAGCAACAGTTGCTCTAATTTGGTTTGTCAGATATCATCTTCTTGTGGCACTTAAAATACCGACAGGCTGAGTGTAAAAACACAGATATACATTACTTCCATTATCTCTAAATGTTTAGTACGTCCAAAATCTGAACAGAAGTGCCCAGACAGGATAATAAAGTCAGAGGAAATCAAGTGATATCTTCATGTATTGTCCTTCTTTCTCCATGTGTTCACATTCAAAAAATAGTTTAATACTGAACTCCAACCAGCAATAAAAAACACTAGTTAACTCAGGTAAATAATCTTTTAAAAAAATCATTAAAGCCCAACCCCAGGATTTTTCTTAATCTATTTAAATGGTGCATTGTGCATCAATCACCATACTCCTCAGTCTTTATTCCAGACAACCTCTTCCTAAGCTTCCTAAGCAATCCTGCAGTGTAATAGATTAAAGCAGCCTTCAAATTTTCTACTCGCCTACTCGCACTTTGCGAGTGGAAAATGAGGGCTGGTGAGCGTGGGCTGCCTGGGAGCGGAGGGCGAGCACTGCCGGCAGGCAGGGTAGAATGGGAGCCGTTCTCCCAGCGATCACCCCGGGGAAGAGAGAGGAGAGCAGGCGGGCGGATCATAAGCATGTCAAGAAACATTGCTGTAACAGCTTTCATTAGAATTGATGAGTGTTCTCCGCACTTGCTGTCACACACAGCCCCGCCTCCTGGTCCGGGTACTTTGATAGACAGATCACCCGTCCAATGCCGGGATGTGTGACGTGTATCAAAGTACCTGGGCCAGGAGGCGGGGCTGTATGTGGCAGAGAGGGGCAGGAACACTTGGCAATTCAAATGAAAGCTGTTACAGTGATGTTCCCCGGTGCACTAATGATCTGGCCGGCAATCCTCTTCCTCTCCTCTCTCTTCCCCTACACAGGTAGGATGGGCACAGGTAGGCTGCATTTTTGGGCACAGGTGAAGTGGTATTGATGGACACAGGTAGGTTGCATTGTTGGGCACAGGTGAAGCGGCATTGATTGACACAGGTAGGCTGCATTGTTGGGCAAAGGTGAAGCGGCATTGATGAACATAGGTAGGCTGCATTGTTGGGCACAGGTGAAGCGTCATTGTTGGGCACAGGTAGGCTGCATTGTTGGGCATAGGGGAAGGGGCATTGATGGACACAGGTAGGCTACATTGTTGGGCACAGGTGAGGCTGCATTGATAAGCACAGGTGAGGCTGAACTGATAGGCACTGATAAAGTTGTTGTTAATATTTATTTTTGTACCTTAATTGTACATAAAACATTTAAGTGTAATTTCATGAGATAATTTATGAGGGTGTGTTTAGGGGTGGAATTAGGGGCGGGGCAGGGTAGGGCTTTGATAGGGCAACTGGTGGCGAGTAACCCTTAAGGCCTGACTAGTAGTTTATAACTTGAAATTGAGCCCTGGATTAAGTGCACAGTTTCCCCCGTGACCGGGATCGACGATCCATCATCTCGATTTACCTGTCGATCGCTAGAAGCTGACAGGTAGATCATGAACAGGGCTGTGAGAGTTCTTAGATCCTGGGTTAGCCCTGCCAGAGGGGTCCCCTCTCTGTGCAGCCTGCTGAGGTGCTGTGTGGAGATCATTGAGGTCCCAGCCATAGTCTAGGCTGGGGGCCTATTCCCTAAAATCTGGGGCTTCTGCTTATGGTCTGGAGAGGAACTCTGGAGAATACCCGGTGGAGGCAGGGCCGGCCCTACCATGGGACCCGATGGGACCATGGTCCCAGGCGGCACTTTAAGAGGGGCGGCAACAGGGGCGCACTGCCTGAGGACCTGGGTTTCCCTCCATCTAGTGTGCAGTGTCATACTTGTACTGCATCGCCGGCGCTGCTGTCACTGGCCGCAGTGGCAAGACCCACTTCAATGGTCTCTCCAGCGGCCCCTGCTTCACTGCCCAAACTGGTTGCTAGCCGCGGACCGCTTTGTGTCTAGCAACCAGTGACGTAAGGAGAGAGAGGCCCATCATTCATTGCAGTGAGTATTTCACTTCCTCCTCCTCCGCTAGCTCCACCCACCTCCTCCCTGTATGTAACAGCATGAGATCGGAGCGGCTGTGTGTGTGGAGAGAGCTGCGGGCTCTTCTCCCCCCTCCTTCTCCTCCTCATGCTGCTGTTCCTAGGACAGCCACCGCTATGTTTCTTCCCCCTTTTTCTCCCATTGGCCAGGGAAAACAACTAAAAGGAGAAAAGAGGATTATGGGATGTGTAGTGCAAATGGCTGGCCCATTGCAATTCTAGGGGGGAAACTGCTGCCCCCAGCATGCCCATCTGAAGGGGAGGGAGAGAGAGCCAGGCTGAGTGACAGGCTGCATCTGGTGACAGGCATCAGTGACAAGTGACAGGCTGCATCTGGTGACAGACATCGGTGACAAGTGACAGTCTGCATCTGGTGACAGACATTGGTGACAAGTGACAGGCTGCATCTGGTGACAGACATTGGTGACAAGTGACAGTCTGCATCTGGTGACAGGCATCAGTGACAAGTGACAGGCTGCATCTGGTGACAGACATTGGTGACAAGTGACACGCTGCATCTGGTGACAGACATTGGTGACAAGTGACAGGCTGCATCTGGTGACAGACATCGGTGACAAGTGACAGGCTGCATCTGGTGACAGGCAATGGTGACAAGTGACAGGCTGCATCTGGTGACAGTCAATAGTGACAAGTGACAGGCTGCATCTGGTGACAGTCAATGGTGACAAGTGACAGGCTGCATCTGGTGACAGGCATTGGTGACAAGTGACACGCTGCATCTGGTGACAGACATTGGTGACAAGTGACAGGCTGCATCTGGTGACAGGCATTGGTGACAAGTGACACGCTGCATCTGGTGACAGACATTGGTGACAAGTGACAGGCTGCATCTGGTGACAGGCATCGGTGACAAGTGACAGACTGCATCTGTTGACAGGCAATGGTAACAAGTGACAGGCTGCATCTGGTGACAGGCAATGGTGACAAGTGACAGGCTGCATCTGTTGACAGGCATCAGTGACAAGTGACAGGCTGCATCTGGTGACAGGCAATGGTGACAAGTGACAGGCTGCATCTGGTGACAGGCAATGGTGACAAGTGACAGGCTGCATCTGTTGACAGGCATCAGTGACAAGTGACAGGCTGCATCTGGTGACAGGCAATGGTGACAAGTGACAGGCTGCATCTGGTGACAGGCAATGGTGACAAGTGACAGGCTGCATCTGTTGACAGGCATCAGTGACAATTGACAGGCTGCATCTGGTGACAGGCAATGGTGACAAGTGACAGGCTGCATCTGGTGACAGGCAATGGTGACAAGTGACAGGCTGCATCTGGTGACAGGCAATGGTGACAAGTGACATGCTGCATCTGGTGACAGGCAATGGTGACAAGTGACAGGCTGCATCTGGTGACAGGCAATGGTGACAAGTGACAGGCTGCATCTGGTGACAGGCAATGGTGACAAGTGACAGGCTGCATCTGGTGACAGGCAATGGTGACAAGTGACAGGCTGCATCTGGTGACAGGCATCGGTGACAAGTGACAGGCTGCATCTGGTGACAGGCAATGGTGACAAGTGACAGGCTGCATCTGTTGACAGGCATCAGTGACAAGTGACAGGCTGCATCTGGTGACAGGCTGCATCTGGTGACAGGCATTGGTGACAAGTGACAGTCTGCATGTGGTGACAGGCAATGGTGACAAGTGACAGGCTGCATCTGGTGACAGACATCAGTGACAAGTGACAGGCTGCATCTGGTGACAGGCTGCATCTGGTGACAGGCATTGGTGACAAGTGACAGTCTGCATCTGGTGACAGGCATTGGTGACAAGTGACAGGCTGCATCTGGTGACAGGCATTAGTGACAAGTGACAGTCTGCAGCTGGTGACAGGCATTGGTGACAAGTGACAGGCTGCACCTGGTGACAGGCATTAGTGACAAGTGACAGTCTGCATCTGGTGACAGGCATCAGTGACAAGTGACAGGCTGCATCTGGTGACAGGCTGCATCTGGTGACAGGCATTGGTGACAAGTGACAGTCTGCATCTGGTGACAGGCATTGGTGACAAGTGACAGGCTGCACCTGGTGACAGGCATTGGTGACAAGTGACAGGCTGCATCTGGTGACAGGCATTGGTGACAAGTGACTGGCTGCATCTGGTGACAGGCATTGGTGACAAGTGACAGGCTGCATGTTGTGGAAGGCTATGGGTGGCAAGTGGCACAGCTGCATCTGGTGGCAGGCAACGGTGGCAAGCAATAAGCTACATCTGGTGGCAAGCAATGGTGGCAAATGACCAGCTCAGGGCTTCCACTGATTCCGCATTATGGTGAGTTAAACTATTTCATTATATATTACAATGTAGTAATAGAAATAATGTGATTTGATCATCCTGACACCATATCAATCATAATGTTAGGATGATTTAAGTGCTAACACCAGCCATTCGCCCGACAAATCACCCGCTGCCAAATTCCCTGTCAGCGAGACTCCACCCCCCCATCTTTTTTTGGGAAGGAAGGGCGGTATCCCTGAATGGCAGTTTGGAAATGTGGTCAATGCAGCGCTGTTGCATGCAGCATGTTGCATCACTGAGCTGGGATCAGAGCGTAGCTGGTCGGTGGCAGTGGAGAGAAAGGGGGGAGCTTTCGTGGTGCTACACAATACTCTTTGCAGGAAGGAGCTAGGGTGACCACATTTTTAAACTACTATTCACGGACACCCCCCCTTCCCAAACATCAGCTTGTTCTGTAACGAATCACAGCACAGTGATTGGACACAAGAGGTGGGATTTATGATTTCTCCAATCACATGCAGGGAGCGGGGATTGTGCTCCTCCAGGCATTCCCGGCCAGGACAAGTACTGTCAGTGAGTAAAGCGGTGATTTTTTTTGGGGGGATCAGATTGGCCTGGGGGGTGGCTGTGTCAGTTTCATTCCGGGACACTGTATTGTCCTGGAATGAATGTGCCCGGGACAGACCTGCAAAATGCGTGGTCACCCTAGAAGGGGCATGTCTCTTTGCTGAATATATGGGATGTCTCTTGCTGAATATATTGGGCTGTCTCTTTGCTTTATGGAAACGTCTCTTTGCTGGATGGGCATAGGATTTTTTTTTGGGGGGGGGCAGCATTTCATTCTTGGGCCCAGGCAGCACAATGTCTTGGGCCAGCCCTGGGTGGAGGCTGGACGAAAAAGGGGCCAGTGGTTGGTCGTACCGTGAATCTACATCTCCCTCACTAAGAAGTGCCCAGTGGATGTCAGAAAGTGGCAGCTGATGATCCTGAGGCTTGTGAGTACTGACCTAAGTCCTGTCCTCTAGAGACTGTATGCAGCTACTAGTTCTACACATAGACAAATCTAAGTATTTCATCTAGCAAGTAGAGACTTTGTGGAAGTTCTCTGCGTATAGTGAGAATAGTCCTCAGTTACTTCAGTTCCTTTAGTGTATCCAAGTTTTACTTAGCAATAAAAGTACAAAAGATAAGCCCGTTTTATTGAGCCAGTGAGAGGGGAGAAAATACTAGACATGTGCATTCGTTTTTGTCCGAATGCATTTTCGTCCGAATTTCAGGTATTTTCGTTATCGTTTTAACAAACGAAAACGAAAGCACAGAATCCGAAAACCGAAAGATCCAACATAAACAAATGCTTTATTTTCGTTTTCGTTGTGACAACAGTTCGATATAGATAGGAGATTCGACGTGACGCTGACAATAACAATCTGTGTCTATCGAACCTGTGGTCGAATGTGCCTAACCTTAACTCTATTAGTCCAAGATTATTCTACATAGGAGAGAAAAGATTCGACATTATAGAGAGAAAAGATTCGACATAGAGAAAAAAAATTGCTGCTGGAATTGGGTGGGGGAAGTAAAATAAAAATAATGATGATGATGAATGTTATTGGCTGATTGTAACCAAAGAGGAGGAGCAGTAAAATAGCTAGAACTAACTTGACAATTCAACATGAACGACGAAGATTCGACAAAGCATTGAAAAACATACAAACGTCGAATCTGTCATTGAAGGCTTATGGTGTCTGTTGAAAGTTAGAAGATTCGACGGTGCAGCTAAACTGTACGACGCTGCAATCGTACATTTCCGGTCAAATGCATCCGCCCATAGGCTATAGAAGAATTCTAATGTTGTTTGACTAGTAATAGTAATTAATAAATATAATTATTACTAGTCATACAACATTAGAATTCTACTATAGCTTGTAGGCGGAACATTCGACCGGAAATGTATGATTGCAGCGTCGTACAGTTTCACTGCTCCGTCGAATCTTCTTTGAACATTCGACAGACACCATAAGCCTTCAATGACAGATTCGACCTTAATTAATTCAGATTTTCGGACGAATGCATTTTCTAATGAAAAACAAAATAAATAAAAACGAATTTCGGGAGTAACTAAATACATTTATTTTTCGTACGAAAACTAAATTCCGAAACGAAATATTTCAGTGTGCACATGTCTAGAAAATACTGCCTTGCTGTGTGTGTATTAAGTGGGGAAAGAGGACAGCTCAAAACCAATGGCTCTTTCGGGTTTCCTCTACACTTAGGTAACCAAGATGAAGAGAGGGGGTATTCTGTAGTCTTGTCCTACAGTGACAACACTGCTTCTCTATAGATACTGCAGTAAATACTGTCACCTTAGAATAGGAAGTATATTATTGGCACGATTTACAGGTTAACCACTTTAGGTCCGCCCTATAGGAGTTTTACTGCTACAGGGTGGCAACTGTACTGTGATCCTACACTTCCAGGTAGGAGGCGTGCATGCGGCTGCCACCGGTTCGCTTCTTTTGTCATTATACACAGCAGAAGCCGATAGGTGGGTGTCAGGTACTCGATGTCCACCTGCACCCGCCGATCGTTAGGCAGAGAGACAGAATCGCAATCTGCCTATGTAAACAAGCCGTTCTGACAGGGGGGAAGAGATGGGGTTTGTGTCCCTGCAAAGCAGGGAATAAATTATATCTCTTCCCCTAGTAAAAGCACCTCACACAGTATAGTAAAACACTGGTTAGGCACGCATTTAGTACAGTGACAGTGTACATTTTTAGCACTGATCACTGTATTAGTGTCGCTGGTTCCCAAAAAGTGTCAAAAGTGTCAGTTAGTGTAAGAGTGTCCATCGCAATATCGCAACCCCGCTATAATTTGCTGATCACTGCCATTACTAGTTAAAATAAATATCCCATAGTTTGTAGATGCTAGAACTTTTGCACAAATGAATATATGCTTATTGGGATTTCTTTACCAAACAATATGTATCAGAATACATATTGACCTAAATATATGAAGAAATTAAAAAAAAAATTCAATTTTTTTTATTGGATGTGTTTTCAAAATTGTCTGTCTTTTTTTGTTTATAGTGCAAAAAAAAAAAAAAACGCAGAGGTAAATCTGTCAGAGATCAATTGGGTAAAAGTATAGGGAAAAAAGAAAGTCTGAAAAATCCCTTTACATGTAAGGATTGGTATTCTGTAATTTAACATTTTTGTTTAAAGGTTTAAATGCACTTTAAATTAACATTTTTTTATGGACTTACCGGTATCTGTTATTTCCTTTAGTTAGTTAAACTTCCCAACATCTGCATATTTTTTATTAATTTTTTTGCAAATCAGAACCGCTTTGTTTGGAATGTATATATTTATTAGAACTTAATTCCAAGAAACAGCCTGTGCCTTTGTGCCATTTGTATATACTAATCAGTATTAGCTTCAGCACGCTGGCTCATAACGATGAACATTTGTTGGAAAATAGAGACAACTTTGCCCTAACCTCTTAAGTGCTGGGGAAAATTAGTTGGCACTCACTTCCAAAATGAGGAATTAAAAGTCACTTACAGACCAAGCTGAGCTGGTCTGTGTAATTTATACTCCTTTGATTAAAGAAATTAATTACACAAAGTCGAAATTGGAACTTTGTAGCGGCACCACTATTCAATTATCCTCAGAAAATAATTTTCAAATGTTAGACTAATGTGTTTTATGGACGTACAAAAATAAAATTAAAGGAATCATCACAGTTATTACAGGCTCCTAATTTTCAATTTATTTAAGAATTGAAATTACAAGAGATTAATTTGCTAAATAACCTAATTATGATTGACATGTAGTTAGTGTTCTTTTTACTGTAACAACTGGTCTGAAAGTGATTTTTTTTTCTCCAAATGTTTAATAATGTATAATATCAAACTGTGGCTTTTTAATGATAATATTAAGTGAATAATTATCCAGGAAAAGAAGATATTTGAGCACATTCAGATTACGAGTTTTCCAGATTACTTTCTTTTGAGAAGCAGTGTTAGTGTTTAGTGTTTTATTTTCCATAAAGTAAAATTGATACCTGTAGCTAAGGGTAGATAATAAATAAATCATGATTTATATCTTCTAGATCAATCAGGGGACAGTTTTATGGTTGTATTGCTCTGGATTGGAACTTCTGAACAAAAGAGAAATAATTCTCCTGCGTGTGAACCTGTGACATGGTTTACGTAGATAAAGGTATTGAATATTGTATATCTAAAACATAATGATTATAATCCAGTTATTAGCGATATTAGCCAACGGTCATACATAGAAACTCATCTAACCATGAAAAGAAGAACACTTGGGATTTTTGACTGAAGCTAAAAAAATAGGCAACTGTTTGTACAGCTGTGTTCTGAAGTTGCCTCCAAGCATTAGATGGCAACTGGAACTACGGTCCTCTCAAATGACATTGACTTTTGCATCAGATGACCTTGCATTTTGGTGCTGTCTTAGCGGAACACTACTGATTGGCTGAATAATCTAACGCCTTTGGTTACCTGTATCCCAAGCATCCCTTGGCCTGGATCATACAGATGTCCACAGACATACTGTATGAATGTTTCCTCATTCTAATGTAAAATGGCTGGACTGGGTGGACCATCTTTAATGTCTGAAGGCAAATTCTCATAAGTGTTTGTGTCAACAGGCTTTTGGTTGCGGGATTTGAATTTCCATATAAGTCTTTGGGAGGAAAAACCCACTTGAAGCAGGTCAGAATAAGATCAACTGCAGGTCAAATGCACCTGAATCTCAAATGTGTTTCAAAACTCATGTCAGATTGATGCCATCAACACAAGTCCAATATCTTTCGATACAAGCACTAATAGATTCCTTGTATAACACCAAAACTCAGACTGAAGTAAAAAACGTAAGTGTCCAATAATATTAGGGGCTGTAATAAGTGGCAGGATACCGGTTCACACAGGGGCAGCACGACTTTGGGGAGGCGATCTCAAGACGACTTCAGGGGCGACTTGCAAAATGACTTCTGTATTGAAGTCAATGCAAGTCACCCCGACTCGCTCCCAAAGTCATACAAGAACCTTTTTCTAAGTCGGAGCGACTTCAGTCGCTCCTATTAGAACGATTCCATTGAACAGAGCGGAGCGCCACTTGTCAGGCGGCTGAGTCACCTGACGAGTCGCCTCTGTGTGAACCGGCTCTAAAGATTACTTCCTATTTGGTTATTAATAAACAGGATTATCTAAACAAGTCTCTGGAACGCAAACTTCCTATGAAAACTTGCCAATGCCACAATTATAAAGAATTTACGACCGAAATTTAAGTGTAATTTCACTTTTAGGAAGATTTTCTGTCGTTTTTCTGGAGAGGCCCCCTGACACCGGCAACTATATTGGGAGGACCTTCACCATTTACAACTAGAGAAGCTCTGGCATGCACTATTCATTGGATGCAGATTTGTATAAGGGGATTTTTGGAAAATCTTTCTAAAGGTGAACTTACACTTAAATCAGTGGCGGCTGGTGCTCAAAATTTTTGGGGGGGCGCAAACAAACTGAAAAAAAAACATCAATTGCCGCCACTGTGCCCATTAAACGCAGCCACTGTGCCCAAACACCACCAGTTTGCCCCCTCAAATGCAGCCAGTTTCCCTCCAAATACAGACAGTTTCCCCCCAAAATGCAGCCAGTTTCCCCCAAATGCAGCCAGTTTCCCCCAAATGCAGCCAGTTTGTCCCCAAATGCAGCCAGTTTCCCCCCAAATAGAGCCAGTTTCCCCCCAAATACAGCCAGTTTGTCCCCAAATGCAGCCAGTTTCCCCCAAAATACAGCCAGTTTGTCCCCAAAATGCAGCCAGTTTCCCCCCAAATGCAGCCACTTTGTCCCCAAATGCAGCCAGTTTCCCCCAAATGCAGCCAGTTTGTCCCCAAATGCAGCCAGTTTGTCCCCAAATGCAGCCAGTTTGTCCCCAAATGCAGCCAGTTTATCTGCAAATGCAGCCAGTTTGTCCCCAAATACAGCCATTTTGTCCCCATATACAGCCAGTTTGTACCCATATACAGCCAGTTTGTACCCATATACAGCCAGTTTGTCCCCATATACAGCCAGTTTGTCCCCAAATGCAGCCAGTTTGTCCCCAAATGCAGCCAGTTTGTCCCCAAATACAGCCAGTTTGTCCCCATATACAGCCAGTTTGTCCCCATATACAGCCAGTTTGCCCCCATATACAGCCAGTTTGTCCCCATATACAGCCAGTTTGTCCCCATATACAGCCAGTTTGTCCCCAAATGAAGACAGTTTCCCCCCAAATACAGCCAGTTTGTCCCCAAATGCAGCCAGTCTCCCCCATATACAGCCAGTTAGTCCCCAAATACAGCCAGTTTGTCCCCAAATGAAGCCAGTTTCCCCCCAGCCCTGCACTTACCTTCCTCAGGTCAGCGCCGTCCTTCTTCCGTCCTCGATGTCTTCTCCCACCCTCGATGTCGCTTCAGCCAATCAGGTTACCGGTAGCCAGACCCGGTCAACCTGATTGGCTGAAACGCCTGTCAGTGTTAACCAGGGAACGCACCCCCCGTGCGTTCTCTGGTTAGCTATTTGGAAGCCGATTACAGCCCTCAGGCTGTAATAGGGAAGCCTATCAGAGCCGCTGGCTCTGATAGGCACTTCCAAACACCAACCAGCCGCTGTTATTCAGATGGCCGGCGCTCAACAGGGGGCCGGCCATCTGAATAGTGGATGGCAGCAGCGGCGACAATACATAGGTTCGTGCAATGCATGAACCTATGTATTGTTGTGGTGAGTGACGGGCGCAGGAGCGAGAGGGGGCGGTGCTCCTGCGCCCACTATGGACGCACGGCCACTGACTTAAATACCTTTATATGATACACACTAGTAAGTACAATTCTCAATATTATGCCAAATAGACTGCATAGGTCTTCATGTACAGTGCCTTGCAAAAGTATTCACCCCCCTTGGCATTTTTTGTGTTTTGTTGCCTCACAACCTGGAATTAACATGGATTGTTTGAGGATTTGCATCATTTAATTTACAGAACATGCACACAACTTTGAAGATTTTTTTTTTTATTATTGTGAAGCAAACAAAAAATAGTACAAAATAACAGAAAAAGTCAATGGGCATAACTATTCACCCCCCTAAAGTCAATACTTTGTAGAGCCACCTTTTGCGGCTGTCACAGCTCCAAGTCGATTTGGATAAGTCTCTATGAGCTTGCCACATCTTACCACTGGGATTTTTGCCCATTCCTCCTTGCAAAACTGCCCCAGCTCCTTCAAGTTGGATGGTTTGTGCTTGTGAACAGCAATCTTTAAGTCTGACCACAGATTTTCTATTGAATTGAGGTCTGGGCTTTGATTAGGCCGTTCCAACACATTTACATGTTTCCCCTTAAACCACTCAAGTGTTTCTTTAGCAGTGTGTTTGGCGTCATTGTTCTGCTGGAAGGTGAACCTCCGTCCTAGCCTCAAATCACACAAAGAGTGGTACAGGTTTTTCTCAAGAATATCCCTGTATTTAGCACCATCCATCTTTCCCTCAACTCTGACCAGTTTCCCAGTCCCGACTGCTGAAAAACATCCCCACAGGATGATGCTGCCACCACCATGTTTCACTGTGGGGATGGTGTTCTTTGGGTGATGTGATGTGTTGGGTTTGCGCCAGACATATAATTTTCTTTGATGGCCAAAAAGTTAAATTTTAGTCTCATCAGACCAGAACACCTTCCGCCATACATTTTGGGAGTCTCCCACATGCCTTTTCGCAAACTCAAAACGTTCCATTTTGTTTTTTGCTGAAAGTAATGGCTTTCTTCTTGCCACTCTGCCATAAAGCCTAAACTCTATGGAGCGTACGGCTTATTGTCATCCTATGTACAGAACTCCAGTCTCTGCTGTGGAACTCTGCAGCTCCTCCAGGGTTACCTTAGGTCTCTGTGCTGCCTCTCTGATTAATGCCCTCCTTGCCTGGTCTGTGAGTTTTGGTGTGCGGCCGTCTCTTGGCAGGCTTGCTGTTGTGCCATATTCTTTCCATTTGGTTATAATAGATTTGATGATATTCCTAGGGATCATCAAAGATTTGGATATTTTTTTATAACTTTTTTTAAATCAAATCATCTTTTTATTTATTTTTTACATACAAACAACAAAAACACCAAATACAACATACAACCCAAGCCCGCATTGAGAGGAGAAAAGAAAAAAAAAACACAAAAATAAATAAATAACAAAAAACACAGATTGCATCCCCCTTACCCCTAGCCCCCATGGTCTCCCCCCTCTCCCATCTCTACTCACCCATCACTCCTCCCCTCATACCTCCAAGATATCACACCACCTTCTCCATATTTTTTCAAATTTCCCTGGGCAACCTCTGCGTAAGAAAGTATACTTTTCTTTAATTACAGTTTCCCTTACTTGTATTTTCCACTCTGCTACAGTGGGTGGGTATGGTGATCTGGGCCGTTGGAACAGGACAGGCAAAACAAGCAATTGCATGGGGCCCCGAGCTGGCCTGGGGCCCCAGCCTAGGGTGCCTGCCTGCTGCCTGTCACTGTCCTGGATTTCTGCCCTGAGCCGATTCACGGATTGCGGCCATAGGAAAGGCCGCGGCTTCGGCCTAGCTCCGGAGCAGCGGAAGTGAGATGTGGGGAGATGTGGACATTACAGGGGGGAGATGATGTGGACATTACAGGGGGACGATGATGTGGACATTACAGGGGGGAGATGTGGATATTACAGTGGGGGAGATGATGTGGATATTACAGTGCAGAGTCCCCCTGTCCATCCCACTGTATCCCTGTCCATCCCACGGTCCCCCTGTCCATCCCACGGTCCCCCTGTCCATTCCACTGTCCATAAACAGTCCTAAACAGCATCTTAATGTTAATGTGAGTGTGTATGTATATGCAACAGCAGTATTTGCACTGTAAACCTTTTTTATTTATATAAAGTGTGGGTGAGCTTAAACTGTATCACCATGCTGTGGTTCCTGTAGGCTTTGTGTGAGTGCGGGGGGGGGGGGGGTTGGGGGCCCTCCATGTCCATTTTGCTTGGGGCCTCCAAATTCCTTCAAACGGCCCTGATGGTGATAACCACTTTTGTGCAATAAGCCTACGAGCCTGGAATAGACTTCTATTTATTGAAACTGTATAATCCTCTGGGATTCTTGATTCATCCAGTATACCCAGAAGACAACCGCCAGGCTCCATGAGCATCCCACTTCAAATACACTATTAATCATAGATGCCAACCCAGACCAATAGCAATGAAGTTTAGGGTATCTCCATAACATGTGTATTAGATTGGCCACTCTCTCTTTGCATCTAGGACATTGGTCTGTATCTCTACATTTCCATTTACATAATTTCTCTGGTGTGTAATGTGCCCTATGTAGGATAAATAATTGTGTTAAATTTTGTGTTGGAGATAGAGAGGCCTGAGGTATTACTGATATAACTTAACCCTGACTTGTACTTCTCAACAACATTGTCCCTTACTTGTTTGGAGAGTTCCTTGGTCTTCATGGCAGTGTTTGGTTAGTAGTGCCTCTTGCTTAGGTGTTGCAGCCTCTGGGGCCTTTCAAAAAGGTGTGTATATGTAATGATAGATCATGTGACACTTAGATTGCACACAGGTGGACATCGTTTCACTAATTATGTGACTTCTGAAGGTAATTGGTTGCACCAGAGCTTTTTATGGGCTTCATAACAAAGGGGATGAATACTTACGCACATGCCAATTATCATTTTTTTTATTTCTAAAAAATTGTTTTATGTATATATTTTTCAAATTTTACTTCACCAACTTAGACTATTGTGTTCTGATTCATCACATATAATTCAGATTAAAAAAACATTGAACTAAAGGCTGTGATGTAACAAAATAAGTAAAAAGTCAAGGGGGGTGAATACTTTTTCAAGGCTCTGTATGTCAGTAAAAACACCCTTTTTTTTAGGAACATTGATTGACAACAAGCTCTTGAAAAGATTTCAGTTTCCAACTCAGCCACTGTCAGGATGGTATGAGAAAATGACATGTATGTGTGCCAATGCACAAAACACAGGTAAATTCCAGACAGTTGTGTGTGCATGCACGTTTGCATGAACACGCTATTTTACATGGCCATGTGACATGCATGCTTAAAGCGAAACATCACCCAAAAGGGGAGGATCTGCTTGTCTACCTCCGCCCCCCTCCTCTTTAAGTTTTGGCACAGCATTTTTTTTTAGGGGGGAGTGGGTGCCTGGTTTTGACAAGTACCTGCTTCTGCTTTCAGTCAGATAGCAGCGTCTATTTGAGCAGAAGTTTGGCCCCCATTCCCCCGCAGCCTTCTGGGACATGTCACAGGTTCCAAAAAGCTGCAGGACCATTTACAAAGCACAGTGCAGCTCATGTATGCACAGTGGGAAGCTGGCTGTGAAGCTGCAAGCAGTCAAAGCAGGATTCCCAAAGAAAACGCAGGCGCCTGGACCCGAAGGTGACCAAAGAGCTGGCTCGGGTGATGACAGCACTGGATTCCTAGAGAGGTAAGTGCCCTATTATTAAAAGTCAGCAGCTACAGATGTATTAGAACTTATAGAACAGTTACAATGTATGTTACCCAAGCCGGGGTATGCCCAGTGGCTTTATTTTGTAACTCTTTTTTTTATTTTATTTTTCACAAAAAAAACTCAATAAAAAGAATTTTCAAAAAAAATAAATATATTATTTACAAATACTGTAGCTGCTGACTTGTAATTTCCTTATATCTGTTTTCCCTTTGCAGACTCAGCCTGACATGTCTTCACTCAACTTCTATTGGCCTCAGGTAGTTCCTGGCCATGGCTTGTCTCTGTTGATTCCGGGTTTGACTTTGGCTAGTTCCTTACTACAGCTTATCACTGATGATCTTTTGGTGTCTGCTGCCTTTTGGCCCCGGCTCTGCTACCCTGCCTGCTGTCACTCTCCTTGGCCTCTGACCACCACCTGTCCAGCCTGCTGTGTGTTTCAGTATCCTGGCCAGCTGCATTCCAGGCTGTCCCTTCCTTGGAACCTACCTGTTGGTGTGCATGAGCACCTCCCAATCCAGTATGCCTCTAGAAAGGTGCTTCCATGGACCAGACTCTTGACACCCTTCCTCTTTGGCTTTCTCTCGCCCTGTTCTCCACTCCAGAGGTGCCTTGACCAGAGGTGTAAGAGAAGCCCCCTTGTCATCTCGGCCTTCAGTCAGGTATTTGATACCCACACAAAAATTAAGAGGTGTCAACTTTTCTAATCAGCCAATTGGCAACAAGGGATTAATTTAATTTAACTTCTACTGTCAAAGAGAAAGTAAACCTGATGGGTTTTACTTCCTCTTTGTTCCCTGCAAAGTAAAAGCATTATGGGCTACTATGCATTGCATAGTAGCCCATTATGTGCCACTTACCTGCAGAAGAAGCCCGCAATGTCAGCAATGTTCCTTCTCTCTCATCGCGTCCATCTTCAACCCCTCTTCCTTCCAGGGCCGTGGACTCCGGCTCTGCTATTGGCCGGAGTCACGTGAAGTCACTCCGGTGGGAGCCGATGGTCACGGCACGGGCACTATAGAAACAGCACGGATCGTGCCCTTTCTGTAGTGCGCATGTGCCGATTATGTCGGCACCGTCTTCTATGGCAAATATCTCCTAAACCGTAGAGGTTTAGGAGATATTTCTAGTACCTACAGGTAAGCCTTATTATAGGCTTACCTGTAGGGAAAAGTGGTTGTACAGGGTGTACAACCACTTTAACTGTTGTTCACAAAATAACGTCCCAGACACCATAGTAGCTAAATGCTTTCTTCGAACCTCCCAGCAATGATTAGCTGAAAAGGAGAAGCACCTACACAGGGGACACTGCGCTTGTCCAGAAAATAACTGTCCTATTTATGGTGCCAAATGTACAGTATTTGATGCCTTGGGGCTTCAGCAGAGAACTTGTTATATGGCGAAGTTAAAATGTAATTTTTTTAATGAAGTTGATCTTAATAGGAAAATAATAAAATCAAGGCCAGCTAACTTCATCCAAATGACTGTGCTGTTTATGAACTGTAAAAGTCGACACTGCTTAATTTAAACATCTCACCCTGAGAGCCAACTTCCAACTCGTTCTACTTTTCCTTAACACATCATTTAAGTAAAAACAGTGGGGGACGCAGAACCTTCAGGATACATGGGGCGTCACACAAAATCCATTTTACAGTTAATTGAGGATGGAATAGGACCTATTTTTGGTTATTGCGCTGTACAGAAGTGGGAGGTATATGGATACATCTGTGTGAGCAGATGCTGAGAAAGTCGCCTGTAAAGACAGGAACAGGAGACGAAATTAAAAGCATCGTAATCAGGAAAATTGTAATATAGTGCTCTTTACATGGCAGGAACACAATGTTTTTGTTTTGTTATTCTTATTTTTCGTTCACCGGGGAAAAAATATAAAAGACATACATTATTTTGTTCAGTAGTAGCTTGTAAATGTAGCAAAGTCTTTTACCTCTCCCAGTCTAATGATAACCTTCAAGGCCAAAGACAGCTGACATCCTTCAATATGTAGTGGGCTGTGAGGCATTGTGGGTACAAAGATGGTGAAAGTCATTGGGCGCCAGACACTTCTTGGTTGCAAAAGAGGTTTTATTTCTTTAAACAGTCCTTTTTATATTTTGCAAGGGAAAGGGGGCTAGGGTCAGGACACCCTTGAGTAGTTACAATTTCAATTGGCAGACTCCGAGACTTCAATAGGAGGACAGCCGTACAGGGAAAGGCCCCAGCAAGGTGCCACTTCTGCACATGCAGTATTGCTGTCTCCTATGGCAACAGTATCTAACAGTTCCTAACACAAACTTCAACAGTTCTCTCAGCTTCACTACAATGTCCACTTGTAGCGTTTCAGCCCCTTAAGCTTCTAGTCTCTCACTGGACTCTCTGATTCACTGACTCTGAATCCCATGAGCTCCTTAAGGCTTTTGCGGTGTTATCTCCCTCAAGCATTACCCATGCTTCCCTGCTGGATCCTTAGCTTGGCACTCCAGATACCTTTCAAGCTTCACCCCTGCTAACTGGCTCAGTCCCTGGCTTGACACTAGTGATGAGCCGAACACCCCCGGGTTCGGTTCGCACCAGAACCCGCGAACGGACCGAAAGTTCGTACGAACATTAGAACCCTATTAAATACAATGGATGCGAACGTTCGAATTCTAAAGTGCTAATTATAACGACTATTATGCATGTTATTGTCCTAAAAAGGGTTTGGGAACCCGGGTTCTGCACCAGGGGACATGTATCAATGCAAAAAGAAGTTTTAAAAACGGTCGTTTTTCGGGAGCAGTCATTTTAATGATGCATAAAGTGAAAAAAAAAAAGTCAAATATTCCTTTAAATATCGTACCTGGGGGGTGTCTAAAGTATGCCTGTGAAGTGCCACGTGTTTCCCGTGTTTAGAACTGTCCCTGCACAAAATGACACTTCTAAAGGAAAAAAAAGCCATTTAAAACTGCTTGCGGCTTTAATGTAATGTCTGGTCCCGGTAATATGGATGAAAATCTTTAAGAAAAATGGCATAGCTACCCCATGACCCCCCCCCCACCCCAGCCCATTACCAGCCCCTTTGGGTCTTGTATGGATATTAAGGGGAACCCCGCACATAAAATAAAAAAGGCCCTATATACTCTGAACAGCCGTATACAGGCGGTGCATACAAGACAGGGACTGTAGGTTTGTTCTTATGTAGAATCTGTTTGTAATTTTGAACAGGTACATTGTTGAAGTGTAGCTCCAGCCCAAAAATCTATTTTTAAACTTTTTGGAAAACATAGGTAAGGGTTATCACCCCTGTAACATTTGTTTTGCTGTCTGTGCCCCTGTTCAGAACATTTCACCTCACTTTCCGTCCCAATGACAACTGTTTTTGAAATGTGGTGTTTTTCTTGAAACAAGGATTGCTGATAAAGCATCAGTACAGAGGAGACACCTTTCTCCCATATTTATTCTTACAGGAGAGAATTTTCCTTCCTAGTGGTAGATTTCCTCTCACTTCCTGTTGTCTTCTTGCGTTTGCAAGTAGGAGTCGTTTGTAAGTTGGATGTTTGAAAGTAGGGACCTGCCGTATATACTCTGCAGAAATAGGCCCCTTAGTTGTTGGTGTTGGCACAACACTGTAAGCACTCACAGTTACTCTTGGTTGGTGCTGGAACGCCCTGCTGTCAACTATTATATCAGGAATTTTAATTACATATAATTGTTGAACAGTGGTAGTAAAAATTGGGCCTTTGATGGTGGTGCTGGTGCCACAAAACTGTAAGCCCTGACAGTTACTCTTGGTGGGTGCAGCAATGGGCCCTGCTGTGAATTATTAGATCAAGAATTGTAATTGCATGCCCCTGTTGAACAGGGGCTGAAAAATTGGGCCTTTCGTGGTGGTGGTGGTGGTGGTGGTGTTGCCACAACACTGTAAGCCCTCAGAGTTACTCTTGGTGGGTGCAGGAATGGGCCCTGCTGTGAATTATTAGATCAATAATTGTAATTACATGCCCCTTTTGAACAGGGGCTGAAAAATTGGGCCTTTCGTGGTGGTGGTGGTGGTGGTGGCGTTGCCACAACACTGTAAGCCCTCAGAGTTACTCTTGGTGGGTGCAGCAATGGGCCCTGCTGTGAATTATTAGATCAAGAATTGTAATTGCATGCCCCTGTTGAACAGGGGCTGAAAAATTGGGCCTTAGGCACTGGTGGCACAACACTACAACCCCTCACAGATACGTTACTTGGAGCACAGCAATGAGCCCTGTTGCAAAGTATTGCTTCAAAAATTGTAATGACACGCCCCTGTTAAACAGGGGCTGAAAAATTGGGCCTTAGGCACTGGTGCCACAACACTCCAACCCCTCACAGATACTGTACTTGGAGCACAGCAATGAGCCCTATGGCAAATTATTGCTAAAAAAATTGTAATTACACGCCCCTGTAAAACAGGGGCTGAAAAATTGGGCCTTAGCCACTGGTGGCGGCACCCATAAACAAAAATGATCTTCCAAGCTATCATCATCAATCGTATCATTGAGGACTCGGAGGAGGAGGATAGCCAGTCAACATAACAGCACAGGCACTCAGCATCAGCATCAGTCTTGAAGGGATGTGACATGTTAAAATAAATTAGTCTGTTATATCAGCATCAGGTGTGTGGTAGCTGGTGGTGATCCAAGACTGGTTCATCTTGATGAAAGTCAGTCGATCAACCGAGTCGGTGGACAGGCGCACCCTGTGATCCGTGACAAATCCTCCAGCAGCACTGAATGTGCGTTCCGAAAGAACGCTGGATGCAGGACAGGCCAGTAGCTCAATTGCATACTGTGCAAGCTCTGGCCAGTGATCCATCCTCAAGACCCAGTAAGCCAGAGGATTTTCGGTGGGGAAGGTGTCCAAGTCTGACCTTGCCCCTAGATATTCCTGCACCATGTTTATCAGACGCTGGCGATGGTTGCTGGAACCGATCATACTTTGGGGCTGCGGACTAAAGAATTGTCTGAACGCATCGGTCAGACGGCCACCTTCCCCACCGCTCCTTCTTTGACTGGCCGAAGCCTCAGCAACTCGTTGTCCAGGATCAGGAGTTTGTAACCTCCCAGTCTCTGGGAACGCGTTGCACAGACCTTTCTGCAAGGCCTCCCGGAGTTGTCTCATCCTCTGCTCCCTCTGCGAAGGTAACATAAGGTCCGCAACCTTACCCTTGTACCGTGGATCAAGGAGAGTGGCCAGCCAGTAATGGTCCCTCTCCTTGATCCGAAGAATACGAGGATCCTTCCGCAGACTTTGCAGGATCAGGGAGGCCATGCAGCGTAGGTTTGCTGAGGCATTCGCTCCGGAGTCCTCTGGGTCACTAAGGACGACATGATCCGCAGCCACCTCCTCCCAGCCACGTACAAGTCCACTGGTTTCTTGGGACTGTAAATCATCCCTAAAAGACTGCTGCTGATAATGCTGAGTGCCAGCCTCCACCTCCATGCTGACACAATCCTCCTCCTCCTCCTCTTCCTCTTCCTGTGCGATGGGTGGGACAGAAGGAACACTGTCTGGGTAAAGGGGGCCTTGAGAGGCAAGGAAGTCCTCCTCTTCCTGCCTCTGTTCTGCCTCAAGTGCCCTGTCCATTATTCCACGCAGCGTGTGCTCCAACAGGTGGACAAGAGGTACAGTGTCACTGATGCATGCACTGTCACTGCTCACCATCCTCGTGGCCTCCTCAAATGGTGCCAGGACAGTGCATGCATCCCTGATCATGCCCCACTGGCGTGGAGAAAAAAAACCAAGCTCCCCTGACCCTGTCCTGGTGCCGTAGTCGCACAGGTACTCATTGATGGCCCTCTGCTGCGTGTGCAGCCGCTGCAGCATGGCCAACGTTGAGTTCCACCTGGTGGGCATGTCACATATAAGGCGGTTCTTGGGCAGGTTCAACTCCTTTTGCAGCTCAGCCAGGCGAGCACTGGCATTATAAGATCTGCGGAAATGCACACAGACTTTCCTGGCCTGCCTCAGGACATCCTGTAAGCCCGGGTACCTGCCCAAGAAACGCTGCACCACCAGGTTAAGGACGTGAGCCACACAGGGCACATGGGTCAGTTGTCCCTGTCGAAGGGCGGAGAGGAGGTTGGTGCCATTGTCGCAAACCACCATTCCTGGCTTAAGCTGGCGTGGCGTCAACCACCTCTCGGCCTGGCCCTGCAGAGCAGACAGGACCTCTGCCCCAGTGTGGCTTCTGTCCCCCAAACACACCAGCGCAAGCACGGCATGGCATCTTTTTGCCTGCGTACTTGCGTAGCCCCGTGAACGGCTACGGAGCACCGCTGGTTCATAGGACAAACCACAGGAAGAGGCCATGGAGGAAGAAGAAGAGGAGGGGGTGGAGGAGAGAGGTGTGTCACAACCAGTAGTAGCATTTTGGAGGCGTGGCGGTGGGACAACCTCCAACACTACTGCACCTTGTCCTGCATCCTTCCCAGCTGCCAAAAGAGTGACCCAATGGGCCGTGAAAGAAAGGTAACGTCCCTGTCCATGCCTGCTGGACCATGAGTCAGCGGTAATATGCACCTTACCGCTGACCGCCCTGTCCAGCGAGGCCAAGACATTGCCTTCCACATGCCGGTAGAGAGCCGGAATAGCCTTCCGTGAGAAAAAGTGGCGTTTGGGAACCTGCCACTGAGGAACCGCACATTGCACAAACTCACGGAAGGGGGCCGAGTCTACCAACTGAAAAGGCAGCAGTTGAAGCGCTAGCAATTTAGCCAAGCTAGCATTCAACCGCTGGGCATGTGGATGGCTGGGAGTGAACTTCTTTCGACGGTCCAGCAGCTGGGGCAGGGAAATTTGCCTGCTAGAATCGGACGTCGGTGTACTGCTAGCAGAGTGGCCGCAAGTACTTGGCTGTGACACACCTAATTCTACACCTTCATTCCTCTCAGTGCATGTTTCAGAGAGGACTGAAGTTATAGTGGGGTTGGAGATCCCAGCTGATGCGGTGCAAGGAGAGGTCCGCTTTGTTCTTTGGTGTGGGTCTTTGAGGTAGGCTTGCCAACGAGCTGCATGGCAGGTCAACATATGTCTGGTCAGGCATGTGGTACCCAAGCGGCTGATGTTTTGGCCACGCGATATACGCTTGAGACATATGTTGCAAACAGCAGCTGTGCGATCTGATGCACTAGCCTCAAAAAAGGCCCACACCAAGGAACTTTTTGAATGACGGGCAGAGGCAGCGCCCTGCACAGGCGGAGCTCTGCGGTGTGATTCCGTCGGTGTACTGCCCTTACGCTGGCCACCAAAGGGCATCCTGCCTCGTTGGAGATGTGCCTCCTCCTCATCCTCCTCCTCCTCTCTCCTATTAGGCACCCACGTGGAGTCAGTGACCTCATCATCCCCTCCCTCCTCATCACTGGAGCCAATCTGGCAGTATGCTGCAGCTGCTGGAACATGACTGCCAGATTGGTGTCCTTCTTGAGCATCCCCTCTGTCTGCTCTCACCCTACTGCCTTCCTGTAGCTGGGTTTCATCATCAGACCCTTCGAAACGCTGGGCATCCTCCTGGAGCATGTACCCAACACTGTGCTCAAACAGTTCGGGGGACTCCTCAGGAGGAGGACATGGTGGGTCTAGGGAAGGAGTGACTGATGATGAGTCTGACATTGATAACAGGGAAGAGGACGCTTTGGCAGCTGCTTTGCCAGTACCCTGAGCCTGGGTGAGAGAGGATGAGGAGGAGGAGGAGGGCTTGGTCATCCACTCTACCAAGTCTTCGGCATGATGTGGCTCAACATGTCCAGCTGCCGAAAAGAAGGACAAGCGTGTCCCATGGCCATGTGCTGATGACAATGCACCGCGTCCACGACCAGCACTGTTGCCCCCAGACACAGAGCCTGCTTGCCCTCTTTTATTGCCTCCTGACTGTCTGCCTCTCCTTGTTTGCCTTCCAGACATTCTAATAGATGGCCTGCAGGGAGATGGGAAAAAAGCAATAAGGGCTACCTTCAGGTGTCCTTCTCTGTCCCTTTACTTAAGGATTTCTAAATATGGTTGAGGATGATTGCTTTTGCACAGAATAGCACAACGACAATTTCCCTGACTGTCCAAAAATCAAGGATTTCAAAGATGGTTGATGAGGAATGCTTTAGCACACTATAGCACAAGGAGAATTCCCCTCACTTTCCTTCTTTGTCCCTAGAAACAAGGACTCGCACAGTGAAAGAAACTGACACTCTCCCTACCTAGAGTTTTCTGTCCCTAGAAAAAATGTTTTTTTTAAGCACACTAGAGCACAAGGAGAATTCACTCACTGTCCTTCCCTGTCCCTGGAAACAAGGACTTGCACAGCGAAAGAAACTGACACTCTCCCTACCTAGAGTTTTCTGTCCCTAGAAAAAAAGTTTTTTTTACGCACACTATAGCACAAGGAGAATTCACTCACTGTCCTTCCCTGTCCCTGGAAACAAGGACTTGCACAGTGAAAGAAACTGACACTCTCCCTACCTAGAGTTTTCTGTCCCTAGAAAAAATGTTTTTTTTTAAGCACACTATAGCACAAGGAGAATTCACTCACTGTCCTTCCCTGTCCCTGGAAACAAGGACTTGCACAGTGAAAGAAACTGACACTCTCCCTACCTAGAGTTTTCTGTCCCTAGAAAAAATGTTTTTTTTAAGCACACTAGAGCACAAGGAGAATTCACTCACTGTCCTTCCCTGTCCCTGGAAACAAGGACTTGCACAGTGAAAGAAACTGACACTCTCCCTACCTAGAGTTTTCTGTCCCTAGAAAAAATGTTTTTTTTAAGCACACTAGAGCACAAGGAGAATTCACTCACTGTCCTTCCCTGTCCCTGGAAACAAGGACTTGCACAGTGAAAGAAACTGACACTCTCCCTACCTAGAGTTTTCTGTCCCTAGAAAAAATGTTTTTTTTAAGCACACTATAGCACAAGGAGAATTCACTCACTGTCCTTCCCTGTCCCTGGAAACAAGGACTTGCACAGTGAAAGAAACTGACACTCTCCCTACCTAGAGTTTTCTGTCCCTAGAAAAAATGTTTTTTTTAAGCACACTATAGCACAAGGAGAATTCACTCACTGTCCTTCCCTGTCCCTGGAAACAAGGACTTGCACAGTGAAAGAAACTGACACTCTCCCTACCTAGAGTTTTCTGTCCCTAGAAAAAATGTTTTTTTTAAGCACACTAGAGCACAAGGAGAATTCACTCACTGTCCTTCCCTGTCCCTGGAAACAAGGACTTGCACAGTGAAAGAAACTGACACTCTCCCTACCTAGAGTTTTCTGTCCCTAGAAAAAATGTTTTTTTTAAGCACACTATAGCACAAGGAGAATTCACTCACTGTCCTTTCCTGTCCCTGGAAACAAGGACTTGCACAGTGAAAGAAACTGACACTCTCCCTACCTAGAGTTTTCTGTCCCTAGAAAAAATGTTTTTTTTAAGCACACTATAGCACAAGGAGAATTCACTCACTGTCCTTCCCTGTCCCTGGAAACAAGGACTTGCACAGTGAAAGAAACTGACACTCTCCCTACCTAGAGTTTTCTGTCCCTAGAAAAAATGTTTTTTTTAAGCACACTAGAGCACAAGGAGAATTCACTCACTGTCCTTCCCTGTCCCTGGAAACAAGGACTTGCACAGTGAAAGAAACTGACACTCTCCCTACCTAGAGTTTTCTGTCCCTAGAAAAAATGTTTTTTTTAAGCACACTATAGCACAAGGAGAATTCACTCACTGTCCTTCCCTGTCCCTGGAAACAAGGACTTGCACAGTGAAAGAAACTGACACTCTCCCTACCTAGAGTTTTCTGTCCCTAGAAAAAATGTTTTTTTTTTAAGCACACTATAGCACAAGGAGAATTCACTCACTGTCCTTCCCTGTCCCTGGAAACAAGGACTTGCACAGTGAAAGAAACTGACACTCTCCCTACCTAGAGTTTTCTGTCCCTAGAAAAAATGTTTTTTTAAGCACACTATAGCACAAGGAGAATTCACTCACTGTCCTTCCCTGTCCCTGGAAACAAGGACTTGCACAGTGAAAGAAACTGACACTCTCCCTACCTAGAGTTTTCTGTCCCTATAAAAAATGTTTTTTTTAAGCACACTATAGCACAAGGAGAATTCACTCACTGTCCTTCCCTGTCCCTGGAAACAAGGACTTGCACAGTGAAAGAAACTGACACTCTCCCTACCTAGAGTTTTCTGTCCCTAGAAAAAATGTTTTTTTTAAGCACACTATAGCACAAGGAGAATTCACTCACTGTCCTTCCCTGTCCCTGGAAACAAGGACTTGCACAGTGAAAGAAACTGACACTCTCCCTACCTAGAGTTTTCTGTCCCTAGAAAAAATGTTTTTTTTTTAAGCACACTAGAGCACAAGGAGAATTCACTCACTGTCCTTCCCTGTCCCTGGAAACAAGGACTTGCACAGTGAAAGAAACTGACACTCTCCCTACCTAGAGTTTTCTGTCCCTAGAAAAAATGTTTTTTTTAAGCACACTAGAGCACAAGGAGAATTCACTCACTGTCCTTCCCTGTCCCTGGAAACAAGGACTTGCACAGTGAAAGAAACTGACACTCTCCCTACCTAGAGTTTTCTGTCCCTAGAAAAAATGTTTTTTTTAAGCACACTATAGCACAAGGAGAATTCACTCACTGTCCTTCCCTGTCCCTGGAAACAAGGACTTGCACAGTGAAAGAAACTGACACTCTCCCTACCTAGAGTTTTCTGTCCCTAGAAAAAATGTTTTTTTAAAGCACACTATAGCACAAGCACAAAACACACTGACACTCTCCCTACCTATCCTTCTCTTTCCCTAAACTAAAGGAATCCAGGTTAAGCAAGAAAGAAATAAAAGTCACTGTCCCTGCCTATGCTGCTCTTTCCCTGCTCCGGAACACACTACACTAGGCCGCCGTGCTGGTGGCCTTTTATAGTGTGGGGCGTGTATTAAACACCCTCAGCAATAATTGGCCACAGGCATCCTGCCTGTGGCCAATCATTGCTCTCCTCGCTGCCGGCGCTGTGATTGGCCAAGCATGCGGGGTCACAGTGCATGCTTGGCCAATCACAGCGCCTGGATGACACTGCGATGGCGTAGTGCATTGTGGGCCGTTCGCGTCACTCGAATTTGGCGCGAACGGCCCAAATCGTTCGATCTTCGTCGAACGATCGAACAGCCGATGTTCGAGTCGAACGTATGTTCGACTCGAACACGAAGCTCATCCCTACTTGACACACAAGGCTGCTCTGCAAGCACCACCTCTGCTGGTTGGGTCCCTGACTTGATCACCGCCTGAAGTTTCCCGATTCTCCACTGTGCCCGTTCAGTGAGAATACTGCTCCGGTACTTGCTACAGGTACTCACTGTGGTCCCTGGTAAAGGTGGTTGGTCCCTTAATGGCGACAGCTTCCCTTCTACCTCTGACCACGACAGGTTCTCCGGCTGGCAGAACCGTCACTGCTGGTTGGACTGCTAGCCGCAATCCCAACCCTGCGCTGCCCTCTTACTTCTGGATAGGCCCTCACACAGCCTGACATCCAGATGCCCCCGGGATAGGCCCAATCTCAGGCCTAGCAGCCAGGGGCGTACGACACACGTCCACCCAGACAGCGGCCTGGCACAGAACATAGATCAACTGACTCCACCCAAATATATAGGCTCTCCCAGCAGGCCAAGGGATCCAAGAAAACCCCTGCCTGACATTGGCTGAGATATCCCACATACCCATAACTTGACCCTGAAACGTCCTTCTCACATCTAATGCCACCAAGTGCCCAGCCATCTAGTGGCAGAAGAGAAAAGTACAACAAGGCCAAACTTATGGAGAAATCAATGGATCTCTAACAACTATATACAGTAGCTACTCCTGACAAGGAATTTGGTGAGGAACTCCCTGACTAAACCCCAGGGTGCTACATCAATAATATATACATATACAATAAAATCATATAAACATATTTACAAAAAAATAATTATAAAATATATTAACTGTTTCTATCTATCTATCTATCTATCTATCTATCTATCTATCTATCTATCTATCTATCTATCTATCTATCTATCTATCGTACAGTATATACAAACATTTACAAGATGGCTCCCCACCCATCTCCCCTTGCCTTCTTTCTCTCTATCCCTTTATTCTTCCCTTCTACTATTTAATCTCTGTTTTACTTTCCTGTGTTCCTTATGCCTTCCTTCCCTTTCTCCCACACTTCTTTTCTCTCTCTTTTGCTCCTTGGTTATTGAATCCTTATTTTCTCCTCCTCGCTTATCTTCACCCTCTACCTTCCTGTCTTCCTTTGCTCCTCTCTTCACTTATTCCATCCTTGATACTTTCTTTATTCTGTATCCCATTCTTTCCTCCCTTTCTATCTCTTTTCTCCCTTTCTCACCCTCTCTTTCCCTCTCTCACCCACTCCTTTCCATACTGCCTCTATTTCTTTCTAAATTCCTTCAACCTTCCCTTTTCCTTCCTTCATTCTGTTTTCTCTCTCCTCGTTTCTTCAGTCCTTCCCTTGCTACCCTCTTTTCCTCCTTTCCTTCTTTTGCTACCGTCTTTTCTAGCCTTCCTTCTTTCCTTTGCTTGCTGTCTTTTTTTTCCTCCCTTCCTTCCTTTCTTCCTTCCTTTCTTCCTTCCTTCCTTCAATCCTTCCCTAACCTCTATCATTCTTCCTTTCCTTTGCTTCCTGCTTATTTTTTCCTATCTTTCTTCCTTCTTTCAATCCCTTGCTAACTTCTTTTCCTTCCTTCCTTCATTTTTTACCCTCTTTTCCTTCCTTCCTTCCTTCCTTCCTTCCTTATTTCCTTCTTTCCTCCCCTGCCCTTTTTTCTTATCTTCCTTCCTTCTTTCCTTCCCTTGATATCCACTTTTCCTTCTTTCCTTCGCTACCCCCTTTCCTTTCTGATTTCCTTCCTCCTTCCCCTTTCATTCTTGCCTTCTGTCTCCCTGCCTCTCTTAGTTTCTTCTTTCCTTCCCTTGCCACCCTGTTTAACTCCTTCCTTCCTTCCTCTTTTCCTTCTTTGTTTTGCTACCCTAATTTCTTCCCTTGCTACCCTCTTTTCCTTCCTTCCTTCCTTCCTTCCTTCCTTCCTTCCTTCCTTCCTTCCTTCCTTCCTTCCTTCCTCCCTTCGCTGCCTATTTTCCTATCTTCCTTCATTCTTTTCTTCCTTCCCTTGCTACCCTCTTTCCTTCTTTCCTGACCTTGCTACCCTCTTATCCTTCCTTTTTTCCCCTGCTACCTGTCCTTCCATTGCCACCCTCTTTTCCTTCCTTTCTTCCCTCCTTCCTTCCTTCAGTTGCTACCAGTGGCGGATATTGTCTTTTTTTTTGGGGGGGGTGGCAAATACCCCCCCCCCCAGACCGGCACTAGCACATGGATGCGGACGGTGAGAGCAGCAGTCGGAGCTGCTGTGGCCATCTTCCAGAATGGCGGGCTCCGGTGTCCTCTCCTGGAGTCCTCTCATCTCTGCTCCTACCTGCGCTAGGTGTCCAATAGGATCGCCTGACGTTTTAGCCATCCGGGAAACGGGTTTCATACCTGCTTCCTGATTGGCCGGGAGGAGGATCAGTGTTGCAAAAGCGAATATTCTTTCGCTGTTGCAACACACCTGGGTGGGCTCCGGACGCATCCTCTGCGACCCGAGCCTACCGATTTTAAAGCCTATTAGAGCCTATGGCTCTAATCAGGTGCTTAACAAAAAAAAACCTGCTGCTGTAATTCATGTACCTGGTGCCCCGAAAGGGGCCAAACACATGAATCGGGGGCGGCAGCGTCGGCCGTGGATAGATTCATGCTATGCATGAATCTATCCACTGCATATAGGGGGTGGAGAGGAGAGAGGGGGCGGCACCCGGGCGCCCCCAATGGGCGGGCCACCGCTGCTTGCTACCCTTTTTTCCCTCCTTCCCTGCCCATTTTTTCCTTCCTTCCTTCATTTGCTACACTCTTTTTCCTTCCTTCCTTTGCTACAATATTTTCCTTCCTTTCTTTGTTACCCTCTTTTCCTTCCTTCCTTCGTTCCTTCCTTCCTTCCCTCCTTCCTCCTCTTTCCTTTTTTCCCCCACTCTGCTCCTTTACCTCCTTTCTCAATACTTTCCTCTTTTTTCTCCTGCCTTCCTCCCTACCTCCCTCCTCCCTTTCCTAGTCTCTCGTCTATTCTTCTTCCTTCCTCCCTTCCTCCCCATTCATTATTTCCACCTTTTCCCCTACTCTTCTTCCTTATCTCGCCCACCCCCCCCCCTCATTTTTATGTCCCTTCTTGTCGTTCTTTGTCCCTCCCTTCAACCTCCTTCCCCTACTCTCCCTTTCTTTATTCTGTCCTCCCTCTCCTCTCTCCTATCCATCTCTCCTTCCTTCCAGCCATCCTCCCCACCTTTCTTCCCTGATTTTTCCCACCCTACTTCTTTTCCTCCTGTCTCCACCCTTTCCTTTTTTTTTCTTTCTGCCTTCTTTTCTCCTTCACTCTCTACATCCTCTGTTTCCTAGTCTTGCTTCCCGTCCTTCTCCCTTCTTCCCTCTCCTTTCTCCCTTACTTCCTCCCACCCTCCCTTCATTCCCTCTTTCCTATGGTGTTGAAATCCATATTGTAAGAGATGTATAACATTTCTTTTTTTTTTTCTTACCCAGCAGATCAGATTTATGCTTCGTTTTCTCATTTGCACTAAAAACGAACAATTTCAATGTAATTGTTTCTTGCAGGTAACATGGACACGTTCCTCTCTTCCTCGGTGTACACCTCACTTGGGCTGCTAATTCTCCCTGACAAGGTACACTTTAAATCTGAAGAGGTATTGAAGGAAAGAAACAGAAACTCCTGATTCAAGCACTATTTGGAATCCTTTGTCTGGAAGTTGGGTCATGCATGCGTCCCTGAGAATTAATGGCGCTGTCCTGTGGGTTAAACTGGTTCACCCTCTCTGGGTTCCTGCCAAATTTCCTTGTGCAGCATCTTTTGTACTTCTCTGAGATTCCCCAGTGTCAGATTAAATGGAGCTTTTCGTATAATATAGCCATCAAATATTTCCGAATGAATATATCGGACAGAGAATATGCAAACGCGGATGTGCCAGAGCAGCATAATTAGACAGACTCATAATGAAACGTATGCTAATCTGGAAACCTGTGCTGTTTTTGTGGAAGAGACTGGACAAAGGTAAATTGAGCAGACCGAAATATTGAAAGGTTTCATCAAATCACTCAAAGTCTGGATAGAACATTAAAAAGAGCACCTGTCACTTCTACAAAAAGACATAAAAGGGAACACCTTTTGACATTGTCAACAAACTTGCATATAATCTGTTATTTTTTTAGTTTTGTTTAATGCACCTGAATCATGACTCCGCTAAAGATCATTGGGGAAAACTCTAATTATGCTTCTAAAAAATTAATAAAAAAAGAAAGATAAAAAAAGAAAGATATACCATAGAAATCCGTTACATATGTTACTTTTTAATTTAACCGCTAGCCGACCGCCTAACATAGATATACGTCGGCAAAATGGCACAGGCAGGCAAAGCAACGTATATATATATACGTTGCTTTAAACCTGCCCCCCAGTGGGCGCGCACCACGGTCTCCATGACCGTGCCCGCGGGACCCGCGGACTCGATGTCCGCCGGTGTCCCGCGATCGGGTCACGGAACGGCAGAATGGGGGGGATGACTTTGTAAACAAGACATCTCCCTATTCTGCCTAGTGACACAGCACTGATCGTCTGCTCCCTCTCATTGAGAGCAGCGATCAGTGACGTGACACAGTAAACCCCACCCCCTAACAGTTAGAATCACTCCCTAGGACACACTTAACCCTTTCAGCCCCCCCCCTACTGGTTAACCCCTTCACTGCCAGTAACATTTACACAGTAATCAGTGCATTTTTATAGCACTGATCTCTGTATAAATGTGAATGGTCCCAAAATAGCGCCAAAAGTGTCCGATGTGTCCACCATACTGTCGCAGTCACGATAAAAATTTCCGATCGTCGGCATAACAATTAAAAAAATAAATGAATAATAAAAATGCCAACAAACTACCCCTATTTGGTAGACGCTATAACTTTTGTGCAAACCAATCAATATACGCTTATTGCGTTTTTTTTTTTAACCAAAATTATGTAGAAGAATACGTATTGATCTAAACTGAGAAAAAAATAGTGTTTTTTTTTAAAAAATTGGGGATATTTATTATAGCATAAAGTACAAAATATTGCTTTTTTTTCAAAATTGGCGCTCTATTTTTGTTTATAGCGCAAAAAATAAAAATCGCAGAGAGGTGATCAAATACCACCAAAAGAAAGCTCTATTTGTGGGAAAAAAAGGATGTCAATTTTGTTTGGGAGCCACGTTGCATGACCGCGCAATTGTCAGTTAAAGCGATGCAGTGCCGAATCGCAAAAAGTGGCCTGGTCATTTGGCAGCCAAATGGTCCGGGGCTGAAGTGGTTAACATCCTAAATAAATTTAAATGATAGTGCTACATCCCTATATGATTAAACCAGAACAAAGCAACAAAAATTCTGAAGTGGAATTTTTAAGGCACGTATTTTTCATAAAATACTATTTCTTTATTAAAGAAACACATATTGTATAAAAAAAGTTATTTTCTTGCTATACAACATGTCATAATATTGATCAATAATACAATTTATCCAGCAAGTCTATAACATAACAGCTCATATTATCAAGGACATATACTGATTGCTTGTAGCCCGACGTGTTTCATGGACATGATCCACTTCATCAGGAGCCGCCCTTGAAATTATATATCAAAAGTGATCTAAACAGAAAGATATACATTAAAGGGGTTGTAAAGGTAATAACAAACATGTCTATACTTACCTACTCTGTGTAATGGAATCACACAGAGCGAGCAGGAACCTCCTCTTTTCGGGTGCCCCATCGGCACTCATGACCCCTCCTCTGGTCAGTGCCCCCATGGGAAGCCACACATGAGTCTCTCTGCTGCGTCCATTCACACAGACAGTGGGACTCGGCCCTGCCCCCACCCGCTTCCTCGTCACTGGCTTTGATTGACAGCACTGGGAGCCAATGGCTCCCGGTGCCTCAGCAAAGCCAGCGAGACCCAAAAGTTAGGGGAGAGAAGAGCTGCAGATGTGCACGGCACTGGATCGAATGAGGTCTCAGGTAAGTAAAGGAGGGCTAAGGGGGGCGATGCTGACATCTAAACATTTTTTAACTTAATGCAAGGAATGCATTAAGGTAAAAAACATTTAGACTTTACAACCCCTTTAAGCACTTCAGCTCCAGGAAGGTTCCCACCCCTTCTTGACCAGGCCATTTTTTGGGATACGGCACTGCGTTGTTTTAACTGACAATTGCACAGTCATGTGACACTGTACACAAATATAATTTATGTCCTATTTTTTCTCCACAAATAGAGCTTTCTTTTGGTGGTATTTGATCACCTATTTTTTTGCATTATAAAAAGACTGACATCTTAAAAAAAAAATAAAGTTTTACTTTCTGCTATAAAAAACATACCCAATAACAAATTTCTTCATCAATTTAGGCCAATATGTATTCTGCTACATGTTTTTGGTGGGACTACGACATTGCAGTGGACACATCGAACACCTAGCAGACACTTTTTGGGGACCAGTAACATCAATACAGTGATCAGTGCTAAAAAAAATGCACTGTCACTGTACTAATGACACTGGCAGGGAAGGGGTTAACATCAGGGGCGATCAAAGGGCTAAATGTTTTCCCTGGACGTGCTTGCTACCTGTTTGGGGGATGGTTTAAATGTAGGAAGACTGAGATCTGTGCTCCTGCTTAGCAGATCCGCCGATCCCGCTGATTGGCTCCCGCTGTGTCCAGTCACACGTGCGCCCCAGAGCCGAAGAAAAAGATCACGTACAGCTAAGCCCAGGACCTGTGTGCAGGTCTCCCACATGGAAATGCAATTATTTTAGTAAATATAAACTGCTAAATACTTTTTCTCATCAGCAGTATATAGCAGTCTTGTGACTTCTATCAGTGTCCGGCCAAGCACTGGTTAAAGCCTGTAGGAGGAGATTTAATTCTTCTTTGACTGTTCTATGAAGCTGCATGACTCCTGACCCTCTCTCTGGACAGTGCTGGTCGGCCCTGTGCTGATCACATACACCCTCCCCCAAAAAAACTCTCTAGCAATATGCATCAAACTGAGCATGTGCAGGGTGCCTCCTGGGGCTCTGTGCCATCAGCAGATGGATTGGGGACAGTAAAAGGAGGGGAGGATCATAGAAGAAAATAATCAAACAGCCTTATTACACAATGCAGAGGATTAACCTCTTAGGCTCCGCAGTGAGTATAACAAGCATGCTTTACTGCATATACAGACTGATTTTATTGTTGTGGGTTTAGCAACACTTTAAGGTTATCAAGAGTACCAATATTCTTTGGAAGCCAACACCCCCAGTTATGTCAATAGTGGGGAGAGGAGCTGCAGACCGAGACCCAAAGGGGGCTAACACCACATATATTATAAAATTCTCATTTTAATCTGAAATCTTATTAAGAAATGTAAATTCTTCCTTGAAACCATAGGGGCCTATTTATAAATATGTTGCTGTATGAAAGACTCAAGCAATAGTCGCTCAGCTATTTCAAATAATCACAGTAATCTGTCTAATATGTTTACTTCTTATGATTGTCAGCTCCATCTAGTGAACAAAATGCAATACTTTCCTGAAATATGTAAATCGGTAAAAAACTGCAATATGGTCACTAGATGGAGCTGATGATCATAGGAAATAAACACTACTTTCACTTCTGCCTATCGGCAGGTGCCTACTTTAATGTGTTGGTTACTGTATTGTATTTTTGTGTTTTGTGACTTTAAGTACTGTAAAGGGTTAAGGTTTTATGCTGAGTCCTTACTTCCCCTGGGTCTGTATAACTTCCTTTTTTGGAGGGCAAAAAAAATGGGAAGAGCTGCTTTGTGGTTGCTGTCCGGTATGGGAAGGATTTTTAGAGGACCGGTCTGCATAATGTGAACAACTGCTTGAAGAGCTACCCTTCAACGGGAACATGTTCCATGGTTCCACCAGCATTGACTTGTGTTCTAAAAGGACTTTTCACACTATCGAGTATTAACAGCACCATGAGAAGGGACAGAAAGCAGATTGTACCAGCACAGCCAATTATTCTATATAGCAGTAAAGGATTTACTGTATGTCGTTTAACCACTTGCCTACTGGGCACTTTTACCCCCTTCTTGCCCAGGCCAATTTTCAGCATTCAGCGCTGTCACAATTTGAATGACAATTGCACGGTCATGCAACACTGTACCCATATGAAATTGTAATATTTTTTTTTCACACAAATAGAGCCTTCTTTTGGTGGTATATAATCACCACTGGGTTTTTTATTTTTTGCTAAATAAATGAAAGAAGATGTTTTTCATAGTTTGTTATAAAATTTTGCAAACAGATAATTTTTCTCCTTCACTGATGTGCGCTGATGAGGCTGCATTGATGGCCACTGATGAGGTGGCACTGGTGGGCACTGATAAGGAAGCACTAATGAGGCTGCACTGATAGGCATGGATGAGCGGCACTGATAGGCAGCATTGGAGGGCACTGATAGGCAGGACTGATAGGTGGTACTGATGGGCACTAATAGGCAGCACTGATGGGCACTGGTATGCGGCACTAATTGGCACTGATAGGCAGCACTGATAGGTGACACTGATGCAGAGGCACTGATTGGCAGCACTGATAGGCACTAATTGACAACGCTGATTGGCAGCACCAGTGGCCCCTGATAGGCAGTACTGATGGGCACTGTTGGGGCTGCACTAATAATTTGTGCCCTGATTATCAGTGTAGATGTCCTCTTCACACAAGCCGGTTACCAGTTCTCCTCTCTTCACGCTGTCAGCGTGAGGAAAGGAATGCAGATAACCAGCTTGTGTTTACATCATGATCAGCTGTGATTGGACACAGCTGATCACGTGTTAAAAGAGCTACTGCGATTGGCCCTTTACCTCGATCTGTGATCAGAGGTGTCCTAAGGACACAACAATCACAGAGCAGGTGCGATCACAGAAAAACATCATATGATACCCTTCCAGAACTGGCTGACTGTGCTGTAGTCGTTATTTGGCTATAGCGCGGTCGGCAAGTGGTTTAAGATGTTATGCCGTTCACTGTGAAGTTGAATAAATCTGTGAAAAAGGTTATTGAGTTAATTCAGTTTTGTT
Source organism: Rana muscosa (assembly GCA_029206835.1). Taxonomy (NCBI): domain Eukaryota; kingdom Metazoa; phylum Chordata; class Amphibia; order Anura; family Ranidae; genus Rana; species Rana muscosa. The sequence goes on from CM055119.1 coordinate 344,445,272, forward strand.
GCAAAAAGAATGGCCTGATCTAAATTCTTATGAAGGGAATCAAGTGTATTAAGCCCTGTACACACGATCGGATTTCCTATGGTTTTTAAACCAATGGATTTTTCCATCGGAAAAACGATGAAGCTGACTTCCATCAGTCTTGCCCACACACCATCAGTCAAAAAACCGACCGCTCCAAACGCGGTGACGTAAAACACTCAGATGAGCCGAGAAAAATTAAGTTCAATGCTTCTGAGCATGCGCCGACTTGATTCTGAGCATGTGTGGGTTTTTTAACCGATGGACTTGCCCATAGACGATCGGAATTTGCTATTGGTTTTTTATCCATCGGAAAAATTTAAAACATGTTCTATATTTTGACACCGATGGAAAAAAGACCGATGGGGCCCATACACAATCGGTTTGTCCGATGAAAAAAATCCATCGGACTGTTTTCATCGGTAAAACTGATCGTGTGTACGCGGCTTTACTGTGGTATGTTTATGGTGTATCTAGAAATACTGGGATTTAGGATCAAGCCATATTTGACCCTCTGGACCAAGAAGTATTTTTATATGGTAACCAAGTTAATACTTGTGCTTATTTGTCTATAAGTGAACACTCCAGTCAACCTTTATGGTTGGAGAGCACAGATGTAACAAGACTGCCAACCAACAGTGGAAGTAATGATGATGGTAGGTGACGGGGCTAGGTATTGAGGGAACGGTTAGTACTTATTTTCCCCATTTAGTAGCAGGGACCAGGTCTCCATATTGGAGCCTGCAGTGGTACAAGTCTTGCCTATGGCCTGAGCCTGTGGTTGTGCTGTGCAAGTCCCTGTGAAAAGAAGAATGGTGGCTTCCCTGTGTGCCCAAGGATAGAATCTAAATAAAGGTGCAGAGAAAAGACTTGAGATGCTGGAGTTATGGACTTTCTCACAATGCTATGGAGTCTTGTGTTGGGGCAGGTAGGAGCAGACCTAGCCACAGACCTGGTCCTTCCGTAAGTGTGTGGGGTTATACATGTAAGGTGGCCACTGGCCTGGAAGTGTTAATGCCCACATGAAGTAAGAGACTTACAGTTGTTGTAAACCCTCACATATACCCATTGAAGTGATTGGCCTCAGGTGATACACAGAGATTAAACAAATCCTTCTACATAAGTTATACCTGTTTACCTGCAGTCTTCTCCTCTCTACATCCGTTCAAAGTCCAGAATGTATAAAGCTTGTCTGGGCTGTCAGAAATAAAAGGGGGGGGGGGTGAAACCTGAAATTACACACTGCAGAGCTCAGTGAGGAGAGCTGTGAGAGCTGATTGGAAGTGTATCAAGGTCTTTTACCTCTTTTGGTCTAATGAGAACCTCCAAGGCCGAAGATAGCTGACATCCTTCAATATGTGGTGGGTTGTGAGGCATAGTGGGTGCAAAGATGGTGAAAGTCATTGGGCACCAGATACTTCTTGGATGTAAAAGAGTTTTTTTTCTTTTGACAGTCCTTTTTATATTTTTTTGGGGGAAAGAGGGATTAGGACCAGGACACCCGTAGAAAGTTGCAAACTCCGAGACTTTAATAGGAGGACACCCGTGCAGGGAAAGGCCCCAGCGAGAAGCCACATCTGCGCTTGCAGGAATACTGTCTCTTATGGTAACAGTCCTTACACAGTTCCTAACTCAAACATAACAGTTCTTTCAGCTCCACTACAACTGCTCCTCCTTGTAGTTTTTCAATACTGAGCTCCTGATCTCTCACTAGACTCTCTGATTCACTGACTATGAATCCATTGGGCTCCTCCCAGGTTTGCGGTGGTATCCCCTTAAGCGTCACCCCCGCTTCTCTACTGGGTCCCTAGCTTGGCACTCCAGATACTTCTCAAGCTTCACCCCTGCTAACTAACTGGGTCCCTGGCATGACACACAAGGCTGCTTTGCAAGCATCTCCTCCGCTGGTTGGGTCCCAGACTTGATCACCGCCTGAAGTTTCCCGATTCTCCACGTGCCCTTTTGGTGAGTATATGGTTTCCGGAACTTACGTCAGTTACTCACTCTGGTCCCTGGTAAAGGCGATTGGTCCCTTCATGGCGACAGCTTCCCTTCTACCTCAGACCACTGACAGGTTCCCTGGCTGGCAGAACCGTCACTTCTGGTTGGACTGCAAGCCGCAATCCCAACCCTGTGTTTCTCTCCTACTTCTGGATAGGCCCTCACACAGCCTAGCAGCCAGATGTCCCCGGGATAGGCCCTCACACAGCCTAGCAGCCAGATGTCCCCAGAATAGGCCCTCACACAGCCTAGCAGCCAGATGTCCCCGGGATAGGCCCTCACACAGCCTAGCAGCCTGGGGCAGACGACACACATGTCCACTCCGATGCCCGTCCAGGTGGCACATAGCATAGATCACCTGACCACACCCAAATATATAGGCTCTCCAAGCAGGCCAAGGGATTCAAGAAAACCCCTGCCCATTGGCTGAGATACCCATATACCCATAACCTGACCTTGGGCTTCTCTTCTCGTGTCTAGTACCACCAAGTTCCCGGCCATCAAGTGGTAGAAGAGAAGAGTGCAACAAGGTCAAACTTAGAAAGCAATAGATCCCTATTAATCGACCAAGATAACTACTCTTGGCAGGCAAATTTGTGAGGAGCAACCCTGCCTCCAGGGTGCTATATCAGAGAGAGAACCCCCCTTCACACAGGAACAGAGCTGAGGCTGCCAATCACAACCTGTGCACTGCAGCTCCCTTCTCTGTGACCTTTTATTCTTGTGGTGTCAAGAAAACTTGTCAGAAGTGATTAATGATGATAGCGGAGGAACGAAGCAGCAGACAGAATATTTCCAGAATGCAGGGGGAAGCATGGAACCTGCAGCATGTGAAATCTAGAACAGCCCAGAGAAATCAATAGTCGCTCCAATGATTAAAAAGGAGCCAAAAAGAACTACATTTACCTAAAGTCCTAGCAACCTACCTATCAGGGTGCTACACAAATAATGGATTGGTTGTTACAAGCACCATGTACAGGTAACAAGGAACCTATCCTACTGTCTTCATACATCCCATGTGTTCATTCATATCTCAGGAAACAGTTAATGTGAATTTAGCAGTAGTGACCTCTCGGTTTGATGGACCTGCATGTAATGCACCAATAACTGTGTTTATTGCTGCTATTTTTAGTGAGTCAGGTTTATAATGTCTACAAGTAAAAACTGACCTTTTACAGGTAATTGATGGTATTGAGCCGATTTGCACAATGTGCTAGAATTAAATACTAGATCGTTATGGCCACCCTGCAAACTAAGAGAAAAAGAGGAGAGATGGTAGAGAATTGATATCTCTGTATAATTAAAGGAGAACTGCAGGAAAAAAAAAAAAAAAAACCTTTTAAAGAAGACCTTTACTTATCTTAACCACTTCAGCCCCGGAAGATTTGGCTGCCCAATGACCAGACCATTTTTTGTGATACGGCACTGCGTCGCTTTAACTGACAATTGTGCGGTCCTGTGGCGTTGTACCCAAACAAAATTGACGTCCTTTTTCCCCCACAAATAGAGCTTTCTTTTTATGGTAGTTTATCATCTCTGCAATTTTGCTTTTGCACTATAAACAAAAAAAGAGCGAAATTTAGAAAAAAACACAATATTTTGTACTTTTTGCTATAATAAATATCCCCAATTTTTTTTAGGCCGATACCTATTCTTCTACATTATTTTGGTAATAAAAATTGCAATAAGCGTATATTTATTGGTTTGCGCAAAAGTAATAGCATCTACAAAATAGGGGATAGATTTATAGCATTTTTATTATTATATTTTTTTTTTTACTAGTAATGGCCGCGATCGGCGATTTTTATTGGGACTGCGACATTATGGCGGACACATCGGACACTTTTGACACATTTTTGGGACCATTGGCATTTATTCAGCGATCAGTGCTATAAAGATGCAGCGATTACTGTAAAAATGTCACTGGCAGGGAAGGGGTTAACACTAAGGGGCGATCAAGGGGTTAATTGTGTTCCCTAGTGTGTGTTCTAACTTAAGGGGGATGGGACTGACCTAGAGGAAATTACAGATCGTGGTTCCTAGTTATTAGGAATTCACGATCTGCATTTCCACAGCTCACAGAACAGGGATGTGTGTGTTTACACACACGTCCCTGTTCTGCCTCTCGTGCCCGGAGATCGCTTGCAGGCCGGCGGTCATCGTGACCGCCGGTCACGAGCATCGGCACTCCCCCGCGCGCGCCTGCTAGCCCACTTAAAGCGGCCGACGTACAGCTACGACGGTTCGCCCAGCAGTATAATTGCGGCGGCTGGTCTGCAAGCAGTTAAAAATGACAAGAAGTTCATATCTTATATAATAAAAATATTGAAACTAAAAAAAAAAAAAAATGACAACAAATGCACCTTGATGCTGCATTTACACTGTAGTAGGACAGAAAAATGCACAAAATCGTGCATTTTTGCATGCCTGCACGAAACATGTAAAGAAAGCGCATCATGTTTGCGGTGTAATTCTTTGCTAACGGCCCCCCACACATAGGGTGACCACGTGTCCCGGATTACCCGGGACAGTCCCGCATTATGCAGATCTGTCCCGGACACCTTCATTCCAGGACAATACAGTGTCCCGGAATGAAACTGACACAGCCACCCTCCTTTCCCCCCCAGGCCAATCTGATGCCCCCAAAAAAGGCTGCAACATCGCCACTTTACTCACTGACAGTACTTGTCCTGGCCTTGAACATCTGGAGAGGCACAATCTCCGCCCCCTGCTTGTGATTGGAGAAATCATAAATCCCGCCTCTTGTGTCTAATCACTGAGGGGCAGTGTAGAGCCAGCGTTACAACAAAGTAAAATGGGTATGGGCCAGCCAGGACAGGTATTGTCAGTGAGTAAAATGGCGATGTGGCGGCGTTTTTTGGGGGCGTGATCAGTGCTTCTGGGTAGAGTGTGCACCTGCCGTACCGGCTGTGCTGTGATTTGTTACAGCACAAGCTGATTTTTGGGAAGTGGGGGTGTCCCTGAATGGCAGTTTGGAAATGTGGTCACCCTATCCACATACAGCAAAACATGCAGTTAAAAAAAAATACGTAAATGCTCAAAACGAAAAAAAAATTGCTAATTTGCCGCGTATAGGGCAGCCATAAACGTGTAGTGTGACAACATGTAAAAAAGTTCACAGTGGTCATAGTGAATGGGGCCCTAAATTTTTTTAGAAATGGCAATCTACAAACAGATACAGTAGTTAGATAATAGCATACCTTATTTGTAATTTCCTGCCTAGTTTTCTCATGGTGGGCATTTTCACTAAGGGCAGGTGAATCCTTCTCCATTTACTTCCTGAAACAATAGGGCAGCCTCCTGGAACATGTAACAGCGCACATCATATGAGGGGGAGGGCACTGGTGATGTAGCCTTAGCAGGATACATTTGGGAGACCCTGGTTATGTCACCAGATTCTCAAGAAACCAGGACATGGAGAAACAGTCGTTGAAAGTAAAAGCAAAACAAAATGTTTGTTTAAAAGATGTATGTTTTTTTTTTTTTTTTTTAAGCATCATACTTACCTAGGTGGATGTAGGGTGACCACATGTCCCGGATTGCCCGGGACAGCCCCGCATTTTGCAGGCCTGTCCCGGTGTCCCGGGCACCTTCATTCCTGCGACAATACAGTGTCCCAGGATGAAACGGACACAGCCACCCTGCGCAGTGCATTCTGCGCCCTGATTCAGCAAAGCTTTGCACTACAGCGTTTTTAATGATGTGGGTTTAATGACACTTTAATGATAAAAGGCGGAGCTTTTATAAAAAAAAAAAAAAAAAAAAAAAAAAAAAACAATCCCGATAAATGTGTTATTCACACACAGTAGTAAAGTTACTTTTTTTTTTTTTTTAAGCTTTTCTTAAGCGTATTTTAGGCTATTTTAGCTCAATATCATGGGATGAGGTATAAATCTTGGAGCACACTAATGTAGCTAAGGCAGCTCATGAACACCAGGGGGCCTTGGAGAATGCCCTTGGAGAAACTCAGATGTGTAAAAACATAAATTGAATATGTAATGTGGAAATGCTGCAGAAGTCAAGCCACCCCTACCACATATGCTAATACCTTCCATACCACATATGTCAATGAGCTACTTAAGCCCTTTTTTAAGAGTCCTGCCTCCCATTCCTATGCAATCTTTAAAGCCCTGAAGAAGAGGGACCTTGCAACCCCTGATTTGTGTTGGCTGTAAAATCTTATGTACCCCTGATTAAATAAATCTTTAATGTGTTCTGTTCTCAGTGGAATAAATAGAGAAAAATATCAGCCACCACACACCATACAAGCCCAGCATGTAATAAGTGAAAGCAGTCTCAGCCTAACGCCATACAGAACCCCAACCCCCCTGATGTTGTGCCCCACCCACAGGACTCATGGAGTCAGGGCAGACTCCTAGCTTGACTGTCACCCTCAGTGGAAAACACCGAAACGGGGACATAGATGCCGGAGCAGAGACCCTAAAGTTGGTTTAGGTTCACAGTTCTCATTGGGAATACATTTTCCTGTGTGCTGTCTAAGCCTGGCTTAGAGGTCAGATAGGGCAACCATCCTCCCTCCATGGCCATCTGACAACAGGGAATAAAGCACATGTAGCTCTTTATCTCATCTTGCTATGTGATGTCTAAGGCTAGCTGTGAAATCAGACAGCTGTTACCAATACAGGAATAGTGGAAAAATCTTCCAATGGAGATACTTGTCTAAGAGGGAAATCTCCCCACTTTGGAGATATTCCTGACAATTGGGCTTGGTTCCCACTTACAGGTGCGACCAAACATGGGTTTCCTTGTGTTTTTTGCATGTTCCCATGCATTGCACTTAGGACAGCCCATTGATTTCAACAGGCTGCCCTAAGGGTGAGAAATAGAGAACAGAAGTCCCTGACTTTTCCAAAAATGCTGTGACAGTGCGAGGCCCTGCCACAATGTAAGTTTAACAGATAGGTAAAGAAAGGACACAGGATTCTCAAAGGTTCAGTTTGAGAAGCTCTGGCATGTTTTTGGTGAATGGAGAAAGCTGTGCTATATGTTTTCTCCTGAATTGGTAGTTCCTGAGTAGGGCCAGGAGCTTGAAGGTCCCAAAGTATCTTGGGTGGGATGGTGCCAGGAGCACCTGGTTGTGTGCCAATTTATGGTGAAATGATTATGGCCCCAACAGTGCTCACTGGAGCATTCAGAGGTATAGAAATCCTTCTCTAACCAATGTCATCAGTATGTTTTGCAACAATAAGATTGCAAAGGTCTTGAGAGAGCTCTTTGCCTTTACCTATCATGAGATGTTTCTTGTGTGACACTTCGGTAATGAGACACCTTTTTATACGCCATACGTTGAGACTGAACCAGCTGATATTAATTTGCACTGACAAGGGGCAGGATTACTTTCTAATCACTGATAGATTTTAGCTGGTGTCTTGGCCTTACATGCCTTTTTGCACCACCCTTTCTTCATGTGTTCAGTTTGGTAATGAGATTCCCTGTGTCATTCAATTTCCTGTGTCATTCAATTTTATTACACATAAAAAAAAATTCTGAACTTGTTTGATTTGGTTTCTTTGTATGTATAAATTTCAGGGGTTGTTACCGACATGTGGTGAAAATATCATGTCAAGAGCACTTTTAGAAATATATTTACCTAGAAAAATGGTGACGTGTTCAATACTTATTTTACCTGCTGTATATACATTGCTAAAAGTATTGGGGCGCTTGCCTTCACATGCACATGAACTTTAATGGCATCCCAGTATAAGTCTGTAGGGTTCAATATTGAGTTGGCCCACCCTTTGAAGCTACAACAGCTTCAACTCTTCTGGGAAGGCTATCCACAAGGTTTAGGAGTGTGTCTATGGGAATGTTTGACCATTCTCCTTGTTGGACGAGAAGGCCTGGCTCGCAGTCTCCGCTCTAAGTCATCACAAAGGTATTCTATCGGGGTTGAGGTCAGTCAAGTTCCTCCACCCCAAACTCTCTGATCCATGTCTTTATGGACCTAGCTTTGTGCACTGGTGCGCAGTCATGTTGGAACAGGAAGGGGCCATCCCCAAACTGGTCCCATAAAGTTGGGAGCATGAAATTGTCCAAAATGTCTTGGCATTCTGACATCTTAAGAGTTCCCTTCACTGTAACTAAGGGGCCAAGCCCAACCCCTGAAAAACAACCCCACACAATAATCCCCCCTCTGCCAAAAGATTTGTACCAGTGCACAAAGCAAGGTCCATAAAGACATGGATGAGCGAGTTTGGGGTGGAGGAACTTGACTGGTCTGCACAGAGTCCTGACCTCAACCTGATAGAACATCTTTGGGATGAATTAAAGCGGAGACTGCGAGCCAATCCTTCTCGTCCAACATCAGTGCCTGACCTTACAAATGCGCTTCTGGAAGAATGGTCAAACATTCCCATAGACACACTCCTAAACCTTGTGGACAGCCTTCCCAGAAGAGTTAAAGCTTTTATAGCTCCAAAGGATGGGCCAACTCAATATTGAACCCTACGGACTAAGACTGGGATGCCATTAAAGTTCATGTGCGTGTAAAGGCAGGTGTCCCATTACTTTTGGCAATATAGAGTATATATACAGTGTATGGATCGATCAATAGGATGATACATTGTAAAGGAAGAGTAAAGAACAAATAGATAGTAATACAGTATATATTGTAAAGGAAGAGTGAATAACAAAAATCCACGTAAAGGTTCATTTAGAGAATTTCACATTTAGGCAAACGTTTTTTTTTCAGGGATGTTATCTCCACACGATGAAGAACGATATCCAATTATACTGTGATTCCAGCCTAGGATGTCATAAAGCTAGCAGGGAGGAGGTATCAACACAGAATATTCATTTTTAGGCATGTGTCTATAAATATTTAAACATCTTTAATGATGTCTGCATAATCATGTGGGAAGTTTCTTCTCTGAAAATGGCCGTGTATTCTAAATTGTATGAATAATAATAATTTGTTATAAGATTGTGAACATTAAATAATACTCTGGCATTGTATTTAGAGACAATATTATTATGCCAGGCAAGATGAGGAGGTGCTTTAAATTCAGCCAGCAAACACCCCTTCCACAAAATGACATGTTTGGTGAATGAACTTTGTATAATTTTAAAATAGGTTTCCTGCGTTCTATGATAAAGCGGCAGTTGATGATAAATCGCATGACCTTTGGTGAGGAGTGGTGTAAGATCACATGACCCTCTTACTTGTCTTAACTCAGCGGCTTCCGATAAATTGAAAAGATACACATATGGGAGTTACCGGTAAGTGTTATCAACAATGGCGGCTGGGGCTCAATTTTTTTTTTCTTGAGAGGGGCGCAAACAAACCGAAAAATATAACTGTTAGTAATGCAGGACTGTAAATAGCCATTAATCAGGTGATTATGTATCATTACTGCTAGATAAAACTGTGCCCATCAAATGCAACCTCACTGTGCCCATACATTTCAGCCTTACTGTGCCCATCATATACAACCTCACTGTGCCCGTCATATACAACCTCACTGTGCCCATACATTTCAGCCTCACTGTGCCCATCATATACAACCTCACTGTGTCCGTCATATACAACCTCACTGTGCCCGTCATATACAACCTCACTGTGCCCATCATATACAACCTCACTGTGCTCATACATTTCAGCCTTACTGTGCCCATACATTACAGCCTCACTGTGCCCATCATATACAACCTCACTGTGCCCGTCATATACAACCTCACTGTGCCCGTCACAGTAGGCCAATTACATCCACATTTCTAGTAAAATAAAATAAAACCACTTAGCATAAGGTGTCCTCATCAGAGCCCCCTTTTACATCAGGTGTCCCAATCAGAGCCCCCTTTACATCAGGTGTCGCAATCAGAGCCCCCCTTTACAACAGGTGTCCTCATCAGAGCCCCTTTTTACATCAGGTGTCCAAATCAGTGTCCCCTTTACAACAGGTGTCCCCATCAGCATCCCACTATACATAAGATGTCCTCATCGGAGTCCCCCTATACATCAGGTGTCCCAATCAAAGTCCCTCTTTACAGCAGGTGCCTCCCTTTACATCAGGTGTCCCTATCAGAGTCCCCCTTTACAACATGTGTCCCCATCAGCATCCCACTATACATAAGGTGTCCTCATCGGAGTCCCCCCATACATCAGGTGTCCCTATCAGAGTCCCCCTTTACAACAGGTGTCCCCATCAGCATCCCCCTATAAATCAGGTGTCCTCATCAGAGTCTCTCTTTACATCAGATATCCCCATCAGAGTTCTCCTTTACATCAGATGCCCCCATCAGAGTCCCCCCTTACATCAGATGTCCCCATCAGAGTCCCCCTTTACATCAAATGTCCCCATCAGTGTCCTTCTTTACATTAGGTGTCCCCATCAGACTCCTTCTTTACATCAGGTGTCCCCGTCAGAGTCTCCCTTCACATCAAACATCCCCATCAGAGTCCTCCTTTACATTAGCTGTGCCCATCTGAGTCCCTCTTTTCATCAGATATCATCATCAGAGCCCTCCTTTACATCAGATGTCCCCATCAGAGTCCCTCTTTTCATCGGATGTCCTCATCAGAGTCCTCCTTTACATCAGATGTCACCATCAGAGTCCCCCTTTACATTAGATGTCACCATCAGAGCCCCCCTTTACATTAGATGTCCCCATCAGAGTCCTCCTTTGCATTAGATGTCCCCACTGCAGTGACCAAGGCTCTTCAGCCGAAACGCGTCTGCTTTTTTGTTTTCCTATATGTGCCAATAAATTTTTCTTACGGATTGGAGTTGCAGGCTATTTTTCTATTTTATCTGAGAAGTATAGCGGGAACTCTACTAATCTTGGCTAGTATGCAAGTAAATTTGTAGGATGTATAGGAAAGCCAAGATGATGGGAGGTGGCTTTTGTGGCAAATAAAGGTTTAGCTTCTTTTCCCTAATAGGTTTATTGTGCCAGGATTGCAAACTTGAATTTTATGTCTTGTCTCGAGTTGAGCTTTAACTCTCTGAAGTGTATTAAAAATACTGTGGGAGAAAAAAAAAATTACTGTATGAAACAGAAAGTGAAAACTGCTTTTTGTGGGAGCCTGTGATCCATAACGATGTGATAGCCTTGCAGACTCAAGAAAAAATAACTAGTGTTGTTAATTAAATCCAAAGCCAAAACTTTATCCTAAAGAAAATGTTAAAGGTGTGTAGCGGCCTCACCCTCTCTTCTTCTGTATCGGTTTTACACACCAACTCATGTCTAGGGGTTGTGAGAGTGAGATGCGCCACGGCCCATGTCCTCCCCATTGTAGTAGGGAGGTGAAGGCCACTTCCTGATGTTTCCTCGGGCCGGTGTGTTCTGTGAATGCACTGAGTCTGTAACCACAAGCTCACCCGCCTCCCCTTTGCTTCCAGTAACTGGAGTTCACACACCGAAGAAAGGTCCAACACTTGTTTATTTGGCACTCCAATAGCAAAGCACGATAAACAGTTCTTATTGCAGCAGACTGGTTGGGACCTATAACCTTTCCAACGGTGGGATGAGCAGATCGAGGCACTTCCTAAAGTTTAAGTTCTAAAGATAGGGGTCTCTTCTAGCAACCCCTATGAACAGCAATGGAGCCCTCTTCGATACGCTGTGGCCCCTATCAGGGGATGTGTCCTCCCAAGAGAGTTCCCAGAGGCCCACCGTCACCGGGTTGGTGCTGCTCCGGGTCTTCAGTGGGTAACCTCCCCGGCCTCCTCACCTCAGGTACGAGTCCCTCCGCTCAGGGACCCTCGGACAGTCCACCCTAACGGGACCCAGTCGAAGGTACTGGGCCCCAGGCCTCCTCGATAGTACCTCACCCCAGGCTAAAGGTGCCTGGGATGGACGCCAACATGACTCCGGACCAGGCCATGGGCACCTGGACCAGACTCCTGGATCTCCCGCACCCAGGCCTAAGGGCCCTGGGTGCGGACCGCAGCCCTCCTCCTCCGAGGACCTCCTTCTCCGCCAGACGACGACGACCACGACCGCGTGGTAAGGGCGTCTCCCCCTTTTATCTCCTCCCTTCAACGGCCCGGCGGGTTCCCCGCCCCAGCCATACCATCTCCGGGAAGGGACAAAAACAGGGAGCACTGCGAAGATGATTCTACCTGAAGCCTGTGGGGACCTCGCCACCCACAGGCAAAGGAGAATATTACATCCTTTAATCCTCCACGAGATAAAAAGGGGTCTGAATCCTAACACAATTATACACCTGGGTCACACTATTGCCCAGGTGTATCCCATCTATTTGAGGACCCCGCTACACACTCCCCCCTGTAATTTGACGCTGGTCCCCAGCGTCAGGTGCACACCCATGCCTCCCATAAGTGGTGGCATGGAGTGAAACCCCTGAAGCAGTTCCTCTAAATTTCCCAAGTGCCAAGACCTGCTCAGGGAATGGGGAACATACAAAACAACTTATGTCATAAAACACTTTAAACATTTGCATAGTCACAACCCCTCTCCCACACTGTCTAAGAGCCACCCACTCTTAATGATCTTGATTGACGATTCTCCTGCAGGGGAAAGAAAAAAACAACATCCTACCATAATTTCGTGTCATTTGGGATGAGTGGGCCCGTCAGCCGAGAGACCCACTCACTCCAACAAGCAAGGTGATGTGTGTGTGAAACATTTTCAAACATTTGTTGCGCAACACTGCCACCTGGTGACAACGCCGCGGTCATGACGCTCAACGAATCTTCGTTCTTCCAGCTTTTCCCTACTCTGCCACTATTCCCAAATGTCCTTGCCTTTGGCACATGAAGAAAAGGGGAAACACGAAAACACAACAGTCCCCAAGTCTCCAACGAGAAAAAGAAAAGCCCAAACAAAAACAAAAGCAGGGCACAGTCCTGGGTGTCTGGGAATGGCTCTTCCAGAAAGTTCAAGTGCACAAAGGAAATAAACAGGAGTTCTTTTCTCCTATAAGTAAAACTTTGGATCCGGCAGGTACAGGGGTTTCAGGTGTTTGTCAAATGCCTCTATCGAATACTCTACATCTTCTCCGCAATCAGACAGCGACTCTAGGTCGGAGGTGTCATACATCTCCGCAGGCAGATATCTTCCGGTGGACACAGAATCTACCTCCCTGGGGGTCTCCACCTCCAATGGGCCCCCGACACCTCCAACCACCACCACAGTCCCAGCCCCTGGCTCACCTGACCCTTGTAGAAGACTGGGATGTCCGGGACTTCCTTCTCGACCGGCGCCATCCAGGCCAGGCAAGCAGTGGGGTGAAGCTCGACCACGTCCACAGGATGCCTGTACTAGGCCAACTTTCCTCTTCGGTGGTGGGAGCAGAGAACTTGTGGCGACCGAGGCAGCATCCTCGGATTTTTCTCTGTTGGGCAGTCCATCGCCCTGGTCAGCGCGCACAGGAACCTCGACAAAGGCCTTGATCTCCCCTTCTGGAGTAGCAGTACCCGTGAGGTGGTTGAGGCGAAGGGCCCGGGGCCTTGCTGTGGACGACTCGACCTCAAAAAGGAATTCTCTGCACTCCTCACATCGCCCGAATGGCTTCAGGGTGACCACCAGTCCCGAGCAGCCGGGACAGATCACACCGAGGGCCTCCGTGTCTCTGCAAGTGTACAGAGCCAACCGCCCTCGGGGCCTAAGTCTTATCCCCGTGTCTGTGATGGGGGCAGCAAAAGAAGTCATTCTCGTGGGGTGAGGAACCATAACCCACGGGGCACTTGAGGTCATCCCGACTATCTGCTGCTCCATCATGCACTGACCCCGCGCCGGAGTCTCCACGTGTATCCCCACACTTGGCCAGACTCCTCCCATGAGCTGTACATTTTCGCGGGCTTCCTCTTGACTCCGCCCACGAACGATGTCGCCATGGGGTGCCTCGTGGCGCAGTGCGTTAACAGTCCCCACGTGCAGTACGTCACACGGCTGGACCTCTCCCTTTTTCCGCTCCTCCGCATGGGCCTTTCCCGTGTTAGGGTAATTTCCACAACTCCGAGCAGGGACGCACTTTGGCCAGTAATATGGCCGATCTGCTCGGAACTCCTCTGGGCAGCAAAGTTCAAATGTAGACATTCTCAAGTCCATCTTTAGAACACACTCTATCCCGGACTGACGAGCCCCCACGTGTAGCGGCCTCACCCTCTCTTCTTCTGTATCGGTTTTACACACCAACTCATGTCTAGGGGTTGTGAGAGTGAGATGCGCCACGGCCCATGTCCTCCCCATTGTAGTAGGGAGGTGAAGGCCACTTCCTGATGTTTCCTCGGGCCGGTGTGTTCTGTGAATGCACTGAGTCTGTAACCACAAGCTCACCCGCCTCCCCTTTGCTTCCAGTAACTGGAGTTCACACACCGAAGAAAGGTCCAACACTTGTTTATTTGGCACTCCAATAGCAAAGCACGATAAACAGTTCTTATTGCAGCAGACTGGTTGGGACCTATAACCTTTCCAACGGTGGGATGAGCAGATCGAGGCACTTCCTAAAGTTTAAGTTCTAAAGATAGGGGTCTCTTCTAGCAACCCCTATGAACAGCAATGGAGCCCTCTTCGATACGCTGTGGCCCCTATCAGGGGATGTGTCCTCCCAAGAGAGTTCCCAGAGGCCCACCGTCACCGGGTTGGTGCTGCTCCGGGTCTTCAGTGGGTAACCTCCCCGGCCTCCTCACCTCAGGTACGAGTCCCTCCGCTCAGGGACCCTCGGACAGTCCACCCTAGCGGGACCCAGTCGAAGGTACTGGGCCCCAGGCCTCCTCGATAGTACCTCACCCCAGGCTAAAGGTGCCTGGGATGGACGCCAACATGACTCCGGACCAGGCCATGGGCACCTGGACCAGACTCCTGGATCTCCCGCACCCAGGCCTAAGGGCCCTGGGTGCGGACCGCAGCCCTCCTCCTCCGAGGACCTCCTTCTCCGCCAGACGACGACGACCACGACCGCGTGGTAAGGGCGTCTCCCCCTTTTATCTCCTCCCTTCAACGGCCCGGCGGGTTCCCCGCCCCAGCCATACCATCTCCGGGAAGGGACAAAAACAGGGAGCACTGCGAAGATGATTCTACCTGAAGCCTGTGGGGACCTCGCCACCCACAGGCAAAGGAGAATATTACATCCTTTAATCCTCCACGAGATAAAAAGGGGTCTGAATCCTAACACAATTATACACCTGGGTCACACTATTGCCCAGGTGTATCCCATCTATTTGAGGACCCCGCTACAGGTGTGTCTCTCTTGTGGCCCAGTCTTCACTGTCATCAAGAGTCCAAAAATGGATTTTAGAGTCCAAAAAGTGAGATTCTATTCCAAATTTATGTTGAATAAATTAGCCAACACATTTTCGGAGCCACACAGCTCCCTCTTCATCCGGGTTACAACCTAACTGTCAGGGTACTAACCAGAAAAAGAATGTGCACAAGCAAAGACCTGGCACACTTGCCAATATCCACCATGACCGCGCTTATCTGCGCAGGGATGCGCGTAGACTTATTGGAATTACACTGGGGTGCGCTTGTGTGTGCTGGCACAAGTCACACGCTGCGTATTCTCTCAACAATTACTAGCACCAAATGCCCTTTTTAGTAACGGCAGCTATGCTTAGAGATTTATGATTTATATTCAGTTCCCTGCATTCCTTGTTCTAGTGTATGCTGCATCCTTAGATCTCCTGTTACTGACCTGGCTTGCCCCTGGACCTGTCTACTGCTCTTCTCCTGGCTCTGCCCTCAGCTGTTCTCATGAACTTTGCTCTTGTTGATTCCCTGTGTATGACCCTGGTTTGCTCCTGACTACACTTCTGCTACTCTCCTGCCTGACTACCATGTCTGACCTTTTGCTCAAGTTCCTAACCACATCTGTCCAGTTCTGCCAGCCAGACCTGTCTGCTTGCCCGGAGTGCCACTCTGGCCTAGCTGCTACTTCAGCCCAGTGCTGTCTTCAATAGGCTCTGCATTACAGCTGATTCGTCCAGCAACCACACAGCTGGCAACCCATGCTTCTTTGGGCTCAGAATCTCCAATCACCACCTTCAAGGCAGCTTTAGCCTCTGACCAGGTACATGACACTAACATAAGACATGTAATTAGCCCTAATGAAGGGGGAGCTGTGTGGCCCTCGAAACATGTTGCCTCATTTATTTACCATTGATTTGGAATAAAACTCCTCTTTTTGGACTGTAAAAATTTAGTGTGGCACTTTGATTTTTTAGACTTTAAACTTTTCATTTACTTCCCGAGGTTTCTGTATTAGTTTCTCAGTGTATGAAAGCAGCCCACATATCACTTGGTTGCCCACGTGGCTCACCACCAGTACCGTTGTGACAAAATCGATTTCAAACATGTAAGTTCTTTTCACCTGAGGTTCCACTGCCATTAACCTATCACTTCAAGAGCCACAATGGGGAGATGATATATTCTACTAGAGACATAAGTAAAATATTTACGGAGTATTATCAATCACTGTATAAAGTGGATGACCCACGAGATCCCGGGAAGGTGCAAAACAAAAAAAAGAAAAAACAAAACATAGAACAGTATTTAAGGGGGATAAAATTGCCTGAAATACTAGAAGAAGACTCACGGATATTGGATAGGGACATCTCCAAAGAAGAAATACAGCAGGCAATTAAAAACAGTAAAGGAGGTAAAAGCCCCGGGCCTGACGGTTATACGTCCCTATACTTTAAAAAATTCATTGGAATTTTAACTCCCCAGTACCACTTATACATGAATTCAATAGGGGGGGGGCTTTGAGATACGAGGGGAAGCCTTGGGTGCTTATATATCTCTTCTAGCAAAAGAAGGGAAAGACCCCACAATGTGCTCAAGCTTTAGGCCAATATCCCTGATAAATGAGGACTTAAAAATTTACGCGAGGATATTGGCCGAGAGACTAAAGCCGTACATGCCAGAATGTATAGAGAAAGATCAGGCAGGTTTTGTCCCGGGGAGGGAGACTAGGGACAATATATTAAAAACAATCCTCCTAATTCATGAAGCTAAGAAGGGTAAAAAGCCAACCCTGTTTTTGTCAATAGACGCCGAGAAGGCTTTTGATAGGCTGGATTGGGACTTTATGCTGCAGACACTATATAAATTTGGCATAGGGCCCCGAATGTTTAAATGGATAGAAGCTTTGTACTCTAACCCTACGGCCCAAATCCTAGTAAATGGAACCCTCTCGGAAAGTTTCAGACTTTTCAATGGAACACGTCAGGGGTGCCCATTGTCTCCCTTACTCTTCGTGATCTCATTGCATTGGAACCCTTTTTAGCATCTATAAGAGCTAACCAGGAGATTCAAGGTATAGAGGTTGGGGATCAAGAACATAAGTTATCCGCTTTTGCGGATGACATTATGTTCTATGTAACAAACCCTAGGCAGACCCTTCCAAAAATTCTGGAAGAACTGGGAAACTATGGGAGGGTATCAAACTTAAAGATCAATATGGAAAAATCGGAGATATTAAATATTTCAGTCCCCTCGATCGAAAGTAGAGATCTTAGAAAATTGTATCCCTTTACGTGGAAACAAAGAGGACTGAAGTATTTGGGAGTATTTTTGTCGAAATCAAGATTAGATTTATATCAAGATAACTATATGCCTCTCCTGAATAAAATTAAAAGTGAACTGAAAGGATACCCTGCGCATAGACTGTCATGGTTTTGCAGAATAAGCGTGATTAAAATGATGACTCTGCCAAAAGCTTTGTATATTTTTCAAAGTCTCCCGATTAGTATCCCAGGGGCATTTTTTAAAACCTTGAGATCAATAATACAGAGATTTGTGTGGAATAATAGAAGTAATCGAATTTCCTATAAGATTCTGACTAGACCCAAAGAGAAGGGAGGCTTATTCCTCCCTGACCTCAAAAAATATCATGAGGCAGCAATCTTGCGGAGGATCATGGACTGGATACATGCTCCTCGGCAGAAAAAATGGGTGGAATTGGAGGGCAATATCAGTAAATTGAAGTTGGGACAAATAATTTGGATTCCAAGGCAGTACAGAGGCCCTCTAGTTGATGCATCATCAATTACGTTAGAAGCACTGAGAACGTGGGATAAATTATTTAAAAATATACAGGGACAATATAATAGTCCTTTAACGACCCTAACAGGAAATAATTATTTCCCACCGGGGAAAGATAATAAGTTATATTTAAGATGGACTACATCAACCTCTTTGAGATTACGGGATGTTATGAAAGGGAATGCTTTTTGCTCCCTTTTGGAACTACGTGAAAGATATGGGACAACCCCTTGGGATGTCTGGAGATATAAACAACTGCAACATTTTGTAGAGTCCCTCCCAAAACCCCTTCGGGGGACGGGTAGCATGAATGTATGGGAAAAATTGGCAGATCAAGGAGGGACAGATAAGTATGGAATTTCTAGCATATATAAAATGTTGATAACACACCCAGATGGAGGATCCGTGTGTCCAACGGCAAGCTGGGAGCTAGAACTAAATCTCCCACTACCAGAAATAATGAGGGGCAGAGTTTTGGATTATGTTCACTCCACGTCCGTGGACGCACGGATAAAAGAAATGAACTACAAATTATTAACTAAGTGGTACTATGTCCCAGTAAAATTACATAAAATAAACCCCGAGACATCGCCCCTATGCTGGAGGGAATGTGTGGAGGAGGGAACTCATGCCCACATATGGTGGCAATGCCCCAAGATCCTACCATATTGGGAGGAAATACTAGACTTAATCAAGATGATCAGCGGGACGGAAATCAGTTTGGATCCATGGCAATGTTTGTTTCATGTAACAAATACCCCAAGGAAGAAATACAGAGCAACAATTATCCCGATTTTACTAAATTCAGCAAAGATATTAATTCCAAGGCAATGGAGGATAAAGCAGGCCCCAGCGATACAGGAATGGTTGAGGGAAGTAGATAAGACAAGATATATGGAAGAGGTAACATATATGCATAAGGGCTCTAAAACTGAATTTATTAGAATTTGTAAGGGATGGGAGGAGTTTAGACATTCGTGGGTATATGAAGGGTATATGAGAAGAGAAGGTAGCACCTAACAGTATTTTGTCTGGATCCCCTGGGATGGAATTTTTTTTCTCCTTTTCTTTTCTTCTGCATGCTACCCCTGGGCCCTCCCTCTAAAACACAAAGGTCACGGAAGTTGCATAAAGGAGGGGGGAAGTTGAAAGAGGGAGGTAGGGTAGGGCATAACGAGAGGAGAGGGAAGGGAAAGGAAAGAAGGAAAAGGGGGTAAGAGGGGCGCGCTGTTTTTTTTTTCTCTCTCCTTTTTTGGAGCCAGAGAGGTACTCGTGACTCCTCATAAATTAATGATAACACAGAACACATGATAGTTAATTTAAAAGGGAAAAAGGGAGGGGAAGGGTAGAAATAGGGGAGGGGAAAGAGGGCACTAGGCACTAAAAGATAATAAGCTGAAAGAGGGAGGTTGGGTAGGGCAAATAAAAAAGGGTAAGTCAGGCACGCTTGTTTTTTCCAATTTTAAATGAAAATGGGTGGAGTGAGTGGTCTGTCCTCCCTTTTTTTTTTTTTTTTGAGCTAGAGGGAAGTACTTGTGACCCCTCATAAATTAATGATAACACAGAATGCATGATAGCTAATCTATAAGGGAAAACGGGAGGGGAAGGGTAGAAACAGGGGAGGGGAAAGAGGGCACTAGGCACTAAAAGTAAGAAATAGATTTGCGAGTTGGCAGAGGGAAGGAGGGGAAGGGAGGAAGCGGAGGGCGGAGGATTGTGAGGGAGGAGAGAGAGGGAGAAAAAAGGAGAAAATATTTTTTTTTTAAAACATTTTTGAAAAAGTTTTTTTTTTTTTTTTTGAGATAGGGGAGGGGATTGGAAGGTGAGAGGAGAAAGGGGAGGGGGGAGGGGAAAGGAGGAAAAAGAGAAAAAAGGATAGGAAAAAGAAAGGGAGTAAGAGATACCACAGAGGCCATGTTGGTTAACCAAAAATGATAGAAGAGAGGGGAGAAGAGAAACGATGTTATGGTATGGACCCATTTTTTGTTGTAAATGTATGTACAGTAAATATTGTTTTGTTTTTGTAATGTATATGTGTTGATTGGCAATGATATAGAAGATATATGTATGTATATAAACCTTTGAATAAAAAAATATGAAAAAAGAAAAGAAAAAAAGAGCCACAATGGTTTAAACATTTTTGGCATCCAGTACACTTCAGGGAGTTTCAGATGCCTGCCCCCCACCCCCCGTTGCTACTACTGTGTCCTGTTGTAGCCAGAGGAAAGAACTAGGCTTGTGCAATTAGTTTCGTAACAAATTGAAATTCGTCCGAATTTAGCAACTTTCGGACATTCGGAAGCATTCGAATTTCCGAACAAAGCAATTACGAATAAGACCGAATCCGAAATAAATTATACCGCAAATAGCGAATGCCCGAATGTCTTCGGCATAATTCGTTATGAAAAAGTTACGAATGTACGAATCCATACGAAGCACAATAACACTCACTCTGCTCTGCTCTCTGCTTCTCCCACACCGTGCTGAACTCCCTCTCAAAATGGTGTACAGGGGCGGAGGCTATAGCCGCATGTAAAAAATGAAAGTAAAATACGAGATTTCGAATCCATTCGAAGCACAATAACACTCTGCTCTGCTCTCTGCTTCTCCCTCACCGTGCTGAACCCTCTCAAAATGGTGTACAGGGGCGGAGGCTATAGCCGCATGTAAAAAACGAAAATAAAATACGAGATTTCGAATCCATTCGAAGCACAATAACACTCTGCTCTGCTCTCTGCTTCTCCCTCACCGTGCTGAACCCTCTCAAAATGGTGTACAGGGGCGGAGGCTATAGCCGCATGTAAAAAACGAAAGTAAAATACGAGATTTCGAATCGTTACAAATAACCGCTATGTATTTAGAAAAGTACAAATCCATTCGAAGCACATTAGGCATAATAGGCAGCGTCGTCGTGAGAGAGACACAGAAAATTACGAATCAACGAACCCAAAAAAAGTTACGAAAGTAGGAGTTGTGTCCAGAATCAACGAAAAACAATGTACTCTACCGAAAGTACGAATTATAAATCAACTAAAAATTCAACGAAAAATGTCGCTTGCGAAAATACGAATTAGTCCGAACACGAAAAATCCCGTCTAGCAAAATTACGAAAGATTACGAATCAACAGGACCGAAAAGAAACGAACCGAAACTAACCAAATTTTTCCGTTGTGCACAAGCCTAGAAAGAACCACAGCACAGAGATGGACCAGGCATCCAAAGTGCCAGATGCTGAAGATTTTCAAGCCAGCTTAGCTTCTGAAGACAGTGGGTACCCGCAGGAGGGGCAAGTATTAACACTTTTCTTTTTTAGGCATAGCTTTGCTTTCTGATTGAAAATGAATGATGGGTTTTCTTTTTTTTTTTTTGAAGGATGCTCCAAAAGGTGCAGGCAGATTTAAGATAACCAGTGGTTACATGTAGATCCATTGGCCTGTTCATATTAAAACCTCTTTCAATTTGTCTAATCCTTAGACTGGTCACATTGTTGTGGCAGCTTTATAGTTATCACAACAAGGTTCATTGTGCTAGCCATTGCACTGGATATAACACCTCAGAAAAATCCAATTATTACAGCTTTGTTTTGTGATCTGGCGCCTTGGATACAGAAACAAGAGATGTTTAATTAAATGACACAAAGGACATTTGTAATGAAAGAAATTATCAATTAAGAATTTGCCTTGCATCGTTGAATAAAATAACACCTCAGACAAGGTAGAAGTTTTGATGCTAATGTGAAATAATATATGTCTGCATGCGCCATGTCAGTGAGAAAGGTTATTCTTCTCTTCAGAGCCATGTCAAGTGTTTTTTTCCCCCTCTGCCTGATGTCCAGGTGTAGAAACATGGGAGGCCTTGGTAGATACTACCAGGACCATAGCCAGCTCTGACATATATTTAAGAATGAATGGGCCTTTGAGCCATCAGGAAATTGAATGTTGGAAATATGGCAAATGTTAAGAAGGCGTTACCTGAAGATGCTTCCATATAAATTGTGACGGGAGGGCCCGTGGAACCCAGAAAGTATTGGATACCCTTGTTTCAGCTCCCCATGCACCTCTTATGTCTAAGACACCCTGTGCCAGGTTGGCACAGGGTGACTGAGAAAATATGTCTTGGATTACCTAAAATGGGACAGTAATATTTATCCACAATATCTCCCAGGATATACAGGTATATAAAGACTATTCTTGGTTTGTTTGATTCTGAACTCAACATGTTAATTGAAAGAGCTTAATTGTGCTTAAATTGTGACAGGCCTATTGTGCTTATGGTGACCTATTGTGACTGAGAAAATATGTCTTGGATTACTTAAAATGGGACAGTGATATTTATCCACAATATCTCCCAGGATATATGTAAAGACTATTCTTGGTTTGTTTGATTCTGAACTCAACATGTTAATTGAAAGAGCTGATCACATTGGCCTCTGTACAATGTAGGAGATGAGCGGACTCCTACTGGAGCTCCTGCTATTGTGAGAAGATGTCCTATGTTTGTACTTATGAATGATAGTGTGTATTGTATAGCCGGTGAGCTAGGAGACGTGAAGTCTACCCTAAAGGGTCATATCTCTGAGTCACCTATTCTGGGTAAATGATTTAGTAAACTAGCCCATGTTAATTACTGTAGGTTTCTGGTTACACTTCGTATTGTAAGCCTGCTGTATATATTTGTGTAAAAAGTAAAAGAAGGGTGCACCGACCTTGTGCATTACCAATGGCAAGGTTTAATTACTAAAATGTACAAAGATCATGGCTACTCACAAAACAAGTTAAAATGCAAGCGTATACACCACTCCGTCAACAGGGATAGATGCCTCCTGAAGGCCTTCTACTGGAACCAGACAGCCAGAGAGTCCAGACGAAATATAATACGGCTTCAGTGTTACGAGGGCGAGCCCTCTTCCTCAGATCCAAAGTGTCTGGAGAGCCAAAGTTGACTACCACTTTGGCTCTGAGGAAGAGGGCTCGCCCTCGTAACGCGTAAGCCATATTATATGTCGTCTGGACTCTCCAGCTGTCTGGTTCCAGTAGAAGGCCTTCAGGAGGCCTCTATCCCTGTTGACGGAGTGGTGTATACGCTTGCATTTTAACTTGTTTTGTGAGTAGCCATGATCTTTGTACATTTTAGTAATTAAACCTTGCCATTGGTAATGCACAAGGTCGGTGCGCCGTTCTTTTCCTTTTTACATTTCAGTCTCAAGAATACCCATTGTCCTGAGGAAGGCAGCCAGATTTTTGGTCATTCCCTATTCCAACGGAAGACTCTGGTTGTACCACTAAGTGATCGAGCTCCCAAGCGCAGGAGATTGTCTGTGTATATATTTGTGTGTCATCTCAAATAAAACAGTCCATGTTCAGCAGACAAACAAGTATCATCTCGTTGTGTGCTTGTGAGCAGTTGGAATATCTAATATCTATATCCAGACTGGGAGGAAGTGGTATATGACGAAAGCACTCAAGCGGAATGTGGGACGTTTCATTACATAAACCATTTAGTCAAGTCATTTGGATACCATATCTAGAAATTAGTGGTTTTGGCTATTTAAATTAGTGCAAGGGGTAGGTACACTCCAAACCTACTGTACTTGCTTGATATTGCCACAACTTTATTAGTGGGGTTTACCTTAATCATTGCTCCCAGTGTGCCATGGATAGCAATCACTGTGAATGGCATTGTTTAAGTTATTAATTTTCCATTTCATTTTGAATATGTTCTCTGTGTAAATTAAATAAAACCTGCCCTTCCGAGAATACAGTTTGGGCCCATTTATATCATAGTGATGCATTAACTAATGTGTATTATGATGTATGGTGATTCATTTCAATAGGCTGCCAATGCATTGAAAATTGGACCTGCACAAGCTTTTCTGATCTATCACACCACAGCGCTTGATAGTGTGCTACCCTGCAGTGTGTGCAGCAACACAGGTGAGTTGCTTAAATGCATTAGGTATCCATTGAAAATTAATGGCATCTTAGCACATGGATGTCTTGGTGGGAATGGGCCCCTTCAATTTTATTGGTCTGAGAAGAGATATGGGTTTGATAGGTTTGGTAATATATTTGTAGCACACGGACCCGTTTTCCTACCTTTGGCTCACTTGCAGGAAAAGGGCACACCGTACTATATGCCCGTACCCTCCTGTTTGAGGAGGTTGAGCGGTGTTATGTATTTGGGTCCCACAGCTAGGTTCTCCATTGGTTGGTTCTCATCTCCTAGGATATAGGGACAAGTCTCTGTTTTCCCCACAAGTAATTCCAATGTCCACACCACTCTAAACTCCAACGTTGAGTTTATTTTTCTCAATGTTCAGCATATAGGAAAGGGTGGATAAGAGACAGGATAGCAAGGTTTTGGGAGGTAGGTCCAGGCACAAGTAGATACTACAATCACCACTCTATCCCAGAGTGGGTTCAGCTCACCCGGATAGTCTCCTGTAAAAGTGGATCCTAGCAGCCGCAGTGATGCTCGGACTCTTAATTAGGTTCTTTTCCTAGATACGATTGGGAGACTCTCTGCCACAGAATCTATCATGTCCCAAACTTCTCAGCTTTTGCAATACAAGGACAGGTGCCAGCAACAGCACATTACTAAGCCCTTGATGGATAGATGAATCCCTCCAGAAAGTTACCGGGCCCCTTCCCTTACCGTAAACTCTCACCGGTCCTTCAGAAAGGTCCTCCCCCGGCCTCCTCTTCTTAGAAGCGGTGTCAGGGAACTATCCGCAGAAGGACTGGCAGCTCTCTCCATGTCCAGCAGAATCTACGTTCCCCAGTGTGCATGCGTGTGTGCCAGAATGCAATTCGCATGCGCGTGCGCCAAAGCGCACGCAACACGTGAGTGACACTTGGCGCCCAGTGGCCTATTTAAAGCTTGCTGCAGCAGTCAATAACTGCTGCATGATCTTCAGCCTTCCTGTGACTGTTCCTGAGTTCCTGTTTCCGCTGTCCTGAATTACCGTTATTGACCTGGCTTGCCTGACTACTCTTCTCTGTGTGCGATCCCGGCTTGATCCTTGGCTTGTTCCTGTATCCTGCTCCTGTCTGCTGATCCTGTGTATGACCCCGGCTTGTCCCTTGACCTGTTCCAGTGACTCTACCTCTGCTTGCTAACCTGTATATGACTTCCGGATTGGCTCCTGACTCTGCCTTTGGTTCTCCCTGCTGCACAGCCTCATCTGGTACTTCCGAGGTACCCCTGCCTGGCAGTCTACCCTGCTCACCAGCGTATCTCCAGCATCACTTCAACTTGTAGCAGCTGGCAACCCCTGCCTCTTTGGGTATGTGCCACCTTCAGGGGGCGCTCTGCACTTAGTCGCAAGGGAAGCCCTCCCAGCACTTCGGTCTCTGGTAAGGTACGTGACAAGCGGGCTCCCTCGCAAGGGACACCCTGGGATTCCTCTTCCCAGAAGTGGGCTCCAGCTAAAGGTGCTGGGCCCAGTGTTGAAGTTGCAGCCCCAGGGCTAAAGGTGCCTGGGACTGATACGCACGCGGCCCCATGGCCTGGAGGGCCGGACACCACACACCTGGACTCCTCTCGCAAACTCCAGAGAGCGACCCCTACCAGGCGGTGTCTGCTCCTTATGTATCCTCTCCCAGCATGCACAACAGGCCAACCACGCCCACTGTACCGCTGCCGAGAGAGGACACTCTAAGGCACAGCACTATCACTGATGGTTCAACCCTGACCTGTCACGGCAGTGACACCTACAGGCCACAGGGAACTGCTTGGGGCGCAGAGCACTGCACCCCGAACCCACCCACTTGTGATATTAGCGAATCAATATTCGCTATTGTCTTCTGGCTTCTCCTCCCGGCCAATCAGGACAGGAGGCGGATCTTAAGACTGGATTAGCCGGGAGGAGAAGTCGGGGAAGCTGCACCGTGGATGGGGTAAGTGCAGACCTGGCAGGGGTTTGTTTACCGCCCCCCCAAAAATGGAGCACCAGCCGCCACTGTTCATTACTCAGACATAAAAGGGACCTTAGTAGGCTCTTGCCTGCACATGCCCAGCATCAGCACTCAGTTGTCACTGAGAAGTTTGTTAACAAATTCAGTTTTGGCACCTCTATCCTTGAAATCTCAAATATTTTCAGCCTAAAATATCATACTGAGCTGTCTGTAAACCACAAAATACTTAAAAGAGAAGTATGGGTTATATATAAAAAAATAATTTATACTCATCTAGATGGATGCAGCATTGGCCTGATGTTGCATCACCCCCTCCCCCGCTGCCCCTAAGACCGAGAACCGAACGATCAACGACTGCTAAACGCTTAGCTCTCAGCCTTCAGTAAGCAGAGAGCTAGTAACTGTCAGTCACCGTCTTTCTGCTATGCCCCTCCAGCACTCACTGGAGCTATGGGTTGTAAAGGGGGCGATAGCGTCTGGCTCAGGCTCTCAGCAGCATGCAGAGGTTGAGCCAGCTGCCGATCCAGGTAACTGGGTACCAACATTAAAGTTGGGATCTCTCCAGAACCTGGAACAGCTGAATGATGTCAGCCAACAGTGGACTTTAGCTCACTATGGGCCACAGGAGTGCAGAACGTGGCCCTATAGGAGTGAAGAAAGAGTAGCTTTGGCCCTACTTCTCCTTTAAAATCATATTATATATATATATATATATATATATATATATCAAAAATAAAAGATACTAAATAATCTAGCCCCCCTTCTTAGTATCACTCTGCGCTTAATAGAAAAACTACAAAGCTAAAAGCATCAGAAAATAAAACAATGAAACAATATTCTATGGTTATAAAAGAACAGCAGCTGCTAAAAACAGGAATAAAATTTTAAAAAGGCAGTATAAAAAAACTTTATATAAAAAAGTTCAGAATAAACTGCAGCAGCGCTACGGACAAATGTTCAAATGTGCGTCTTCTATACAATCCAATCATATAGGTAGTGTGGATAGTGAACGGAGAGTGTGGTTATAGCTGGTTTAGATCCTAGTTCCTGTGCTCCTTATCACCAATATGTGTTTTCACCACGTGGGGGGATTAAGGGTCCCCTGATGGGGATGCACTCACCAGATGCTAAATCTATAAAGGCATGTATAAACCATCCTCCTTTAGTGTGTTCTGTCTTCTTTACTGTAATGGTGCCTCAGATGTTAAATCTATAAAGGCATGTATAAACCATCCTCCTTTAGTGTGTTCTGTCTTCTTTACTGTAATGGTGCCTCTGGCATATGTGAGGAAAAAGGAACAAAACTACATAGGGTAGTACTGTTTGGAAACTTTATTGTATAATATTCCCCCAAAACAAAGAGCCCTTATGCATATGCGCGTACCAATACAAGAATAAAACAGACGTTTATAATGTGTAAAAAATGGACGCTTTCAGCGCTTAAGACTTGCCGCCTGGTGAACGCCACTTCCTAAATCCTTTGGCGTCTTCCTGGTTCGGCTGGTCCTGGAGTGCAAATGCGTCACTTCCGGTTTGCTGGGTATTGCTGGTCACGCCCTGACGTTTCGTCACTTCCTGACTTCTTCCGAGGGTGTGACCAGTCTCCGCAGCAACCGGACTAAATATGCTCCCCTAGTCTCCGCCCATCTACAGACGTCGGAGCGCTCTGGCTGCGTCTGCGTCAGCGCGCATGCGCACTCCAGCTCCTTCGTCTGTGCCCTGTTGTGGGCGGAAGACCTACTACCATACCGGAGATGCGCAGCCCTGATTGGCGCGCATGCCCGATCTGTGGCCTGATAGGCTGGAGTATGTTAACATGACAACAATCATACAAAATACAAAACAACAACCTGGGTAATGAACCTGTATGTGCGGTTTGTTCGTTATGGGCCAGGATGCCCTGAAATTGATAAACTTAATGACTGTTAATTCCTGCTAGGCAAACCCAATGGCTGTCAGTCTATTGCACACTGCTTGTTTCAATGGCACAAACATAACGGCCGTAACAGAAAAGGAATGAGCGATCATTCCTATTGCTATTTTTGACCCCTTCTGTGTGACGGACATTCAACTATGCAATCTGTTATTCTATGATCTGATTGTGATAAAACTGTGATAAAAATGTGTTCATGGCATTCAGAACATTGGACCACCTTTATATGAGGGTCTATACATCATTCCGTGCTACAGAATCTGTATACTAGTAGTCCAATGAAATACCTAAATTACCATAAAAATTCTATGAAGCTTCTGTGTGATCCATAAAATTCTAAAAATCCTAAAATGCCAAAAAACAGAAAATACCATAAATACCTCTGCGATCCTCTAAAAGCAAATCAAAGACCGTATGAAAAGGAAACTGATAAAAACACCTACTAATTTCCTAAAAGATATATATAAACCTTATATATATATAAGAACTGTATTAAAATTATGTAAAATCTATAAAATCTATAAATAGTCAGTGCTCTAATGCTTTTCTCAAGCACAGAAAATAAATTGTCAATAATGCATACATATGAATGGATCATTAACCTGTTAGGATGATGTCTTATCTTTATAGGGCCTACTTGTGGTTATTTTATTTAATTTTGTTCCAAGAGATATCGATAGCAAAGGTTGTTAATCACTAATTAAGAGTTACTTATAAAACAATTAATATCAAGTTCAACGTTGAGGCCCTTTGGTACTAAAACATCAGTTAGAAAAATCCACTTAGTTTCCTTCTTTGATAATTCTCGTACTTTATGCAAGCCTCTCCAATTGGTCTCTAGGCATTCTATGCCCCAAAATTGTAGCCCTGAGGCATCCTGACCATGTTTGAGCTTAAAATGTAACAACACATTATGGTCTTTGAAGCCGATCTTAATGTTGTGAATGTGTTCTGCTATTCTTATTCTAAGGAGTCTCTTAGTACGTCCAATGTAGAGAAGTCCACATGGACATTTCAGTGCATACACTACATGGCTAGTGTTGCAGGTGATAAACTGTTCAATGCTGAATTGCTGCTGGTTGGAGGAAGATACAAAACTTTCTAGACCTCTTATTGGTTGTGCCACTTCCTTGCACGCTTTACACCTCCTACAGGCAAAAAAAACGTTTTGGTTCCAGAATGTAGGAGGTTTGCTTGGAGGGTCTAGTATTTTCTTCACAACCCGATCTCCGTGATTAGAAGCTTTCCTGTATATAAACTGCGGTTTCAGGGGCAGGACTGGGCCCAGTTTTTTATCTAATAATAATATGTGCCAATGATCATTAAAAATTGCCTCCACTTCCTTGTATTGAACATTGAATTGTGAGATGAATGCCCATTCTTTTGTACTGGTTCCACTTATTCCTTGTTTAGGTTTTGTTTCAAGGCATGTTTCCCTCGGGATTAGTGCCACCTCTTCCACGATTTTTTGTAAGGTTTCAGGGGCATATCCTTTCGCCGCAAATCTATCGGTGAGAACTTTTGACTGTGTGAGAAAGTTGTCATTATCTGAACAGTTACGTTTCACTCGCATGATTTGCCCTTTCGGGATGTTCCGAAGCCATTGCGGATGATGCCCACTCGTGGTTGGGAGGTAGCTATTTCTGTCTGTTTGCTTAAAAAAGACCTTAATCCCGAACTCCAAGTTTTGGCGATATACCGTGACATCTAGATCGTTTATTGTTTCTTTATGCCATTCAGAGGTTAGTCTGATGTTTTTACTGTTTGTGTTTAAAACCTTTAAAAACTCATGAAGAGATTCTACTGTGCCGGCCCAAATTAAAAACAGATCATCTATATATAGCGTTTATAAAAAATGAGTTCGGCTTTTCTGTCTTTAAAAATCACTTTGTCCTCCCACTCTGCCATAAAAAGATTTGCGATGCTGGGGGCAAACTTGGCCCCCATAGCAACGCCCCTTTGTTGCAAATAAAATTTGTTGTCATACCAAAAATAGTTATGTGAGAGGCAATAGTCCAGGGCATGGCCAATGAA
Source organism: Rana muscosa (assembly GCA_029206835.1). Lineage (NCBI taxonomy): Eukaryota > Metazoa > Chordata > Amphibia > Anura > Ranidae > Rana > Rana muscosa. The sequence continues at coordinate 344,475,167 of CM055119.1, forward strand.
CACTTTTTGATTGTGAGGTAGGTCTTCTCTTTTGCTTAAAGCCCAATTGAGGGCCAGTAAGGCGTCATCATGCTGAATGATGGAATAAAGAGAGGCCACATCCAGTGTTACTAGTAAAACCTCTTGATCTTCGGTTATTATAACATTTTGTAGGCAGTTCAGAAAATCTTTAGTGTCCTTTAAGTATGCTTGTGTAGTGGTTACACTTTTTTCCAGAAAGGTGTCAAGGTATTGTCCCATTCTTGAGGCGACAGAGTCTATGCTGTTTACAATGGGCCTGGGTGGTGGGTTAACGGAGTCTTTATGGATTTTTGGCAACGTGTAAATCGTTGGGATTTTACTGCTGGCTGGTGCCAGATATTGCCTTTCTTTCTCTGTTAGTACTCCCAGTTTGGTGCCGATTCCCACTAATATCGTTAGCTGATTTCTAAAGGCTTGAGTTGGATCACTTTCCAAAGCTCTATAGGTGATTTCATCTGCTAACATCTCTGTAATTTGTGTGTGGTACATATCTTTGGGTAATATGACCACTCCACCCCCTTTATCGGCTGGCCTGATGACAATGTCTTTTCTTTTCTCTAATGCCTCTATTCCCTCCTGGATGTGTTTCAAGCTTGTGTGTTTTCTGGGTACCAATTGGTTCAGGTCACGTATAATCAAACCTTTAAACACCTCAACTTGATGGTTGGGATTGTTCAGGGGGTTGAACAGTGATTTATTTTTTAGTCCACTGTTTACACTCCCCTGGGGATACATGCAAGTAATCGTGTTTTGTGTGCCCAGTCCTACAAAGTGCTTCTTTATGTTGAGCTTTCTTATGTATTTGTGTACATCTATGTATACATCGAATTTATTTATTGGCCGTTTCAGTATATAAAAGACAAAATAATCATTCGTAGCCTTAGATGGGAGGTCGTACCCCAGGATGGCCTCGACGATCCAGGTTCCATTAGAGAATGGTTTGATTTTTTCAATGGGGTAGGTTTTAAACTTCAAGAGCTTATCCTACAGAGAAAGAAACGAAAAATGATTATCCTGGAAACAAAAATTGACACATTACAACAACAACTAGATCCTATCAAGGACACGCAACCCATGATTGACTTCAACAACAGAACCAATAGACGACTGGAGAAAGTAGATAAAGACACCCAGAAAAAGAAAATAAAGAAGTACCACAGAGATATGGGAGACTTCAAGACAAATAACATATACGCCTGGCAACAGATGCTAGCAAATAACATTAATCTGATTGAAAAGCCGCGGTCAACAGAACCCTTAATTAACCAAGCAATAACCACATTAATGGATCGAGTACGTGGCTTCATAAGTGACGATGAAATTATATTTGATTCACCAACAAATTTCTCCACCCCAATTCCAAGTAAAAAGGCGAAACCAAAAGGAAAAGGTGGGAAGAATAATCAGTTGAATAATCAGCAGTACAACAATCGTCCGTACACACCATACCAGATACCTACACAAAACAAATTTCAACCACTAGAGCAGTACAACAATTATCCAGCGCCACGTCCTTTTTTAGGGCGAGGAGGGAGAGGGCAACAAAGGGGACGGGGTTACCCACCACACAGAGGAAAACCCCAATATCCTCCCGTGCATTTGAGAAATCAAGACTGGAGAGATCCTCAACTTCAGAACCAACGGACCAGAGAACAAAACCAATACACAGATCAAAGACACACAGAACCAGAGGATGTAGGGCCGGAAGGAAGGTCCAGAAAAAGAATGAGAAACCATTAACCAACGGTATATTTAATTTGAGTCCAGTAGAGCTGTCACACAAAGAAATCAATATCCTCAATATGGGCCTGAAATGTGGGATGAAACGGCCAATAAATAAATTCGATGTATACATAGATGTACACAAATACATAAGAAAGCTCAACATAAAGAAGCACTTTGTAGGACTGGGCACACAAAACACGATTACTTGCATGTATCCCCAGGGGAGTGTAAACAGTGGACTAAAAAATAAATCACTGTTCAACCCCCTGAACAATCCCAACCATCAAGTTGAGGTGTTTAAAGGTTTGATTATACGTGACCTGAACCAATTGGTACCCAGAAAACACACAAGCTTGAAACACATCCAGGAGGGAATAGAGGTATTAGAGAAAAGAAAAGACATTGTCATCAGGCCAGCCGATAAAGGGGGTGGAGTGGTCATATTACCCAAAGATATGTACCACACACAAATTACAGAGATGTTAGCAGATGAAATCACCTATAGAGCTTTGGAAAGTGATCCAACTCAAGCCTTTAGGAATCAGCTAACGATATTAGTGGGAATCGGCACCAAACTGGGAGTACTAACAGAGAAAGAAAGGCAATATCTGGCACCAGCCAGCAGTAAAATCCCAACGATTTACACGTTGCCAAAAATCCATAAAGACTCTGTTAACCCACCACCCAGGCCCATTGTAAACAGCATAGACTCTGTCGCCTCAAGAATGGGACAATACCTTGACACCTTTCTGCAAAAAAGTGTAACCACTACACAAGCATACTTAAAGGACACTAAAGATTTTCTGAACTGCCTACAAAATGTTATAATAACCGAAGATCAAGAGGTTTTACTAATAACACTGGATGTGGCCTCTCTTTATTCCATCATTCAGCATGATGACGCCTTACTGGCCCTCAATTGGGCTTTAAGCAAAAGAGAAGACCTACCTCACAATCAAAAAGTGTTCATTGGCCATGCCCTGGACTATTGCCTCTCACATAACTATTTTTGGTATGACAACAAATTTTGTTTGCAACAAAGGGGCGTTGCTATGGGGGCCAAGTTTGCCCCCAGCATCGCAAATCTTTTTATGGCAGAGTGGGAGGACAAAGTGATTTTTAAAGACAGAAAAGCCGAACTCATTTTTTATAAACGCTATATAGATGATCTGTTTTTAATTTGGGCCGGCACAGTAGAATCTCTTCATGAGTTTTTAAAGGTTTTAAACACAAACAGTAAAAACATCAGACTAACCTTTGAATGGCATAAAGAAACAATAAACTATCTAGATGTCACGGTATATCGCCAAAACTTGGAGTTCGGGACTAAGGTCTTTTTTAAGCAAACAGACAGAAATAGCTACCTCCCAACCACGAGTGGGCATCATCCGCAATGGCTTAGGAACATCCCGAAAGGGCAAATCATGCGAGTGAAACGTAACTGTTCAGATAATGACAACTTCCTCACACAATCAAAAGTTCTCACCGATAGATTTGCGGCGAAAGGATATGCCCCTGAACCCTACAAAAAATCGTGGAAGAGGTGGCACTAATCCCGAGGGAAACATGCCTTGAAACAAAACCTAAACAAGGAATAAGTGGAACCAGTACAAAAGAATGGGCATTCATCTCACAATTCAATGTTCAATACAAGGAAGTGGAGGCAATTTTTAATGATCATTGGCACATATTATTATTAGATAAAAAACTGGGCCCAGTCCTGCCCCTGAAACCGCAGTTTATATACAGGAAAGCTTCTAATCACGGAGATCGGGTTGTGAAGAAAATACTAGACCCTCCAAGCAAACCTCCTGCATTCTGGAACCAAAAAGTTTTTTTTGCCTGTAGAAGGTGTAAAGCGTGCAAGGAAGTGGCACAACCAATAAGAGGTCTAGAAAGTTTTGTATCTTCCTCCAACCAGCAGCAATTCAGCATTGAACAGTTTATCACCTGCAACACTAGCCATGTAGTGTATGCACTGAAATGTCCATGTGGACTTCTCTACATTGGACGTACTAAGAGACTCCTTAGAATAAGAATAGCAGAACACATTCACAACATTAAGATCGGCTTCAAAGACCATAATGTGTCGTTACATTTTAAGCTCAAACATGGTCAGGATGCCTCAGGGCTACAATTTTGGGGCATAGAATGCCTAGAAACCAATTGGAGAGGCTCGCATAAAGTACGAGAATTATCAAAGAAGGAAACTAAGTGGATTTTTCTAACTGATGTTTTAGTACCAAAGGGCCTCAACGTTGAACTTGATATTAATTGTTTTATAAGTAACTCTTAATTAGTGATTAACAAACTTTGCTATCGATATCTCTTGGAACAAAATAAAATAAAATAACCACAAGTAGGCCCTATAAAGATAAGACATCATCCTAACAGGTTAATGATCCATTCATATGTATGCATTATTGACAATTTATTTTCTGTGCTTGAGAAAAGCATTAGAGCACTGACTATTTATAGATTTTATAGATTTTACATAATTTTAATACAGTTCTTATATATATATAAGGTTTATATATATCTTTTAGGAAATTAGTAGGTGTTTTTATCAGTTTCCTTTTCATTTGGTCTTTGATTTGCTTTTAGAGGATCGCAGAGGTATTTATGGTATTTTCTGTTTTTTGGCATTTTAGGATTTTTAGAATTTTATGGATCACACAGAAGCTTCATAGAATTTTTATGGTAATTTAGGTATTTCATTGGACTACTAGTATACAGATTCTGTAGCACGGAATGATGTATAGACCCTCATATAAAGGTGGTCCAATGCTCTGAATGGCATGAACACATTTTTATCACATTTTTATCACAATCAGATCATAGAATAACAGATTGCATAGTTGAATGTCCGTCACACAGAAGGGGTCAAAAATAGCAATAGGAATGATCGCTCATTCCTTTTCTGTTACGGCAGTTATGTTTGTGCCACTGAAACAAGCAGTGTGCAATAGACTGACAGCCATTGGGTTTGCCTAGCAGGAATTAACAGTCATTAAGTTTATCAATTTCAGGGCATCCTGGCCCATAACGAACAAACCGCACATACAGGTTCATTACCCAGGTTGTTGTTTTGTATTTTGTATGATTGTTGTCATGTTAACATACTCCAGCCTATCAGGCCACAGATCGGGCATGCGCACCAATCAGGGCTGCGCATCTCCGGTACGGTGGTAGGTCTTCCGCCCACAACAGGGCACAGACGAAGGAGCTGGAGTGCGCATGCGTGCTGACGCAGACGCAGCCAGAGCGCTCCGACGTCTGTAGATGGGCGGAGACTAGGGGAGCATGTTTAGTCCGGTTGCTGCGGAGACTGGTCACGCCCTCGGAAGAAGTCAGGAAGTGACGAAACGTCAGGGCGTGACCAGCAATACCCAGCAAACCGGAAGTGACGCATTTGCGCTCCAGGACCAGCCGAACCAGGAAGACGCCAGAGGATTTAGAAAGTGGCGTTCACCAGGGGGCAAGTCTTAAGCGCTGAAAGCGTCCATTTTTTACACATTATAAACGCCTGTTTTATTCTTGTATTGGTACGCACATATGCATAAGGGCTCTTTGTTTTGGGGGAATATTATACAATAAAGTTTCCAAACAGTACTACCCTATGTAGTTTTGTTCCTTTTTCCTCACATATGCCAGAGGCACCATTACAGTAAAGAAGACAGAACACACTAAAGGAGGATGGTTTATACATGCCTTTATAGATTTAACTTTTGAGGCATCATTACAGTAAAGAAGACAGAACACACTAAAGGAGGATGGTTTATACATGCCTTTATAGATTTAGCATCTGGTGAGTGCATCCCCATCAGGGGACCCTTAATCCCCCCACGTGGTGAAAACACATATTGGTGATAAGGAGCACAGGAACTAGGATCTAAACCAGCTATAACCACACTCTCCGTTCACTATCCACACTACCTATATGATTGGATTGTATAGAAGACGCACATTTGAACATTTGTCCGTAGCGCTGCTGCAGTTTATTCTGAACTTTTTTATATAAAGTTTTTTTATACTGCCTTTTTAAAATATATATATATATATATATATATATATATATATATATATATATATATATACAGTAGTCAGCATCTCTACCTTTATACCGTCTGCCATTTTTACAATATATGAGTCATATAAAGCACCAGCAGATATGAAAAATGCATCCAATGTCTCCAGCCTCCTTTTTTCACACTTCTTTGTGATTTTCAGGATTATGAGTGTGATGGTTACACAATTGTGAGCACTATGGTCATAAAAACATATAAACCATTGGTGTTTTTTAATTGGCATAAAATGTAATAGTGCAGATTTTCTGCATACCCAGTCATAGCTGTAAGAATGTCATGATTGTTTGCTGGATTGGCACAATAGCCTTATACTGAGCTTTAAACATAATACTTTAATAATACAATAAAAGTTCAATACTAGAGGAATCAATGGATCTGCCTCATTTAAAGAAGTACATCTACGTAAAGTGTAACTAAAGGCAATTTCTTTATTCATTTTGGATAGAGAAAAAAGGATTATTGCCCCTGGCAGGTTTCTCTTCACTTTCTGTCCTATAGGCAAAACAGGAAGAGAGGAAATATATCTCAAACGTTAGGGAATCCCAGAGTGTAACTAAGGTCACCAGAACTAGTGTCCCCATTGGAAGATTTCCCCTCTATTAGTGTTCTGATGTCAACCCAATATTTGGGATTTTCTTTTACATTCACTTTCAAATGATAACAGTAAACAGGACTAATAGAGAGTAAATCTCACCAACGGGGGGCACAGACAGCAAACAACAACAAAAATGTTTTTAAGAAAAAATTTAAAGCGCAAGCTTACACGTTAGCTGTCCTTTAGTTAAAAAAAAAGTCAAACTTTGTACAGTACTTTACCATTTCTGAGTAACTCTGACATCTAAAATGAGCACCCCATCTGAGTAAAAAGATCCAGGTCACCCTGTTCCAGAGAGTTGCCAGGTAAATTATAAAAGTACAAAATACCACTGTGCTAATGGACCGCCATGGAGCTTCAAAGTAGATACTGAAAATGTCATGGATAAAAAAAGAAAAAACATATTTCTAATGCTGCTCACTGGAAAATTGTACATTCAACACAACCATGCAAGACAATTCTTCAGGTACACTTATGCCATGGAAGTATGGAGCCATGAAGCTTCAAAATACATACTAAAAAAGTTATGGAGAAAACAAACATATTTCTATGTTTTTCACTGAATAATATTACCTACAACAAAGCCATGCAAGTCAGCCACTTCACCTACACTAACCCAAGAGAGCCATTACTGCAGTATATGAAATATTGTACTGCAATGCCTTCTAGAGGAGCAATAAGGCTACTGAAGAACTAAATATATAAACCCTTCTCAGCAGCTGAAAGCAACTCACAATAACCATAGGAAATAGAAAGGCAGAAAATCCAGTGTGCCATGATTTTTATGTTGTCTATAACATACAGATGCAGTGAGATGTCTTATGCCCTATACACACGATCGGATTTCCGATGGAATAAAACCAGATGGAATTTTCCGTCGGAATTCCGATGAAGCTGACTTCCATCAGTCTTGCATACACTCTGTCAGACTAAATTCCGACCGTCCAAAACGCGGTGACGTAAAACACTACGACGAGCCGAGAAAAATGAAGTTCAATGCTTCTGAGCATGCGTCGACTTGATTCTGAGCATGCGTGGATTTTTCTCTGATGGAATTCCACACAGATGATCAGGATTTCCCATCGGATTTTTTTCCAGATGGGGCCCACACACGTTCGGAATTTCCGATGAAAAAAGTCCATCTGACTTTTTTCATTGGAAAATCCGATCAATTGTACAGGGCATTAGATAGGCTTCAGTTCAGTGACATTTCTAACACTTTGTAGAACATGAGCTCTCCTTTAAATGGGGAACTCCATTAGCAACTTTAATTTGTTAATTTTTTAGTGGAGTAAGCCAAATTTGGATAAAAATACACCAGCAGAACCTTGAAAATGTCAATTTTTTAATCATTTTTTTGACTCTAGTAGGGTCACGGCAAATTATACTTTCTTACGGTAGTGACACGAACATTTGGAAAAAGCTAGGTATTTCTTATCTGAACTAATGAAATTCTAACTGTAAATTGTGGTTTTCATTTTGGAAAAATCATACATATTGAAATGCAACCTGTTTACTACATCTGGGATAAGATTTATAAAAACATAAAAATAAAAAGTGACGGCAGAAAAAAAACCAAGTGTCCCATCGAGTCTGCCCCACTTTTATTTTATTTTATATTTATACATTTTTTTGTCTGAGCATACATTTTCGTTAGTCCCAATCATGTTTGAATCCACTTACTGTTGACTGACTCCCTACCTCTGCTGAAAGTCTAATCCAACCATCAAATATTCTTTCAATAAATATAATACTTTCCAAGATTCGTTTTAAACTTTCCTCCTGCTAGTTTGAGGTCATGTACCCATGTTCTTCTTCTTGGATTCATATTGAAAATTCTACCCTCCTAAACTTTATTCACCCCCCCCCTGATATATTTAACCCCTGAAGACCCAAACATAGAAGATAACTGCAGATTATTTGTTTCACCCTTTAGATATTGTTGTAGGAGGCCTGTAATGCAGAAATCAATGGGTTTTAACATTTTTGAAATTTTGCAATATTGCGCTTGTTTGGTAGCAGAATTTCTGTCATTTTACTCATACGATTAGAACAAATATAGAAACCAACAAAGGGTTTATTTGAAGGGCTTTCTGCTTGATAAGTCCTTCAACAGTACCCTATATATCTATACAGTAATTCTTACAAAATAATAATGATACAAGTCATATTTTTTATTAATAATCATTTATTATAAAACTATGTACAAAAAGTTTTTACAAAATCTACTGCATTGCATAAAAACTTTAACATTTATTATGTTTAGCTATGTTTATAGCCATGCTCAGTTATGATAGTCCCAAAGGCAGTTCTTGTCCTCTGAGAAGAAGAGGCGGACATTGCACCTGCTGCAAAGGTTGTATCCTTTACCACATTGTCTGCAGCGTCCTGTACTTGTTTTTATAGGGAATGTCCATACATATCCTTGCAAATGTCTTTTGGTGGATGTAGAGTTGACCTTTTGGCTGGGGTGCCATTTGAAGGACTCCCTTTTTCTGTGTAAGGTCGCTTCCTGTCAAGGGGCTCCCTGTCTGCGAAATTGGGCTCCCATGGATTAAACTTGGCTGCCCTCTTTGGTTTTATGACAGTTGTGCCAACTAGGATGAGAGATGCTAATTGGGCTTGAAAGCCTCCTGGTTAGTATCTTTTTCTTGGGAGCAGTCAGTGCTTTGCAGTCCCATTTGTACAGCAGCCATGCATTGATCACAGCTAGGATGATGGTGTGCCAGAAGATGAAAATGTACCAGTGGCGGGATCTCAAAGGAAACTTATATTTTGCTGCAAATGAGTCCAACATATCCACACCACCCATGAATTTGTTATAGACACCGACAAGGTATAGCCTCTCAACTTCAACATATCTTTTAATGGCTTTGACCCAGTGTTGAATCTTCTCCACTGGTTCTGGGCCAGCAGGGGATGACACAAGTGTGGCTTGCCACGCATGTATTGTTTGATAATGCTAAATTTCACCCTAAAAGGAATCATCATTTCATCCACAGAGTTGTGTTCTTCTGCTACCACCTGCAGGCATTTCTCCCTGAACGCATCAAGCCATGGTCTGAGTTTCCAAAGTTTGTCATCTCAGACACTGTCAAATTGTTTACAAAATGTAATTTTTAAATTTAAGACTTCACACATTCCAATCAATTAACACAATCCACAATAATGTCTGGCTAGCCTATTGTGCTCTATGCTTATGCGATTATCACCTATAGCTCCTCCATATACCAGAACATTATCACCTGTCCATCATGTAGTAAGCAGATATTAAGGCAATGGCCAGAAAACACAACAGGACAAGTTAAGTATATACTGTACATACAGTACATTAAAAGATAAATAATAAATAATTTATTCCTTAATTTAAACTTGAATTTTTCAAGTAATAACCATTACATTTTTGATCCAATCTCAAGCTGGTATTGTGAATGATCAAAAACAACATTTCTTTGGCTTTTTTTTACCACATGGAACAGATAAAAACTGCAAGGTGCAAAGGCAAATTCTGCTACTCCTCTAACCCAATGTTGTAAAATTACAACACAGACATAACAAGCTCAAAAGCTAATTTTATCAATGCATTCAACAGTACCTTGATATATGCATGGTCTAAACATGTTATTAACCACTTAAGCCCCGGACCATTTGGTAGCTAAAGGACCAGAGGTGAATTCAGAATTTTGCACTGCGCTGCTTTAACTGTAAATTGTGCGGACATGCAATGTTGTACCCAAATGAAATTTGCATCCTTTTCTTCCCACAAATAGAGATTTCTTTTAATGGTATTTGATTGCCTCTGAGATTTTTATTTTTTGCGATATAAACGGAAAAAGACCGAAAATTTTGAAAAAAAAATGATATTTTCTAATTTTTGTTATAAGAAAAATCGAATAAACTCAATTTTAGTCATACATTTAGGCCAAAATGTATTCAGCCACATGTCTTTAGTAAAAAAAAATTCAATAAGTGTATATTTATTGGTTTGCGCAAAAGTTATAGCGTTTACAAACTAGGGTACATTTTCTGGAATTTACACAGCTTTAAATTTATGACTGCCTATCTCATTTCTTGAGGTGCTAAAATGGCAGGGCAGTACAAAACCCCCCCAAATGACCCCATTTTAGAAAGTAGACAACCCAAGGAAATTGCTGAGAGGCATGTTGAGCCCATTGAATATTTTTTTTTTTTTGTCCCAAGTGATTGAATAATGACAAAAAAAAAAAAATTACAAAAAGTTGTCACTAAATGATATATTGCTCACACATGCCATGGTTATATGTGGAATTGCACCCCAAAATACATTCTGCTGCCTCTCCTGAGTACGGGGATACCACATGTGTGGGACTTTTTAGGAGCCTAGCCACGTACGGGACCCCGGAAACCAAGCACCGCCTTCAGGATTTCTAAGGGCGCAAATTTTTGATTTCACTCCTCACTACCTATCACAGTTTCGAAGTCCATAAAATGCCAAAATAGCACAAAACCCCCCCAAATGACCACATTTTGGAAAGTAGACACCCCAAGCTGTTTGCTGAGAGGCATGGTGAGTATTTTACAGCTCTCATTTGTTTTTGAAAATTAAGAAAGAAAATGTTTTTTTTTTTCTTTTTTTTTTTCAATTTTCAAAACTTTGTGACAAAAAGCGAGATCTGCAAAATACTCACAATACCTCTCAGCAAATAGCTTTGGGTGTCTACTTTCCAAAATGGGGTCATTTGGGGGGGTTTTGTGCCATCTGGGCATTCCATGGCCTCCGAAACTGTGATAGGCAGTGAGAAGTGAAACAAAAATTTACACCCTTAGAAAGCCTGAAGGCGGTGATTGGTTTTTGGGGTCCCGTATGCGGCTAGGCTCCCAAAAAGTCTCACACATGTGGTATTCCCGTACTCAGGAGAAGCAACAGAATGTCATTTGGGGTGTAATTCCACATATGCCCATGGCATGTTTGAGCAATATATCATTTAGTGACAACTTTGTGCAAAAAAAATAAAATAAAATAAAAAATTGTCTTTTTTCCGCAACTTGTGTCAACATATAAAATATTCCATGGACTCAACAGGCCTCTCAGTATATAGCTTGGGGTGTCTACTTTCCAAAATGGGGTCATTTGGGGGGGTTTTGAACTGTTCTGGCATTTTATACACAACATTAGGAAGCTTACATCCACTCTTCTAACCACTTGAAGACAAAGCCCTTTTTGACACTTTTTGTTTACATGAAAACATATTTTTTTTTGCAAGAAAATTATGTTGAACCCCCAAACATTATATATATTTTTAAAGCAAAGGCCCTACAGAATAAAATGGTGGGTGTTGCATTTTTTTTTTCTACACAGTATTTGCGCAGCGATTTTTCAAACGCATTTTTTGGGGAAAAAATACAATTTTTTTTAATTTTAATGCACTAAAACACACTATATTGCCCAAATGTTTGATGAAATAAAAAAGATGATCTTAGGCCGAGTACATAGATACCAAACACGACATGCTTTAAAATTTCGCACAAACGCGCATTGGCGACAAACTACATACATTTTTAAAAGTCTTTAAAAGCCTTTACAGGTTACCCCATTAGATTTACAGAGGAGGTCTACTGCTAAAATTACTGCCCTCGATCTGACCTTCGCAGTGATACCTCACATGCATGGTGCAATTGCTGTTTACATATGACGCCAGACCGACGCTTGCGTTCGCCATTGGGCAAGAGCAGGGCAGGACAGAGGTGCTTTTTTTTTTAGTATTAATTTTGCTTTTTTCTTTTATTTTTAAATTGTTCCTTCCATATTTTTTTTTTTATCATTTTTATTGTTATCTCAGGGAATGTAAATATCCCCTATGATAGCAATAGGTAGTGACAGGTACTCTTTTTTTAAAAAAAACTGGGGTCTAGACCCTAGATCTTTCCTCTGCCCTCAAAGCATTTGACCACACCAAGATCAGTGTGATGAAATGCTTTCCCAATTTCCCAATGGCACTTTTTATATCGGGGGGGGGACATTCCCTCCCACTGCTTGTAAAAGCAGTCCAGAGGCTAATTAGCCACTAGGATTGCTTTTACATGAAAGCCGGCCGCTGGCTGAAAAGAATGATACCAAGATGATACCTAAACCCGCAGGCATCAATCTGGTATAACCATTCAAAGTCCAGCAACATACCAGTACGTTGCTGGTCCTTGTTGGACATGTATTGTAATCTTTTTTTTTCATGCAGCCAGGTGGCTGAACGAAAAAAGAGATTGATCGGTGGGTATGCCCACCATTAGAATACCACCCTTCATCCACCCACTTCTAATGATGGGCATACATGCACCATTTATATATGCCGAAGTATGGGGGCATCCTCCCGCAAAAAAGTTATGCCGCACACACATGGTCGGACTTTTCCACGGGCAAGCCTCCGTCGGAATTTCGACCGTTTGTACGCGGCATTAGGAGCAAAATCGCTCCTCCGCCCCTGCTGCCCCAATGCTTCGGCATATTAGCTTTTTTTTTTTAACTGTGGTGGTGAAATCACCTCCTACAGCACTGGAGTCGCAGAGATCAGGCCTGTCTCTGCGAACGCTGCAGTTATGTGTGTTGTGTTTTGTAAGTGACAGTGATCGATCGATACTGCACTTGGGTGGCCTGGGCTGGACAGAGGGGCAAAACGCAGGTGCTAGCAGGTATCTGGGCTGATCCCGCTAACACTGCGTTTTTGGGAACCCTAAACTGCTGGGGATGCTAGTATAGATCTGATCAGATCAGATATTGATCTGTTCAGATACTATACCACTAAGGGAGGTGTATGCTTCACGCGTGGGTGTTAGCGTTACTGGCACTAACCTGACGCTGCCTGGGGTGTGACGCAGACCCTCTCTGACGCTAAAACCTAATTTATATCACCCGCCGGGCGATCAGGGGGTTAAACCTTTATTGGGTTATATACGGCGAGTGCCCTGACACTATAAAAAGCAAACTAACTAACCAGCGTCACCCGTAACACTTATATGATGATCACTGGTGAAAGGGTTAACTAGGGGCAATTAGGGGGTTAAAACCTTTATTAGATAATATATGGGGGTACCTGACGCTATAAAAACCTGCGGCGAACCTAAAAAAAATTACTGGCTACCGATCTGCATCACCGACGCTAAGACAGCGATCAGAAAAATTATCGCTTAGCGACAGTGGTGATAGGGGGTGAAAGGGTTACCTGGGGGGCAATCAAGGGGGTTAAACCTTTATTCGATAATTTATGGGGGTACCTGACGCTATAAAAATCTGCGGCGAACCTAAAAAAAATTACTGGCTACCGATCGGCATCACCGACGCTAAGACAGCGATCAGAAAAATGATCGCTTAGCGACAGTGGTGATAGGGGGTGAAAGGGTTACCTGGGGGGCGATCAAGGGGGTTAAACCTTTATTAGATAATTTATGGGGGTACCTGACGCTATAAAAACCTGCGGCGAACCTAAAAAAAATTACTGGCTACCGATCTGCATCACCGACGCTAAGACAGCGATCAGAAAAATGATCGCTTAGCGACAGTGGTGATAGGGGGTGAAAGGGTTACCTGGGGGCGATCAAGGGGGTTAAACCTTTATTAGATAATTTATGGGGGTACCTGACGCTATAAAAACCTGCGGCGAACCTAAAAAAAAAATACTGGCTACCGATCTGCATCACTGACGCTAAGACATCGATCAGAAAAATGATTGCTTAGCGACAGTGGTGATAGGGGGTGAAAGGGTTACCTGGGGGGTGATCAAGGGGTTAAACCTTTATTAGGGGGGGTTAGGGGGCTACACTGGACCTAAAACTAAATGTAGTGACACTTTTACAGTCACAAATGTCACTGATTGCAGTGATCAGTAAATAAATGGTCACTGCAATCAGTGACACTGTGACTGGGGGCTGGGGGGTGATCTGGGGGGGGCCTGGGGGGCGATTTATGTGCCTATGTGTGCTGGTGTTAGTGTAGTGTTTGTGCACTAACCTTGATATCTTCTCTTGTACGGCGCTCGGTATATGTGAGCGCCGCACAAGAGATGACATCACTTCCTCCTGCTTCCTCTGCCTGTGTGTACATTCGACAGACAGAGGGGGCATTTCCATTCGCCGGGATCGATCGCGGGGGGTGGCCGGAATCGAACGGCCGTCCCCTCATGTCGGATCGCTCCCCAACGAATTCCGACCGCTCACTGTACAGAAGGGGGGTCCGAATGGACCCCCCAACTGTACAAAGGCAATCACGTACACTCTACGTGATTGTGCCTGTCGGTGCCATTGTGCCGACGTATATATACAGTGAGCGGTCGTTAAGTGGTTAATCACAGAAAAAATATTTCAGGCAGTGTATTTACTTTAATCTTTCACTATCAAGCCCAGTTGTGTGCTTTAAGGCATGTTCACAGGTTGACTGACTTCATGTCCAGGTAAATATCCTATTTACACATTTTACCATCCAATATCAGTGCTAGGCTGAACAATAGGACCTACTAATTATGTAAATTTGGTCTTTAGGCGAAAAAAAAATGCTGGGTAATTTTAGTAGAGTTAAAAGTGTTAAAAGTGATGTAATATTAGAGGGCCTTACAGGGTTAAAGGTTTCAATCATGTCTCCCATTTTCCTTCTTTCCTCCAAACTGTACATGTTAAGTTTCTGAAGTCTCTCCTGTACCCTCAATAGTATAGTCTATAAAGGAATTATTTTTTCCCTAGGTGCTTTATTTTACACTTAGAAACATTGAACTGCAGTTTCCACTGGTTTGACCAATCTTCCAGCAATGCCAAATCATGTTCCATGTTACAGACACCTCCAGGGATATCAACCTATTGCACACCTTAGTATCAGCAGCAAAAAGACATACTCTACCCACCAACCCTTTAATTATATCACTTATAAAGAACAGGACTAAGTACAGGGCTTTGTGGTACACCTCTGTTCCCAATGAACCCCATTTACAACCACGCTCATCCTTTAGACAACGGCATATCTGCTGAGCCACCTAAGGGTTAAGTCCTACCTTGTAAAACATTTTTTATTAGATCATTATGTGGAACTGTATCAAATGCCAAGATAGGCACATCACCACCCTTGGTCCAAAACATTAGTGATGTAGTCAAAAACATTGTCAGAATAGTCTGACATAATCTGCCCTCAGTAAAGCCATGCGGCTTTGGGTCCAGCGAATTGTGTGTTTTTAACTGATCAATGATCCTTCTTTTGAGGACTAATTCCATTAACTTGACTACAACGGATGTTAAACTCACTGGCCTGTATTTGCCAGCTTTTATTTTGCCTTCTTGTGGATAGGTACAATATTAGCCATCTGCCAGTCATTGGGAACATCTTATGTTAGAAAAGATTGATTAAAAAGATCGGTCTTCCCTAAACATAACACCCGTGATCCAGGAGGTTCAACAATGGCTGAAGGCATGGGAGTCATTACCCCTTTCATTATTGGGACGCATAAACCTAATAAAAATGAATGTATTACCTAAATTTACATATCTATTTCGACACTCTCCACAGTGGATCCCTAAATCATTTTTTATACTGCTGCATTGTATTTTTGCAGCATTTAAATGGAGATCCCAGTCCCATAGGTATAGCTGGATGACATTGGTACGCCCGACTTCTCAGGGTGGCCTGGCATGCCCGGATTTCTACAAATATTATTTGGCCTCTCAGCTAGTAACCGCTGCCTGGTGGTTTAACCCTGCAACACAGGCAGAAGCAGCAGTGTTGGGATTCTTAGAGGTGTTGACATTTCTGATTTTTCAGGGCCCCGTGCTTCATACTCACTGACACCGTCCATGTGTACTACGTTACGGGCATGGGGGGAGAGTCTCAAAATTTAACAATATCCCATACAGGCTATCTCGCCTAACGCTCCCCTTTGGTTGAATCCCACCCTGGAGCATATCTATACATTGCCCGACCCCCCATGCCTGGACCAAATTCAATATAAAAATAGTGACTCAGATTATTGTGGACGAATCCTTGATTCCATTTTCTAAACTGATCTCCAATTTCAATATTTCTCAGTTGTACTCCTTTCGTTTTTTTCAACTCTCCCATGCCTTCAGCTGTCAATTTCCTGGGTCTCCTCTGCAACTAGTTCAATCCGCCCTAGAGAAGCTTCTTAGGTTGGACTGTGCAAAGAATGCTGCCTCCAAATTATATCTCCATCTAACAACTACCTCCCTTCCAACACTAGAGAAACTAAGACTTAAATGGTCTAAGGATATCCCTGAACTTGACAATGACGACTGGGATGATATATGGGACTTTCCTTTCAATTCTCTTGTCTCCTTGAGAGACCGATTGATTCAGTTCAAGATGGTTCACAGGGCATATCTTACTCCTTATATATTGCATAAAATTAATCCGGACTCTACCCCTGGTTGTTGGCGATGTGGGGGGATTCCTGGAGATTTTACTCATATCTTTTGGACTTGTCCAGCAATATTAGGGTACTGGGAAGAGATATTAGCTTTTATATCTCAAACTACCTCTATTTCATTACAACTATTAATTGCAATATGTATGTTGGGTCTTATAGAGCAATATATTCCCACGGTAGCAGGACGTACTCTGGTGGGGCTGCTTTTGTTCTACTCTCGCAAAGCTATAGCTCTTAGTTGGAAAAAAATCTACCCCCCTATCATTGTCTATGTGGAAACGACTCATTAATAATAGCCTATCACTATATAAGGAGACCTGTATTAATAGAGGTTGTCTTCTCAAATATGAGAGGGTTTGGTCTAAATGGCTGATGGACTCTTCCACAGCCTCTGAAGCCTTTTAGAGGAAGGTTATTTCGGGTTTTTTTTCTCTCTCTCTCTGTCAGTTATTTAGGTAAATAATAATATCCATGATAATTCAAAACTCTTATATTGGCGTATATACTATAGGACTACCAAATCTGAAAATTGAGTTAACAGGAGTACTATTTAGTGTTTTTTTCTCTATAACTTGATATAATGTTTATCGTAAGAATTGCATAAATACCATGTAAGACCAATGTATGTGTATGTGGGTTTTTTTTTGTCTCTATCTCTGTTTGCTTACTGTTCTGTAATTATAATTTTTTTGTCTGTGTTTTGGAAAAATAATAAAAACGTATATTTAAAAAAAAAAAAAAGATCGGTCACTTTGATGTATCAAAATGTTTTTTCCAATGCACTAGAGTAACTTACCCTCCCCCAGATCCAGATTTACCCCGTCCTGAAGGTTTAAACATGATTGGTGGCTATGCACAAAGAAGTCCATTTCTTTGTAAGAATAAGCAGATACATCAAGCAACATGTATCATTCCTCAGACACATTGTTGCAAGCCTGAAATGAAAATAAGACTGTTTAATCGAATTGGCTGTTATAGGCAACAGTCCCGGTTTATTTCTTTCAGGCCAGCCAATCTCAACCAGGGTTCCATGGAACCTTAGGATTCATCCAGAGGTTGCTAGGGGTTCCTTGAGCTAATGCTGAGAGATTTACCATCTTATGGTGCCTGCATAGTTTCAGAGCCAAGACCACTTGTCAGAGCCAGCTGCATAAAACTAATGATGATTGTGGTTGCTTGTAAGGGTATGGGGGGCATTCTTCCTACAGGTCACCAATGTAAGCATCATTTTTCCCATGGAAATACTGTAACTTTTGGCAGGGGTTCCCCGAGACCTGAAAATGATTTCAAGTGGTCTTTTGTAATAAAAAGATTGAAAAGGGCTGCATTAGGCTGTTTATAAACCAGTTTTAACGTGTTGTAGCAAAGCAAGACCTAGTGCTAAAGGGAAAAGCAACTGATGTAATTTAACATGACTTAGTATGCAGTCAAGCATCATAAAGGTAATTTCATAGAGATCTAAATTCATTACTTTCTCAATGCACAAAAACAAACCCTAGTGGTCTGCAGACATTTTTGTAAAAGGCTTTAAGGATTTCTGCTAGAAAAAAATGTATTAACTATGTACAATATCTAATTAGAATGCAGCCTACACATTTCTTTATTTATTGTGAAATGAAAGAACTCAGGTGATGTTCTTCTTTTCCTCTCGGTGAAAGCAATACATTTTTCATTACACGTTGTTCTATTTTATAATTATACCTAAGTATATTTTGCTTTTTTTTGGCGCCATTACGTGAAATTCATTGTGAGATAATAAGGTTCTTTGGATGGGTGGATTAAGAAAAAAAAATGCACTCGGAAAGATAGACGAAAATATGTGAAAACCGGTGTGTTGTATTCAATATCTAAATTCATACTCTTCTGAAGACTAATAGAAATAATCAGCTCAGGCTCAGGCTGTAATCAAATTATGAATATGTCACAGATTAAATGTGTTTTATGTTGAGATGACCTGCTGAGTCTTTATATGGCTAAATCTTAAAAAACATCTCTGATATTATTCACACAGCTGAGGATATCAGTAATCTTCAGAGGAGCTTGTGTGTTTTTTAATTGTGCATTCTTTTGATGGATAATGGTTATAAAAAGAAGATTTCAAAGACTTACTTTAAAGAACAACTCGGCTCTGTTTACATTTAATACAGTAATTTTCAAAGTTCGATGCTCCAAAAAACACTTTTAAGTAAAATTTTACCCAGCAAGTTTTTTGCACTTATAATATACATGGCACCACATCCAATGGAATGGGACTATATAGGTACCAAAAAAATCACAAAATAATGTATTTAAAACGATTAATTATTTTCTTAATACAGCTTAAAATATGTTACCATACCTGTGACATATTACAAACAAATACATCAATGATTACAGCATCCATGCATGAAGATGTCTCCAATATCAGTCTCAAAAACCTCAACCTGTTTCAACTCATAACGAGTCTTCATCAGGAGGTAAAAACAGCATTATAGAATCAAAATGTATAGGTAAGAAGAGAAGATGCATGTCTGCAAAGGCCCCGTCATAAGGGTCAGATGGAATGCAAGGGATACAAGCCCAGCCACACCTCAAAAAGTTGTAAGGAAAAGACATCCCAAAAAGATAACCTGGCACTGTAAGCCAAGGGCTTACAGGAATGCCTCAATGCAACCAAACAGATCCTGGCAAGAGCAGTTTCCTGAAAGGCTTACTAGAGTGATAAGCCTCTTATATTATAGAGAAGTCATATATCCAGATAGCAAGCAAATTAACTGCAAGTTTGAAACTGACTTGCTAAGCTATTGCTAGACTTGCCAGGCTTCACAAGTTTGTTGTACAATTTCAGCAAGTCTGCATTGCATGACTCCAGATCAACATTCTTTGCAAACATTCTGCAAGTCTTCTGCAAGTTCTGGTTCCGTTATGTTGTGCAACAGTCATACCACCACAGGGGTCACTGTGGCTGAATTTTCATGCTGTTGACTTACAGAACACTTGCTGTAGACTCACCACTGCAACTTTGCTCTTGCTAGAGACTTGCAATGCAAATTTGCTACAAATTGGAAAAGTGTCAACTAGAACTTGTGCTTCAAGTCCTCTGCAAATGTACAACTTACCAGTAAAAATGTGCAGGAAGTTAACGGACTTACAATTCAACACTGCCACAAATTTTTGGCAAGTTATCCTTGATGGCCATGGCAAGATGGCCATGGCTAGAAATGCTAGGGTTTTTTTTTTTTTTTAAAGGGATTTCTCAGCAAAATAAAGCATGGATGGGTGAGTTTGTTTTGATCATTAAAAAATAGTTTAATAGCATTTTTGGTTTGTGATGATCAGATATAGTGTAGTTTGACTTTAATTTATCCACTGTTATATATGTTCCAACTTGGAGACTCTTAAATTTAAGTGTTAGGACCACACTTGCCAAAAAAGCCTTGGCGAAGCAGTGTGGCTTCCACATATACTGGATATACAAATGTGTGCAACTAAAACCTCCGTTTTTAATGTAAATTGTATGCCAGTGTCAACTTTTTTTTTTTAAGTCTAGCTGGTAAGTGTGCTGGGAAATGTTTGCATAGTGTAATGCCCTTCCACGTGCACCTTGCTTTAAATGCTAGTTATGAATTGGAGTCGTTGCCATTCTTGTATAATTTTCTTATTGGATTTGGCGTGGAGACACATTGGACACCTTCCACTGCCATTATTCTCTTGCTGGACTTCTAATGTGTACCTGCACCTTTAAGGAGGGATGGGCTCCCTCCAGGCTCCCTCCAACTTAGAGACCCTCATTATGAAACACCATGAACTTATAACAGAGCAGGAAATGCAATGGACACAAGCCATACTGACCTGACCAGCTAGAAACAGTTCTGTTCTACTGTGTGCCCTTACATTAGTAGCAGCAAAACGGTTAAGGTTTCTTTTGAAACAACCATGAGTTTGGGGCTTTGTATATGGAAGTTTTCAATGTATTTATCTATTGGTTGAACAAAATGGATTCATGTGTTTTTCAACCTGACTGTGTAACTATGTAATTACCCAATTATGCTTTGCTTATTAATTCTTCTTGCTGCTTCTTTGACCCTTTTTAGCTTCCGCAGCTTCCCAACATCAATGAGAAGAAGAATAACTAACTTCTGTTGCCAAGGTGAAGTATATAGTCACATTCTCATCAATCCTGCAAAGTTCCACCCTGACTTTCTAAGATCACTCTGGGGTAGCTACAGAGCCAGTAAATTAGCAAAGGGGGACTTTGCCAGTCTTGGCCAGATCTTTCCATCTACTTAAACTAATAATTAAATTAAGCCACCCAGAGAATGTCTCCTTTCAGTATTCCAAGGCATTGAAGTAGCTCCTCCCCTTGCTATCCGAAGGACATGCCTCAAGCAATCATGTTGGGCTTCGCTGTCTCATTCTCAACAGAAAAAAGTTGTTACTTCTTTCAAAGCCTCTACAGGCTGACTGCTACAAACCAGCAATTGTTTGGAAGAAATTTTCCTCCAATAACAGAACAGAACCTTTCAACGGTGGGAGGAATGAGGCCAAAAATATATACGCACCCCTTACAGGCTGATCTTTTCTCCCCAACCAGCTAATGGTTATTACAATTAATGATCAGTGGTAATTGGAAAGAAAATTAAAACAAAATGGAATGCTAATCAATTGGAACAGAACTTATGTATTGACCATGCCTTATAGGGTGGCCCTAGGCCCATAAAAAAAGGGTCCTTCTTGCATGATTTATCTTCAAGACTGTTGACCGACCTTTAACCACACTTTGTTATCCAAATATCAATACAACTTCCAGGTTATTTGGCCTATTAGCTGGGCCATGCACTTGACCAGTCAGGCTGTTTATGGCATTTGGCAACCAAGAGGAAGGTGTGTGGTGAGCAAGATGAGGCAGGCTAGGTAGGTATTGACCTTCAAATAGTGGCCCATACGCTTTAAATGCAACCTTCAAAATTTCAAAAACGACTATATGTTACAGATATAATCTTTTAGTCCTTGCCGTTTTAAAACCTGACTGCTCTTAGCGATTGCTTGTTGAGATTTAACAAGCTACAGCACAATTTCTCTTGTTTAGGCTGAGTAATATATTCCACCCACAACTTAATTTTCATACACACTCTTTTAATTTCTGCAAGCATTTACTGAAAGGAAATAAATACATTATGGTCATCTCTCTCCTTGTCTGTGAATAATATTAAATCCTCTAAAAGGTTAATCATATAAAGTGTCTCACTGTGTATTACATGACTACATATAATTTAATTACATTCTGCCTCAGAACTTACACAATGTGCCACTATAAAGAATTGCATCTCTACATTCATTACATTGACACGAACATTTGCGGAGCGCCAATGTGTATAATTCATAATTCCGAAACACTTCTAATTAAACAGATATGGTTAAAATGATCAATGCTGCTTTAAAAGATGGTAAATATTAAATGAGACTCTAAAGAAAAACTACTTGGCTGCAAGAAAAAAAAAGTTTGGGATTCATTTTGAAAAATGAGCTGCAAAAAAAAAAAACAGAATAATTGTGAATGTGTTCATTGGCTGCCTGTGTAGATTTAAATAGTCATGCTTTTAAAAGACATGCAGAAGAGTAAAACCGCACAATGGTGGGTGACCATTTCTCTACGTTAGAAAGTGGAAAGATATAATTTGGCCCACAAAGGTTGCCCTGTTGGTGTTGCTATCCAGTAGTATTGTCAAGATTTTGGTGTAGGTTGGTGGTTTCCGTTTGCGTGCCTTTATTTGACTCTTGGGGCACCATTCCTTCCACTGACACCAATGATGGGACACCATTCCTTCCACTGACACCAATGATGGGGCACTATTCCTTCCAATGACTCTAATAATGGGGCACTATTTCTTCCATTGACTCCAATAATGATGTACTATTTCTTCTACTGACACCAACGATGGGGCATTATTCCTACCATGAATACCAATGATGGGGCCCCATTTCTCCTTCTACTGACCACAAGGGCTATGTAATTTTCTCATTCTCACTGATTAAACATTGTTTAATCCCATTATTGCAGGGGCACTATCTACTCCCACTGGCCACAGTCTTGCCAATTCTGAGGGACAGTAATCTGGCCCTTTAGAAAGGGGTTTGTGTGATTCCGCGCTAAAGGAAAAGTACTGAACAGAAGAGGAGACCTGTTGCCCCTACAGATTACTTCCACCAGGGAGGAGTATAGATATGAACTGGGAAGCAGTGTAGGTGTGGCTCTGTTCTTTTAAAACAAAGGTGCTAATAGTTCTGGAGCGTCAGGTGACGTCAGAGTGATGAAACGCGTAAGTACGCCTGTTCATCACTCCGGTCAGGGCCGTAAATAGGATTTTTTGGCGGTACCTGTGTCTGCATTGTTTGTCTCAAACTTATTGTTCAAATGTGAGTATATTTACACATATTTTTTAAAATAAAGAGTTTCAAAACAGTATCACACTATGGGCATCCTTCTCTCTTCTATATAATTATTTTGAAGAAACACCAAAAACATCCGGGATTGACCGTCTTCTAGATTGCTACACAGTGGCAAATACTGTGACTGCGCTACACCCCGGGGGGGGGTAAGAAATATTTGGTGAGTGCATTTATAGAAAGAGCAGGGATAGTCACCTACACAACAAGAGTACAAGAACTGGCATTATTTTGCTCACCAGCACTGAATATTTCTGTTTTTAAGAGCACAAGTCATTATGTATTACAAATTTTAAAAGTGCAAAAGACTTTTTTCATGTTTCTAATAAATTTTTGTTTGTATATTTATATTGTTTTATTTTAATTTACAATCTGGCCCTTTGTTAAGAAAGTTCGGGGACCCCTGGTGTAGGTTATCTGGTTGGTAGGTAGGCAGGTTCAACACCCTCAATAGTTTGCTTCATTTGTAATGCAAAACAGCAAAAAGGAGAAAAATTGAAGTGTCACACAACTTTTCAATAGTTCAGATCGAATTTTCCAGTAAGGGTCAAAGGGACAAAAAAATGAGTTGGACACTCCTTTTTTTGTAGACTATTGAACAGCAGTGTGGCACTTAAATTCTCTTTGACTTGCTGTTTTGTATCACTATACTTAAAGTGTTAGTTCACCTTTACAAAAAATCTGTTATGGCGACCTAACACTGGACCCCTCCCCACCCGCTGGAGCCTGCTGTACTTAGCTTCTGTGATCCTGAGCTGTCGGGGATCCAGCAAGCCCGCCCATTGGTCTAGAGATTTAAAATCCATGATGTTTGCTTTTTTCTCTGTCCAGAGCTGCCAAAACAGAGCAGACTGATTCTGATTGGTCAGCACCAGTACATGGATGGTGCTGACCAATCAAAATCAGTCTGGTATGTCTTTGCATGGAGGAGCGGGTAAGTTAATACACTTTTCCATGCCCCCTAGACCTAAACAAGCTGTTTAGTGTGGGTACACTGCAGTGTAGGCTTTATATTAACATTTGCATATATATAGTATGTCCACTTTAAGGCATTAAGGAAACACATATAGCTTTTGTAACTCTCCCATGAAACCAGACTCAAAATGTCATTCACGTTATTGACACGACCGCCCAGAAAAAGCAATTTGACATTGAATGATGGCAACAGACAAACTAAAGATTAAAATAAAGAAAAACACATTAGAAATCATGTTTTTTTTATTAAATAACAGAGGGGTTTAATCAATACATCAAGAGTTCCCATTATTCATTGACATGAAAAGCCCCTTCGGGAAAACCACATTTGTTTACCCTTTATTTTGTCTGGTCTGCCGTTTGCGTAAAATAAGGTAAATGAATAAATGTCTGAACAGGTGTTTTCTGATCAAGTGTGAACAAATACAAAATTCCCTGACATGAAGTACTGCCCACCATAAATCACATCAATTGCTGGAAAATAAATTAATCATCATTAGCCAACTGTAGAGAATCAACTGAGGTAAGCATTACTTTATAGATTATAGAGCATCCAAAGAAAGGTAGGAACGGCAACCAGAGAGCCGAGCCGGAGTCTATCCTTCTAACATTTTTTACCGACAAATCTATTTACTCTGATAATTGCAGTCCAACTACGGGCAAAACCTTTTTTCCAGTTTTGGATAGAGTGAAGAAGTTCTGTATTTTATGGCTGTTTGTTTTATTGGTATGTAGCACCCTCCTAGTGCAGGTTGCTAGGTGAATTTAGTTTTTGGCAGTGATCCCTTGAGTGTTTGCCCTGGTCTGTTCAGGGTTTCAGGGGCTGGGAGTTTTATTGCTTTCCCCCTGCCTCTGGAAGAAGCTTCCAGAGCTAAGAGGGGGAGATGCAAATAAGCAGCCTAAATATTTATACTGCTCCAGCCAATCAATGGAGAGGAGTGCCCAGAAGGGGCCTGGAAAGATGATAGTCTGAAGCACTGGTGAGCTGGATACTCTGTCACCAGGAGAGTTCCAGAGCCTGAGGGGCTCATGGACTTTGCAGCTGTTCTAGAGGCCTCAGAGGTGTAAGGGGCCTAGACCAGGGATCTCCAAACTATGGCCCTCCAGCTGTTGCGGAATTACACGTCCCATGAGGCATTGTAAAACTCTGACATTCACAGACATGACTAGGCATGATGGGAATTGTAGTTTCTGAACAACTGGAGGGCCATAGTTTGGAGACCCCTGGCCTAGACAGATCTTCCTAGAAGCTAATTGCAGGACCGACTTTTCTATTCAGGCTGTGGCTGCTTTAAACTGAGAGTTCCATTGGGCTTTACCACGTAAGAACATATGAGATTCTAGTGATTTCGTTTACAACACTTTACTATGGCACTTATATTTAGTGCGCTAACCCTTGAACTTAACTATCCATACCGTTAACCAAAACCATATCCAACTGTCTAATTCTAAATTCACCATCTATACTGCATTTTTTTCTTACTACCGTATTTGCCGGCGTATAAGGTGGCTGGGCACATAAGATGACCCCCTAATATGCAGTTTAAAACTGTGATTTAGTGCTGTACTTACCGTATAAGACGATCCCCGTTGTACGACCCCCTTGTGCGGTAAAACCGTTCAAAAACTAAGAGGCCGCAGCCCGCCGGGTGCTCTGTAAAGCTGTATGTAATTCAGTATGTGCGCTGCTCAGCCAATCCCGGCAGGCGATGCACTCTGTTGATTACTACAGAGCCTGCTCGGATTGGCAGAGGTTGTTACTCCAATCCGGGCAGGCTTAGCAGGCTCTAGTCATCAACAGAGTGCATTGTCCGCTGGGATTGGCTGAGCGGCGCAAATACTGAATTACATACAGCTTTACAGAGCACCCGGTGGGCTGATATCTTTTGGGCAGCTGCTTCACCCGGCGTATAAGACGACCCCCGGTTTTTGGCTGTGTAATTCCAGTTAAAAAGGTTGTCTTATACGCCGGAAAAAACGGTAATAGAAAAACATATGTCAGGATCTACCAGCACCCATCATGGAGCCTACAAACCTTATATCATTGCTAAGACATTTCTCCTTTAACAGAAATCCTGGGTTATATTCAACCAAGGTATAAATATACCCCACTGTGTAAAAATCTTGACAAAGAGACTTACGCAAGTCTTAAACAATAAAAAGCTGTACAAAAGAGTAAATGTAATTCCAGTTCTTAAGCTTTAACTGGGGATTTTGGGCTGCGATCAAGTCTATAATTTTCCATAAGAGCTGAAGGCTTGTTTGTTGTATGACCTTCTGTTTGTTTAGGAATGAAGTTGTATGAATGACAAAGCATAATTACAACCTCTGTTGATACAAAAAAATGCACGACATGCCAGTCTTGTGGTTATGTTCACACTATCATTAATCTATGCGTTGGCTGTAAGAAGTGTGGGCTAATACATTACATGAATGATCTTAAGACATATTATTTGAGTCACTGGAAAAACAGCAGGCAGGACAAGACCCCTGATCCTCTGCCATTGTTTCATTTGGGATACTTTTTGTTTCCAAAGATGTCTCTGAAATAAAGATTGTCATTACCTATGTTCTGGAATGGAGTCAACCAGTTCGTTTTTTTCTTACTGATGTAGCACCTTCCTAGCACAAGATGCCAGGTAAATTTGTTTTTTGCCTTCTTCTGCAATCAAGGGAGCAGTGATTGTTTGGCCTATTGGATTTTGAGTTTGATTGCTTCCCCCCGTCTCTAGAAAAAGTTTCTAGAGCCTAGAGTATTAAAAAAAAGCCTGAATATTGATCAGGGCAGAGCCTTTCCCTGGAAAAGTGTGGCCAGATGGTGGTTGAGAAGCTTATAAATAGTCTAAAGACCTGGAGAGAGGGTCTTTCCTCAGCAAGGAGAGTTCAATGCCTCAGGGGGCTATTGCCCCTGACGCAGCCTGTGAACTGTGTTGCTGTTCTGTGAGGTCTCAGCGGTGGCAGAGCTGGGACCTAGAAATGATCTGGAACTGATTGCAGGATTTAACTGGAACCGGTCTAGAGAAGGGCTGTCTTACTTTCTGGGTGTTGTCTCTGGAGGAAATTGGTAGGTGTGCAGCTGTCCTGGGGACTTTTGAGTAATGACCCTGAATTGATTTCAGTGACTGTGCGCTTTTGGGATATAAGTGCTAGAGTGCTAGAGGTAGCATGGACTGAGAGTACTCTCATCTGGTCTCAGATACTAGCTATTCCCTGTAATCAGCAGCAGTGGTGTATTTAGGTTTTGTGCTGCCCTAGGCCTAACTAAACTCGTGCACCCTCTAATTTAAATATGACCACCCCTTCCTGTCAAGACCACACACCTTTCTGTTAAAGAGTTACCCTGTCATCTGTAAACCACACCCCTTCCCTTTTAGGCTCCACCTCTTCCTCTCTGTACATTAAAAGTGGGTAACAAGTGCCTACTTGTAAGCTCCTTGGGGGCAGGGACCGATGTGAATGTACAATGCAGGCCTCAAAATTTCAAGTCATGAGCCACTAGCCAGGCCTTAAGAGTTACTCACTACCACTTGCCACACCCATCCCCACAATTATCTCATGAGATGACACTATAAGGTCCCTTTCACATGGGGTCGATTCATTTTGACGGACCCCGCTAGCTCAGTGGGGATAGCTCCAATGATCTCCGCTGAGCAGGCAGTAATGCATAATGGCCGACAGGCCCTCTTACCAGACCCAGCAAAACAGCAGCAGTGATCCCTCCGGCTGGAGGTTTGCTCACCCCGTGTTTTGTAGCGCTCTCTCTGGTGGTGCTGAGCAGTGTGGCACTCTCTCTGGTAGTGCTGGGCAGCGTGGCTGTCTCTCTGGTGGTGCTGGGTAGCGTGGCGCTCCCTCTGGTGGTGCTGGGCAGTGTGGCGCACTCTCTAGTGGTGCTGGGCAGCGTGGCGCTCTCTCTAGTGGTGCTGGGCAGCGTGGCGCTCTCTCTGGTGTTGCTGGGCAGCGTGGCGCTCTCTCTGGTGGTGCTGGGCAGTGTAGCGCTCTCTTTGGTGGTGCTGGGCAGCGTGGCGCTCTCTCTGGTGGTGCTGGGCAGTGTGGCGCTCTCTCTGGTGGTGCTGGGCAGTGTGGCGCTCTCTCTGGTGGTGCTGGGCTGCTCTCACTCCCTCGGCTTATTCCCGGGACCTCCCCCAGCAGAATGCATGCTGGGGGGTGTAGGCGGCTCCCTCTGGAGGACAATGGGCCACCAGTCTTCTGGGACTATGTACAAAAAAATGATCCAGCGCTCCATGGGTTAATAGGGAAAGTAGTCTCACAATAGGCAGCAGAACATAGACATGAATAGTTTTTTCAATAATAAGCATATAAACCAATTCCTGCTTTCAATACAAGAGAAGATGGGGAGAAATTAAAGGGAAAGTAACTTAAACTACATGTCCCATGATGCTCCACTAGTCTTTTGATTGAGCTCCATTGTGACCAATGGGGACGGGGAAAAAACGAGCAGGAAGGTGGGTGGTAAATCTGAGGAGAGCCCTATCTCTTATTCTGCACGGCTGACAGGAAAAGAGGGGGGGTGAGCGGGGTAAACCGTCCGACAGCCCGCCTCTCACCTGTCACAGTGCCAGTACCTTCAGCCTTCAGCTGAGTAGCAGTGTGCTGTCACCGCTTCACAGCTGGGGGGGGCTCAACAGCACCCGCTTCCTGGAGGGTGTCACTGGGTGCGTTCTGTGCCCCCCCTATAGCGACGCCTGCCTGGGGGTTTCCCATGTCCTCCTCGCTCTCCTCCACGGGACACAGACAGACCCTGCCCCAGGGAGGAGTTCAATAATGTGGATGCCAGTGGAGGAGGGTAGTCTCCGCCTCCTCCAGTTGCGTGACCAGTCACCGACCGTTCTATGGGGGTTCTAGTCCCTCCCCCCACCTGGCCAAGTACACTCCATTCAAGTGCCGCACTACAGCAATCCGCCGACCGCCGGGGATTCT
Organism: Rana muscosa; assembly: GCA_029206835.1. Classification (NCBI taxonomy): domain Eukaryota; kingdom Metazoa; phylum Chordata; class Amphibia; order Anura; family Ranidae; genus Rana; species Rana muscosa. The sequence continues at coordinate 344,504,326 of CM055119.1, forward strand.
ATACTGTATGTGCGGGAGGCGGCCATGCGAGGCGAGACTCAGGAGTCGGGAGGACTGGTTGGGGTGCTTTTTTTGTGCGGGCGGCTTATTTGCCGCCCCCGCAACGTGCCGCCCTAGGCCTGGGCCTTGTCGGCCAAGGCCAAGAGACAGCACTGCTCAGCAGTGTCCTGGACTGTGAGCTTAGAAAAGAGTGCCCTCCTGTACTGTGCAGTATTCCTGAGATTGCACTGGGAATTAATAGCTGTGCAATGTTTCAGGGTAACCAGATGCCAAAGATACTTACATTATGGTCCCCAGCTGTGAAGCTTTAGACTGTCCAATGTTCACAGTTGCTTAAGAAGAAGACTGTCCTCTAATTGCTAAGTGCTGATCATTTTGGAGTATTGCATGCTCTGATTCCCTCTCCTGTTACAAGTTTTACCAGCAGCAAATCAAAAAAGATGACCCCTAGAATGTTCATTCGAGCTGGAGTGAATGGACTGTTGCTTGGGTGGCTGGTGCTGTTTGGGGGAGAACCAGTTTAAAGCAGTGGCCCCTGTGGGGGCAGTGCTGCACTTTAGTACAGAGTAGGGAATGCTAAGAACCTTTGTCAGGTTGGTTTTACTGTGTTCCCATTGGGAAGATTTAACCAGATAAACGGGATAAGAAATTACTCTAATGAGGACATAGCCACAAAGGTTTAGTAGAGTGAGTGGGTGTTAGGGCCATGTCACACTAGTGCTTGTGTCCTTAAGAGATCTCAAAAGAGTCAGGAATGCTATGCAGGTATAAATAGGGTGTGAGAATTACATACCTGCTTTCATGTGTCGCCCCCTCATTGTCAACTTACCTTCTGCAGTAATTTTGTTAGAGAGGAAGTGGTGCCTCACTCATCCAGCCAGCAAGGAAGTGACACATGGAAGTAGGTTTTTTCTTTGCTGTTTTTGGTGATCCAGTTGTCCCTGGATGAGAAAATAGATGAAGGGGCTACATGACAAAAGGAAGGAAAAGTCTTGGGCATGGGTTAACATTTGAGGTGGAACGGTAAGAACAATAAGTCTTACCTAAATGGCAAAAATAAAGGGAAATTTTTGGGACTTTGAATGAAGCAGAAGACTGTGAGGGGTTGTATAAAAAATAAAATTGGTATTTATTGTGTGAAAGCATAATACTGTATAACAGTTATGTACAGGTAGCGTGTGCAATCCGCACATAAACGCAAAACAATAAAACATGTACATAATGTATCATTGGCAGTACATCACAATTATGAAATGGTCAATACATGACAATAGTATATAATGGTACAGACAATGTAAATATATTGATCTGGGCAACGCACAACAGTGTATGGAAATATGTATTAAATGATAATGGTCATCGACTTGGTATATCTAATTGGAATCCTAATTGGACCATGGTGTGCAGGGGAGCTGGGCCAGAGGACTGACCTTGTCTTTATTATTAGTACACTTATAATTTTCCATTTCCTTCACGTTGTCATTGGGGCACTCTCCCCAAAATTAATATATATTCATTACCTCTTCTTCCTTTCACACCTTTATTCAAATTCTAATGGATTTAATTTTATCCATTATAGATGTCTACTTTCAGTTCGGTCAAACCACTTCGCTACACCACGGAGATGGCAATCTGTGAATTGGGGTTCATGCATATGCGCCCTCGCCTTGCACCGGTATTCCTAATTACCTCAGCTCCCGGGACGGTCAGTCCTCTGGCCCAGCTCCCCTGCACACCATGGTCCGTGATATCTCGGTAATATCCAGGAACTGACACAGAATTGTCTTTTCTGGTTACATCTAGTCTATCCCTTTACCTTATTACACTCTGTCATTTCAGATGTCTAGCATCCGCCCCTGAGGAAGTGTCTTTTGACACGAAACGCGTCGGGCACCAAGGATGCAGCTAGATGCCTCTATAGGATTCCAATTAGATATACCAAGTCGATGACCATTATCATTTAATACATATTTCCATACACTGTTGTGCGTTGCCCAGATCAATATATTTACATTGTCTGTACCATTATATACTATTGTCATGTATTGACCATTTCATAATTGTGATGTACTGCCAATGATACATTATGTACATGTTTTATTGTTTTGCGTTTATGTGCGGATTGCACACGCTACCTGTACATAACTGTTATACAGTATTATGCTTTCACACAATAAATACCAATTTTATTTTTTATACAACCCCTCACAGTCTTCTGCTTCATTCAAAGTCCCAAAAATTTCCCTTTATTTTTAACTATTCAAACCCGGGATGGAAGCTTACTTACTATATGCTTCATGTAAAGTCCCAAATCTCCCCAAATTCTCTTACCTAAATGGCAGTCGCTGGTCAGATAGTGGGGAGTAGCTGTAAGTTTACATACAGATTGCTTCTGAAAAATAATTTCAGAGAGATCAGCTGGGGTGTAAAGTTGTACCACATGCCCTTCTTCAATAATTAGCATCAAGGGGGGGTTTCTCATTACTGTAGCTTGACAGGTTTGGGGGTCTTTGCTGATCTGGGAAAGACTTGGAATAATTACAAAATAGGACCCATCAGGTGGTATGACCCTCCCTTTTGGTGGGTTGATTGGTTGGTTTTGGTTAGTTCTACCAGGGTGTCAGGAAAGTTTCCACCTGCTGGTAATACTATCTGATATTTGACATGCAGTACTGATGTCCACCAGCAGGTGTCTCCTTGCAGTTTGGAACTGTCAGGAGAGCCTTTCCCTGCTGGTGTTATGTGAGCTTTGGGCCGCAGTACTGGCGTCCACCAGCGGTGGATCCTGGCAGTATGGAGCAGATATCTCCTCCTGCGGTTAGGCATAACCTGAACCTGATAGCAGGTAATGGTATAAAAACCTGGCAAGTTCACATTTACCTTGCCTTGGCTTTGTCTTGTGCCCTGATCGGAACCTTGATCCTGAACCCGTTACCTGAACCTGACTCTGATCCCAAACCTATTTGTACCTGTTCCTGTCAGTCCTGTATCCCTGGATCCCTGCCCTGCTGTCTGATCCCTTCCACCCTCTCCCTGTCCGTTGCTCCTTGTCCCCCATTTGCTGATCTCCTGTTAAGACCCTGGCTTAGCTAGACTACGATTCCGGTATTCCCTTTTGGCTATATTTATACATCTGATTAATGTTATTTCGGGGTCTTGTCTAATATTGGTTTGTTGTACACTGTGTGTTATTGGAGGTGGTTGTGTTTACATATTATTCACGTTTCTTAATAACTTATTACTTTCCTAACCTATATACGTCTGGTTCACTTTGTGCAGTACACACAGTTCTGATCAAATCTGATTCATGACACAGGGGCTTGATCCCTTGATGGGAGTCAGCATGCTGAGGTGCTGCTGGGGACAGGGATGGTGCTCAGTTAAGATTTTGATTAGTGGACACCCTAAGACCCAAGACTGCCAAGACTTGTCTGGTTTGGTTTGGTATGTTTTATTTGTTTAGTGTTATTTACCATAATGGTTGTTACCCTAAGGGCTGTCGTGGCCAATTTGAAATCCATGTAATTCAGTCTGAGTCATTCATTTTGAAAAAAAAATTATAGTACATATGAATCCATCAGTCATGTGGCTGGTAGGGATGAGCTTCGTGTTCGAGTCGAACATACGTTCGACTCGAACATCGGCTGTTCGATCGTTCGACGAAGATCGAACGATTTGGGCCGTTCGCGCCAAATTCGAGTGACGCGAACGGCCCACAATGCACTACGCCATCGCAGTGTCATCCAGGCGCTGTGATTGGCCAAGCATGCACTGTGACCCCGCATGCTTGGCCAATCACAGCGCCGGCAGCGAGGAGAGCAATGATTGGCCACAGGCAGGATGCCTGTGGCCAATTATTGCTGAGGGTGTTTAGTACACGCCCCACACTATAAAAGGCCGCCAGCACGGCGGCCTAGTGTAGTGTGTTCCGGAGCAGGGATAGAGCAGCATAGGCAGGGACAGTGACTGTTATTTCTTTCTTGCTTAACCTGGATTCCTTTAGTTTAGGGAAAGAGAAGGATAGGTAGGGAGAGTGTCAGTGTGTTTTGTGCTTGTGCTATAGTGTGCTTAAAAAAAACATTTATTCTAGGGACAGAAAACTGTAGGTAGGGACAGTGTCAGTTTCTTTCACTCTGCAAGTCCTTGTTTCCAGGGACCTGGAAGGACAGTGAGTGAATTGTCCTTGTGCTATATTGTGCTTAAAAAAACATTTATTCTAGGGACAGAAAACTGTAGGTAGGGAGAGTGTCAGTTTCTTTCACTCTGCAAGTCCTTGTTTCCAGGGACCTGGAAGGACAGTGAGTGAATTGTCCTTGTGCTATATTGTGCTTAAAAAAACATTTATTCTAGGGACAGAAAACTGTAGGTAGGGAGAGTGTCAGTTTCTTTCACTCTGCAAGTCCTTGTTTCCAGGGACCTGTAAGGACAGTGAGTGAATTGTCCTTGTGCTATATAGTGATTAAAAAAAATCATTTTTTCTAGGGACAGAAAACTGTAGGTAGGGAGAGTGTTTTTTTTTCTTTCACTCTGCAAGTCCTTGTTTCCAGGGACCTGGAAGGACAGTGAGTGAATTGTCCTTGTGCTATATTGTGCTTAAAAAAAACATTTTTTCTAGGGACAGAAAACTGTAGGTAGGGAGAGTGTTTTTTTTCTTTCACTCTGCAAGTCCTTGTTTCCAGGGACCTGGAAGGACAGTGAGTGAATTGTCCTTGTGCTATATTGTGCTTAAAAAAAAACATTTTTTCTAGGGACAGAAAACTGTAGGTAGGGAGAGTGTTTTTTTTCTTTCACTCTGCAAGTCCTTGTTTCCAGGGACCTCTAAGGACAGTGAGTGAATTGTCCTTGTGCTATATTGTGCTTAAAAAAAACATTTATTCTAGGGACAGAAAACTGTAGGTAGGGAGAGTGTCAGTTTATTTCACTCTGCAAGTCCTTGTTTCCAGGGACCTGGAAGGACAGTGAGTGAATTGTCCTTGTGCTATATTGTGATTAAAAAAAACATTTTTTCTAGGGACAGAAAACTGTAGGTAGGGAGAGTGTTTGTTTTTTTTCTTTCACTCTGCAAGTCCTTGTTTCCAGGGACCTGTAAGGACAGTGAGTGAATTGTCCTTGTGCTATATTGTGCTTAAAAAAAACATTTATTCTAGGGACAGAAAACTGTAGGTAGGGAGAGTGTCAGTTTATTTCACTCTGCAAGTCCTTGTTTCCAGGGACCTGGAAGGACAGTGAGTGAATTGTCCTTGTGCTATATTGTGATTAAAAAAAACATTTTTTCTAGGGACAGAAAACTGTAGGTAGGGAGAGTGTTTTTTTTCTTTCACTCTGCAAGTCCTTGTTTCCAGGGACCTGTAAGGACAGTGAGTGAATTGTCCTTGTGCTATATTGTGCTTAAAAAAAACATTTATTCTAGGGACAGAAAACTGTAGGTAGGGAGAGTGTCAGTTTATTTCACTCTGCAAGTCCTTGTTTCCAGGGACCTGTAAGGACAGTGAGTGAATTGTCCTTGTGCTATATTGTGATTAAAAAAAAAACATTTTTTCTAGGGACAGAAAACTGTAGGTAGGGAGAGTGTTTTTTTTCTTTCACTCTGCAAGTCCTTGTTTCCAGGGACCTGTAAGGACAGTGAGTGAATTGTCCTTGTGCTATATTGTGCTTAAAAAAACATTTATTCTAGGGACAGAAAACTGTAGGTAGGGAGAGTGTCAGTTTATTTCACTCTGCAAGTCCTTGTTTCCAGGGACCTGTAAGGACAGTGAGTGAATTGTCCTTGTGCTATATTGTGATTAAAAAAAACATTTTTTCTAGGGACAGAAAACTGTAGGTAGGGAGAGTGTTTTTTTTCTTTCACTCTGCAAGTCCTTGTTTCCAGGGACCTGGAAGGACAGGGAGTGAATTGTCCTTGTGCTATATTGTGCTTAAAAAAAACATTTATTCTAGGGACAGAAAACTGTAGGTAGGGAGAGTGTTTTTTTTCTTTCACTCTGCAAGTCCTTGTTTCCAGGGACCTGGAAGGACAGTGAGTGAATTGTCCTTGTGCTATATTGTGCTTAAAAAAAACATTTATTCTAGGGACAGAAAACTGTAGGTAGGGAGAGTGTCAGTTTATTTCACTCTGCAAGTCCTTGTTTCCAGGGACCTGTAAGGACAGTGAGTGAATTGTCCTTGTGCTATATTGTGATTAAAAAAAACATTTTTTCTAGGGACAGAAAACTGTAGGTAGGGAGAGTGTTTTTTTTCTTTCACTCTGCAAGTCCTTGTTTCCAGGGACCTGTAAGGACAGTGAGTGAATTGTCCTTGTGCTATATTGTGCTTAAAAAAACATTTATTCTAGGGACAGAAAACTGTAGGTAGGGAGAGTGTCAGTTTATTTCACTCTGCAAGTCCTTGTTTCCAGGGACCTGTAAGGACAGTGAGTGAATTGTCCTTGTGCTATATTGTGATTAAAAAAAACATTTTTTCTAGGGACAGAAAACTGTAGGTAGGGAGAGTGTTTTTTTTCTTTCACTCTGCAAGTCCTTGTTTCCAGGGACCTGGAAGGACAGTGAGTGAATTGTCCTTGTGCTATATTGTGCTTAAAAAAAACATTTATTCTAGGGACAGAAAACTGTAGGTAGGGAGAGTGTTTTTTTTCTTTCACTCTGCAAGTCCTTGTTTCCAGGGACCTGTAAGGACAGTGAGTGAATTGTCCTTGTGCTATATTGTGATTAAAAAAAATATTTTTTCTAGGGACAGAAAACTGTAGGTAGGGAGAGTGTCAGTTTCTTTCACTGTGAAAGTCCTTGTTTCAAGGGACAGAGAAGGACACCTGAAGGTAGCCCTTATTGCTTTTTTCCCATCTCCCTGCAGGCCATCTATTAGAATGTCTGGAAGGCAAACAAGGAGAGGCAGACAGTCAGGAGGCAATAAAAGAGGGCAAGCAGGCTCTGTGTCTGGGGGCAACAGTGCTGGTCGTGGACGCGGTGCATTGTCATCAGCACATGGCCATGGGACACGCTTGTCCTTCTTTTTCGGCAGCTGGACATGTTGAGCCACATCATGCCGAAGACTTGGTAGAGTGGATGACCAAGCCCTCCTCCTCCTCCTCATCCTCTCTCACCCAGGCTCAGGGTACTGGAAAAGCAGCTGCCAAAGCGTCGTCTTCCCTGGTATCAATGTCAGACAAATCATCAGTCACTCCTTCCCTAGACCCACCATGTCCTCCTCCTGAGGAGTCCCCCGAACTGTTTCAGCACAGTGTTGGGTACATGCTCCAGGAGGATGCCCAGCGTTTCGAAGGGTCTGATGATGAAACCCAGCTAGAGGAAGGCAGTAGCGTGAGAGCAGACAGAGGGGATGCTCAAGAAGGACACCAATCTGGCAGTCATGTTCCAGCAGCTGCAGCATACTGCCAGATTGGCTCCAGTGATGAGGAGGGAGGGGATGATGAGGTCACTGACTCCACGTGGGTGCCTAATAGGAGAGAGGAGGAGGAGGAGGATGAGGAGGAGGCACATCTCCAACGAGGCAGGATGCCCTTTGGTGGCCAGCGTAAGGGCAGTACACCGACGGAATCACACCGCAGAGCTCCGCCTGTGCAGGGCGCTGCCTCTGCCCGTCATTCAAAAAGTTCTTTGGTGTGGGCCTTTTTTGAGGCTAGTGCATCAGATCGCACAGCTGCTGTTTGCAACATATGTCTCAAGCGTATATCGCGTGGCCAAAACATCAGCCGCTTGGGTACCACATGCCTGACCAGACATATGTTGACCTGCCATGCAGCTCGTTGGCAAGCCTACCTCAAAGACCCACACCAAAGAACAAAGCGGACCTCTCCTTGCACCGCATCAGCTGGGATCTCCAACCCCACTATAACTTCAGTCCTCTCTGAAACATGCACTGAGAGGAATGAAGGTGTAGAATTAGGTGTGTCACAGCCAAGTACTTGCGCCCACTCTGCTAGCAGTACACCGACGTCCGATTCTAGCAGGCAAATTTCCCTGCCCCAGCTGCTGGACCGTCGAAAGAAGTTCACTCCCAGCCATCCACATGCCCAGCGGTTGAATGCTAGCTTGGCTAAATTGCTAGCGCTTCAACTGCTGCCTTTTCAGTTGGTAGACTCGGCCCCCTTCCGTGAGTTTGTGCAATGTGCGGTTCCTCAGTGGCAGGTTCCCAAACGCCACTTTTGTTTGTCCTATGAACCAGCGGTGCTCCGTAGCCATTCACGGGGCTACGCAAGTACGCAGGCAAAAAGATGCCATGCCGTGCTTGCGCTGGTGTGTTTGGGGGACAGAAGCCACACTGGGGCAGAGGTCCTGTCTGCTCTGCAGGGCCAGGCCGAGAGGTGGTTGACGCCACGCCAGCTTAAGCCAGGAATGGTGGTTTGCGACAATGGCACCAACCTCCTCTCCGCCCTCCGACAGGGACAACTGACCCATGTGCCCTGTGTGGCTCACGTCCTTAACCTGGTGGTGCAGCGCTTCTTGGGCAGGTACCCGGGCTTACAGGATGTCCTGAGGCAGGCCAGGAAAGTCTGTGTGCATTTCCGCAGATCTTATAATGCCAGTGCTCGCCTGGCTGAGCTGCAAAAGGAGTTGAACCTGCCCAAGAACCGCCTTATATGTGACATGCCCACCAGGTGGAACTCAACGTTGGCCATGCTGCAGCGGCTGCACACACAGCAGAGGGCCATCAATGAGTACCTGTGCGACTACGGCACCAGGACAGGGTCAGGGGAGCTTGGTTTTTTTTCTCCACGCCAGTGGGGCATGATCAGGGATGCATGCACTGTCCTGGCACCATTTGAGGAGGCCACGAGGATGGTGAGCAGTGACAGTGCATGCATCAGTGACACTGTACCTCTTGTCCACCTGTTGGAGCACACGCTGCGTGGAATAATGGACAGGGCACTTGAGGCAGAACAGAGGCAGGAAGAGGAGGACTTCCTTGCCTCTCAAGGCCCCCTTTACCCAGACAGTGTTCCTTCTGTCCCACCCATCGCACAGGAAGAGGAGGAGGAGGAGGAGGAGGAGGAGGAGGAGGATTGTGTCAGCATGGAGGTGGAGGCTGGCACTCAGCATCATCAGCAGCAGTCTTTTAGGGATGATTTACAGTCCCAAGAAACCAGTGGACTTGTACGTGGCTGGGAGGAGGTGGCTGCGGATCATGTCGTCCTTAGTGACCCAGAGGACTCCGGAGCGAATGCCTCAGCAAACCTACGCTGCATGGCCTCCCTGATCCTGCAAAGTCTGCGGAAGGATCCTCGTATTCTTCGGATCAAGGAGAGGGACCATTACTGGCTGGCCACTCTCCTTGATCCACGGTACAAGGGTAAGGTTGCGGACCTTATGTTACCGTCGCAGAGGGAGCAGAGGATGAGACAACTCCGGGAGGCCTTGCAGAAAGGTCTGTGCAACGCGTTCCCAGAGACTGGGAGGTTGCAAACTCCTGGTCCTGGACAACGAGTTGCTGAGGCTTCGGCCAGTCAAAGAAGGAGCGGTGGGGAAGGTGGCCGTCTGACCGATGCGTTCAGACAATTCTTTAGTCCGCAGCCCCAAAGTATGATCGGTTCCAGCAACCATCGCCAGCGTCTGATAAACATGGTGCAGGAATATCTAGGGGCAAGGTCAGACTTGGACACCTTCCCCACCGAAAATCCTCTGGCTTACTGGGTCTTGAGGATGGATCACTGGCCAGAGCTTGCACAGTATGCAATTGAGCTACTGGCCTGTCCTGCATCCAGCGTTCTTTCGGAACGCACATTCAGTGCTGCTGGAGGATTTGTCACGGATCACAGGGTGCGCCTGTCCACCGACTCGGTTGATCGACTGACTTTCATCAAGATGAACCAGTCTTGGATCACCACCAGCTACCACACACCTGATGCTGATATAACAGACTAATTGATTTTAACATGTCACATCCCTTCAAGACTGATGCTGATGCTGAGTGCCTGTGCTGTTATGTTGACTGGCTATCCTCCTCCTCCGAGTCCTCAATGATACGATTGATGATGATAGCTTGTAAGATCATTTTTGTTTATGGGTGCCGCCACCAGTGCCTAACGCCCAATTTTTCAGCCCCTGTTTAACAGGGGCGTGTAATTACAATTTTTGAAGCAATACTTTGCAACAGGGCTCATTGCTGTGCTCCAAGTACAGTATCTGTGAGGAGTTGCAGTGTTGTGCCACCAGTGCCTAAGGCCCAATTTTTCAGCCCCTGTTTAACAGGGGCGTGTCATTACAATTTTTGAAGCAATACTTTGCAACAGGGCTCATTGCTGTGCTCCAAGTACAGTATCTGTGAGGAGTTGCAGTGTTGTGCCACCAGTGCCTAAGGCCCAATTTTTCAGCCCCTGTTTAACAGGGGCGTGTCATTACAATTTTTGAAGCAATACTTTGCAACAGGGCTCATTGCTGTGCTCCAAGTACAGTATCTGTGAGGGGTTGCAGTGTTGTGCCACCAGTGCCTAAGGCCCAATTTTTCAGCCCCTGTTCAACAGGGGCATGTAATTACAATTCTTGATCTAATAATTCACAGCAGGGCCCATTGCTGCACCCACCAAGAGTAACTGTCAGGGCTTACAGTGTTGTGGCACCAGCACCACCATCAAAGGCCCAATTTTTACTACCACTGTTCAACAATTATATGTAATTAAAATTCCTGATATAATAGTTGACAGCAGGGCGTTCCAGCACCAACCAAGAGTAACTGTGAGTGCTTACAGTGTTGTGCCAGCACCAACAACTAAGGGGCCTATTTCTGCAGAGTATATACGGCAGGTCCCTACTTTCAAACATCCAACTTACAAACGACTCCTACTTGCAAACGCAAGAAGACAACAGGAAGTGAGAGGAAATCTACCACTAGGAAGGAAAATTCTCTCCTGTAAGAATAAATATGGGAGAAAGGTGTCTCCTCTGTACTGATGCTTTATCAGCAATCCTTGTTTCAAGAAAAACACCACATTTCAAAAACAGTTGTCATTGGGACGGAAAGTGAGGTGAAATGTTCTGAACAGGGGCACAGACAGCAAAACAAATGTTACAGGGGTGATAACCCTTACCTATGTTTTCCAAAAAGTTTAAAAATAGATTTTTGGTCTGGAGCTACACTTCAACAATGTACCTGTTCAAAATTACAAACAGATTCTACATAAGAACAAACCTACAGTCCCTGTCTTGTATGCACCGCCTGTATACGGCTGTTCAGAGTATATAGGGCCTTTTTTATTTTATGTGCGGGGTTCCCCTTAATATCCATACAAGACCCAAAGGGGCTGGTAATGGGCTGGGGTAGGGGGGGGGGTCATGGGGTAGCTATGCCATTTTTCTTAAAGAATTTCATCCATATTACCGGGACCAGACATTACATTAAAGCCGCAAGCAGTTTTAAATGGCTTTTTTTTCCTTTAGAAGTGTCATTTTGTGCAGGGACAGTTCTAAACACGGGAAACACGTGGCACTTCACAGGCATACTTTAGACACCCCCCAGGTACGATATTTAAAGGAATATTTGACTTTTTTTTTTTCACTTTATGCATCATTAAAATGACTGCTCCCGAAAAACGACCGTTTTTAAAACTTCTTTTTGCATTGATACATGTCCCCTGGTGCAGAACCCGGGTTCCCAAACCCTTTTTAGGACAATAACATGCATAATAGTTGTTATAATTAGCACTTTAGAATTCGAACGTTCGCATCCATTGTATTTAATAGGGTTCTAATGTTCGTTCGAACTTTCGGTCCGTTCGCGGGTTCTGGTGCGAACCGAACCCGGGGGTGTTCGGCTCATCACTAGTGGCTGGTGAGTTTTGCACCAGAATTCCCTTGAAACCCTTGAACCCAAAGTAAATATTAATTGTGCACCTCACTAGAGGTCAAAGGGGCCACCCATTCAAGTGTAAGGCCAGTAATAAGGTTTGGGAGATGGAGGGAGGCAGAGCCAAGTGACAACTATTTAAGTGCTGGCCTACTACCTATAACTATATGGAGGTGCAGTTTGCCTTCACCTTATGCCCTGTACACGCGACCGGATTGTCCGTCGGAATAAAGTCCGACGGTTTGTCCAACGGAGTTCCAACGGAATTCCGCTCAAGCTGTCTTGCATACACACGGTCACACTAAAATCCGACCGTCAAAAACGCGGTGACGTACAACACGTACGACGAGCTGAGATTAATGAAGTTCAATAGGCAGTTCTGCTCTTCTGCTTGATTCTGAGCATGCATGGTTTTTAGTCCGTCAGAATTGCATACAGACAAACAGACTTTCAGATATAAATTTTTGTCCGTCGGAAAAAAAGAGAACAAGTTCTCTATCTAAGTCCATCGGAATTTACGAAGGAAAAAGTCAGATGGGGCATACACACGGGCGGAATATCCGATGAAAAGAGCCCGTCTGACTTTTTCCATCGGAAAATCCGGTCGTGTGTACAAGGCATAACACCTCACACAATTTCTGATGTTAGAGAAAAAAAAATCAGGATGCCACTTTGGATTTCTGAGATATCCTTCACTTACATTTGACTAATCTGTATACGCAATGCTATCCCTGTAGGACCAACATAACAAAGATGCAGGCACCAGAACATTTGAGTGTACCTACATTTGTTTTTACTGGAATAAAAAAAAAAAAACGGTTTTACGCTATGGGCTCCCTCCTCTGTCATTTTGCTGTGTCTGGCGATGATTCACTGAGATACCTGAGATGCTGGATAGTCCCCTGTCTGATCCATTAGACTACCTTGTGCCTTGACTTCTGCTGAACCTTGAACTCTTTGCCCCTCCCATGAACTTCCTGATACAAGCCATGTCTCTGCACTTCTTGTTTGCCAGATTATTGTGCTCTCTTCAATCAGTATCTTGGAATGTGGATGGAAGACAACACAAAGCACAGGGAGAACAAGCACACTCCATGCAGGTAGGGGCTTGACCGATACTGAAACCAACTACCCTAGAGAGGCAATTCAGAAGGGTTAACTACTAAGTCAATGTGATTTGTACTTAAAGCGGACCTTCAGTCATTTTTTCAACTTTCCATCTTATAAATCTTCTGCCCTTCTGCCAACATTGGATGGTAAAACATTTTAGTTTTCTTCCAGTAAATAACTTATACAGTCCACTTCCTCTTTCTTGTCTGGTAATTAGCCTAGGCTTATGACATCATGCACAGCTCTCTCTCTCTAACTCTCGGTAGAGTTTGCCAGCAAGGGAGGGGGGCGAGTCATAAGAGGGCCAATGACAGCTGCAGAGATTGAGGGGGCTGGATGAGAGCATAGAGAACAGGAGACTGCAGAGATCTATGTGTATTTATCCACAGAGGAGAAATAAGAAGGTAAGCAGAGGTGTGAGAGGTGTGTGTCTGTACATATGTGTGTCTGTGTAAATCCAGGTAGTGAATAGGCAGCAGCTTCAGCTGCCCACAGTTAAAATGGCTGCAGCCAGACTTAGTGAAGGGAGATTTCTGCAGCATATTTGGGAAGTACAGAAATCACAGTATATTAAAAATAACATGCAAAGTGGTTGGAAGGAAGATGTTGGCAAAGATGTTTTTATTACAAATTATGTGAGCAGACTACAGTTCCTCTTTAACATTGCAGATATTTCCCCTGACCCCATTGTGTAGTGATGCACACATGCCTGTTGACTTATGATTTTCCATTGACAGCTGCAGGTCTGAATTTGGCAAAGGATTAGATGTATTGCTCTTATGAGTACTTCACTTATCAGAATGGAAGAAAACCAAGACAAAGAATGGGCCCTTGACTTCTCAGAAGCATAGTCATAAATTACCAAGTTGGAAGAGCAAAGAAAAAAATATTGAATTAGTGCAAATTTAATTGTTCAGCATTACAATCAGCTATTACAAACAGATCCTGGGCCAGCCAGGGGTATAGTGTGAGCACACCTGAACAACACCAAAATTATAACCCATAGCCAAATGTTCTTATGGTGAGTGCCAAGCACCAAACTATGCATGAGGGCACAGTTTGGTAAACACATCATTATTTAATGTGTGCAAATTTAATGCTGAACTCTAAGCTCTAAGAAAACAGCTAAATACAGTATATGAGAGCTGTTTTACCTGCCAAAGGATTTGTATCTCTGTCCATAGGTTTCTGAGATTTACACAGCTCTGTCTGGCAGGGAAGAAGACCTGAATTTTCTCTCCTGCAATTAGGTAACATCGACAGGTCTTGTCTTTCCTCCAGCCTGTGACTGGACAGTGAAAAAAGAAGCAGCACACAGATAAGCTCATCTCTCGGTTACTCTGACCTATCCTTCTTTCAGCATGTTCCCTGTTAGCACATGAGCACTGCAACACACAATTGGCTCCCAGGGCTGCTTCTCCTTTTTCCAGTCTGGATTCTTCTGCACAGGGGATTGCAGGAGGCAATGTGACCCATTAAAGCAGTGGTTCTCAACCTGGGGGTCTGGACCCCCTCGGGGGTCGAATGACGATTTTCCAGGGGTCACCGAATTCTGGGTTGTTCCTGAAGCCTGCACTGCCTTTTCGTGGCCACCCAGCCAAGCTGTCCCTGGAGCCTGTTGCCACGTAGCTGGGCTGTCCCTGGAGCCTGCAGCTGCCCACTCAGCCTCTTTGCAGCCACCCATTCAGTTCACGGCATGGCTGGGGGGCAGAGACTAGAGGTCAGCTGACTGGTGAGGAATGTGAAGTGGGAGGGGCTGGAGGAGACCCCATCTCCTGATTTCGGCATAGGTGTCACTGGTGTGAGGCACCACAAAGTCTGAGACACAGTGAAGCCAAAGACACAGTGAGTAACACTACCTGTGATTATAGTTGCCATTAAAAGTCCCCACTACAGTTCTCAGATCAGCAGATGACCTTGATCAAGAGCACCTAAGTTGGCTGATCAGAACCAGAACTCATCCCAACTCCCCGCCAGCACTGCCACTCATCCCAACTCCACGCCAGCACTGCCACTCATCCCAAATCCCCGCCAGCGCTGCCACTTTACCAACTCCCCGCCAGCACTGCCAATCATCCCAACACCCGGCCAGCACTGCCACTCATCCCATTCCTCCCAACGCCCCCACCAAGGAGTAAGAGAAGCAATACAAATAGAGACTACATGTAAAGGAGAGGAAAAGAGGGGGGGAACAAAGAAAAAGGGAGAGAAAGAATAAGAGAAAGAACAAGAAAGATGGCTAGAGAGAGGAATGGGGGAACCCCCCCCCCCAAGAAATTAGGATAGAGAGAGATAAAAGGGAAAGAAAGGAGAAAAATACTGTACGAGTGGAAGGGACTCAGGGAGCGCTAAATATCCGTGGGTTAGGGATGCAAATTACTTGTCTTGCCTTGGGTAATGACAACCCACGCTATGAAAATAACTTTACTGTTAGGGGTCCCCACAACTTGGGAAATATTATCAAGTGGTCACGGCACTAGAAAGGTTGAGAACCACTGCATTAAAGTGAATAGGGCTGCACTGCAATAGACCCACAACTGCACGCAATGCACAAGGTTGCAGAACAGGGGTGCAGGCTTTTATGGGTTAAAACAGGGGGCAAGGAGGCAACATAATGCGTTCTCTGTCAAATGCTCTATGAAAACAAAATCCACTGGCGTTTACCCTTTAGAGGGCCAATGCAAGTGGAAACAAGCCCTAACTATTTTGGGAAACAGTTTAATCGATGGGTTTAGCTCTACTTTACTTTCCGTTTAACCACTTCCAGACTGCCCGACATCGTTATACGTCGCTATTTTGAAGATCACTTTTATCGGTGACAGGAGAGGGCCCCCCTTCTCCCTCCGCTCTCCGGCACCCTCTGGAGGCGATCGTGTCTGTTGTCTTGTGGCCCTCCATATCACTGCAGGGCGGAAGCGACGTCAAAACGTAACTTTTGCCCAATGCTCTTAAAGAGACTTTTTTTTTTTTAAATGACATTACATTTTCTTTATTTTTTTATTGCATAGTAGTGTAAATATGAGATATGAGGTCTTTTTGACCCCAGATCTCATATTTAAGAGGACCTATCATGATTTTTTTCTATTTTTCTATGTTTACATCCCTTGTAATAGTAATACAAGTGACACTTTTTATTTTTTTAAAAGAACAGTGTAAAAAATAAAAAATAAAAGGTAAAATAAATAAGAAAAATATAAAATGTAAATGCGCCCCGTCCCGACGAGCTTGCGTGCAGAAGCGAACGCATACGTGAGCAGCGCCAACATATGAAAACGGTGTTCAAACCACACATGTGAGATATCGCTGCGATCATTAGAACGAGAGCAATAATTCTAGCCCTAGACCTCCTCTGTAACTCAAAACATGCAACCTGTACAATTTTTTAAACGTCGCCTATGGAGATTTTTAAGGGTAAAAGTTTGTCGAAATTCCACGAGCGGGCGCAACTTTGAAGCGTGACATGTTGGGTATCAATTTACTTGGCGTAACATTATCTTTCACAATATAAAAAAAAAAATTGGGCTAACTTTACTGTTGTCTTATTTTTTAATTAAAAAAAGTGAATTTTTTCCCCAAAAATTGCGCTTGTAAGACCGGTGCGCAAATACGTAATTTTCTAGCAAAAAAAAAAGTGTTAACTTGTAAACACCAAATCTCAGAAAGAGGCTCGGTCCTTAAGTGGTTAAAACAGGTAAACACATCCCAGGTACATGAAAACAAAAAAGTGTTCAAAAATGTCTCACAGGTTCTTTTTTTTTTAAAACAGCAACAGTCTGAGTAGGAAAGCCTTTTCCTTACCAGCATGCTATAGAATAGGACCCTTGCTCTCTGGGAGGAAAGCAGTGGTCTCCCTGCAGAGGTCCAATGCAAGTCAGTGATGGAACTCTCCAGTCAGCTTTGATTGTAAAGCTGTAGGTCCACCATGTGGCTTTAAGAGCCTCAGGAGTTGCAATAAAATGTGGATTTCAAATTTGAGCTGTCTTACTGCAAACACCGATGATGTAAATTCAGAAGAAAGCGTTGTCTGCTTATTAAAGGCTTCTGGAAGGATGCACCATCACAAAAGCTGGACCTGATCGCTCACGATCGTCAAGAGAGAATTAAACATGTACAATTGCTGTTCGCTTTCCTGGCAATCAATAAAACCATTAGGGCCTATGCTAATCACTACGCTTTCTCTTCTGTCCTTTCAGCAGTCACTGGCTGCAATTGCAAACTGCTTCAGTCATTGTACAGAACATCTACAATGTGTTTTACAACTCCAGTTCCAGATCAATTCTCCTCAAACAATGGAATACTGTAATTACATTCTATCATCAGCGGCATTGGCCTGACTCATGCTTTGCACAGCAAACAAATATCTGTCATTGTTTCACATGTCCGGTATTCAGAATGTCCTTAAACATCACACAGCACTGATAAAATCTCCAATGTGAAAACCCCGGCATTAACTAAAAGCCAGGATGTATATTTTTTTAAACACGCAATCTAGCCTTGCAAAACTGGAGCCATGGGTTCACTGTCCACTGGGGATTCTACCTACCCTGTTTCTATTAGAATTGTACCACCCTCCTGGTTAGTGCAGGTTGTTAGGAAAATTTAGACAACCCCAAAAAACTATTTAACATCCGCTCTCAGACTCTCAAGGAAAAATATAAATAATAGTAAAGCAGCTGGCAAAATTTATTAATCACAAATATAAAACACTCAAATTAAATAATGACGTCAGTTAATGTCGAAATGCATAGGTAGGGACCAGCGATGTGTAAAGTCAATTCCGTGTACATATGTGAGTTTAATAGCTTTCTATTAAAGTTTGGTACAACATTACTGCACTATGGAGGCTGTTACATAGTTACATACTTAGCCAGGTTGAAAAAGTCCACCAAGTTCAATCATAAAATAAATAAATAAATAAAAAATAATATCGTACAATCCCATATAACCAATCCTATACCCACAGTTAATCCAGAGGAAGGCGAAAAACCCCAGTAAAGCATGGTCCATCTTGCTCCAGTAGGGGAAAAAATTCCTTCCTGATCCCCCGAGAGGCAATCAGTATCCAGTTATATTATGTACATTTAGGAAAGAATCCAGGCCTTTCTTAAAGCAATTTACTGAGCTGGCCAGAACCACCTCTGGAGGGAGTCTATTCAACATTTTCACAGCTCTTACAGTACGTTTTTATGAGGTTTGATTCCACTGCTTCTGAGGCAAATAATCAGGATGTGTGTCCCCATGGGACAGGTTTACTGGAGAAGCCATCTAGAAAACATCAAGGTCCCAGCTTAAGCTTTAGCTGGGGGGCCCATTTGCAAAGCCAAGTCCTGCAGTCTGTTTAGGTCTGGAGAAGTTCACTGGAAGCACTGGTGGCTGGTGCTCCAAATTTTTGGGGGCGCAAACAAACTGAAAAATTCTGGAAAAAACCCTATCAATTAGAGCTTCACCGTGCCCAATAAACGCAGCCACTGTGCCCATCAATTGCAGTCACTATGCCCAAATGCCGCCACTGTGCCCATCAATTGCTGCCACTGTGCCCATCAAATGCAACCACTGTGCCATCAAACGCAGCCACTGTGCCCATCAAACGCAGCCACTGTGCCCATCAAACGCAGCCACTGTGCCCAATAAACGCTGCCACTGTGCCATCAAACGCTACAACTGTGCCCATCAAATGTTGCCACTGTGCCACCAATTGCAGCCACTGTGCCCAACAAATGCCGCCACTGTGCCCATCAATTGCCACCACTGTGCCCATCAAATGCAGCCACTGTGCCCATCAAACGCAGCAACTGTGCCCAATAAACGCTGCCACTGTGCCATCAAACACTACAACTGTTCCCATCAAATGTTGCCACTGTGCCATCAAATGCTGCCAATGTGCCCATCAAATGCAGCCACTGTGCCCATCAAATGCTGTCACTGTGCCATCAAATTCTCCCACTGTGCCCAACAAATGCCCCCACTGTGCCCATCCAATGCTGCCACTGTGCCATCAAATGCTCCCACTGTGCCCATCAAAGGGGCTGGGTGCCTGAATAGGGGTTGGCAGCGGTGGCCCTGGATAGATTCATGCTGTGCATGAATCTATCCATTGGTCATAGAGGGGGTGGCTGAAGAGAGGGGGTGGCGCCCATGCGCCCTTATGGACGCACTGCCATTGCTGAAGAGAACTAAGAGAAAGTTGGGGGGAAAGGTGTCCAGCTTTTCTATGATGGTGTAAGTCTGAGTCTCTCTCACTGAGGCGTGCCTAGTGGATATCGGAAGAAGGCAACTGATGATCCTGTGGCAGTGTGAGGAGAAGACTCTGGTGCTGGAAATTAGTGACTATGTGTAGCTTTGGTCTTTTGGGAATGTTCTAGTCACTTTGTCAGCAATGGAGGTTCTATGGGACATTTTGTGTAGCCCATCAAGATAGAGGGAGCTCTCAAAGAGTTCAGTGCTCCCTTTACCCCATGAAAGTTAAAAGTTATAATAAAACTCTAAAAAAAGCCCCCCCTGGACTGTTCCTTTTTAGCCAGTGAAAGAGTGAAGATGATGCTGTGTGCCTGGCTGTGTTTGCCCTAACTAGGGAACAGGAGTCAGTTCTCCAGCAGTTTCTTAGCGGGTGCACTATAGAACTCTAGTGTCCCCCTGTCCTACACTGCAGCAAATTAAGCACCGATCTGGGTCTGTAAGTGACATAATACTCATCATTTCTGAGTTTGTTAGTCACAGGGGGGCTCAGGGAACAACATGCTGTCTATAATACAACAAGTTACTGTGGTTCTGGACATCCCAGAGGAACAGGAGAGCCCAAGAACCACCTTGGGCTCTGCTGGCAGGAGGGGTTGTGCACCTTTAAAGTCCCATAAAAATTACCTATTTACCTGAAAGCCCTTTACTGACTCAAAAAATCAATACCAAGCTCATTAGCAGCAATTGTGAGCTTTCTTTAACCCTTTGAATACCAGGTTGTTTATAAACATACCATGGTAGACAAGGGGTTGATTTAAAGGGGTTGTAAAGCTTTGTGTTTTTTTCACCTTAATGCATCGTATGCATTAAGGTGAAAAAATACCTTGCAGTCACCCCCCCCCCCCCAGCCCCCGTTTTACTTATCTAAGACCTGAATCTCCTTGGGCCCGATCCTGCATTGCTTTCACCGAGCTCTAGTTGAATGATTGATAGCAGCACAGCCATTGGCTCCCACTGCTGTCAATCAAATCAACGACGTGGCATGCCGAGGAGCGGGGACGAGTGATACAATTGGCGGCTATGGCCGCCGACTGTATCACACGGCAGCGCTCCAGCAAGCTAACCCCCTTGGCAGAGAGCTTCCCAGAGGGGGTTAGCTCTTGCGGGGAGGAGCCGAGACAGCTGCCGAGGGACCCCAGAAGACGAGGATCGGGGCCACTCTGTGCAAAACAAACTGCACATGTTTGTTATTTAAAAAAAAAAAAAACATACAACCCCTTTAACCAGGCGAACTGCAGCTTCATTGTCAGCCTGTAGCTTGAGCAGTATGTAATCGCATTAGAAAATTCAATCTGTAAAGATTTTATAGTAGATATTATTTACAGGAAATGCCAGAGGTAGGTAGTAGAAATAATTATTTTACTGGTTTGAAAAGGACATTATTAACAAATATCACATTGCCCAGAATTAATGCTGAAATTACACTACATTGTTCAACCGGCGTGTCCTTTGTTAGATACATATTCAACCACTTTCCTTGCCAAAACTCTCATTTGCAGAGGAGCTTCTCGCTTTGCTCTGGACATGGAAATGTAATCTTCATTAAAAGCTTTACTGCAGTTACAAATCTGATACAATATTCATTCATTTAGTCGTCAGCCTGATCTTTATCGCAATGGCCTAGAATTGCCTGTGAAAGCAATAAAACCTTAACAGACACATATATCCTGTCCACCGCCGAAGTCTCATTGAAGTTCTCTTCATACACCCTGGAGATTTGTTGTGTCCTTTCCATAATAACTGCTCACACACTAAACAAAGAGCACCTGTGCCCCCCCTGCCCCAGGTTCTAATAAGCAAGGAAAGGCTATGAATCATCCCGAGCTTTGTTCAGTATTGATAGGGTCATTAACTCTGTGACTTGTCCGGGAGAAAGATGGAATCTAATGTGGAATAATTTACAGTAAATAAAGGTAACAACTATTATTCAGATGGGAATTTATTAGATAATTGTAGCTCAATTTTATTCAGTGCATTAAAAAATCACTTTCGCAGAATTTTTTTGCCTGGTACTCTATGAAATAGATTATCATCAGTTAGCAATTGCTTGTAGAACTTACAAATTATTCAACTTCGACATTATAGATATTTTGATTTGCAATGGACAAAGTTCAACCCCTCCCCCCCACCAATCTGTTTGGTAGATTTGCTATAATTTAGATTCAATGTTGTATTGATGTCTATTGAGAACTGTTGACTCATAATTGCCTATATTTTGCCGGACTCTCAACATCTTACCTGAAATCTTCGCCCTTAAATTGAATCAGTTTTTTCCCTGTTAAAAATAAATAAATAGAATCTGTTCTTTGCTGATGCAGAGCAAAGAATCAGTTTCTTTCTAATGCTTGCCTCAAAAGCTGCATATACAGTGCCTTGAAAAAGTATCTTCCTTCAATATGATGGAAATGCTTCATCTCCAACTCATTCAGGTTATACTGCCAAGATATACAGAACCTATTTCTTTTTCGTACATCACGGGACACAGAGCAGCCATATACATTACTACCTGGGTTATTCGCCACCTATAGGTGAATGGACACTGGTAGAATAACCAAAAACAGGAAGTGATCCCCTATATAACCCCTCACATACAGGAAGTACTCCAGTTTTTTCGCCAGTGTCTAAAATGGTGGATGGTCACTTTTGAGCTATCTGTGAAATTCCATGCTGTAATCCCGAACTGGTTCTTAAGAATCAAGGGACAGCGTTTCCAGATCAGATACATTTAAAAAAGTTACTATGCTAAGATAAATAGTAGACTTGTGCACAACGGAAAAATTTGTTCCGTTTCGGTTCGCTTCTTGTGCACAACGGAAAAATTTGTTTAGTTTCGGTTAGTTTCTTTCCGGTCCTGTTGATTCGTAATCATTCGTAATTTTGCTAGATGGGATTTTTCATGTTCGGACTAATTCGTATTTTCGCAAGCGACATTTTTCGTTAAATTTTTTGTTGCTTTATAATTCGTACTTTCGGTAGAGTACGTTGTTTTTCGTTGATTCTGGACACAACTCCTACTTTCGTAACTTTTTTTAGGTTCGTTGATTCGTAATTTTCCGTGTCTCTCTCACAATGGCGCTGCCTATTATGCCTAATGTGCTTCGAATGGATTTGTACTTTTCTAAATACATAGCGGTTATTTGTAACGATTCGAAATCTCGTATTTTACTTTTGTTTTTTACATGCGGCTATAGGCTCCGCCCCTGTACACCATTTTGAGAGGGTTCAGCACGGTGAGGGAGAAGCAGAGAGCAGAGCAGAGTGTTATTGTGCTTCGAATGGATTTGAAATCTCGTATTTTACTTTCATTTTTTCATGCGGCTATAGCCTCCGCCCCTGTACACCATTTTGAGAGGGAGTTCAGCATGGTGAGGGAGAAGCAGAGAGCAGAGTGAGTGTTATTGTGCTTCGAATGGATTCGTACATTCGTAACTTTTTTCATAACGAATTATGCCGAAGACATTCGGGCATTCGCTATTTTGCGGTGTAATTTATTTCGGATTCGGTTTTATTCGTAATTGCTTTGTTCGGAAATTCGAATGATTCCGAATGTCCGAAAGTTGCTAAATTCGGACGAATTTCGATTCGTTATGAAACGAATTGCACAAACCTAATAAATAGTACCCGAGCCTCATAAACAAGATTAAAGGATCAACAACAAGGTTTTTCCTGTAATGCAACCTTCGGGCTCTGGACCCTGCGTAGTGGAATCCTGGACACCACAGCGCTAAGGCATTCCTGCAGGGTTCTGTACAGGTCCAAGGGAATGGACCCTCATCCTAACAGGGTACCCAGTCCTTGAAGATCCGCGGTGACCTTTTTGGTTTTTCTACCAGTGTCCATTCACCTATAGGTGGCACATAACCCAAGTAGTAATGTATATGGCTGCTCTGTGTCCCCTGATATATTCAAATATTTATTTCAGAAATAGATTTTACAGGTAAGTATAAAGAAAAGATCCAATTATCACAACGTCAACTTCTTTTCTACTGGCTCTCTCTATTATTTTGTATATTCTTGATATTAATATGTGCAATAAAAAATAAAAAATCTTTATTCAGCTGGGGATGGGGAATGGGGGGCACACTTTTTAAGATTTATTAGTTGTCCTAATCCCCCCATCCCCAAAAAATTTATATCAAGTTGGGGTGTGCCTGTGCTAATGCAAATTGGTATATGCAATTTGTGGAGCTTTAAGGGCACAACAGAGGGTTGAGACTACATGTAAGGGTGTGCAAAGGCATTGCTTTTGTATGCAGTTGCTTTTTTGCGCCCGTACATAAAGACATATGTTCTTTTATTTACCTGGTGATTTTTATCATATCTGTAGTCTTTAAATTAAAAAACAAACAAACACATAGGAGTGACCCTTTAATTCACAAGACAGAAATTATTACCGGTATTTATTTTTAAGGAATGACATCAGATGAAAAATGTCTTGCAAAAGGACACAATATTGCTAGCAATATTGCCACCTGTACCCCATGTATCATGATTGATCATCACTAAGAGGTCGGAAACCTGCACTACAACACATAGATAAATACTTTATGTGTCATGCTTGTGCTATTAGGTCCATTATGCTGGCACATTATTGCATTACTTCTGTTATTACAGTGGATTTCTAGGTGCTACTTGCAGATCTTTGAAACAAAGGAGCGGAATGCATAAAAATAGAAGGTAAATGGGAATGTCAGTGGAATTTTAGGTCTGAGACCATTACATATTTAAAAATATAATGTTGTGGAAATACATCTGCCATGATGCCTGAATTTTGGATGGGTAATCCAAGACCAACAGGTGTCAATATTGTAGTTATTGTTTTTTTTTTTGCCTACATAAAGTAATTCTGTAATGTGAAAAAAAACTACTATCAGAGTTTAGCCCTGTACACACGATCGGATTTCCTATGGTTTTTTAACCAATGGATTTTTCCATCGGAAATCCGATAAAGCTGACTTCCATCAGTCTTGCCTACACACCATCAGTCAAAAAACCGAGCGTTCCAAACGCGGTGACGTAAAACACTCCGATGAGCCGAGAAAAATGAAGTTCAATGCTTCTGAGCATGCGTCGACTTGATTCTGAGCATGCATGGGTTTTTTATCCGATGGAGTTTCCCACAGACGATAGTAATTTTCTATCGGTTTTTTAACCATCCGATAAATTTAGAACATGTTCTATTTTTAAACACTGATGGAAAAAAGACCGATTGGGCCCATACACGATCGGTTTGTCCGATGAAAAAAGTCCATCGGACTGTTTTCATCGGTAAAACCTATCGTGTGTACAGGGCTTTAGAGTCCCATTTTCAGACTAGTGATCCGATCGTTGCAAGCAACTTCCCAGTAACAGGATCACTAAATAGAACTGCCTCTATTATTTTTAATATACAAGATTTATATAGCACCAACAGTTTGCGCAGTGCTTTATAATGTAAAAGGAGACAATACACCAACAGTACAATTCAAAACAAGAGGGTTAGAGGAGCCCTGTTCCTGCGAGCTTATAATCTAAGAGGGAGGGGCTGGTAAAAAAAAAGTATGGACTGTGAGGGATGAACTGATGAGGGGAGTGGAAGATTCGGTTGTTAGCTGGGGGTAGGATAGGTCTCCCTAAAGAGATGAGTTTTCAGGGATCGCTCAAAAGTAGACAGAGTAGGAGATAACCGGACAGATTGTGGTAGTGAGTTCTAGAGGATGGGAGAGGCTCTGGAGAAGTCCTGGAGAGGAGCATGGGAGGAGGAGACAAGGGAGCTAGTGAGCAGGTCTTGGGTGGAGCGGAGAGGACAGTTTGGGTGATATTTGGAGATAGGATCGGTGATGTAGCTTGGGGCAGAATTGTAAATGGCTTTGTATGTTATTGTTAATGTTTTGAATTTTATTCGGCAATGCATGGGAAGCCAGTAGATGGATTGGCAGAGAGGAGTGGTGGACACTAAACGGTTGGAAAGGTGGATGAGTCTGGCAGCGGCAGGGGTTTCAATAGTCAAGACGAGAGATAACAAGGGCGTGAATAAGTTGCTTAGTGGTATCAACGGTTAGAAAGGGGCGCTCCCTCACTAGGCGAAACATTGCAGAACCCCGCATGCCAGCAAGAGAGTAGTTGCAACACCCCTCTGGTCCAGTCTGCAAAAGCAGGAGAGTAGTTCTTACCTTCTTAATGGCAACTGGCCAGCAACAGCATCCAATAGTAACACATAGGCCAAATTCTTGTATTACATATCAATGCAAGACCACCATGCCAAAATCTCCAGCACTTATTTTTAATGTCAAATCTTGCGTGCCCTCTCCCACCTCCCACACATTCCTATTGGCCATAAGGCAGCTAACTACACAGTGTGAACAATTATTAGGCAAGTGAGTATTTTGACCAAATAATCATTTTTATGCATATTGTCCAACTCCAAGCTGTATAAACTTGAATGCTTATTGGATTTAAGCATATCAGGTGATGTGAATTAATTGTTAGCCCCTTAAATAAAATACATATAGTTTAGTTAGTAGTGGTACCATCATCCTAGAATTATTTGAATAGAGATAGGAATTAAGGGACCCCAAAACCCAAAAAGACCCCCAAATGGAGAAGACGGGCAGTAGGACTATTGCGGTACAAGGTGAGTAGATAGACTCAGAAAGAGCAAGTATATTAGAATTTTAGATACATTTGTTAACATGGTATCAAGATAAAAACATCAAACAACATAAACAATAAAAAAAAAACAATACAAATATCGTGACAACCATACGTGTCCCCGAAAATACAATCCCCTTGGGGAGATCCCGGTGGATGTAGGGGTCACGATAAGGGGGTCTCTACTAGTTTTGCGACATTCGTCGCTTCGTCAGGAGAAGTTCTGAGAGCATATATCCCATCAGCTCAGACACCAGAGCCACCGAGGGGGATGTATCTCCCACGGCGGCCAAGGGGGCGGATGTGGAGATGGACCTATCCACTGTATAGGGTACAAGGCAGGAGTAGGGGAAGGGTCCCAGGACCAAAGTCCCAATGGACACTGGTGCTTCAAAACGATATTAGTAGTGGCAAAATATGCTTATGAAGGGTGTAAATATCGGTTGCAGTATTCCCACTATCACTTCGCAGGGCAATAGCCAGTAGAAGCTTGAGGTTTGGTAAAACGGGGTATGTCCTGGGACCCGGCGTCCATATCAGGTGATGTGTATTTGTGTAATAAGGGAGGGTGTGGCCTAAGGAGATCAACACCCTATATGAAGGTGTGCATAATTATTAGGCAGCTTCTTTTCCTCAGGCAACATGGGCCAAAAAATTGACTTAACTGATTGAAAGGTTGAAAATTGTTAAAGGTCTTTCAGAGGGATGCAGCACTCTTGAAATTGCTAAGATATTGAGGCATGATCGCAGAACCATCAAACGTTTTGTTGCAAATAGTCAACAGGGTTGCAAGAAACATGTTGAGAATAAAAAATGCAAATGAACTGCAAAAGATTTGAGAAGAATCCAATGTGAAGTTACTAGGAACCCATTATCCTCCAGTGCTGTCATATTCCAGAACTGCAACCTACTTGAAGTACTCAGAAGTACAAGGTGTTCAGTGCTCAGAGACATATCCAAGGTAAGGAGGGCTGAAACCCGACCACAATTGAACAAGGCACATAAGTTGAAAGGTCAAAACTGAGCTAAAAAAAAATCTGAAGACAGATTTGTCTAAGGTTTTATGGACTAATGAGATGAGAGTGACTCTTTCCGGACAGATAGATGGGCCTGTGGCTGGATCAATGATGTCACAGAGCTTCACTTCGACCCAGACGCCAGCAAGGTGGAGTTGGGGTACTCGTATCGGCTGGTATTAATAAAAATTAGCTTGTTGGACCTTTTCAGGTTGAAGATGGACTTAAAATGAACTCCCAAACCTACTGCCAGTTTTTCGAAGACACTGTCTTCAAGCAGTGGTGCACAAAAAAGTCTGCATCTTTCAAGAAAACCTTGATATTTATGCAGGACAATGCTCCATTGTATGTACACCGATTTATTGGAATAATAAAAAAATCTTTTGCATACCAAGTTCATTTTGATTCAATACGTACAATGAGTAGTCCGTCACATGTTTTGCTTTCATTTTTAAGTACCGTATATTGGTTATACTTTAATGATACGACACATTGATAGGAAACATTTTTTTTATTGGTTCCCGGGTGCCGATTTATTTATTCTTTTTTTTATAGGTACAAAAATGTACACAACCTTGGCAGACAGCACAGTCAGGTTAGGTTGTTGACCTGACTTTCTTTGATGGAGTTAAGCATTACGGCCTGGGCACAGTTCCACCCCAAGCCTGTGAATGGACAGTATAGGACAGTGATGGCGAACCTTGGCACTCCAGATGTTTTGGAACTACATTTCCCATGATGCTCCGCTACACTGCAGAGGGCATGAGCATCATGGGAAATGTAGTTCTAAAACATCTGGGGTGCCAAGGTTCGCCATCACTGGTATAGGATCAGTGAAATACCAAAGAGTTATCTGCTGTCAGCATCAATGCATATAGCACAGTGATTGGCTCCTACTGTTACCCCTCCCTCTCTCAGTCTGAATGCTGCTGTTCAGGGAATGTCAACACATATGAAGTCAGATTTAGGTGATTACACCTTTAAAAACATAAAAAAATGCATTCAAAATTGACTGTATATTTTATAAAGTTCTACTGAATAAATAACCGCAATAGTTGGTGATTATTTGTTATATCTGCCTAGAATTCAGCTTTAAAATAGTCCTACTCTCACATTGCTTACGCTTCGCTTGCCTTTTTAAATTCATATTACTTTTTTTTTTTTTTTGCCATTGCTACATCTCTTTATTACATTTTTTATTACAAACTACTGCAAAGTCAGAAAAATACCAATAAATCATCAATTAAAAGTTGTTTACTTGTATGACATTGAAAAAAGAGGAATGGATTAAATGCCCTATTTGTGGGATGAAAACATTGATTTATTTGTGCAATTTTTGCAATGACATTAAAAGTTTATTTTATAATTTGTTTTTCGAATCACTTTAGCCACTTGCTGATTGCTTGGTTTTACAGATACCAAACCTGCCTGGAGGGGCAGACGGCTATGAAATGTGAGAGATCTGTATCTGCAGAATGGGAAAAAAATATTCTGTGGTGCGTTTAGGGCTCTTTTACACCTGCTTTGCCCTCATAAAAGCGATCTGCCATGGATTTCTTTTTTGAGGGTGTTTGAAGGCGTAATGCCTCCTTGCTGCCCGTTTTTAACCCCTAATATCCTGCACCACTGCATTGGATGCGGTTGCAGGGTGGTCAACTAAATAGGTCACATTCAGTATGCTAACGGGGCCCACTTGGCATGCACATGGAGGTACCCTTTGCTTGGAGCATGCTCATCAATGCCTGGGACCAGGCGGAGATTGCAGTCATGTGAAGAATTTAACATTAAGGCAGCTCCCCGACTTAAAGATGAGCCTTCACTGTGAGCAGTAAAAATACAGAGTACCTTTGAAAAGTGCTGTCCTGTGTCACTACACACCATAAATGATTTATGTAGCCTGTGACCAGGCCACAGATCTCCAAACTATGGGTTGGTTCCAGTTACTATTGGAAACAAACCGCTAGGGAGGAAGCTAGACAACCAAGCCCTCACTTCCCGGAGAACTTGTCCTGGTTGGTTGGTGTTTTGGACCTGTATTCAGTTGCTCTTAGCAACAGCATTTCTCTTCCTTGTCTTGTCGAGTTAACCCTTTTGTAGTGGTGTTACTTCATACCCCTTCTGTGCTTGCACACCTTTGAATAACTTTGAACCAGGCTTGGAATAATTAATGTAACTTTACTGAAAAGACTTAAAGCGGAGTTCCATTCAAAAATTTTACTTCTGCTTTAAGTGCTGGTGACCCCCTGACATGCCACATTTGGCATGTAATTTTTTTTGGGGGGGCGGGTACCCAGTTTTTAGAGGCACCAAGCTCCCACTTGCTCCCCTGGCACCGCGGCGCCAGAAGGAAGATCTCCTGTCCCCCCTCCCTCCCTGCAATCTGCTGGGACATGTCACAGGTCCCAGAAGATTTCCCGGCCATTGCACTCTCCGGCCCCCCCGAGCCCACGTTTTACTTACCTGAGCCCCGAATCTCCGTTGGAGCGTTCCCACATCGTTCTCTCAAATGGCTGATCGGCTCCTCATTGGATAGATTGACAGCAGCGCAGCCATTGGCTCCAGCTGCTGTCAATCAAATCCAGTGATGAGGCTGCCAGAGGGGCGTGGACGATTCATACACTCGCCGTCTATGCACGCCGAGTGTATAACACGGGAGCGCACCCGCAAGGTAACCCCCTCGAGAGAGAGCTTCCCAGAGGGGGTTAGCTCTTGCGGGGAGGAGCCGAGACAGCCACCGTGGGACCCCAGAAGAGGACCTTTGGGGCCACTCTGTGAAAAATGAACTGCACAGTGTAGGTAAGTACGACATTATTTTTATTTTTTTAAACTGAACCTTTAGTGTCCCTTTAAAGAGCTGTTTTCTTCATTCCAGGGTCGCAGTGAGAAGGTTCTAATCAATAAATGTAAAACCAGTGAGTATAAAAAAAATTCAAATACTTGACTGTTGGGCAAGGAACGGAGCAATTTTTTTACTAAATCAATCAGTGCTAAGCATATTTTCATTCTGTCTAAATATAGGGTGTTAAAGTGCACCTTCTATGGAATAAGGAAGGTCTGATTTTGTTTGCCAGCCTTCTGCCTCCCAAACAGTGTATCTGGGGGCCGCAGCCTGGTTCCAGTTTGCTGCAAGTCCATTTCCACCCTCAGTGGCCCTGGTAAAGAAGCAGACTTAGACTCTGTGCCCTGTGAACTCCCAATCTGGCTTTCTGCAAGGGCTCCCTACCATAGAAACCTGACACAGTGCTTACAGTATGTTGTTTCTGTTGTCAGAGAATTGAAATCATGCGCTGGAAGCTTCCTGGATACAGCAAATGGCTTTACTTTTATGGAGGATTAGCAGAGCATATCTTTAGAAAATATAGAGGGTTATTTACTAAAAGCAAATCCACTTTGCACTAAAAATATATGCTCTTCCTTGCTGTCACAGAGGAAGTCTCCATAAAAGTACATATCATGTAACCAATCCTTATATTTTTGTTCATGTACAAACATTGACATTGTTATAAATGTTGCCTCTACTGCAGCATCTCTGAGAGCCTCTGTGATCAGCACTAAACTTTGGCAAGAGTTAGAACCATCTTTCAGTATATCTTCAGTACAGAAGTGTCATTCCCTAGAGGGAGAGAATACAAATAAATAACCAGACAAATAGCAATCCCTGAAAAGTGAGGTTGTCCAAATATGACATTATAAAATTGCAGAGCAGGGTGAGACAGTGGTTTTGATTTACTAAGGGTAAATAGACTGTGCACTTTGCAAGGTGCAGTTTCACACTGCAAGTGTAGTTGCGCCAGAGCTTTAGTAAATGAGGTAAAGCTTCACTTTGCAAAGAGTACCCAGTCATGTGCAAGGAAAAAAACAAACAAAACAGCAGTTTTGCTTGGACATGATTGGATCATGGAAGTCAGCAGTAGGGATGAGCCAAACACCCCCCGGTTTGGTTTGCAGCAGAACATGCGAACAGACAAAAAATGTGTTCGAACACGCAAACACCATTAAAGTCTATGGGACATGAATGTGAAAAATCAAAAGTGCTAATTTTAAAGGTTAATATGCAAGTTATTGTCATAAAAAGTGTTTGGGGACCCCGTAACCAATTCACATATGGGGGGGGGCTGGGATCTGGGGGTCCCCTTTGTTGAAGGGTGCTTCCAGATTCCGATAAGCCCCTCGCCCGCAGACCCCCACAACCACCGGGCAAGTGGGGATGAGGCCCTTGTCCCCATCAACATGGGGACATCCTCCCCATGTTGAGGGCATGTGGCCTGGTACAGTTCAGGATGGGGGGCCGCTCTCTCGTCCCCCCTCTTTTCCTGCCTGCCAGGTTGCGTGATCAGATAAGGGTCTGGTATGGAGTTTGAGGGGGACCCCTACGCCATTTTTATTTAATTGGTGCAGGGGTTCCCCTTAATATCCATACCAGACCTGAAGGGCCTGGTATGGAATTTGGGGGGACCCCCACGCAATTTTTTTTTATTTTGGTTTGGGGTTCCCCTTAATATTCATACCAGACCCAAAGGGCCTGGTAATGGACTGGGGGGGAACCCATGCCGTTTTTTTCAATGACTTTTATCTGTATTGCCAGGACCCGACAATTAGCAGCAAGTAGTTTTAAATTACTTTTTTTCCTTTAGAAATGTCATTTTGTGCAGGGACTGTTCGAAACACAGGAAAAATGTGCAACTTTACAGGCATACTATAGACACCCCCCAGGTACGAAATTTAAAGGAATATTTACATTTTATTGTTTCACTTTAAGCATTATTAAAATCACTGCTCCCAAAAAAAATGCTGTTTTTAAAACTTTTTTTTGCATTGATACATGTCCCCTGGGGCAGAACTTGGGTCCCCAAACACTTTTTATGACAATAACTTGCATATTAACCTTTAGAATTAGCACTTTTGATTTCTCCCATAGACTTTTAAAGGGTGTTCCGCGGCTTTCGAATTTGCCACAAACACCCCAAATTGTTCGCTATTTGGCGAACAGGCGAACAACCGATATTCGAGACGAACTTACGTTCGACTCAAACATCGGGCTCATCCCTAGTCAGCAGGGCTTCTGCTCATTTACTGAGCTATAGAGCAACTGCACTTGCAGAATGCAACTGCATCTTGCAAAGCGCATGTCTATTTGCCTTTAGTAAATAAACCTCTATGTGTTACCCAATTTTAAACAGTATAGGCACTTATTTTTAAAGTTTTACATAGCTATACCGGCAAAAAGGGCCAGCCTGAAGTGATCTAGAAAGACTTAATTTTTACTTTAACAATGTAAAGATGTGAAGGAAACTTTATTCCTTTTGGGGTTTGGTGAAATAGCCAAGACAAATTTGCAGCAGGGTACATTTTTTTTAAAATCATTCACTTATTTTCACTCTCAAATCATTATACAAGATAAGCAGCTAAATAGAAAAAAAAATCAACCCTTCCCACCCCAAAGACTAAATGTGCCCTTGAACACAGAATATACTGTTAGACGATTTTCTAACCAGCCAAAGAATAATGACAGATGGAATCGGATTGGTTGAAATGGACTTACCCTCAACACAAAACGACTTCAGTTTATCGCTTTGAGAGAAAACTCAGGGGGGAAGAAAGCTAAAGGTTTTATGAAGACGTTTAGTATCGGTATATTAAAGTGCATCACAACTTGACTCTGTGCCAGGAAAGGTCTCTAAACCACATTAGATATGAAATTGACTTATTTCTATAAGCATCCATCATATGAGTCATATAATCTGCTTTAGCAAACACAACATAGCCAGCTAAATCATCATTTAGCAGCCATGTGCCGTTCCTACAGTGTATATGGGTTTCGGGAACAAAGAACTCACAAAATATATTCCACCTGTAAAGAGAGGAAAGCTTGGAGCCCGGCCAAAGTGCACTCATCTGAATAGCAAAGCTTGTATATTTTTCTTTTTTTTGTGTGCTACATCATGGGCCAATTTATCGGAGGGGTTGTTTATGATATTTTGACTGCACTGGATGCAAAAATATATATTTAGCTGACAGTAATAATAGCCTGCATATTGCTGCACTCCTGCTGATAGTAGAGCAATGCACAAAGCGAGTGAGAGAATCACACAGCTAAATATATAGAAGCTTTCGATGGAGGCCTTGCAGGGCAAAAACACTGATGAGAAAACCTCAGGGATGGTCACCTTGGACGTGGAACGTTGGATAAAATCAGAGCTAAAAATAGCTAATATGAAGGTTACAGACAACAAGTTCATGAAGAAAACTCTAATCCCATAACAAGACTAAGGAATTCTTCAAAAAGGACCCTTCTAATTACCCAAAAATTTACTTTACCCGAATAAGGCTGGGTTCACACTGAGGCCGGGTTAACACTGGTGTGACAAACGCTCCGACATTGGGAGCTCATGTCGCCTGACGTGTGAAAATCAATGTTTCCCTTGGGGAGCCGTCTTAACTGGTCCGACACATGTCGGTCCGACTTTGAAAATGCTCCCTGTACTACTTTGGTCCGACTTTGGTTCTTCGGCCGGGTTCACACTGGTGCGACAAACGCTCCGACATTGAGAGCTCATGTCGCATGACGTGTGAAAATCAATGTTTCCCTATGGGAGCCATCTTAACTGGTCCGGCACATGTCGGTCCGACTTTGAAAATGCTCCCCTTTGGTCCGACTTTGATCCTACTTCAGCCCATTGAATATCATTGAAGTCGGATCAAAGTCAGAACGCCGTCTAGCATGCTCCGACTTTGGTATGCGACTTGTGCTCTGCTGATCTTGAGGGGGAACTCTACGCCAAATTTTAAATAAAAACCGGCATGAGTTCCCCCTCCAAGAGCATACCAGGCCCTTGGGTCTGGTATGGATTTTAAGGGGAACCCCCTACGCCGAAAAAGCGGCGTGGGGGTCCCCCCAAAATCCATACCAGACCCTTATCCGAGCACGTAGCCGGCCAGTCAGGAAAGGGGGTGGGGACGAGTGAGTGCCCCCCTCCTGAACCATACCAGGCCGCGTGCGCTTAACATGTTGATGAGGACAAGGGCCTCTTCCCGACAACCCTGGCCATTGGTTGTCGGGGTCTACGGGCGGGAGGCTTATCGGAATCTGGGAGACCCCCTTTAATAAGGGGGCCCCCAGATCCCAGCCCCCCACCATATGTGAATGAGTATGGGGTACATCGTACCCCTACCCGTTCACCTGGAGGAAAAGTGTCAAGAAAAAAAAAACACACTAGACAGGTTTTTAAAGTCATTTATTAGGCAGCTCCGGGGGTCTTCTTCCGACTTCGGGGGTCTCTTCCGACTCTCCGGCCTCTTCTCCCGCTCTCCGGTGCCTTCTCCGCACTCTCCGGTTCTTCTCCCGCTCTCCGGTGCTTTCTGCCTTCTGCCGGGCACCCCCGCTATCTTCTGCCAGCTCTTTTGCTAGCAGGGGCCCGGTCTTCCCGGCCCCCCAGATCCCGGCCCCCCAACCTATGTGAATGAGTATGGGATACATCGTACCCATTCACCTGGGGGAAAAGTGTCAATAAAAAAAACACACTAGACAGCTTTTTAAAGTAATTTATTAGGCAGCTACGGGGGTCTTCTACCGACTTCGGGGGTCTTCTTCCGACTTCGGGGGTCTTCTTCCGACTTCGGGGAAGACCGGGCCACCGCTAGCAAAAGAGCTGGCAGAAGATAGCGGAGGTGCCCGGCAGAAGGCAGAAAGCACCGGAGAGCACGGAGAAGGCACCGGAGAGTCGGAAGAGACCCCCGAAGTGGGAAGAAGACCCCCGAAGTCGGTAGAAGACCCCCGGAGCTACCTAATAAATTACTTTAAAGAGCTGTCTAGTGTGTTTTTTTTTATTCACACATTTCCCCCAGGTGTACGATGTACCCCATACTCATTCACATAGGGTGGGAGGGCCGGGATCTGGGGGCTCCCAGATTCTGATAAGCCCCCGCCCACAACCAACGGCCAGGGTTGTCGGGAAGAGGCCCTTGTCCTCATCAACATGGGGTCAGGGTGCTTTGGGGTGGGGGGGGCGCCCCCTGCCCCAAAGCACCCACCCCCATGTTGAGGGCATGCAGCCTGGTACGGTTCAGGAGGGGGGCGCTCGCTCGTCCCCACCCTCTTTCCTGACCGGCCAGGCTGCGTGCTCGGATAAGGGTCTGGTATGGAAAAAATGGCATGGGGGTCCCCTTAAAATCCATACCAGACCGAATGGGAATACATGCCGTTTTTTTATTTAAAATTTAGGCGTGGAGTTCCCCCTCAAGATTCATACCAAACACAGTGCCTGGTGTTGGCGGGCATCCAAGTCGGGTCCCCGTTCATTGAAAGTCGGACGTATGTCGGCTTCAAGTCGCAGGGCAAAGTCGGATCCAAAGTAGGACGGCTGTCGTGTCGCACCAGTGTGAGCCCGGCCTAAGGATGGGTTCACACTGATACTACATGACATTCATGCGACTTTCATCCTACTTTGCTCTGCGACATCAGTTCTACATTGGTCCTACATCCATCCGACTTAAATGAACAGGATACTACTTTGATCCAACTTTGTGATAGTCTGGCTTGTTCTTTGACCAATCAAAACAATCCCAGTGTGAGATAAATTCCTTTTACTGCTGCTGTAATCACCATATCGGATGTCAAAAGTTGGATGGTAAGGACAAGGATCCTACTTTGATCCAAGTTCAATGATATTCAATGGGCTGAAGTAGGATCAAAGTCGGACCAAAGTAGTACAGGGAGCATTTTCAGGCCGGGTTCACACTAGTGCGACACGACACTTGTCCTACTTTGGATCCGACTTTGCCCTGCGACTTGAAGCCGACATATGTCCGACTTTCAATGAACGGGGATCCGACGTGGATCCCCGCCAATACCAGGCACTGTGTTTGGTAAGAATCTTGAGGGGGAACTTCACGCCAAATTTTAAATAAAAAAACGGCATGGGTTCCCCCTCCAGGAGCATACCAGGCCCTTCGGTCTGGTATGGATTTAAAGGGAAACCCCCTACGCTGTAAAAAAACATGTGGGGGTCCCCCCAAAATCCATACCAGACCCTTATCCGAGCATGCAGCCGGTCAGGAAATGGGGTGGGGACAAGCGAGTGCCCCCCTCCTGAGCCGTACCAGGCCGCATGCCCTCAACATGAGGGGGTGGGTGCTTTGGGGCAGGGGGGCGCCCCCCAAAGCACCTTTTCCCCATGTTGTTGAGGACAAGGGCCTCTTCCCGACAACCCTGGCCATTGGTTGTCGGGGTCTGCGAATGGGGGTCTTATCAGAAACCGGGAGCCCCCTTTAATAAGTGGGTCCCCAGATCCTGGCCCCCACCCTATGTGAATGAGTATGTGGTACCCCTACCCATTCACCTGGCGGGAAAAAATGTCAAGAAAAAAAAACACTAGACAGGTTTTTAAAGTCATTTATTAGGCATCTCCGGGGGTCTTCTTCCCACTTCAGGGGTCTCTTCCGACTCTCCGGCCTCTTCTCCCACTCTCCGGTGCCTTCTCTGCGCTCTCCGGTTCTTCTCCCGCTCTCCGGTGCTTTCTACTTTTTGCCGGGCACCTCCCCTATCTTCTGCCAGCTCTTTTACTAGCGGTGGCCCGGTCTTCTCCATCGTCTTCTTCCCTCTTCTCTTGTCCCGATGTGTGCGCAATGATTTATATAGGCATGGGGCATGGTCACCCGGTGACCCCGCCTCTTGTGACGTCACAGTCCCATAGGGAAACATTGATTTTCACACGTCATGCGACATGAGCTCCCAATGTCGGAGCGTTTGTCACACCAGTGTGAACCCGGCCTCAAAGTCAGACCGACTTGTGTCGGACCAGTTAAGATGGCTCTGATTGGAAAACATTGATTTTCACACGTCATGCGACATGAGCTCCCAATGTCGGAGCGTTTCTCGGACAAGTGTGAACCCAGCCTAAACCATGATAATAAAATAAACAACATTAAGAAACCAATTAGTAAAATACACAATTTAACA
This sequence comes from Rana muscosa, assembly GCA_029206835.1. Classification (NCBI taxonomy): domain Eukaryota; kingdom Metazoa; phylum Chordata; class Amphibia; order Anura; family Ranidae; genus Rana; species Rana muscosa. The sequence goes on from CM055119.1 coordinate 344,541,070, forward strand.
TTATAATAACAAGGAAGAGGGTTTTCTTTTCATCTTTGCCATTCACTAAACTTCACTGTCTTGAGAACCTCCTATTGAAAACCAAGATTCCCTGGGAACTGGGCACCAGTGGGGACCACAACAGCCGCCAAACACCAAAGACTTCATACTAACCAATGTGTCCCTTTAACAAATACCCCATGTTGATTGCAGGTTCCAAAGACCCCTTACGCACCTGGCTCCTAGGATAATTGACTTACTTAAGTGATGAACAAAAATGGGTGTGTGGACAAAATAAGTTTTTGGCTCCACAGCAGCTGCACGAATCTTTAATACAACCCCTTAAAGCCCCGTATACATGGTTGGAATTCCAGACAGAAAAAGTCTGATGGGAGCTTTTGGTCGGGAATACCGACCGTGTGTATGCTCCATCTGGCTTTTTCTGTCGGGAATTCCGACAGAAATGGATTGACAGCTGGTTCTCAATTTTCCCGTCGGAATTTCCAATGGAATTTTTCCCGTTGGAGATCCCGATCGTGTGTACGGGGCATTGCAGTAGTGTCCACCGGGGTCCTATCGAACACACATGCCCTAAGTGGGAAACTAGACCTAGAGTATTTAACCACTTGCCGAAAGCCCGCCGTCGTTATACTTCGGCTGTTTGAAGAGGAATATTGTTGTTATGGCAGCTAGCTGCCATTACCCCCGGTATCCTCTTCTTCAGCGGGCGGGCGGCTTTCAGATAAAAGTGGTCTCTGCGGCGGATTCGCTGCAAAATCCCTTTTATCGATGGCGGGAGAGGGGCCCCACTCCCGCCACGCTTCAATGCCCTCCGCCGCTTACAGGAGCCGTCAGTAGCGATGGAGGCGATCGGATTCTTCTTGGTCTGTGGTATGGAGCTGACTGAGGGGAAGATGGCCCCCCCTCATCTCCATACCATTGCAGGGCGGAAGCGACATCAAGACGTCACTTCCACCCATATGTCTTAACCACTTAAGCCCCGGACCATTTGGCTGGCCAAAGACCAGGCCACTTTTTGCAATTCGGCACTGCGTCGCTTTAACTGACAATTGCGCGGTCGTGCGACGTGGCTCCCAAACAAAATTGACGTCCTTTTTTTCCCATAAATAGAGCTTTCTTTTGGAGGTATTTTATCACGAAAAAAAAGTAATATTTTGTACTTTTTGCTATAATAAATATCCCTAATTTTTTTTTAAAAAGCAAATTTTTTCTCAGTTTAGGCCGATGTGTATTCTTCTACATAATTTTGGTAAAAAAAATTGCAATAAGCGTATATTGATTTGTTTGCACAAAAGTTATAGCGTCTACAAAATATATTTATTATAATTTTTTTTTTTTTTTACTAGTAATGGCGGCGATCTGCGATTTTTATCGTGACTGTGACTTTATGGCGGACACATCGGACAATTTTGACACATTTTTGTCATTGTCATTTTTACAGCGATCAGTGCTATAAAAATGCACTGATTACTGTGAAAATGACACTGCCAGTGAAAGGGTTAACCACTAGGTGACGCTGAAAAGGTTAAATGTGTCCTAGGGAGTGATTCTAACTGTTAGGGGGAGGAGCTACCGGTGACACGCTGCTGGCGCGCGTGCGCCTGCTGGGTGCCAAATTTAAAGGGGCGTACAGGTACGCCCATTTGCCTACCCCTGCCATTGTGCAGATGTATATCTGCGTGCGCTGGTCGCTATGTGGTAAAGGGACATTTAAAAAAAAAATTCAAACAACATTTTTTTTTTTATTGCATTTTTGTGTAAATATGAGATCTGAAGTCTTTTTGACCCCAGATCTCATATTTAAGATGTCCTGTCGTGCTTTTTTTCTATTACAAGGGATGTTTACATTATAAGGGATGTTTACATTCCTTGTAATAGGAATAAAAGTGACACCATTTTTTTTAAAAAGAACAGTGTAAAAAAAGTAACATATATGAGATTAAATTTTTTTCACGCCCCCCCATCCCGCTGAGCTCGCGTGCAGAAGCGAACGCATATGTGAGCAGCACCCAAATATGAAAACGGTGTTCAATTCACACATGTGAGGTATCACCGCGATCGTTAATAATTCTAGCACTAGACCTCCTCTGTAACTCAAAACATGCAACCTGCAGAATTTGTTAAACATCGTCTATGGAGATTTTTAAGGGTAAAAGTTTGTCGTCATTCCACGAGCGGGCGCAATTTTGAAGCGTGACATGTTGGGTATCAATCTTTCATAATATAAAAAAAAAATTGGGCTAACTTTACTGTTGTCTTATTTTTTAATTCTAAATAAATAATTTTTCCCAAAAAAAGTGCGCTTATAAGACCGCTGCGCAAATACGGTGTGACAGAAAGTGTTGCATTGGCCGCCATTTTATTCTCTAGGCTGTTAGAAAAAAATATATATAATGTTTGGGGGTTCTAAGTAATTTTCTAGCAAAAAAAAACAGTTTTTTAACTTGTAAACACCAAATCTCAAAACGAGGCTCGGGGCTGAAGTGGGAGGTGCCCTCCCCCTGCCAGCCCATTTGGCCAGGGATTGGCCAGGGATTGGTTGGAGCCCTCATCAGTACTCCAGGCAGCTCCTCCTAACCTCCCTCCCATTCTTCTGGAAGTTTCCCCAAAGTCCCAGCAAGAAGAGGTAGATATCAGAGGTGCTGACTGATGAGTCATCTAGTCCCGTGGATCACTCACCCTGACCCAGATTCAAAACACAGGTTTGGCTGCCAGCCAAGCCTAAATTTACCTACACTACAAAAACCCTATATACATTACCTAGCACTCTACACTAGCGGGTACTACATGTATGAGACATGATGACAAATATACTGAAAAATACCAAATGTACTAAAAGATTAGATACATTATTTATTTATTTTATTCTTTATTGGGAAATTATTTATCATTTTACAAAACACACCCACAGTGTTGTAAAAAACTTGGTACATAAAAATAAGTGCTTTTACATATTTCTTTACATTTCCTTTTACCCCTTCCCCCTCCCCCTCCCCTCTCTGATGCCCTCCTTCCCCCCACACCCTGACCCCCTCTCTCCTCCCCCCCCCCGATCTGTCCCTTTCCTTTCTTATTTTACTTTATTCCTAATCTTTTTCCGGCATTCCCTGAACATATTTATCTGACATTTTGAATATTCTCAATTTTTCCCATATTGCTCTATGGTTTTCCCCCTTTCCCTGCTCACCCTGGCTCAGATATTCTATTTCAGAAATGTGATCAACCCGCTGTATCCATTCTTTTATGCCCGTTTATTTTATTGATTTCCAGTTTTTTGGAATTAGCCCCTTTGCCGCGTTAAACAGGGGCGAGACTAAGGCCCCATTCACACAGGGGCGGCACGACTTCGGGGGCGACCTCGGCGGCGCGATCTCAAGACGACTTGAGACGCCCGCCGAGGCGATTTGCATAAAGACTTCTGTATAGAAGTCAATGCAGGTCGCCTTGGGTCGCCCCCAAAAGTAGTACAGGAATCTTTTTCTAAGTCGGAGCGACCTGAGTCGCTCCTATTAGAACGGTTCCATTGAACAGCGTGGGACGCGACTTGTCAGGCGACCGAGTGGCCCCTGTGTGAACCGGGCCTAAAGTTTTCCGATATTGCTTTTTTGTTTTTTTTTGTGCCATGAAATAAACATGTCCAGGGATATTGTAAAAAAAAATTCCCCAGTTACTGCTTCAATATAATCCAGAATCTCTGCCCAGTACTCCTTTATTATTGGGCAATCCCACCACATATGCATTGTTGTTCCCAATTGCTCACAGAAGATTAGATACATTTTAATGTTATTGAAAATATAATTCGGATGCTAGATTAGATGTTGCCTAATGTGATTTATCTCAACTCTGACACACTTGACATCCCCACACATATTTGCGTGAACTTTTCATTTTTTTTTACTTTAATGTAAACCAGTTTAGCTTCAAAGGCTGAATGTTTGTTTAGGACAGCGTTTGTATTATAGACAAATTAATGTTTCCAAGCATAGATATTTTGAAGTCCTACATTCAATTAATTGCATACCTATGGTGTAGAACAGGCTTTCCGTGACCTTGGTCAAGATACTTAACATTTATGGTCTTCAAGAACATCTACCTTAATCTGATGACTCATACTGTGCGTGTTGTATCATTATAATACTTCATCAAGAACCCGTCACTTGTGGAGCTGTGTTTAAAGCGAGCGGCTAATTGGAAATACATGACTAATCCATTTAAGCTATGTATGCAGCACTACAGACACACACGTCTGGAATTAAAGGAGAACTTATGAGATAGTATGAAGGCTGCAAGTGCTGATCTCTCCCTTGGAAGTACTTATCTCTCCCTTGGAAGTACTTCTTGACTGGTTGGTAGGCCATTCCAATGTATTCAGTACTTTCATAGGAAATGCATAGAGGCAGGACTGGTGCAAGTATTTTTGACACGCTAGGTGAAACCTAATTTTGCCGCCCCCCTGGCTCCACCCCTGACCCCACCCCCTTTTCCCTGCCTATGTATACCCCACCTTTTTAATGAAGCGCCCAAATGCAGCCCACCAGTGCCCATAAAATGCAGCCTCACCAGTGCCCATCAAATGCACCCTCACCAGCGCCCATAAAATGCAGCCTCACCAGCACCCATCAATTGCACCCTCACCAGCACCCATCAAATGCAGCCTCACTAGCACCCATCAAATGCAGCCTCACCAGCGCTCATCAAATGCAGCCTCACCAGCGCCCATCAAATGCAGTCTCACCAGCACCCATCAAATGCAGCCTCACCAGCACCCATCAAATGCAGCCTCACCAGCACCCATCAATGCAGCCTCACCAGTGCCCATCAAATGCAGCCTCACCAGCACCCATCAAATGCAGCCTCACCAGTGCCCATCAAATGCAGCCTTACCAGCGCCCATCAAATGCAGCCTCACCAGCACCCATAAAATGCAGCCTCACCAGCACCCATCAAATGCAGCCTCACCAGCACCCATCAAATGCAGCCTCACCAGCACCCATCAATGCAGCCTCACCAGTGCCCATCAAATGCAGCCTCACCAGCACCCATCAAATGCAGCCTCACCAGCACCCATCAATGCAGCCTCACCAGTGCCCATCAAATGCAGCCTCACCAGCACCCATCAAATGCAGCCTCACCAGCACCCATAAAATGCAGCCTCAGCAGCGCCCACTAAATGCAGCCTTACCAGCACCCATCAAAAGCATCCTCTCCAAGACACCCATCAAATGCAGCCTTGCCAGCACCCATCAAATGCAGCCTCACCAGCACCCATCAAATGCAGCCTCACCAGTGCCCATCAAATGCAGCCTCACCAGTGCCCATCAATGCAGTCTACCAGTGCCCATCAATGAATGTTTGCTTGCTTCCATTCATTCGGGAGTCAGGACACAGACACAGTCCTCCGCCACCACTGCACTTCTGACACTATGTGCAAACGGAGTGGACGCTGCCTGCTGATGCTGAGACTTAGTTGCTTGCTGCAGAGAAAAGAGAAGAAGAACACCACTGTCCGGGCGCCCTAGGTAGCAGGGCGCCCTATGCGGCTGCCTATTTTGCTAGTGGTAGCACCGACCCTGCATAGAGGCAGACCTGAACAACACTGACGTCACCTTTGGCTTACTGTTGATTAGTGAATTGTGAACCGGCTCCTGTGATCAGATTTATTTTTTTTAAAAAGGGACAGTGTAAATAAATAATTAAATAAATAAAATAAGAAAGAAAAAATATATATTTTAAAAGCACTCTCGTCCCTCTGTGCTTGCGCACCAAATAAAACAAATGCGTAAGTCACGCCTGAAAACGTTAACACTGTTTAAATCACACATGTGAGGTATCGCCGCGATCGTTAGCGCAAAAGCAATAATGCTAGCACAGGACCACCTCTGTAACTCTAAACAGGTAACCGTTATTTTCTTTACAGAGTCACTTATGGAGACTTTTAGGTACCGTAGTTTGTTGCCATTCCATGACCGTGAGCAATTTTAAAGCGTGACATGTTAGGTATCTATTTGCTCGGCGTAACATCATGCAAAAATAATTGGACTAACTTTACTGTTTCGTTTATTTTTAATTCATTAAAATGTTTTTTCTCCCAAAAAATTGCATCTGAAATGCAGCTGCGCAAATACAGTGTGACATAAACTATTGCAACCACCGCCATTTTATTCTCTAGGGTCTCTGCTAAAAAAATACATTTAATGTTTTGGGGTCCTAAGTAATTTTATAGCAAAAAATACTGGCCTTCAAGTGGTAATGTCATTTTCTTGGCTACAAGTGAACTTTAACCCACGAAATGCCATACCTACTGTTTTAGGTAACGGGGCTTTCAGTTCCAAGAGCTCTCATTCTTATCCTGAAATTTTAGAGCTGAAAACTACTGATGCGGTGCGAGCAGCGACAGCTCCGGTATATAACTCATGACGGGTGTCATTTACCTTAGTCCAGTTATAACGCACTGAGAGCCCGGAATCAGCAGTTTTTTATTTATTTATTTGTTTTTATCTCCACTTTTACCGCTGAAAAATATTTTTGTCACTTCCGTTGTTGTAACCTTATTGTGTCGGCTTTAAAACATATGAAATACAAAACTGCTTTATGTCTGGTGCTTTCCTCAGAGGGAAAATTATGATCTCAGCGCCAGCTTGGCAGGTATAACAAAATAATACAAACGACTATCCCCGTAGACATAAAGCTAGCCCCGAGATTGTATTATTTATTTTGTACATATACTGCACACAGTGTATAAAGAAGTGCTGTGCAATAAGACACGGAATCCAATCAGGAATCAGCTTTCTACTGCTTGGAGGAGGCAGAATAAAATACAAGTGAACTATTGTGATTAAAGTGCAAATTAACCACTTCCAGTCTGGGCCAATTCTGACATTCCTCTCCTACATGTAAAAAAAAATGTATTTATTTTTTGCTAGAAAACTACGTAGAAACCCCAAACATTATATATATATATATATATATATATATATATATATATATATATATATATATTTTTTTTTTTTATCAAAGGACCCTAGAGAACAAAATGGTGGGTGTTGAATATTTTTATGTCACACAATTTAAAAAAAAATACACTTTAATTAATTTTAATGCAGAGAAACACAGTATATATAGTCAAGTTTTCATAAGGTATAAAAGATAATGGTACACCGAGTAAAAAGATACCAAACATGTCATACTTTAAAATTGCATACGTCCGTGGAATGGCGCCAAACTACAGTACCTAAAAATCTCTGTGAACAACATTTTTAAAAGCCTTTAGGCTGGGTTGACACTTGTGCAATGTAGACACTGCATGTTATTCGCACAGGAATCCTGTGCACATCACATGGGTTGTCTGTACGGTGTGATTTTAGCCATACACTGAAAGAAATCACATTGCATCCGCACCAAAATGGTGCAAGACCCTCCCCTGCACCTGAACTGCATTGCATGGGTGCTCATGATCATGCAATGCAATATTGGTAATCGCACTTGATTTTGCAATCTGTTTTGGGGTGCAATACATTTTGGCCTAATTTTATGAAGAAATTTTATATTTTGATTTTTTTTATTGGATATTGGATATAAAACAGAAAGTATAAAACATTGTTTGTTTTTTGTTTTTTTCAATTTTTTTTTTTTTTTTTTCATTTAACAGTTCTACTCATAAATTTACATACCCTGGCAGAATTTATGATTTCTTGGCCATTTTTCTGAGACTATGAATGACAACACAAAAACTTTTCTTTCACTCATGATTAGTGTTTGACTGAAGCCATTTATTATCAATCAACTGTGTTTACTCTTTTTGAGTGAGTAAGTGAATAACTTGTATAGCGCTACAAATGCGAACTAAATCGCCTCAAGTCATATTCACAACAGAAACTACCCAAATGACCCTGATCAAAAGTTTACATACCCCAGTTCTTAATACCGTGTATTGCCCCCTTTAACATCAATGACAGCTTGATGACATTTGTGCTATTTGTGGATGAGGCTCTTTATTTTCACAGATGGTAAATCTGAGAATGTAAATTCTTGGGCTGAACTGCACATTTGAGATCTCAATGATATTGAGGTCAGGAGACTGAGATGGCCACTCCAAAACCTTCACTTTATTCTGCTGTAGCCAATGACAGGTCGACTTGGCCTTGTGTTTTGGATGATTGTCATTTTGCAATGTCCAAGTATGTCCCATGCGCAGATTCCTGGCTGATGAATGCGAATGTTCCTCCAGTATTTTTTGATAACATACTGCATTCATCTTGCCATCAATTTTGACCAAATTTCCTGTACCTTTGTAGCTCACACATCCCCAAAACATCAGCAATCCACCTCCATGTTTCACAGTAGGAATGGTGTACCTTTCATCGTAGGCCTTGTTGACTCCTCTCCAAATGTAGCGTTTATGGTTGTGGCCAAAAAGCTCAATTTTGGTCTCATCACTCCAAATTACTTTGTGCCAGAAGGTTTGAGGAGCGTCTCTGTGCTGTTTGGCATATTATAGGCGGGATACTTTGTGGCATTTGCGTAGTAATGGCTTTCTTCTGGCGACTCGACCATGCAGCCCATCTTTCTTCAAGTGCCTCCTTATTGTGCATCTTGAAACAGCCACACCACATGTTTTCAGAGAGTCCTGTATTTCATCTTAAGTTATTTGTGGGTTTTTCTTTGCATCCCGAACAATTTTCCTGGCAGTTGTGGCTGAAATTTTAGTTGGTCTACCTGACCGTGGTTTGGTTTCAACAGAACCCCTCATTTTCCACTGCTTGATTAGAGTTTGAATGTGCTGATTGATATTCTCAATTCCTTGGATATCTTTTTACATCCCTTTCCTGTTCAATACAGTTCAACTACCTTTTCCCGCAGATTTTTGGACAATTCTTTTGCTTTCCCCGTGACTCAGAATCCAAAAACGTCAGTGCAGCACTGGATGGAAGATGCAAGGGTCTGTCAGGAGTCCAGAAACTCATTTACCTTTTATATACACAGACTAATTACAAGCAAACAGATCACAGGTGAGGATGGTTACCTTTAATAGCCACTCAAACCCCTTTGTGTCAACTTGTGTGCATGTTATCAGGCCAAAATCACCAGGGTATGTAAACTTTTGATCAGGGTCATTTGGGTAGTTTCTGTTGCCATTATGATTTAAAAAGAGTAAACACAGTTGATTGAAAATAAATGGCTTCAGCCAAACACCAACCATGAGTGAAAGAAATGTTTTTGTGTTATCATTCATATTCTCTGAGAAATGGCTTAGAAATCATAAATTCTGCCAGGGTATGTAAACTTATGAGCAGAACTGTAAATTGCCCCCCCAAAAAAACCCAGTGGTGATCAAATACCACCAAAATAAAGCTCTATGTGTGTGAAAAAAATTATATAAATTTCATTTGTCTTCCTCTCGCTCCCCTCTCTCTCCTCTTTTCCCCTCTCTCCCTCTCTTCCTCCCCCCTCTCCCTTCCTTCCACGTTCTCTCTCTCTCTCCCTCTTTGTCTCTCTCTCTCCCCTGCTCTCTCTCTCTCTTTCCTTCTCTCTCTTTCTCTCTTTCGCTCCCCTCTCTCTCTCTGTCTCTCTCCCACTTTCTCTCTGTCTCTCCCCCCTCTTTCTCTCCATCCCTCTCTCTTTCCTTCTTTCTCTCATGTTTTCTCTCCCTCTTTCTTTCCTGCTTCCCCTCTTTCTCTCTCTCTTCCTCCCTCCCTCCCTTCTTTCCTCCCTCCCTCCCTCCCTTCTTTCCTCCCTACCTCTCTCTCCCTTACTTTCTCATTCTCTCTCTCTCTTCCCCTACTCTCTCTCTCCCCCTACTCTCTCTCTCCCTCCTCCCTCTCTCTTTCCCTCTTTATCTCATGTTTTCTCTCCCTCTTTCTTTCCTGCTTCCCCTCTTTCTCTCTCTCTTCCCCCCTCCCATCTTCCCCCCCTCCCTCTCTCTCCCTTACTTTCTCCTTCTCTCTCTCTTCCCCCTACTCTCTCTCTCCCCCTACGCTCTCTCTCCCTCCTCCCTCTCTCTTTCCCTCTCTCTTTCTCTCATGTTTTCTCTCCCTCTTTCTTTCCTGCTTCCCCCTTTCTCTCTCTCTTCCTCCATCCCTGCCTCCCTTCTTTCCTCCCTCCCTCTCTCTCCCTTACTTTCTCCTTCTCTCTCTCGCCCCCTACTCTCTCTTTCCCTACTCTCTCTCTCTCTCCCTACTCGCTCTCTCTCCACCTCCTCCCCCCTACTCTCTCTCTTCCCCCTTCTCTCTCTCTCTCTCCCCCTACTCTCTCTCTCCCCCTACTCTCTCTCCCCCTCTACTCTCTCTCTCTCCCCATTCCATTCCTCTCTCTCTCCCTCCCTCCTTCCCTCTCTCTCCCCCCCTCTCTCTCTTTTGTCAAAATATCTCATACAAACTGTATTTTAAAACATGGATTATATAAAACATACAGAGGTGAATTTACTAAAACTGGAGGAAACAGGTTCTTGAGTAGCTGTTCGTGGCAGCCAATCAGCTTCTATCTTTTATTTTCAAAGCTTAACTGAACAAGTTGAAGACAGAAGCTGAATGGTTACTATGCACAGTTGTTCAAGCTCCTGTCTGCTCCAGTTTTTGTAACCCCCCCCCCCGTAGTTCCTTTTCAATGTAATGCATCCTTCCTAATTTTCACACTTCATGTTCTGAAATACATTTGCATGGTACAAAATTCCGGGAAGTGAATGATACTTTTCATTACTTCATTTGATACCTTATGAAAGCATTCTTTATTCAAAGCCCTCAGCAGAGAACGCCTCTAACTGACATTTGCCGTATCATTAGATTGTAAAGATATGATTTTGGCTTTGTCATCCAACAAGTCTCACTCTCTCTGTTGTCAGAACTGTGAATCAGATTTCCCGGCAATGTAAGACGTGGCAGTTTAATAATATTGTGTAAAGAGAAATTATGCAATGAACTGACTAAGTTTGAATAAAAATATTTAACAGGAATAGCAAGTACTACCTTAGATTAGATTGAGATTTTGTATTCAAAAGGATATATAGTAATAAGTAGAGCACAGTTAACTATAATTATGCATTGATTCTACACATATGTTTAATTACAAAGCCAAAACATCAGCAGAAATATTCTTGAAATTAAAAAAAAAGTGACAGTTATTTTCAGCAGTCAACTGAGATTTAAAAATGTAAGCCACCTGAAATAAAGATTCTCATATTTGTGCAGAACCAAACCCATTCATTTAACTGATGAATAAAAATGGACTCATGAGTAAGCACTAACATTATAGTGTGAAATGCGTCAGCTGATTCCCTGCCTTGCTGTGACCTGTAGTGCACCTGTCTGTTTTTACAATAAAAGGCAACTGTCAAAGGTTTTTCTGGAGTGCGGCTGTTCATTTTTATTCATCATTTGTTTTTTGCCTGCCTTGTGCATTGCCAGTACCCACGATTTCCTGCAGATTGAGTGATCAATAGAATCTACTCACCTGGAGTGGTAACTCCCCTTCCCCATTTATTTAACTGTTTTCAAAAACAGTTACATTCAATGGATTCCATGAATGGTGCCTGACACAGTTGCTTGTGCTTTAAACCAAACTGTCAAAGCATCAAATGGTTGGTGTCATAACTGGTAGATGCAGATCAAACAAAGCCTAAGATGGAGCTTCTTTGTGGAGCATTATATTGTATTATATTGTAGCATTATATTGTAATACATACAGTATATATATATATATATATATATATATATATATATATATATATATATATTTATATACTGTGCATTAGGGATGCACCAATACCGTTTTTTTACATTACGTATGAGTACCGATACTTTCAGTCAATTGCTCACCGATACCTTTGCGGTGTGAGTTGAGCCCATACAAAATACCCTCAATTCTTTCCCTCACCTCACCGGCGCCGAGATCACAAGTGTGGGCACCCGGCTGTGGCAGTGCGCGACTTCACAGCCGGGTGCGCACTGCACATGCACGTGCGCTGTGCCTCCTCAATGGCCGTGCAATATTCTGGGATCTGTGACATGTACCAGAAGATTGGAGGGAGGGGGAGAGGAGAACTTCCGCTCGAGTCACCTAGGCGGCCCAAGCAGAAGTGTGAGCTGGGTACCTGTCAAAACTAGGTACCCCCTCCCCCCACAAAAAAAAGAAAGAAATGTGGCACGTAAGGGGGTAAGGAGTCCTTAAAGCGGAACTTCCACTTTTGGGTGGAGCTCCACTTTAATGCTCAAGGTAGTTAGAGAAGCATTGATGCTCACCAGAGGGTGGAGTAAACCATACTTCCCATTGGGGGTTGAGGAGGAACAATAGTGCCCAGCAGGAGATAGGAGGGACAATAGTGCCCAGTGGGTGGTAAGGAGAAGCCGTAATGGCCAGCAGGGGATGAGGGGGGACAAAAGTGCCCAGTAGGGGCTTGAGGAGGAATAACCAATGAAAGGTGGGGCAACAATGTAGTGAGAAATTACCCTGGAATCAATTGTTCCTGAGAAGAAAAAAATCTTCTGGGATCAGTGGGAGAAAACATATGTCTCAATGTTTGACTATGAAAAAATGATAAAAATGTCATATGTGTACAGCGTTGCATGACCACGCAATTGTCATTCAAAATGTGACAGCGATGAACGCTTAAAATTTACCTGGGCAGGAAGGGGATAAAAGTGCCCAGTAGGCAAGTGGTTAAGATTGAAAGTCAGTGTACAAAAACTGTACCATATCAGATAAAAAGCATAGTATATACATACGTATGTTAGTGTTTCGTATACTGGAGTTTTGCTTTAAATGCTGGAATGTCATATTTTATATGAGGATTACCTTTAAAAATTCGAACAATAAACGGAAGAAATAGGGGCGCTGGTAAGAAGCTTGTAGCTATCATTGCCGCGATATAAAAAAAAAAGCAGGATAAGCCGGGCTATTCATCCCAAGTGGCTTCCAGCATTGAGACTAAACATTGTAAGCACAATACAAAAGTGATCTATTATGATGCTCAATAATGGCCGGTAGAGTATTATTATGGTATAAATGACTGGAGGTCTATAAACACGCAGCAAGTTCTAGGGGAAAATAAAAGACCCATTTTTAAATCAGATAAATAATGATTTTCACGCTGAAAATAAAACAGAGATCTAAGTGAAATGAGAAAAAAAAAAAAAAAGCTCAAATAGTTAGTCTGCTGACATATAACTTTGTATACTCATGTTATATTTAAACAAATGCTGTAATTTCTCACTTAAACACAAACCGCCAGACGGAATCAATCGGAGATTGACTTTTTGCTCAGCATAAGGCTCGGTTTAATTCATGTCAGAATGCTTTTAAACTCCATTGACCAACTCATAAATGTTTCAGAGACGTACCTAGCAGCCTCCCAATAGTCTATTTATCACAGGGTCTCTGACAGTTGACAGCAGGCACACTTCCTGCTTTACCCCCCACATGCCTTTAAAGTGTAAGTTCATCTTAGATCCCCCAACAACATTAAATAAACATTTAACAGGTTAATTGTGGCAAAACATTTAAAGCGTATGTAATCCCTGACTATAAACTTCTCTTATTTGCTCCAGTTTGGTCTGTTAAATATATACCGTATCTATTGGCGTATAACACGCACCCCAAGTTTAGGAGGGAATTTTAAGGAAAAAAACTTTTAGGAGGGAAGTTTAAGAAAAAAAAAACTTACATTTAAATGCCCATCAATGCAGCCTTATCAGTGTCATTTGCAGCCTTGTCAGTGCAGCCTTGCCCCAGTGTCTATTGCAGCCTTGTCAGTGCAGCCTTGCCCCAGGGCAGCCTTGCCCCCAGTGTAAGGTGACCAGATTTTTTAAATGAAATCCGGGGACATATTTTTTTTTTACTAGTAATGGCGTCAATTAGCGTCTCTCTGCCTGTCGCCGCGACACGCCTCACAGCCTGTCAAGTCTTACTCTCCGGGCCCCGGCTACTACTGGGTGGGGAGTGGAGGAAGATCACTCCACCAGGGAAGTCAAGGAGATAAGCAGGCAGGCGGCTGGCCGGGACTTGAGCCAAGGCAGAAGAACATGTGAGCAGAGCTGAATGGGCATGCGCTCGAAACTTAAGAAATATTTCCTCGGCTCCGACCAGCACATGATCATCAGAAAGGGGCACAGATAATGGAAAAAAATACACACCCTAAGCTAGTATGAGCGGTAGACCAGGGGTGTGTAATTCAGATTTGTTTTTTTTTTATTCTGCACTGACTGTCTTTGAAATTGCCCCAGCCCCTGTTCAAATCCAATCCGGGGACAAAACCGGGGACCGATTTGGTCCGGGGACAGTGTCCTCAATCCGGGGACTGTCCCCTGAAACTGGGGATGTCTGGTCACCCTACCCCAGTGTCCATTGCAGCCTTGCCCCCAGTGTCCATTGAAGCCTTGGATGAATTTAAAATTGGCGCCGCCGAGATCGCCGCCGAGACTGGGCGGAGCAGAGCAAACGCCGCCGAGATCGCAGGGACTGGGCGGAGCCGAGATACACATAGCCGAGTGTACTCGGCTCTTCTCAGCTCCGCTCACAGTCACGCCCAGTCCCGCCCTATGATGGACATAACACAGGTCCAATGGCGGGACTGGGCGTGACTGTGAGCGAAGCCGAGAAGAGCCGAGTACACCCGGCTATGTGTATCTTGCCGGCGATCGCTCCGCTCACAATCAGCGGAGATCGACGGGGATCGTGGGGATCAGCGTATAACACGCACCCACGATTTTTCCCTGATTTTATACGCTGATAAATATGGTAATTGAAAGCTTTTTGTTATATTTGTTTGATAAGTGCAAAAAAACTCTAGATCCTGTCGGAAATCTTGTCACCTGATAACTTCCTCTGCTGCCCCCTTATCAGTTATATTGTTCTGAGGACTACAGAACCCCCACCAATCGATATTTTGTATGAGAACAAGGGGAGTTCTTAGTAGTCTTGCTCTGTTTTATGGATACCTTTTAAAGAAGGTGCCACTGAGCATTCTCCAAAATGCGTCACCGCCTTTTGCTGACGTCACTTCTCCCCCTTGCGTACGGTGTTCCCGGAAGTGCGGCAACCATCTTGCTCCTCCAGACCCTTCGTTCCTGCAGCTGCTGGTCGGTACAGTGACAGGAAACACCATCCCGGGAGAACCTCAAGATTGATGAGCCAGTTTATTCTGTAATCTTGTAAGTGTTTTTAATCATTGCTTTAGGCCTCATGCCCACTGGCGTTTTTACAGCTGCGTTTTTTGCAGCTTAAAAACGCCTGTCCATGTTATTGTAAATATTTAAAAAAAAAAAACAAAAAAAAACAAAAAAAAAAAAACGTCGGAGCTAAAAACGCGACCGCGCGTTAGTGCGCGTTTTTGCGCGTTAGTGCGCGTTTTTGAGCGTTTTTTGACGCTCGCGTTTTTTTCTGCCTAATTCTGACGCTGAGGAACGCACTGGTCCTGGGTTTTTTTTACAGCTTAAAAACGTCTATGCTATTTGCAGCTCAAAAACGTCTAGGTGGGCATGAAGCTATAGACTAACATGGACAGGCGTTTTTAAGCTGTAAAAAACGCTCAAAAACGCGGCTGAAAAAACGCCCGTGGGCATGAGGCCTTATAATAAAATTGCTGACATACTGCACTTAAAAGGGGATTATTCTGCATATGATTGCATATACAGTTGTGTGAAAAAGTATTTGCCCCCTTCCTGATTTTTTATTTTTTTTTGCATATTTCTCACACTTAAATGATTCAGATCATGAAACAAATTTTAATATTACACAAAGTTAACCCAAGTAAATCCAAGATGAAGTTTTTAAATTATTATTTCATTTATTAACCACTTCAGCCCCGGACCATTTGGCTGCCCAAAGACCAGAGCACTTCGGCGATTCGGCACTGCGTCGCTTTAACTGACTATTGCGCAGTCGTGCGACGTGGCTCCCAAACAAAATTGATGTCCTTTTTTTCCGCACAAATAGAGCTTTATTTTGGTGGTATTTGATCACCCCTGAGGTTTTTATTTTTTGCGCTATAAACAAAAAAATGTGTAAATTTTGAAAAAAAAGCAATATCTTTTACTTTTTGCTATAATAAATATCCCCAAAAAATATATATTTTTTTTTCCCCCAGTTTAGGCCGATACGTATTCTTCTATATATTTTTGGTAAAAAAAATCACAATAAGCGTTTATTGATAGGTTTGCACAAAAGTTATAGCGTCTACAAAATAGGGGATAGTTTTATGGCATTTTAATTAATATTTTTATTTTACTAGTAATGGCGGCGATCAGCGATTTTTATCGTGACTGCGACATTATGGCGGACACTTTTGACGCCATTTTGGGACCATTGTCATTTATACAGCAATCAGTGCTATAAAAATGCACTGATTACTGTAACAATGACACTGGCAGTGAAGGGGTTAACCAGAAGTGTGTCCTAGGGTTGTGTTCTAACTGTTGGGGGGGATGGGCTACGTGTGACACGACACTGATCACTGCTCCCGATCACAGGGAGCTGTGATCAGTGTCCTGTCATTAGGCAGAACAGGGAAATGCTTGGTTACATCAGCATTTCCCCATTCTTCCTCTCGAGTGAGATGATCGCGGGACTCCTGGTGGACATCAATTCTGCGGGACCCGCGGTCACAATCACAGAGCTTGCGGCGGGCGTGCGCCCACAATGCCGCATCTTAAAGGCGACAAATATATACGTTGATCTGCCCAGCTGTGCCATTCTGACAACGTATATTGGTGTGACAGGGTCCTTAAGTGGTTAAGGGAAAAAAGCTGTTCAAACCTGCCTGGCCCTATGTGAAAAAGTAATTGCCCTCTCCCATGCTGAATCATGAATGAATTGTGATTAACCACAATTTCTTGGAAAGCTGAGTTAAATTTCACTTCCCCACATCCAGGCCTGATTACTGCCAGACCTGTTGAATCAAGAAATCACATAAATAGAAGATCACAAAAAGCCACATATCATGCCACAATCTAAAAAGATTCAAGAACAGATTAGAAACAATGTAATGTACATGTATTGGTCTAGGAAGGGTTTTAAAGCCATTTTTAGGATTTGGAACTCCAGTGAACCACGGAAAGAGCCATTATTCACAAATGGAGATAACTTGGAACAGTGGAAACCTTCCCAGGAGTGGCCGGCCTACAACAATTACTCCAAGAGCATGACGACGACTCATCCAGGAGGTCATAAAATAACCCAGAACAACATCTAAAGAACTGCAGGCCTCACTTGCTTCAGGTAAGATCGGTGTTCAGGATTCAACATTAAGGCCCCTTTTACACTGAGGCGTTTTTACCGCGTTTTCGCGGTAAAAATAGCGCTGTAATAACGCCTGAAATAATCCTGCCCCAGCATTCTCTATGTGAAAGCCCTGAGGGCTTTCACATTGAGGCGTTGTGCTGGCTGTGCGTTAAAAAAAATCCTGCAAACAGCATCTTTGGGGCGCATAAAATAGCGCTGTAAAAACGCGGTAAAAACGCCTATCCCCATTGAAATGAATGGGAACCGCGGTAAAAACGCGGTAAAAACGCGGTAAAAACGCACATAACCTGTGGGAAGGACAGGTGACCACAGAAGAGTGGAGGATTGTGGGATACCAGGATATCCTGTTGAGAACAGGAGAGGAGACAAGATAGAAGCAATAGCATGGCAGAACAGTGTGTTGAAATGCAGCCAACAGCTGCAGGAGCAGCTGCAGAAGCAGCAGACCCAGAGGAGTTCATCGATACAATGCGCAGACACCCAGAACTCTGGGACAAAAGAAATGGCATGTATGCAAACCGTAACAAGAAAAGTGCCGGGTGGAATGAAGTGGCTGCTCAGCATATAGAAAATTGGATAGCATTATCGAACAAAAGCAAAAATGAGAAAAGTAAGTAGTTAAAATCCCAATCTAGTCCCTATTGACAAATCCGATCTTGTGTCCCAAACCCACACCCCACACCCCCATATGCTCAATATATTAAAATAAATATATTAAAATATATAAAAATATTCTTTTTTTTGTTAGTGGTCCGCCCACAGGTCCCCAGGGGCCCGGAGGTCCCCAGGGGCCCGGATGGCAACTCCCCCTTTTTTTTTTTTGTTAGTGGCCCGCCCACAGGTCCCCAGGGGCACGGATGTCCCCAGGGGCCCGGATGGCAACCCCCCCTTTTTTTTTTTTTGTTAGTGGCCCGCCCACAGGTCCCCAGGGGCCCGGAGGTCCCCAGGGGCCCGGATGGCAACTCCCCTTTTTTTTTGTTAGTGGCCCGCCCACAGGTCCCCAGGGGCACGGATGTCCCCAGGGGCCTGGATGGCAACTCCCCTTTTTTTTGTTAGTGGCCCGCCCACAGGTCCCCAGGGGCCCGGATGGCAACTCCCCTTTTTTTTTTGTTAGTGGCCCGCCCACAGGTCCCCAGGGGCCCGGAGGTCCCCAGGGGCCCGGATGGCAACTCCCCTTTTTTTTTGTTAGTGGCCCGCCCACAGGTCCCCAGGGGCACGGATGTCCCCAGGGGCCCGGATGGCAACTCCCCTTTTTTTTTTTTAGTGGCCCGCCCACAGGTCCCCAGGGGCCCGGAGGTCCCCAGGGGCCCGGATGGCAACTCCCCTTTTTTTTTTTTTTTTAGTGGCCCGCCCACAGGTCCCCAGGGGCACGGATGTCCCCAGGGGCCCGGATGGCAACCCCCCTTTTTTTTTTGTTAGTGGCCCGCCCACAGGTCCCCAGGGGCCCGGAGGTCCCCAGGGGCCCGGATGGCAACTCCCCTTTTTTTTTTTGTTAGTGGCCCGCCCACAGGTCCCCAGGGGCCCGGAGGGCAAACCCCTTCACCATAACCTTAAATCCCACCCCTCATAGTCCCAAACACCCCACCATAACCTTAATCCCACCCCTCCTAATCCCAAACTGCAATATAGTAATAAAATGTAATTGACTCCAAATATTTTTTTTAACAAAATAATTTATTGTTGCACCGAACATTACAGAATTAATGAACATACATGAAGCAATTCGCAGGAAATATCTAATTTTAAAGAAAATTATGGCTGTATATAGAAGGTTTAGATCATATTTTCTTGCCAACTGAGTGCACCAGCCGGACTCATAAAGTAGTCCGCAAAAGCATCACGAATTGTGAATCCTACTCTAGGTCCACGCACATGAAGGAAATCAACAGGTTCAATATTGTGAGACGGTGTATCCTCAAAATTAACTCCATCCCTTTCTCTCAACAAATTGTGTAATATACAGGCGGCCTTAATCACCTTGCATGCATTTTCGATATTGAGGTTAATTGGCTTTAGAAAAATTTGCCACTTGTTGGCCAGTATTCCGAAAGCGCATTCGACAAGTCTACGTGCCTGACACAGCCTGTAGTTGAAAATCCTCTTTCGGGTATCCAGATTTCTTAGCGAATACGGCTTCATCAGATGTTCATGAATTGCAAAAGCATCGTCCGCTACAAACACAAACGGCATTTTGGGTCCTTCTGTTCCGGGCAGTGGTCGGTTATCGGGTAAATCCAACTCGTTGTAGATAAGTCGTTTTCCAAATTTACTTTGCTGGAAAACAGCGGAGTCTGCACTGCTCCCAAATGATCCAATATCTACAAAAATACATTTGTAGTCAGCATCCACCACAGCCATTAAAACTACAGAGAAATATTTTTTGTAATTGTAGTATTGGCTTCCACTATGGCATGGTTTTATAAGCCGAATATGTTTGCCGTCTATAGCTCCTAAACAGTTTGGAAAATTTGTTTTATTCAAAAAACGCTGGGCAACATCTTCCCATTTATCCTTATTTGGGACAGGCATAAAGGTATTTTTGAGGTTCCAGATGGCATCGCATGTATCCTTCACAATTACGCTTATGGTTGCTATACCGACCCTAAATTCATATTGTAGTGATGTGTAGGTATTTCCTGTTGCAAGATATCTGAAAAAAAAATATTATCTTTCAGTTAAAATGATAAAACAACGTTGGAAAACATTGAGGGACAATTTCAAAAGAGAGCTACTGAGACAACAACAAGTCCGAAGTGGATCCAGCGCCAAAAAAGGGCAGATATATTGCCATTATTATGAATTGGAGTTTCTAAGACCGGTCATGCAAGAGAGACAGTAAGTATAAAAATATTATACATTATTAAATTTATTTTTATGTATATAAATAACAGCCATACTGATGTTGCACTGTCCAATCATTTTTATTTCAGAACAGACAACAATTTCAGTAGTTGTGAGGAAGAGGACATTATTCCGGAAACCCAGGAAACTCACCAAACTATTGAAACACAGCCAGAAGAGGTGAATGATGAGGACAGAGATATACCAGAGCCTCCAAGAAGGTCAACTCCAAGAGCCAAAAAAAATAAAAATACAGATACCCAACAATTCATAGATGTTGTCAGACAGCTTATTGATTCCCAGAAAAGTGAACATCCGGAAATCGCTACATTCACCAACAGTTTGATTCCTCAGATAGCAGGAATAAAAAAAGAATTTCAATGTGATTTGAGAATTGACTTATTAAAAGTTATCAAATCCTATGAGCTTAAATGTAATCCCCCCAGTTTACGCGCTCAACCCTCAGAAATCCCCACCCAACCACCAAATTTTCACTACGGCAATCAATGGGAAGAATCAAGTTTCCGTACACCATACCCTCCATGTGGCCCAAACATTATTGCTCCACAATTCAACCAAAGATTCAGTGCAGTACAATTTGAGATGCCCCCAAATTATTATTCCCAAAATCCAGCTCCTCCTACTCCGACTCCTCCGACTCCTCCTCCTACCCCACAGTCAGCCACCGCTAGAGAGGATTTACACCCTCACCCCTCATATTATCAAGAACTTTAAATTGACTTTGTTGAAGGTACCTTTGATTCTCTGTTAAATCGAAATTGTGACCAAAAGTTAAAAAAATATGTTTTTCAAAAAGTTTTTATAATTATATTTGATTTTCCAAAGATTCAGATATTATAAATGATAAGAATATATTTAATTGTTTATATTTTCGAATATTTTTATATTAAAAAAAATTCAGTTTCTGCATATGTTGTGCAAATTTTATAAATAAATGTTATTTTTCAAAAAAAAAATTGTAGTATGTTTTTGGATTGCGAATGATAATATAAATGCATGTAATTATAAAATCACCTACCTCAGCGTTAAAAGTAAACGTTCACATGGTGGTATTGCATCCCTACAATTAGTATTTTGTCTCAGCAACGCAGGTGTCAGCAGGTCAAGAAGAAGGTCAAATCTATGTAAATGAATAGATTTGTTGTTAAAAACCACATGGAGTAGTAATAGGAATGAAGGGATTAGGGTTAGGAGTTTGGGAGTGGGAGGGATTAGGGTTAGGAGTGAGTGGGGAGGGGAGGGATTAGGGTTAGGAGTGTCGGATGGACGTGATTAAGGATTTTGGGACCCTAATCCCAACCTCAACCCTGATCCCTAACCCTAACCCTAATTCCTAACCCTAACCCTAATTCCTAACCCTAACCCAAATTCCTAACCCTAACCCAAATTCCTAACCCTAACCCTAAGTGCTAACCCTAACCCTAATTCCTAAACCTAACCCTAATTCCTAACCCTAACCCTAATTCCTAACCCTAACCCTAAGTGCTAACCCTAACCCTAATTCCTAAACCTAACCCTAATTCCTAACTGTAACCCTAATTCCTAACCCTAACCCTAAGTGCTAACCCTAACCCTAATTCCTAACCCTAACCCTAAGTGCTAACCCTAACCCTAATTCCTAACCCTAACCCTAATTCCTAACCCAACCCTAATTCCGAACCCTAACCCTAATTCCTAACCCTAACCCTAAGTGCTAACCCTAACCCTAATTCCGAACCCTAACCCTAATTCCTAACCCTAACCCTAAGTGCTAACCCTAACCCTAATTCCTAAACCTAACCCTAATTCCTAACCCTAACCCTAATTCCTAACCCTAACCCTAAGTGCTAACCCTAACCCTAATTCCTAAACCTAACCCTAATTCCTAACTCTAACACTAATTCCTAACCCTAACCCTAAGTGCTAACCCTAACCCTAATTCCTAACCCTAACCCTAATTCCTAACCCTAACCCTAAGTGCTAACCCTAACCCTAATTCCTAACCCAACCCTAAGTGCTAACCCTAACCCTAATTCCAAACCCTAACCCTAATTCCTAACCCTAACCCTAAGTGCTAACCCTAACCCTAATTCCGAACCCTAACCCTAATTCCTAACCCTAACCCTAAGTGCTACCCCTAACCCTAATTCCTAACCCTAACAATAAGTGCTAACCCAAACCCTAATTCCTAACCCTACCCCTAATTCCTAACCCTAACCCTAAGTGCTAACCCTAACCCTAATTCCTAACCCTAACCCTAATTCCTAACCCAACCCTAAGTGCTAACCCTAACCCTAATTCCGAACCCTAACCCTAATTCCTAACCCTAACTCTAAGTGCTAACCCTAACCCTAATTCCGAACCCTAACCCTAATTCCTAACCCTAACCCTAAGTGCTAACCCTAACCCTAATTCCTAAACCTAACCCTAATTCCTAACCCTAACCCTAAGTGCTAACCCTAACCCTAATTCCTAAACCTAACCCTAATTCCTAACTCTAACCCTAATTCCTAACCCTAACCCTAAGTGCTAACCCTAACCCTAATTCCTAACCCTAACCCTAATTCCTAACCCTAACCCTAAGTGCTAACCCTAACCCTAATTCCTAACCCTAACCCTAATTCCTAACCCAACCCTAAGTGCTAACCCTAACCCTAATTCCGAACCCTAACCCTAATTCCTAACCCTAACCCTAAGTGCTAACCCTAACCCTAATTCCGAATCCTAACCCTAATTCCTAACCCTAACCCTAAGTGCTAACCCTAACCCTAATTCCTAAACCTAACCCTAATTCCTAACTCTAACCCTAATTCCTAACCCTAACCCTAAGTGCTAACCCTAACCCTAATTCCTAACCCTAACCCTAAGTGCTAACCCTAACCCTAATTCCTAACCCTAACCCTAATTCCTAACCCAACCCTAAGTGCTAACCCTAACCCTAATTCCGAACCCTAACCCTAATTCCTAACCCTAACCCTAAGTGCTAACCCTAACCCTAATTCCGAACCCTAACCCTAATTCCTAACCCTAACCCTAAGTGCTAACCCTAACCCTAATTCTGAACCCTAACCCTAATTCCTAACCCTAACCCTAAGTGCTAACCCTAACCCTAATTCCTAACCCTAACCCTAAGTGCTAACCCTAACCCTAATTACGAACCCTAACCCTAATTCCTAACCCTAACCCTAACCCTAAGTGCTAACCCTAACCCTAATTCCTAACCCTAACCCTAATTCCTAACCCTAACCCTAAGTGCTAACCCTAACCCTAATTCCGAACCCTAATTCCTAACCCTAACCCTAATTCCTAACCCTAACCCTAAGTGCTAACCCTAATTCCGAAACCTAACCCTAATTCCTAACCCTAACCCTAACCCTAAAGTGCTAACCCTAACCCTAATTCCTAACCCTAACTCTAGGTCCTAACCCTAAGGAGTGGGATTAGGGTTGGGAGTGTGGGATGGACGGGATTAAGGATTTTGAGACTAGGAGTGGAGGGATTAGGGTTGGGAGTGTGGGATGGGATGGGTGTAGTTTAGGGACTGCCGAGACTGGCATTAGGGGTTTAGGGACTACTAGGTGTGGGTTTAGAGAACTGGCATATACTTACGTTGCAATGCTCATCCGAGTGTAATTTCGGAACTTGTCAGGGTGCTCTCTCAGATCATGATAGAGAATGGCAAATTGTCCTCTGTCAGAGTGCCTTTGTTGGATTGGATGCACCCAAAATCGACGTTGTGATCTCTGCTTTTGCAGCAAATGTTCCCAAACATGGAGCACAAACAACAACAGTAGCTCATGAAACTCCATCTTCTCCACGTTCTGTATAAAACCAGGAAGTACACAGGATATGATGCAAGGGGGTGGGGTTATTAACAGACACTAACGCAGTAAAAACGTGTTAAAAACGCGTTAAAAACGCATATGCGTTAGCGCTATTTTTACCGCGAACGCGGTAAAAACGCGGTAAAAACGCGGTAATATCGCGGTAAAAAAAGTCATATTTTTGACGCGTTTTTTCAACGCCTCAGTGTAAAAGGGGCCTAAGAAAGAGACTGGGCAAAAATGGCATCCATGTGAGAGTTCCAAGGCCAAAGCCACTGCTGACCAGAAAGAACACAAAGGCTTATCACATTTACTAAAACACGTCTGGATTATCCCCAAGACTTTTAGGCAAATATTCTGTGGACTGATGAGACAAAAATGTAACTTTTTGGAAGTTGTGTGTCCCGTTACATCTGGCATAAAACTAATACAGCATTTCATAACAAGAACATCATACCAACAGTCAGACATAGGGGTGGTAGCGTGATGGTCTGGGGCTGCTTTACAGCTTTAGGACCTGGACGACTTACCATAATTGATTGAATCATGAATTCTGAGCTCTACCAGAAAATCCTAAAGGAGAATGTCCAGCCATGAGTTTGTGACCTCAAGCTCAAGTGCACTTGGGTTATACAGCAGGACAATGATCCGAAACACAACAGCAAGTCCACCTCCAAAAGGTTTAAACAAAGCAAAATGTAGGTTCTGGAGTGGCCTAGTCAAAGCCTGGACTTAAATCCAATTGAGATGCTGTATCATGACCTTACACAGGCCGTTCATGCTGGAAAACCCTCCAATGTGGCTGAATGAAAAATTCTGCAAATAAGATTGCCAAAATTGCTCCACAGCAATGTGAAAGACTCATTGGCAGTTATGGCAAACGCTTGATTGCAGTTGTTGCAGCTAAGGGTGGAACAACCATTTATTAGGTTTAGGGGGTTATTACTTTTACACATAAAGCCAGGCAGGTTTGGACAGCTTTTTTGCCTTAAAGGGTATGTAAAGGTAAATGTGTTTATTGTTTTAAATAACAAACATGTTACTCCACTGTGCAGCTCGTTTTGCACAGAGTGGCCCCGAACCTGGTCTTCTGGGGTCCCTCGGCGGCTGTCTTGGCTCCCCCCCGCAAGAACTAACCACCTTCATGCGAGCGAGCTCGCATGGTGATGAGTTCTTGCGGGCGTGCTCCCGTGATACAGCCGGCGGCCATGGCCGCTCACTGTATCACTCGGCCCCGCCCCCTGGCGCACCGTGTCATTGGATGTGATTGACAGCAGAGCGAACCAATGGCTGCGCTGCTTTCAATCAACCAATGAATGCGCCGAGAAGCAAGCACGTTCACAGCGCGGGACTTTGGAGGGGTCAGGTAAGTAAACGGGGGGGCTGGGGGGCTGCTAATCCGCAGATGTTTTTTCGCCTTAATGCATAGAATGCATTAAGGTGAAAAAACTTTTACCTTTACAACCCCTTTAATAAATGAAACCATCATTTAAAACTTAATTTTGTATTTACTCTGGTTATCTTTGTGTAATAATAAACTTTTTTTTGATGATCTGAGTCATTTAAGTGTGACAAATATGCAAAAAAAATTATAATCTGAAAGGGGGCAAATACTTTTTCACACAACTGTATTCCTGGGAGTTGTAGTCCATAACTCCATTTACTCTTATTTTGGATCCTCTTCTTATACTACATTTGCCACAGTTCATTGTGGCCTATTGTACATCAAAGTCTCTCAGGTCCTCCATGCCCACTGGCTCCATCTGCTGGATGGACACTGAATGGCATTGAAAGCCAGCATAAGAATCTTGTATAAGCACACAAAGCAGCTGCAGCACAATGCCTTTATAGTGGCTCCCTCTGGCCAACTAAACATCTGGCTACATTAACATTTTTGCTTAAAATTAAAAAAAAAAACGAAAAAAAAAAAAATGAAAAAAGGGGACAGAACTTGTAATGGCAAGTATCCCTTGTATTGGTGCCAGTTGTCCTTGTTGATATCTTCCATCCTCCATTCCTTTCATACCCCCATAGCAGTAAACTTCTAGTGTTGGGCGGGTCAATATATCCTCCGGACCTTGACTATGCCCACCCTTTCTGTCCCCTCCTCCATTCATTTAAGCTATGCTATAGTTTCCATTCATAAAAAGTGCTCTATGAATAGAGGACAGGTGGCCCAATGAAAGATCGGCCTCTTCCATTCATGGAGCTTTTCAAACCCAGCACCATATAAAACTCTTTTATTTTGTTTTTGGGAGCCTAAAACATAATATTTGCAGGTCCTGCAAATCAAAGGGCTTTCAAGGCCATTGTGGACTGGAACTGAGTAGAGAAGGGCTAGAACCGTGACATTACTGGGGAGATCCCCCCGTACTTCCTGTCCCTGTGACACCCAGACAAGAAATTCATTAACATGACAACACAATAGGGACCACGATAAAAACCCCCGAAAGGTTCTCCCTCTTCCTAACTCTTACCAAATGAAAATACGTTTTTCTATGTTATGACTTCAAATTTAACATGTCTCCTCCTGTCATGGTTGACAAGATTTTTTCATTCTACCCTGTAGAACTTATCAAGAGCAATATTTAGAGAAAGAATGAATATAGTAGGCAAAACTGAATTTATCATTAGGCACAGTTGGTGTGTGACTATAGGTTGCAGCAGCAAAAAGGCAACTTTGCCCTGCATAATTATTGGATACACACAAGGAAACTGATAGATGGAGCTTTATACCCTTATATTCCAAGTTTCTATCAAGTAGTTTGGGGGCAGTATTACATTTCAAAGTCTAGAACAGCCTTTGACCCCAGAAGAACCTCGAAAATAACCTTTGGGTCTTGGTGAAACCTTACTAAAACCAATTCATTGCTTATCATTGGGCAAAATTCCCCTATATTTGGTCATCAGTAAGGAAAATGCACCCCTAAAATGGTGGTCAGATTGCCACCCTTACAAACAGCTAAAAAGATCATTAATATCATGCTACTGGCTTTGTCAAACTATTGTTGGTTCTAGAACTATGCAGGCACCATGTTATGGGAGGCCAGTCAGCCACAGCTCACGGAACCTCAAGCAACCTTTGCAGGAACCACAGTTGAGAACATAGCTCCCAACTGTCCCTGATTTTGAGGGACTGTCCCTGATTCAGAACAATGTCCCTCTGTCCCTCTTTCCACCTCATTTGTCCCTCATTTTTATTTGATCTATAGTGTTGTATAGAAAATGCACTTTTTATCTTTCAAATAGTGTTTCCCGGTGCTAAACCTTTCATCCAATTTCTAAATTGCTGCATTTGTAAATGTCGAAAGCCAGTATAAAGTAATAATAGTTGTAAGAAAAAAAAAAAAAAACTTATGGGTTAAACAAATCCTTTTTTTTTTTAAACATTTGGTTTTATTGAGAAGAGAGTCAGAAGATAACAAGCACAACATGCCATATGCAAGTACATTTGCAATAAATGATTAGTGCAATACAAAGAAAAACTTATAAGTTGGGGAGTACAGTATGTTGCTTATGTATAGTAAGTATTAGAGAGGCTGAAACTAAACTAAAAGAACTAAGCTCATTTGGGAACATCTTTCCAAGCTGTAGTTTCGCCGTTAACATTGGCCTGAAGGATTATTGGTAATAGGGGTATATATATATATAGATATATGGCCATAAATCTGTGTGGTTCAACGTTATACAGTGCACATGATATTGTGTAATAGAAAGCGATAGATAAGAAAAGGAACAAACAAAGAGGGAGGGGGGGGGGGGAGTGAAGTGGATACCAGATCAGCAACGTCCGCTTTCATCTGAGTTCAAATATATAAGAACAGGTGAGAAGGTGAAAATTTTATACTGCAGGGGGTCATATAAACCACACATCAACATTAGGTGTTCAATATTGCGTCTTCATAATCCTGGGAGTAACGGAACATGAACCAAGGCTGCCATGTATTGTGGAAGGCTTCAACCCTGCCATTGTCTTGAGCCACAGTATCCTCCATCTCACATATATCTCTGACTTTCTTCAGCCAATCTGCGGTGGAGGGCACCTTAGTGGTTCTCCAATGTAGTGGTATCAATGACCTGGCCGCATTAAGTAGGTGCTTTGATAATGATTTTTTATATTTTGTGAGAGTGAAGTAGTTGATGTGTAACAAGCAACAAGCTGCATTCAATCCTTTTATTTTTTTTTTGTATAATTCTGTATAATTTTGTTACATTTTTTAATAATTCTCCTTTAAGGGGGCGTGGCATACTTTTGCTAATAGGTGTCCCTCGTTCCCATCTCAATATGTTGGGAGGTATGGTTGAGAATACCTAGTCTAAACCATAAGGCTAGCAGCTCCTGCAAACCAAGGGCTTCCAGAAAGAAAGTGTACAAAACAAGCACCAAAATTAAAGTCCACAGGTAACAAATACATTTTATTCCATCGGGCTTTTCCAGCTGCCTCAACGCATGTGTTAATTCTATTTATCCTATAATATAAAGAACCAAATTATTTGACAAACCCTTTTGATGTCATTGTTGATTTTTTAATCAAAAGAATCAGCCAATAGACAATATCCTTTATGCGGCGTACACACGATCGTTTTTCATGCCATTTTTTAAACCAACGTTTTTCTTGTCGTTTTTTTTCATGTTTCCTCTCAAGCCTGTCTTGCGTACACACGATCATTTTAAAAAACGTTCAAGCAAAGCGCAGTGACGTACAACACGTACGACGGCACTATAAAGGGGAAGTTCCGTTCGGATGGTGCCACCCTTCATGTTAGTAAAGTTTGTTGAGCGACGATTTGCGCTTTTCAGCCTCCTGCTTTTCAGTCCGTTACAGCGTGACGAATGTGCTATCTCCATTACAAATGCTAGTTTTACCAGAACGTGCGCTTCTGTCTCATACTTGATTCTGAGCATGCGCGTTTTTTTTCACCTCGTCAAAGCATACACACCATCGTTTTTCATGTCGTTAAAAAAAACGACATGAAAAACGACGTGAAAAAATAGAGCATGCTCAAAATTTTTAATGGCCATTTTTCACGTCGTTAAAAATGCTCTGGAGCATACACACGATCGGTTTTAACCACTTCCCGACCGCGCCATGTACAAAAGACGTCCACAGCGCGGTCGAGTTATCCTGAGTGGACGTCCCAGGGACGTCCTCACAGAATCTTGCTCCCGCGCGCCCCCAGGGGCGCGCTCCAGGATATGTCCGTGACCGCCGGGTCCGGAAGACCCGGCGCATCACGGATCACGGTAGATGGCCGCTAATCGCGGCCGTTTACCACGTGATCGCTCCGTCAAATGACGGAGCGATCACTTGTAAACAGACCGGCGTCATTTGATGACGCCGGTTCCTCCCTCCCCTCTCTGTACCGATCGGTACAGTGTGAGAGGAGAGGGGAGGGAGCGGATCATGTCCGCTCCCTCCCCCATGTCAGCTGTGGGCTGGATCTGTGACAATTGCAGTCACAGATCCAGCAATCCATCCATCCCTGCTCAGCCATCCCTGTGCAATACTCTGCCAATACTCTGCAATACACCCTGTGCAATACTCTGCAATACACCCTGTGCAATACTCTGCAATACACCCTGTGCAATACTCTGCAATACCCTGTGCAATACTCTGCAATACCCTGTGCAATACTCTGCAATACCCTGTGCAATACTCTGCAATACACCCTGTCAATACTCTGCAATACCCTGTGCAATACTCTGCAATACACCCTGCCAATACTCTGCAATACCCTGTGCAATACTCTGCAATACACCCTGCCAATACTCTGCAATACCCTGTGCAATACTCTGCAATACACCCTGCCAATACTCTGCAATACACCCTGTGCAATACTCTGCAATACACCCTGTGCAATACCCTGCCCATACTCTGCAATACCCTGTGCAATACCCTGCCCATACTGTGCAATACCCTGCCCATACCCTGCCATACTCCGCAATACTCCACAATACCCAGCAATACTCCACAATACCCGGCAATACTCCACAATACCCGGCAATACTCCACAATACCCGGCAATACTCCACAATACCCGGCAATACTCCACAATACCCGGCAATACTTCACAATACCCGGCAATACTCCACAATACCCGGCAATACTCCACAATACCCGGCAATACTCCACAATACCCGGCAATACTCCACAATACCCTGCAATACTCCACAATACCCTGCAATACTCCACAATACCCTGCAATACTCCACAATACCCTGCAATACTCCTCAATACCCGGCAATACTCGTCAATACTCCTCAATACCCGGCAATACTCCTCAATACCCGGCAATACTCTGCAATAACCACTTCCCGCCCGCCCGCCGGCCGTCATATGACGTCCTTGACTTTGTGCGGAGATATCTGAATGATGGGAGCAGCTACAGGCATCATTCAGATATTCGCTTTTTCAGCTGGCGATTCCCTACACCATAAGAACAATCATAGCGGCTGTTCCACCGCTTGATCGCTCTTACGGAAGGTGAGAGGGGATGCCCCCCCCCTCCCGCTGCCCTCCGGTGCTTCTACCGACTCACCGCTACGATCAAAGCCAAGATTGTTTTTTTTTTTGTTTGTTTTTTAGGCTTCCCAGCCTAGAGGTGAGATGTGGGGTCTTATTGACACCCCCCCCCCCCCATATCTCACTGTAAAGAGGACCTGTCATGCCATATTCCTATTACAAGGGATGTTTACATTCCTTGTAATAGGAATAAAAGTGCTAAAAAAAAAAATTGGGGGCGGAAAAAACATGTCAAACTAAAATAAATAAAGTAAAATGAACAATAAAATATATATATTTTTTTTAAAGCACCCCTGCCCCCGCGAGCTCGCATGCAGAAGTGAACGCATACGTAAGCCCCGCCCACATATGAAAACGGTGTTCAAGCCACACATGTGAGGTATCGTTGCGAACGTTAGAGCGAGAGCAATAATTTTGGCCCTAGACCTCCTCTGTAACTCAAAACATATAACCAGTAAAAATATTTAAAGCATTGCCTATGGGGATTTTTAAGTAGCGAAGTTTGGCGCCATTCCACGAGCGTGTGCAATTTTGAAGGGTGACATGTTAGGTATCTATTTACTCGGCGTAACTTCATCTTTCACATTATGCAAAAACACTGGGCTAACTTTACTGTTTTTTTTTTCTTTTAGGCACAAAACAGTTTTTTTCCGTAAAAAACGCGTTAGAAAAATTTCTGCGCAAATACCGTGCAAGATAAAA
Source organism: Rana muscosa (assembly GCA_029206835.1). Taxonomy (NCBI): domain Eukaryota; kingdom Metazoa; phylum Chordata; class Amphibia; order Anura; family Ranidae; genus Rana; species Rana muscosa. The sequence continues at coordinate 344,572,190 of CM055119.1, forward strand.
AGTTGCAATGACCACCATTATATTCTTTAAGGTCTTTGCTAAAAAAACATATATAATGTTTTGGGGTTCTATGTAATTTTATAGCAAATAAATGATGATTTTTACATGTAGGAGAGAAATGTCAGAATTGGCCTGGGTGCTCCAGAACGCCTGAAGGTGCTCCCTGCATGTTGGGCCTCTGTATGTGGCCACGCTGTGTAAAAGTCTCACACATGTGGTATCGCCATACTCGGGAGGAATAGCAGAATGTGTTTTGGGGTGTAATTTGTGGTATGCATATGCTGTGTGTGAGAAATAACCTGCTAATATGACAATTTTGTGGAAAAAAAAAAAAAAGAAAAAAAAATCTTGATTTTTGCAAAGAATTGTGGGAAAAAATGACAACTTCAAAAAACTCACAATGACTCTTTCTAAATACCTTGGAATGTCTTCTTTCCAAAAAGGGGTCATTTGGGGGGTATTTGTACTTTTCTGGCATGTTAGGGTCTCAAGAAATGAGATCGGCCGTCAGTACTTCAGGTGTGATCAATTTTCAGATATTGGCACCATAGCTTGTGGACTCTATAACTTTCACAAAGACCAAAAAATATCCACCAATTTGTACTTATTTTTACCAAAGATATGTAGCAGTATAAATTTTGGCCAAAATGTATGAAGAAAAAATACTAATTTGCAAAATTTTATAACGGAAACAAAGAAAAATTCATTTTTTTACAAAATTTTCAGTCTTTTTTCTCTTATAGCGCAAAAAATAAAAAACCCAACAGTGATTAAATACCACCAAAAGAAAGCTCTATTTGTGTGAAAAAAAGGACAAAAATTTCATATGGGTACAGTGTTGTATGACTGAGTAATTGTCATTCAAAATGTGAGAGCACCGAAAGCTGAAAATTCGTCTGGTTAGGAAGGGGGTTTAAGTGCCCAGTTGTCAAGTGGTTAATGCCCATTTTTAAAAATGGCATTTTTAACGGCATGAAAAACGATTGTGTGTATGGGGCATAACAGTTATTTAAAGCCTGGTTAAGGGCCCATTCACAATGAAATGCAGTGCACTGTAGCACATACCTTTTAATGCCTTGAAGTGTGTTTCAGCATGCTCTATTAGACAGCCCATGTGCAATGATCACTGCAGGTTAGAGGAGAATTAGCAGCACTGTCACTAAATGAACTGGCCTTTTCTTTACAAAGTTTGGAGACCCCCACCCCAGACGCTGGGAGAGGACCTTCAATTTGGGTATCTCCTAAATTTTCTTCTAAAATGACAGCTATGCACTTAGCAACTATGAGTCTATGGTGGTCAGGCAGACAGTCCTCCATCCTCTGAGAGCACTGAGCACATTATATGTTGAAAGGTGGAGGAGATTGCGGAGTGAGAGGAAGCTAAACACTGACGTTATTGTGAACCTGCCCACTGACTTCATCACATTACGGAACCCTTCCAATGTGATAACCATTATGTAGAAGTCCAACATCCAAATGTATTCTTTATTTCTTTTAACTTTTTAAGAAAAACCTTTTGTTTGAAATACAACACCTTTATTTATGACTTCTACCTCCTAAAATATTGACAGATTAAGGTGGAAAATAAAATAAAATAAAATATTTTACATTCTGTATTTGTCTTTTACAATAAGTATAAAATAGGTTTTAAAAAAATACCAAAGAGACCTTACATTTCCTCCAAACCGCACTCTGCAGTGGTAAATTGAATATATACAAAGCTAATAGCGTCTAAACAGTCTAACCTTGGCCTGTCACCGGAGGGAAGTCAAGTTACTTAGTGTTCATTCAGAAATGGTACACGATGAGTCATTACCATGAAACATCTTTTTTCTAACCCACTTACAATACATGGAAATTCTTCAATGGTTCTCCCTTTACAACCACTGGGGAAATGATTCCAGCTTTACTCACATCTTCACATAGAACAAAATGTTCCATTATTCTTCTTTCCCTATCCTCCTTCTATTGCCTTATCTCATTCATGAAACATTGAGAGATCCTCATGTGCCATAAAACTGTTGGTATTACAGATCCATCAATATGAAATAAAGCAAATAATAAATAAAAGTGTAATTATCATTTTCTATCTCTTTTAAAAAATACCTGCCAGTGACCCAGACTTCCTTCAAAGGAGTGACAACACTAAATATCCTGCAGTAAAATAGAAGTAGCGTTGTCACCCTCTTGAGCGCTGTGCAGTCACACAAGTAGAGGTGGTTTTGCTGAAAACCCTCTTCCTCAATGACAGAAATCAATAAAAATAATCCCCTCCTATAGGGATTGTGACTTAAAGCACATTGCTCTTCACATTGTGTAGGGAGAAGATTGGGAGTAGGAGGGTGATCTCTTCTATCCCTCCTCTCAAGTTTTGGTGACTGGATATGTTCTGGGGGGGGGGCATTCTTCTCCTGGTCTCTCGATCCTGCGGATAGTGGTCTTGGCTTAGCTGAGTCCCATCACGGCGCCTCCACTGACTGCACTAGGCTCGCTCACCCAGCACCGCACAGCGTCACGTGACTATGTGGAATGGTGACGTCAATTTATGTTCACGGTAACTAATTTTCATATGATATCAGTTTTTTCATTTAGTTCAACCAACTGCACTCTTTTAATCCTTTTCTATATATTTAACTTTTGATATCGAAATAAACATGATGAAATTTGAATTATTTCGGCCTTGATCATATTATTGTTGCTAATAGTAACCCCTTGAGCCTGTTTTATACCAGGCTATCTGTCTTCCCTCTGTTTATGCTAATTGGTTACAGCAACAACACCCAATAAGGTGCATTGATCTATTATGGGCATTCCAATTGATTGCCTATATACTAGTGGCTATACTTGCATCCCCTTTCCCCTACATCCCTTTATTTTCTGCAGATATTAAAAGAGGAAGAGGGAGCAGCTGGAAAAAATAGACAACAGATTTATTTAATGTGATTGTAAAGGCTGAAGGATTTGTATCTTCATGCATTCTATGTGTGCTTCTCCCCCACAGCCTCCCCTAATACTCACCTGAGCTTTCTCTCAATCCAGCGAAGTGCACAAGTGCCATGGCTGTCCCAGGATTTCCTCTGCCCATTGGCTGAGACAGCAGCAGGAGCCTCTGGCTCCCACTGCTATCAATCACAGCCAGTAAGCCAATGTGAAAAGAGCAGAGGGCGGGGCAAAGCTGTGGCTCTATATGTCTTATGTATGCATAGAGCAGGGCTCAGGAGCAAGCACGCACCAGTGCCCCCATTGCGAGCGGCTTGCTATTGGGGGCACTGGTCAAGGGGGAGGAACCAGGAGCGCTGTCAGGGAGGATCGGGGCTGCTCTGTGCAAAACCACTGCACAGAGCAGGTAAGTGTTTTTTTTTTTTTTTTTTATTAATGCAGAACCTTTAATACCACTTTAATGTAAATCTTTCCCATAACAAATTGCAGTTTTCAGAAAAAGAAGTCAGCAGTATAGGGCTTATGTTGCTGTAGGCACAACTAAATTATGACGCAGGTTTGTAAAAGCTCCACAAGCTGTCATGTGACTATTTAAATTATTATATACTATACTATCTATATGCTTGCATGCATTTCAACTCTATAGAACACCAACAAAGAGAAATGATCTCATGTTTACTAAACTATAGTGAGTCTTTTGACTCCTCTCAATATCCCTTGCACTCCCTTTCCCCTACAGGTATTTTGCTAAATTTGCCAAAAATAGAAATTGAAGTGCTACTACTGCTAAGAGGTCCAGGAACAACTTTTTTCCAGTAAGTGTATTAGAATAAAGTTGTATCTGGACCTCTTAGTAATGATAGTAATGTGGCACTTTCAATTTTGTCACATTACAGTACAAACCAAGGAGGCGGTGGAGATCCTCTAATATGTAGATGCTGCCTACCCAGGAACTAGATCACTTACATCAACATCAAGCAATACCAGTGAGATAACCCTATGGGTCTAGCGCTGTTCTCCACTTTCCTCAACTCTTGCTAAATTTAGACGCAAATTTCCAGAGTCAGACAGAAAAAGGAAACAAAATAAGGAATCTGTTATCATTATTTATGTAGAAATACACCCCTTTTGCAATCATAGCCTCCATATTTCTCCCAAGAAAGGTTTCCTTAAAAGCTGAAATCCATGAATTAGACAAAACCTACTCTTGTAATACCCCACACCACCACATTCTCTCATGTGCAATTGTTTGTGTGGTCTAGGGGTGCAGGAATAAGGTGTAATACTTACTTTTTCTTGACTCTGGCAGGCTTCCCCGTTCCAGGAAGGCAGCTCAATGCTTCCACCTTTCTAAGGTACTTTGGGCCCTAGTTATTTTACCCAGCCCTGGAGCTTAATCATGGGGATCATGATTAGACTCAGGGGCTCAGTGAAATGTGTTGGGGGCATGGCCTTGTTGGAGCCCGAGCTGAGGCTGTCATATACCTCCTTACAGGGTTTTGTAGTGATGTGCAACTTTTAGGACTTCCTTTCCCTACTAGAGACTTGAATATTAGTATCATTTGCCATGATACACACTTCTGGGTTACCGACCACCTGAATACATGAGCCTGTTCTCTCAGGGCCGATACTCAGCTCCAGTCTCCCGCTTCCACTGCTCTGCAGAGTTGGAGAAGTTTTGCACACTTTGTACCGCTCACCGCTGCTACAGCTGCTTGAAGAGTGTCAACTCAAAGCGGAACTAAACCAATTAATATAACTGTTTACCAGAACAGCTTCATTCAAGACATGCCATGAATGATACTGATCACAGTCCTTTAAAAAAATTGTTAAGCCACCAAATGGCTGGTGTCATAACTGATCACATGTACAGCACCATGGCAACTACAGATCAAACAAAGGCTAAGATGGCAGCTTTCTTGTCTGTAAAGGATAGGGAGGCTTAGTTCCAACACAGGACTCTTTGCATTGAATTTCTAGACTTCCCCTATCTGTAGGGGCTTTTGGACTATTGATTGTTGGTTATGGGGTCCCGTGGCCCAGGTAAGGGTAAGCATGTGACTTACCCCTTCCTCCCATCTGACCACAATGGTGCATGTTGCCCAGGCACCTACCTCCATCACATGGGGATGCAGGGAAGCTCCAGAGCTCTATGAACTTATTTTCTATTTCCCAGCGGCTGAACAGAGTTGTCAAGGCTGATAAGTATGTGCAGATGGTGGAACTTTGCCTTATATAATCAAACACAGGTTCATTTTAAGGGTCCCTACAGTATTAATTATACAAGGCCCCAGGATAAATATAAATACCAATTATCCACTGTGATTAAAAAATAAAAATGCTTGTTTCTTTCTACCTAGAGCCAAACAAAACTTTGATATCGAAGGGAGAGTGAATATGGCCATTCTCGATTGAAGCACCCAAAGGAAATGGGACATGAAATAAGGATAATTCAGACTCTTTAAGCAGCAGGAACTATGATAAAATAATCATTTGTACATAATCTTTTCACAGCCGTAATCTTACAAACCCACTTTATCCGGCTCAGGCACCAAGGCAACCATATTGCAGCACGAATGAGATCTCACAAGAGGCACGGTAACGAGCATCTAGTCACAATCCATGCATCTACTATATGATTCTGATTAATAATGCAGCATGAAGCTCGCCATAATGGATAACGCTAACATCTTATGTATCTGTAACTGCTGTGTTGCCAACGGGGTCTGCAAAGTACCAACACACACAGAGGCCATAAACGCAGATCTTCTGCTCCATAAAAATCCCGGGCGGAATTTCCCCAAACTCGTCACTTGGGAGGAATGTTATCTAATGAAGCTTGCTGCGCTGTCAAACCAGAATAAGTATTCCTTCTGCTGCTTACATCCCGTGGCACAGTCTGCTAAGCCTCATTTTCAGTTGGTACACATAAAATCTGATGTGGGTTATAAATAAAATGATGGATCCCATGCCTGAGTAATGTTTTATCAGGAGGGATGAAATTTATAGTGAAAACCTGGAAAGTCATTTGATGTTATTAAAGTTTTAGGGATGTGATCAGAAGCAGGCTGATGGAGCAAATATAGGATAATAAACCCATATCAACTAGCTGTCGCTTATCTCTCCTAGATCTACAAAGACAGGAAATTTAAAGTTCTGAAGATGATGAAGAAGATGCAGTGTTAAGCTAGCCATACCTGGTTAGTATTTAATGTTCATATTTTAAATGCTCATTCGATTTTAAATGAGAACATATAACCAATCATTTTCAACTGTAGCGGCAACAAAAATTGAAGGCAGAGGGTAGAAATGTTTCTCATATTTTTTATGTGCATGCGTTTATTTATTTTTAATTTATAACATATTGTATATTTAGAAGTTTATTTATGTATAAATTATAGGTTACTGGTCTCTGGACAGTAAAAGGGTGTACCTGGGCCCCGCTGGTTGAGTGCATAGGACTTGCAAACAAGGCTAAGCAACTTAACTATGCATGAAAACATAGGAACTTGGGTGCAGAAAAATGAAAGCAGCTGCTCTGGACTGATAGGTCAAAATTTTAACTATTTGGCTGTATCAGGAGACTGTTTGTTGATGAAGGGCTGCAGAGTGGTACAATAATGAATGTCTGTAGGCAACAGTGAAGCATGGTGGAGGTTCCTTGCAAGTTGGGGCAGCATTTCTGCAAATGGAGTTGGAGATTGGGTCAGGATCAATGGTGTCCTCGATGCTGAGAAATGCAGGCAGATACTTATCCATCATGCCATACCATCGGGGAGGTGTGTGATTGGCCCCACATTAATTCTGCAACAAGACAACGACCCCAAACATGCAGCCAATATCATTAAGAGCTATATTCAGTGTAAAGAAGAACGAGTCCTGGAAGTGATGGTTTGGCCCCCACAGAGCCTTGATCTCAACATCATGGAGTCTTTCTGGGATTACATGAAGAGATAGAAGAATTTGAGGCAGCCTACATCCACAGAGGATCTATGCTTAGTTTTCCAAGATGTTTGAAACAACCTACCTTCAGAGTTCCTTTAAAAACTGTGTGCAAGTGTACCCAGAAGAACTGATGCTAATTTGAAGGCAAAGGGTGGTCACACCAAATATTGATTTGATTTGGATTTCTCTTCTGTTCATTTACTTATTTTTTGTAATTGATAAAAATAAACTATAAACACTATTTCTGAAAGCATTCTTTATTTACAGCATTTTTTTCACACCTGCCTAAAACTTTTGTTAGTAGTGTATATATATATATATATATATATATATATATATATATATTAAATCCACTACAACCCAACAGCTGATTAACCTATAATATATACATTAAAAAAAACTTCTAAATGTACAATATATTATGAAAAAACAAACAAAAAAAAAACTTTGATTTGTATTATTCTTCCCTTGATTTCCTAAGCAATAAAAGAAACCTGTTTAGTATGTCTGGGAATCTATTTAAGTAGTATGCCTAGATTAAAATTTTAATTTTTTTTTTTTTTGGAAGAAATTAGATGACTCAATGATGGCATTGTCGAATACTCAAACAAACTTTTTTTTAAATCCCATACAAACATTTAAATGGAAATTTAATGGTGTATGGCTTGCAATAAGCGATCAGAAACTTTCCCTGGAAGTGCTGTAACAAGTATTTCTTATTTTTGCTGCTCATTGTCACCTCCCAGGTATACTCCTAAAAGGCTCCGATAAGAGAATATTTTTGAGGGAAATGACAGGATCTCTTACTAGTCCCCTCACCTGTCCTTCATTCTAATTATATTGATCTTTACTGTGATCCCCCACTATTTTGTTCCTCAATAGCAGCTGTCACACATATTTGGCACTTCCCGGTATAGGGAAACATGTGTCCTCCTCCATTATGCAATTCCATGATCTCCAGCCTTTGGGAAGTATGAGATTTTCTGATTGCAGAGCTTTAGGTATGATTCAGCGGGGGACATGCTTGTCAAATACTTGACTGTAATGACAGACCATCCGGAAGCTTCCTGTAGTCATCTGGTGGTCTGAATAACAAAAGAAAGACCCTAATGATTTAGATGGGGCATAGTCACCTTTTACATATAACCACCAATCGCTAATGACACAATTTTTTTTCATTGTATACACAGTTTTGAGCACGCTGATTAGTGTAAGAGTGTTTCATGCAGAGGTTAAGTAATCCGGTTTTCAGATGCAAACGGCAGCAGGAGTGACAATAGCGAGGTATTGGCTAGAGAGAGCACAATAATCTGGCAAACAGGAAGTGTCTTGGCTTGGCTGTACTTCTCCCGAGTTAAAGCCCGTTGTCAGCTGACGTCACAGATCCAGACTGACACCTGGCTCAGCCTCGCAGCAAGCCACTGAGAACCTGAGCATGGGGGAGAGCGCGGGAGAGCGCACACTTGGGGGGGGGGTGGGAATTGGAGGACTGACAGTCACCAGCACTTTGCTCACGGAGCACTGAGAACTGAGTGATCAGCAATGTTTTTTTTGCTCAGTTCTCAGTCTTTGAAGCGCAGGGGGACACATGCAGCATCGAACCAATGCTGCATCCACCTAGGTAAGTAAGATTTCTAAAAGAAAAAAAAAAAGCCAAACTTCTCTTTTTTAATCACTTAAGGACCGCCGCACGCACTTATACATCGACAGAATGGCACATGGCACAGACAGGCAGATGGGCATACAGGTACGTCCCCTTTAATTTGCCGCCTTGTGGTCGCGTGCGCGACCTTGTCGCGAGCTCCATGACCCTGCTCGCGGGACCCGCGGACTCGATGTCCGCCAGTGTCCCGCAATCGTGTCATGGAGCTGAAGAACGGGGAGATGTCAGTGTAAACACAACATCTCCCCGTTCTTCCTAGTGACATGTCACTGATCGAATGCTCCCTCTCATCGGGAGCAGCGATCAGTGACGTGTCACTCGTAGCCACGCCCCCTAACAGTTAGAATCACTCCCTAGGACACACTTAACCCCTTCCTAGCCCCATCGCCAGTGTAATTTTTACAGTAATCAGTGCATTTTTATAGCACTGATCGCTGTAAAAATGACAATGGTCCCAAAAATGTGTCAAAAGTGTCCGATGTGTCCACCATAATGTTGCAGTCACGATAAAAATCGCTGATCGCCTCCATTACTAGTAAAAAAATAAAAAATAAAAATGCCATAAAACTACCCCCTATTTTGTAGACGCTATAACTTTTCCGCAAACCAATCAATATACGCTTATTGCAATTGTTTTTACCAAAAATATGTAGAAGAATACGTATCGGCCTAAACTGAGGAAAAAAATAGTTTTTTTATATATTTTTGGGGGAAATTTATTATCAAAATTGTCGCTCTATTTTTGTTTATAGCGCAAAAAATAAAAACCGCAGAGGTGATCAAATACCACCAAAAGAAAGCTCTATTTGTGGGAAAAAAATTACGTCAATTTTGTTTGGGAACCACGTCGCATGATGGCGCAATTGTCAGTTAAAGCGACGCAGTGTCGAATCGCAAAAAGGGCTCTGGTCTTTGGCCAGCCAAATGGTCTGGGGCTCAAGTTGTTAAATAGGAAGTTCATGGGAGGAGCAAGGAGTTCAAAGTTCAGTAGAAACAAGGCACATGGCAGGATTGTTCAATGGATAAAGAGACATTGTCAGACACAGCACAGGTCGCAGGTTCAAAACTTGGTCCTGATACATACAGTTCTTGCATACAGGTATAATAATGTTTTTTTTTTTTTTATATATAACAACAGATTAGATAGATGCTATGTCACCTCAAAGTGTTCAAATCATTCATTCTGGCAAATGCCAGTACTGCCAGGTTGCTTATCCAGGCCTATGACATTTCTTGTCTTAGCAAAACTGTTTTGCCGCGTACACACGACCGTTTTTAATGTCATTGAAAAAAACTTAATTTTTCTCGACATGATTCTTCTCAAGCCTGCCTTGCCTACACACTATCGTGGAAAAAAATGCTCGAGTAAAGCGCGGAGACGTACAACGCCACTATAAAGGGGAAGTTCCATTCGAATGGCGCCACCCTTCATGTTAGTAAAGCTTGTTGAACGACGATTTGCGCTTTTCAGCCTCGTGCTTTTCAGTCCGTTACAGCGTGACGAATGTGCTATCTCCATTACGAACGCTAGTTTTACCAGAATGAGCACTCCCGTCTCATACTTGATTCTGAGCATGCGCATTTTTTTTCACATCGTTAAAGCCCACACACGGCCGTTTTTCATGACGAGAAAAACGATGATGTAAAAAACAACGTGACAAATTAGAGCATGTTCCATTTTTTTCATGGCCGATTTTTACGTCGTGAAAAATGCTCTGAAGCCCACACACAATCATTTTTTAATGACCATTTTAAAAAATGAAATTTTTCTCGTCATTAAAAACGGTTGGTGTACACGGCATTTCTGTTTTTTTCCCCCCCTTCCAATATATAAAAAAGGGATCAAATCCCAGAAGCTCAGGGAGAGAGAAGCACAGTAGTATTTGGCAAACATAAGGAAAACATGCTTACATAAAAAGAAATATTGATTACACAGTGTTCTTTCTGTTTCTCTGGAGGCTACTCGGGCTGCCATAAAGTATCTGCACTTGTGTGTATAAGCAGATCCTCTAAATTTAGACTAATCTCGGTGGTGTTATGAAACACACCAGCAAGCATCTCTTTTACAGATCAGCGGATGTGCAAATGCAAATCGGCCACCAGTGAGTACCAGGCATCGCAATGACTTTGCCTTTCTTTAAAATGTCTATCTGATGCCTTCATTTGTTCCAGCTGCAGAAAATCGCACAGCCTATTTAAATCTCTATATTTATATTCTGACAAATAGAATAATTCATGTTGTATAAATTGCTGGTTGCTGTCCATTTCTTTCCTAAACAATGTCTGCGATGGAACACCCCCAAGCACTGTAATGTGGATTTGCAATAGAACATACTGGTTCTTGTTTAGAACAAGTGTCTGCAAGGAAAAGTGATTTTGTTAACTATAACAACCAAGAGGAGCTTTTTTTTTATGTTCTAACTTGTACTAGAAAATGGTTGCTGACATGTGATTGTTTTTTCTGGGAATTACAGGCAACTTATTATCATTTAGTTATCATTTATAAAGTCCGAAGTAGTTCAAGACTGTGTTTAGTGGAGCTCCAGTCACTCTACGTTCTTATAGTTTGGGTTAGCATTGAGTAGTAGGGGAGGACTGGGAACCTATGGGAGGGAAATAGAGCCAAATGCCTGTTTACTAAACTTGTGCACAATGGAAAAATTTGTTTAGTTTTGGTTCGTTTCTTGTGCACAACGGAAAAATTTGTTTAGTTTTGGTTCGTTTCTTTTCGGTCCTGTTGATTCGTAATCGTTCGTAATTTTGCTAGACGGGATTTTTCGTGTTCGGACTAATTCGTATTTTCGCAAGCGTAATTTTTCGTTGAATCGGAATGATTCGTATTAATGTAAGCCTTATTTTTAGTTGATTTATAATTTGTACTTTCGGTAGATTGTTTTTCGTTGATTCTGAACACAACACCTACTTTCGTAACTTTTTTTGGGTTCGTTGATTCGTAATTTTCCGTGTCTCTCTCACAACGACGCTGCCTATTATGCCTAATGTGCTTCGAATGGATTTGTACTTTTCTAAATACATAGCGGTTATTTGTAACCATTCGAAATCTCGTATTTTACGTTAGTTTTTTACATGCGGCTATAGCCTCCGCCCCTGTACACCATTTTGAGAGGGAGTTCAGCACGGTGAGGGAGAAGCAGAGAGCAGAGCAGAGTCTTATTGTGCTTCGAATGGATTTGTACATTCGTAACTTTTTTCATAACAAATTATGCCGAAGACATTCGGGCATTCGCTATTTGCGATATAATTTATTTCGGATTCGGTTTTATTCGTAATTGCTTTGTTCGGAAATTCGAATGCTTCCGAATGTCCAAAAGTTGCTAAATTCGGACGAATTTCGATTTGTTACGAAACGAATTGCACAAGCCTACTGTTTACTGATATGTACAAAGTGTGTCATGATGCCGTAGTGATTGGTGGGCATGATGAAAGGATGGTGTACCTAAAGAACATCTTCCAGGACCAGATTTTGCAGCTCTCAGCATTTGATCACATGAAAACTTAGAGTTGCAAAGAAAGTTGCTGCTTAGACTTACGTACTTTAATTTGGGCACCGCTAGCAGGTTTTAGACCTCTGTTAGGCTAGCATGGACCCACACTCCCAGAAGGTTTCACATCCAGTCCCTGTTGCTTTTGGTTCTTGGGCACAGGAAGACATCTCCTTCATGTTTCAGTCCATCCTAGCTGAGCCAGGTACATACGCACTCCACCAGGTATAGGCCATAGACAAACTGATAAAAGAAGAGTCAAGTCTTGAAGATTCCACATGTAGTAAAGATGGAGATGCCCCAAATTGCATTTGAACTGGGTGGCAATTGTGCAAACTCTGAACACAGTGTTTCGGGGCTCCATTCAAATTGACATTAAACACTGTATACTAGGTATGTTGGACACTCTTAAGCTACATACAGGCATGAGGGAGGCTATAGCTAGGGCAATGTTACTGACAAGTAGGGTCATTCTGCTACACTGGAAGTCAAAGGACTCTCCCACACATAAGGAATGTTTACAATGTATGGGCGACACACTCAGAATGGAAAGATAGATTTATTAACATAGGGGCTGCCCCAACAAATTTGAAAAGCTCTGAGCCCCCATGGCTAGATACCCCAGGTCGGAGTCCAATTGACTTGGTAATAGGCAGGATCGTACGTGGCTATATTGTCATATATATATAAATATAGAAAAATAGCACTCACATTGCCAACATCCGTAAATAATGTAGTAAAGAAATGGAAAAAATAGGAATATGGGCCCTACTCTGACTTTCAGCGGCACAGTGAACAATAGAGATGTTTTAAAAAAAATATATAAATGTTTAATAGAAAAAGAGAACCACATAAATGAAATTGAATACAAGGACAATATAAGAATTAAAAATCATACATATGAGTACATATAAATGATGAGAACCCGAATGCATCAACGCAACGGGAGAGCCCTTTCTTTGTGCTCTCCCCTGGGGATTACTTTGCACCTACCCAGTCTAATAAGAGTTACTACTCGGGGGATCTGTATTATATATCCCTCTTGAGTTAAGGATTCCAGCCTACTGATACTTTGAATTATCACTGTGTCTTCCTCTATTTGGATTTGTCGGCTGAAAAGGAAGACTTTCTTCTTATATCCAGTTTCTCTATATGTGACTTTTGAAGTCATACGTACCGTTTACTCAGAAATTACAGCTAGTTTCCCTATTTTTGCTTTGCCAGCATTGCACATTCTTTGCGTGGCTCGTTTCTTTCATCTATTGGATGTCGATGTTGGCTACACGCTAACCAAGAATCTTAGTTATAAGAGTGAGATCCCTTTCTTGCTTCTACAGCTACTGTTTTCCTGAAGAAGACCCAAGGCGAAACGCGTTGATGCATTCAGGTTCTCATCATTTATATGTACTCATATGTATGATTTGTAATTCTTATATTGTCCTTGTATTCAATTTAATTTATGTGGTTCTCTTTTTCTATTAAGCATTTATATATATATTTTTTAAAACATCTCTATTGTTTACTGTGCCGCTGAAAGTCCGAGTAGGGCCCATATCCCTATTTTTTTCCTGTCATATATATATAACTGATAGGTCTGGTGGGATCTTTGGTCTTTGCTGTCTCTGGATGATCTGCATTCACATTGAACTTTACTGCCAATTTAACCTGCAATCCTATTGTACATCTCTTTGTGGAGTAGATAAGGGCTTTCTGCCTCTATTTCTGTATTTCTCTTTATGTGCTTGCTGTGGAATTGCTTGTTTCTCGTTTCATGTAATTTTAAAAAAGCTTCTCTTATAAGCAAAAAAAATTAAGAGTTATGTTCAATTCTTCTATTTTCTTGCTTTTCATTACTGAAGTGCAACAGGAAATATTACAGTTCTTTAATCAACAGGCAATCTCTGTTGCAGACCAATAATGTTCAACTATTGCTCGCTTTCAGGTATTCTTGATTAAGTCCTTGCTCTCCCTAAGCTTAGCCCACTAGGGAGAAGGTTTCCACAGTGTTCTCCAGCCAGAAAGGCAATTATCCTGAATCATTATATCTTTCTGCAGAAGGTCCCAGGCACATCGATGGAGGCCATACAAAGAACTCTCCACTCCCTCTTGCCACTCTAACCAACTACTGCCCTGTGCCAGCTCCATTTATACCCTGTTCTAAAGGGGAGAGGGAGACCTCAAGCAGGCAAACAAAGCAGTCACAGCAATAGGGAGAAACAAAATATGAAAATACCTGTTTGTTACCTACCACCCCCTTACATTTTGGATGACTTTCCTCTGCCAAATGTTGTGATCACGTGCCGGAATAGGGTGCAGGTATATATAATATGCCCAGCAGCTGTTACTGGCAGCGGGTCCAGTTCTGATCAATCTTTGAATGGTGAACTATCACAGTTCACCATTCAAAGCTACAGGCCTTAAGCCAACCATAGAATATGCATACCTCCCAACAGGCACGGATTCTGCGGGTTTCTCCCGCACAGGCCCCTCCTTCCCGCATTCCCGCCAGAGCTGTAGTATTCCCGCAGAGCAGGCACAGCCAGGAAGTGGAGGAACTACAAGGCAGGTAACCCCCCCCGCGATATGCGGCACACCCCCCCCGCAGTGGGACTTTTACAAGTTGGGAGGTATGGAATATGGGATTTTATTTCTTGCAACAATGGGAATCCCTCCCGTGAAGCTATAGTGTTCCTGGCAGGGGGGAGCGCGGGGAGCTGTCCCTGCTGGGAGAACATAATGATTATTGCTAGCAGCTAAAGCCGCTGGCTGCAATCACATGCTAGAAATCTGACATACTGGTTCTACCCAAGTCAATCGAGGGATCGACTTGGGTACAATCAGCCTGCCCATAGATGGATTTAATCTTGGCTGGTCCCTGCTGAACCAGTCAATATTCAAACCATATATGTCTGGCTTTACATATCTTATTGGTGCCAGAGACAAATACTTTTCTACCCTCCAGCCCAAACCTCCCCCATGGGTACGGCTTTGTTTTTCTGTTACTGCTGCTTTATCCCTCCACTTATTGTTATATAATTATCAAGCTGGGAGTTGCGGTGAGATCTCTCCAGTGGATTCACTCACAGCAATGAAGTATTTTTTGTAAACAAAGAAGTGATTAGAACCTCTGTCGGGATTTTCATTTTACTGAATTCCATTGAAGCTTGTGTGGATACTGGGCAAAAAAAAAAATCTCCCCAAAATTTGTCAGAGGCACTAATACGCCACTACTCTAGTCAAAAAATGAAATAAAAATTTGCAACCACTTGCAGTTGTATATTGCACATTGTGGTAAAGATGCTCCAATCAAACAAGCATACTTTTGTTTAATTATTATTATTTAGACTGATGGTAACCAAGCACAATCCGCCCCTCTTGAGTTCCCACCACTGCACTTATAGAAAAATCTAACTGTTAAAGAATTGATACAGCTGCCACTTTAAAAAATAATCAATGTGAAATAGTATTTAAAAACTCTATAACTGAATATGTGTATAAAAATAAGTAGCGCTTAAATGTCCAAAAAAAGTGTCCAAAATGTCTATTTAAGACAGATCCGGAAGAGTGACAGACAGTGTTAATATTGTACAAAAAACACTCCGTGACCCTTGTGAATAAATGTATAAAACATACTGTTCATAAACTGAAGTTAAAACGTTGAATGTGTGTTCAAATCTTCTAATCATCCACCACACCCGAGTGGCAGTGATTTCTCTCCCGTCAGATAAAACACTCACCAACTCAATATGCCTAATGCTCACGATCGGAATTTCCGATGAAAAAAAGTCTGACGGAATTTTTTCATCGGATATTCCGACTGTGTGTGTGCCCCATCTGACTTTTTTCCGTCGGAGTTTAGAAATAGAACATGAAATAGAATAAATATGTGGACAGCCGCACTCCAAAAAAAAAACGCTGGCCACCTATGACTAAGCACTAGTTCCCAGTGCGAAACATGTCAGTTGTACCCCCTTTTTGTCTGCTGTGACTTGTAGTGCTTTGCAATTTTTAAATAAAGGCTACCTTAACGTTTTTTTTGGAGTGCGGCTGTCCACATATTCATCCTATTTCTTGCTACATGCATTGTCTGCACCCTTGGTACCCGAGAAGACATTGATTGCCGGATTGCACCTACCTGGAGCGGTATCTCTCTTTCTCTAGAAATAGAACATGTTCTATTTTTTTCCGATGGAAAAAAATCCTATCGAAAATTCCGATCGTCTGTGTGGAACTCCGACAGAGAAAAAAACACGCATGCTCGGAATCAAGTCGATGCGTGCTCAGAAGCATTGAACTTCATATTTCTCCACTCGTCGTAGTGTTTTACGTCACCGCGTTTTGGACAGTCGGAATTTGGTCTGACAGTGTGCATGCAAGACAGCTTGAACGGAATTCCGACGGAAAATTCCATCGGAGTATATCCCATCGTGTGTACAGGGCATAACACTCTCGTGCTTGGCGTGTAAGCATGAACAAACCTGTCACGTACCTGATGGAAGAGTCTGATTATGCAGAGGGAGGCCTCCCTTACACCTCTCACTCGCGGTCCCTGGTAGTGAAGACAGGGGGCGCAGGAGTGTAGAGTCGCACGAGAGCCTGGTAAAAGTCGCTGGTGGTGCGCTGGACCGGAACTGGGACGGAGACTGGAATAGATCCGGAAACAACTGACAGCCTAACAACTGGAGCTCAGGCGGGTGCGGTCAGATGGGCTGGAAGCGTGGGTACACCAGTCCCAAGCAGGTAGGTACTGGAGCGGGATCAGGTATGAGCAGGTTCAGGCAGCTGGCAGGTCTCAGGTTCAGGTAAGTACTGGAGCAGGATCAGGTATGAGCAGGTTCAGGCAGCTGGCAGGTCTCAGGTTCAGGTAAGTACTGGAGCAGGATCAGGTATGAGCGGGTTTAGGCAGCTGGCAGGTCTCAGGTACAGGCAGGTTCGGCAACGGGCAGGCAACAAGGCAGCAGAAGGAACAGGCAGGAACGTAGTCAACACAGGCCGGGGGTCAGGTACAGGCAGATCAGCAAGGATGGTCAAACAAGCCAGGAAGGGTCAGCTGGAGCAGGATTCAGGTAAGCAGGGGTCAGAGGTCTCAGGTAACGCTGTAGACTGAACAGCACAGAGCCCAGCCATCAGCCCCTTCAAATAACCCCATCTGGCGCCATGAGCCGCCGCTGCGCGCTCCCGCGCGTGCCCGCGCACGCACCGCTATCACGCGTGCCCGCGTGCGCACCGCTATCGCGCATGCGCACATCAGCGTGCGCCGATGCGCCACTACCGCGCATGCGCGAAAAGGCGCCGATATCGTCAATGACATTTCTGGTTTGCCCTTCCTGACATTGCCCCCTCCCAATGGGCAGCCTCCGGATGCCCAACCGGGCGAGCTTCAAAGGATGGGATCTCTTGAATGCCTGGATAAGTCTTTCAGCATGGACATCGTCCTCGGGTTCCCACGAATTCTCCTCTGGGCCATAACCTTTCCATTTGACGAGATACTGGATCTGATTTCTCTTTTTCCTACAGTCCAGGATTGCTTCGACTTCGACTTCCTCTGTTCCGTTAACTAATATTGGTTCGGGTGGGCCTGTATCCCGGTCAGGGAATGGATCAGGGGTTACAGGTTTTAGTAAAGCCACATGAAAGACAGGATGTATTTTGAAGGAGTCTGGCAGTTCCAGCTCGTAAGACACGTCGTTGATCCTTCTTTTTATCGGGGAGGGTCCCATAAATTTAGGGCCCAACTTCTTAGAGGGGCACATTCGTTTTAGATTTGTAGTGGATAGCCAAACCCGATCACCAGGTTCCAGTATTAATTCTCCCCGCCTCTTCTTATCAAAGACCTGTTTGTTATATTCCTGAGCTTTAGTCATAGTTGTCTGTAGAAGTTTGTTGTTGGTGTCAAAGAAATTTATGGTTTCAAGAACGGCAGGTACAGAACTCTCCGGGAAGGTACTGGTCAGAAATGATGGGTTGAACCCGTAATTGGCAAAGAATGGAGACTGTTTTGTGGCAGAGTGGATGGAATTGTTATAAGCGAATTCCGCTAACGGAAGTAGTGCGGCCCAATCATCTTGTGAGTATGAGGAGAAGCACCGCAAGTATTGTTCCAGAGTTTGATTGGTTCTTTCCGTTTGCCCATTCGGTTTGGGGGTGGTATGCGGAAGAAAATGATAACTCGATTCCCAAGGTTTCACATAAAGACCTCCAAAACCTTGAGGTGAATTGTACCCCCCGGTCTGACACGATGTTTGCTGGAACTCCGTGAAGCCTAACAACTTCTTTCACAAAGATTTGGGCTGTTTCCGGGGCCGATGGTGTGCCTTTCATGGGTAGGAAGTGGGCCATTTTGGATAATCGGTCTACCACCACAAAGATGGTGGAGAACCCGTCAGATGGAGGAAGTTCCACGATAAAATCGATCGAGATATTCTTCCAGGGTCTCTTCGGGACTGATAGCGGCTTCAACAAGCCCCATGCCTTGGTTTTGCTGTTCTTATTTCGTGTGCAAGTGGTACAGGACTCTACATAGCCCTTGCAGTCTTTTTCCACTTGAGGCCACCAGAATGTGCGTTGCACAAGTTCAGCAGTTTTACGGATACCGAAGTGTCCGGCTAATTTGTGGTCGTGACATAATCCCAAAACAGAGACACGTAGGTTTTCTGGTATGAATATTTTGTCCTTGTGCCAAAGTAGATCATCTCTGGCCTGCAACGTTATTCCCGGAGATGAAGGGGCATTTACAGAAGCCTGTTAAATTTGAGAGAGCAGGTCTCCCTGAAGTAGCAGGAAGTTCTCAGAGGACAGGATAGTGTCAGGCGGTGCGGATTCCCTGGTAACACAGAACATCCGAGAGAGTGCATCAGGTTTGGTGTTTTTAGATCCTGGCCTGTACGTGAGATGAAAAGAGAACCTGGAAAAGAAGAGTGCCCATCTAGCCTGACGTGGTTTGAGTCTCTTGGCAGTCCTCAGATACTCCAGGTTCTTATGATCCGTATAGATTAGGATCGGGTGCGCTGCTCCTTCTAAAAGGTACCTCCACTCTTCCAATGCATTTTTAATGGCCAGAAGTTCTCTATCTCCGACATCATAATTCCTTTCAGAGTTAGACAGTTTGCGGGAGAAAAAGGCGACTGGGTGTAACAAAGCCTTGGGTCCCCGCCTTTGGGATAGTACTGCTCCGACTGCCGTTTCTGACGCGTCTACTTCCAATACATAGGGCAATGTTGGGTCAGGGTGCTTCAGAACCGGTGCGGAAGTAAATAGTTTCTTAAGAGACTCAAAAGCATTTTGAGCTTCAGGAGACCACTGGAAACGGATGCCTTGTTTGGTCAGTTGTGTGATTGGTGATATGATGGCTGAAAATCCCCTGATGAATTTTCGGTAAAAGTTCGAGAACCCGACAAAGCGTTGGATGCCCTTTTTGTCCACTGGGGCTGGCCAGTCTAAGATGGCAGTGACCTTTTGTGGGTCCATCTTGACACCTTCGGTGGAGAGGATTAGTCCCAAAAAAGTAATGCTTTGTCGCTCGAACTCGCACTTCTCCGGCTTGGCGTATAGCCCGTGCTGTCGCAGTCTGCTCAATACATTTTTAACATGTCTGCGGTGGTCATCAAGGGAAGCAGAGAAAATTAAGATGTCGTCCAGATATGCTACAACGAACAGGTCTAGGAAATCGCGGAAGATATTGTTGATAAAGTGCTGGAATGTTGCTGGGGCATTGCATAGGCCGAACGGCATCACCAGATATTCAAAATGTCCGAATCGGGAGCGAAACGCCGTCTTCCACTCGTCTCCCTCCCGTATCCGTACCAGATTATATGCCCCTCGGAGATCCAGTTTTGTAAATATGGTTGCTGCTCCCAACCTCTGGAACAATTTGGGTACCAAGGGCAGGGGATAACGGTTCTTGACCGTAACCTTATTGAGTTCACGATAATCTATACATGGGCGAAGGGAACGATCCTTCTTCTTCACAAAGAAGATACCCGCTCCTGCTGGAGAAGTGGAGGGGCGGATGAAGCCCTTCTTTAGATTATCGTCTATATAATCTTTCAGGGCGACAAGCTCCAATTCTGACAGAGGAAAAATCCTTCCAAAAGGGACCTCAACACCCGGGATGAGATCAATCGGGCAGTCATATGGCCGATGTGGAGGGAGAGTTTCAGCTCCTTTCTTGCTAAAGACATCTAAAAAGTCATGGTATGCAACTGGTACAGATAAGCGAGTTTCAACATCAGAGTCCAAGCATAACAAGGATGGCGGATCAGAAGAGAATTTCCGCAAGCAGTGTTGGAGGCAGTAGGAAGAGTGAAACTTAACCTCCCCTCCGACCCAGTTGATAAGAGGGTTATGTGCTTGGAGCCATGGCATGCCAAGGATTATGGGGAACAGCGGGGATGCGATGGCATCCAGGCGTAACAATTCCTTGTGGCTATCGGCAATAATGACAGGCAAGGGTATAGTCTGTTGAGTCACTAGTCCGGATTTGATAGCAGACCCGTCGGCCAGATGTACTGAAAGTCCCTGGGCCCTAGGTTGCAAAGGGATTTGATGTTTAGCAATAAAAGACAAGTCCATAAAGCAGCTACAGGCACCGGAGTCTATTATAGCGGAGACAGGAATACTTCTTCCCGGAAGCTGTAATACAATGGGGAGAGCCAGGTGGGTTGGCAGGATGGGCGTGCTGGCGGAGAAGATAATTCGACCCTTGCGGGTCTTGGCTGGACATGACCTCACGTAATGCCCGGGTCTCCCACAATACAGGCAGAGGTTTTCGTGTTGTCGGCGTTGACGTTCCTCAGGGGAAAGTGAGGGACGGGGCACTCCGAGTTGCCTGGGTTCAGGGACATCAGATGTGGGTGCAGCAGTGGTAGAAGATGTCAGGCTGCTGATGTTAGAGGCTCGGGCTAATTTCCAGGCTGGACAGGACGACCTCACAGGTCTCTCTGACTTCTGTCCTCGTAATCGGTGATCACCGGTGAATCTTTCAGGCGCAGGAACCCCGGTTTCTGGAGGTAACATTGCTATTGCTGAAGTAGCTCTTTGCGGGGCCGAGGTAGGTGAGGAAAGAGCCTGGATGCTTCCTTCCAGTCGGATATACGCATCTTGTGCGATTTCAACAGTCTGGGTGAGGTCTTTGAGGTGTAAGCGGAAACCCTCCATGGGAGAGGCTCCCTGCACAGACTCTGACTTGGCTGTTCGGTACTGTCACGTACCTGATGGAAGAGTCTGATTATGCAGAGGGAGGCCTCCCTTACACCTCTCACTCGCGGCCCCTGGTAGTGAAGACAGGGGGCGCAGGAGTGTAGAGTCGCACGAGAGCCTGGTAAAAGTCGCTGGTGGTGCACTGGACCGGAACTGGGACGGAGACTGGAATAGATCCGGAAACAACTGACAGCCTAACAACTGGAGCTCAGGCGGGTGCGGTCAGATGGGCTGGAAGCGTGGGTACACCAGTCCCAAGCAGGTAGGTACTGGAGCGGGATCAGGTATGAGCAGGTTCAGGCAGCTGGCAGGTCTCAGGTTCAGGTAAGTACTGGAGCAGGATCAGGTATGAGCAGGTTCAGGCAGCTGGCAGGTCTCAGGTTCAGGTAAGTACTGGAGCAGGATCAGGTATGAGCGGGTTTAGGCAGCTGGCAGGTCTCAGGTACAGGCAGGTTCGGCAACAGGCAGGCAACAAGGCAGCAGAAGGAACAGGCAGGAACGTAGTCAACACAGGCCGGGGGTCAGGTACAGGCAGATCAGCAAGGATGGTCAAACAAGCCAGGAAGGGTCAGCTGGAGCAGGATTCAGGAAAGCAGGGGTCAGAGGTCTCAGGTAACGCTGTAGACCAAACAACACAGAGCCCAGCCATCAGCCCCTTCAAATAACCCCATCTGGCGCCATGAGCCGCCGCTGCGCGCTCCCGCGCGTGCCCGCGTGCGCACCGCTATCGCGCGTGCCCGCGCGCGCACCGCTATCGCGCATGCGCACATCAGCGTGCGCCGATGCGCCACTACCGCGCATGCGCGAAGAGGCGCCGATATCGTCAATGACATTTCTGGTTTGCCCTTCCTGACAAAACCTCACAGAAAGGTTTACTGAATATTCCAACTTCCAACTTTGTGATTACCGGATCTCTCTGCATGTAAATAATGAAAAAATGTGCACAATAGTGTAATACCGTAAAGCCAGTTTTAATAAAACACTGTGCAAAAAACATCTTTAATCATTACACTCACATAATCTCCTTTAAAAGCGAGCAACAATATCACAGCAAATTTTCCAATAGATGCCTCAGCCAGTGAAATGTGGTCACGGCGGACCCAAGGTAAGTGGGATATAGTCTCACCACCACTCACTCTCCCTGTTTGGAACTTCCACTTCCTGATTCGGCCTGGCACGTCACACATCCTGCGTTAGTTCCGATGGTCGCCGTACAGCCACGACCGACATGTTTCGTCACACGGACTTAATCATATTGAGTTGGTGAGTGTTTTATCTGACGGGAGAGGAATCACTGGCACTCGGGTGTGGTGGATGATTAGAAGATTTGAACACACATTCAACGTTTTAACTTCAGTTTATGAACTTTATGTTTTATACATTTATTCACAAGTGTCACAGGGTGTTTTTTGTACAATATTAACACTGTCTGTCACTCTGCCGTATCTGTCTTAAATAGACATTTTGGACACTTATTCAGTTATAGAGTTTATAAATACTTTTTCACAATAATTATTATTATTACCGTATATACTCGAGTATAAGCCAAGTTTTTCAGCACATTTTTTTGTGCTGAAAAAGCCCCCCTCGGCTTATACTCGAGTCTCTCCGCTGTGTCATGCAGTCGGTCGGCAGCCGTCCAGTGTAACAAAACCCTGCCTCCTCCTCGTCATCGTCCGTGATAGTGGAACACTGAACACTGACTCATTACTGGGAATCAGTGTTCCGCCTATCGCGGACGAGGACGAGGAGGAGGTGGGGCTTTGTTACACTGGACAGCCGCCAACTGCACGACACAACCTGGAGATCAGGAGACTGCATGACACAGCCTGTAGATCGGGAGACTGCACGACACAGCCTGTAGCTTGGGTGACTGCACTACACAGCCTGTAGATCGGGGCATCAGGTATATAAGGCACAGTGAGGCATGCAGATCGGCACAGTGAGGCATGCAGATGGACACAGTGAGGCTGCAAATGGGCTGCAAATGGGCACAGTGAGGCTGCAAATGGGCACTGTGAAGCTGCAAATGGGCACAGTGAGGCTGCAAATAGGCACAGTGAGGCTGTAAATGGGCACAGTGAAGCTGCAAATGGGCACAGTGAGGCTGCAAATAGGCACAGTGAAGCTACAAATGGGCACAGTGAATCTGCAAATGGGCACAGTGAGGCTGTAAATGGGCACAGTGAGGCTGTAAAGGGGCACAGTAAGGCTGTAAATGGGCACAGTAAAGCTGCAAATGGGCACAGTGAAGCTGCAAATGGGCACCCTAGGCTTATACTATAGTCAATAATTTTTCCATTTTTTTGTGGTAAAATTAGGTACCTCGGCTTATATTCGGGTTGGCTTATACTCGAGTATATACGGTATACAGGATTTATATAGCCCCAACAGTTTACGCAGCGCTTTACAACATCAGAGAAGACTACAGTTACAATTTGATACAGGAGGGCCCTGCTCATTAGAGCTTACAATCTAGAATCACAGTAATATTACAGCCTGCCCTCTAGTAATAAACAGTACCACCCCTGGTTTTGCATGTATATTCTCCATATGTGGCAAAACTTGTGCAAGCTACACAAAATCCAGCAATTTTTGTTAGCCAAAGCCTTTGCTCTAATGATTGGATCACCATCAGGTAATATTCACAACCACTAGAGTAGAAGATTAGACACTATGTGATTTACTAAATCTGGAGAGTGCAAAATGTGGTGCCGCTCTCCATAGAAACCAATCAGCTTCCAGGTTTTTTTTTTTTTGTCAAAACTTAATTAAACAAGCTGAAGTTAGAAGCTGATTGGCTACCATGCACAGCTGCACCAGATTTTGCACTCCCCAGTTTTAGTAAATCAAGCTCTCTCTTTCATGTCGGAAATCTGTAGGTTGCCATGGTCAACTGAAAAAGGTAGATTGTCTGGCTTCCCTGCACTCTGACCCACTGACTCAGATGGAAAAGGCAGTAAATTAACAGTCCACCATTCAATAAATTCGAAATCAAAAACTCTAAATGTCCCAAATCTTCAAACTTTTATTAATGTCTTAGGTTATAACAGATCTCTTATGTCTAATTGATGGGGATTTAGTATATTTTACTGCATCACTTTCCATTATGTTTAACTGTATATACGCTCATGACACAGAAAGATCCATCAGAATCAGCGAGACATTGAACAGAACGCCTGTCTTTCTTGAAGGGACATTACACTGAATAATTACTTTCCTTTGTAGTTCTAGATCATTTAGCAAAGCCAGTCAGCATTTGTCACAACGGCGTCTGTTTCACTTGTAGGAAAAACATTGTACTGTCTTATGCCTAACCTAGACCCAGGGCTCAAATACTGGCTGACCGTGTTCAGCACCCACTGTCCAGTGGTTTAGAGAGGGACTCCTTGGTATTAGTTAAGTCTTTAACTTTTGCCACCTTTACCACTTTTCGACCGCTAAAAATATATCCAAACATTTTTTTTGCTTTAAAAATAAAAAAAATTATTTACTTCCACCCTGGACCATAAGTGATGTCATGATGTTGCTCCGGCCCTCCAAGACCATAAACGTGATCAAAGACGATCTAGTCTTTTATCGCTCCATTATTGGGTGATCCGGCAGAAATGGTAAGCACAAGAAACACCAGCGAGCGGCAAGAGGGGGGGATGTCCCCAACTGCCACTTCTGAAAGCGTTCCAGCAGCTCATGAGCCACTTGGAATTCTTTCAAGAGATAGCCAGCCGCCAGCTAAAAAAAGCAATGCCAGGGTTATGGCTGATATCTTCAGCCATAATCCCGGTAAACCACTTACAAACCACAACATATATATATATATATATATATATATACGTATTGCGGTCAGCAAGTGGTTAAAATCCTTCTTCAACCCTTAGCGCCCTAACCTCTGACCCTAAACTACCCTTAACGCATCTGAGGCCTCGTACACACGGCCGAGATTCTCGTTGAAAAAAACATGTCGTTTTTTCCGACGAGATTCTTGGACAAGAAACTTGTCCCGGCCGAGTGTACACACGCTCGTTTCAAAGAACCCGCGGTTCTTTGAAAGGAGCGTACGCGGTGACATCATCGACTACGTCGAGCATGCGCTCGTCACATTCGATGCCGTCGCCGCCATCTTGGTATACCCTACGTATGCCTAGGAAGCTACCGCGCATGCGTCGAATTCATTTCGAACATGCGCGGGCTTCCGGGAGGACAGGTAAGTGTACACACACTCACTTTTCTCGTCGAGAAACATGCCGAGGAGAATCTCGACGAGAAAATAGAGAGCAGGTTCTCTATTTTCTCGTCGAGGTTTCTTGTCGGTTTTCTCGACGAGAAACCCGATAGCAGCGTACACACGACCGATTTACTCGGCAAGACCTCTCTGCCAGCAAGTTTCTTGCTGGTTCTTGCCGAGAAAATCGGTCGTGTGTACGAGGCCTGACCCTAAAGTTGCTCACCTAGTTGGACATTGGACTGTATTAGAATAATAACCATACATTCTCATTTCAAGATGTAGCAGCATCTAAGTCTTGGCATCAAAAGAAAGAAATATCCTACACTTTTATGCTAGGGTGCTGTCTGCTAGGTATTGTTATTTTATATATATATATATATATATATATATATATATATATATATATATATTAAATCCATCAAATGATGATTTGGAATGATGATAGAGGGGCAAGAGTTGTGCACATTATATATGGTATGTCAAAATAAAAAACTATGGGATCAATAGAATTTACTTTAGAAGATTCACTTTAAGCAAACATACCTAAAAGAATGGCAGGCACCACACCATGCTGGATCATATCCTATTTTTTTCAAACTGAATTCCACGAATTCAGCAACTTTGGAAGAAGTGCAAGTACACTATAAATTAAGTCTAATTAGGTGCATGTCACCTCCGTGATTTATCTCTATTACCGCCGGTACTTATTAATTATTAACACTTCTATTTCTGAAAACATTCTTAATTTTCAGCATTTTTTTCACACACAAAAAGTCACCATAATCCCAGGGGTACAGCCCACTGGTCGGGTAAAAAGCGGTTAAAAAATGGCAGGGAGGCCTTAATTATTGGGATAAAATTAATAACTTTTTGTCAAAGTATTAAATAGGTAAAATTGCATATCAACAGTACTCAATATATAACATATGCAGTGCTGTCACACCACAATTCCAACACCAAAACAAAAATACAAAAATAAGGTCACTGATTTAACCTCCGGACATTAATACTATATGGGGTTGATTTACAAAAACTGCAGAGTGCAAAATCTGAAGCAACTGTGCATGGTAGTCAATCAGCTGCCAGGTTTTATTGTCAAAGCATAATTGAAAAAGCTGAAGTTAGAAGCTGATTGGCTACCATGCACAGCTGTACCAGATTTTGTGCTCTCCAGTTTTAGTAAATCAACCCTTATGTGTCATATATTCCCAGCGCGGACAATCGCTGCATATGGATATCAAAATAATCTAGGCTGGAAACTATGACACACATGGGCACTTCCTGGGATATTGCCACAGCCACCCGGACAGCTGCTGCAACAATCAGTTTGCATAACCAATGAATTTCTGCACAAACTGTCATAAACCGTCTCAGGGAAGCTCATCTGCATGCTCGTTGTCCTCATCAGGGGGCTCGAGACCTGACTACAGTTCGTCGTCGTAACCGACTTGAGTGGACAAATGCTCACATTCAATGGCATCTGGCACTTTGGAGAGGTATTCTCTTCACAGATGAATCCTGATTTTCACTGTACAGGGCAGATGGCAGACAGTGTGTATGGTGTCGTGTGGATGAGCGACTTTCTGATGTCAACATTGTGGATCGAGTGGCCCATGGTGGTGGTGGGGTTATGGTATGGGCAGGCGTATGCTATGGACAATGAACACAGGTGCATTTTATTGATGGCATTTTTAATGCACAGAGATACCATGACAAGATCCTGAGGTTCATTGATGTGCCATTCATCCACGACCATCGCCTCATGTTGCAGCATGATAATGCATGGCCCCATGGTGCAAGGATCTGTACATAATTCCTGGAAGCTGAAAACATCCCAGTTCTTGAATAGCCAGTATACTCACTGGACATGTCACCCATTGAGCATGTTTGGGATGCTCTGGATCGGCATATGCAACAGCGCGTTCCAGCTCCTGCCAATATCAAGCAACTTCACACAGCCATTGAAGAGGAATGGACCAACATTCCACAGGCCACAATCAACAACCTAATCAACTCTATGGGAAGGAGATGTGCTGCACTGCGTGAGGCAAATGGTGGTCACACCAGATACTGACTGGTTTTTGGACCCCCTGGACCCTCCCACCTCCCCCCGATACAGTAAAATTGCACATTTTACAGTGGCCTTTTTTTGTGGCCAGCCTAAGGCACGCCTGTGCAATAATCGTGCTTTCTAATCAGCTTCTGGATATGCCACACTTGTGAGAAGTACTCACTAACACAGATTTAGACAGATTTGTGAACAATATTTGAGAGAAATAGGCCTTTTGTGTACATAGAAAAAGTTGTAGATCTTTGCGTTCAGTAAATAAATAGGGACAAACACAAAAGTATTGCATTTATAATTTTGCTCAGTGTATATATATCTCTATATATCTATAGATATATATACAGTATCTCACAAAACTGAGTACACCCCTCACATTTTTGTAAATATTTTATTATATCTTTTCATGTGAAAACACTGAAGAAATTACACTTTGCTACAATGTAAAGTAGTGAGTGTACGGCTTGTATAACAGTGTAAATTTGCTGTCCCCTCAAAATAACTCAACACACAACCAGCGAAAATGTCCAAATTAGGCCCAATTAACCATTTTCCCTCCCCGGTGTCATATGACTCATTAGTGTTACAAGGTCTCAGGTGTGAATGGGGAGCAGGTGTGTTAAATTTGGTGTTATCGCTCTCACTCTCTCATACTGGTCACTGGAAGTTCAACATGGCACCTCATGGTAAATAACTCTCTGAGGATCTGAAAAAAAGAATTGTTGCTCTACATAAAGATGGCCTAGGCTATAAGAAGATTGCCCAAACCCTGAAACTGAGCTGTAGCACGGTGGCCAAGACCATACAGCGGTTTAACAGGACAGGTTCCACTCAGAACAGGCCTTGCCAAAGAAGTTGAGTGCACATGCTCAGCGTCATATCAAGAGGTTGTCTTTGGGAAATAGACATATGAGTGCTGCCAGCATTGCAGCAGAGGTTGAAGGGGTGGGGGGTCAGCCTGTCAGTGCTCAGACCATACGACGCACACTGCATCAAATTGGTCCGTGTGATGCACAAGAAAGCCCGTAAACAGTTTGCTGAAGACAAGCAGACTAAGGACATGGATTACTGGAACCATGTCCTGTGGTCTGATGAGACCAAGATAAACTTATATGGTTCAGATGGTGTCAACCGGGAGAAGTGTACAAAGACAAGTGTGTCTTGCCTACAGTCAAACATGGTGGTGGGAGTGTCATGGTCTAGGGCTGCATGAGTGCTGCAGGCACTGGGAAGTTACAGTTCATTGAGGGAACCATGAATGCCAACATGTACTGTGGCTTACCGAAGCAGAGCATGATCCTCTCCCTTCAGAGACTGGGCCGCAGGGCAGTATTCCAACATGATAACGACCCCAAACACACCTCCAAGATGACCACTGCCTTGCTAAAGAAGCTGAGGGTAAAGGCGATGGACTGGCCAAGTATGTCTCCAGACCTAAACCCTATTGAGCATCTGTGGGGCATCCTCAAACAGAAGGTGGAGGAGCGCAAGGTCTCTAACATCCACCAGCTCTGTGATGTCATCATGGAGGAGAGGAAGAGGACTCCAGTGGCAACCTGTGAAGTTCTGGTGAACTCCATGCCCAAGAGGGTTAAGGCAGTGCTGGAAAATAATAGTGGACACACAAAATATTTATACTTTGGGTCCAATTTTCATTTAGGGGTGTACTCATTTTTGTTGCCAGCAGTTTAGACAATAATGGCTGTGTGTTGAGTTATTTTGAGGGGACATCAAATTTACACTGTTATACAAGCTGTACACTCACTACTTTACATTGCAGCAAAGTGTCATTTCTTCAGTGTTGTCACATGAAAAGATTTAATAAAATATTTACAAAAATGTGAGGGGTGTACTCACTTTTGTGAGATACTGTGTATATATATATATATATTATTGTTAGAAATAAGCTTGGTTGACGAGTTCTGGAATAATTAGGTGAAACACAAGTTTACATGTTCTGCACAAAACAATCTTGGATAAGCTCTGTACACCCAGCACACAATGATAAATACGGATATTAATTTAAAACATGCTAATCCACATTAGCATATACTTTTCAGCTATTTTGGTGCTTTAAATAAAAGCATGCTGCTTGCAATGTAATCTGTAGAACATTTCAAATCAAAAACTGAGGATTATACGTACTTTTTCTTCAAATGAGACTTTTGGAAAATGGAAGTATACCTTTTACAGCTTCGGTATAAATAGTGTACCTGATGTTGAGCTGCTCTCCCCATGTGTTTCATTGTTTGCTAGCCAGACATGTAATAGTCACAGAGTTTCAGCGATGCATTTCCAGAAAGACGTTTTTAGAGAATTTCCCCGCATTGTCCAAAGTGGTAGGGCAGGCGAGGTAGGAGACGGATTGGGTTTAATTTGGTGCGCTGACACTATTCCCGTCACAGGATAATTGTTAAAGGATAATGACTTGCCTCGGATCGGCTCTTTCTGACTGAAATAATTAAGTGTCGTATTAAAATGTAAAACTATTTTCTGAGTTTCATTAAAGTTCTGCACTTTATCAATTTCCAATGTGTGTTTAAAATTCACAGGTTGAAGTTAACAAGAATAATTGCTCTTCAACTGGTTCAAATTCAAAAGCAGTCTTTTTTTTTTAACAATAAATCATTATTTTTTAAATGGTTTTGACATCATAATGCCATAATTAATGGTATTTAAAATGCTAAAAATACAGAAAACAAGTATAGTGCCAACTGCTAATGATATTTCAGAAACATTTGAGTTTTAGTGCATTAAAAACTCAATGGCTATGACTCATTAAGCCGCAATAACAAAGTTACTTGGTGTGCCACTCAGGCTCTGTGTATATGGATTCTTAAACATCTGCCACTGGGAGTGCTGGATTGTGATGGAGCTCGTCCCAGCTCCTGCTATGGCTTGCATAGAAGGAAAGGATACCTGTAGCCGCACATCTATGTAATCCCTAAAATCGAAGTAAGAGAGGCAACCTTTAGCCTGGACTCCAGCAAGGCCAAGCCCCAACATGTTTCACTCCGCCCCTCATGGAGATGACTAAGTTCAGAGGGGGGGTGAAACGCGTAGTGAGTATCCTGGCTGGAGTCCAGGCTGAGGTTGCCACTCTTACATCGATCTTAGGGACTACACGGATGTGCAGCTACAGGGATCCTTTCCTTCTGTACAAGCCTCTCTTAAGGCCCATACACACAATCAGACTTTTTGACAACAATTGTCCGACGGACCTGTTGTAGCGGACAATCCGACCGTGTCTACGCTCTTTTGGACAAATGTTTTGTGTTTTTTATCGGACAAATGTTCGCTGTGAAAACAGACAAACTTTCCAGCAACAAATGTCCGATGGAGCTAAATCCGATCGTGTGTACACATGTCCAATCGGACTAAAGTCCAAAGTACAAACACGCTTGCTCAGAACCAATGCTAAAGATCAGACAACAATAGCAGAAGTTGCCC
This sequence comes from Rana muscosa, assembly GCA_029206835.1. NCBI lineage: Eukaryota > Metazoa > Chordata > Amphibia > Anura > Ranidae > Rana > Rana muscosa. The sequence continues at coordinate 344,603,179 of CM055119.1, forward strand.
AAAGTGTGGCGGTAAAGAGCAGAAAAACCACGTGATTTGGTGAAAGTTGGCTGAAAAAGTTCTGCCGTGTGTATGCATACCTAGTTCACGGACAGCGCCCTTCAAACCAAAATGCATGGAAAAGTCAGATGGAAGTCCGATCGTGTGTATGAGGCTTTATGTTCCGAGCCCTGAGGGGTTTCCTCTCTCTCCCCTTCTGTCTCAAATGTTTACCCTTCTTGGTAACTTTCTTCTATATTCCTTTGTCTCCTCCCTGACCTATGGTCCCTCCAAACCCCCTCTTTCTAATTTGGTTCCCAAACCTTAATGATGAACACTGTATGCAGCCCCTTAGTTTTGGTTACTTACTTTACTTTTGACTACCCATATGGGTGATACTGCTGTTCACTCTTCTTGTGTAAAATAAAAGAAAGTAAGAAAATAGATGTTGGGTTTCTGTACACTTCAAGATCTATCAGTAAATATTTTTTAATGTTCTGTCTCCTACGGGACAAAATACATGTAGTAATATGTTTGAAGTTGCTAAGTGCTTTCTCGTTATGAGGCTGCTGACGGACATACTTGTCCATTTATTTATTTATCCATCTATTTTAATGTTATTACTTATAAAGATCATATTAACTGTTTTTTGATTTTATTGCTGTATCATAGCACTGAGATAGGAAGAGTTAGGTAGTGCGAGATTATTTTCTTCCTTTTTTACATATAGTTATGAGGCCCGACTTGCTCTCTCAACTCCAGCCACAGTTGATCTGACAACAGCTTGGAAGGAGACGGCTGATTCATAATGGCAGCTTGTCTCGGTTCTGAACACTTTCCATAGACAAGAGAAATGCAGAGGCTGACACACCCCTCTTTCTGCATTCCTCTTGCCATTGCTTGTCTCAGGAAAGTGCTAATAGCTGACACAAGCTGCCGCTATGAATTGGCTGTCTTTTTTTTTGGGCAGGGGACAGGTCGGACCTCATATCTATGGTTAGAAATCACCTAGCAACATGCACTTCATTAAATACAGAAAATGATAGGTCTTCTTCAAAACTAGAATTGCTTCCTCAAATGAAATCCAGGATAAAAATTAGCTATTAAATATGTAAACAGGTCTCTTTGGTCAGTTTTAATACATTTTTTTCAATTCTCACTAGAATGTTCCTCTGCTAGGTTAAAGATATTCCGGTTTTATTTGATTAATTTACTTCTCAATATTTTATTAGAAGACAAAAAAATGAGCGGTCAGAACAAAGCTGTAGAAAATAAGAGAAGCAGGAATGGTCGCTGATAAGACTGCAAGATTAGAAACATCTTTAAAAAGTCATTTAAGCCTGGAAGAACGAGGGGAAGTGGATACTTTCTGTACTGTTCATAAGTGTATTCGTTCATACGTGACCACAATCTATTGTTCTTCAATGGGCTGATAGGAAATTCATTTTCCAGGACAGAACATGAAATCAATGAAGACTCAACTGGAAGGGTCTGCTATTCTGGTTGATATAAAAACTGTTATATTTGGTGCTGAGAGAAAAAACGCTGCAAACATAACAAATAGAAAGTAACTATAGATCACATTGAAGGCATTTCCTTCTAATAGGTAAGCTTAGAATCTTATCTTAGATGACACATTGTAGAGAAGCAATGAAATAAAACTCTTACCTCATCTCCCACCACCCAACCATCATTGGCATTTTTGGATATTGTGGGAATAGTGCAGCAACGCAACTTGCCCCAGTGGCAGGTACGGCTGCAAAGGAAAAGGTTGTATAGTAGGTATTCCAAAACGGAGAGGAAATATAGTCTCTCTATCACAAAGCAGTGTTCAGTGCATAAGGAACACACCAACCACTTAAAAAAATTGTCACATGGCGGGCAAGGGCAATAATAAGCCTTGCAGAATGTTATATGCATTTATGGAGAATTTGGGAGCACTGGTAGCTTTCAGAGAGAGGGGGGCTCTCAAAATAATGGTATGCTGTAGCACTGTATGGTGCCTTATTTTCAATACTTTATATTTTTATATTTTATATTACTCAAAGTATATCTAAGTCCAAAAACCAAAAATGTTACACTATATTGTTAAAAGTATTGGGACACCTGCCTTTACACACACATGAACTGACATCCCAGTCTTAGTCTGTTGGGTTCAATATTGAGTTGGCCCACCCCTTTCAGCGATAACAGCTTTAACTCTTCTAGGAAGGCTGTCCACAATGTTTAGGAGAGTGTCTATGGGAATGTTTGACCATTCTTCCAGAAGCACATTTGTGAGGTCAGGCACTGATGTTGGCGAGAAGACCTGGCCCACAGTCTCTGCTGTAATTCATCCCAAAGGTGTTCAATCGAGTTGAGGTCAGGACTTTGTGCAGGCCAGTCAAGTTTCTCCACCCAGAACTCGCTCATCCATGTCTTTATGGACCTTGCCTTGTGCATTGGTCCAAATCATTTGGTGGAGGGGGGTCATGGTGTGGGGGTTTCTCCCTGACAACTAAATGTAAGAAAAAAATTTGCAGGCTAAAAAAATTGTGAAAAAAATTGTGTGGTGTCCCCCCAAAATCCATAACAGATCCTTATCGGAGCATGTACCCGAAGAGCCTGGTATGAATTTAGGGGGGACCCCACAGTGTTTTTCTTCCTGATTTTTTTTTTTTGACGGAAATTCTTTTTTTGCATCCAGCTGACAGCTGACTCAACAGTTGTTAAGGACATGGCAGCCAGCTTCCCAGCCCACTCCTTAGCAACCAGCTATATACAGTGTTTTTAAAGGGACATACAAAAAAAACACGAAATGCATGACAAATCCATGCAAAACCGCATCAAAAATGTGGGTGAAAAAATGCGAAACACACCGCAAAACGTGCCTAAAAAACACATCAACCGCAACCGCATAGATGTGAACCTAGTGCCTGGTGCCAGGAAGAAACCTTCTTTGGCAACTTGGAGGAACCTCAACCATGGAAAAAATAATGCATCGGCACACAGGTCTTTGTGTATATTAATTCTCTTTCAATTTACTTCAAAAGCATGTCAGCACAAAGTAGTGAAGCTCTTATTTCATAGGGCAATGTTTCGGACTATGTGTAGCCCTTTGTCAAGCTTTATAAATGCTCCACAAGGTTGCTATATGAAATGAGAGCTTGACAGTTTTATACTGTCACATGCTAGTGAAAAGGCAGTTTTAATTTGAATAAAGATTTTTGAGGTTTAATTTATGACAGGTGCTCTTTAATGGTGACTTCTACCATCCATTCCATTTTGGCCTGGAGAGTGATTTCTGCTTGGATTAATTCTTTGGATTCTGTCAGCTTCGATTCCCCCTGTTTTATTTTTATAGAAATGTAGACTGGGCAGTTTTCTCCCTGCTAACATCCAGTGACAGCAGTGAGAGTTAGCAGCAGAAAACTGCCAGCTCTGCTTTACTCTTGGTATAGAATAAGAGCGATAATGCATGGAAATCAGATTTAAGCCTTAGCTGAAAACAGCCTCCACCGATGGGAAAAAAACCCTCTATCTTTCCCTAGAGAACGATTTTCCCCAGACCTAGACCTCACATAACCTCTCTGTAAGTGCTTTGGTTTTACATTAAAGTGGAAGATTTTACATGTGTACTTCTAATTCTGCCTGGTCTGTAGACCTGCACAGCAGGCTATAGCAAGCGTACTTTGTGTAACTGTGCTGTGAGTCTGAGCTTCTCAGTCTGTTCTGGACAGCACAGTAGTGTAATAGAGACGGCTACAACCGTTCTACTTGTAGTGCTCTCCCCTGGAGGGGTGGCTGGAAATAGACAGGCTCTCCCAAAGTAGTTCAGAGGCTGCCTGTCACAGACATAGTTCCAAGCACAAAATGTTTTTGGTAGAGGTTCTGTGTTTTTTATATGCCCACATCCTATATTTTACACACGATTCCAAAAAAGTTGTATCCATGGACTATTAAAGGGGGGTAGGCATCACGTTCTCCATGTTTCTCTCCTCATTGGTTGCTAAGAAAGGGTCACATGAGAAGCAGTGGCAGCCCATCCATAAGGGGGGCAGGGGCGCCACCCACCTAATCCATGCGCCCGACCCCTAATCTACATGCAGGGCACCAGACGCATGAATTCCAATGTTTTTTTGTTTTTTTTTGAAGCACATGATTAGAGCCTGAAGCTCTAATTGGCTTCAAAAAAGGATAGGCTCACCCACTTGTGTGACAATAGCTAATGAATATTCACAATTTTTTTCCTGATTTTCCTCCTGGCCAATCAGGAAGCGAAGTGGGTCCTGAGACCCAATTGGCCAGGAAGTCTCAGCCGGGGCTCTTTTTTGGCTGGCCGCCTGTGGGTTCCTTCTTCTGCTCATCGGCTGCTGCTCGTCCTACAAGGGCAGGAGGCACAGGCTTGAGGAACAGGGGGAATCTCCTTCCAGTATCACCGCTACCCCAAGCTACGAGAGGCACTGGTGGCCCTGTGGCTGCAATGTCCCTCCACCAGCCGAATCTACACCATGGGATAGAGCTATGAGGGCCAGGAGCTGCTGGTCATAGAGATGTCCAATGCGCTTGTTTCCCGTGCTTAGAACTGTCCCTGCACTAAGTGTCATTTCTGAAGGAAAAAAAGTCATTTAAAACTCACTCGCAGCTATTAATGAATTGTCGGCTCCCGGCAATACATAGAAAAGTCATTGATAAAAAAAAAAAAAAGCGTGGGGGTTCCCCCAAATTATTATTATTATTATTATTATACAGGGTTTATATAGCGCCAACAGTTTGCGCAGCGCTTTACAAAATAAAGGCAGACATTACAGTTACATTACAATTTGGTACAAGAGGAATCAGAGGGCCCTGCTCATTAGAGCTTACAATCTAAAAAGGGAGGGTCAATTGATACAAAAGGTAGTAGCTGTGGGGGGGATGAGCTGATGCAGGAAGTACAAGTTAGTTAGAAGCAGGATAGGCTTCTTTAAAGAGTAGTGTTTTCAGGGATCGTCTAAATATGGATAGATTAGGGGACAGTCGGACAGATTGGGGTAGGGAGTTTCAAAGGATGGGAGAAGTTCTGGAGAAATCCTGGAGGCGAGCATGGGAGGAGGTGACAAGGGAGCTAGAGAGCAGAAGGTCTTGGGAGGACCGAAGAGAGTGGCTTGGTTGGTATTTTGGGACTAGGTTAGTGATGTAGCTGGGGGCCAAGTTGTGGGTGGCTTTGTAAATTATTGTTAGTACTTTGAATTTTATTCGTTGGGTGAGTGGGAGCCAGTGGAGGGATTGGCAGAGAGGGGTGGAGGACACTGAATGGGTGGTAAGGCGTATAAGTCTTGCAGCAGCATTCATGATGGACTGAAGGGGGGATAGTCTATGTAAAGGTAATCCAATGAGGAGTGAGTTGCAGTTGTCGAGGCAAGAGATGACCAGGGAGTGAATTAGAAGCTTAGTGGTGTCATTAGTTAAAAAGGGGCGTATTCTGGAAATGTTGCGGAGGCCAAGGCGGCATGATTTGGACAGGGATTGAATCTGGGCCTGAAAGGACAGTTCAGAGTCTAAGGTTACCCCTAGCACCCTGGCATGTGGGGACGTACTGGCAAATTCAATTACCAAGCCCTTCAGGTCTGCTATGGATATTAAGGGGAACCCTGCCGCAAATTAAAAAACAAAAATGCGTGCGGTTTCCCCCAAATATCCATACCAGGCCCTTCAGGTCTGGAAAGGATTTTAAGGGGAACTCCACCCCAAATTAAAAAAAAAATGGTGTGGAGTACCCCCAAAAATCTGGGACCAGACCCTTTATCCGAGCACGCAACCTGGCAGGCCACAGGAAAAGAGGGGGGTACGAAAGAGTGCCCCCCCCCTCCTGAACCATACCAGGCCACATGCCCTCAACATGGGGAGGATGTCCCCATGTTGATGGGGACAAGGGCCTCATCCCCACAACCCTTGCCCGGTGGTTGTGGGGGTTTTGCAGGCGGGGGGCTTATCGGAATCTGGAAGACCCCTTTAACAAAGGGGACCCCCAGATCCCGGCCCCCACCCTATGTGAATTGGTAATGGGGTACATTGTACCCCTACCATTTCACAAAGAAAGTGTAAAAATTGTAAAAAAAATACACAGACACCATTGGGAAAGTCCTTTATTAAAAATAAAAAAATAAACAATAAAAAAAAACATTCCAGCGATGAAATCCAGTGTCCCGCAGCGATCCCGATGTCCAGCGCTGTCCAGACGAAATGTCATTGGCTGAGCCTGAGCAGACCTGATGGGGAACTTCCTCGGCAGTGTATTAAATGAATAGACCCGCCCCTTTTAAACTTCCCCATCAGGTCCGCTCAGCCAATGACGTAGTGTAAGGCTGAGGACCTGATGCGGAACGTGAGAAGGGGCGGAACTATTCATGTATTATACTGCGGAGGAAGTTCCCCATCAGGTCCGCCCCCTCGTATGTCAGACCCCGCCTACGTCATTGGATGAGCGGACCTGATGGGGAACTTCCTCCGCAGTATAATACATGAATAGTTCCGCCCCTTCTCACGTTCCGCATCAGGTCCTCAGCCTTACACTACGTCATTGGCTGAGCGGACCTGATATGGAACTTTAGAAGGGGCGGGTCTATTCATTTAATACACTGCCGAGGAAGTTCCCTATCAGGTCCTCTCAGGCTCAGCCAATGACGGACAGCGCTGGACATCGGATCGCCGCGGGACACTGGATTTCATCGCAGGAATGTTTTATTTTTATTTATTTTTTATTTTTTTAATAAAGGACTTTTCCAAGGTGTCGGTGTGTGTTTCTTTACATTTTTTTTACACTTTCTTCGTGAAATGGTAGGGGTACAAGGTGCCCCTTACCAATTCACATAGGGGGGCGGGATCTGGGGGTCCCCTTTGTTAAAGGGGTCTTCCAGATTCCGATAAGCCCCCTGCCTGCAGACCCCCACAACCACCGGGCAAGGGTTGTGGGGATGAGGCCCTTGTCACCATCAACATGGGGACATCCTCCCCATGTTGAGGGCATGTGGCCTGGTACGGTTCAGGAGGGGGGCACTCTCTCGTCCCCTCCTCTTTTCCTGCGGCCTGCCAGGTTGTGTGCTCGGATAAAGGGTCTGGTCTGGATTTTTGGGGGATAACCTACATTGCACCCCTTGAGTAACATAAAATCCAGGCAAAGGCAACATTTTCAAAGCTTTACTACTTAAAGAATACATTAACACGATGACAATGACAATTGACAGTCCAGGGTAAAGTGCAAACATTCCCAAACATCCCTAGTCCCTAACTACAGGCTTGTGGCTACTCCAGCATACTCAAGCAAAGTCTAATGTTGGCTGAGTCGATGTTTGTAATTTAGCTCCGGCTTCAGCAGGACATGGGTCATTCAGACTCTGGCAATGGCACCAGGCAGAGTATCCCTTTCCAAGTGTGTGTAAGTCACCTCTCCTCCCTTCGAGGATCTGGGCCTTCGTTCCTTTTATAGCACACAGGAGCAGAGGGTCAGACCTAAAAGAAACCTGACAAGAAAAACCCAGGAGTGCAGTTATCCCCTAACTTTCTGCTGGGGCAGCAGTAACCACTACCTGCCTAAAGACATTTTAGGGCATTTAGAACTTTACACCACAAAGATAATTATGTAAAACCACAAAATGTATTATACATATAATGTAAAATTATTTGTAACACCATGTCCATTGTGAGGTTCACAAATTATTTCATCCAATCATCCACATGAAGGCGCAATACGTTTTGAATGATCTTCCTCAGGAGTACATGTGAATGAATATCACTCTCGTGGAACTCAATCTATTTGTTACGTTCCATTCGGTTAAATAAGGCATTTGTTATTTTGGATAATTCAAAACTTCAGATAAATTTGTATTCGTTATGTTCACTAACAGCCAAATTTGAAAGGAAATTCCAATACCTATAATTTAATAGTTACTAATAGTTAAGTTATTATTAGTTAGTTATTATTTCAGATTTTCACATTTTCGAGTTTTCTGATTTTCAAATTTCCGAATTTCCAAAACTTTGAATTTTCAAATTTATTAATGTATGAATTTTCGAATTTATGAATTTACAAATTTTCGAATATTCTGAAAAATTTGTTAAACAGGTTTTTGTTAATTCGGATATTTACGAATTAATGAATTTGTTGAAATTTGTTAAAAAACTAATTTGGAACTAAAGAAATTGCACATGTCTACTTAGAATATTTTTTTTTACAGGTGTTTTATAGTGCTGACAATTTACACAGAGCTTTACATACTGTACATTCACATCAGTCTCTGTCCCCAAGGTGCTTACAATCTAGGGTCCCGATTTTACATGCATACATACACACACTAAATAATCTGGAAAGGAGACAATTACCCTACCAGCATGTCTTTGGAGTGTGGAGAAAAAAAAAAAACTGAAGTACCCATGGAAGCACAGTAAAAACTTGCACACTCCTTGCCATTAGAGTCCAATCTGGGATTTGAACTAGGGAGCCCAATGTGGCAAGGCAGAAGTGCTACCCACTAAGCCACACTATCAAACTGTATGAGCCATGTGGAGGTCCATAGTCATAGTCATGAGACCACTTAATGAAGTCTGAAGGACAATTGACATTTTACAATTTTTGCAGTTATTGTCCCACCCAATACCCCTTACACACAACAGGTAACCCAAAGATACCCAACCAATACTCCTTACATACTACAAGTAACCCAAAGATACCCAACCTATTGCAGGACATCTATTGATGGTGATCTTCAACTTTTTGTTTTATTGAAACAGATTTGATGGCTTTTAAACAGGTCATAGGAGCCAATAAACTCCCATTCAACCCCAGTCTGAGCAGCCAATCAGGGCCTCTGCCTTTCAGAGAGCTGTAACCAATTTACAAATTTTAAGGGAGCCCACTCCAGGAAATTACCAATTATTTACAGGGTCTAGCTGCTATTTTTTTTTTTTAAGTGACATCATGGTGAAGCTGAAGACTTAAAGTCATTTTGGCTTTCAGGTGTGCTTTAATCCCAGTAAGACCTCAAAAAACTTAGTAAAAGTTGATTTATTTTTCAGCTACGATTTATGATTGCATTTGGAATTCACAGCTTTACAAGCAGCTCCACTTACGTCTACGCACTAGTCTTGATTGCCACCAGACTGGAGCAGCGCTCACTCTGAATAAGTCCGTGGGCTGTCTGTTTAACTTTCTTTCTCTTGGTGAATTCTCATCAAATAAGGAGCCATGTGTTTGCTAAAATCATCAATAGGGGAGCATGTAATTGTTTCAGAGCTGAGAGTGGCACTGGGTAACTGAAGTGACTGGGCAGGAAGGGACAGAAGGTAATAGATTTGGCGACAAAACTCTTCACTGTACTTATTCCAAACAGAAAAGAGAAGGAACGCTCTTATGTCAAATTATGAAGTGATACATAACACCGGCGCTGTAATCTTCAAATAACAAACAATAATTGCAATCTGTGCACTGGCACAGCCCACCTGGTGCTCGATCTTGTCATTCAGATGTCAGGCATCAAACAAGCTTGGGGAAAAAGAAAAAAAAGGGTGAAGCCTTGTGCATTATCTTTTGGATATATTTTATTAAAAGTAGGTAAAAGGAAAATGACTCACAAACATAGGTAGATAACTCGCAGTGTAAATAGACTCCAATCGCAGCAATTGGTCTAAGACAGATGAACTCCAGATGGTCACGGGGCCACTGCCGGCTGACGCGTTTCGAAGGAATACCTTCTTCCTCAGAGCCCATCAGTGTTGTCTCCTTCAGCTGGGCTCTAAGACTGACCCCAGATATCACATTTTAGAGGTCCTGTCATAAAGTCAGTTACCAACACACAGGGCCACTGATAGGGGGGACCACCAGTCCTCCTGTAGGGGGCCCGGGCACACAGGGGGGCCCAAACAGCAGGGGGGAATTAGTGTGGTTTGGCGGAGAGGCAGTTACAGAAGGATACCCTGTGCAGCTCTCTGCAGCAGCTGAAAGCCAGTTTCTCCCCCATCCTGCCAGGTTTCAGCTGCTGCAGGGAGAGACACAGACACAGGGCATCATTCCCCTAAATTCTTCCCGACACTGATTTCCCTCCCTGTTCTGCCTGCTTCTGACCCCCCCCCCCTCCTGTATGCCCTCTTGTCACTGTGAATATATATTTTTTTTATGTAAAAAACGAATAAAAAAGGGCTAATTCACACAGGTTCTCTGTTATGTTTGTGTCCACTAATGATTTTAGTGTATTTTTTGTGAAAATGTGGTCTTGATATATTGGGGGACCCTGTCAGGTAGGCGGTACGGGGGCCTCGTGATTTCTAACAGCAGCCCTGCCAACACATATCAAATGTTGCAAACATGCATATATATGAAATCTTATTTTCAGTGACACCAAGTGACTGAGTGTGATCCGTGAAATATATATATATATATGTAACAAATAAATCAGAACAAAGCAGTCCTCTATTGTGACCACACACAAATGACAGCCCAAAAGTGTAGAAAAAACTGCAAGGTTGAAATGAAGAGTCCCACATGGATATGACCCTCTCTGTGAAAGGACAGCGACACCACCACTGATATAAGGAGGAGGCTTACCATATGGTGTTGACTTGGTGAGGTGTATACCACCCAAGTCAAAACAGGCTTATATAATCAGTCAGCAAGATGTATCCAGCTGGTCCTGAATCCGCATATCAGTCGGCACCGCAAATTCCCATAAACACCAGGAAGTGTAAATACATGTAGTCTTGTTGGAGCCAGAGATACGGTAACCACATAACATGCGTAATGGGAAAAAAACTCACATAGTGTGATACAAGGTAGTATTTATTAAAAAAAGGTTAAAAAATTGAACAGTCACATTTGGAAGAACATCATAGGCATATCACAAAGTGCAAGAGCGATGTGTGTGAATGGGTCCACCCGATGCATTTCAACTAAACAGTCGTCATCTGGTCACCAGTTTTTGCTTTGTCTCAGCTGTGTTGGCAGCTAATTTTTGTGTTCACTAATTGCACAGCGCAGTATATCCCATATATGAGGTCCTGTCATGCCTGTTTTTTATTACAAGGAATAAAAGTGACCAAATGTTTTTTTTTTTTTTTTTTTTAAAGGACAGTGTAAAAATAAAAAATAAAAAGTAAAATAAATAATAAAAAAATAAAAATAAATTTAAAGTGCCCAGTCCCGCCGAGCTTGCGCGCAGAAGGGAACGCATACATAATTTGCACCGCATATGAAAACGGTGTTCAAACCGCACATGTGAGGTATCGCCGTGATCGTTAGAGCAAGAACAATAATTCTAGCACTAGACCTTCTCTTTAACTCAAAAGTGGTAACCTATACATTTTTAAGTGTTTCTGCTATGGAGATTTTTAAGGGTAAATGTTTGTCGCCATTCCACGAGCGGGCACAATTTTGAAGCATGACATGTTGGGTATCAATTTACTCTGCAAAACATTATCTTTCATAATATAAAAAAAAAAATTGGGCTACCTTTACTGTTGTTTTATTTTTTAAGTCAAAAAAGTGTATTTTTTCCCACAAAAATTGTGCTTGTAAGACCGCTGCACAAATATGGTGTGACATAAAGTATTGTCATTTTATTCTCTAGGGTGTCTGAATTTTTTTTATAATGTTTGGGGGTTCTAAGTAATTTTCTAGCAAAAGAAATTATTTTAGCTTGTAAATACCAAGTCTGAAAAATAGTCCTTAAGTGGTTAAAGGCATGTGGTAAGGGCAAAGAACAGAGGACCCATCCTAATCAGCGGCTCCTACAGGCAGGTCCAGACTGGCCATAGGGCATACCGGGCATATGCCCAGTGGGCTGCGGCGGCCCGTGGGCTGCCGGGCCGTATGTCACGTCTTCCCCCCAGTGCACTCTCAGCTGCTAGTCGGAGCCGCACTCGAGTGACAGTGACACTCGTCGACACATCAGGGGGCCGGGACCTGCAACGATCCCCTTCTCTCTGGCAAGGTGGCCGCGGCACTGATGATCTGATCAGTCTCAGCTCGGCTGTCTCACACAGCCGAGCAAAGTGAAGCTGCCTCCCCCTCCTCCTTTATGTTCACACAGGGGGAGGGGACCCGACATGCAGTCCCGTGCTGATCTGAGGTACATTATGGGTCTGAAGAGGGGTCTGTATTGTAGGAGGGGTTCTGTATTGTAGGGGGGTTCTGTATTGTAGGGGTAGTCTGAAATTTAGGGAGTACTGTATTGTAGGGGGGTCTGTAATGTAGGGGGTTCTGTATTGTAGGGGGGGTCTGAAATGTAGGGGGGGTTCTGTATTGTAGGGGGGGTTCTGTATTGTAGGGGGGTTCTGTATTGTAGGGGGGTCTGTAATGTAGGGGGGTTCTGTATTGTAGGGGGGTCTGTAATGTAGGAGGTTCTGTATTGTAGGGGGGTCTGAAATGTAGGGGGGTTCTGTATTGTAGGGGTGTTCTGCCCTGTAGGGGGGGTCTGAAATGTAGGGGGGGTCTGTAATGTAGGGGGTTCTGTATTGTAGGGGGTCTGAAATGTAGGGGGGTTCTGTATTTTAGGGGGGTCTGAAATGTAGGGGGTCTGTATTGTAGGGGAGTCTGTAATGTAGGGGGGTCTCAATTGTAGGGGGGTTCTGTATTGTAGGGGGGTTCTGCATTGGAGGGGGTCTGTACTGTAGGGAGGGGGTATGTATTGTAGAGGGGGTCTGTAATGTAGGGGGGTCTGTAATGTAGCGGGGTTTGTATTGTAGAGGGGGCTGTATTGTAGAGGGGGTCTGTAATGTAGGGGGGATCTGTATTGTAGAGGGGGTCTGTAATGTAGGGGGGTCTGTACTGTAGGGAGGGGGTCTGTACTGTAGGGAGGGGGTCTGTACTGTAGGGAGGTCTGTGTAACATGCAGGGGGCCAGAACTGTTAGGGGGGGTGTCTGTGTAACAAACTGTGGGGGGCTGTGTAATGTAAAGGGGTCCAGAGGTGCAGGGTGCTGTGTAATGTAAAAGGGTCCAGAGGTGCAAGGTGCTGTGTAATGTAAAGGGGTCCAGAGGTGCAGGGTGCTGTGTAATGTAAAGGGGCCCAGAGGTGCAGGGTGCTGTGTAATGTAAAAGGGTCCAGAGGTGCGGTGCTATGTAATGTAAAGATGTAAGGGGTCCAGGGTTCTGTGTAATGTAAAGGGGTCCAGAGGTGCAGGGTGCTGTGTAATGTAAAGGGGTCCAGAGGTGCAGGGTGCTGTGTAATGTAAAGGGGTCCAGAGGTGCAGGGTGCTGTGTAATGTAAAGGGGTCCAGAGGTGCAGGGTGCTGTGTAATGTAAAGGGGTCCAGAGGTGCAGGGTGCTGTGTAATGTAAAGGGGCCCAGAGGTGCAGGGTGCTGTGTAATGTAAAAGGGTCCAGAGGTGCGGTGCTATGTAATGTAAAGATGTAAGGGGTCCAGGGTTCTGTGTAATGTAAAGGGGTCCAGAGGTGCAGGGTGCTGTGTAATGTAAAGGGGTCCAGAGGTACAAGGTGCTGGAACCCCACATCCCATCATTAACCGCCGCCGTGAAGCGCCGCCGCCGCGCCCCCCCTCCGGGCTGCTCAGTCTAAAATGCCCGGGCCTATTTTTTGTCCCAGTCTGGGCCTGCTTACAGGGGTAGCACTACATTAAACATTCAATCTACTTTTCAGCAATATAGTACAGTATATTGAAACCCTAAAAGAAATGCTGGGAGGTTAAAGCCCCTTAAACTGAACTAGTTTTTGGCCAATAGTGCTTTGAACTCTGGAAGCTATGCCCAAGAAAGGCAGGTAGAGATCATAAGACTAGTCATCGGTATTCCCTATGGGTTGCCTGCAGCTGACCTTTATCCCATTATTGATTTACCATGCCTTGTTCTGTACCATGTCTCTGTGTGGAGTCGGCCATCTTTACTTCCTCATGCCAGAGCATCTAGCAAGGAAAACAGTGAGCAGTACAGTGGTGACATCACCAAGTCACACGCTAAATTACCTGACAGTATCACCTTATGTAGATCCTACATTGCAGAAATACAGCTGTAGAGCTACCCTCGTAGAAGTCGCTGTGGATGTATACAGTTTCTTTCACACAGCAGCATTTCATCCACTAATAAACAGTCAAGAGGTGTCTTTTTGAAGTTTATTGCTAAGTAACTGGAAACTTGAGAGAACAATGGGATACAGCACGGGTGCTCAACCTGTGGCCCTCCAGCTGTTGCAGGACTACAAGTCCCAAAAGGCATTGCAAGGTTGACGGTTGACAGTTATAAGCATGACTTCCAAAGGCTGAGGCATAATGGGACTTGAAGTTCCACAACAGCTGAAGGGCCACATGTTGAACACCAATGGGATACGGGATTCTCCAAAACACTTGATGGACAGACTGCAGAGGACTCTTCCCTATCTCTAGTCAGTAGTAATGCAGTCATTCACCAGGAGAATTATCGGGCACATACTGTTTAGCAAAAATAGGCAGAATTAGTCTAGATTCTTGCAGCTGGGGATGACAAGACACTGCAGCACAGAGGTTTGGCTTTGCCCACAGATCAGTCCAGACATACAACCTCCAGCCCTGTAGTCCAGCTTCCAGTCCAAGAAGAGGGGGTGCAGGAGTAAGCAGTCCCCTTTCCCTTCAGCGTGCATATCCATCCCCACAGGGTGGAGGAAAAACAAGAACTCTCAGGATTCCAGACTATTAAAAGTGACTACGCCACTATCTGGGTGCACCTCCCTAGGAATTGGCTAGGTCCTACTAAATATTAATTCTGGGGATTTTAATCCTTCTGCCCTAAGCTCTAGATCAGGGGTCTCCAAACTGCGGCCCGAGGGCCAGATGCGGCCCTTTGCCATCCTTTATCCGGCCCTTGGGGCACTATTCTTCCATATGATATGAGGTACTATTTCTTCCACTGACACCAACAATGGGGCATTATTTTTTCCACTGATACCAGTGATGGAGCACTCCTCCTTCTCCTATTGATCACTAACATTGAGACCGTGTTTACCCTTACTGATGTTGGGCCGAGGGCATTTTCTGCCCCCAATGGCCACAATCCGGCCCCCTTAAAGTCTAAAGGACAGAAAACAGGCCCTTTGATTGAAAAGTTTGGAGACCACTGCTCTAGATTCTTCTTCTAGAGGCAGGGGGAAGTAATCAAACTCCCAGCCTGAAAAACCCTGGAAAGACTATACCAAATAATGACTGCTTCTGTGACTACAGCAGAAGCCAAAACACAAAATTTGCATAACAGCCTAGCTAGGAGGATGCTACACAGCTATGGGACTGTGTCTACAGTCATGCCTAGGTACACTTACATACAGGGCTTTTTTTTCAGGGGGAACTTGGTACAACTCAGTTCCACCACCTCTGGCTCAGACCCTTTGGTGCCTGATCACCACAATCACTTGTAAACACAGAAGTCTGGTTTCTGTGTTTACAAGTGACAGCTCTACACTCTGTGTGTAACCCCCATTAACTCTGCCCTCTGTATGTAACGAATCTGACCACACCCACTATTTGATGTGATTTGGAGGGTGTGTGTGGGGGAGGGGTTTTGGGGGGTCGTGGTTGAGTTCCAACACCTATTGTTTGGGAAAAAAAGCCCTGCTTACATACCAGAAGTGCACTGCTATTTTTCATAGTGAATTCAAGACATAAGGTAGATCTTTTATTATACTGCTTAGGCACAATAAATGTTTCTATGTTACTTATAGCAAGTCTTCACATTTCTTATGTTTAGGTTCACAACTAGGCAATTAGCATTTTCTAAGGGAGTCAGGAATGTCAACATAAACATTGGCAGATTCTCTTCAATCTTCCTCTTTCAGCTATGCTCACCTACCATGTTCTGCTCATCAATATGCTACAACAATCCAGAATCAAATTGGAAGAAAAAAAAAACTTTCACATGCACGTCTACGCTAGTTAGTCCAAGAGAAAGACAGGCCGGCAAAGGCCGTAACGTGTTACGGAGGAATGTAAAATGTGAAATTAAAATGTAAATTACAATGTAATTGGTTTTGTGTGCATAGTTTAGATAAGATTTACTTTTGAAAAATGACTTTGTGTTTCGCACAGCAGGGCCAGACACCGCGCCACATACTTGCACTTCATAATGGCGACCGATCGAGGCCATAAATATTGCAAACGACACAATTTGAATGGGGAAGCCCTATGAACCATGCTAAAACCCCCAGCGATTAATTCCGAGGCTGTTCTGTTCATATCAAAACCTGCAGAGGCCTCCCTGATGAGATCAATACCGCATAGCTCAGAGATTCTAATAGAATGGCCATTATCTTTTAATCTACAGCACAGCACCATTTTTTCATGTAACACTTTTTTTTTCCCTTTACCGTACAGACCCTCTATATTCTCTCACCAGCCTTGAAGGCAGTTGTTTTCTAAAAATGAAGATACATTAGAGCCTTTTCAAGGATTTATCAATGATAGGGACGCAGTCGGCGTTTGCAAAGCCAACAGTTACAGGGCACATTTGTATTCCGAGACTCGCAATTGGTTACAATGACCTTCCCTGTCAAAGTCGATTTTCTAGGCAGACAAATGTCTTCAGTGTTGAGTGGTAAAGGACAGAATTTTCTGGGGTGAGAATATACAAAAAAAAAAATTCCATTGTACGAAGACAGCCCGTAGATCCATTTAGTTAGAACTCAGATTTCATAAATCACGTTTCACAATAGTCATTTCTTGAAAACAGCCTTGTATAACTGCCGTGTGTATCATAACGCAAAGTATCAGGCAAACAGATCAATTGGGCATAAAACAGCACAACTGCAGCCTGCAACAACACAGAGCGAAATACACATCTTAATGGCTTGCCTGTGCATTCTCACTGATAGATTCACATTCAGGAATCATATCTCTGCAGGCTTCTGTGCGGAATGTAAATGGAATTGTTTGAAGGTGCTTCTCGCTCTGACTTTAGGGAGCTGATGAGCAAAAACAGTGAAAAAGAAAATTGCCAGTTAAAAGGCCCCGTTCAGTGCTGAACTGGTACGTTGGGTCTTGGCTATCAGAATAGGTCTTCGGGCACCAAAAACAAAGTTTAACCCTTTCATGATGGGGTGATCGATGCCTAGAAGCCCAAGCCAGATTTTGCAGCCTTTTTATGCTTTAGTTAAAGCGGTGCTCCACCCAAAAGGGAAAGCTCCGCATGGCTGCCTCCTCCCCCCCCCCCCCGGCTGGGTAAGTGACTTCCGGTAGTAACAAACCTAGGGAGGCAGAGGACATACCCAACAGCCACACTGATCTATTAAACTCGCATATTTAACCACTTAAGGACACGGCACTGCGTTACTGAAAATTGCGCAGTCCTGCGACACTGTACCCAAATAAAATTGATCTCCCTTTTTTTTCCCCCAAATAGAGCTTTCTTTTAATGATATTTGATCACCTCTGCGGTTTTTATTTTTTGCGCTAAAAACAAAAACAGACTGACAATTCTGACAAAAAAAAAACCTGAACTTTACGCTATAATACACATCCAATAAAAAAAATATAAAAAAAAATTCTTCATCAATTTAGGCCAATATGTAATCTTCTACATATTTTTGGTAGTAAAAAAAAAATCCCAATAAGTGTATATTGATTGGTTTGCGCAAAAGTTATTGCATCTACAAACTAGGGGATAGATTTATGGACTTTTTATTTATTTAAGTTTTTTTACTAGTAATTGCGGTGGTCAGTGGATTTTTAGTGGGACTGCGACATTGTGGCGGACAGATCGGACACCTAACTGACACTTTTTTGGAAACCAGTGACATTATTACAGTAATCTGTAGTAATGACACTGGCAGGAAGGGGTTAACACCAGGAGCCATGAAAGGGTTAAGTGTGTCCCTGGGAGGTGCTTTGCTTACTGTGTGGGGGATGGAGTCACTGGAGGGACACAGAGATCCGTGTTCCTGATTAGCAGGAACAGAAGATCTCTGTGTCCTCTCCTTTCAGAAAGATGATCTGCCTTGTCTACATAGGCAGATCACCATTCTGCCTTCTCTGTGGAACGATCGGCAGACACGACTTGCTCATTGGCCCCCCCTGTGGCCAATCGGGGTGCACGCCCCCCTCAGAAGCTACTGCACGAAGCAAAGTACAGGTCGATTCGCACAGCTGTGCCACCTTGCAGCAGTACAACTGCGCGGGTGGTCGGCAAGAAGTTAAAAAAAAAAGTACCGTATATACTCAAGTATAAGCCGACCTGAATATAAGCAGAGGCACCTAATTTTACCACAAAAAATGGGAAAACGTATTGACTCGAGTATAAGCCTAGGGTGTCCATCTGCATGCCTCACTGTGCCTCACTTTGCCTCACTGTGTCCATGTCCATGCCTCACTGTGTCCATGCCTCACTGTGCCCATGCCTCACTGTGTCCATGCCTCACTGTACCCATGCCTCACTGTGTCCATGCCTCACTGTGTCCATGCCTCACTGTGCCCATGCCTCACTGTGTCCATGCCTCACTGTACCCATGCCTCACTGTGTCCATGCCTCACTGTGCCCATACCTCACTGTGTCCATGACTAGACTGATGATTAACATGGGAGTCTATGGAAGGGGTGCCCGGCTTTGAAAAATCTATGCTCCCCGGCCGTAGGT
Organism: Rana muscosa; assembly: GCA_029206835.1. Lineage (NCBI taxonomy): Eukaryota > Metazoa > Chordata > Amphibia > Anura > Ranidae > Rana > Rana muscosa. Next base: position 344,621,707 of record CM055119.1, read on the forward strand.
CCCCCAGACAAAAAACTTTGCACACTTATAGAGGAGAAATGGGGCTACATGTTTGCCAAGTTCCGGGTCCAGGGGACCCACGAACGGCTGATGCCCTGTCACCAAATTCACCAGAGAAATGACCGTTTAACATGGGAGTCTATGGAAGGGGTGCCCGGTTTGAAAAGTCGGTGCTCCCCGGCCGAAGGTCCCCCGGACAACAAGCTTTGCACACTGTAGAGAAAGAGTGGGGCTATATGTGTGCCAAGTTTGGGGTCCAGGAGACCTACGGCCGGCCCGTACCGGGTCCCCAAAGTCCGGGAGATCAGGCGCAAAAAGGTGACCCGAGTATAAGCCGAGGGGGGCATTTTCAGCACAAAAAAATGTGCTGAAAAACTCGGCTTATACTCGAGTATATAGTATAATAGGTATGCAGAATTTCTCCTATTGTGGTTAATAAATGTTTAGCGGAGAGTTAAAGGAGAGCCTTTCCTTCAACTTTAAGCAAAGAATTCGGCTTATCTGGAAAACTTCGAGGAACAGGGCAAGACCTCAGGAAATGGGTTAACACATGGACAGTTGTGTTCCAGCCCTTTGGAGCTGGCTTTTGAGGATTTGTAGTATTGATTGCAGATTTACAAGCTGAACTTCCACTCTGACTTCATGAGGAGCCATTTCTGTTTGATACTGTATGTTTTAAATGTTCATACTTGCTTCACAAGGCCAGTGTGCTTTGTTTTTTGCTCAATGTGTGTTGTCGGATTACTCTATCTGCAACAAGAGCGACCAGCCTCATTGTGTTTGAAATCAATGGGCGTTTGATATTAAGAGGATATTTCCCCCTGATACCTCCATAGTGCCTGAAGCGCCTTGCAATCTTTTGTTGTGACCTTGGATATAGTTAAACACATCAATGAAAGCCCAACTCAAGTCAATGTTTTTTATATTTTGGATAGAGTAAGGTCAAATTTATATTGCTTGGTATACAAAAAACACAGAGCTCGCCAAACCATCAACTGAAAAACATTTTTTTCTTTTCGATTTGGCTTATCTTTTTATAAGAAATTAGATCATTTAGGATTCCTAATCATTGCCATTGTCCTGTTTGTGTTTTCGGTGTATCCTGGATTCTGGCCCACGCATCCTTTCCTGATGCTCTTCAGGGCAGGAGAGCTGCCTGACCATTGTACTATACATTTACAACAGATCTCATACAGTATGGTGATATTAAATGAAAGCATTTCCTAAACCTTCAGAACTTTTTATTGCTGTCTGTGTGTCTGTCTTTTTTGGGGATTTCTCCTGAGGATTGGAAGTGAGGAAAGATCTCCCCATATACTGTCTGACAGATGTCCAAACAGGAAGTGAGAGGAATTTTCCTGAGCAGAGATGACACAGCAGCAGATACATTACCTGGAGCACTTCTCCCTACCCTCTGTAATTTTTGCTTTTGTTTTTTAGATTTTCCTCTTTCAAAGGGCATTGTGCTGGTCAGGGGACATGCATAAACCTCTTCCTCTTTGGATCTGCGCTTACTAATAAATGGTCCTCAGTGAATCAGAATTAAAGCAGTGTTCCATCCAAAAGTGGAACTTCCGCTTAAACCACTCCTCGCGCCCTTACATTCCACATTTGGCATGTAATTTTTTTTGGGGGGGGAGTGGGGGCTTCGGTAGGAGTGGGACTTCCTGTCCCACTTCCTCCTTCAGGGACCGCTTAGGCGACTCATCATATCACCTTTTGCAGCCCTCCCTGTAGGCTATCACCTGGGACACGTGACAGGCCCCAGGCGATCGCCTGTCCACTCATATTGCGCAGCGCCGCTCGCGCATGCGCAGTGAGTGCCCGGCCATGAAGCCGAAAGCTGTCACGGCCGGGTGCCCACAGTTAGAATGGAGGCGCCGGCGGAGAGGGAGGGAGAGGAGTGAAACTCCGGGCGGCTGCGTCGCTGGACAGTGGAACAGGTAAGTGTCTGTTTACCAAAAGCCAACAGCCACTTTTTGTAGCTGCTGACTTTTAATAAACATAAAAAAGGCTGGAACTCCTCTTTAAAGTGAAAATCCAGCCAATAGTAACTATGCTTCTATGCTTACAAATGCCGCCCCCTCTGCACCTGCTACCAATCCTGTCAAACATGGGTCAAAAATATGTGTATGCTTACCTATTTTTATTTGCTCTGGTCCTGTCACATGATCCCTTGTGTCTTTGAGCTGAGGTTGCATGGGAGAGGAGGGAGTGCTCAACAATAGGCTTCCTCTCCCAGCTGTTGTTAACTTTCTTTCCCCTCCTCTGCAATTGTTGCTCACAGATGCAGGGGCCTGGAGCAGACTTAAACTAGATAAGTAAACACATCGTTTTTTCATAGGTTATGCAGGATAGGTAGCAGGAATTGGGTGGGAAAGTTTTTAGGCTTAGTTAGTCTTATGCCGCGTACACACGACCGTTTTTAATGTCATTGAAAAAAAGGCATTTTTCTCGACGTGATTCTTCTCAAGCCTGCCTTGCCTACACACTATCGTGGAAAAAAATGCTCGAGCAAAGCGCGGTGACGTACAACACGTACAACGGCACTATAAAGGGGAAGTTCCATTCGGATGGCGCCACCCTTCATGTTAGTAAAGTTTGTTGAGAGACGATTCGCACTTTTCAGCCTCGTGCTTTTCAGTCCATTACAGCGTGACAAATGTGCTATCTCCATTACGAATGCTAGTTTTACCAGAACGAGCGCTCCTGTCTCATACTTGATTCTCAGCATGCACATTTTTTTTCACGTCGTTAAAGCATACACACGGCCGTTTTTCATGACGAGAAAAACGATGATGTGAAAAATGACGAGAAAAATTAGAGCATGTTCCAATTTTTTCATGGCCGTTTTTCACGTCGTGAAAAATGCTCTGAAGCCCACACATGGTCATTTTTAATGACCATTTTAAAAAATTGCATTTTTCTCGTCATTAAAAACGGTTGTGTGTACGCGGCATTAGGCTGGAATTCCACTTTAAGTGCTACTCTGCATTATTACACACATTTAATGCAGGGTGCCATGGTGAAAAAAGAAAAAGATCTTGCGCCTGATGATAAGTAGGATACTAAAAAAGGAAGCTGCTACCCCAAAAATAACAGTGATATACTGAAACTATGGTGAAGAAAAAATATAAATGGGGTACTGGGCACAATTTTAACTAAAACTCAAATGGGGGAGAAGGTTACCACTCAGATGAAGCTGTTGATCTGCTCACTGGATCCAAAGCAATGGGTGCAGGCGATTGCATGTAGCAATGCAGAGACTGAAGAAAAAGCTTGGATAGCTGCACTCCTGTGCGGCTATCCAAGCTTTTTCTTCAGTCTCTAAAACTCAAATGGGATGAGTGTAGAATAGTAGGTGAAAATAATATGATGGGGATTATTAAATAGACTAAAAAATTGACTTTTGACAGCACATGGATAGATAATGTAAAAGTCTAAGGGTATTTATTTTAGAAAAGTAATAAAAAGTACATAGTTACATTCAAGGTTATCACAGTATTAATTATTAATACAAGGCCCATTTTCCTTGCTATATCGGGACGTTGGCACATTAGTACCAGTGCATCCACAGTGTCACCATGTGAGGATGCACACTTAAGCAATTTCTTGAAAATAATATGAAACCAAGCACCAGCCTACCTATGTACACAATGCAAAATCGTTATATAAAAGGAATGCTGTGACCAAATTGTGCTATTGGGCACTGCAATAATGTGAGGTTGTGAACCTAGATAAGCAATATATAAATATATATATATATATATTGAAGAACAGGAAAATAACCACCATGTGCATAGTAAGTGAACTCATACAATAAGTGAATTTGCATAAACTGGAGTGGTATAAATTGCTGCAACGAAAGTCCTTATAATCAATGCATGGTGCATTAAAAAGTCTTTAAAGTGAACTCTGTAAGCATCCTGTGAATGACGAAATCCAGTAGCAGCAGCTTATAAGTGTCCACTTTCACTGACTGTGAAACAAACACCCAAACGTGCTCAAAGTAAGGATGGCAGCTTACCAGAAGTAGTTGACCCTTTTAATCAAAAAAGAAGTCAAATGCGCTTTAAAGCAAGATAGCACTTGCTAACGTGGATATGGATGATGTATCTTGGAGCAACCCCTGTCTCATGGGGGCTCGGATAGGGATATGCAAATGAAAGATGGAAACGGCAATAGTGTAATTCCGGTGATTGACTAAAACCATATACAAATAAAAAGCCAAATGGCTGCCTACTTCAGTGGTGCCGCAGACCCGGCACTGAGGCTGGATGGCATGATCGTAAGGTGGAAAGACGTCCCGAGTATGGATGTGCTGGCGTGCGTTCCACCTGTGACAGCGGTGAGCCAGAGGGACCGGAAGTGACGCCTGTACTTGACCTAGTACCGCCTCGACATACGTTTCGTATGACCCGTCTTCAGGAAGCTTCTTGGTGGTGGTTATTTTGCTGTTCTTCAATATATATATATATTTTTTTGCTTATCTAGGTTCACAACCTCACATTATTGCAGTGCCCAATAGCACAATTTTGTCACAGCATTCATTTTATATCACTATTTTGCATTGCATACATAGGAAGGCTGGTGCTTGGTTTCATAATTTTTACACCTACTATTCTACACTCATCCCATTTGAGTTTTAGTTATAAGGGTGCCATGGTGACACACTTCAGGAGGTGGGTCCATAACGCACTGCACTTACAGTATGTCCTCAATCAATCTTGAAGACTGAGGGCTTCTTGTGGTGAAGAAAGTGTACTGCAAGGGCCAGCACCAGAGAAGAGGTATAACAGCAGGGTTTTTTTATTTTATTTTATGCACTGTATTGGACTTTCTTTTAATAAAAAAAAAAATAGATTTTTCCAGAGTTGAGCTTAAATACCTTTGTCATTAAAGGACAATCTCCTCTATGGAGACACAGTCAGTATTTAAATTCTTAGAAAAATCATCACACTAGGCTGGGGTTCTTACCCTTCTTCATCCCTTCCAGATGTAGCACCCTCTAGTGTGCTATATTAGGATGTACATAGGTTTTTTTTTTTTCTGTAGTGTGGGTAAATTATCAGGCTAAATTTATCAGGGTAAATTATCATTGCCAGCCAAGTCTGTGTTTGAATCTGGGTCAGGGTGAGTGATTCATGGAGGCTGGATGACTCACCGGGCAGCATCTCTGGTACATCCACCTATTTGCTGGAACCTGGGAGAAGTTTCCAGAAGAATTGGAGGGGGATTAGAAGGAGCTGTCTGGAGTATCGAAGAGGGCCCCAGCCAATTGCCAGCAAAATGGGCTGTCAGGGGGTAGGCCCCTCTTAAATACTATAGAGTCAGGCCAGCAGGGGTAGTGTGGAGTTCGGGTGAAATCTGGTGATGAAGTTCTGAGGAGGTTTTTGGATGCCCTTGATGGTAACCTTCTAGTCTAAGGGGGGGGTCAACCACCTCGGGCCTGGGGCTCGGTGCTGGAGGGATCCTCTGAAGACACACGGAGGAGTCCTGTCCAGAGGGATTGGAGCAACAGTGAGGACAGCAGGAGCAAGCAAGTCGTGGAGATTTGCAAAGAGAAGACAGCTGGGTGGCTGGTGTGTGTGTGACAGTCTGGGACAGGGGCAGATCCAGAGTCTAGTCTCGGGAGAGGCACTACCAGAAAATAAGGTGTTGCTTACAGAGCTGTATTTAACGTATCATATAGTCCTAACCTTGTCTAAAAGAGTGACACGTTTATCCTGTTACCCACTTGTGTCACCTTCTTCATTACTGTACCCCACTTGTGTCACCTTCTTCTTCATTACTGTACTGCACTTGTGTCACCTTCTTCATTACTGTCCCCCGCTTGTGTCACCTTCTCCTTCATTACTGTTCCCTTCTTGTGTCATCTTCTCCTTCATTACTGTCCACCGCTTGTGTCACCTTTTTCTTCATTACTGTCACCCACTTGTGTCACCTTGTCCTTCATTACTGTCCCCCTCCTCCACTTGTGTCACCTTTTTCTTAATTTCCGTCCCCCACTTGTGTCACATTCTCCTTTATTACTGTCCCCCTCCCTCCCTTGTGTCACTTACCTTCTCCTTCAATACTGTATACTACATCTTACCCCTCTGTGGGGCTGGGCTCTGGTAAGTGGTCCATTCTGGTCCATCAGGCAGCTTTTCAGGTGGGCCACAGGCAGGAGAAGGAGAACTCGGGCAGCCGTGGATCTGAGCTAGCCCAGCCAGCAGTGCAGCAGCAGCACATAGACAGAAAAGGTTGGGCTGGCTGCTGCAAGTCACTCTTTCTGCATGCAATGCCGCTGGGAGGTGGTGGGTTGCGAGCGGTAGAGACACTGCCATGAAGAAGACCACACACACACCGACCAGTCCCTCCCTACTGCCAAGTCACTCCCTCTCATGCCGCTGTGTGCTGGAGAAGGAGGGTGGAGACAGCTGTGCAGTGCAGGACTAGACGCGGGTCTCTCTCTGCTCGGTCTCACTCTGAGTGAGATTTTGACGTCACTGGTTGCTAGACGCCAGGCAGGGTAGCCCTAGCAACCAGCTCCGGCAATCTAGTTTAGAAGGGTGGCTGTGTCTCGGAGTCAGTAAAATTTTCTTGAGGGGCCCCCTTGCCCCCCTGGATCCACCCCTGGTCAGGGAGGACTATGGGAAGTAGCCAGGAGGGCTAGTAAAAGGAGCAGCTGCAGCCAGGTGGGCTGGCAGTGCATGAAGAGGTGGTGTTGGGATTAGCAGCCACGGGAATGTAGCTGGAAACTGGGACTTTTTCTACACACCAAAGGGGCCCACGATCCCTGCCTGTAAATGGCTTTTGCTAATCTGGCTGAGTTCCTGGCCAGATTTACTAAACAGTGTTGCAGCTGGGGCTGAGTTGTTCTGCAAGCAAGTGAGATGCTGGAGGAAGGAAGAGGAGTGTATACAGAGAGTGTATACAGTTGAAGTGTCCCTGAAGAGACTTTTGTTCCAGTCAAGTGGACAACATCCCATAATGCCCCTATCCCCATTTAAGTTATTAACCCCTAAATAAAAAAACAAAACAAAGTTGCTGGACTGTTTCCTGTCTCAAGTGAGCCTGTGGAAATTTGGTGTGCCTGGCTGTGCTATTCACCAGCGGTCTCTACGGGGGAACGCGCTACACATTTAAAAAAAAAATAACCTTTTGGCTGGAGTTGAATTTTTTATTATCTCTAAGCATTTCTTTTTTCTTGTTCTAAACATACTTCATTTTCTAAAAATAAATAAATAAAATGGCACCTGGTGCTGCACTTTAAAAGTCATTCCCAGCATACCATGAGATTCTATACCCTGTGCTCAATACTGTATAACCTACATCTGCTATATAGGGAATACCACCTTTATCTCTATAATCTAGCATTACCAAGCACTGAAGGTCATTCAGTCCCCGCTGTGCATGTCTCCGTGCTGAATTCCTGCCACTACATGAAGTTGTTGACGTATGGCTATTTTGTTAGCGAAATGACATTTCTACTTCCAGCAGGAAAAAAAAAAAAAGACACCTCCATATGAACTGTGTAATAACTGTATTTCCATAAAGCTTTTAGCAGATTGGAAGCCAGGTATGAAATGGACAATTTGTATCAACTCCTTCTAATGCTTCCAAAGCAAGTATTACTGAATCCCATCCATGAGCAACATTTACAAATTAAAATAACCTTTCACTGAGCTTCGAACGTGGAATTTTTTTTTGCACTCTACTGAGCACCACTATGAATTTACCTCCTTATAAGCAGCTGAAAATACAATGGGAGCAAAATAGTATCTAGGGGATTCAATTGGGAGCTGCAAATCCAAGTTACTGTAGATTCGGTACGCAATTGGGAAAAGCCTGATTCATAAATGATTTGTAATTGGGTAGGCAAACGTCGGCTTATTTTTTAGACTTCACCCTCTCCTTGTAAAAACAAACCTTAATGAGAAGAAATATGCGAAAACATACTTATTTTACACCCTGCCTTCCACCTTCCACACTCACGTCACTGGGCCTTCCAATGAGATCTGGTGCGTTTAACCACTTCCGGACCGACTCACACCGATATACGTCTGCACTTTATGCTAGCTAGCATAACCCCGGTATCCTCTTCTTCAGTGAGCGGTCCGGTTTCAGATAAAAGTGGACTCTGCAGCGGATTCGCCGCAAGATCACTTTTATCGGTGGCGGGATAGCCCCCCCCTCCCGCCACGCTCCGGTATCCTCTGCCCCCAACCAGCTCCGTACCATTGCAGGGCGGAAGCGACGTCAAAACGTCACTTCCACCCATAGCTCCTAAAGGGACATTTTTTTTTTTTTCCAAATTACATTTTTTTTTTTTTTATTGCATTTTTGTGTAAATATGAGATCTGAGGTCTTTTTGACCCCAGATCTCATATCTCATGTCATGCTTTTTTTCTATTACAGGGGATGTTTACATTCCTTGTTATAGGAATAAAAGTGACATTTTTTTTTTTTTTTAAAGAACAGTGTAAAAATAAAAAATAAAATTAATAATTAAAAAAATAAAAATAAAAAAGCGCCCGTCCCACCGAGTTTGCGTTCAAAAGCGAACGCATACATGAGTAGCGCCCGCATATGAAAACGGTGTTCAAGCCACACATGTGAGGTATTGCCACAATCGAGTGAGAGCAATAATTCTAGCACTAGACCTCCTCTGTAACTCAAAACATGCAACCTGTAGAATTTTTTAAACATCGTCTATGGAGATTTTTAAGGGTAAAAGTTTGTCGCTATTCCACGAGCGGGCGCAACTTTGAAGCGTGACATGTTGGATATCAATTTACTCGGCATAACATCATCTTTCAAAATATAATAAAAATTGGGCTAACTTTACTGTTGTCTTATTTTTTAATTAAAAAAAAGTGTATTCTTTCCAAAAAAAGTGAGCTTGTAAGACCGCTGCGCAAATACGGTGTGACAGAAAGTATTGCAATGACCGCCATTTTATTCTCTAGGGTGTTAGAAAAAAAAAAACAATATATAATGTTCGGGGGCTCTAAGTATTTTATAGCAAAAAAAAATATTTGAACTTGTAAACACCAAATCTCAGAAAGAGGCTGGGTCCTTAAGTGGTCAAGCATCTTCTCATAATACAAATGACACCCTCTGCTTTCCCAGAATCTCTCACTTAGGCACCACAGTTTGAAGCTGAGATACAAGGTAAGTATATTATAGATTATTTTTCTAATTTACTTTAATATGCAACTGAATTTTAACATTGAAGTGTTATTAAATACTCAATGAAAAAAATAATAACTGTGGCCATTGTTTCTTGTCCCCTTTTTGTGCTGTTGGTAGAGCATAATCATACTTTCAAAGTCTAGTGTTTTGAGTTTCTGCCTACAAGGTGGCTCCTTTGCCTTGCATGGTCTCCCTGGAGCCACCCTGATTTACGTACTCCCAACCACCCATCAACTCTCCTAATAAAATCATTAGTTCTAAGGTTACTTTTGAACTTTCTTCCTGCTGGTTTGAGCTCATACTCTTGTGTTCTTGATCTTAGCTTCATATAGAAAACATTGCCCTCCTGAACCTTAATTACACCCTTAATGCTCTCAAAGGTTTGCATCATGTCTACCCTTTTCCTACCTTTCTTGAAGTTCTATATATTAACCCAACCAGGGTTGACACTTTGTGCCATGCTCAGGACACATGTGTAACAAGGGCAGCACTCTGGTGCTGTATTGGGCAGACACATGTGCAGGCACAAAGCTTGGATTTCTGATGTGCTCAGGGCATGTTCCCCAACCAGAAATTTGGGGAAGCGCTGAAGAGAGGGACACAGAAGTGGCAAAATAATGACAGCTAAAAAGTAAGAATTTGGGACACAAGAAAATAAAAAGACATTAAATTATTGTGGCGCTAAGCCCAATTCCCAAGTCAGGAACTATAGCTGGTGTTTATTCTGCCTTTAGCAGCCCCAGTTCCCCTTAAGACAAGCAGGCCTACGGGTACTTGGTTGACCCCCAGGTCTTTGTACACAGTGCTATAGTTCCTGTTCAGATGGCACTGGGACCGAGCAAAGATAACACTAAAGGGTAGCTGTGATCTAAGCTGGTCAGGTGAGGGTTATTGTCCACGAGCCTCCAGAGGCTGGAGGGCAATCACAGTTCCATGGTCAGGGCAGGTAGGGGGCAAGCGTAATCCAGTAAATTGTCTGAAGTCAGGTTGTGGACAAGTGGACAACCCAAGGTCAGGACTGGTGGCAATCTGAAAGAAGAATCCAAGTCCAAGACCGACATCAGCAACAAGGGAATCCAAGAGAGGTTAAGAGGCAGGGAGAAGCAAGGCACAACTGGTAGGAAGCCAGGAAGCAACTGCTATCACAAGCCCAGAGCTCTGGGCTTATGATGTTCAAAGAGAGCACCACAACCAATTTGGGGCAGAGGAGCAGGGCAGCCTGATCCAACCAGGGAGGCATGCTACCACCAAGCCCATCAGGCCCGGAGAGGGGAGTCGCTGCTGGCTACAGAGTGGCAGCCACAGCTCTCCAAGCAAACTACTATTTGAGTGGATTTTAACATAGAGAGAAGTGGGTTTATTACTACCTTAAAGTAGAAGTCCATTCAAATACTAACTATACTTAAATCTGCTCCCACCCCCAGTCTAAACCTATTCTAACTACCCTGTAAGGGAAAGATGTATACTTACCTATGATGTTGATCTCTTTAGAGCTGGCTTCAGTACAGAGGAGAGATTGCTGACAACGACTGCCGAGACTATGCAGTGACATCACCCATAGGCTTACTATTGGGCATCAATTGTCGGCTGTCCCTCCTCTACATTGAAGCTGGCGATGGGAGACGTTCATGTGACCGGACCAGAGCACCCTCAGCACAGGTAAGTTTAGACATCTTTTCTTTACAGGGTAGTTAGAATAGGCTTAGAACAGGGGTGAGGAGGTTTAAGTATAGTTAGGATTTGACTGGACTTACACTTCAAGCATATTTCAATTTCATTAACATAGTGGTGCTAAATTTGTTCAGTGTTGATCTATGGATGCCTGCACATACCTGCAGCTCTCCACTGCATTGCAGCTTTAAAAGTGAACTTTGTCCGTCATATCTGGCTTCTTGCACATTCCTATTGATGACCAGTTAGGTAGCCCATCACAGCAGTTGGCAAGCTTGGACACTACAGGATGATTAGAATGGCCCGGATTTGACTATAGAGGAAGGAGTGAGGGCTGCTGCTGGTAATGCCTTTATTTTTACACGATAGCATATTTCTAAGGATAGATTTATGTTCATGTCAAAGAAGAAGTTGAGGTGAGGTGCTGGATTCAGTTCTTTAAGCTGGAAAAAAAGGAACCAGTGAGCCTCATGGCTTGACTTCCACAACTCTCCATAAAGCAGGTTGTCCCTCAAACAATATATTTTGTATTTATTTTAACCCTGATGAAGTGGGATTTTTGGCTTTCCGAAATGTGTTGGCTGCCTTTGTCTGCTTGTTGTCACTTGGAATAAAAGCAATTGTCAGGGACGTGCTGGGCTTGAACCTGGGACCTCTTCTGTGTCTGGCATTGACTCTTCCAGCGGAGCTATCTGAGATGCTGGACAGTTCCCTGCCTGATCTGCTGGATAACCTATCTGATCCATTAGACTACTCTGCTTGGTGTCTGATTACTGTTGAACTCTGAACCCCTTGCTCCTCCCATGTACTTCCTATAAAAGACATTCCAGAGATGTTGCCTCTTGCAGTTTGATCTGCTTCTGTTCCCTGAGTTCCTGATTCTATGCTTGTATCCTGTTCCTGTGTTTGACCCGGCTTCCTGACCACGCTTCTGTCTCCAGTCCTGACCTCGGCTCGTTTGACCCTGCTCAGTTATCTGCCAGTCTGCCTGTTGCCAAGATTCGGCCTGGACTTTGACTACTCTCTGCCTGCCACTTGTGATGTTTACCTTGATGTGTATGACCCGGCTTGTCTGACTCTGCAAACCTGCACCAGCTTACCTGCATCCTCTGCTCTGCAAGCTGCACACGCTGACCTGCATCCTTTGCAATGCAAACCTGCACCTGCTGACCTGCATCCCTGCTCTGCAAACCTGCACCTGCTGACCTGCATCCCTGCTCTGCAAACCTGCACCTGCTGACCTGCATCCCTGCTCTGCAAACCTGCACCTGCTGACCTGCATCCCTGCTCTGCTGACCTGCATCCCTGCTCTGCAAACCTGCACCTGCTGACCTGCATCCCTGCTCTGCAAACCTGCACCTGCTGACCTGCATCCCTGCTCTGCAAACCTGCACCTGCTGACCTGCATCCCTGCTCTGCAAACCTGCACCTGCTGACCTGCATCCCTGCTCTGCAAACCTGCACCTGCTGACCTGCATCCCTGCTCTGCAAACCTGCACCTGCTGACCTGCATCCCTGCCCTGCAAACCTGCACCTGCTGACCTGCATCCCTGCCCTGCAAACCTGCACCTGCTGACCTGCATCCCTGCCCTGCAAACCGGCACCTGCTGACCTGCATCCTCTGCTCTGCAAGCTGCACCTGCTGACCTGCATCCGCTGCTTTCGGAACCAGCCGTTCCAGTCTCCACTCGGCTCCACCACTCCAAGCAGTGAGGATCAGACAGGCACCCTTACCTCACCGTGCTCTTACCACCACTGTCCCCACTCCAGTGGTCTCCGAGCCGGGGTTGTATGGGAGGTCCCTCTCCGCACGTCAGGCTCACACCCAAGGTACGTTACCGTATCAAACCGCCATGCCTGAGCCTGCAGGAGATACCTTGCCTATGGACAATGTCTATCGACACCTTACAGCTCTCACTCAGATCGTGAAGTCTCTGCAGGGCAGCCATGTCCGAATGGATAAGCAGACACAAACTCAAGCCACCTCTGCAGGTTCACCTCTCGCTTTTGGAAGGCTTTGTGCAAGGTCCTGAAGATTGAGTTGTCCATGTCCTCAGCCTATCACCCCCAAACTAACGGGCAAACCGAAAGAACGAATCAGACGCTCGAACAGTACCTCAGATGCTTCACCACCTTCATTCAAGACGACTGGGTAGCTTTACTACCCTTGGCAGAATTTGCCTTTAACAACGCCAGTCATTCGGCTACAGGTCAATCGCCATTTTTTGCCAACTACGGGTTTCACTCGACCTTCTTACCTGATCTCATCCCTGATTCAACAGTCCCAGCGGTCCAGAGTATTGTTGATTTCCTGACCCGTAACAGCAGGATATTGCAGGAAGCCATGACTAAGGCACAAGCAGCCAATAAAAGGATCTTTGACAGGAAAAGGAGAGGGGAATTATGCCTGCAACAGGGTGACCAAGTATGGTTATCGACCACCAACCTTAAGATGGCTTGCCCCGCAAGGAAACTGGCACCCAAGTTCATCGGTCCTTTCCCAGTAAAACGGAAATTAAACGAGGTCTCCTATGAACTTGCCTTACCGGAGTCGTTGAAGATTCACCCAGTCTTTCACGTTTCCTTGCTGAAACCCGCAGTGCCCGACCCGTTCCCAGACAGGGGATCGGGACCACCCAAGCCTGTAATCATTGACGGTGATGAGGAGTTCGAGGTGGAGGCTGTCTTGGACTGCCGAAGAAGAGGGAACCAGCTTCAATTCCTGATCAAGTGGAAGGGGTACGGTCTGGAGGAGAACTCCTGGGAACCCCAACAGAACATCCACGCCCGAGAGTTAATCCAGGCCTTTTTTCGCAGTCACCCCCAGAAAAGAGCTCTATTGGGCACCCGGAGGTTGCCCTTAAGGGGGGGGCACTGTCAGGGACGTGCTGGGCTTGAACCATGGACCTCTTCTGTGTCTGGCATTGACTCTTCCAGCAGAGCTATCTGAGATGCTGGACAGTTCCCTGCCTGATCTGCTGGATAACCTATCTGATCCATTAGACTACTCTGCTTGGTGTCTGATTACTGTTGAACTCTGAACCCCTTGCTCCTCCCATGTACTTCCTATAAAAGACATTCCAGAGATGTTGCCCCTTGCGGTTTGATCTGCTTCTGTTCCCTGAGTTCCTGATTCTGTGCTTGTATCCTGTTCCTGTGTTTGACCCGGCTTCCTGACCACGCTTCTGTCTCCAGTCCTGACCTCGGCTCGTTTGACCCTGCTCAGTTATCTGCCAGTCTGCCTGTTGCCAAGATTCGGCCTGGACTTTGACTACTCTCTGCCTGCCACTTGTGATGTTTACCTTGATGTGTATGACCCGGCTTGTCTGACTCTGCAAATCTGCACCAGCTTACCTGCATCCTCTGCTCTGCAAGCTGCACACGCTGACCTGCATCCTTTGCAATGCAAACCTGCACCTGCTGACCTGCATCCCTGCTCTGCAAACCTGCACCTGCTGACCTGCATCCCTGCTCTGCAAACCTGCACCTGCTGACCTGCATCCCTGCTCTGCTGACCTGCATCCCTGCTCTGCAAACCGGCACCTGCTGACCTGCATCCCTGCCCTGCAAACCGGCACCTGCTGACCTGCATCCTCTGCTCTGCAAGCTGCACCTGCTGACCTGCATCCGCTGCTTCCGGAACCAGACGTTCCTGTCTCCACTCGGCTCCACCACTCCAAGCAGTGAGGATCAGACAGGCACCCTTACCTCACCGTGCTCTTACCACCACTGTCCCCACTCCAGTGGTCTTTGAGCCGGGGTTGTACGGGAGGTCCCTCTCCGCACGTCAGGCTCACACCCAAGGTACATTACAGCAATAAAGGATTTTGGACTCTTTGGACAATTGTTTGGCATTAGGTTTTCAACATGTTTGAATTGACTTACTGCTGATTGACTCTCTATCTCTGTTGGAAGTCTTATTTATGCATACCCCACTCTTTTAACAAAATCCATTATTTCTGTGGTTACTTTTGCACTTTATTCCTGTTGGTTTGAGCTCATACCCTCGTGTTCTTGAGCTTAACTTTGTATAGAAAACACTTCCCTCCTGAACCCTAATTACCCTAATTGCATTTAAAGGTTTCCGTCATGTCCACCCTTTCCCGTCCTTCCTTGAGTCTGTATATATTAAAATATGTGCAATCCTCCTTATATAGTGGTGTCCTCCTGCCCATTGGATAATAGATAGCTACATATTTGTGTGTCTTTGTCTCAAAACAGAAAAATTATCCCACTTTGTTCTTTCCAGTTCTTGAAGCTGCTGCACTTTTGTAAAGGATATTTTATGACTCTGAATGTTTCGATTAATGCAATGGAAATAAAACACTGGAGTCACACAGAGTCCTGAAATCAAAAGAATTTCTTTTTCTTTAGAACTAGAAAATGATTTACTTTATAAAAACACATTTTATATTAATCCCGGAGCATAATGAGTTTTTATGTGCTTCGAGTTTACTCAGTATTTTCGTGTTTCAAGTTTGTAGAGTTTCTTCTAAAAGTTATTGTTCTCTTTTTCATTTTGACATAAAGTAGTCATTTTGTTTTCTGTCCAAGTAATGATCATATGAACCAGACTCCAATAGCTTGCAATTGTAATGTTGTAATTTCCATATGAAAAAGTACTTACCCATTAATAACCTAAGGTCATTTGAAGTCAAATGAAAGCGGAACTAAGCTCTCTAAATCAGCATTGACTATTTTTAATCATTATACTACTACCATTGGTAAATAGATAGAAAATAATATCATATTTACCGTATATACTTGAGTATAAGCCAAGTTTTTCAGCACATTTTTTTGTGCTGAAAATGCCCCCCTCGGATTATACTCGAGTCACCACTTTGGGGACTTTGGGGACCCGGTACCGGCCGGCTGTAGGTCCCCTGGACCCCAAACTTGGCACACATGTAGCCCCACTCTTCCTCTACAAGTGTCAAAAGCTTGTTGTCCAGGGGACATACGGCCGGGGAGCACAGATTTTTCAAAACCGGCACCCCTTCCATAGACTCCAATGTTAAACGGTCATTTCTCTGGTGAATTTGGGGACCGGCTACCAGCTGGTCATAGGTCCCCTGGACCTGGAACTTGGCACACATGTAGCCCCATTTCTTCTCTACAAGTGTGCAAAGTTTTTTTGTCTGGGGAACCTACGGCCAGGGAGCACCATTTTTTCAAAGCCAGGCACCCCTTCCATAGACTCCCATGTTAATCGTCAGTCTAGTCATGGACACAGTGAGGCATGGGCACAGTGAGGCATGGGCACAGTGAGGCATGGGCACAGTGAGGCATGGACACAGTGAGGCATGGACACAGTGAGGCATGGACATGGACACAGTGAGGCATGGGCACAGTGAGGCATGGACACAGTGAGGCATGGACATGGACACAGTGAGGCAAAGTGAGGCACAGTGAGGCATGCAGATGGACACCCTAGGCCAGTGATGGCGAACCTTTTTGAGCCTGAGTGCCCAAACCGCGACACAAAACCAACGTATTTCTTTCAAAGTGCCAACATGGAATTAAATCTACCAGCGGCTCTGTACAGAGGATAGGACTGATCATCCCTCTGAATGAGCCCTAAGGGACTAAAAACCTTACCATTCTGCCCAGAAAAAAACCTGTGTGCTTTTTCAAAAGAGTGCGTTACGCTCAGAACACAGTGATCATATGGATGCATTGTGCTCAGAATACAGGGATGGGATGGATGCATTGTGCTCAGAATACAGGGATCATATGGATGCATTGTGCTCAGAATATAGGGATGGGATGGATGCATTGTGCTCAGAATACAGGGATCATATGGATGCATTGTGCTCAGAATACAGGGATGGGATGGATGCATTGTGCTCAGAATACAGGGATGGGATGGATGCATTGTGCTCAGAATACAGGGATCATATGGATGCATTGTGCTCAGAATACAGGGATGGGATTGATGCATTGTCCTCGGAATACAGGGATGGGATGGATACATTGTGCTCAGAATACAGACCCCTTCCCAACAAAGCAGTGTCCTCTGCCCCCTTCACATCCCCCCAAATACACAGCAGTGTCCTCTGCGAGACCCCACCCCACCCCACCCTCCCTCTCTCTCTCTCTCTCACCCATAGCGCTGTCCTACCTGTGTATGTGTACAGCCAAAGTCCTTCATATTGCCATGCTTCAGCGCCCAAGCCCCAGCCTTCACAGGAAGCCGCTCTCCTATTGGCTGCCCAAGTCCAGGAAGGGGGGATCATTCTTCTCTTCCTGGCCATTCAGAGGCATTGCGCACTGCTTACAGCAGACACTCCCTCTCTGTGTGTTCTTTCCACTGGGCTGCCCTCAGTGCAGGGCTTTACTCACATCTGCCGCTCCACTTCCCGATCGCATTAATGATAGGAAGGGAGCCGGCTACTCCGTGCCTGCACATCAGTGAAAGTAACTGCATTGCTGGGGGATTCCCTCCTCTATCCTGGCGGTGCGCTGAGTGCCCATAGAGAGGGCTCGGCGTGCCAGCTGTGGCACGCGTGCCACAGGTTCGCCATCATTGTCCTAGGCTTATACTCGAGTCAATACGTTTTCCAATTTTTTTGTCGTAAAATTAGGTGCCTCGGCTTATATTCGGGTCGGCTTATTCTCGAGTATATACGGTACTTGTTTTGAACTTTTTTTTTACATTTCTTCAATTGCCTTCTGGTTTCTGGCCTCGGCCAAAATTATGTCATAGAGCCCAAGAGTCTCCTTGGGCATTTTGTTTGCCATCTGGAGGAGGCAAGGAGGGGCATTCTTAGCTAATCACACCCTCCTGTCTGCATGCCTGAGCTATGGGCAGATGGATTTCAGGAAGTAAATGCTACATGAACCATCAATCCTTACTCAAGATGGCTACAAATAAAATTGCTGAGAGGGGGGGGGGGGGATTTCTCAACAAAATAAAGTATGGAGACACGAATATAAATGGGTGAGTTTGCTTTGAATATTAAAAATTAATAAAATAGCATTTTCAGTGTGTGATGCTAAGATACAATTGAGTTATGCTGTCAGTTATGTATAATATATAAAATCATATAATATATATATATATATATATACACACACACACACACACACACACACACACACACACACACAGTATGTAACACTGTGCATTGTTACTGTTATGCATGAATTGTATTCGGCCACAAGATGGCAGTGCTCTACAACTCACTTTTCACACAGCTTTACAGGAATGCTTGAACTTGTGTGCTGTAAGCAGGATTCTTCTATTTAAAGTGGTTGTAAACCCACTTTTTAAACAAAGACCTACAGGTAAGCCTAGATTAAGGCTTACCTGTAGGTGCATGAAATATCTCCTTAACCTACACGGTTAAGGAGATATTTGTATGTAAATGCGGCGATGCTGACGTCACCCCATTCACAAATTCGGCTAGGTTGCAACATTCAACGATGTAGCCGAATTCGACAGCTCACGCGCGCATGCGCGGAGTCACGTCTTCGCCGCTCCGGGCCAATCACAGCGCCGGAGCGGCGCTGTGATTGGCTGCAGCGGCGATACCCGGAAGTAACATTCCGGCTATCGCCGCAGCGATGGATGCGGCTAGAGGAGGGCCCCGATCGAAGGAAAGTGGTACATAATGAGCTAGTATGCTAGTCATACTAGCTCATTATAGCTTTGTCTTGCAGGTTAGTAAAAAAAAAAAAAGTTAAAAGGGTTTACAACCACTTTAAATCAGCTGAACTGAACCACACTTCCCAGTGAGTTGGAGAAGGGGCAGTGGCTTTTAAAAGAAAAAAAAACAAGAATGAGAGGGGAGAGGAGGAAACTGTGGGACAGTTAGGGCATGAGGGAGATAGCATTGTGATTCCAGGAGAATACAGGCCGGATCAAGCTGTGCCAGAGAGCCGAAGGAGAGAGAGCCTGGATTGCTGATCACTCTGAGAAGCAGGAGAGCGGACCCTGCAGGCAGAAAACCTAGGTTATTGCCATTCGCACCCCATCCAGGACAGGAGAACAGAGAAAAGGGGGCTGCTTCATTGACGGATTGTGTGAGAGAGTTACTAAAGTGGTTGTAAAGGAACAAGGTTTTTTAATTTTTTTGCATTCTATGCATGAAGGCAAAAAAACTTCAATTACCTGAGCCTGCTCTCGATTCATCAATGTCCACAAGAGTCTTGCCTCTCTGGGGACTTGCACTCCTGATTGGCTCACTGGCTGTGATTGCCAAAAGCAAATCAGAAGACCGAGGGGACAGGACTAAGCCTTGGCTCCATGTGTGAATGAACACACAGAGCCACAGCTCGGGAGCGAGCCTGCCTGGGTCCCCCCAGAGCAAGCAGCTTGCTGTGGGGGCACCGGGCAGGAGGGAGGAGCCAAAAGTGCCGGTGTGGGACCAGAGAAGGGGAGGATCCAGGCTGCTCTATGCAAAACCTCTGCACAGAGCTGGTAAATATGATATGTTTGTTATTAAAACAAAAAATAAATAACAAGCTTTTAATATCACTTTTAGGGTCCTTTCACACGGGGCGGATCCGTGCAGATCGCTCCGTTGATCCCTGCTGAGCCGACGGATGACTGGGCGGTCCCCGCACACTGTGCAGGGACCGCCCTGTCAGAGCGCCGCTCTCCCCTATGGGGAATCGGATGACGACGGACCGTAGAGTCCGTTGTCATCTGATCCGCTCCG
Organism: Rana muscosa; assembly: GCA_029206835.1. NCBI lineage: Eukaryota > Metazoa > Chordata > Amphibia > Anura > Ranidae > Rana > Rana muscosa. The sequence continues at coordinate 344,641,221 of CM055119.1, forward strand.
CCGACGGAAGGAAAAATAGGGTTTTCCTCCGTCACACTTTGGCGGAGCAGATGTCAGCGGACATGTCTCCGCTGACATCCGTGCTTCCATAGGGGCTTCCATAGGGGTACATGAAGGATCCGTTTTAGGTCCGCCTAAAAAACTGACAGGCGGACCTGAACGGACCTCCGTGTGAAAGAGCCCTAACTCACACCACATGTTCCAGTGTTGTTAATGCCAGTAGTGCAGTACTGATTGCCACATTGAGACACAGACTCCATAACCCCTTCTGTGCTGCTGCCTATCTACTCCATCTATTCCTTGCTACACTGTGTGCAGAACCTTTAGTACAACATTCTGTTTCTATGCCAGACGGGAGCTTTACATGACTTCCAATTCAGGTCTATCTTGCTTAAAGAAGAAACTAGCTTTACCAACCCAGTTCTCCATTTCCAAGGGACATACACAGAATCCTGACCTCAACCCGATAGAACACCTTTGGGATAAATTAGAGTGGAGACTGCGAGCCAGGCATCCTCGTCCAACATCAGTGCCTGACCTCACAAATGCGCTTCTGGAAGAATGGTCAAATATTCCCATAGACACACTCCTAAACCTTGTGGACAGCCTTCCGAGAAGAGTTGAAGCTGTTATAGCTGCAAAGGGTGGGCCAACTAAATATTGAACCCTATGGACTAAGACTAGGGTGCCATTAAAGTTCATGTGCGTGTAAAGGCATGTGTCCCAATACTTTTGACAATATTGTGTAGATATATGTATACAGTACACACATATATATATATATATATATATATATATATGTATATATATTTAGTCTGCCTCCTAAACTGAAGAGCCACACCACCGTTAAGAGGTCTAGATACAACTTTATTCTATTAAAAGTCAGGGGTACAATCCAAAAAAGTGGGCAGAGCATTTCAGGAGTCCAAGCACCCCTTCATCAGGGCTTGACTGGCAACAATGTGAACAAGCCAGGAGTGAGCTGGGCCTACAATGGCATTTTTTCCAATGTGAATTACAAGTACAGGCCTTATCAGCAGCGTGTTTGGCAAATGTGGAGATCCTCGGGGGTGTAGAACCCGCCTGCTTAGGAACCAGATCATTTACACCAACATTAATACATTAAGAAAACAATACCAGTAAGATAACCCTCCAGATCCAGCCCTATCTTTCCACTTTTCTCAATGCCAGCCCACTGCTTGCATCAGGGATGATTGCTCCTCAGATGAGTACCAAGCCAGGGTGCTTTGATGCTTCCAGGAAGCGATGTACAGTATCGTACTGGATCCTCATGCCATCCACAATCTATCTGAGCTGCATAGATGTCGCTGGGTCTAAAATAAGGTGTGTAATGAAAATGGAAAGGTTTTATTTGAAAAATGTAATTTGCATGTTAATGAGGTGGGGAGGGAGGAACCAGGGAAGGCAAATATATAAGCACATTAAGTTTCAGCTTTAATTTCCTCCGGCCAATTAATGAGTTACTTACAGTAACCATAGCCAAAATATAGGGGACCATTTAAAGCCGTTTTTCCCTTGCATTATTTTGGACATAAAACAGTTAAAACTGTCAGGTATTTATGGCAAATTGCCAGTCACCACATCACTAGCATATTATGCCCACCTCTATGCCTCACGTTCCTTTTCCTCACGTACCTGCAATCCCCTACAGACTAATGTAATGGATTTTACAAAGAAACTTATTTGTAACACTTTCTTATTCCAGGAGTGTAAAAAGAATGAGAAGAAAATAGATTGGCTGGAAATCTTAGAACTCGTTATTAAAATTGGTTGGAAATTACATATTTTCAGGAGACCTGCTGGTATTCTAAACAACAAGAATACAATGCCTGATCAAACAATTTCTTAATTTATATATTTTTTTGTAATAATGGTTAGATCGGGAAAAAGTCATAAGATCTTTCTTTCAATAACACACTGATGAAATGTTTCATAGCAAAGAAGTTTGAGATGTCATGAAGCTCTTTGGGTTCTCTCAAGTAATTTTCCCTGCCAACAGGAACCCGTCCATGGCCTTTTCTATTGCTAAAACTGAAACTGGGATTTGGAAGGACATCAAGATAGATAAAGGATATAACAGCTCCTCCATATATTAAGCTAAATATTGTTTAAAGCTTAAAGTGGTTGTAAACCTCAGACATGAAATATGAACAAAGCATAGTCCTCTTTATAGTGTGTAGCACCTTGGTGTTTAGGCAGGGTTGATAGTAAATTTAGTTTGCTAGGCAGTAGTTGCCCTGGTTAATTGTTAGTAGATCCACTGATTCCTCTCTAGTTCTGGATTTGCTGCACCTTCTCTCTTCTGTCGCTAGGTGGCGTAATGCTGGTGACATTAGACAGATAAGGGCTTAGCAAAGGTCAGGTTATGAATGGATGGGGTTTCCCAGCCAATAGGCAGGGGTTTCTTTAAGCCCCTTGGCCTGCTGGGAGAGCATATTTCTTTGGGAGGAGTCAGGTGATCTGGGTTCTGTGCCAGCCAGACGGCTGTCTGGGTGGACGTGTGTTATGTCATTATGCTGCTAGGCAAGAAGCCTGAGGCCTATTCCAGGGACATCTGGCTGCTAGGCTGTCTAAAGGCCTATCCAGAAGCAGGAGAAGCAGCGCAGGGTTGGGACTGCAGGATTGGAGCCCAACCGAGAGTAATGGTTCAGCCGAACGGGGAACCAGTTGTAGTCGGAGGTAGAGGGGAAGCTGTCGCCACTAAGGGACCATCCACCATGTTCCTGGAGACCACTGTGAGTAAGATGGAGCCAGTACCAGAGCAGTCTTCTCACCAGCCGGGGACGGTGAAGAAGTGGGAAAACTTCAGCAAGTGCCAAGTCAGGGACCCATCAGGACAGCAGAGGTGACGCTTGAGGAGCATCAGTAAGTGCCAAGCCAGGGACCTAGCGGGTCAGCAGGGGTGGAGCTTGAGGAGTATCTGTGAGTGCCAAGCCAGGGACCCAGCAGGCGCTTGAGAAAGATACTGAGTTATGGAAGTGGAAGAGCTCAGGGAATCCAGTGGCGATTGGGTCTGAGAGTCTAATTAGAGACTGGGAGCTCAGTGAGTGAAGACCTACAGTGAGAGACTGTAGAGTGCAAGGAGAACTATTATGTGTTGCCAATAGTTAAGTACAAATACTGTTAGTGACAAGATTTGTTGCCATATGAGACAGCGGTCCTACGTACCTATACAGAAGTGATATCCGGCTGGAGGCCTTCCCCTGTATAGCTGTCTACCTATAGAAGTTTGCTAATTATCATTGCATCTACTTAAGGGTGTTTTGGCCCTAACTCGCTCTCCCACAGTTCTGTTAAGAGACAATAAATGTCTTTTGCATTCAAAAAGTGTCTGGCGCCCATCACTACATCCTGCATCACACCCACCATGCCTTGTAACCCACTCTACAAAGACGGATGTCAGCTATCCCTGACTCTGGAGGTCACCATTCGGCCTTTGGAGGTCCGGGACCTTGCTACATGTGTACTTGTCTCAATCCAAAGCACTAAGGGGGAGATTTACTAAACCTGGAGCAGTCAAAATATGGTGCAGCTGTGCATGGTAGCCAATCAGTTTCTAACTTCAGATTTGAAAATAAAACTTGGAAGCTGATTGGTTTCTATGTGGAGCTGCACCAGATTTTGCATGCTCGGGTTTTAGGAAATCCTCTGTCTTCTGCCCCATTCCTCTGCTGTGTGTATGAGCCACTTGTGACAAGTTTTCAACACACCAAGAGAACAAAATTTGAGGGAGCTCCAGCACACAGCCTGTTATTGACAGCATCAGCTCTGTTCCCATGTACTGTGTGAAGGGGGTGTGTCCCTTCCCTCCAATCAGCTCACAGAGCCCTCCTCACTGAGCTCTGCAGTGTGTAACTTTATTTCTTCACCCCCTTTTTTTCTGACAGCTCAGGCAAACTTTTTCAATTCTCCACTTTGAATGGATGTAGAGAAGAGATGGCTGCAGATGAACAGGTACAACTTATGTAGGAGGATTTGTTTAATCTCTATGTATCACCCGAGGCCAGTCACTTCACTGGGTATAGGGGACTTACATTGAATGAATGTCCCCAGTCCTCTGTTCCCACATCCATACCAATGCAGTGGTAATCTTCCTGTGAGTCATTCAACAATAGTGATGACTATGCTCGCCCTTTCTACCCCCTACTCCATTCATAGCAGTTGTACTATGGTTTCCAATTTCCACCAAAGAAAAGTGCTCCATGAATGGAGTGCAGGTGGGTGAATGAAAGGTCAGCTTCCTCCATTCATAGAGCACCTTTCATTGCTGGAATCTATAGTACAGCTTCTATGAATGAAGGAGGGGGAGAGGAAAGGGCGGACATAGTCAGCACTCTTGATGAGCGTTTATGACAGGTCCAGCAGCCGGGAGCGCACATGCTTCGCGCTCCCGTCACAGTTATCGTTGTCTAACTAAAATCTCCTGATCGCTCCTTGTGATCGTGAGTTTTTCCAGATCACATGACCGTCATGACAGCCAATCACATCGGTCAAGTGGTCTTAAGCCCCGCCCACCTCCCAGAGTCATTAACCTCTTAAAGGGCCAGGAGGCGCCAACACTTAGAGGTTAAAGTATATGTGTAACAGGGGGATTTTTATTATGTGCACACCAGGCAGTGTCTAACTGTCCTCATTTTAACCACTTAACCACTTCAATACCGGGCACTTTCACCCCCTTCCTTCCCAGGTCAATTTTCAGCTTTCAGCGCTCTCACACTTTGAATGACAATTGCGCAGTCATGCTACGCTGTACCCAAATTCATTTTTTATCATTTTGTTCACACTAATAGAGCTTTTTTTTTGGTGGTATTTATTTATGACTCCGTTTTTAATTGTTTGCGATATAAGCAAAAAAAAAGCAGAAATTTTGAAAAAAAAAAAATATTTTCTACTTTCTATTTTAAAATAAATCCAATAAAATCGAATTTTGTCATAAATTTAAGCCAAAATGTATTCTGCTAAATGTCTTTGGTAAAAAAAATCTTGTTAAGTGTATAGTAATTGGTTCATGTGATCACAGACAGATGTGCGCAGATGATCATGTACAGATATGCGCAGATGATCATGTACAGAAGTGCACAGATGATCACAAACATAAGTATGCAGATAATCATTGGGACATATGATTTTACTGGGACAGGTGTTTTTACTGTGCGGGGACATGTTTGTGGGGACACTATTTTGGTGACATGTGTGTGCTTACACTGGGTGGGAACACTGGGCCCGTGATCAGTGTGTAAAAAGCTGTAAAAAACAGCTCATACTCACTGATCACCGGCCGGCTGCACCGTGTCCGGGTGACACAAGCACATTGGGATTGCGCCGTTGCGCGGTCACACGCGCACGCGATCCCCCTCCTTCTGATTGATGTTCCTGAACATCCAGTCAGAAGGAGGAAGCACCCACCCGGCCGTATATGTGCAGTGGACGGATGGGAGGTGGTTAAGGACCAAGCCCATTTTTGACACTTGTTGTTTGCAAGTTAAAATCTGTATTTTTTGCTAGAAAATTACTTAAAACCCCCACACATTGTATATTTTTTTAGCAAAGACTCTGGAGAATAAAATGGCGGCCGTTGCAATATTTTCTGTCACACAATATTTGTGCAGCGGTCTTTCAAACACAATTTTTTTAGAAAAAATTGACTTTTTTTAATAAAAAAATAAGAAAACTGTAAAGCTAGCCCAATTGTTTGGTATATTGTGAAAGAGAATGTTACGCCAAGTAAATAGATACCAAATATGTTACAGTTGAAAATTGTGCACACTCATGGAATGTCGACATACAACGGTACTTTTTTTTCTCGCTTTTTAGAGTATAGATCTATGTTTGTCCCAAGCATTTTTTTAATTCACTTACTGTTGACAGAGACACTCAAGCCCTGTACACACGATCGGATAACCTATGGTTTTTTGTCCGATGGATTTGTCCATCGGAAATCCGATGAAACTGTTTTTCATCAGTCTTGGCCACACACCATCAGTCAAAAAACCGACGGCACGTACAAAACATACGTATAAAAGGGCCGAACAAATCTAATGGCGCCACCCCTTGGGCTGCTTTTGCTGATTTTGTGTTACCGCGTGTTAGTAAAAGTTTGGTGAGAGCCGATTCGCGCTTTTCAGTCTCCGTGCTTTGCAGATCGTTTCCTGGTGTTCAGTTTGTGCTTGTGGGTTCGTATTTGTGATTCAGTGCGTGCAGTCAGGTCGTTACTGCCTTGCAGTGCCTTCTTGGCCATTCGTTTACTGTTTTTCAGGTCGTTCTTCTCAGGCCTTGCTGTTCCACGGTGCGTTCTGTTTGAGTGCATTCTGACCAGGCGACCGGTTTAAAACCATGTTTGAAGTGCGTTCTCGAGCTCGTGCTGGCTTTGGACTTGGTGTTGCAGTTAACACTGTAACCCGAGTTCAGTCTGTGAACAGGGTGAGGAGGAGTTCATGGACTAAGAATTGGTTGCTCCAGCGATGCCTCTGCTGCGGGAAATCCATGAGAATAACCCTGATGATTTCAGGAATTATCTCAGGATGACGGACCCCGTATTTCACCGTCTGTTGGATTTGCTGTCCCCCTATATCACGAGGCAGGACACTGTGATGCGCCAGGCCATCACTGCCGAGCAGAGGCTTATTGCCACGTTGAGATACCTGGCGACTGGGAGAAGCTTGCAGGACCTCAAGTTCTCAACAGGCATCTCTCCCCAGGCTCTCGGGATCATTATCCCTGAGACGTGTTCGGCCATTATTCAGGTCCTGCCGACGGACTATATGAAGGTAATTTTGCTCCTTTAACCTCACATTATATGTTTTTATTGTTTTAGAATCTTCTCTTTTTTTTTCCTCCTAACACTAATTTGCCTGTTTGTAATATCCTGGTAATGTCCCCATTTTCCCCATGCATGTTTTTACCTGTAAAGGCCTTTTTGGGCCCTACATGCCTATTTCCCTTCACTAACCTCTCCAGCATGCTATCGTGGGCGCAAACCCAGCTAGCCTTCTATTTTCCTTTTCATATTTTTGGGGTCATTGTCCTCGTAGTTTGACAACCCTCCCTCCCCCCCCCCCTAAAGATGTCAAAATATTTTTAGTTCTCGATCAAGCTCAGCAGAGTGGTAGAGCCTTTTTTTGGATCCCCCACAATCACCTTAGCCCCCCCCCCTTAGATTATTTTAGAATGTCCACTCAGCGGGGGTGAGGCATCTGCTAAGTGGGCCTTTGTTTATTGGTAGGAAATACTCCCTTAACCACTTAACGACCGCCCACTGTAAAAATATGTCGGCAGAATGGCACCGACAGGCAGAATCACGTATATCTACGTGACTGCCTTTGTATAGTTGGGGGGTCCGATCGGACCCCCCTTCTTTACAGTGAGCGGCCGTTATTCGTTTGGGAGCGATCAGGGATGAGGGGACAGCCGTTCGATTCCGGCCACCCCCTCTCGATCTCTCCCAGCGAATCGAATCCTTACACAGGCAGAGGAAGTGATGTCATCTCTCCTGCGGCGCTCACATATGCTGAGCGCCGCACAGGAGAAGATGCAGGTTAGTGCACAAAACACTACACTGACACCAGGACACATAGGCACATAAATCGCCCCCCCAGGCCCCCCCAGACACCCCAGATCACCCCCCAGATCTCCCCCCAGCCCCCAGTCACAGTGTCACTGATTGCAGTGACCATTTATTTACTGATCACTGCAATCAGTGACATTTGTGATTGTAAAAGTGTCACTAAAGTTAGTTTTAGGTCCAGTGTAGCCCCCTAACCCCCCCTAATAAAGGTTTAACCCCCTGATCGCTCCCCAGATAACCCTTTCACCCCCTAGCACCGCCGTCGCTAAGCGATAATTTTTCTGATCGCTGTCTTAGCGTTGGTGATGCCGATCGGTAGCCAGTTATTTTTTTTAGGTTTGCCGCAGGTTTTATAGCGTCGGGTACCCCCATATATTACCTAATAAAGGTTTAACCCCCTTGATCGCCCCCCAGATAACCCTTTCACCCCCTATCACCACTGTCGCTAAGCGATCATTTTTCTGATCGCTGTCTTAGCGTCGGTGATGCAGATCGGTAGCCAGTTATTTTTTTTAGGTTCGCCGCAGGTTTTTATAGCGTCAGGTACCCCCATATATTACCTAATAAAGGTTTAACCCCCTTGATCGCCCCCCAGGTAACCCTTTCACCCCCTATCACCACTGTCGCTAAGCGATCGTTTTTCTGATCGCTGTCTTAGCGTTGGTGATGCCGATCGGTAGCCAGTAATTTTTTTTAGGTTCGCCGCAGGTTTTTATAGCGTCGGGTACCCCCATATATTACCTAATAAAGGTTTAACCCCCTTGATCGCCCCCCAGGTAACCCTTTCACCCCCTATCACCACTGTCGCTAAGCGATCATTTTTCTGATCGCTGTCTTAGTGTCGGTGATGCCGATAGGTAGCCAGTAATTTTTTTTTAGGTTCGCCGTCAGGTTTTTATATAGCGTCAGGTACCCCCATATATTACCTAATAAAGGTTTTAACCCCCTAATTGCCCCTAGTTAACCCTTTCACCAGTAATCACCATATAAGTGTTACGGGTGACGATGGTTAGTTAGTTTGCTTTTTATAGTGTCAGGGCACCCGCCGTATATAACCCAATAAAGGTTTAACCCCCTGATCGCCCGGCGGGTGATATCAATTAGGTTTTAGCGTCAGAGAGGGTCTGCGTCACACCCCAGGCAGCATCAGGTTAGTTCCAGTAACGCTAACACCCACGCGTGAAGCATACACCTCCCTTAGTGGTATAGTATCTGAACAGATCAATATCCCCAGCAGTTTAGGGTTCCCAAAAACGCAGTGTTAGCGGGATCAGCCCAGATACCTGCTAGCACCTGCGTTTTGCCCCTCCGTCCAGCCCAGGCCACCCAAGTGCAGTATCGTTCGATCACTGTCACTTGTAAAACACAACACACATAACTGCAGCGTTCGCAGAGACAGGCCTGATCCCTGCGACTCCAGTGCTGTAGGAGGTGATTTCACCACCACAGTTAAAAAAAAAAAGCATATATGCCGAAGCATTGGGGCAGCAGGGGCAGAGGAGTGATTTTGCTCCTAATGCCGCGTACATACGGTCGAAATTCTGACGGAGGCTTGCCCGTGGAAAAGTCTGACCATGTGTACGCGGCATAACTTTTGCGGGAAGATGCCCCCATGCTTCGGCATATATAAATGGTGCATGTATGCCCATCATTAGAAGTGGGTGGATGAAGGGCGGTATTCTAATGGTGGGCATACCCACCTATCAATCTTTTTTTTTCGTTCAGCCAACAGGCTGCATGAAAAAAAAGATTACAATACATGTCCAACAAGGACCAGCAACGTACTGGTATGTTGCTGGACTTTGAATGTTTATACCAGAATGATGCCTGCGGGTTTAGGTATCATCTTGGTACAGTATCATTCTTTTCAGCCAGCGGCCGGCTTTCATGTAAAAGCAATCCTAGTGGCTAATTAGCCTCTGGACTGCTTTTACAAGCAGTGGGAGGGAATGTCCCCCCCCCGGATATAAAAAGCGTCATTCGGAAATTGGGAAAGCATTTTATCACACCGATCTTGGTGTGGTCAGATGCTTTGAGGGCAGAGGAAAGATCTAGGATCCAATAGACCCCAGTTTTTTCAAAAAAAGAGTACCTGTCACTACCTATTGCTATCATAGGGGATATTTACATTCCCTGAGATAACAATAAAAATGATAAAAAATAAATAAATATGGAAGCAACAGTTTAAAAATAAAATAAAAAAGCAAAATTAATAATAATAAAAAAAAAAAGCACCCCTGTCCTGCCTTGCTCTTACCCAATGGCGAACGCAAGCGTCGGTCTGGCGTCATATGTAAACAGCAATTGCACCATGCTTGTGAGGTATCACCGCGAAGGTCAGCTCAAGGGCAGTAATTTTAGCAGTAGACCTCCTCTGTAAATCTAACGGCGTAACCTGTAAAGGCTTTTAAAGGCTTTTAAAAATGCATGTAGTTTGTCGCCAATGCGCGTTTGTGCGAAATTTTAAAGCTTGTCGTGTTTGGTATCTATGTACTCGGCCTAAGATCATCTTTTTTATTTCATCAAACATTTGGGCAATATAGTGTGTTTTAGTGCATTGAAATAAAAAAAAAAAGTGTATTTTTTCCCCACAAAATGCGTTTGAAAAATCGCTGCGCAAATACTGTGTAGAAAAAAAAAATGCAACACCCACCATTTTAATCTGTAGGGCCTTTGCTTTAAAAATATATATAATGTTTGGGGGTTCAATATAATTTTCTTGCAAAAAAAAAAATATGTTTTCATGTAAACAAAAAGTGTCAAAAAGGGCTTTGTCTTCAAGTGGTTAGAAGAGTGGATGTAAGCTTCCTAATGTTGTGTATAAAATGCCAGAACAGTTCAAAACCCCCCCAAATGCCCCTATTTTGGAAAGTAGACACCCCAAGCTATATACTGAGAGGCATGTCAAGTCCATGGAATATTTTATATGTTGACACAAGTTGCGGAAAAAAGACAATTTATTTTTATTTATTTATTTTTTTGCACAAAGTTGTCACTAAATGATATATTGCTCAAACATGCCATGGGCATATGTGGAATTACACCCCAAAATACATTCTGTTGCTTCTCCTGAGTACGGGGATACCACATGTGTGAGACTTTTTGGGAGCCTAGCCGCGTACGGGATCCCAAAACCAAGCACAGCCTTCAGGCTTTTTAAGGGTGTAAATTTTTGATTTCACTTCTCACTGCCTATCACAGTTTCGGAGGCCATGGAATGCCCAGATGGCACAAAACCCCCCCAAATGACCCCATTTTGGAAAGTAGACACCCCAAGCTATTTGCTGAGAGGTATGGTGAGTATTTTGCAGATCTCGCTTTTTGTCACAAAGTTTTGAAAATTGAAAAAAAATATATATATATATTTTCTTTCTTCATTTTCAAAAACAAATGAGAGCTGTAAAATACTCACCATGCCTCTCAGCAAATAGCTTGGGGTGTCTACTTTCCAAAATGGGGTCATTTGGGGGGGTTTTGTGCTATTTTGGCATTTTATGGCCTTCGAAACTGTGATAGGTAGTGAGGAGTGAAATCAAAAATTTGTGCCTAGAAATCCTGAAGGCGGTGCTTGGTTTTTGGGGTCCCGTACGCGGCTAGGCTCCCAAAAAGTCCCACACATGTGGTATCCCCGTACTCAGGAGAAGCAGCAAAATGTATTTTGGGGTGTAATTCCATATATAACCATGGCATGTGTGAGCAATATATCATTTAGTGACAACTTTTTGTAATTTTTTATTTTTTTTTGTCATTATTCAATCACTTGGGACAAAAAATAAAAATATTCAATGGGCTCAACAGGCCCCTCAGCAATTTCCTTGGGGTGTCTACTTTCTAAAATTGGGTTATTTCGGGGGGTTTTGTGCTATTTTGGCATTTTATGGCCTTCGAAACTGTGATAGGTAGTGAGGAGTGAAATCAAAAATTTGCGCCCTTAGAAATCCTGAAGGCGGTGCTTGGATTTCGGGGGCCCATACGCGGCTAGGCTCCCAAAAAGTCCCACACATGTGGTATCCCCGTACTCAGGAGAAGCAGCAAAATTTATTTTGGGGTGCAATTCCACATATAACCATGGCATGTGTAAGCAATATATCATTTAGTGACAACTTTTTGTAATTTTTTTTTTTTTTTAGTCATTATTCAATCACTTGAGACAAAAAAAAAAATATTCAATGGGCTCAACATGCCTCTCAGCAATTTCCTTGGGATGTCTTCTTTCCAAAATGGGGTCATTTGGGGGGGTTTTGTACTGCCCTGCCATTTTAGCACCTCAAGAAATTAGATAGGCAGTCATAAATTAAAAGCTGTGTAAATTCCAGAAAATGTACCCTAGTTTGTAGACGCTATAACTTTTGCGCAAACCAATAAATATACGCTTATTGACATTTTTTTACTAAAGACATGTGGCTGAATACATTTTGGCCTAAATGTATGACTACAATTGAGTTTATTCGATTTTTCTTATAACAAAAAGTAGAAAATATCATTTTTTTTCAAAATTTTCGGTCTTTTTTCTGTTTATATCGCAAAAAATAAAAATCGCAGAGGCAATCAAATACCATTAAAAGAAAGCTCTATTTGTGTGAAGAAAAGGACGCAAATTTCGTTTCCGTACAACATTGCATGTCTGCACAATTTACAGTTAAATCCGCGCAGTGCAAAATTCTGAAAACAGCTCTGGTCCTTTAGCTACAAAATGGTCCGGGGCTTAAGTGGTTAAATAATAATGTTAGAATGATGTTGGTCAACAATGTTTTTGTGTGTAATCTGCTTGCACTGTAAACATAAACCGTACTAATGTATTCTTTTTGTTTGACTACACAGTTCCCTAGCACACCACAGGAATGGCTGACTGTGGCCTCCCAATTTGCCCGGCGGTGGGATTTCCCCAACTGCGGAGGGGCAATTGATGGGAAGCACGTCCACATAGTGCCGCCACCCCCGTTCGGGGTCATACTATTTTAACTATAAAGGTTTCAATAGTATTGTGTTAATGGCGGTGGTGTTGGCACGGTACGAGTTCCTGTATGTGGACGTGGGGAAGAACAGCCGGATGTCCGATGGCGGAGCATTCGCTGAGACGGAGTTCGCTCACCGTCTGCAGGCTGGGGGTCTTGCACTGCCTCCAGAGGCAGAGAACGTGGAAGGGCTACCGTTCGTTTTCATCGCGGATGAAGCTTTTGGACTAGGACCACACCTCATGCGGCCGTTTCCCCAACGCACCCTCACCCCGGAGAGGAGGGTTTTTAATTACCGGCTGGCCAGAGCCCGGAGAGTTGTGGAGAATGCCTTCGGGATAATGGCCAGCCGGTTCCGCCTGTTCCAGACAGCTATCAATTTGGCAGAATATAAACTGAACAACATTGTCTACTGCTGCTGCTTATTGCACAACTTTTTGCGAAAATTTTCTACAAATTATGTCATCAGTTGGGCCTGAGGCCGGTCCATCTGAACTGACAAATCTGACCGGCCTCAGCACTGCCCGTACTGGCTTGGCCCCCCAAAGTGCCCATGAAGTACGTCAGAAATACGTAGAGTACTTCACGGGTAGGGGGGCCATCGCAATGCCTGATCTTTTATTATACCTTTTTCAAATAAAAAAAAAAATTGGATTTACTACAAACTTGTGTTGTCATTCTTGTATTTGTGGTTTATGTGTCTCCCAGGTCCTAGTAGTGCCAAGTGTATTTGTCCTTAGTAAATAGCCTCAAATGTCAGAGGTAAAAACACTTTTTTTGCTTCTTCAGAATTGCTATTGAGCATAGAAAGAACAAGGCACACCTTTTTTAGACTTCCCGAATGTTTTTATTGATTACACCCCATTTTTGGTTGGTTTTCGAAATTCTAGCCTTTTTTTTGTTTGTGCGGCTTTTTTTTGCAGAAATATGCATGGGTCAAAGGCCAAATTTTTTTTTCTGAAAAAGTAACAAAATAACACAGTGAAAAATACAAACATGAGATGGGGTGATGTTACCCCTGATCCATCCCAAATGTGAAGACCCACACTTTCTTTTTGGGGCTCAAATGGGTATCTTCAACATGATCCCATGGCTAAGGTGAACATGTGCTATCTGCCATCATGGGGGATCAATGGACATGCTTTGGGGGTGAAAACCCTTCCTCTCACCTACTTGAGGAGGGAGGAAGAGGTTGCACCCCCAAAAAAGGGACATAGATATCCTGTGACGGCAGATAGCACATGTTGAGTCAGTGTGTGCATCTTCACATTTGGGCTGGTGGAAATCCCATAGGAAATTTCTGATGCATAACAAAACACAAAAACAGGGGGGGGTTCACACTATTCTCCCCAAAATATCTATCATGTTTTTATATTTTTGCTCAATCACAATCATTCTCTTTCTCATAATGTCCATTTCGCTACTGCATTCCATGATTTCCTGAATGATTATTTTGGCGCTGGCACTCGAGAATGGAGGATTTGGACTTCCTGACACACCCCCACGTTCAGTCCCTAAAAATGAAAAAAAAAAATTAAACTACGCAGGCCTACATCTGTATTTACCTTGAAGTTGTGGTGACAGACACTGACCTGTTGTGCTGATAAGCTCCACCTCTCCTTCCTCCACCTCCCCTTCCTCCACCTCCGCTTTCTCCCCCTCCGCTTCCTGAACCTGCTGATCTTGGTCTGCTTTGTGATCTTCGGGTAGTTTATGTGGTGTTTGGTTCCTCGTCTCCTGAGCATGGTGTCCTCCCAGTCTCCTCTCCCCTATGGGAATGTAAAAAATAATGTATCCTTTAGCACACAGACTTTTTAGGCCTGAAAATGGATTCTCAATGTTTTGAAGTGGGGTACAATTGATATTTGGCCCTGAGTTTCAAGATGAACATATGAGATCTTGCAAACTCAACAAAGCAACATGTTATTTTTGAGGACACTCACAAATACACTTGGATAACCACCAAGGTATCCACTGGACCACCTGTGTGTGACACCGTTTATAAATTTGGTCATGTGGCCCAGAGTATAGTATCTTGATCAAGAACAAAAAAGAGTACACAACTGCTGGAGTGTCATCTCCTTTACCCAGAATACAGTTTATCCTTTCATTCACATTCTAATTTTCCTTACAACACATCATCTAGCCAACAATGTGTAGATAAACATTGTTTAAGTAAAATGAGGCATGCCCACATGTAGTTTACGTGGATATGTGCCAAACATGTTTGGGGGAAGAGCAGCAATTTTTTTTTACAACACATTTACCAAATAAGTGGACTCTCCACTTAACATAAAAGTTCACATTTTAAAATGTGAAACCAGTCAAGCCAAGCACATGTTGCAAAACATGGAAGAATACATATTACAATGTGAAAGAACACAATAAAATAAACTTACTTTTTTCAATGCTTTTTAGAAGCTTCCTATACTGCTCCGGCTCCCTGAGCTTCAGGTCTGACCACCTTTTACGGAGTTGTTCCTTGGATCTCCTGACCCCATATTTTTTATAGAGAGTCTTCGCCACTTTGTCCATAATTTGTGACTTCCGGAGATTAGGGGTGTCGTATGGGCCATGCTTGCCGTCGTAATCCTTCCTCCGCAGAATGTCCACCATCTCCGCCATCTCAGAAAAAGACATATTAGTCGCCTTGTATCTTTTTTTACAGGATCGGGACGTTTCCGCCTCCGGGCTTTCCTCGTCGGTAATTTCAACTAAAGAAGCCACCTGTGTCTGCGACATGTCGCCGTCTCACACTGTGCGCCGATCGTTAAGGGGCGGGGAAATGCAGAAAAAGTCCATCATGGGCGGGCGACGAGGGCGGAGTTACACGCATGCGCAGGGTATAAAAAGGGGAAAGAAGTTATTAGGGATGCGCGGAGTAAGGACGACCGGAAGTGAACCAACGAACTGAACTAAGGTAAGAAGGGAACTCGGGCCTGCAGTGGCCTATAATGGTTCATGATTGTAAAGGGCAATATTGTGATAAGTTGAGGAGAATCAAATCTGATCCTTTTCTTTTTTTTTTTTTTTACTTGCTGATCCAAAAAGATGCATAAACTACGTGAGCCGGAGGTGATGCTGACTTTTATTGAAAAATATAAGGAACAGCGCAACCTGTGGGAACTGAAACACCCTGCGTACCACAAAAGTGATGTACGTCGGGCAACTATTTGCAAATTAGCAGAGGATATGAAGCCATGGATCCCAGATGCAGACTACACTATGATCAATAATAAAATCAACAACCTGCGTAATTCCTATAAAAAAAAATACAAGGAAGTGCGCCAGTCAAAGAGATCAGGAGCAGCAGCCGACGATGTAGTACAGCCCAAGCTGTGGTACTACAGACATCTTCAATTTCTGGATGACCAGATCGAGGCCAGGGAATCGATTTCCAGCCCTCAACCCTTCCTTCCACCCTTCCCTCCAGCGTTCCTTCCACCCTTCCCTCCACCCCTGCAGAGGCGGAGGAGGAGCCTCCTGAACTTGAAGAGCCAAATCTTTGCATCTTCAGCCAGGTATAGTATTTTTGATGATAATTATTGTCCACTAAGTAATATTGTGTTGAAATGGTTGGATTAGCCATAAATGATATCATCCCCCCCCCAAAAAAAAAATATGCACCAGTAATGATATCCAAATTGTGGGTGATAGATTCCCCAAATAATAAAATTTTTCATTTTATTTTATAAACAGGATGAGGCAAGCCAGGAGGAAGAGGGTCAGGAGTGTGGCAGGCAGGAGGAGGCAGGGCCAAGTGGGACTCAGCAGGTCCCCAGGCCTAGTGGCAGCACCGTCTCCCAAGTGGCTCCCCTCCACGTCAGACCGCCAAAACAACGGCGGATGACACAAGTGGAGGAGGAGTCACTAAAGATGATTCAGGAGGCTGCTACCATCATGAGGGCCCCCCTCAACCCTACGGAGGGGTTTAGCACCTATCTGGCGGATAAGTTGCTCCGAATGGAGGCGGGACAACGGGCCCTTTGTGAGCACCTCATATATATGGCCGTACACATGGGGGCGAGGGGGCTGCTGACTGAGGCCACCCATCTGTCACATCAGGCCAATCCCTCTCCTCCTTCTCCTCCTCCTCCTGCCACATCACCACCCACAGTGGCCCAGCCTGCAAGGGTGCGAGGATGGGGCCGTGGAGGGAACACTGCAGGGAAGCGTGGAGGGAAGGCTACAGTGAAGAGCAGGAGGTGATTCTCTGGCCTCGAGCTGCTCATCCAGAAGTTGCAGGTTGATGGAGTACCACAGCTTGGGATGATGTATGTCTTTGGCTGCTGCTCCTGATTTCATGCTGTTGTTGATTTTATTATTCATCATAGTCAGGTCTGCATTTGGGATCTAAGGACTTGATATTCTCTGCTAATTTTTGAATAGTTGCCCTTCGGTTTTTGTTTGCTTTTTTTCCGAAATAAAGGGAAATGCCTGATGTGTTTTTTTTTTAAGTAGCAATAACATTTCATAAATACAATGTGTAATTAATAACAAGGGACACCAACCTCCATGAGGAAACAAAAAAAAAAATTGTTGTTCTGAGAAATTGACACACCAAAAAATGCACAACAAATTTAAAGACAAAAAAAAAAAAAGGTGGAATTTGTGAGGTCGGCCTTGAAGAATTAAACCAATTATTCCTAAGATCACAAGAAAGAAGAAAGACATACGTTTGTCAGAACTCATGAGAAAGATCTGCTGCCAAAATGACATTTTAAAGACCGTTCTAAAGCAACAAAACATGCGCTGCATTAAACGAAGCAAGAACTTGCAGAATGACGAATGTGCTCTCTCCATTAGGAACGCTAGTTTTACCAGAACGAGCGCTCCCGTCTCCTAATTCAGTCTGAGCATGCGTGGGTTTTTTAACCGATGGACTTGCCCATAGACGATCGGAAATTACCATCGGTTTTTTATCCATCGGAAAATTTTAAAACAAGTTCTATTTTTTCCAACCGATGGAAAAAAGACCGATGGGTACCATACACGATCGGTTGGTCTGATGAAAACCATCCATCGGACGGTTTTCATCAGTCAAACCGATCGTGTGTACGGGGCTTTAGGGGTTACATTTATAAAAAAAACTCATGTCACAAGCATTCATCCAGCCATGACCATATGGTGCTTAATACAATAATTTCCTATGGCCTGCATCCCCATCTAGTGGCCATAATGTGTTTTTTTTGCCCTTAAACTACTCATTTAGGAAAATACGGCCACCAAATGAAGTTGGGAAGGGCTGCCTCCTGTATGAATGGAGGAGGTGGACCTTTCGTTCATCTGCCTGTCCTCCATTCAGAAAGTGTTTTCATTGTTGGAAGCTATAATACAGCTTCTATGAATGGAGGGCATGGTAGGCACTCCTGACAAGTGCCTATGAGTCCAGTAGGTCGTATTGATCTCTTAGCCCTGGTTCACATTGATGCTACTTTGAAATCACGCTACTTCACTTGAAGTCAAGTGAAGTAGCGTGATTTCAAAGTAGCAAGGTCAGCGCGATTTCAGCTGCTACTTGATAATAGACATCTGTGTGGCTTCATGCACAGATGTCTATTGAAATCGCACCTGAAATCGGCAAAAGTAGTGCAAGAACTACTTTTGCAAATTGGCGCGACACCGCAAAATCAGTGTCGCACCAATTATAACAATGCCATTGCCTCCAATAGGCTGTGACTTGTCATGCGATTTGATCTCACAAATCGCATAACAAATCGTTCCAATGTGAACCTAAGCTTATGCTGATTTAGAAAAAACGCATTAAAAATAAAGTAAAAGTCCAAGACTCTTAATGTGTCTTTATAATGATTTCTTGTGTATTCTCCCAGTAAAAATAAGGATCCTTGACCTGATAATAAGAAAAACTCAACAGAGTTGATAGAAGATCAAGCAACATAGAAGAAGATACTGTAGATACCTGGGTTCCTGGGATCGGAACACAATCACTGGTACTTCAAGCTTTGCTTCCAACATCAGAAGGTTTTGTAGCTCATTATTTATAAAGGCTGACAAGAAAAAAGCTCACAGTGTGATTCTGTTTATTAAAATCAATAGTTTAACCACTTCAGCCCCGGAGGATTTGGCTGCCCAATGACCGAGCCATTTTTTGCGACTCGGCACTGCGTCACTTTAACTGACAATTGCGCGGTCGTGCGACGTGGCTCCCAAACAAAATTTGACGTCCTTTATTTCTCACAAATGGAGCTTTCTTTTGGTGGTATTTGATCACCTCTGCGTTTTTTATTTTTTGCGCTATAAACAAAAAAGGAGAGACAATTTTGAAAAAAAAACAATATTTTTTTTGATTCTATCCTTTTTTTTATTATGTTCTATTATTTTCTATTATATTCCTTGATTTTCTAATCTCTTTAGTTTTACTCTATTCTGTTCAAGTAAGTAGGAGTCATCATCTTAAGTCACTTTTACGCTTTCCTGTATTTATTGCAATATGTTTCCATTTCAAATTCAAATTTGTTTTCCAATTTGAATTCAAATTAATTTTCCAGTTCTAATTCAAATTAATTTTCAAATTTGAATTCAAATCTATTTTTGAATAATAATTTATTTTCAAATACGAATAATTTGTTTCATTATAATTTATTTAAGACTCGTTGAAATACATTACTATCGTAATTCAGAAATTTGGATACATCTGAATCTCTGAATATCGAAAATGTTATCAGAATTTCAATAACGAACATGTCTGGTCCACTCACATTTAGTATTTGCACCGAGCACTATGACTATCATAGTGAAATACTATATCCCTTGCAGCATAAAAAGCATGGCTTGACTCACAATGCTAATGGCGCACTTACTACTTGTGCATCATTAGCCAACCCGATCTTTCAGTCAAGTGGGACAGCATCTACAGTATAGCAAAAACATATCCTGTGTAGTTGTACTATATATAAATATATATATAAAAAGACTTTGCCAGAGTCACAGTTTTCTTGCACATTATTTGTAATAATTTAATCATCACATTTTATGGTTGTTGTCATATATCTGTTTTATTTGTTCAAAACTAGTTTATGATATACAGTATCTACAAAAGTGAGGCCATCTTTATGTAGAGCAACAATTTTTTTTTTTCAGATCCTCAGAGAGTTCTTTGCCATGAGGTAATATGTTGAATTTCCAGGAACCAGTATGAGAGAGTGAGAGCGATAACACCAAATTTAACACACCTGCTCCCCATTCACACCTGAGACCTCGTAACACTAACAAGTCACATGACACTGGGGAGGGAAAATGGCTAATTGGGCCCAATTTGGGCATTTTCACTTAGGGGTGTACTCATTTTTGTTGCCAGTGATTTAGACATTAATGGCTGTGTGTTGAGTTATTTTGAGGGGACAGCAAATTTACACTGTTATACAAGCTGTACACTCACTACTTTACATTGTAGCAAAGTGTCATTTCTTCAGTGTTGTCACATGAAAAGATAGAATAAAATATTTACAAATATGTGAGGGGTGTACTCACTTTTGTGAAATACTGTATGAGTAAGCCCTATTTATATGGGAAAGTTGTCTTTCTGAAGACTGTGCCAACTTTTAAATGGCAGCTAGTTTAACTTATCATATTGTTTTTGGTTTTGTTCCTTTTTAATACACGCACTTTAGATATCATTGTGTTTCTCATTCTCTATTTTTTCAGATACATGTAATAAACCTAGTCATTAAAATCTTACATCTTACAATCTTAATTTTTTATATTATTAATATTGATAAATTTGCAGATTTTCAGCTTGTTGAGGCTCTTTCTGTTATAAGGTGACAATGTTCTGTCCCTATCTCCTAGTTGTGCTCCTGTATGGTCAGTTAGGCTTCAGCAGGAGACTACAAATGGGCACTTCAACACTCATGATAGGGTTGTGGTCCACTGTTGTCATCATCACCCTGAGAAATGCCATGCAGCCATTGCTGAAGCGCATGTAGATCAGAAGTGGCTGATCCAGATCTGCATTGAACTAAATGAGCAACCCATCTCCTGGGAACAGCTTTTTCAGAGCACAGCTGGATGTACTCAGAGGTAGTAGGTTGTCGGCAGTATTGCTGGAAAAAGGAATTACCAGTATCTTTTTTTTTTTTTAATACTCTTACTTTATTTATAAAAACGTATTAAAAGTTCCAGACATTCATAAGCCTTAAAGCGGTAGTAAATCACTGAAAAAAACCTGCAAGACAATACCATTATGTGCATCGCATACTAGCATGTTATAAAATACTTACCTTAGAACGAAGCTCCCACAAAGTGCCTGTTCACCGATGAGGGAGCTGACATGTTCCATTGGCATATCTTCTGGGATCGCTGGCTCCGGCGCTGTGAGTGGCCGGAGCCACGATAATGTCACTCTCGCGTATGTACGCAGGAGTCCTTCATTCCGGCAAGTTCTGTCAGAATATGCCGGACCTGCAGAGCGCATGCATGCAGGGTCAATACATCTGTTGTCAGGATGACCTCTGTTGTTAGGATTGTACAAGGCAGCGGGAGGAAGAGTTTACCCATCTCTGTCAGACAAGTTGATTTGTCTAGCTACTGGACTGATTTGTGCAATGGCAACAAAATGTTGTGTTGTAGAGGATTGGGTTGGAAATGAGCGAAAGGATGAAGGATGCTACTCTCACTCCCATCCTATCATGCAGAACCACAATGGGGGATGGCTCTTAGACTCTAGAGTTGGAGCCTGGGAGCAGAGAGTCAGAAGTTTGAGATGAGACCCAGATACTGCAATAAATGCATTATTCTAGCAAAGGTTTCTGAAGGTTTAGGATCCAAATAAACCTATTGAAGGATGGAACTCTGACCCGAACATTTTGGTCAGAATTTGCAATGACTGTTTCTTCATTAGAGATCAAGATATCCCACAAAGGGAATACCCTGGGAACATAGTAATGCTAATACAGGTGCCAATACTTTGGTGAACACCCAGAGTATGAAAAACAGACCAAATATTTGGGCCACAAACTGATTTTGTTGAGTGCCCACAGCAAAACAAACGTTGTGCTGGAAGATGGGGACGTATCCTTGAAATCCACACAGGCTGATGGATTCCTAAGAAAAGAAAGGCTTTGACATTCACCTGGTGGATTCCATGCAAAACGTTTAGACATTTACAGCCTTTAGATCCAGGATGGGATAAATGCCTACTTTTGGTTTGATTCTTGGCAGATGGCTGAGCCACCTTCAGAGCCATTAGATGCTAGTCTTTGTCAAGCCTTAGCACAGGTCTCTTAGTGTATGCTGTCCTGATTTTATCAACATCAACTGCTCAAGCCGTAAGGAAGGGGTATGCTTGTTTCCCTCAAAAAGCATTAGATGTAATTGATGCTCTTAAATTGGTTGTAAAGGCAAACTTTTTTTTTTATCTTAATGCATTCCATGCATTAGGATAAAAAGCATTTTGTGTGCAGCAGCTCCCGCTGCTGTCAATCAAAGTCAGCCAGCCAATGAGGAGAGAAAGAAGCTGTTTGAATGGACACAGGGAGCTGTGGCTCGGCTCGGGTGCCCCCATAACAAGCTCCTTGTTGTTGGTGAACTTAACAGGAGGGAGGGGCCAGGAGCCCCGAAGAGGGACCCGAGAAGAGGAGGATCTGGACTGCTCTGTGCAAAACCACTGCACAGGGCAGGTAAGTATAACATGTTTGTTATTTTTAATGAAAAAAAAAAAAACAAGACTTGAGTATCACTTAAACTATTAAATGTTGGGGGGAGGAGCCGCTGACCAAGATGGCGGCACGCTGAGGTGAGCATGCTGCAGAGAGCACGCTAACATGCTAAGGGAGGATTGAACTATTAATTTACTTAGCACGGCATCCAATGGATAAACCAGATTGGTAGACCCTACAGTGGTGGACTTTACACTACAACAGCCACAATCATAGACTGTACGGTACAGTACATTGAGAGTCACGGAAGCCTATACGGACTTTACCTGATCGAATGGTTCCGGTTCCCGACTGCCGATTGCCGCACCGGAGGTGGCCAGGCGTTTGTCCAGTGGAGAGATCCTCGCCATGGGAAGGTCGGGGCTTAATCATCAGTACCTGCCCTCCTGGTCGGTTATCATTCATCCATTGAAAGCGCATCTGGAGCCTTCGGATCCCTGTGGAACACCCGAAGATTGGAGGTCGGAGGACTTTGGCCAGGCTCGGGATCTCTGGCTCGGGCTAGGGCTCACAGACAGTATGGCGAGAGGGTGGCAGTGCAGATGAGAGCGAGGTCGGAGCACAGTGGAATATCCTTGCATTGACACTTGAACCTTGGGTGCTCTTTTTAGAGTATCGGGGAGAGCCCACGATAAAGGACGGCACAGCAGAGACAGCCGGAAACCGTACATAGGGGAGCCTTGAGGAGACTGAGGAGGCCGGTAAAAGAGGCAAGGTAACAACAGACTTTGTTATAATTTTCCTATAAAAAAAAAGGTCAAAGTTTAAATGTGGGTTAAGGAAAAAAAGGATTTATAGCTATAGAAATAAGATCTTTTTTGTTGCCTCAAAAGATTCTTCTTTAAGCTATCAAAATATTAAGATACTGATTAACAGGCATTTTAAGTGTCTGCGGGAGCAGAAGGAGAGTCGGTATTGGAACCATGGCACCTAAAAAAAAAACCCCACAGTCTCAAAAGAAAAAAAAAGGCAAGAAAATGGCACAAATAAAAACACTACAGGGGCACAAGCAACCCAGACAATTGATATTAAAGATTATTTTCATCAGACACAATCCCCACAAACATCACAAACATCCCAAGGTTTGTTGAATGTAATAGAATCATCTATAACCTTGGGAACTACAGAGGTGGAGGAGATTGGGCAATTTAGAAACAGTTCACCAATAGACACATTTAGACCAATAATAGAAATGAAAGAAACAGACAAGGAGAAATGGGACATGAAAGCATACATCTGCATACATCTGCTCTCTGCCTTACCAGGGAGGATATGGACCAATATGTACATAGGTTAGAAACCTCATACAAAATGGAATTACAGGAGCTTAAGGCATCTGTACAAAATACTCAAGAGAAGATAGATATAATAGATTAGAGAATGATAAATGTGGAGCAAAAAATATCAAAAACAGAGGAGAAAATACAGGAGCAAGAACGACATCTAAAACAAGTCATAAATATCATAGACGATCAAGAGAATAGAAATAGAAGAAATAACATAAGGGTGAGAGGATTGCCCGAAACTGTGAGTTCAAAGGATTTAATATCTAAAAACTATTAAATGTTTCCTTTGAGTGAGATTAAGTTTTGTACCAGGTGCTCCCCTGTATACATCCAAGAGCTCACTGTCTAGCGAGTGCTCCCTTTGTCACTAGCAGATAGGTAGCAGGTTAGGACCAGAACAGGGTCCAGCCAGACTATATTTTAATCACAGATTTACTTCTTTGAATGAAAGAACATTTTATGGTATATCCATCAGAACATTGGAACCAATTTTCACTTATATTGGTACAGTAGTATCACATATAAAACAAGAAAACCCTTGCGCTAGCTAAGTAGTGGCACAGATGAGAGGTGTAAGGGGAACGGATGGGGTACTGCAGCAGTCACCGGAAGGTCTGGTCCAAGTGAACAATAAAATATATATAAAACGTGATGGTGACTGCGCTGTAGTGTGTAAAAATAGGATGATGGGAAGGGAGAGAAAAAATTAAGCTCGGAGGGGATGTGGCAAGGAAGGGTAGGGTGTGGAGGTGTGGAGAGGAGGGGGAAGGGGAGGGGAAGAGGGAGAGACTGGGAGACGAAGTGGGTAAGTAATAAGCTAGTACTGGACTAACTAGCAGTGATGTGCAATGTGCACAGTGACACAAATGAAAATACGCTAATAAAAGACTGATCAATGATAATCAGAAAAATATGTAACACAGTGAATAATAGACAAAAATGTGACATATAAAACCAATATCCAAATGGTCGAGGTATGCAACACGTGATAAAGATAAACCACTTAGACATAATAATAATCCACAAACAAATCCATGAATGGGAAAAGTGAAATGGATGGGATAAATGAAAACACACACTCAGTGAATGAGTGAACTGTACTAGTAAGGAGAGGCAGTCCCAAATAAGTCCTGGTGATGACTTCCCAATCCTTCCAAAATAACTATATGGTATATGAATAAATCATATGTGGATAAAGTCCCGTCACCAATGAAGTGCTTGAAAAGAATCCTGTGGCGTCCACCCTGTGATCACACCTGGCTTACCTCCCTATTGGAAGGGGGGACAGTATACAGCAGTTCTCTGTAGTGAAGGGGGGTATCACGTCCCTATGGCCTGATCTTTATGGCACCGTTACTCATTGGAGTATATAAGAGAAAACAAAAACAGAGAGTACATCAATAGCGCAACTCTGTGAGTGCAACAAGAGGAGTGGCTGATGCATACATTCACACACTCACTTGTGATGGAGTGAGCATGGACCTCAATCCAAACGAGCGCCGAGCTCGTGCCAATGGGAAAGAGTGTGACATCTATGGTGCATCCGATGCAACCCTCAGGTGGCAAGTGTCAGCAGCGGCAATCACAGAGTTGGAATGTAGAGGAAACAAAGGACGGAGAAATAGTGTGGGTCTGAAACCGCTAAACGTTTATTAAAACTAAAGTAAAAAACTCACATTTGGAAGTAACAACCGGGTATTGAATCCTTACGAGCGGCGAGCTTGTCTCCTCTCGGATCTGCTGGCAGTGTGTCTGTGCTACGTCCTGACGCGTGTCGTCATATCACATGACTTCATCAGAGACTTTTTTACTTTAGTTTTAATAAACGTTTAGCGGTTTCAGACCCACACTATTTCTCCGTCCTTTGTTTCCTCTACATTCCAACTCTGTGATTGCCGCTGCTGACACTTGCCACCTGAGGGTTGCATCGGATGCACCATAGATGTCACACTCTTTCCCATTGGCACGAGCTCGGCGCTCGTTTGGATTGAGGTCCATGCTCACTCCATCACAAGTGAGTGTGTGAATGTATGCATCAGCCACTCCTCTTGTTGCACTCACAGAGTTGCGCTATTGATGTACTCTCTGTTTTTGTTTTCTCTTATATACTCCAATGAGTAACGGTGCCATAAAGATCAGGCCATAAGGACGTGATACCCCCCTTCACTACAGAGAACTGCTGTATACTGTCCCCCCTTCCAATAGGGAGGTAAGCCAGGTGTGATCACAGGGTGGACGCCACAGGATTCTTTTCAAGCACTTCATTGGTGACGGGACTTTATCCACATATGATTTATTCATATACCATATAGTTATTTTGGAAGGATTGGGAAGTCATCACCAGGACTTATTTGGGACTGCCTCTCCTTACTAGTACAGTTCACTCATTCACTGAGTGTGTGTTTTCATCTATCCCATCCATTTCACTTTTCCCATTCATGGATTTGTTTGTGGATTATTATTATGTCTAAGTGGTTTATCTTTATCACGTGTTGCATACCTCGACCATTTGGATATTGGTTTTATATGTCACATTTTTGTCTATTATTCACTGTGTTACATATTTTTCTGATTATCATTGATCAGTCTTTTATTAGTGTATTTTCATTTGTGTCACTGTGCACATTGCACATCACTGCTAGTTAGTCCAGTACTAGCTTATTACTTACCCACTTCGTCTCCCAGTCTCTCCCTCTTCCCCTCCCCTTCCCCCTCCTCTCCACACCTCCACACCCTACCCTTCCTTGCCACATCCCCTCCGAGCTTAATTTTTTCTCTCCCTTCCCATCATCCTATTTTTACACACTACAGCGCAGTCACCATCACGTTTTATAAGTAGTATCACATACACACATCAAACGTCCACATTTGGTTTTGGAAACAGCAAAAAGGTTGAACTAAAAACCCTGAAATCTTCCCATTTCTGGAATAATAGTAATAACTCCTTGGCTTAAAACATCAGCAAGAACAGCATGGAAGTCAGCTACTCTGTATGTTTGTTTGACAGTGTCCAAATCCTCTAACTAAATCTTGTGTTGCTTTAGAAAGAAAATTATTGTAATTATGTGTATCTATTTTACATGTTTACCTATATAAAATCCTTTACATTCCCTTTAATTCTTTTTTATTTATTGCAAACCTGGTTTATGTTTATTTAATTTCTCTTAGAAAACAGATGCTATGAATTATGTGGAATGAAGGGTTTGTATGTCTGTTATAATAAATTATACTTTGTAATGCACCACATGCAATTAAATTGTTTTTAGGCTCCTACTGTATGATGTCTCCAGACTGACTGAATGTCTCGCACAGGCCAGCCTGTTTATATGACTTCCTGCTGTCAGTCTCTCCTAAATCCTCTTTATTAGATCACAGCTTTGATCAAAATCTCCCCTACCGAGTTTAGTATGCATTGAATTCTGTAAGTATAGGCTGTGTTTTGTCTTACCTGTTTAGGTGATATATTGTTGTCAGTGGTGACAGGCTAGACGTACTTATCAATAATAGCGGTTGACACTATCCTCCTTCGCCAGTCAGCACTTGTCAAAACTCTGGCCTTGGTCCATCAAAAAGCGCTGTTTATCACTGTCTCCTTGAGGTTAAAGGATTTCCCCTTTAAACAAAGAGAAAAATCCTAATTTCTACTGAGCACAGTGCATTGTGCTGGTTTTTTATATACAACCCTTGAAAAAGAGTAATCATAAAAGCCCTGACTGATCGCAAAGTCTGAAATAAACGCAACCTTTTTTTTCCGTTCATAGGAGCCAAACCTGTACTAGAAAATGACAATTGGAAAATTTATATTTAAATATGATTGCCAGTTCTTGGAAAACTGTTTTTATTTTAGAAACGTTGTTAATTGAAGGCCATTATATTGCTAATATAGCAGGTGTAACTGGCCTATTTGCATGTCTAATGGTGAAATCGTTATCACTGCTAAATGTGTGTAAGGGAAACCATTAAAGTGGTTGTAAACCCTTACAGACCACTTTTACCTACAGGTAAGCCTAGATTAAGGCTTACCTGTAGGTACAAGAAATATCTCCTAAACAGTTAGTGAAGGCGATCGTGCCGTCACTGACGGCTCCCGCGCGCATGCGCGGGAGTGACGTCATTGCGGCTCCGGCCAATCACAGCGCCGGAGCCACGATACCCGGAAGTCACTCCGGGAGTAATGGCGGTGTCGGAGGAGGCGAACAAGGGCCGCTGTGGGGGCTTCGATCTCAGGTAAGTACCTCATAATGAGCTAGTATGCTATGCATACTAGTTCATTATGTCTTTGTCTTGCAGGGTTTATTTTTTTTCAGGAGGCTTTACTTCCTCTTTAATTTGGTAAAAGTGTGTTTAAAGCTAAAGTTTGGGTATGATTTTTCTTTCATAATTATAGCTTGAATCAGTTTGGGTATGAATATTTCATTCCTGTCCGATCCCTGCGGAAGCTGAAAATCACTGTAGTAGGTTGTAACATGGTGTTAGTTTCACATTAATTCCCTATAGTGAGATTTAGTTTCATCCCCTTCATCCCCTTCCTGCCCAGGCCAATTTTCAGCTTTCATCGCTGTCACACTTTGAATGACAATTGCGCTTTGATGCAACGCTGTAGCCAAATTAAATTTGTATAATTTTCTTCACACAAATTGAGCTTTATTCTGGTGGTATTTAATCACCGCTGGGTTTTAGATTTTTTGCAAAAAAGACGAAAAAAGCCTGAAAATTTTGAAAAAATTAAGTTTTTCTTTGTTTCCGTCAGAAAATTTTGGAAAATATGTACATTTTCTCCTTGACTGATATTCGCTGATGAGGCGGCACTGATGGACACTAATTGGCTGCACTGATGGCTATTGATGAGGCGGCACTTATGGGCACTGATGAGACGGCACTTATGAGGTGGCACTGATAAGAAGGCACTCATTTTTATCGTCACTGCGATATTGCGGCAGACACATCGGACACTTTTGACACTATTTTGGGACCATTGTCATTTATACAGCGATCAGTGCTATAAAAATGCACTGATTACGGTGTAAATGACACTGGCAGGGAAAGGGGTTAAACACTATGGGGCGATGAAGGGGTTAAGTGTGTCCTAGGGAGTGATTCTAACTGTGTGGGGGCTGGGCTACAAGTGATACGACAGTGATCACTGCTCCCGATGACAGGGAGCAGTAGATCACTGTCCTGTCACTAGGCAGAACAGGGAAATTCCTTGATTACATGATCATCTCTCCGTTCTGCAGCTCTGTGACACGATCGTGGGACATCGGCAGACATCGAGTCTGCAGGTCCCACGGGCACGGTCACGGAGCTTGCGGTGCGTGCGTTCGCTAGGCAGCAGATTCAAAGCAATGTACAACTACGTTGCTTTGCCTGCCCATGCCATTCTGCTGACGTATATGTACGCGAGGCAGTCGGCAAGTGGTTAAAACTGAAGCATTGTTTATATTTTGGGATGGATATATAGGGTGCCCAATTATGTAAATGTTGCATCTGGAATAATTATAGGAAAATGCATTTAATTTTTTTACTTTTTATTTCCAATAAAAATGAATGTATCCGCATTTGCTACTTAACTAAAGTCCTATCTGAAAACAATGAGTAATATATTAGGGAATAGACATGTGCAATTAGTTTTGTTTCAAATTCTTTTTATTTTTTAATGAATTTCGAAAAATTTGTTAATTCGGAAATATCCGAATGAACGAAAACCCATTTAACAAATTTTAAGAATATTCGTAAATTTCAAATATTCGAAAATTCATAAATTCGTAAATTTTAATATTCGTAAATTCAATTATTCGAAAATTCGTAAATTTTAATATTTAAAAATTCATAAATTTGAATATTCGAAAATTCGAAAATTCAGTAGTTGTCGTTTCAGCTGTAGTTGTGGTTTCAGTTGTAGTTGTTGCATTCAGTTGTTGTTGTAGTTGTTGTTTTTGTTTTCAGTTGTTGTTTAAGTTGTTGTTGTTTTAGTTGTAGTTGTTGCTTCCAGTTGTTGTTGTTTTCAGTTGTGGTTGTTGTCATTTCTGTTGTTGTTGTTGATGTAAAAAGAAAAAAAAACTGCAGGCAATAAAAATTAAGAAAAAAAATGACGTGGGGTCCCCCCCCCAATCCATACCAGGCCCTTTGGGGCTGGTATGGATTTTGAGGGGAACCCCCATACCAAAATAAAGAAAAACAATCCATACAAGCATGCAGCCTGGCAGGTCAGGAAAGGGAGGGAACCATACTAGGCCACATGCTCTCAACATGGGGGGGTGCTTTGGGGGAGGGGGGCTCTGCTGATGTTGATGTTGATGAGGACAAGGGCCTTTTTCCCACAATCCTGGCCAGTGGCTGTGGGGGTCTGTGGGCAGGGGGTTTATCAGAATTCAGATTCCCCCTTTAGCAAGGGGACCCCTAGATCTCACCTTACCATGTGAATGAGTATGGGGTACTACTCTACCTATTTATTCACCCAAAAACAAAAATGTGTAGTACAGAAAAAGGCATTATACCGTTTTTGACAAGTCCCTTATTTAAAAAAAAAAAAAAGTCCCCAGTGTACATCCATCGTCAATCACGCCACCCGCCGCCACTGCCAACCCAAATAATAATTTAGAAAAAGGTCCACTTGTGCCGAAGATTTAAGTTGCCTGCTAGCTCTGCTGTCTGACAGTTCCTAAATAGCTAAGGGCCAAGGCCCACCCAGGGACATGCTGGGTTGATGACACAAGGTGGGCGGGGTCGCTCTGTGATGTCACTAGGTGGCCCCGCCTCTTAGTTTTTTTAAAAACTGTCAGATGAAGGGTGCCTTCGGCACGAGTGGACCTTTTTTTTTTTCAGGTCCGTGGTGGGTCACCTATCCTCCGGGGATGGTTGATTTTTCAATTACCTAAAACGTTCACAATTGTAAAAAAAAAAAATTTTGTCATCAAGAATTATAGGAATTTGTATGGAATTTCAAAACGCTGATATCTATAAAAACATGTAAGTGACCCCTTCTTGGCCTGACTGACCCTCTAAATAAAGCATAGTTAACAAGGTAATAAACTTGCCTCCACTGTTTAATAGATAAGCATACCTAAAGAACAATGAGGAAACATTACATCTGTATTCACTATAGCAAGAGTGAAATACAGCAATTCATTGAACAACCAGAACTCTATCTTAGTCCTATCCAATTTCAGCCTATTCGATTTCTTTCTAATTGCTCTTGTAAATCACAGTAAATTATGCTTCACCCATTATATTCTGAAACCGCGCAGTCCTACCTAATGCCTGATTTACCCAGAAATCTCTCATTTCCAGCTGCGCGTGTTTATTGAGAGTTTATCAGATCATCCTGGCAGTAGGCACTTAATACCACATTAATGATGCACCGTCATGCCTTTCCATGACCATTTCTAACAAAATTTCATTAGGCGGGACATATAATTGTCATTAAAAATGTTTACACATCTATAAATTATTATCCAACACAAAGCGGAAGGTCATCAGTAATCTCATAAGGCCTAGAAGTATGCACAAGAGATTTTTAACTAGATCAAGAAGCCAGCGTCTGATTAATTAGATATCTCGCTTGTAGAGTATTGACAGGAACAGAACAAAAGGGTCAGGTCTTGGGGCCAGAGACAATTATTTCTAGCTAATGACTGTCCTTCAGGTAGCACGGCTAGCAGAATGAGATGTATAGACAGACGGTCATATTGTTCTTGGCTATATGTCCTATCAAGCTGAATTCTTATAAGCTCATGGGTCTTCACATCTGAGATCAGACCCAATTGATACAACTTCACATCTGAGATCAGACCCAATTGATACAACTTCACATCTGAGTTTAGACCCAATTCATACAACTTCACATCTGAGATCAGACCCGATTCATACAACTTCACATCTGAGATCAGACTCGATTCATACAACTTCACATCTGAGATCAGACCCAATTCATACAACTTCACATCTGAGATCAGACCCAATTCATACAACTTCACATCAGAGATCAGACCCAATTCATACAACTTCACATCTGAGATCAGACCCAATTCATACAACTTCACATCTGAGATCAGACCCGATTCATACAACTTCACATCTGAGATCAGACCCGATTCATACAACCTCACATCTGAGATCAGACCCGATTCATACAACTTCACATCTGAGATCAGACCCAATTCATACAACTTCACATCTGAGTTTAGACCCAATTCATACAACTTCACATCTGAGATCAGACCCGATTCATACAACTTCACATCTGAGATCAGACCCGATTCATACAACTTCACATCTGAGATCAGACCCAATTCATACAACTTCACATCTGAGATCAGACCCAATTCATACAACTTCACATCTGAGATCAGACCCGATTCATACAACTTCACATCTGAGATCAGACCCGATTCATACAACTTCACATCTGAGATCAGACTCAATTCATACAACTTCACATCTGAGATCAGACCCGATTCATACAACTTCACATCTGAGATCAGACCCGATTCATACAACTTCACATGTGAGATCAGACCCAATTCATACAACTTCACATCAGAGATCAGACCCAATTCATACAACTTCACATCTGAGATCAGACCCGATTCATACAACTTCACATCTGAGATCAGACCCAATTCATACAACTTCACATCTGAGATCAGACCCGATTCATACAACTTCACATCTGAGATCAGACCCGATTCATACAACTTCACATCTGAGATCAGACCCGATTCATACAACTTCTCATCAGAGATCAGACCCAATTCATACAACTTCACATCTGAGATCAGACCCAATTCATACAACTTCACATCTGAGATCAGACCCGATTCATACAACTTCACACCTGAGATCAGACCCAATTCATGCGTCTTTACATCTGAGATCAGATCCAATTAATTTACCTTTGCTTCTCAGATCAGACCCAATTCATACACCTTTACTTCTCAGATCATACCCAATTTATACACCTTCACATCTGAGATTAGATCCAATTCATATACTGTACCTTCACTTCTCAGTTTAGACCCAACTCATACACCTTCACTTCTAGAATAATTCTGTCAGGAACGGTGTCATTACTGGTTTCACCTGCTGGTGGCACTGTTACGCTCAGCACCAAAGTTCTGGTGGCCACCAGCGGGTGTCTCCCTGCCAAGACTTCCAACCAGCCATCAAGCACACCTGATCTGGGTCTGCTGGACTATATAAGCCTGCCGTTTAACCAAGGCTCAAATGCTCCAGAATTCCATCTGCTAGCCTTGTCCCTGCCTGAACCTGCTTTTGTTCCTGCTCTTGTCCCGGACCCTGTTCCATGTACCATGTCCTTGAGACCTGTTATCTGTACCTGCTCCCTGCTCCCTTTACGGTCTGTTTCCTGATGCCTGGCTTCTGTTACCCTTTGCTTTTGTCCCTGTCTGGGTTATTTATGTTTATTTCAGTGCTTATGTATTATATATCATTGTTAGTTAGATAGTTAGTTAGGTGTTTTGGGGGTTTTGCTGTGTCTTGCACATATTACTTGTTTATGGTTTACTGTTTGCACATGTGTCTTTATCTTAAATAAATGTACTTTTCACTTACTCGTTTGTTCCTGATTCCTTGGTGCAGCCCAACGATCTAATCACCTGTATTGGATGTCTGTGTATGGCATCCCCCTGACAAATTCCCAATTTCTGCACTTTCACATCTGGGATCAGCCCCAGTTCATGCACGTTCACATCTCAGATTTCCTGTTCTGTTTCAAATGCCACTTTATGCATTGACCTCCTTAGACCCAGTCTGTTCAGGCAGTATGGTCACCTGTTGACTTGGCGGCACCCACAGGCAGCTTAACTCTTCAATAATACACAGAAGCTGAATCCAAAGCAACTTCATTTCAGCTAAGTGCTGTATGGAGGTCTTTTGAAGTGTGAGAAGATGATGACTAGATGGAATGGGCAGGGTCTAGCTAGGACTAAACCAATTAGCACTAAACAGGAGGGGACAACAGAGGAAGATACCAAAATGACATTACTAATCAAGTTGCAGTGTTCCAAAACCACCACTAAATGTCAGCATAGAGAAAAGAATAACCACATGCAATTCACTATAAGACATAACAAAATACTTCTACAAAATACAACAGTGGCCCATGCACCTTTAGACCTCAGATCAGCCCCAATTCATGCACCTTCACTTCTGAGATCATCTTCTATTCTTGCATCTTTCTTGTATCTTTAGACCTCAGATCAGCCCAAATTCATGTACATTCAGAAACACATACATCATACTGGGAGGAGCCTTAACATCAGTGACAATCATGGAGCTGACAACAGTGACATCACAGAGGTGCAGGACAGTCTTTGTAATTAACAGACTAGTGAGCTTTCAGTTATAGCCCATGGCAGTGGTTCTTCTGGATGTCACTGAAAAATACATTGCCTGAATTGATAGGCACTCATTCAGTAGATTGTTGACCCCTTGCTACACATACATCAATATATATATATATATATATATATATATATATATATATATATATATATATTTTTTTTCAAGAACATTTTATTAAAGGTTTTGCAAGTACAGAGCAAAAATAGAGAACAAAGTTCACAAAGTACAGCATAGCATAAAGAAACAGAATACACCATACACTCAAGGAAAAAGCAACGTTAAACAATGTCGCTTGAACAAATGTATACATATCATCACAAAAGAAGTAACGGCCTTCAAAAAGAGGAGGTGGTACATCTGAAAGGCCATCCAACACCTAAGAGGCCCTGAGATTCTACAGATCTGTAGTTAGTATGGGAAACCAAGGGATGTCGGAATGGATGAAAGGATGATCCAAAGTGGGTCAGCCTCAACCCGCTCACCCCAAAAGGGTTCATGCTGTACATCAATTTATTTTATGATCAACTCCATCAAAAACATTTTATTTTGTTTCAGAGCATTGAACAGTTAGAACCTCTGTCAGATTTTTAGTGTCCCTATCGCCAACTGACTGATATGGCATCATGTTTTCCAATGTTGTCATACCTATTGAAAAATATAATAGACATCGTATGCCATTTTTTATACTTACATATCTACAATAAACCTTGATAAAAAAAGCAAATTATTCTCTTCTTTAAAAGATTTGAGAGCTTGGGTAAAATTATGTATTATACTTTTTGTTGAATATACTTATCTCTC
The DNA here is from genome assembly GCA_029206835.1 of Rana muscosa. Classification (NCBI taxonomy): domain Eukaryota; kingdom Metazoa; phylum Chordata; class Amphibia; order Anura; family Ranidae; genus Rana; species Rana muscosa. The sequence continues at coordinate 344,675,890 of CM055119.1, forward strand.
TCGGGGACAAGTACACCTGCTGTTGGTGGCGCTTGCCAGCTGGTTTCTGAAATGCCCAAGGTCCTTTGTGACGTCATTTAGAGATCTGGGAAATGACTGTTCTAACACACAGTGTCCAAGCTCAGGTATATTCGTACAAGGTTGCAGTGTCACATCCACGGTGCTGAGTACGGCCAGCACACAGAAGATGATAAACCAGATTGTTTTAACGTGAGGGAGAATAACTTTCAAACTTCTCTCCTTGGAGTGAATGCAGTGCAACGATTAACCAGTTCTACAACTTGAATATTAATACACTTGTCAATAAAATACTGACCTTTCTGCAAAGTCATAAGTACAATCCATAGGCTAAACACTCGTTATTCAGTGCAAGCCTTTTGACTCTATAGGTTCTCTTTATGCACCATCCTAAAATCTAAACTCCAAGCAAGCAGCTAAGTACACAATACATACATAAGAACTGTTTTCATGCCAAGTGATTTTTTTTAGTGCTGTTGAGGAGTCTGATTAGCTCAGAGTATCACATAAACCTGGATTCATTTGAAACTCTGAGGATCCCCGGTTTGCTCTCCATCTCAAACCTGCGAAGCAGAGGTGAAAGGCATTTCAGGGGTGGAAAGGATAGCATAGATTAGGTTAACTAGAAAGGTTTTTGCTAAGGGAAGAAATTGGAGGCCCGCATCCCTAATATAGTACACCAAACTGAAAAACCCTCTAAATTGGACTTTTTAGGGCATCCAAAAATTCAATAATATATTGAATTCAATATTATATAAAAAAAAAAATATTTTTATTTAAAACAGGTTAAAAATATTTGCATACCAAGAGTTAAAAATCAGATGCAGTTTACACGACAGATAACTATATAGAACAGTCAACACACAGATTTCATGAAGACAATAATGGTCCAACGCGTTTCAAATTTTATGAATTATAGCACATTCATCTTCAGGGGCATATAGATATCAAAATATAGTTACCGGTTAGGGTGAGAGGAATTAGACATAGAACCACATCAACAATTAAAAGAAAACACTTGTCCCTTGCTGCTGCGTGTCTTGGAATGCCAAGTGGGGGGCACCGGAGCTCCCACTTCCCCAGCCACTGAGGAATGAATAGAGGTCCCCACCACAAGATGCTTACTACCCGTATATGATGGCCCCAATTTGAGTTTCCTTAGGGTGTGCATAGACACAATAGTCACCCATCAGGGGGCAGCTAGTCCTCAGGGTTAAGCAGCAGGATTTACCGGAATACAGGTATATTATTTGAAAGCCTGTGAAGGGTTAAATGACTCATGCAGCAAGAGTGAGAGCACAGAAAGGGATCAGTCCTGATATTCATAAAGTATTTGAGGAGTATCTCTAGTAACTTAGAAAACCCCAATAGAAATACTTGTAGGTTTTAGACATGCCTGACAACCGTGCAGCAATGCTTAGCTCAGAGTATCACATCCACCTGGATTAATTTGGAGCTATGAGGATAACTAGTTTGCTCTCCATCTCGAACCTGCGAAGCAGATGAGAAAGGCATTTCAGGGGTGGAAAGGCGTAAATTAGGTTCTACTAATACCACAGAGCCTTTAGAGCATAAGCCCTAAATGTTCCATAAATAGGGGACCAATGTGGAAGGAAGCTGGATTCCTTCTCATAGGGTATGTCCATTCCCCTAATGTTTTACAGACTAACATTACAGTCATGGTCGGTTGTGGGGCAAGGCCTGCCAAAGAAAACAAAAAAAAAATACTGGAATGGTCAGTGCTTTATTAAGACAGAACACTGTTGGATCTACCTATGGTGGTAATGATCCACTTCTTCATAAAGGACTATTGGACTGCAAAACTTTTGGGAGGTGTAAACAGTTTAAAAGCAGTTTCCCACTTTCTGTAAAGAATGTCTGTGAGTAGTAAGTGCATAGTAAATGTTTTAATAGTCTTAGGGTCTCCAAGGGATCAACGGGATCCTATACAGGTGGCAGCACTAGTGGAAGCTACAGGCTGGTCCTCCATTTTTAAATTAGCATGCAAACAGTTTAACAACAATTCCCCACTTTTCATAAAGAATGTCTGGGAGGAGTAAGTGCTTGGGAAATATTTAGTGGTCTTAGGGCCTCCAAGGGATCAACTGATCCTCTACAGGTAGCAGCACTAGTAAAAACTACAGGCTGCGCCTCCATTTTTAAATTGGCACACACCACATCAATAAAAGCCATAATGGTTCCTCTAAGCCTGGGAGTTATGGCATCTGCATGCAATTTCTCAAAGACAACTTCATCTAGCAAGGCTTTTTGTGATTCTTCATAAGACAGAGCCTCTGCAGTCAAATGTTCAGAGGCCGCTAAGGCTGTAGGCAGGTCTTATAAAGATTCTCATGGGGAAGGTGTTGACATATGCTTATAACCTCTGCGGTCAGAGTCAGCAATTAAAGTTTTAGTTTAACCAATAAAATTGGGCAAAACTTTAATGAAATCCTCCCAGGTTAAAACCGAGGAGGGGGCCACACCTGACGGAACTAAGCAGGACTAAGCAGGACTGCCTTTTCACATGGTGAGCCTTCAGGGACTGGGTCATACCAAAGGCTGTGCAATGTGTTTGAACCTGAAAAGCACTTTACATCTAAATAACACAGTTAACAATGGTCTTTAAAGTGGCACAATGTGGAGCCCAGTGCCTTAAAGTGGATGTAAACCCTCCATATACCCAGTGAAGTGAACAGCCTCAGATTATACACAGGGATGAAACAAATCCTCCTACATAAGTTTTACATGTATATCTGCTGTCTTTAGTTTTATATACTGTTTAGAAAGTGCACGTCCTGTTACTCTTCCTGATTCACCTGTGGGTGTGGATTCTTGCCATACACTGTGAGACAGCCGATTGGAGGAAAGGCACACACTCCCACTCCACATAGGCAGGGACTTGCAGAGCTGTGCTGTGAATAGACCAGCTCTTAGCTAATCTATTTATAGCACCCACCCTGACACAAAATTCAGGTTGGTTTTATCACAGTTGACAGAGAACTTGTCAGAAGTTATCATGCTGATAACAGAATAATGGAGCAGGAGAAAGCCACAGGACTTAGGGCTTTGAAGAGAGATAGGAAAACATTGCAGATATATGTGCCCAGCTCAAATTTCATGAAATTGGGTTTACATCCACCTTAAGGTCACATTTCAGGCACACCCCACAATCATCCAGTCTTTCAGGTTTCAGGAACAGCCTCAAAAACTATTTCTGAGGATACACCAATCTGGATAGATGCATAAAGAAGCCAGCTCAAGCAGTGTATAAAGAAGTCTTAACTGAAAAAAAAAAAATTATCTTGAAAAAATGGCTAAAAAATGATTACTCTTTTCTCAGTAAAGAAACTGAGGCATGCTGGGAGTGGGAGGGGTATATCAGACGGGTCTCTATTTCCAGTGTCCAAATCCTTCTGCAGGCAGCAGTATAGTACTGTAATTGTTTTTGAATTCTGCATTCCTTGTTGAAAAATACTATTTAACTTCCCTCTGTCTTATTGTTTGAGATAATTATGTCGCTTTTAATGGATAAGTAGCCGTGACAATCAACTGTCACATTTTTTGATTTTCTAACTTCTGAAGGGTAGAATTTGACTGGTATTGGAAAAAATGTAATCAGCAATGGGTATAACTATGGGTTTTTATGACTGATACTGATGGCCAATCATCATCCTATTCTGTCTAGAATTTGGAAGTAATGCATTTGCTTGTATTTTCATGGAAAGAGACAATGAACCTCTTGAGGAGCTTTCTGAAATCTTGCTGCAGTAGATTATCTTGTACAATTACTAAAACCTAAAACCTAATACAGAGCCCCCTAATAAGGGATACAAATGTTTTTTATTTTTTTATTTTAGCCTTGATCATTGTAAATAAAGAAAATATTACAAATATACTGTACATTCCCTTTACCACTTGCCGAACCCCTAACATGCATGTAGTGTGGCAGGTCGGCTCTATTGCGCAAAATCATGTACCTATACGTCATTAGCAATAGCCACTAGGGGGCGCACGTGCACCGCCAGAAGCGCTATCGCACGCTGATTGAACAGAGTGGGAGCCAATTAGCGGGTCCGGTGAACCCAATGTCCACCGGCCACCCACAATCGTTCCAGAGAGAGGCAATGCGGCGATCTTCCTATGTAAACAAGACAGATCGCCATTCTGACAGGGGAGAAGATAGAGATCTTGTGTTTCTGATAAGCAAGAACACGGATCGCTGTCTACCCCCAGTCAGAGCAACCCCAAAAAAGTTAGGAAACACCCCCTAGGGACACATTTAACCCTTTGATTGCCCCTGATGTTAACCCCTTCCCTGCCAACACTGATCACTGTATTAATGAATCCAGTTGTTTGGTTTCTACCCAAGATTGGGTTAAAGTGCATATATTTTTCATTCATGGTGGTAGGTCAACATCTGGATCTAACAACTGATGCCACAAAAAAAAAAAGAAGGGATACTTATGCATAGTTCATCATAATTCTACCGGAGCTGGCTGTATGGCTTACATAGCGCACAATACAGGAAGTTCATGTTAAAGTATAACTAAAATCTATTTTTTTATTTTCTTTAGTTTTGGATACAAGGGAGATGGATTAGAACACCTATTAGGTTTCTAGTGCTGTCGTTAGGGAGATTCCCCCTCTCTATTTGTCCTGTTTACCAACATCACTGAAAGTGAAAGTAAAAGAAAATCCAAAATTTTGGATTGTCCCCAGAAAAGTGATAGCGGGGGTGATCTTCCAATGGGTACACTAGTTCTGGTGACAAGGGGGGCCCAAAGAGATTCCCCTAATTTGCAAGGATTTCACTATGGTTATTGGACAGGAAGTGAAGGTAAATCTTCACAATGGGACACAGATGGCAAAAAGTAATACAAACCTTACAGGGGTTATAACTCTCCCTTACTCCTACCAATATGGAAAAAAAAAAATGTTTTGGCTATAGATTTAAAGTATGGTGGCAAACCTGCTAAGAAGCAGCTAGGTTTGCAGTCACAAGCCTCAGATTACAGGTTCATTTGCTTAGCAATATATCCACAATACAAATTGGTGGTTTGTAGACTTTTGTATTGTTTGAAATCAATATAGGGTAAGCTTGCATTTCTCCTTCGGAATGATTTTCAGACTTGCTTTGTAGATACGGACTATTTGGATTGGTGAGTTTATATACACAGACAAGGTCGCTGATGTCACAGCTGCTCATCTGACTGCAGTCCCAGCTTACTGACCTGTGTCAAGTCCTGCTCAGACACAATGATAGATCTCTGTAATGGAGATAATATGCTATCTTTTTAAAACAAAACCTCAGTGAAATGTCAGGATAATGCTGAACTACAAAGAAATTATCCAAACAATGTAGTTTTTAGCTACAGTTTGCTATTTATAACAAATCTTTATTTAGTAGTGATCATCATCATTACTAATGTCATCACTATCAAATCATTAACCGCTTGCCGACAAGACATCATTATACTGCAGCATGTTGGCACGGCTGCGTGAATCGCCGTAGGTGTACGTCAGCCTCTACAAGAGGTCTATGGAGTGCGCGCCCGTGGAACGGCGCCGGAGCCGATGCGCGTGGGCCTGCGATGTCCGCCGGCGACCGGTGATCGCTCCTTATGCCGCGTACACACGGTCGGAATTTCCGACAGAAAAAGTCAGATGGGAGTTTTTCGTCAGATATTCCGACCGTGTGTATGCCCCATCTGACTTTTTCTGTACGGAATTTCCGACGGACTTAGATAGAGAAACTGAAAATCCGTTCGTCTGTATGCAATTCTGACGGGAAAAAAAAACGCATGCTCAGAAACAATTCAACGCATGCTTGGAAGCATTGAACTTATTTTTCTCGCCTCGTCGTAGTGTTGTACGTCACTGCGTTCTTAACGTTTGAAAGTTCAGAGAACTTTTGTGTGACCGTGTGTATGCAAGCCAAGCTTGAGCGGAATTCCGTCAGAAAAAACATCCAACTTTTTTCCGACGGAAATTCCGCTCGTGTGTACAGGGCATCAGAGAGCTAGAAGGGGTATTTATCAATGTAAACAGACAGATCCCTGTTCTTTTAGGGGAGTAGAGAGAGATCTGCTGTTCCTAGTGATCAGGAGAAACCTTGCCTGCGGTGTTGGTGGATTCACATCTATCACTTCCATTACTACTTTCTTACCACACAATATTTCCTCAACCCCCTTTTCTCCCCTAAGCACTTTGGAATTTGTCTTGTTCTCACAAGGAACGGACTTTCTATACCCACTCCATTGATTCTATTCACCTTGAACTTTGGTTTCATATTTTATACTTAAATGGCTATCTAGTATGCACACATGTGTTATGCCTATGTGAATTCCAGCTTGAGTACCATATATGTTTACTTATTCCTACATGGTTGCCAGCCTTGGCACACATTATCCGATGTGTATACACTATCCACTTTGATGTTCATTCACCAAAGTCTTATTGAATGTTTTTTTTATTTTAATCCTTTTATGATTTTTGTTCATAATATTCTTTTCTTTTGGTGTGATTAATGTGGTTTAGTAAATACATTTGATCCGTTCAGGTACTATCATTAGTCACTAGTAGGTGTTTCTTGTCATAGGACACACTGTCTATTTTTGACATATCACCTGTCATTTGTTAGTTTTTTTGGTTATCATCACAGGGTCCCACTCATTCCACTTAGCGCGACTTTCTTTTCCTTTTACACTTTCCCTTGTTGCCTTCCAACCATCTTCCACCCATAGTGCCTAGTTGGGGGAGGTGTCATACTCCTTCCAGCAAGATGGGGATTACAGAGAAGTCGAGATTTCACAAAAACACAGTCTTGACGTGGACTAAAGTATCTTCTCTGAATTCCACAGCAGTCTTCCCGGATGGATGGTGACTAGGGATGAGCTCGGTGTTCGAGTCGAACATAGGTTCGACTCGAACATCGGCTGTTCGCGCGTTCGGCGAACAAGGAACGATTTGGGCCGTTCGCGCCAAATTCGAGTGACGCGAACGGCCCACAATACACTGCGCCATCGCAGTGTAATCCCGGTGCTGTGATTGGCCAAGCATGCACTGTGACCCTGCATGCTTGGCCAATCACAGCGCCGGCAGCGAGGAGAGCAATGATTGGCCACAGGCAGCATGCCTGTGCCCAATTATAGCTGAGGGGGTTTAGTACACGCCCCACACTATAAAAGGCCGCCAGCGTGGTGGCCTCGTGTAGTGTGTTCCGGAGCAGGGAAAGTGAAGGATAGGCAGGGACAGTGTCAAATCCATTCTTTGCTAAACCTTGTGTGTAGGGACAGAGAAGGATAGGCAGGGAGAGTGTCAGTGTCATATTCTTTGCTAAACCTTGTGTGTAGGGAGAGAGAAGGATAGGCAGGGAGAGTGTCAGTGTCATATACTCTGATAAACCTTGTGTGCAGGGAGAGAGAAGGATAGGCAGGGGACAGTGTCAGTGTCATATTCTTTGCTAAACCTTGTGTGCAGGGAGAGAGAAGGATAGGCAGGGAGAGTGTCAGTGTCATATACTTTGATAAACCTTGTGTGCAGGGAGAGAGAAGGATAGGCAGGGGACAGTGTCAGTGTCATTGTTGCTAAGCCTCCTGCACATTATACACCTGAAGTTAGCCCGTATTGCTGCTTTTTCCTGGTGTGTTACACCAACAGGATTTTGCGTCACTTACAGCGGGCGGAGTGTGCCTCCTGACCATATTACACCTGAACTTAGCCTGTATTGCTGCTTTTTCCTGGTGTGTTACACCAACAGGATTTTGCGGCACTTACAGCGGGCAGAGTGTGCCTCCTGACCATATTACACCTGAACTTAGCCTGTATTGCTGCTTTTTCCTGGTGTGTTACACCAACAGGATTTTGCGGCACTTACAGCGGGCGGAGTGTGCCTCCTGACCATATTACACCTGAACTTAGCCTGTATTGCTGCTTTTTCCTGGTGTGTTACACCAACAGGATTTTGCGTCACTTACAGCGGGCGGAGTGTGCCTCCTGACCATATTACACCTGAACTTAGCCTGTATTGCTGCTTTTTCCTGGTGTGTTACACCAACAGGATTTTGCGGCACTTACAGCGGGCGGAGTGTGCCTCCTGACCATATTACACCTGAACTTAGCTGTGTTGCTGCTTTTTCCTGGTGTGTTACACCAACAGGATTTTGCGGAACTTACAGCGGGCGGAGTGTGCCTCCTGACCATATTACACCTGAACTTAGCCTGTATTGCTGCTTTTTCCTGGTGTGTTACACCAACAGGATTGTGCGGCACTTACAGCGGGCGGAGTGTGCCTCCTGACCATATTACACCTGAACTTAGCCTGTATTGCTGCTTTTTCCTGGTGTGTTACACCAACAGGATTTTGCAGCACTTGCAGCACTTACAGCACTGTATTGCTGCTTTTCCCATTTCCCTGCAGGCCATTAGAATGTCTGGAAGGCAAACAAGGAGAGGCAGACAGTCAGGAGCCAATAAAAGAGGGCAAGCAGGCTCTGTGTCTAGAGACAACAGTGCTGGTCGTGGACGCGGTGCATCGCCATCAGCACGTGGCCATGGGACACGCTTGTCCTTCTTTTCGGCAGCTGGACGTGTTGAGCCGCATCATGCCGAAGACTTGGTAGAGTAGATGACCAAGCCCTCCTCATCCTCTTCATCCTCTCTCACCCAGGCTCAGGGTACTGGCAAAGCAGCTGCCAAAGCGTCCTCTTCCCTGGTATCAATGTCATCATCAGTCACTCCTTCCCTAGACCAACCATGTCCTCCTGAGGAGTCCCCCGAACTGTTTGAGCACAGTGTTGGGTACATGCTCCAGGAGGATGCCCAGCGTTTCGAAGGGTCTGATGATGATACCCAGCTAGAGGAAGGCAGTAGCGTGAGAGCAGAGAGAGGGGATGCTCAAGAAGGACACCAATCTGGCAGTCATGTTCCAGCAGCTGCAGCATACTGCCAGATTGGCTCCAGTGATGAGGAGGGAGGGGATGATGAGGTCACTGACTCCACGTGGGTGCCTAATAGGAGAGAGGAGGAGGAGGAGGATGAGGAGGAGGCACATCTCCAACGAGGCAGGATGCTCTCGGGGGGCCAGCGTAAGAGCAGCACACCGACGGAATCACACCGCAGAGCTCCGCCTGTGCAGGGCGCTGCCTCTGCCCGTTGTTCAAAAAGTTATTTGGTGTGGGCCTTTTTTGAGTCAAGTGCATCAGATCGCACAGCTACTGTTTGCAACATATGTCTCAAGCGTATATCGCGTGGCCAAAACATCACCCGCTTGGGCACCACATGCTTGACCAGACATATGTTGACCTGCCATGCAGCTCGTTGGCAAGCCTACCTTAAAGACCCACACCAAAGAACAAAGCTGACCTCTTCTTGCACCGCATCAGCTGTGATCTCCAACCCCACTATACCTTCAGTCCTCTCTGAAACCTGCTCTGAGAGGAATGAAGGTGTAGAATTAGGTGTGTCACAGCCAAGTACTTGCGGGCACTCTGCTAGCAGTACACCGACGTCCGATTCTAGCAGGCAAATTTCCCTGCCCCAGCTGCTGGACCGTCGAAAGAAGTTCACTCCCAGCCATCCACATGCCCAGCGGTTGAATGCTAGCTTGGCTAAATTGCTAGCGCGTCAACTGCTGCCTTTTCAGTTGGTAGACTCCCCCCCCTTCCGTGAGTTTGTGCAATGTGTGGTTCCTCAGTGGCAGGTTCCCAAACGCCACTTTTTCTCACGGAAGGCGATTCCGGCTCTCTACCGGCATGTGGAAGGCAATGTTGTGGCCTCGCTGGACAGGGCGGTCAGCGGTAAGGTGCATATTACCGCTGACTCATGGTCCAGCAGGCATGGACAGGGACGTTACCTTTCTTTCACGGCCCATTGGGTCACTCTTTTGGCAGCTGGGAAGGATGCAGGACAAGGTGCAGTAGTGTTGGAGGTTGTTCCACCGCCACGCCTCCAAAATGCTACTACTGGTTGTGACACACCTTTGTCCTCCACCCCCTCCTCTTCTTCTTCCTCCGTGGCCTCTTCCTGTGCTTTGTCCTCGGAACCAGCGGTGCTCCGTAGGCGTTCAAGGGGCTACACAAGTACGCAGGCAAAAAGATGCCATGCCGTGCTTGCGCTGGTGTGTTTGGGGGACAGGAGCCACACTGGGGCAGAGGTTCTGTCTGCTCTGCAGGGGCAGGCCGAGAGGTGGTTGACGCCACGCCAGCTTAAGCCAGGAATGGTAGTTTGCGACAATGGCACCAACCTCCTCTCCGCTCTCCGACAGGGACAACTGACCCATGTGCCCTGTGTGGCTCACGTCCTTAACCTGGTGGTGCAGCGGTTCTTAGGCAGGTACCCGGGCTTACAGGATGTCCTGAGGCAGGCCAGGAAAGTCTCTGTGCATTTCCGCAGATCTTATAATGCCAGTGCTCGCCTGGCTGAGCTGCAAAAGGAGTTGAACCTGCCCAAGAACCGCCTTATATGTGACATGCCCACCAGGTGGAACTCAACGTTGGCCATGCTGCAGCAGCTGCACACGCAGCAGAGGGCCATCAATAAGTACCTGTGCGACTACGGCACCAGGACAGGGTCAGGGGAGCTCAGGTTTTTTTCACCACGCCAGTGGGGCATGATCAGGGATGCATGCACTGTCCTGGCACCATTTGAGGAGGCCACGAGGATGGTGAGCAGTGACAGTGCATGCATCAGTGACACTGTACCTCTTGTCCACCTGTTGGAACATACGCTGCGTGGAATAATGGACAGGGCACTTGAGGCAGAACAGAGGCAGGAAGAGGAGGACTTCCTTGCCTCTCAAGGCCCCCTTTACCCAGACAGTGTTCCTTCTGTCCCACCCATCGATCAGGAAGAAGAGGAGGAGGAGGAGGAGGAGGAGGAGGATTGTGTCAGTATGGAGGTGGAGCCTGGCACTCAGCATCATCAGCAGCAGTCTTTTAGGGATGATTTACAGTCCCAAGAAACCAGTGGACTTGTACGTGGCTGGGAGGAGGTGGCTGCGGATCATGTCGTCCTTAGTGACCCAGAGGACTCCGGACCGAATGCCTCAGCTAACCTACGCTGCATGGCCTCCCTGATCCTGCAAAGTCTGCGGAAGGATCCTCGTATTCTTCGGATCAAGGAGAGGGACCATTACTGGCTGGCCACTCTCCTTGATCCACGGTACAAGGGTAAGGTTGCGGACCTTATGTTACCGTCGCAGAGGGAGCAGAGGATGAGACAACTCACGGAGGCCTTGCAGAAAGGTCTGTGCAACACGTTCCCAGAGACTGGGAGGTTACAAACTCCTGGTCCTGGACAACGAGTTGCTGAGGCTTCGGCCAGTCAAAGAAGGAGCGGTGGGGAAGGTGGCCGTCTGACCGATGCGTTCAGACAATTCTTTAGTCCGCAGCCCCAAGGTATGATCGGTTCCAGCAACCATCGCCAGCGTCTGATATACATGGTGCAGGAATACCTAGGGGCAAGGTCAGACTTGGACACCTTCCCCACCGAAAATCCTCTGGCTTACTGGGTCTTGAGGATGGATCACTGGCCAGAGCTTGCACAGTATGCAATTGAGCTACTGGCCTGTCCTGCATCCAGCGTTCTTTCAGAACGCACATTCAGTGCTGCTGGAGGATTTGTCACGGATCACAGGGTGCGCCTGTCCACCGACTCTGTTGATCGACTGACCTTCATAAAGATGAACCAGTCTTGGATCACCACCAGCTACCAAACACCTGAAGCTGATATAACAGACTAATTTATTTTCAAATGTCACATCCCTTCAAGACTGATGCTGATGCTGAGAGACTGTCCTGTTATGTTGACTGACTATCCTCCTCCTCCTCAATGATCCGATTGATGATGATAGCTTGGAAGAACATTTTTGTTTCTGGGTGCCGCCACCAGTGGCTAAGGCCCAATTTTTCAGCCCCTGTTTAACAGGGGCGTGTTATTACAATTTTTTAAGCAATGCTTTGCAGCAGGGCTCATTCCTGCACTCCAACTAGAGTATCTGGGAGTGGTTGCAGTGTCGTGGCACCAGCACCAGTGGCTAAGGCCCAATTTTTCAGCCCCTGTTTAACAGGGGTGTGTAATTACAATTTTTGATGCAATACTTTGCAACAGGGCTCATTGCTGTGCTCCAAGTACAGTATCTGTGAGGGGTTGCAGTGTTGTGGCACCAGTGCCTAAGGCCCAATTTTTATGCCCCTGTTTAACAGGGGCATGTAATTACAATTCTTGATCTAATAATTCACAGCAGGGCCCATTCCTGCGCCCACCAAGACTAACTGTGAGGCCTTACAGTGTTGTGTCAACACCTCCACCACCACCACCACCAAAGGCCCAATTTTTCAGCCCCTGTTCAACAGGGGCATGCAATTACAATTCTTGATCTAATAATTCACAGCAGGGCCCATTCATGCGCCCACCAAGAGTAACTGTGAGGGCTCACAGTGTTGTGGCAACACCAACATGTAAGGGGCAAATTTCAGCTGAGTATTTACGGCAGGCCCCTACTTTCAAACATCCAACTTACAAACGACTCCTCCTTGCAAACGGAAGGATACAACAGGAAGTGAGAGGAAATCTACCCCTAGGAAGGCAAATTCTCTCCTGTAAGAGTTAATATGGGAAAAAAAGTGTCTCCTCTCCACTGATGCTTTATCACCAATTCTTGTTTCAATAAAAACCCCAAATTTTCAAAAAACATTTGTCATTAGGACGGAAAGTGAGGTGAACTGTTCTGAACAGGTGCACACTGCACAGACAGCAAAACAAATGTTACAGGGGTGATAACCCTTCTCTATGTTTTCCAAAAAGCTTAAAAATAGATTTTTTGGCTGGAGCTACACTTAAACAATGTACCTGTTCAAAATTACAAACAGATTCTACATAAAAACAAACCTACAGTCCCTGTCTTGTATGCACCGCCTGTATACGGCTGTTCAGAGTATATAGGGCCTTTTTTATTTTGTGTGCGGGGTTCCCCTTAATATCCATACAAGACCCAAAGGGGCTGGTAATGGGCTGGGGTAGGGGGGGGCTGTGATGGGGTAGCTATGCCATTTTTCTTAAAGATTTTCATCCATATTACCGGGACCAGACATTACATTAAAGCCGCAAGCAGTTTTAAATGGCTTTTTTTCCTTTAGAAATGTAATTTTGTGCAGGGACAGTTCTAAACACGGGAAACACGTGGCACTTCACAGGCATACTTTAGACACCCCCCAGGTACAATATTTAAAGGAATATTTGACTCTTTTTTTTTCACTTTTTGCATCATTAAAATGACTGCTCCAGAAAAACGGCCGTTTTTAAAACTTCTTTTTGCATTGATACATGTCCCCTGGTGCAGAACCCGGGTTCCCAAACCCCTTTTAGGACAATAACATGCATAATAGTCGTTATAATTAGCACTTTAGATTTCGAACGTTCGCATCCATTGTATTTAATAGGGTTCTAAAGTTCGTGCAAACTTTCGGTCCGTTCGCGGGTTCTGGTGTGAACCGAACCCGGGGGTGTTCGGCTCATCACTAATGGTGACTAGACATGTGCACACTGAAATATTTCGTTTCGGAATTTCGTTTTCGTCCAAAAAATACATTTATTTAGTTACTCCCGAAATTCGTTTTTATTTATTTCGTTTTTCGTTAAAAATTGCATTCGTCCGAAAATCTGAATTAATTAAGGTCGAATCTGTCATTGAAGGCTTATGGTGTCTGTCGAATGTTCAAAGAAGATTCGACGGAGCAGCGAAACTGTACGACTCTGCAATCATACATTTCCGGTCGAATGTTCCGCCCACAAGCAGTGATCTTTTCTCTCTATGTCGAATCTTTTCTCTCTATAATGTCGAATCTTTTCTCTCCTATGTCGAATCTTTTCTCTCTATAATGTCAAATCTTTTCTCTCTATAATGTCGAATCTTTTCTCTCCTATGTCAAATCTTTTCTCTCCTATGTCGAATCTTTCCTCTCCTATGTCGAATCTTTCCTCTCCTATGTCGAATCTTTCCTCTCCTATGTCGAATCTTTCCTCTCCTATGTCGAATCTTTCCTCTCCTATGTCGAATCTTTCCTCTCCTATGTCGAATCTTTCCTCTCCTATGTCGAATCTTTCTCTCCTATGTCGAATCTTTTCTCTCTATAATGTCGAATCTTTTCTCTCCTATGTAGAATAATCTTGGACTAATAGAGTTAAGGTTAGGCACATTCGACCACAGGTTCGATAGACACAGATTGTTATTGTCAGCGTCACATCGAATCTCCTACCTATATCGAACTGTTGTAGCAACGAAAACGAAAATAAAGCATTTGTTTATGTCGGATCTTTCGGTTTTCGGATTCTGTGCTTTCGTTTTCGTTTGTTAAAACGATAACGAAAATAGCTGAAATTCGGACGAAAATGCATTCGGACGAAAACGAATGCACATGTCTAATGGTGACGTTGTGCCCAGTGATGTGGAAGGAGGGCCTAAGGTAAGTATAACATACAAACTTAAACCACAAGAATGTGTGCTCTATGTATAAACAGCGCTTGCATGTAAAAAAATGATGCACAAATAATGAATCATATGGTTCTAAAATAAAAAATTTAATTAAAGTCCAAATGAAAAAATGCTCAGTCCTAACAAGGTGTAGTAGTATCCTTTTAACCTATGAAATTGTGCCGTGCTGTGTCTGCAACAGTAATAATTGCTCAGTGTCACCCAATCACCACGTGTGAAGTAAAGGTCCCCACTCACCAGATCGCATTGACCCTCTTGTTATATAACAAGAAGAGTCAGATATTGCTTTGATGGTCGCCCATGACCAAAAGATATCCTTCAGCCGCTCTCCAGTGCCTTTATCTTGTGGTGTTTAAGCCCAATTTTGCAGTGGCAGGGTTTAGTTGTGGAGAGAGAAAGAGAAGAATAGGCTTCTCATAGTGTAAAATAGATTCTATTTATTGTAAAAACCTCCGTAGTAGGTAAAACATGCATACAATTCCAAACATTCGCATCCGCCCTTTAGTGTGAAAGCAGGAAACCTCCGGACATTGGCGTGCGTTCCACCTGCTCTGAGCGTTTTACACCAAGCGTTCCAACTTGGCACGTATGTACAATTTAAAAAATGTCTTTATAGGTCCATTTTTCACTTTATAACACTGGGTGATACCAAAACATTGCCGTACATCGTTCTTCAACTAAAGAATACATAAATGATCATTTTAATCTTTGTTTTTAATGGAAGAAAATATTCCATAGAACATAATGGTCCACAATAATCTTCTTTCCATTGTCTCAACTGTTTCTTGGTTTCAAAGTACCAAAACATGGGAAACTGGAGCTGCAACCAACTAAAAGCACTTCAGCCGATACACATTTTTTTTCAAGTTCAACCCTAATCCTTGTCTTTTTCCCTTTTATATCTAACAAGTGCTCCATAATTATAATTGTCAGTCTCTCTGACCAATAGTGAGGCCCAGTAGGTGGGGGACATGAGGACGGGTGTCAACCTCAGGAACTGAAATTAACAATTGAATAATACCTCTCTCAAGATTTTAGGTCGCTTGAACAGCTAATATGTGCAGACACCTATACAGTCAGGTCCATAAATATTGGGACATCGACACAATTCTAATCTTTCTGGCTCTATACACCACCACAATAGATTTTAAATGAAACAAACAAGATGTGCTTTAAAGCGGAGCTCCGCCGTTAAAAAAATATTAAAAGCCAGCAGCTACAAATACTGCAGCTGCTAACTTTTAATATTAGGACACTTACCTGTCCTTTAGTCCAGTGACGTCTGCAGCAGAGGACGAGCAATCTGTTGCTGCCCCCACCACCATCTTCGGTGAGGGAATCAGGAAGCGAAGCGTTCCGGCTTCACTGCCCGGTTCCCTACGGCACATGCGCCGTCCTCACTGGTCCCTGCTGTGTTCTGGGAGCTGTGTGTTTCCCAGAACACATCGGACGGGGGCGGGAAGTGACGCACTACCCGCAGAATACCCACAGAGAGGACTCCCGGAAGTGGGTGCAAATACCTGTCTTAGACAGGTATCTGCACCCCCCACCCCTCTGAAAGGTGCCAAATGTGACACCGGAGGGGGGGAGGGTTCAGATGAGCGGAAGTTCCACTTTAGATTGGCGCTACGCTTTAACTGCAGACTTTCAGCTTTAATTTGAGGGTATTTACTTCCTGTTTTTGAGGCTCACCAATGGTTTACATCTTGTGGTGAACCCTCTGTATTCACTCTGGCGAAGTCTTCTCTTGATTGTTGACTTTGACACACATACACCTACCTCCTGGAGAGTGTTCTTCATCTGGCCAACTGTTGTGAAGGGTGTTTTCTTCACCAGGGAAAGAATTCATCGGTCATCCACCACAGTTGTTTTCCGTGGTCTTCGGGGCCTTTTGGTGTTGCTGAGCTCACCGGTGCGTTCCTTCTTTTTAAGGATGTTGATTTGGCCACATCTAATATTTTTGCTATCTCTCTGATGGGTTTATTTTGTTTTTTCAGCCTATTGATGGCTTGCTTCACTAATAGTGACAGCTCTTTGGATCTCATATTGAGAGTTGACAGCAACAGATTCCAAATGCAAATAGCACACTTGAAACAAACTCTGGACCTTTTATCTGCTCCTTGTAAATGGGATAATGAGGGAATAACACACACCTGGCCATGGAACAGCTGAGCAGCCAATTGTCCCATTACTTTTGGTCCCTTAAAAAGTGGGAGGTACATATACAAACTGTTGCGATTCCTACACCGTTCACCTGATTTGGATGTAAATACCCTCAAATTAAAGCTGAACGTCTGCAGTTAAAGCACATCTTGTTTGTTTAATTTCAAATCCAGTGTGGTGGTGTATAGAGCCAAAAAGATTAGAATTGTGTCGATGTCCCAATATTTATGGACCTGACTGTATATGACTGCTATCAACACATGGGACAGTTTAATCAATCCTTAAGACAAAGGTAATTGAAAGAGTAATTCCGCGTACACATTTCCGACAACAAATGTTCGATGTGAGCTTCTCGTCGGAAATTCCGACCGTGTGTAGGCTCCATCGGACATTTGCTGTCGGAATTTCGCCAACAAATGATTGAGAGCAGGTTCTCTAATTTTCCGACGGCTAAAGTTCTTGGCGGAATTTCCGAACCGTGTGTAGCCATTTCCGACGCACAAAAGTGCTGCGCATGCTTGGAATCAATTTGACACATGCTCAGAATCATCGTACTTCATTTTTCTTGGCTCGTCGTAGTGTTGTACGTCTCCGCGTTCTTGACCATCGGAATTTCCGAGCAACATTTGTGCGACCGTGTGTGTGCAAGACAAGTTTGAGCCAACATCCGTCGGAAAAAAAACAACCACGGTTTTGTTGTCGGAAATTCCGATCGTGTGTACCCATTAGTCATATATCCCTTCAGGGTTCATTAGTCAGATCTCTCTGTTAAAGCTCCCAACTCTGCATCCCTCAACACCATGTAATCTCATTCTTCCTGCTGCATTCTTCATAATGAAAAAGTCAATTGGATGATTTCTGCATAATAGCTATAGGTACTGGGTTCAGTTGTAAGGTCTGGTATCATGTGAAAAGCACCTACGTAAAATATCAACTGGTGGAACTTACTGTCTGGGGGTAGCATGAAAAACACCTACCTAAGGACTTATTCAAACTCGAATTCTTAGGGCCTGTGCCAATAGACATTTCTTTGTGGTAGAACTGCTTAGTTACGGGGAATGCAAAAGCAGCTTGAAGCAGGTTTAAGCAATATAGAAAGGTGGTCAAATGCAGTTCTTGGATGGGGAGGGTCTATTTAAGTTTCAACTATCAGGAACGAAAAAGTCTTCTGGACTGCAGCACTCAAAAATAAAAGCCTTTATTTTAAAATAAGGAATCCAAAATACACACTGTACAACGGTACACAGGCAGGGCCGGTGCTAGACCATTTTGCGCCCTAGGCGAGACCAGCTACTTGCGCCCCCCCCCAAAAATAAAATAAAAAATGAATTCAATGATTTTAGCACCAGAACTGGTCCAGGTGGACAGGAGAGGGGGTGCAGCCAGGTGGGGGGAAGGATGGAGCCAGGTGGACAGGAGATGGGGTGCAGTCAGGAGGGATAGAGCCAGGTGGACAGGAGGGGGGGGGGTGCAGCCAGGTGGAGGGATGGAGACAGGTGGACAGGAGGGGGGTGCAACCAGGTGGAAGGAGGATATAGCCAGGTGGACAGGAGAGGGGGTTCAGCCAGGTGGAGGGAGGATATAGCCAGGTGGACATGAGGGGGGTGCAGCCAGTTGGACAGGAGAGGGGAGGTGCAGCCAGGTGGACAAGAGAGAAGAGGTGCAGCCAGGTGGAGGGATGTAGCAGGGTGGACAGGAGGTGGGGCACATCCAGGTGGACAGGAGGGGGTGCAACCAGGTGGAAGTATGATATAGCCAGGTGGACAGGAGGGTGCAGCCAGGTGAAGGGATGCAGTCAGGTGGACAGGAGGGGGATGCAGCCAGGTGGACAGGAGGGGGGTGCAGCCAGGTGGACAGGAGAGGGGGGTGCAGCCAGGTGGACAGGTGAGGGGGTGCAGCCAGGTGGAAGTAGGATATAGCCAGGTGGACAGGAGGGTGCAGCCAGGTGACGGGATGCAGCCAGGTGGACAGGAGAGGAGGGTGCAGCCAGGTGGACAGGAGAGGAGGGTGCAGCCAGGTGGACAGGAGAGGGGGTGCAGCCAGGTGGACAGGAGAGGGGGGGTGCAGCCAGGTGGACAGGAGAGGGGGGTGCAGCCAGGTGGACAGGAGAGGGGGGGTGAAGCCAGGTGGACAGGAGAGGGGGGGTGCAGCCAGGTGGAGGGAGAATATAGCAAAGTGGACAGGAGAGGGGGGTGGAGCCAAGATAAGGTCTGACTGGAAGCCCTCATCCCCAGCGCTTCCCCCCACCACCTGACAAGTTCTTACCTTGGGAGACTTCTTTTCATCCCTCCACATGTCAGGCAGCAGTTGGAGTCACCGGTCACACACAGGAGACCTCCTCCAGCTCCTCCCCCCCTTCAGCTGATCATTCGGTTCCACCCCCCGGGCTCCGGCGGGCGGCCGCAGAGAGGCTGGGTAAGCTGAAGGAGCAGCTTTGCTTTGGGCTCCTCGCTCCTGCAGGACAAGTGGCTCGGCGGCCTCGGCCCAGCCAGCATGTGTCCTATGGGCAGTCCGGACCTGGGTGGATCCTCCTTTCTGGCTGTTTCTATGCACAATGCCACCCACCCTGCTCCTCCAATGGCTGCACATCATCCAGGGAGGGAGGTGGGGCGGGCAGGGAGCTGACACCCACGGCTGCTGCTGGACATCAGCATGGTCACCGCTGGCTTAGTCCGGGGAAGATCTGCCTGCTCCTTCTCCCCACCCAGCCACTCTGCAGACAGCCATATGGAGCCGCTACACTCCGCATCAGCCACCACCCGCTAGGAGGGGAACCGATACTCTGCAGGGGACCCAGCGGCTGTGGCTGCACCCCTAGGTGGCAGTGCGCCCTAGGCGGCTGCCTAATTCACCTAGTGGGAGCGCCGGCCCTGTACACAGGTCAAAAAAATTTGGCTGACATGTTTCACACTGTGCTAGTGCTTATTCATAGCTGCTATGAATAAGCACTAGCACAGTGCGAAACATGTCAGCCAAATTTTTTTGACCTGTGTACCGTTGTACAGTGTGTATTTTGGATTCCTTATTTTAAAATAAAGGCTTTTATTTTTGAGTGCTGCAGTCCAGAAGACTTTTTCGTTCCTGTTTGCTGTCAATATCATTGCTTGCACCTTTGTCTGCTGGGAGGAGGTGATTTGAAGGATTCCCACACCTGAGCGGCTCCCTTTCTCTAAGTTTCAACTATACATCGGTGTGAACTTCTACATAAATATATAGCATATGCAATTACAAAAAAAGTTTTTGTGTAATTCAAATGGAGTGTGTTCTCTGTCTGAGGACCTATACCTGGGACTATTAGTACTGAGCAGCTTCAACAGAAAAGACACTACATATTCATTTTCTTCTCTCATAGTTTTTCCCAATAAACATTGACAGTAAAAAAAAATAGCAATTCATTTAGTATGAATTATGTTTTCTTTTTTAGTTGGGGAATAGTTCTGTCTGTGCTCTACATTATCTAAAGTACAAAGAAAACATTGTTGGTTCTTCATTAAGTTGTTGCTGCAAAATTTTCAAGGACTCGTCACTTGGGAATATTATCTTTGCCAAAACGGTCATATTGCCAGAGTCCTAATCATTGTTGTAATCATTTGTCCAAAACACTAGAGCGGCAATGCTTCCAGTCTCAAATTGAATGAGGGGATAAAGGACGTCTTTGTCAGGCTGGCGTGTGTGCCGTTTCTACTTACAAATTAGATCTTTTTGGAGGCAGGAGAGGTCTGAGGGAAACAAATCTCTTGTTAAGGCTTATAGAAGCCTGCATCTGAGCAGTGACTCAATTAAGTTAATTAAAAAACAAGTTTAAAAAAAATGCCCACCCCCCCTAGCCCCCTAACCTAATATAGCACTCTGTTCAACTCCCAAATCATGTGAGCTACCTCAGGAGCAAGGTGGGCGAGCATTTCACCTCAGAGTATAGTCCTCTGCAATAGTAGAGTGATGTGAACAGATGGGTTTTGGTCAATTTTCAATGCAAGAAATTTTGTTTTTTGACCTTCACACAACACTCCTGGCAGAGAGGGGTTTAGGGCACAAGATATCCATATATTTCGCAGACCCCAAATGAGTAACAAAATGTAATTCCAGTCTTTAGAGATGGAGGACCTTTAAAGCGGTGCTCCGGTCCAAATTTTTTTTTTGGGCAATCTGAACATAGTTACACAGACTATTCTTACAAACATATCTATTTTACAAGATCGTTTCATAAATGTGTGGAAAAACTTACTGCATATCTCCTCTGTAGTGATGAGCCGAACACCCCCGGGTTCGGTTCGCACCAGAACCCGCGAACGGACCGAAAGTTCGAACGAACATTAGAACCCTATTAAATACAATGGATGCGAACGTTCGAATTCTAAAGTGCTAATTATAACAACTATTATGCATGTTATTGTCCTAAAAAGGGTTTGGGAACCCGGGTTCTGCACCAGGGGACATGTATCAATGCAAAAATAAGTTTTAAAAACGGTCGTTTTCCGGGAGCAGTCATTTTAATGATGCATAAAGTGAAAAAAAAAAAGTCAAATATTCCTTTAAATATCGTACCTGGGGGGTGTCTAAAGTATGCCTGTGAAGTGCCACGTGTTTCCCGTGTTTAGAACTGTCCCTGCACAAAATGACACTTCTAAAGGAAAAAAAAGCCATTTAAAACTGCTTGCGGCTTTAATGTAATGTCTGGTCCCGGTAATATGGATGAAAATCTTTAAGAAAAATGGCATAGCTACCCCATGACCCCCCCCCCTACCCCAGCCCATTACCAGCCCCTTTGGGTCTTGTATGGATATTAAGGGGAACCCCGCACATAAAATAAAAAAGGCCCTATATACTCTGAACAGCCGTATACAGGCGGTGCATACAAGACAGGGACTGTAGGTTTGTTCTTATGTAGAATCTGTTTGTAATTTTGAACAGGTACATTGTTGAAGTGTAGCTCCAGACCAAAAATCTATTTTTAAACTTTTTGGAAAACATAGGTAAGGGTTATCACCCCTGTAACATTTGTTTTGCTGTCTGTGCCCCTGTTCAGAACATTTCACCTCACTTTCCGTCCTAATGACAACTGTTTTTGAAATGTGGTGTTTTTCTTGAAACAAGGATTGCTGATAAAGCATCAGTACAGAGGAGACACCTTTCTCCCATATTTATTCTTACAGGAGAGAATTTTCCTTCCTAGTGGTAGATTTCCTCTCACTTCCTGTTGTCTTCTTGCGTTTGCAAGTAGGAGTCGTTTGTAAGTTGGATGTTTGAAAGTAGGGACCTGCCGTATATACTCTGCAGAAATAGGCCCCTTAGTTGTTGGTGTTGGCACAACACTGTAAGCACTCACAGTTACTCTTGGTTGGTGCTGGAACGCCCTGCTGTCAACTATTATATCAGGAATTTTAATTACATATAATTGTTGAACAGTGGTAGTAAAAATTGGGCCTTTGATGGTGGTGCTGGTGCCACAACACTGTAAGCCCTGACAGTTACTCTTGGTGGGTGCAGCAATGGGCCCTGCTGTGAATTATTAGATCAAGAATTGTAATTACATGCCCCTGTTGAACAGGGGCTGAAAAATTGGGCCTTAGGCACTGGTGGCACAACACTGCAACCCTTCACAGATACTGTACTTGGAGCACAGCAATGAGCCCTGTTGCAAAGTATTGCTTCAAAAATTGTAATGACACGCCCCTGTTAAACAGGGGCTGAAAAATTGGGCCTTAGGCACTGGTGGCACAACACTGCAACTCCTCACAGATACTGTACTTGGAGCACAGCAATGAGCCCTGTTGCAAAGTATTGCTTCAAAAAATTTAATTACACGCCACTGTTAAACAGGGGCTGAAAAATTGGGCGTTAGGCACTGGTGGCGGCACCCATAAACAAAAATGATCTTCCAAGCTATCATCATCAATCGTATCATTGAGGACTCGGAGGAGGAGGATAGCCAGTCAACATAACAGCACAGGCACTCAGCATCAGCATCAGTCTTGAAGGGATGTGACATTTTAAAATCAATTAGTCTGTTATATCAGCATCAGGTGTGTGGTAGCTGGTGGTGATCCAAGACTGGTTCATCTTGATGAAAGTCAGTCGATCAACCGAGTCGGTGGACAGGCGCACCCTGTGATCCGTGACAAATCCTCCAGCAGCACTGAATGTGCGTTCCGAAAGAACGCTGGATGCAGGACAGGCCAGTAGCTCAATTGCATACTGTGCAAGCTCTGGCCAGTGATCCATCCTCAAGACCCAGTAAGCCAGAGGATTTTCGGTGGGGAAGGTGTCCAAGTCTGACCTTGCCCCTAGATATTCCTGCACCATGTTTATCAGACGCTGGCGATGGTTGCTGGAACCGATCATACTTTGGGGCTGCGGACTAAAGAATTGTCTGAACGCATCGGTCAGACGGCCACCTTCCCCACCGCTCCTTCTTTGACTGGCCGAAGCCTCAGCAACTCGTTGTCCAGGACCAGGAGTTTGCAACCTCCCAGTCTCTGGGAACGCGTTGCACAGACCTTTCTGCAAGGCCTCCCGGAGTTGTCTCATCCTCTGCTCCCTCTGCGACGGTAACATAAGGTCCGCAACCTTACCCTTGTACCGTGGATCAAGGAGAGTGGCCAGCCAGTAATGGTCCCTCTCCTTGATCCGAAGAATACGAGGATCCTTCCGCAGACTTTGCAGGATCAGGGAGGCCATGCAGCGTAGGTTTGCTGAGGCATTCGCTCCGGAGTCCTCTGGGTCACTAAGGACGACATGATCCGCAGCCACCTCCTCCCAGCCACGTACAAGTCCACTGGTTTCTTGGGACTGTAAATCATCCCTAAAAGACTGCTGCTGATGATGCTGAGTGCCAGCCTCCACCTCCATGCTGACACAATCCTCCTCCTCCTCCTCCTCCTCCTCCTCCTCCTCTTCCTGTGCGATGGGTGGGACAGAAGGAACACTGTCTGGGTAAAGGGGGCCTTGAGAGGCAAGGAAGTCCTCCTCTTCCTGCCTCTGTTCTGCCTCAAGTGCCCTGTCCATTATTCCACGCAGCGTGTGCTCCAACAGGTGGACAAGAGGTACAGTGTCACTGATGCATGCACTGTCACTGCTCACCATCCTCGTGGCCTCCTCAAATGGTGCCAGGACAGTGCATGCATCCCTGATCATGCCCCACTGGCGTGGAGAAAAAAAACCAAGCTCCCCTGACCCTGTCCTGGTGCCGTAGTCGCACAGGTACTCATTGATGGCCCTCTGCTGCGTGTGCAGCCGCTGCAGCATGGCCAACGTTGAGTTCCACCTGGTGGGCATGTCACATATAAGGCGGTTCTTGGGCAGGTTCAACTCCTTTTGCAGCTCAGCCAGGCGAGCACTGGCATTATAAGATCTGCGGAAATGCACACAGACTTTCCTGGCCTGCCTCAGGACATCCTGTAAGCCCGGGTACCTGCCCAAGAAGCGCTGCACCACCAGGTTAAGGACGTGAGCCACACAGGGCACATGGGTCAGTTGTCCCTGTCGGAGGGCGGAGAGGAGGTTGGTGCCATTGTCGCAAACCACCATTCCTGGCTTAAGCTGGCGTGGCGTCAACCACCTCTCGGCCTGGCCCTGCAGAGCAGACAGGACCTCTGCCCCAGTGTGGCTTCTGTCCCCCAAACACACCAGCGCAAGCACGGCATGGCATCTTTTTGCCTGCGTACTTGCGTAGCCCCGTGAACGGCTACGGAGCACCGCTGGTTCATAGGACAAACCACAGGAAGAGGCCATGGAGGAAGAAGAAGAGGAGGGGGTGGAGGAGAGAGGTGTGTCACAACCAGTAGTAGCATTTTGGAGGCGTGGCGGTGGGACAACCTCCAACACTACTGCACCTTGTCCTGAATCCTTCCCAGCTGCCAAAAGAGTGACCCAATGGGCCGTGAAAGAAAGGTAACGTCCCTGTCCATGCCTGCTGGACCATGAGTCAGCGGTAATATGCACCTTACCGCTGACCGCCCTGTCCAGCGAGGCCAAGACATTGCCTTCCACATGCCGGTAGAGAGCCGGAATAGCCTTCCGTGAGAAAAAGTGGCGTTTGGGAACCTGCCACTGAGGAACCGCACATTGCACAAACTCACGGAAGGGGGCCGAGTCTACCAACTGAAAAGGCAGCAGTTGAAGCGCTAGCAATTTAGCCAAGCTAGCATTCAACCGCTGGGCATGTGGATGGCTGGGAGTGAACTTCTTTCGACGGTCCAGCAGCTGGGGCAGGGAAATTTGCCTGCTAGAATCGGACGTCGGTGTACTGCTAGCAGAGTGGGCGCAAGTACTTGGCTGTGACACACCTAATTCTACACCTTCATTCCTCTCAGTGCATGTTTCAGAGAGGACTGAAGTTATAGTGGGGTTGGAGATCCCAGCTGATGCGGTGCAAGGAGAGGTCCGCTTTGTTCTTTGGTGTGGGTCTTTGAGGTAGGCTTGCCAACGAGCTGCATGGCAGGTCAACATATGTCTGGTCAGGCATGTGGTACCCAAGCGGCTGATGTTTTGGCCACGCGATATACGCTTGAGACATATGTTGCAAACAGCAGCTGTGCGATCTGATGCACTAGCCTCAAAAAAGGCCCACACCAAAGAACTTTTTGAATGACGGGCAGAGGCAGCGCCCTGCACAGGCGGAGCTCTGCGGTGTGATTCCGTCGGTGTACTGCCCTTACGCTGGCCACCAAAGGGCATCCTGCCTCGTTGGAGATGTGCCTCCTCCTCATCCTCCTCCTCCTCCTCTCTCCTATTAGGCACCCACGTGGAGTCATTGACCTCATCATCCCCTCCCTCCTCATCACTGGAGCCAATCTGGCAGTATGCTGCAGCTGCTGGAACATGACTGCCAGATTGGTGTCCTTCTTGAGCATCCCCTCTGTCTGCTCTCACGCTACTGCCTTCCTCTAGCTGGGTTTCATCATCAGACCCTTCGAAACGCTGGGCATCCTCCTGGAGCATGTACCCAACACTGTGCTGAAACAGTTCGGGGGACTCCTCAGGAGGAGGACATGGTGGGTCTAGGGAAGGAGTGACTGATGATTTGTCTGACATTGATACCAGGGAAGACGACGCTTTGGCAGCTGCTTTTCCAGTACCCTGAGCCTGGGTGAGAGAGGATGAGGAGGAGGAGGAGGGCTTGGTCATCCACTCTACCAAGTCTTCGGCATGATGTGGCTCAACATGTCCAGCTGCCGAAAAGAAGGACAAGCGTGTCCCATGGCCATGTGCTGATGACAATGCACCGCGTCCACGACCAGCACTGTTGCCCCCAGACACAGAGCCTGCTTGCCCTCTTTTATTGCCTCCTGACTGTCTGCCTCTCCTTGTTTGCCTTCCAGACATTCTAATAGATGGCCTGCAGGGAGATGGGAAAAAAGCAATAAGGGCTACCTTCAGGTGTCCTTCTCTGTCCCTTGAAACAAGGACTTTCACAGTGAAAGAAACTGACACTGTCCCTACCTAGAGTTTTCTGTCCCTAGAATAAATGTTTTTTTTAAGCACAATATAGCACAAGGACAATTAACTCACTGTCCTTACAGGTCCCTGGAAACAAGGACTTGCAGAGTGAAAAAAAAAAAACACTCTCCCTACCTAGAGTTTTCTGTCCCTAGAAAAAATGTTTTTTTTAAGCACAATATAGCACAAGGACAATTAACTCACTGTCCTTACAGGTCCCTGGAAACAAGGACTTGCAGAGTGAAAGAAAAAAAACACTCTCCCTACCTACAGTTTTCTGTCCCTAGAAAAAATGTTTTTTTTAATCACAATATAGCACAAGGAAAATTAACTCACTGTCCTTACAGGTCCCTGGAAACAAGGACTTGCAGAGTGAAAGAAAAAAAACACTCTCCCTACCTACAGTTTTCTGTCCCTAGAAAAAATGTTTTTTTTAATCACAATATAGCACAAGGAAAATTAACTCACTGTCCTTACAGGTCCCTGGAAACAAGGACTTGCAGAGTGAAAGAAACTGACACTGTCCCTACCTAGAGTTTTCTGTCCCTAGAATAAATGTTTTTTTTAAGCACAATATAGCACAAGGACAATTAACTCACTGTCCTTACAGGTCCCTGGAAACAAGGACTTGCAGAGTGAAAGAAACTGACACTGTCCCTACCTAGAGTTTTCTGTCCCTAGAATAAATGTTTTTTTTAATCACAATATAGCACAAGGACAATTCACTCAATGTCTCTCCAGGTCCCTGGAAACAAGGACTTGCAGAGTGAAAGAAACTGACACTGTCCCTACCTAGAGTTTTCTGTCCCTAGAATAAATGTTTTTTTTAAGCACAATATAGCACAAGGACAATTAACTCACTGTCCTTACAGGTCCCTGGAAACAAGGACTTGCAGAGTGAAAGAAAAAAAACACTCTCCCTACCTACAGTTTTCTGTCCCTAGAAAAAATGTTTTTTTTAATCACAATATAGCACAAGGAAAATTAACTCACTGTCCTTACAGGTCCCTGGAAACAAGGACTTGCAGAGTGAAAGAAAAAAAACACTCTCCCTACCTACAGTTTTCTGTCCCTAGAAAAAATGTTTTTTTTAATCACAATATAGCACAAGGAAAATTAACTCACTGTCCTTACAGGTCCCTGGAAACAAGGACTTGCAGAGTGAAAGAAACTGACACTGTCCCTACCTAGAGTTTTCTGTCCCTAGAATAAATGTTTTTTTTAAGCACAATATAGCACAAGGACAATTAACTCACTGTCCTTACAGGTCCCTGGAAACAAGGACTTGCAGAGTGAAAGAAACTGACACTGTCCCTACCTAGAGTTTTCTGTCCCTAGAATAAATGTTTTTTTTAATCACAATATAGCACAAGGACAATTCACTCAATGTCTCTCCAGGTCCCTGGAAACAAGGACTTGCAGAGTGAAAGAAACTGACACTGTCCCTACCTAGAGTTTTCTGTCCCTAGAATAAATGTTTTTTTTAAGCACAATATAGCACAAGGACAATTAACTCACTGTCCTTACAGGTCCCTGGAAACAAGGACTTGCAGAGTGAAAGAAAAAAAACACTCTCCCTACCTACAGTTTTCTGTCCCTAGAAAAAATGTTTTTTTTAATCACAATATAGCACAAGGAAAATTAACTCACTGTCCTTACAGGTCCCTGGAAACAAGGACTTGCAGAGTGAAAGAAAAAAAACACTCTCCCTACCTACAGTTTTCTGTCCCTAGAAAAAATGTTTTTTTTAATCACAATATAGCACAAGGAAAATTAACTCACTGTCCTTACAGGTCCCTGGAAACAAGGACTTGCAGAGTGAAAGAAACTGACACTGTCCCTACCTAGAGTTTTCTGTCCCTAGAATAAATGTTTTTTTTAATCACAATATAGCACAAGGAAAATTAACTCACTGTCCTTACAGGTCCCTGGAAACAAGGACTTGCAGAGTGAAAGAAACTGACACTGTCCCTACCTAGAGTTTTCTGTCCCTAGAATAAATGTTTTTTTTAATCACAATATAGCACAAGGAAAATTAACTCACTGTCCTTACAGGTCCCTGGAAACAAGGACTTGCAGAGTGAAAGAAACTGACACTGTCCCTACCTAGAGTTTTCTGTCCCTAGAATAAATGTTTTTTTTAATCACAATATAGCACAAGGACAATTAACTCACTGTCCTTACAGGTCCCTGGAAACAAGGACTTGCAGAGTGAAAGAAAAAAAACACTCTCCCTACCTACAGTTTTCTGTCCCTAGAAAAAATGTTTTTTTTAAGCACAATATAGCACAAGGAAAATTAACTCACTGTCCTTACAGGTCCCTGGAAACAAGGACTTGCAGAGTGAAAGAAAAAAAACACTCTCCCTACCTACAGTTTTCTGTCCCTAGAAAAAATGTTTTTTTTAATCACAATATAGCACAAGGAAAATTAACTCACTGTCCTTACAGGTCCCTGGAAACAAGGACTTGCAGAGTGAAAGAAACTGACACTGTCCCTACCTAGAGTTTTCTGTCCCTAGAATAAATGTTTTTTTTAATCACAATATAGCACAAGGAAAATTAACTCACTGTCCTTACAGGTCCCTGGAAACAAGGACTTGCAGAGTGAAAGAAACTGACACTGTCCCTACCTAGAGTTTTCTGTCCCTAGAATAAATGTTTTTTTTAAGCACAATATAGCACAAGGACAATTAACTCACTGTCCTTACAGGTCCCTGGAAACAAGGACTTGCAGAGTGAAAGAAAAAAAACACTCTCCCTACCTACAGTTTTCTGTCCCTAGAAAAAATGTTTTTTTTAATCACAATATAGCACAAGGAAAATTAACTCACTGTCCTTACAGGTCCCTGGAAACAAGGACTTGCAGAGTGAAAGAAACTGACACTGTCCCTACCTAGAGTTTTCTGTCCCTAGAATAAATGTTTTTTTTAATCACAATATAGCACAAGGAAAATTAACTCACTGTCCTTACAGGTCCCTGGAAACAAGGACTTGCAGAGTGAAAGAAACTGACACTGTCCCTACCTAGAGTTTTCTGTCCCTAGAATAAATGTTTTTTTTTAAGCACAATATAGCACAAGGACAATTAACTCACTGTCCTTACAGGTCCCTGGAAACAAGGACTTGCAGAGTGAAAGAAACTGACACTGTCCCTACCTAGAGTTTTCTGTCCCTAGAATAAATGTTTTTTTTAATCACAATATAGCACAAGGAAAATTAACTCACTGTCCTTACAGGTCCCTGGAAACAAGGACTTGCAGAGTGAAAGAAACTGACACTGTCCCTACCTAGAGTTTTCTGTCCCTAGAATAAATGTTTTTTTTAATCACAATATAGCACAAGGACAATTAACTCACTGTCCTTACAGGTCCCTGGAAACAAGGACTTGCAGAGTGAAAGAAACTGACACTGTCCCTACCTAGAGTTTTCTGTCCCTAGAATAAATGTTTTTTTTAAGCACAATATAGCACAAGGACAATTAACTCACTGTCCTTACAGGTCCCTGGAAACAAGGACTTGCAGAGTGAAAGAAACTGACACTGTCCCTACCTAGAGTTTTCTGTCCCTAGAATAAATGTTTTTTTTAAGCACACTATAGCAGAAGCACAAAACACACTGACACTCTCCCTACCTATCCTTCTCTTTCCCTAAACTAAAGGAATCCAGGTTAAGCAAGAAAGAAATAACAGTCACTGTCCCTGCCTATGCTACTCTATCCCTGCTCCGGAACACACTACACTAGGCCGCCGTGCTGGCGGCCTTTTATAGTGTGGGGCGTGTACTAAACACCCTCAGCAATAATTGGCCACAGGCATCCTGCCTGTGGCCAATCATTGCTCTCCTCGCTGCCGGCGCTGTGATTGGCCAAGCATGCGGGGTCACAGTGCATGCTTGGCCAATCACAGCGCCTGGATGACACTGCGATGGCGTAGTGCATTGTGGGCCGTTCGCGTCACTCGAATTTGGCGCGAACGGCCCAAATCGTTCGATCTTCGTCGAACGATCGAACAGCCAATGTTCGAGTCGAACGTATGTTCGACTCGAACACGAAGCTCATCCCTACTCCTCTGCGATCTTGTGGCCGTTTCCATGTTCACTGTGGGCAGGTGAAGCCCAGTTCACTTTTCTTCCTGTTTTTCCCGACAGAGGTGCATGCACCTCTCGATCTCGCCAATGTGCAGTCTAACGGCGCTCGTAGCGCCGTTAGTTAGAATTGTTGCCATGGCAACGAGCGGCAAGGGAGGAACGTCCCGCCCCGTTGTTATGACAACGAAGATAACAGCGCTGTGATCCCCTTAATCGTGTCATTTCTTGTATGGAAATAACGCGATTTTTCGGCAGAATAAAGCCCACAGACTCCTGGAAAATGATGACACTCATTTCCCAGGAGGCAAGGCGGGTTAGGAAGGGAAGAAGATCTGCCGTGGTCCAGGAAGTAGGCAGATTAGGAAATCTGCCTAGTAACAGGTATTTACAGGCAAGAATTTTTTTTTTTTTTTTTTACAAAATGTTTTTTATTTTAGATTACAGGAAACCTGATAATATAAAGTTTAATTTTAGGCTGGACCTCCACTTTAAGCCAGATTGGCAATCTGTTGAATCAACTCCGGACTATAAAGTACAAGTTGGTTTAGCTACCGAACCCTCGGGGAGAGGCCACCACACTCGAGGACCAAACTTCAGTCAGTTTCTCAGGTTCCCCCAATTAGCCTGAAGTTTCTCCATGGTGCTTCAATCCCCTTGTTCAACATACTAGACCTCCAACTTGGGCTTCTATGTAGGCACATACCGTAATCCCCATCTTCAGGAAGCAGGCCTGAGAGGATAATATAAGGTCACTCCTGAATATTTATACCATCTTATAGCCTGCACCACTGCCAATTAACCTCCTAATGCTTGACCAGGGAGATACAACTATTCCTAACTCTAATCAGTTCAGCCTCCCACATTATTGCAGCAGGCGAAGCAAACAATGACCAGAGTCCAGGAACCCAAGAAAGCGGAACTATGAATTCAGCTCAGGTTGACTACAGCCTAGCAAATACTTAATTTAAATAGACACTGTGTAAGGCAGGGTGGCTATACTAATATAACTTAGAAATCCCCCACAATCAGGTGCTTATTTGGTTCTGTGTGATGGTAACAGTGTCCTCCCGAGTTTACACTGCTAGGAGTACAACCCCAATCAAGTTACTGTATTAGTGTGGCCAACACCAGACAAGAGTTTGATCCTAAAGATATAAAAATTGGATAAGTTTGCCACCATACAGCAAAAGAGAGATGCCTGTGTAGGGGGTGGTAGGTTGGATTTGTTTTTGGGCTTAACCACTTAAGCTCCGGTCCAATACGCAGCATAAAGTCCAGGCCCCTTTTTGCGATTCGGCACTGCGTTGTTTTAACTGACAATTGCGCGATCTTGCAACGTGGCTCCCAAACAAAATTTACGTCCTTTTTTTCCCACAAATAGAGCTTTCTTTTGGTGGTATTTGATCACCTCTGCAGTTTTTTATTTTTTGCGCTATAAACAAAAATAAAGCGACAATTTTGAAAAAAATGCAATATTTTTTACTTTTTGCTATAATAAATATCCCCCAAAAATATATAAAAAAACATTTTTTTTCCTCAGTTTTGGCCGATACGTATTCTTCTACATATTTTTGGTAAAAAAAATCTCAATCTGCGTTTATTGATTGGTTTGCACAAAAGTTATAGCGTTTACAAAATAGGGGGTAGTTTTATGGCATTTTTAATAAAAAAAATTTTTTTTAACTAGTAATGGCGGCGATCAGCGATTTTTTTTCATGACTGCAACATTATGGCAGACACATCGGACACTTTTGACACATTTTTGGGACCATTGTCATTTATACAGCGATCAGTGCAATAAAAATGCACTGGTTACTGTAAAAATTACACTGGCCGTGAAGGGGTTAACCACTAGGGGCGCTGAAGGGGTTAAGTGTGCCTAGGGGAGTGATTACTACTGTGTGGGGGCGTGGCTACGAGTGACATGTGACCGATCTCCGCTCTGATTACAGAGCGGAGATCGGTGACATTGTCAGTAGGGAAGCAGGGAGATGTTGTGTTTACACTAACATCTCCCCGCTCCGAGCCTCCGTGAGACGATCGCGGGGATCCCCGCGGCGATCGAGTCCGCGGGACCCGCGGTCCGACTCACGGGGAAGGCAGGGGAGTCGCGAGCGTGCCGGCGGCGGCACGTGCGCGACCCCGATGTCGGGCAGTTAAAGGGGACGTACAGGTACGTGATTGTGCCTGTACGAGACATTCTGCCGACGTATATATACAGTGGCTGGTCCTTAAGTGGTTAATTGAGCCTTTATTCCTCTAAATATTAACCATAACCCTAAGGGTCCTTTTCAGCAGGGTAAACTTGCTTTTGAAATTAGTTTGAGAGGCTTTTGTGATCATTCAGAAATCAAAAACAGGTACATTTGCTCTGCAGTTGACCTCCTTCTGACCTGCTCTAGACTCTCCTCCAGCAGGCTTTAAACTTGTATCGATTATTAGTTTGACATCCATTTGAGGCGCTAGGATCATACAGAATTCATTGACAGGTGCATTTGACTTACCATTGACCTCCTTCTGACCTGCATGTTACCTGCTTCAAGCAGGTTTTGCATTCCTATAAACTAGTATGAGAATGCAAAACAAAGTAAACAAAAACCCATCATCATAGGCTTGTATGGGTAGAGAACCGTTTCTAACGCAGACAAAGGTCCATCAAACAAAACCCCCAAAACCAAACCCCAACTTTAAGCAAACTTAATCCCTGAGGCTAGTATAACTTCTTCTACAATTTGTACCCCCTGGGCAGAACACTGAAGGATCCATCAGGGAGACATTAAGGTTCAGCTAGTCTTAGCTGGGGGGCCAATTTGCAAGCTTGAAGTCCTAGAAGTTATGTCTGGAGGAGCACTATGGTGGTGTAAGTCTGTATCTCCCTCACTGAGAAGAGCCTGGTGGATATCAGCAGGAAGCAACCGATGGTCCTGTGACCATGTGAGTAAATAATCCCAGTGCTGGAAAGTCTGTGGCTGTTTGTAGCTTTTGTCTCTAGAAGGAATACTAGTCACCCTGAGAAGAGAGATTCTGTGGGACATTCCCTTTTCACAGTTTAGCAAGATTGTTGAAGAGTTCTCAATTTTTCAGTGTTGGGGTATCGCATGCTCCCCTTATTCCCATCCCATCCCAAGTTCTAAGTCCCAATACAACATAAAAAAGACACCCCTAGACTGTTCCTTTAAGCCAGTGGAAAAGTGAAAAAAATACTGTGTGCCTGGCTGTGAGTGCTCAGCTCACCAGCAACTCTTGCAGGGGGTGCACTGCATACAGGTAAAATATTACAGTCGTGTAGCAAAATTACACAGTGCCTATATGCCTGAACTGATTATGATGTATGATTTCATAAAAAAAATCCAGTGGATCTCATTTACTGAAGTTGAAGTGAAGTACGCCTGTATTCACTTCTAATCAATAACATCTCTGATATTCGAAATGCAAATTATGGCATTTTTGAAACGTACATGCTGTTCACCCTATTACACAATGGCTAAAGGACCAGTAACAATTTTGCCTGTGGCATCCCTGCAGCTGATATTTTTCCTATTATTTTCTTATCATGTATTATTCTGCACTGTGTCTCTCTCAATGTCTTACACATGAATCAATTATTATTTAAAGAGGAAGTAAACCCTGGTGGGTTTTCCTCCTTTCTAATTCCCTGCAAAGTAAAGGCGTAATGTGCTTGTATGCATTGCATACTAGCAAATTTTGTGACACTTAGCTGCAAATGAAGCCCGCATCTTCCCGCTGCATGCCGCATCCATCTTTGCCCGTCTTCCTTCCGGGGCCATGGACTCCGGCACTGTGGACTGGCCGGAGAAGCGTGACGTCACTCCCACATGTGCTTGCGGGAGCCACCGGTCGTGGCACACTCGCCTGAAGAAACGGCACGGGCGGCCGTTACTTTAGAGCGCATGTGCCGATGACATTATCAGCACAGTAAACAGTAAATATCTCCTAAACAACGCATATTTAGGAGATATTTACAGTACCTAAAGGTAAGCCATAGGCGCCTTTCACACGGACGGCTGTTTTGCCACAGTTAAATGCATGTAAAATGTTCTGTGAAATTCAAGGCTCCATGTACTGCAATTAGCTGCATTTGTACATTGCGATTACCTGCGTTTACGTGCGGTTACATGAGGCCGCATTTAGCTTTGGTAGTCATTCCCATAGCAACCCTTTTTATACCTACTGATTATGATGTGCTTCCTGTTGTTCTTTTTTTTTCTCACGCTGCTATCCGCAGTTGACAAAAAAGACTGCGATTACCTGTGGTTATGTGCATATAGCTGCGCTACATCGCACCTGGACGCATTCAATTCAATTTTTTCTATTCGCACCAAACCGAATGTAATGAAATCGCAGCTAAACGCTGTGTGTTAATGGGGCCATAGGAAAGCATTGTGTGCTTTTAGCTGCGGTAGAAAACTAGAAAATCCGCAGCTAAAAGCACCATTCTATCCGTCCGTGTGAAAGGGGCCTAATTCTAGGCTTACTTTTAGGTAAAACTTACAAAGGGAAGTTTACAACCTCTTTAAGACAGTCAAATATCAACCCTATATTTGTGTTAGAATATAAACCATGGGAGCCTATGGGGGACATCATGGCTTCTGGAATTTAGAGCCAATGTCAAGCGCCCTCTGGTGCAGAGCTACAGGATCACATGACTGGATTAAAATAGGTTAGTGTACAGGTTTAGTGTACAGATTTTGCTTCCACTTTAATGCTACTAAAAATTATCTTCACATTGCAATCATGGCAATCAAAATTGGAATCAAAGTTTCAGACAAGCTTTAGGCTTACTTTGTTAACCTTTTAACTTTAGTGATATAGTGCACTGGTTATGAGATTATGGGAGGCAGACTCTCCCACCTGTAGGTAGGTGCAGTCTGTATGACTCAATAGTGTTAGGCGAATGGTTCGGGCTGAGAAAAAGTTCCCCAAAATGTTCTCCGAACATATTTTCTGTGCTTTTGGTGGGCTGTTTGCCTGCCAAAAGCACAGTCAATGTGTTGTTAAGGAGCGGGTCTGGGAAGCTGGCCGCTGTGTCCTTAACAACAGATGAGTCATCATTCACATGGGGGGCCCCCTTATTAAACAGGGCTTCCATATTCCGATAAGCCCCCTGCCCGCAGACCCCCACAGCCATCGACCAGGGTTTTCAGGAAGAGGCCCTTGTCACCATCAACATGTGGACAAGGTGCTTTGGGATGGGGGGGCAGAGACCCCCTGCCATAAAGCACCCCCATGTTGAGGGCATGTGGCCTAGTATGGTTCAGGGGGGGGCGCTCGCTCGTCCTCCTCCTTTCCTGGCCTGCCAGGCTGCGTGCTCGGATAAGGCTCTGGTATGGATTTTGGGGAGACTCCACGTAATTTTTTATTACATTTGGGGTTATCCTTAAAATCCATACCAGACCCCAAGGGCCGCCGTTTTTTTCTTTTTCTTTTTTTTTTATATATTGCCAGCAATTGCAACCGCGAGTCGATTTAAATGAGATTTGATAAAAAAAATGTCTTTAGAAATATAATTTTTGCTGCAGCATGTTCTATACATTCTACAGATGTGCCATTTTACAGGCAGACTAAGGGGACTCCCCAGGCACTACAGTATATTTAAAGTAATTTTTCATTTCAATTTTTTCACTTTAAGCATCATTAAAACAACTGCTTCTTTAAAAAACATAATTTTTTAAAACACATTTTGCATTGACACATATCCCCCAGGGCAGTAACTGGGCCCCCATACATGTTTTATGGGCAATAACTTGCATATGAGCCTTCAAAATGGGCACTTTAGAATTTTCAGGTTCGGATCCCATAGACTTCAATGAAGTTTGTGGTTTGGGGCCAAACTTTTTCCCTGCTCGGGAGTTTTGGTGCGAACCGAACCGGTTAAGCTCATCCCTACTACTCAACACTGTAGGTGGCTGAACCAAAGCAGCAATACAGAAGGGGAAGGAAGATGTTCTTGTATGACTTCCTGTGGTCACTAAGGGAACAGCTTTCCAATTGGACCCTGAGGCCCCGCGTGAACACTGCAGCCATCTTGGGTGAGGGAAGAGCTTATTTAAGCCCCTGGTCCCCTGACTTGGCACACATTGTGCATTGTGGTTAGTGTGCAGACAGGTTCCCCATCTGTCAGGGACAGGGTATAGCAGCAGAGAGAGGTTCCAGAGGAATAGGCAAAGTTCAAGGACGCCGCCATTGCTGTGTAGGAAGTCTCCCATTTGGGTTGGACCAGCCAGGTCCCAGTCCTGTTCCTTGTGGCAGAGGCTGTCGGCATCTCTTCCAGGGTAGTGCTGCTGTAGCTATTCCCGTAAGTGGCTCTGGATGGATGTGCTCTCCCGCCAGGCCTGAAAGCACTCGGTTGTGAAGTTCTTTAATATACAGTTCATCTTTCTTGGCCTCTGTGTGCTCTCTGTCATCAACACACTACGATGTACTCTGCTCGTACACTTAACAGTCACTTTGAGAAAGTTATTCAAATTTTTTGTTTCTGTACCTACAGAAAAGAACAGGTAACAAATCTAGGTTGCTAAATCTTTGCAATGTATACAGCCGACCTCTAGAGGCTTCCTTTTTTTCTACAAACTTAGTGTTTCATTGTAAAGCATATGTCAAGGCAAAAAAATCCAAAAAAACGGACTACAGAACTATACCTATCCTCCACCCATTTCAATAATTTTACAAACCTTTTGATGACATCAAAGGCTGTATAAAAAAAATGTGTTTCCTGTTACTGAAACAAGGTAACAAAACAAAACAAAAAAAAAAGTAATGCTGGGATATACTCTAGAGCGGGAGAGGGAGGTTTGGAAGGGAGGTTTACATTTAGATAATTTCTGGATGCACCTTCAACGATGTGTATTATGTGATTCTGGAGCGTTTTCTAAATTGTCCCTGTCTGAGGTCTAATGCCCTGTACACACGATCGGATTTCCGATGGAATAAAATCCAATGGATTTTTCCGTCGGAATTCTGATGAAGCTGACTTCCATCAGTCTTGCATACACACCATCAGACAAAATTCCAATCGTCCAAAACGCTGTGACGTAAAACACTCCGACGTGCCGAGAAATGCGTCGACTTGGTTCTGAGCATGCGTGGGTTTTTTCTCCAATGGAATTCCACACAGACGATCTGAATTTCCTATTGTTTTTTTTCCATCGGTAAAATTTAAAACCTGTTCTATTTTTTTAACACCGATTGAAAAAAGACCGATGGGGCCCATACACGATCGTTTTTTCCGATGAAAAAAGTCCATCTGTCTTTTTTCATCTGAAAAAACGATCGTGTGTACATGGCATTAGTGTTCTAAAATGTATGTTATCTGAGGCAGGACAAGTAAAAAAGAATCTTGGCACATTAAAAGATAAAGCATAAAGAAAAAAAAAAAGCAAACCATGGTTTTAAATAAAGAACGGACACAAAAATAAATCTTTCTTTTGCATTCATTCAGTTTCCTGTCTAGACATTGCTATTCCAAGGCTTATTTTTGGCAAAACCTTCATGAAAATGTGAAAGTTTTAACCCAAAGTAGCAAGAAAGAATAAGAAACAGGCAAGACTCTGTAGTGTTTAAAACTCAATAACAAAGCTTAGTCTCTTTATCTTGTAACCCAGTTCCCTGCCTATGCAAAATATATTCCCAGCACTGTTTCGGGAATTCTTTTCCAAATGGAAAATGTGTGATTTGGCAAGAGGTTAGAGGTCTGCTTTCACTTCAGATATGTAATTTTTTTTTTATCATAGCCACACAGAGGCTTATTGTAAGATTTATAATATTTAAAACATGATGCAATTTTGTGTGGGGTGGAGAAGAAAATACATTTTCTTGAGTTACGAAGGAAAAAACAAAGATAATGGGGTCATGTAAAATATGATACTCATAAACTCAGAAAAAAAATAAACTTTTAGTAAGGCAAACCAAAGTGCTCTAAAAACAGTAACAGACTTCAGTTTTCACTACTTTAGAGTAGTCAGCTCAAATCCATGAAAGATGAGTCCTTTTTTTTTGCAATGGGCCTTTCTGAAGCTCAACTGAACCTTCAGCCAAATTCCTATTTATCCCGCATGGCAAGGTTTAATTGCTCATTTAGGCCTACGGGACTTACAAATTTTTTTCATTTTTGTTACCAGATCCTCCACTTCTCCTTGCTGCTAGACCAGTTGCTTCAGCCTCTTCTCCTATAGCAGCCAATCACCATAATTGCATGTAAAATCCAACAGTCTGGTTGTACCCAAGGTGAACTTGGTAACATTCAGTCTGCCCATACATAGTTCGAATGTCAGCCGGTCCCTGCTGAACCGACCGACATTCGAACTGTCTATGGCTGGCTTAAGGTCCTGACATCATTAAGATGAAAACCAGGTCCACAAGCTAAACCTGTTTTGTATAACATGATATGGTATGTCAGTAATGAGGAAAGATCAGCTGCAGGGATGCAAAAGGCAATACTAATGACTAGACCTTTGCTCTCTGCCTGCCTTTTTTGGGGCAATTCTTTCTGAGTTAAGTTCCTATTTAAAGTGGTTGTAAACCCACTTTGACAACTTGCACCTACAGGTAAGCTTAGATTAAGGCTTACCTGTAGGTGCAAGAAATATCTCCTTAACCTACACGGTTAAGGAGATATTTGCAGAAAACACTGCAGAAAACACTGCAGAAAACACTGCACTGATGTCTACGGCGCATGCGCGCCATAGACAACGGCGCAGGCGCACAGAGCATCCCGGAATAATTGAATAGGACATGCCGGGATCGCAGGTTTTCTGAATGGGCGGATGCCGGCCCTGCCGGAGCAGCGATACCAGGAAGAAGCTTCGAGGGGACATGGTGGTGGCGGCGGAGGGGAGCGAGGAGGACTTCGGGGGCTTTGATTTCAGGTAAGGGCCACATAATGAGCTAGTATGCTAATCATACTAGCTTATTATGCCTTTCTCTTGCAGGGTCTTATTTTATCCCGTTTTTTCGGGGGGTTTACTTCCTCTTTAACAGTACTATTAAGCAATAGTGATGCACATGTAAGCAGGTGCTTCCAAGCGAGTTCTAAAGTGTTTTCTTTTATTGTGTTCATGCTCTGGGGTTAACCAGGTCAACTATGTTGCAAATTATTACAATGTATAAATGTTTCACTGTGTCCTTAGGTTGACCTGCTGAGCTGGTGGTGTCTGAGAAGGAAGTGTTAATGTTGCTGGCCAGGATTTCCAGTCCTTTTCAGGAAGGTTACCACCCCCTGCTCCCCATACCAGATTAATAGGGGATCATTAGTGCCCTAGAGGGTGTCGGCCTGGGAAAAGACTGCCGTAACGTAGCCAGAGACCTGTGTACTGGTTAGTCATGGCCTCATATAAAGTCCCAACATTTTTCTCTTTGTAGCCGTTTTGTCTGCTGGGCTGTGCCCCTCCTGGGGATCCCAGTCGGGGTTCTGTCAGGGACCGGTGTGACCAGAAATGTGTGGACTGCAACAGAGTGTACCAAACACAGGTAAAGTGTAAATAATATGATTTATTAAAAGATAAGTGCACAACAAAGAAAACGCACCTCCAATACAGTAAATAGTGTAACTCAACCAGTTAACCAACAACCAGTGAACACAAAATAAATGACAATCTAAATCCAATATGTACAGAGCATGGGATAACCAAATCGTAATCGTGCCAGAGCCAGGGTCAAACACTGGAGATCAAGCAGAGGGGAGCTGGGAACAAGACAGGACAGGGAAAGGGAACCAGGAGATGGACTGAGCGGGTAGGAAGAAATCAGGCTGCAGGATCAGGGTCAGAGTACAGGAACTGGAGACGGGATGCAGGAACACAGCAACACAGATCAGGGGCACAAGGAGAAAATACTAAGGCAAAGTGTAATAGCATTCACCAGGTTTAAATACACCTCTTGCAATCAGCATCAGGTGATACCTAATTGCAGGAGATGATGTCAGCTCTTGACTGCCGAAACACACCCGCTGGTGAACACCGAAACTGCACCCTAAAGATCTGGGAGCACAGTGCCACCAGCAGGTGAATCCTCACCCGACCGTCAGCCTCCGACTGCTGAGAGACACCCACTGGTGGACACAGAGGTCTGGAAGCCACAGTGCCACCAGCAGGTGAAACCTTTCCTGACAGGGTTCCCAGTGGGGTCTGAAACTTGTGGATCTTTATGAACTTATAGCTGCCAGTTATGGACTTGCTGCCTTTTGTGGATTATTACCAGATCATGGACTTTAAGGGATTGGTAGCTGCCTCTTGTAGATTTACTGCTTCCTTTGGACCCTTAGATTGGGAAGGACCATCTGCCTAAGGTATGACTACCTCATGGGGCACAATTTGGGGCACTAGAGAACTTTGTACAGGAAAGTGTGTAGAAGATGTCTTTGAGAAGTGTTACTTGTCTGCAAATAAATAAAAGCGGTATCCCTACTGGAACCCCCCCCCCCCCCACACACACACACACATATGGGCTTCTTCTAAAAAGGCCAGACAGAAGTAGTAAGGAACAAAGGAAAACATTACCATTCAATCCTCAGAATGCTTTGGCTCACCTGGTGTAATTCAATCACATTTGTAGTGAATCTATTTGTGCACAGAGTAGGAAGCAGAGCCTGTATATGTAATTAACCAAGAAGGTCCCCCCCCCATGTACCTCCAAATGGTTATAAGCATTACATACCTTTTATATTTATTAGGGCTGTTACTGATTAAAAATGTAGTGTTCGATTAATTGTTTTGTTTTTTTAATCAATTAATCTACCAATTTCGATTAATTATAACGCACATACAACTACTTTTAGCTGATCTCCTTGCAGGTTGATTCCCAGTGCAACTACCAACCACTGGAAAAATGGATAGCAGGATACAAAAAACACACAAAGGCAGCGCTCGATTGGAATAGCATTAAAACTTTTATAGTCTTCAAGTAAGTAACAAAATAAATATTGCACTGGAGATAAAATCGAAAAAATCAGCGAGGAATACCTAATTGGTAGCAAAAGCAGTCATAAAAACATGTAGCTAAGTATGATACTGGTATAAAAATGTGTACAATGATACCACTGCTGAATCCAGATGAGGAGGGGTTAACATCAGTCCATCGGCATGTAGATGTCCCGTGAAGGGAACTATCACAACTCCCAGTGGATGGCTGTAGAATACCAGGTTGATAGAGGGAAGTGTAACAGCCCTTGCGTGTGGCAGATAGTAAGGTCCCGCCACCATGCAGATATGAAGGCACAGCAAAGAAGCCCTTCAGATGGACACGGCAAGCCCCGCCGGTGTCCTTGATGTCACCGGATCTCCGAGGGAACTCCCTGAAGACCCGGAAGCCGGCGGAGAGGTGAGTACCAATCAAAAGAATTTTGATCGATTAAAAACATTAATCGATTAATCGAGGAATTAATAGTTAATTTCCACAGCCCTAATATTTATATATAAAGCTGATTACATTAAAAAGCAACTTAAAAAGAAAGAACTGTAAACAGGACAAAAACAAGACAGTTTTTATTTGCATTTATCCAGGATCATCAGAATTGATTTTCTTCAGGCTGGATCGGAGTCTGTTTAGAACAGCATGCTCATTTTATGCATAAACACACTCATTTATATTTACGGAGATATGTATAGATTCCTCTTTGTCTAAATAAAATACAAGATGTTCTACATGTGTATGGCTCTGTGGTTTATGTGTAACAGTAGCCGCGTCTATTGCAGAGGTGTATCTTACAATGAGCTATTGTTCTTTGCAGACTCAGGATAATTCTTTAATATATCTCAGATGTGACTGTTTCCTGGTAGAGAGAACAGACTTACCTGGCAGAAGACCAAGTTAAATACTTTCCTGCCTCAAATAAGCATCGGAAATATTTGGCTAAAGACATGAAATGTGGTTAGTGGATCATTTTACTTCACCTTTAACCCTGTTTTCTTCTCTAACAATGTGTAAAGTATAACTATATACTGTAAGTAATCATTATAGGTGAGTGTTTGGGGTGGCCCCCCGGAGTGTGGAGAGAGACCTGGGAAGTGTAAGTGTTGATGTCTAAAAATAAAATGAGGTGTGAAAGTCCTACTTCTTAAAGCCCAACTCCAAGCTCAAGGCATGTCAACCCAATGCCCCCAGAATGTTCCTTCTTTATATGTACCTTTAGTGCAGTCTGGGGAGGTTCTCTTCACCTGTTTTTTCCTCCGGCCTGAATACTGTAGTGGCACTGTTCTCGGGAGAATTTCTTGGAAGTATAGAGTGGAGGATGGAGCCTTGATGCGCCATACTCACAGGAAAAGGGTTAAATTAACCTAGAAGTGGAGAGGTGCTGGGACTCTGAAATGGTTAAGCCTACAGGGGACAGTGCAGGAGATCGGATGAGTATTGAAGCTACTTTTTTTAAGCATTTTTCTTTCTTTGCCCACATTGGAGGTGGGCTTTAGGACCGGATGACCACTGCTGCAGCACAATGAAGGAAAGTTTGTGGCACAGAAGGACCCAGAAGCGGCATCAGAGAATTTTTAGGCTAAGCGATAAGTACCGTATTTATCGGCGTATAACACGCGCCGACGTATAACACACACCCCAAGTTTAGGAGGAAATTTTAGGGAAAAAAACTTTTAGGAGGGAAGTTTAAGGAAAAAAAACTTACATTTAAATGCAGCCTTATCAGTGTCATTTGCAGCCTTGTCACAGTGCAGCTTTGCCCCAGTGTCCATTGCAGCCTTGTCAGTGTCCATTGCAGCCTTGTCAGTGTCCATTGTAGCCTTGTCAGTGTCCATTGCAGCCTTGTCACAGTGCAGCCTTGCCCCCAGTGTTCATTGAGCCTTGCCCCCCAGTGTCCATTGCAGCCTTGTCAGTGTCCATTGTAGCCTTGTCAGTGTCCATTGGAGCCTTGTCACAGTGCAGCCTTGCCCCCAGTGTTCATTGCAGCCTTGTCAGTGTCCATTGCAGCCTTGTCAGTGTCCATTGCAGCCTTGTCAGTGTCCATTGTAGCCTTGTCAGTGTCCATTGCAGCCTTGTCACAGTGCATCCTTGCCCCCAGTGTTCATTGAGCCTTGCCCCCCAGTGTCCATTGCAGCCTTGTCAGTGTCCATTGTAGCCTTGTCAGTGTCCATTGCAGCCTTGTCACAGTGCAGCCTCGCCCCCAGTGTTCATTGCAGCCTTGTCAGTGTCCATTGCAGCCTTGTCAGTGTCCATTGCAGCCTTGTCAGTGTCCATTGCAGCCTTGTCAGTGTCCATTACAGCCTTGTCACAGTGCAGCCTTGCCCCCCGTGTTCATTGCAGCCTTGCCCCCCAGTGTCCATTGCAGCCTTGGCCGAATTTAAAATTGGCGCCGCCGAGATCGCCGCAGAGACAGGGCGGAGCGGGGCGAGCTTCGCCGAGAACACAGGGAACGCAGGGACTGGGCGGAGCCGAGATACACATAGCCGAGTGTACTCGGCTCTTTTTGGCTCTTCTCAGCTCCGCTCACAGTCACGCCGAGTCCCGCCCTATGATGGACATAACACAGGACTGGGCGTAACTTCTCAGCTCCGCTCACAGTCAGCGGAGATCGACAGGGATAGGTGGGTATCGGCGTATAACACGCACCCACGGTTTCCCCTTGATTTTAAGGGGAAAAAAGTGTGTGTTATACGCCGATAAATACGATATCTACAGATATGTGCAGTGGGGACAAACCCAAGAAGCTTGGCTGGATAGGAATCCTGCAGGTAAGTATTTGACATAAGGCAATCATCGGCTGAGCTGGGC
This sequence comes from Rana muscosa, assembly GCA_029206835.1. Lineage (NCBI taxonomy): Eukaryota > Metazoa > Chordata > Amphibia > Anura > Ranidae > Rana > Rana muscosa. Next base: position 344,719,822 of record CM055119.1, read on the forward strand.
ATGTTGGGAGATTAGGTAAGCCCTTCTGTAAAATGGCAGTATGTTCTGGTGCTCCACTGGTAACCTGGCTAAGTGGTAAGATGTTGAGTGACACTATCTCCCCATTGGTGCTTCAAGGTTAGAAAGCTGTTCCCTAGTGCAGTGTTTCTCAACTCCAATCCTCAAGGCGCACCAACAGGTCATGTTTTCAGGATTTCCATTATTTTGCAGGTGATTTGCTCAGTTTCACTGCCTTAGTAATTACCACAGCTGTTTTATCTGAGGGAAATCCTGAAAACATGACCTGTTGGTGCGCCTTGAGGACTGGAGTTGAGAAACACTGCCCTAGTGTGTAGAAGAGTTAAGCCCTGTACACACGATCGGATTTCCTATGGATTCTAATCCGATGGATTTTTCCATCGGAAATCCGATGAAGCTGACTTCCATCAGTCTTGCCTACATATCATCAGTCAAAAATCCGACCGTCCCAAACGCCGTGACGTAAAACACTCCGACAAGCCGAGAAAAATGAAGTTCAACGCTTCTGAGCATGCGTCTGTAGGGGTACAGTTGCTTCTAACCAGCCAGGCAGGTAAAAGTGCAATGCAGGAAAAAGACTTCAATGACCCCCCCTCAGATCTGGAGACATTAAATTGACACAGGAAAGCCTTTGCAATGTGCCCAAATGATGTCTGGTTTAATCAGCTTAACATCTCGGTATTTATGCAAATTCTAGGAAACAAAAACTGGGGATGGGAGGAGTTCACATGATACAAATTCAGGTTAATAATTTCCTATTAGCTAGTACGTGTTACAAAGTTTGTTGTGGAATTTTAGGCTGCTGTTTACAGAGCACACAGCCTATAATTCCTGTGCTCTATAAGCACACACTTGAGATTCATCTTTTTGAAGTAATGCTATCATTAAGTTTAGTTTGCTAAAGATCCACTCACCGTTCATTCCCATTCATTCAAGAAAGGCAGCACCACAAAAGCTTATCTTCTTATCAGGCCATTCCAGCAAAGACTGTTAAGCCAACGCCTACTCATAGGCTTTTATTAAACTCAAAAGATCTCAAGACAGGAGGTGATTGGCTGCAGCAACCAATCCCCTCCCCATGGGCGGGAACCTCATAGGATGTTCCCTCCTCACATGAAAATGACAACACTTGGACATTCCTTCCAACAGGAGATGTCATACAAGGATACAATAAACGTAGGATGGCTTAAGTTACCGTTGATAGGAATTCTTATTCTGCGCTATTCCATAGAATAACGCATAATACGATTATACTATTATTGAATGGGGGAGGGAGGCTATCTGCAGACGCACGCTACGAATTCCAACCAATGTTGATCAGACATAGCAGAGACAAGAGCGCCCATCCGCCTATAACCAATGATGTCATTGCAGAGCGAGCATATCCCCTCCTTAACGATCGTCCATGCTAATGCACAGAGGGCCCCCGTTGGCGGACATATCCGCACCCTGCAAACATCACACTCCAACCTCAAAACGTTTTCCCCTATCAGACGGGATTCAACCAGCCTCAGACTACCCCAATCAGCTCTTTTAGAGCGGGTTGCGGAAGTACTAACACTGGGTGACACTATGACAATACATATTAAATACATCTCCATAAAAATCTCCACAACAGTCCTCCCTTTTTTGTCATATGCACCCTATGTGTCCCTCGATGAGAGTTGATATGCTTCTTACACCTGGAAATGAATCAGTTCTTAGTCCATAAAAAGGAAAACACGGCTTGACATGTAGACTCTACTCTTCAGGGGCATGACTTATAAAGGAGGACACGACATGGTGAGCTGTAGTAATCGCTGATCCGTCTGTGATCCTCTGTGTCTTGTATGTGGGTCCAGCTTTGGGGCGTCTCATCAAGGAAACTCTGGTCACGCGTCAAATCAGGCAACAGGAGCACCTCGTCACGACATAGAAAGAATAGAAATAAAAACGACATGAGTATATATATTCCCACTTCCTTTAACCACGATCCGCTGTAAAATAAAAAAATTAGATCCCCAAAGATTCCCAGACCCTTAAAAAGGACTCCCAACCTTCACTTAGCTACAGCTCTGGCTTCAACAATTACATGAAGAACCCTATCCTTAACGGATGAGAATTGTTCAATTGTATCCCAAGCCTGAGCCGCCCCCACCTTGTACATGCAGGACCCCATGCCCAGACCTGGTCGGGATTGGTGAACAAATCCCTTCTAGCTGTCCCTGCCATTCTTAATTTCCTGCGCCATCAGATCCTCGCGATCGGCCGCGACCTAAAATGTTGGGACAGCTTCATCACGCATGTACCTCTTGCTTTGGGGGAATTACCTTTATAAGCTGCAGATCCACATAAACACCAAACTAAAGTTCAAACACACTTGTGGGCTGCCTAGATACCCAAACCGACAAGAGACAGAGCCATTAAAACTAAAACCAATTTTACCCTCTAAAAATACATCGTTAGATTCCATTGACAAGTGTCTGTCTGGAGTCTTCACTAGTTTGTCAAAACTCCTCATACCCATAATAACATCATAAATGTCATGTACCGCTGTCATCGCTGGGGACTAAAACTCCTCATACCCATAATAACATCATAAATGACATGTACCTCTGTCATCGCTGGGGACTAAAACTCCTCATACCCATAATAACATCATAAATGACATGTACCGCTGTCATCGCTGAGGACTAAAACTCGGTGAAGACTCAGAACAGACCATCAGTCCTGTTCGCTTTCTGAGCTAGTCAGGACATACACTTTAAATAATAACTTGGGATGCTTCATCGTTACCCTCGCTAAAATTTACTAAACAACAAAAATATAAATAAACAAAGATACTCCTCATTCTTTGGTGTGGTTGAGCCGCTTCTTGCAGTGGCTGGCGTGGTCTCATCCCTCAAGCTTCTTTACAACGACCCAGTCACCTGGTTGGAAAGAATGTAAACTGATTATTGAGTCGGGTCCAGGAGGGAATCGTGAAAACCTTTTGGTGGACATTTTGAAGTTCATGTCACAACGATCGCACCCACCCCATCAGCCGAGAATATAAGTGACAGCTAATGAGGAGAGTACGACCCTGATTTTGATTGACCTCCAAACAACCCTCATATGACAATAACCCAGACATCGGGACTGTGGTCACTGCATAACCTATGCGTGGCTTACAATACCTGGAGCCATTGACAAGGTTCTTAGCCTCTGGGATGGGAACCTACTTCACCAGACTGCTGCTTGCCGATTCAAATTCTATTAAAGAAAGACCGTCTTGGCACAAACTTGGTTAGAATTACAGAGGTTATTATTAGTTTGACAGAAAAAAACTGTCACTCTTACATTTATCATTCTCCCCCCTTTTCTTCCTCATTACAGACTGAAGGAAGAAATGCGTGGTGCAGGAAAAAAGAAACAATGAAATAGCCTATGATACTTTTACCGCCTTAGACTCATATTTATCCATATGTACAGCTGTCTACATACACCTGTTCTCTGTGTACAAACTCCTTGGACCTGAAAAATACTTATAAGCAAAATCATTACTCTATTCTTCATATTTAACCTGCAAAGAATGGTAAAACAATAATGACATTCCTGTACATTGGTAAATTGTCAATGACATTCTTTCAAAACCGATTCAAACAAAACCCTTTGTAACCCTTACTTTTCCCATTCCTACAAACATACAACAGCCGCGACGCATTGAAGGATCGCCGTGGTAAGTTCGAACATATTCACGTTACTACATACAAACAATCCGATACAAACGTGGGGGAAAATACTTCCCAGTTTCCAAAACCACAAATGAAAAAAAACAAAAACAGCCAGGATTCTACCTTCACTCTTTCAGCAATAGGAAACAAATACAATGGGAATATGAGAGCAACTCGAGAAGCTTGCATGGACCAGCCATACAAGGTTCAAACAAACAGGCATGAGCCACCATTCCTCATCATTACAGATTTCTGAAGCCGCAGCTCAACTACATCCATTCCAGAGGGATACCCAAAATAGTATCCTTGGACCACCTATGTTAATCTTTTTGGGGTTCAAAGGCCTTTGCCCCAAAACTAGGCTTCGTGCACTGTGTGACCGTCTGACTGTGGGAAGCCTCCATTCCTTCCCTTGCACAGACCTCCTTGTGTCCATGGCGATTCGAATCGGCTTATCGTCTTAAACCTGCGTCCAGGTTAAACCGTTGCACCCATTTCGGAGATCACCGCCCGGTGTCTTCTTATACGGTGAATTGCAGAACTACAACCACTATATGGTCAAGTCCTCCAACTAGAAACCCTAACCGAGGTGTCAACTCTATGGCTTGTTGTCCCAACACTTTTGGAACTACAGCAACAACCACAGATCAACCCCCGAATTAGGCCTCTACCCCTCATAGTGTATGCATACACAAGCGTTTTCCGCTATACACCCATACACTGCGCTGTCAGACTAAACCTCACAGAACAATTACGCCAGTTTACCACCTGCAGAACAATGTGGCTTCTCTCTGTATCTAGATGATAAAATAATAGTGATACCCCCTGTTTTTCTCTCTACCCAAAACTGTATTTACAGTACAAAACTTCACAAAACTGGAACAAAATATAAAACACTTTTAAACGCCAAAATGCTTTCCATTTTCCTTCCAAACACAAATCTCATTTCTCACCTTTAAAAACCCCAAGCTCCTCCTACTAACTTTCTGCTGATATATAAATGCTGAAAAGAAACTTCCGGTTATGCTCAGCTCTTAAAAAACCAAACTGGTTTATTTACATATCAATTGTTCAGGAAGAGGGAGGGGGAGGGGGGAGCCCAGCCACATTGCTGTGTCTATCAAGACTCCAAAAAAATCCATGGCTACACATTATATATTTCAACAATTTAAAACCTTGTCAAGAAGATGGTGGAATAAAACCCCCCTTTGCAAATGGGAGGGTCCTGACCCAAACATCCCCTGCAAACAAAACCACAAGTTGACTCAAATACAAAACTCCTGCAAAAAGATGGCTCTAGGGGTTTCGACCAAAACCCCCACTCCTCCTCTACAGGCTATACAATACAAGCTTCAAAACATATGAATTGCCTTCTGGGAAGGAAATATTTAAACATAAAAACACATCATTGTACAAAAACTCTGTTAGTCTTACAATCCATCAAAATTCAGTGTAAAGTGAAGTTTTTAATATACTGCAAAGCCAGCCGACCCTGCAATAGCTTACATCTACTTAAATGAAAACAGAGAAATCCCCCCTCCTAACACCATCTGCATGGAGTTTGCATGTCCTCCCTGTGTCTGCGTTGGCCTCCTCCCACACTCCAACTGCTGGTAGGTCAGCCAGATCCTATCCATAAATAGGCCCCAGCATGTGCGTGTGTCCGCAAGCGCGTCGTGGCCCCTCAGGGTAAGACCGCGCTATTTTAAGATACCTCTCAACTCACCTCAAAAGGTGATGCTTAGAAAAGCAATTTAAACCAGAGACAAAACCATCCTCAGTATGTCCCCCTGGTGTCTCACTACTCTCCCCAGCAGTGCACAGGTCAAACTGTAAACGCATAAAACAGGACAAAACTGCGCCAATCAACAAATGCCAATACAGCATATTCAGGAGTCGTGTTTACTAAACTGGAACTTCCTATCTCAAACTGTAAACGTCTCTCAAAATGGCCGACAAGCCAGGACTAGAAAATGGTGGATGACCCACCACAGCACCTCATGGACAACAAAAATTGCGCCATTGACGCATGCAATTTTTCCCGCCAAAACCAGCATCTCTTTAAAAGAAAATCAAAACTGTTTCTCTCCACAAAGACTGACTACACCATTGAAACTTTTCTAAATTATCATCAAAATCCACTGAAAAAGGTGTCAGCTACACTCTACAAGGACCACATGTACACTTACAAACTTAGCCTCCCTTTGGCCAACTAAACAGCACATTCAATAAATGTGAGTTACATGACAATATTAAAAACATATTCATTTCTCTAAGTCCATATACTCTGAGATATTCACCACGTCTCTACCTAAAGTTCACACACAGTGGCCTCAGCCTGGCCACTTGGCAGGAACTTTCAACTCAAAAACCAAACACTTAATATTTTTACACTTATGGGGACATGTGTCTTTGTCCCCTATAAAGGCAAAAATCACAATCTATTCATTTCTATTTTTCATAGAAATCACAAACACTACACACATACAGTATATTGTTGCTTGTACATCTGCTTAGAGTGTCTTTCCCTCAGGGCACAGCCCCTGCAACACAAAACAGTGGGCAAGCCCTTCCCCCATTCAAGCACATGGCAGCCAAGCAATCTACTTTACAAACTTCTCAGTGCACTAAATACCACATCTATACCTTCATTTCATACACAATATACAGTCTATATTTCTCGCTTAGTTACACTCTTACAGCCCACAGTTTCCATCAGATCATCTCTCAGGGCCCTCCCACTACAAAACATGCTATTTACAGAAAGTCACCAACTTTTACCATTGTAACTGAGATGCTTCCTGCCCCACCCCCACTAAACCTCATGGCTCAAGGACCAGAACAATGCAGCAGCCATTGCTGGCAGCCAACTGCTCAATACATCGCACGATCTAATCACACAGGCACATGCAGGCATACCCACACACAATCAAATTCACAGGCATACGATCCATGACAAAATCACACACACACACATACGATTCGCAGACATACACACGCACACATACACACGCTGCAAACTTGAAACATTATTTCAAAAAGACAATTTTTTTTTTTTTTTGTTCGTTTTAAAGTACAGCCTCTTTACACATCACATCGCAGGTCCACTCTCCCCCCTCTGCTGATCTGATGCTCAAAAGAGGCCGCAATTGGTCCCACCAGAGTTGCCATTACTGTTGTGGAATTTTAGGCTGCTGTTTACAGAGCACACAGCCTATAATTCCTGTGCTCTATAAGCACACACTTGAGATTCATCTTTTTGAAGTAATGCTATCATTAAGTTTAGTTTGCTAAAGATCCACTCACCGTTCATTCCCATTCATTCAAGAAAGGCAGCACCACAAAAGCTTATCTTCTTATCAGGCCATTCCAGCAAAGACTCTTAAGCCAACGCCTACTCATAGGCTTTTATTAAACTCAAAAGATCTCAAGACAGGAGGTGATTGGCTGCAGCAACCAATCCCCTCCCCATGGGCGGGAACCTCATAGGATGTTCCCTCCTCACATGAAAATGACAACACTTGGACATTCCTTCCAACAGGAGATGTCATACATGGATACAATAAACGTAGGATGGCTTAAGTTACCGTTGATAGGAATTCTTATTCTGCGCTATTCCATAGAATAACGCATAATAAGATTATACTATTATTGAATGGGGGAGGGAGGCTATCTGCAGACGCACGCTACGAATTCCAACCAATGTTGATCAGACATAGCAGAGACAAGAGCGCCCATCCGCCTATAACCAATGATGTCATTGCAGAGCGAGCATATCCCCTCCTTAACGATCGTCCATGCTAATGCACAGAGGGCCCCCGTTGGCGGACATATCCGCACCCTGCAAACATCACACTCCAACCTCAAAACGTTTTCCCCTATCAGACGGGATTCAACCAGCCTCAGACTACCCCAATCAGCTCTTTTAGAGCGGGTTGCGGAAGTACTAACACTGGGTGACACTATGACAATACATATTAAATACATCTCCATAAAAATCTCCACAACAAGTTCAGGTAATATTCTGCTGATGAAACAAAGATCTTACAAAGATGTGAACTTCAACATATGTGACAAATATATGCTTTCTGTGTTTACACAGTTGTGTAGAACTATAATTAACTTATCTTAAACAAACATGAGCTAGGGCAAAGTCCATAGATATGGTATATGCCTAAATGATCATAAAAACCTTTACACAGAAATAAGTACATTTCAAACAAAACCTTTTCTTTAACCCATGACATGGCGTCCTGAACTCAAAATGGAGGTTGTCATGCCAAGTTACCTTTACAATCCTCTCTTTGAGACAAAATATGTCTCACAGTTATATAATCTTTCTTCTATCATAATAATAGTTATGGCTGCACTTCTCAACCATGTCAGTATTCCTACTCCAGAACTTAGGTTCGCAAAAGGATCCCATGTCTTAGCAATATTTCTAGCTTCATCCTGTAATTTGCTTACTTCCTTTCGGTGTTGTGCAATTATATCATAATAATCTGGTACCTCAATACTAGTGTTATGAAACCAGGTACAACACTCATAATCTTCTGTGTTCTCACATAACCCAGTTAAAACAGCACTCATGCTTTCTATGGCTAACTCGTGTAGTTCCAATTGTTTTCTAATTGCTCTAATTTCTATATTTAATTTAGTAATATCATCAGAATTTTTTTCCATTATTTCGTCAATGATTCCAGTGTAATTATTCAACCTTTTCATTAAGTCTATTTGGATAGATATATATGTATATCTCAACATTATCAGACCCCTATGGCCAGGTCACTACCATATCTTCTCTACTTAGTATGATACCAGAGGGTCCACAGTACTACTTCACATCTATGTGGAGTAAAGCTCTTCTTAGGGTGTATGTGGATACATATCTTTACTCATTCATATCACCCATCTTGGCATCATACGAATCTGCTAATCTGACAATCTGATAACACTCTATCTCTTCCCTGGGGTCATCTTCCTCAGTACTAATTATTGTATTTCACATTTATGATATTTAAAAGGTACAGCCATGAGAGGAATACTAACGGTGGAGGGGTGTAATTTACTACATATCCAACATTTTTATATTCTGATTTCTGTGAATAGGCATATTTAAACTTCAATAATAACATTTTATCTGTATTAATTTCTGAGTTTTCATTTCTCTTGTGTCTGTCATGTGTATTATTCATATTAATATTCTGTTGTGGAGTTTTAGAGGTTACACAAATACTCTTTATGTGTCCCAAATCTTCAGGATGATAAATACAGTTAGTTATCAACCAAGTTGGCAAAAACACGATCAGGGCAGCCCAGCATAAGAGGCACAAGGCTTTCCCAGAAGTCCGTGGTGAAATAAGCGACGTCATTTTGTTCAGAGCCTTGACCAACTGCTTCACTCAATTTTCCTTGGCTTGCTTCTTAGGTGTTTGGTTCACCTTCTTCACACGACTGGCATGGATCCAGGCCTGTTGTGTTTCCACCAGAATGGCTGTGCGAGTCACTGCGATTACTGTGGTTGGGAGTCCAAGAGATACTCCTGCTTCTTGGTGCGGTTCAAAGGGTGTGTTGGTTCCTGTGAAGAAACAAGGAGAGGTGCGAGCAACATTCCTTTCAACTTGATCTAAAGTTTCAATAAGTTTTTTTACATATTCTTTCTGAATAGGATCTAGGTCCTCTCTTTCCAACATAAGTGGCTGTCTGGCCCATGGGGTGGGGAATGGTCTACCCATTAAAACTTCAAAAGGGGAGTATCCTGTCTTTTTAGAGGGTGTCATTCTTTCCTCGGCTAGCACAGCTGGTAGGACCTTCTTCCAATTTGTATACGTACCTCCAGTGGCTTTCCTGATCTTATCATTAATGGTTTTGTTCATCCTTTCCACTATACCTGAACTCTGGGGGTGGTAAGGAATATGAAACTTCCATTCTATTTTCAGTGTTTGGCCACAAATGCAGGACCATTGTCTGAGTTGATCTAAAGTGGGCAACCCCATCTGGGAATGATTTCCTGTGTGAGAATTCTTACTACTGTTTGTGCATCTTCCTTTGTTGTTACAAACACTTCTATCCATCTTGAGAACATGTCCACTATTACTAGCAAATATTCCTGTCTTTTACCTAGTTTGGGCATGTGTGTAAAATCAATTTGTAAATGAGTGAATGGTGTAGATGGATATATCAGATGTTCATGGTTTGCCTTGTGAGCGTTCCTGGGATTATTCTGAATGCATGTGATGCATCTGGAAACATATGCCTTAACAAGAGAGGGAAGACCTGGAATGTAAAAATCCTTATCCAAAAGTTTACATGTGACTTTCCATCCTCTGTGACCTATTGCATGGTATTGTGAAATAAAAATGGGTGCGCTGGCTACAGGGATACATGGTCTCCCCTCTTGGCAGACAAGGCCAGTTTCTGGGCTTGTCTGCACACCTATTGATTTCCATTGTTGGATGTCTTTTGTCTGTAGTAGGGATGAGCTCGGTGTTCGAGTCGAACATACGTTCGACTCGAACATCGGCTGTTCGATCGTTCGACGAAGATCGAATGATTTGGGCCGTTCGCGCCTAATTCGAGTGACGCGAACGGCCCACAATGCACTACGCCATCGCAGTGTCATCCAGGCGCTGTGATTGGCCAAGCATGCACTGTGACCCCGCATGCTTGGCCAATCACAGCGCCGGCAGCGAGGAGAGCAATAATTGGCCACAGGCAGGATGCCTGTGGCCAATTATTGCTGAGGGTGTTTAGTACACGCCCCACACTATAAAAGGCCGCCAGCACGGCGGCCTAGTGTAGTGTGTTCCGGAGCAGGGAAAGAGAAGCATAGGCAGGGACAGTGACATTTATTTTTTCTTGCTTAACCTGGATTCCTTTAGTTTAGGGAAAGAGAAGGATAGGTAGGGAGAGTGTCAGTGTGTTTTACTGTGCGAATCCTTGTTTCTAGGGACAGGGAAGGACAGTGAGGGAAATTCTCCTTGTGCTATAGTGTGCTTTAAAAAAACATTTTTTCTAGGGACAGAAAACTATAGGTAGGGAGAGTGTCAGTGTGTTTTACTGTACGAATCCTTGTTTCTAGGGACAGGGAAGGACAGTGAGGGAAATTCTCCTTGTGCTATAGTGTGCTTTAAAAAAACATTTTTTCTAGGGACAGAAAACTATAGGTAGGGAGAGTGTCAGTGTGTTTTACTGTACGAATCCTTGTTTCTAGGGACAGGGAAGGACAGTGAGGGAAATTCTCCTTGTGCTATAGTGTGCTTTAAAAAAACATTTTTTCTAGGGACAGAAAACTATAGGTAGGGAGAGTGTCAGTGTGTTTTACTGTACGAATCCTTGTTTCTAGGGACAGGGAAGGACAGTGAGGGAAATTCTCCTTGTGCTATAGTGTGCTTTAAAAAAACATTTTTTCTAGGGACAGAAAACTGTAGGTAGGGAGAGTGTCAGTGTGTTTTACTGTACGAATCCTTGTTTCTAGGGACAGGGAAGGACAGTGAGGGAAATTCTCCTTGTGCTATAGTGTGCTTTAAAAAAACATTTTTTCTAGGGACAGAAAACTATAGGTAGGGAGAGTGTCAGTGTGTTTTACTGTACGAATCCTTGTTTCTAGGGACAGGGAAGGACAGTGAGGGAAATTCTCCTTGTGCTATAGTGTGCTTTAAAAAAACATTTTTTCTAGGGACAGAAAACTATAGGTAGGGAGAGTGTCAGTGTGTTTTACTGTGCGAATCCTTGTTTCTAGGGACAGGGAAGGACAGTGAGGGAAATTCTCCTTGTGCTATAGTGTGCTTTAAAAAAACATTTTTTCTAGGGACAGAAAACTATAGGTAGGAAGAGTGTCAGTTTCTTTCACTGTGATAATCCTTGTTTCTAGGGACAGGGAAGGACAGTGAGGGAAATTCTCCTTGTGCTATAGTGTGCTTTAAAAAAACATTTTTTCTAGGGACAGAAAACTATAGGTAGGGAGAGTGTCAGTGTGTTTTACTGTACGAATCCTTGTTTCTAGGGACAGGGAAGGACAGTGAGGGAAATTCTCCTTGTGCTATAGTGTGTTTTAAAAAAACATTTTTTCTAGGGACAGAAAACTATAGGTAGGGAGAGTGTCAGTGTGTTTTACTGTACGAATCCTTGTTTCTAGGGACAGGGAAGGACAGTGAGGGAAATTCTCCTTGTGCTATAGTGTGCTTTAAAAAAACATTTTTCCTAGGGACAGAAAACTATAGGTAGGGAGAGTGTCAGTGTGTTTTACTGTACGAATCCTTGTTTCTAGGGACAGGGAAGGACAGCGAGGGAAATTCTCCTTGTGCTATAGTGTACTTTAAAAAAACATTTTTTCTAGGGACAGAAAACTATAGGTAGGGAGAGTGTCAGTGTGTTTTACTGTACGAATCCTTGTTTCTAGGGACAGGGAAGGACAGTGAGGGAAATTCTCCTTGTGCTATAGTGTGCTTTAAAAAAACATTTTTTCTAGGGACAGAAAACTATAGGTAGGGAGAGTGTCAGTGTGTTTTACTGTACGAATCCTTGTTTCTAGGGACAGGGAAGGACAGTGAGGGAAATTCTCCTTGTGCTATAGTGTGCTATAAAAAAACATTTTTTCTAGGGACAGAAAACTATAGGTAGGGAGAGTGTCAGTGTGTTTTACTGTGCGAATCCTTGTTTCTAGGGAAAGGGAAGGACAGTGAGGGAAATTCTCCTTGTGCTATAGTGTGCTTTAGAGCGAGAGCAGAGAGCAGAGCGAGCGAGCAGAGCAGAGCGAGCATATCCCCTCCTTAACGATCGTCCATGCTAATGCACAGAGGGCCCCCGTTGGCGGACATATCCGCACCCTGCAAACATCACACTCCAACCTCAAAACGTTTTCCCCTATCAGACGGGATTCAACCAGCCTCAGACTACCCCAATCAGCTCTTTTAGAGCGGGTTGCGGAAGTACTAACACTGGGTGACACTATGACAATACATATTAAATACATCTCCATAAAAATCTCCACAACAGTCCTCCCTTTTTTGTCATATGCACCCTATGTGTCCCTCGATGAGAGTTGATATGCTTCTTACACCTGGAAATGAATCAGTTCTTAGTCCATAAAAAGGAAAACACGGCTTGACATGTAGACTCTACTCTTCAGGGGCATGACTTATAAAGGAGGACACGACATGGTGAGCTGTAGTAATCGCTGATCCGTCTGTGATCCTCTGTGTCTTGTATGTGGGTCCAGCTTTGGGGCGTCTCATCAAGGAAACTCTGGTCACGCGTCAAATCAGGCAACAGGAGCACCTCGTCACGACATAGAAAGAATAGAAATAAAAACGACATGAGTATATATATTCCCACTTCCTTTAACCACGATCCGCTGTAAAATAAAAAAATTAGATCCCCAAAGATTCCCAGACCCTTAAAAAGGACTCCCAACCTTCACTTAGCTACAGCTCTGGCTTCAACAATTACATGAAGAACCCTATCCTTAACGGATGAGAATTGTTCAATTGTATCCCAAGCCTGAGCCGCCCCCACCTTGTACATGCAGGACCCCATGCCCAGACCTGGTCGGGATTGGTGAACAAATCCCTTCTAGCTGTCCCTGCCATTCTTAATTTCCTGCGCCATCAGATCCTCGCGATCGGCCGCGACCTAAAATGTTGGGACAGCTTCATCACGCATGTACCTCTTGCTTTGGGGGAATTACCTTTATAAGCTGCAGATCCACATAAACACCAAACTAAAGTTCAAACACACTTGTGGGCTGCCTAGATACCCAAACCGACAAGAGACAGAGCCATTAAAACTAAAACCAATTTTACCCTCTAAAAATACATCGTTAGATTCCATTGACAAGTGTCTGTCTGGAGTCTTCACTAGTTTGTCAAAACTCCTCATACCCATAATAACATCATAAATGTCATGTACCGCTGTCATCGCTGGGGACTAAAACTCCTCATACCCATAATAACATCATAAATGACATGTACCTCTGTCATCGCTGGGGACTAAAACTCCTCATACCCATAATAACATCATAAATGACATGTACCGCTGTCATCGCTGAGGACTAAAACTCGGTGAAGACTCAGAACAGACCATCAGTCCTGTTCGCTTTCTGAGCTAGTCAGGACATACACTTTAAATAATAACTTGGGATGCTTCATCGTTACCCTCGCTAAAATTTACTAAACAACAAAAATATAAATAAACAAAGATACTCCTCATTCTTTGGTGTGGTTGAGCCGCTTCTTGCAGTGGCTGGCGTGGTCTCATCCCTCAAGCTTCTTTACAACGACCCAGTCACCTGGTTGGAAAGAATGTAAACTGATTATTGAGTCGGGTCCAGGAGGGAATCGTGAAAACCTTTTGGTGGACATTTTGAAGTTCATGTCACAACGATCGCACCCACCCCATCAGCCGAGAATATAAGTGACAGCTAATGAGGAGAGTACGACCCTGATTTTGATTGACCTCCAAACAACCCTCATATGACAATAACCCAGACATCGGGACTGTGGTCACTGCATAACCTATGCGTGGCTTACAATACCTGGAGCCATTGACAAGGTTCTTAGCCTCTGGGATGGGAACCTACTTCACCAGACTGCTGCTTGCCGATTCAAATTCTATTAAAGAAAGACCGTCTTGGCACAAACTTGGTTAGAATTACAGAGGTTATTATTAGTTTGACAGAAAAAAACTGTCACTCTTACATTTATCATTCTCCCCCCTTTTCTTCCTCATTACAGACTGAAGGAAGAAATGCGTGGTGCAGGAAAAAAGAAACAATGAAATAGCCTATGATACTTTTACCGCCTTAGACTCATATTTATCCATATGTACAGCTGTCTACATACACCTGTTCTCTGTGTACAAACTCCTTGGACCTGAAAAATACTTATAAGCAAAATCATTACTCTATTCTTCATATTTAACCTGCAAAGAATGGTAAAACAATAATGACATTCCTGTACATTGGTAAATTGTCAATGACATTCTTTCAAAACCGATTCAAACAAAACCCTTTGTAACCCTTACTTTTCCCATTCCTACAAACATACAACAGCCGCGACGCATTGAAGGATCGCCGTGGTAAGTTCGAACATATTCACGTTACTACATACAAACAATCCGATACAAACGTGGGGGAAAATACTTCCCAGTTTCCAAAACCACAAATGAAAAAAAACAAAAACAGCCAGGATTCTACCTTCACTCTTTCAGCAATAGGAAACAAATACAATGGGAATATGAGAGCAACTCGAGAAGCTTGCATGGACCAGCCATACAAGGTTCAAACAAACAGGCATGAGCCACCATTCCTCATCATTACAGATTTCTGAAGCCGCAGCTCAACTACATCCATTCCAGAGGGATACCCAAAATAGTATCCTTGGACCACCTATGTTAATCTTTTTGGGGTTCAAAGGCCTTTGCCCCAAAACTAGGCTTCGTGCACTGTGTGACCGTCTGACTGTGGGAAGCCTCCATTCCTTCCCTTGCACAGACCTCCTTGTGTCCATGGCGATTCGAATCGGCTTATCGTCTTAAACCTGCGTCCAGGTTAAACCGTTGCACCCATTTCGGAGATCACCGCCCGGTGTCTTCTTATACGGTGAATTGCAGAACTACAACCACTATATGGTCAAGTCCTCCAACTAGAAACCCTAACCGAGGTGTCAACTCTATGGCTTGTTGTCCCAACACTTTTGGAACTACAGCAACAACCACAGATCAACCCCCGAATTAGGCCTCTACCCCTCACAGTGTATGCATACACAAGCGTTTTCCGCTATACACCCATACACTGCGCTGTCAGACTAAACCTCACAGAACAATTACGCCAGTTTACCACCTGCAGAACAATGTGGCTTCTCTCTGTATCTAGATGATAAAATAATAGTGATACCCCCTGTTTTTCTCTCTACCCAAAACTGTATTTACAGTACAAAACTTCACAAAACTGGAACAAAATATAAAACACTTTTAAACGCCAAAATGCTTTCCATTTTCCTTCCAAACACAAATCTCATTTCTCACCTTTAAAAACCCCAAGCTCCTCCTACTAACTTTCTGCTGATATATAAATGCTGAAAAGAAACTTCCGGTTATGCTCAGCTCTTAAAAAACCAAACTGGTTTATTTACATATCAATTGTTCAGGAAGAGGGAGGGGGAGGGGGGAGCCCAGCCACATTGCTGTGTCTATCAAGACTCCAAAAAAATCCATGGCTACACATTATATATTTCAACAATTTAAAACCTTGTCAAGAAGATGGTGGAATAAAACCCCCCTTTGCAAATGGGAGGGTCCTGACCCAAACATCCCCTGCAAACAAAACCACAAGTTGACTCAAATACAAAACTCCTGCAAAAAGATGGCTCTAGGGGTTTCGACCAAAACCCCCACTCCTCCTCTACAGGCTATACAATACAAGCTTCAAAACATATGAATTGCCTTCTGGGAAGGAAATATTTAAACATAAAAACACATCATTGTACAAAAACTCTGTTAGTCTTACAATCCATCAAAATTCAGTGTAAAGTGAAGTTTTTAATATACTGCAAAGCCAGCCGACCCTGCAATAGCTTACATCTACTTAAATGAAAACAGAGAAATCCCCCCTCCTAACACCATCTGCATGGAGTTTGCATGTCCTCCCTGTGTCTGTGTTGGCCTCCTCCCACACTCCAACTGCTGGTAGGTCAGCCAGATCCTATCCATAAATAGGCCCCAGCATGTGCGTGTGTCCGCAAGCGCGTCGTGGCCCCTCAGGGTAAGACCGCGCTATTTTAAGATACCTCTCAACTCACCTCAAAAGGTGATGCTTAGAAAAGCAATTTAAACCAGAGACAAAACCATCCTCAGTATGTCCCCCTGGTGTCTCACTACTCTCCCCAGCAGTGCACAGGTCAAACTGTAAACGCATAAAACAGGACAAAACTGCGCCAATCAACAAATGCCAATACAGCATATTCAGGAGTCGTGTTTACTAAACTGGAACTTCCTATCTCAAACTGTAAACGTCTCTCAAAATGGCCGACAAGCCAGGACTAGAAAATGGTGGATGACCCACCACAGCACCTCATGGACAACAAAAATTGCGCCATTGACGCATGCAATTTTTCCCGCCAAAACCAGCATCTCTTTAAAAGAAAATCAAAACTGTTTCTCTCCACAAAGACTGACTACACCATTGAAACTTTTCTAAATTATCATCAAAATCCACTGAAAAAGGTGTCAGCTACACTCTACAAGGACCACATGTACACTTACAAACTTAGCCTCCCTTTGGCCAACTAAACAGCACATTCAATAAATGTGAGTTACATGACAATATTAAAAACATATTCATTTCTCTAAGTCCATATACTCTGAGATATTCACCACGTCTCTACCTAAAGTTCACACACAGTGGCCTCAGCCTGGCCACTTGGCAGGAACTTTCAACTCAAAAACCAAACACTTAATATTTTTACACTTATGGGGACATGTGTCTTTGTCCCCTATAAAGGCAAAAATCACAATCTATTCATTTCAATTTTTCATAGAAATCACAAACACTACACACATACAGTATATTGTTGCTTGTACATCTGCTTAGAGTGTCTTTCCCTCAGGGCACAGCCCCTGCAACACAAAACAGTGGGCAAGCCCTTCCCCCATTCAAGCACATGGCAGCCAAGCAATCTACTTTACAAACTTCTCAGTGCACTAAATACCACATCTATACCTTCATTTCATACACAATATACAGTCTATATTTCTCGCTTAGTTACACTCTTACAGCCCACAGTTTCCATCAGATCATCTCTCAGGGCCCTCCCACTACAAAACATGCTATTTACAGAAAGTCACCAACTTTTACCATTGTAACTGAGATGCTTCCTGCCCCACCCCCACTAAACCTCATGGCTCAAGGACCAGAACAATGCAGCAGCCATTGCTGGCAGCCAACTGCTCAATACATCGCACGATCTAATCACACAGGCACATGCAGGCATACCCACACACAATCAAATTCACAGGCATACGATCCATGACAAAATCACACACACACACATACGATTCGCAGACATACACACGCACACATACACACGCTGCAAACTTGAAACATTATTTCAAAAAGACAATTTTTTTTTTTTTTTGTTCGTTTTAAAGTACAGCCTCTTTACACATCACATCGCAGGTCCACTCTCCCCCCTCTGCTGATCTGATGCTCAAAAGAGGCCGCAATTGGTCCCACCAGAGTTGCCATTACTGTTGTGGAATTTTAGGCTGCTGTTTACAGAGCACACAGCCTATAATTCCTGTGCTCTATAAGCACACACTTGAGATTCATCTTTTTGAAGTAATGCTATCATTAAGTTTAGTTTGCTAAAGATCCACTCACCGTTCATTCCCATTCATTCAAGAAAGGCAGCACCACAAAAGCTTATCTTCTTATCAGGCCATTCCAGCAAAGACTCTTAAGCCAACGCCTACTCATAGGCTTTTATTAAACTCAAAAGATCTCAAGACAGGAGGTGATTGGCTGCAGCAACCAATCCCCTCCCCATGGGCGGGAACCTCATAGGATGTTCCCTCCTCACATGAAAATGACAACACTTGGACATTCCTTCCAACAGGAGATGTCATACATGGATACAATAAACGTAGGATGGCTTAAGTTACCGTTGATAGGAATTCTTATTCTGCGCTATTCCATAGAATAACGCATAATAAGATTATACTATTATTGAATGGGGGAGGGAGGCTATCTGCAGACGCACGCTACGAATTCCAACCAATGTTGATCAGACATAGCAGAGACAAGAGCGCCCATCCGCCTATAACCAATGATGTCATTGCAGAGCGAGCATATCCCCTCCTTAACGATCGTCCATGCTAATGCACAGAGGGCCCCCGTTGGCGGACATATCCGCACCCTGCAAACATCACACTCCAACCTCAAAACGTTTTCCCCTATCAGACGGGATTCAACCAGCCTCAGACTACCCCAATCAGCTCTTTTAGAGCGGGTTGCGGAAGTACTAACACTGGGTGACACTATGACAATACATATTAAATACATCTCCATAAAAATCTCCACAACAAGTTCAGGTAATATTCTGCTGATGAAACAAAGATCTTACAAAGATGTGAACTTCAACATATGTGACAAATATATGCTTTCTGTGTTTACACAGTTGTGTAGAACTATAATTAACTTATCTTAAACAAACATGAGCTAGGGCAAAGTCCATAGATATGGTATATGCCTAAATGATCATAAAAACCTTTACACAGAAATAAGTACATTTCAAACAAAACCTTTTCTTTAACCCATGACATGGCGTCCTGAACTCAAAATGGAGGTTGTCATGCCAAGTTACCTTTACAATCCTCTCTTTGAGACAAAATATGTCTCACAGTTATATAATCTTTCTTCTATCATAATAATAGTTATGGCTGCACTTCTCAACCATGTCAGTATTCCTACTCCAGAACTTAGGTTCGCAAAAGGATCCCATGTCTTAGCAATATTTCTAGCTTCATCCTGTAATTTGCTTACTTCCTTTCGGTGTTGTGCAATTATATCATAATAATCTGGTACCTCAATACTAGTGTTATGAAACCAGGTACAACACTCATAATCTTCTGTGTTCTCACATAACCCAGTTAAAACAGCACTCATGCTTTCTATGGCTAACTCGTGTAGTTCCAATTGTTTTCTAATTGCTCTAATTTCTATATTTAATTTAGTAATATCATCAGAATTTTTTTCCATTATTTCGTCAATGATTCCAGTGTAATTATTCAACCTTTTCATTAAGTCTATTTGGATAGATATATATGTATATCTCAACATTATCAGACCCCTATGGCCAGGTCACTACCATATCTTCTCTACTTAGTATGATACCAGAGGGTCCACAGTACTACTTCACATCTATGTGGAGTAAAGCTCTTCTTAGGGTGTATGTGGATACATATCTTTACTCATTCATATCACCCATCTTGGCATCATACGAATCTGCTAATCTGACAATCTGATAACACTCTATCTCTTCCCTGGGGTCATCTTCCTCAGTACTAATTATTGTATTTCACATTTATGATATTTAAAAGGTACAGCCATGAGAGGAATACTAACGGTGGAGGGGTGTAATTTACTACATATCCAACATTTTTATATTCTGATTTCTGTGAATAGGCATATTTAAACTTCAATAATAACATTTTATCTGTATTAATTTCTGAGTTTTCATTTCTCTTGTGTCTGTCATGTGTATTATTCATATTAATATTCTGTTGTGGAGTTTTAGAGGTTACACAAATACTCTTTATGTGTCCCAAATCTTCAGGATGATAAATACAGTTAGTTATCAACCAAGTTGGCAAAAACACGATCAGGGCAGCCCAGCATAAGAGGCACAAGGCTTTCCCAGAAGTCCGTGGTGAAATAAGCGACGTCATTTTGTTCAGAGCCTTGACCAACTGCTTCACTCAATTTTCCTTGGCTTGCTTCTTAGGTGTTTGGTTCACCTTCTTCACACGACTGGCATGGATCCAGGCCTGTTGTGTTTCCACCAGAATGGCTGTGCGAGTCACTGCGATTACTGTGGTTGGGAGTCCAAGAGATACTCCTGCTTCTTGGTGCGGTTCAAAGGGTGTGTTGGTTCCTGTGAAGAAACAAGGAGAGGTGCGAGCAACATTCCTTTCAACTTGATCTAAAGTTTCAATAAGTTTTTTTACATATTCTTTCTGAATAGGATCTAGGTCCTCTCTTTCCAACATAAGTGGCTGTCTGGCCCATGGGGTGGGGAATGGTCTACCCATTAAAACTTCAAAAGGGGAGTATCCTGTCTTTTTAGAGGGTGTCATTCTTTCCTCGGCTAGCACAGCTGGTAGGACCTTCTTCCAATTTGTATACGTACCTCCAGTGGCTTTCCTGATCTTATCATTAATGGTTTTGTTCATCCTTTCCACTATACCTGAACTCTGGGGGTGGTAAGGAATATGAAACTTCCATTCTATTTTCAGTGTTTGGCCACAAATGCAGGACCATTGTCTGAGTTGATCTAAAGTGGGCAACCCCATCTGGGAATGATTTCCTGTGTGAGAATTCTTACTACTGTTTGTGCATCTTCCTTTGTTGTTACAAACACTTCTATCCATCTTGAGAACATGTCCACTATTACTAGCAAATATTCCTGTCTTTTACCTAGTTTGGGCATGTGTGTAAAATCAATTTGTAAATGAGTGAATGGTGTAGATGGATATATCAGATGTTCATGGTTTGCCTTGTGAGCGTTCCTGGGATTATTCTGAATGCATGTGATGCATCTGGAAACATATGCCTTAACAAGAGAGGGAAGACCTGGAATGTAAAAATCCTTATCCAAAAGTTTACATGTGACTTTCCATCCTCTGTGACCTATTGCATGGTATTGTGAAATAAAAATGGGTGCGCTGGCTACAGGGATACATGGTCTCCCCTCTTGGCAGACAAGGCCAGTTTCTGGGCTTGTCTGCACACCTATTGATTTCCATTGTTGGATGTCTTTTGTCTGTAGTAGGGATGAGCTCGGTGTTCGAGTCGAACATACGCTCGACTCGAACATCGGCTGTTCGATCGTTCGACGAAGATCGAATGATTTGGGCCGTTCGCGCCTAATTCGAGTGACGCGAACGGCCCACAATGCACTACGCCATCGCAGTGTCATCCAGGCGCTGTGATTGGCCAAGCATGCACTGTGACCCCGCATGCTTGGCCAATCACAGCGCCGGCAGCGAGGAGAGCAATAATTGGCCACAGGCAGGATGCCTGTGGCCAATTATTGCTGAGGGTGTTTAGTACACGCCCCACACTATAAAAGGCCGCCAGCACGGCGGCCTAGTGTAGTGTGTTCCGGAGCAGGGAAAGAGAAGCATAGGCAGGGACAGTGACATTTATTTTTTCTTGCTTAACCTGGATTCCTTTAGTTTAGGGAAAGAGAAGGATAGGTAGGGAGAGTGTCAGTGTGTTTTACTGTGCGAATCCTTGTTTCTAGGGACAGGGAAGGACAGTGAGGGAAATTCTCCTTGTGCTATAGTGTGCTTTAAAAAAACATTTTTTCTAGGGACAGAAAACTATAGGTAGGGAGAGTGTCAGTGTGTTTTACTGTACGAATCCTTGTTTCTAGGGACAGGGAAGGACAGTGAGGGAAATTCTCCTTGTGCTATAGTGTGCTTTAAAAAAACATTTTTTCTAGGGACAGAAAACTATAGGTAGGGAGAGTGTCAGTGTGTTTTACTGTACGAATCCTTGTTTCTAGGGACAGGGAAGGACAGTGAGGGAAATTCTCCTTGTGCTATAGTGTGCTTTAAAAAAACATTTTTTCTAGGGACAGAAAACTATAGGTAGGGAGAGTGTCAGTGTGTTTTACTGTACGAATCCTTGTTTCTAGGGACAGGGAAGGACAGTGAGGGAAATTCTCCTTGTGCTATAGTGTGCTTTAAAAAAACATTTTTTCTAGGGACAGAAAACTGTAGGTAGGGAGAGTGTCAGTGTGTTTTACTGTACGAATCCTTGTTTCTAGGGACAGGGAAGGACAGTGAGGGAAATTCTCCTTGTGCTATAGTGTGCTTTAAAAAAACATTTTTTCTAGGGACAGAAAACTATAGGTAGGGAGAGTGTCAGTGTGTTTTACTGTACGAATCCTTGTTTCTAGGGACAGGGAAGGACAGTGAGGGAAATTCTCCTTGTGCTATAGTGTGCTTTAAAAAAAACATTTTTTCTAGGGACAGAAAACTATAGGTAGGGAGAGTGTCAGTGTGTTTTACTGTGCGAATCCTTGTTTCTAGGGACAGGGAAGGACAGTGAGGGAAATTCTCCTTGTGCTATAGTGTGCTTTAAAAAAACATTTTTTCTAGGGACAGAAAACTATAGGTAGGAAGAGTGTCAGTTTCTTTCACTGTGATAATCCTTGTTTCTAGGGACAGGGAAGGACAGTGAGGGAAATTCTCCTTGTGCTATAGTGTGCTTTAAAAAAACATTTTTTCTAGGGACAGAAAACTATAGGTAGGGAGAGTGTCAGTGTGTTTTACTGTACGAATCCTTGTTTCTAGGGACAGGGAAGGACAGTGAGGGAAATTCTCCTTGTGCTATAGTGTGTTTTAAAAAAACATTTTTTCTAGGGACAGAAAACTATAGGTAGGGAGAGTGTCAGTGTGTTTTACTGTACGAATCCTTGTTTCTAGGGACAGGGAAGGACAGTGAGGGAAATTCTCCTTGTGCTATAGTGTGCTTTAAAAAAACATTTTTCCTAGGGACAGAAAACTATAGGTAGGGAGAGTGTCAGTGTGTTTTACTGTACGAATCCTTGTTTCTAGGGACAGGGAAGGACAGCGAGGGAAATTCTCCTTGTGCTATAGTGTACTTTAAAAAAACATTTTTTCTAGGGACAGAAAACTATAGGTAGGGAGAGTGTCAGTGTGTTTTACTGTACGAATCCTTGTTTCTAGGGACAGGGAAGGACAGTGAGGGAAATTCTCCTTGTGCTATAGTGTGCTTTAAAAAAACATTTTTTCTAGGGACAGAAAACTATAGGTAGGGAGAGTGTCAGTGTGTTTTACTGTACGAATCCTTGTTTCTAGGGACAGGGAAGGACAGTGAGGGAAATTCTCCTTGTGCTATAGTGTGCTATAAAAAAACATTTTTTCTAGGGACAGAAAACTATAGGTAGGGAGAGTGTCAGTGTGTTTTACTGTGCGAATCCTTGTTTCTAGGGAAAGGGAAGGACAGTGAGGGAAATTCTCCTTGTGCTATAGTGTGCTTTAAAAAAACATTTTTTCTAGGGACAGAAAACTATAGGTAGGGAGAGTGTCAGTGTGTTTTACTGTGCGAATCCTTGTTTCTAGGGACAGGGAAGGACAGTGAGGGAAATTCTCCTTGTGCTATAGTGTGCTTTAAAAAAACATTTTTTCTAGGGACAGAAAACTATAGGTAGGGAGAGTGTCAGTGTGTTTTACTGTACGAATCCTTGTTTCTAGGGACAGGGAAGGACAGTGAGGGAAATTCTCCTTGTGCTATAGTGTGCTTTAAAAAAACATTTTTTCTAGGGACAGAAAACTATAGGTAGGGAGAGTGTCAGTGTGTTTTACTGTACGAATCCTTGTTTCTAGGGACAGGGAAGGACAGTGAGGGAAATTCTCCTTGTGCTATAGTGTGCTTTAAAAAAACATTTTTTCTAGGGACAGAAAACTATAGGTAGGGAGAGTGTCAGTGTGTTTTACTGTACGAATCCTTGTTTCTAGGGACAGGGAAGGACAGTGAGGGAAATTCTCCTTGTGCTATAGTGTGCTTTAAAAAAACATTTTTTCTAGGGACAGAAAACTATAGGTAGGGAGAGTGTCAGTGTGTTTTACTGTACGAATCCTTGTTTCTAGGGACAGGGAAGGACAGTGAGGGAAATTCTCCTTGTGCTATAGTGTGCTTTAAAAAAACATTTTTTCTAGGGACAGAAAACTATAGGTAGGGAGAGTGTCAGTGTGTTTTACTGTGCGAATCCTTGTTTCTAGGGACAGGGAAGGACAGTGAGGGAAATTCTCCTTGTGCTATAGTGTGCTTTAAAAAAACATTTTTTCTAGGGACAGAAAACTATAGGTAGGGAGAGTGTCAGTGTGTTTTACTGTGCGAATCCTTGTTTCTAGGGACAGGGAAGGACAGTGAGGGAAATTCTCCTTGTGCTATAGTGTGCTTTAAAAAAACATTTTTTCTAGGGACAGAAAACTATAGGTAGGGAGAGTGTCAGTGTGTTTTACTGTACGAATCATTGTTTCTAGGGACAGGGAAGGACAGTGAGGGAAATTCTCCTTGTGCTATAGTGTGCTTTAAAAAAACATTTTTTCTAGGGACAGAAAACTATAGGTAGGGAGAGTGTCAGTGTGTTTTACTGTACTAATCCTTGTTTCTAGGGACAGGGAAGGACAGTGAGGGAAATTCTCCTTGTGCTATAGTGTGCTAAAGCATTCCTCATCAACCATCTTTGAAATTCTTGTTTTTTGGACAGTCAGGGAAATTGTCGTTGTGCTATTCTGTGCAAAAGCAATCATCCTCAACCATATTTAGAAATCCTTAAGTAAAGGGACAGAGAAGGACACCTGAAGGTAGCCCTTATTGCTTTTTTCCCATCTCCCTGCAGGCCATCTATTAGAATGTCTGGAAGGCAAACAAGGAGAGGCAGACAGTCAGGAGGCAATAAAAGAGGGCAAGCAGGCTCTGTGTCTGGGGACAACAGTGCTGGTCGTGGACGCGGTGCATTGTCATCAGCACATGGCCATGGGACACGCTTGTCCTTCTTTTCGGCAGCTGGACATGTTGAGCCACATCATGCCGAAGACTTGGTAGAGTGGATGACCAAGCCCTCCTCCTCCTCCTCATCCTCTCTCACCCAGGCTCAGGGTACTGGCAAAGCAGCTGCCAAAGCATCCTCTTCCCTGGTATCAATGTCAGACTCATCATCAGTCACTCCTTCCCTAGACCCACCATGTCCTCCTCCTAAAGAGTCCCCCGAACTGTTTGAGCACAGTGTTGGGTACATGCTCCAGGAGGATGCCCAGCGTTTCGAAGGGTCTGATGATGAAACCCAGCTACAGGAAGGCAGTAGCGTGAGAGCAGACAGAGGGGATGCTCAAGAAGGACACCAATCTGGCAGTCATGTTCCAGCAGCTGCAGCATACTGCCAGATTGGCTCCAGTGATGAGGAGGGAGGGGATGATGAGGTCACTGACTCCACGTGGGTGCCTAATAGGAGAGAGGAGGAGGAGGAGGATGAGGAGGAGGCACATCTCCAACGAGGCAGGATGCCCTTTGGTGGCCAGCGTAAGGGCAGTACACCGACGGAATCACACCGCAGAGCTCCGCCTGTGCAGGGCGCTGCCTCTGCCCGTCATTCAAAAAGTTCTTTGGTGTGGGCCTTTTTTGAGGCTAGTGCATCAGATCACACAGCTGCTGTTTGCAACATATGTCTCAAGCGTATATCGCGTGGCCAAAACATCAGCCGCTTGGGTACCACATGCCTGACCAGACATATGTTGACCTGCCATGCAGCTCGTTGGCAAGCCTACCTCAAAGACTCACACCAAAGAACAAAGCGGACCTCTCCTTGCACCGCATCAGCTGGGATCTCCAACCCCACTATAACTTCAGTCCTCTCTGAAACATGCACTGAGAGGAATGAAGGTGTAGAATTAGGTGTGTCACAGCCAAGTACTTGCGGCCACTCTGCTAGCAGTACACCGACGTCCGATTCTAGCAGGCAAATTTCCCTGCCCCAGCTGCTGGACCGTCGAAAGAAGTTCACTCCCGCCATCCACATGCCCAGCGGTTGAATGCTAGCTTGGCTAAATTGCTAGCGCTTCAACTGCTGCCTTTTCAGTTGGTAGACTCGGCCCCCTTCCGTGAGTTTGTGCAATGTGCGGTTCCTCAGTGGCAGGTTCCCAAACGCCACTTTTTCTCACGGAAGGCTATTCCGGCTCTCTACCGGCATGTGGAAGGCAATGTCTTGGCCTCGCTGGACAGGGCGGTCAGCGGTAAGGTGCATATTACCGCTGACTCATGGTCCAGCAGGCATGGACAGGGACGTTACCTTTCTTTCACGGCCCATTGGGTCACTCTTTTGGCAGCTGGGAAGGATGCAGGACAAGGTGCAGTAGTGTTGGAGGTTGTTCCACCACCACGCCTCCAAAATGCTACTACTGGTTGTGACACACCTCTCTCCTCCACCCCCTCCTCTTCTTCTTCCTCCATGGCCTCTTCCTGTGGTTTGTCCTCTGAACCAGCGGTGCTCCGTAGCCGTTCAAGGGGCTACGCAAGTACGCAGGCAAAAAGATGCCATGCCGTCCTTGCGCTGGTGTGTTTGGGGGACAGAAGCCACACTGGGGCAGAGGTCCTGTCTGCTCTGCAGGGCCAGGCCGAGAGGTGGTTGACGCCACGCCAGCTTAAGCCAGGAATGGTGGTTTGCGACAATGGCACCAACCTCCTCTCCGCCCTCCGACAGGGACAATTGACCCATGTGCCCTGTGTGGCTCACGTCCTTAACCTGGTGGTGCAGCGGTTCTTGGGCAGGTACCCGGGCTTACAGGATGTCCTGAGGCAGGCCAGGAAAGTCTGTGTGCATTTCCGCAGATCTTATAATGCCAGTGCTCGCCTGGCTGAGCTGCAAAAGGAGTTGAACCTGCCCAAGAACCGCCTTATATGTGACATGCCCACCAGGTGGAACTCAACGTTGGCCATGCTGCAGCGGCTGCACACGCAGCAGAGGGCCATCAATGAGTACCTGTGCGACTACGGCACCAGGACAGGGTCAGGGGAGCTTGGTTTTTTTTCTCCACGCCAGTGGGGCATGATCAGGGATGCATGCACTGTCCTGGCACCATTTGAGGAGGCCACGAGGATGGTGAGCAGTGACAGTGCATGCATCAGTGACACTGTACCTCTTGTCCACCTGTTGGAGCACACGCTGCGTGGAATAATGGACAGGGCACTTGAGGCAGAACAGAGGCAGGAAGAGGAGGACTTCCTTGCCTCTCAAGGCCCCCTTTACCCAGACAGTGTTCCTTCTGTCCCACCCATCGCACAGGAAGAGGAGGAGGAGGAGGATTGTGTCAGCATGGAGGTGGAGGCTGGCACTCAGCATCATCAGCAGCAGTCTTTTAGGGATGATTTACAGTCCCAAGAAACCAGTGAACTTGTACGTGGCTGGGAGGAGGTGGCTGCGGATCATGTCGTCCTTAGTGACCCAGAGGACTCCGGAGCGAATGCCTCAGCAAACCTACGCTGCATGGCCTCCCTGATCCTGCAAAGTCTGCGGAAGGATCCTCGTATTCTTCGGATCAAGGAGAGGGACCATTACTGGCTGGCCACTCTCCTTGATCCACGGTACAAGGGTAAGGTTGCGGACCTTATGTTACCGTCGCAGAGGGAGCAGAGGATGAGACAACTCCGGGAGGCCTTGCAGAAAGGTCTGTGCAACGCGTTCCCAGAGACTGGGAGGTTACAAACTCCTGGTCCTGGACAACGAGTTGCTGAGGCTTCGGCCAGTCAAAGAAGGAGCGGTGGGGAAGGTGGCTGTCTGACCGATGCGTTCAGACAATTCTTTAGTCCGCAGCCCCAAAGTATGATCGGTTCCAGCAACCATCGCCAGCGTCTGATAAACATGGTGCAGGAATATCTAGGGGCAAGGTCAGACTTGGACACCTTCCCCACCGAAAACCCTCTGGCTTACTGGGTCTTGAGGATGGATCACTGGGCAGAGCTTGCACAGTATGCAATTGAGCTACTGGCCTGTCCTGCATCCAGCGTTCTTTCGGAACGCACATTCAGTGCTGCTGGAGGATTTGTCACGGATCACAGGGTGCGCCTGTCCACCGACTCGGTTGATCGACTGACTTTCATCAAGATGAACCAGTCTTGGATCACCACCAGCTACCACACACCTGATGCTGATATAACAGACTAATTGATTTTAACATGTCACATCCCTTCAAGACTGATGCTGATGCTGAGTGTCTGTGCTGTTATGTTGACTGGCTATCCTCCTCCTCCGAGTCCTCAATGATACGATTGATGATGATAGCTTGGAAGATCATTTTTGTTTATGGGTGCCGCCACCAGTGGCTAAGGCCCAATTTTTCAGCCCCTGTTTTACAGGGGCGTGTAATTACAATTTTTTTTAGCAATAATTTGCCATAGGGCTCATTGCTGTGCTCCAAGTACAGTATCTGTGAGGGGTTGGAGTGTTGTGGCACCAGTGCCTAAGGCCCAATTTTTCAGCCCCTGTTTAACAGGGGCGTGTCATTACAATTTTTGAAGCAATACTTTGCAACAGGGCTCATTGCTGTGCTCCAAGTACAGTATCTGTGAGGGGTTGGAGTGTTGTGGCACCAGTGCCTAAGGCCCAATTTTTCAGCCCCTGTTTAACAGGGGCGTGTCATTACAATTTTTGAAGCAATACTTTGCAACAGGGCTCATTGCTGTGCTCCAAGTACAGTATCTGTGAGGGGTTGGAGTGTTGTGGCACCAGTGCCTAAGGCCCAATTTTTCAGCCCCTGTTTAACAGGGGCGTGTCATTACAATTTTTGAAGCAATACTTTGCAACAGGGCTCATTGCTGTGCTCCAAGTACAGTATCTGTGAGGGGTTGGAGTGTTGTGGCACCAGTGCCTAAGGCCCAATTTTTCAGCCCCTGTTTAACAGGGGCGTGTCATTACAATTTTTGAAGCAATACTTTGCAACAGGGCTCATTGCTGTGCTCCAAGTACAGTATCTGTGAGGGGTTGGAGTGTTGTGGCACCAGTGCCTAAGGCCCAATTTTTCAGCCCCTGTTTAACAGGGGCGTGTCATTACAATTTTTGAAGCAATACTTTGCAACAGGGCTCATTGCTGTGCTCCAAGTACAGTATCTGTGAGGGGTTGTAGTGTTGTGCCACCAGTGCCTAAGGCCCAATTTTTCAGCCCCTGTTCAACAGGGGCATGTAATTACAATTCTTGATCTAATAATTCACAGCAGGGCCCATTGCTGCACCCACCAAGAGTAACTCTGAGGGCTTACAGTGTTGTGGCAACGCCACCACCACCACCACCACGAAAGGCCCAATTTTTCAGCCCCT
Source organism: Rana muscosa (assembly GCA_029206835.1). Lineage (NCBI taxonomy): Eukaryota > Metazoa > Chordata > Amphibia > Anura > Ranidae > Rana > Rana muscosa. Next base: position 344,749,151 of record CM055119.1, read on the forward strand.
GTTCAAAAGGGGCATGTAATTACAATTCTTGATCTAATAATTCACAGCAGGGCCCATTGCTGCACCCACCAAGAGTAATTCTGAGGGCTTACAGTGTTGTGGCAACGCCACCACCACCACCACCACGAAAGGCCCAATTTTTCAGCCCCTGTTCAAAAGGGGCATGTAATTACAATTCTTGATCTAATAATTCACAGCAGGGCCCATTCCTGCACCCACCAAGAGTAACTCTGAGGGCTTACAGTGTTGTGGCAATGCCACCACCACCACCACCACGAAAGGCCCAATTTTTCAGCCCCTGTTCAAAAGGGGCATGTAATTACAATTCTTGATCTAATAATTCACAGCAGGGCCCATTCCTGCACCCACCAAGAGTAACTCTGAGGGCTTACAGTGTTGTGGCAACGCCACCACCACCACCACCACGAAAGGCCCAATTTTTCAGCCCCTGTTCAACAGGGGCATGCAATTACAATTCTTGATCTAATAATTCACAGCAGGGCCCATTGCTGCACCCACCAAGAGTAACTGTCAGGGCTTACAGTGTTGTGGCACCAGCACCACCATCAAAGGCCCAATTTTTACTACCACTGTTCAACAATTATATGTAATTACAATTCCTGATATAATAGTTGACAGCAGGGCGTTCCAGCACCAACCAAGAGTAACTGTGAGTGCTTACAGTGTTGTGCCAACACCAACAACTAAGGGGCCTATTTCTGCAGAGTATATACGGCAGGTCCCTACTTTCAAACATCCAACTTACAAACGACTTCTACTTGCAAACGTAAGAAGACAACAGGAAGTGAGAGGAAATCTACCCCTTGGAAGGAAAATTCTCTCCTGTAAGAATTAATATGGGAGAAAGGTGTCTCCTCTGTACTGATGCTTTATCAGCAATCCTTGTTTCAAGAAAAACACCACATTTCAAAAACAGTTGTCATTGGGACGGAAAGTGAGGTGAAATGTTCTGAACAGGGGCACAGACAGCAAAACAAATGTTACAGGGGTGATAACCCTTACCTATGTTTTCCAAAAAGTTTAAAAATAGATTTTTGGGCTGGAGCTACACTTAAACAATGTACCTGTTCAAAATTACAAACAGATTCTACATAAGAACAAACCTACAGTCCCTGTCTTGTATGCACCGCCTGTATACGGCTGTTCAGAGTATATAGGGCCTTTTTTATTTTATGTGCGGGGTTCCCCTTAATATCCATACAAGACCCAAAGGGGCTGGTAATGGGCTGGGGTAGGGGGGGGGGGGGTCATGGGGTAGCTATGCCATTTTTCTTAAAGATTTTCATCCATATTACCGGGACCAGACATTACATTAAAGCCGCAAGCAGTTTTAAATGGCTTTTTTTTCCTTTAGAAGAGTCATTTTGTGCAGGGACAGTTCTAAACACGGGAAACACGTGGCACTTCACAGGCATACTTTAGACACCCCCCAGGTACGATATTTAAAGGAATATTTGACTTTTTTTTTTTCACTTTATGCATCATTAACCACTTAACGACCGCCCACCGCCGATTTACGTCGGCAGAATGGCACGGACAGGCAGAATCACGTAGATCTACGTGATCGCCTTTGTGCAGTTGGGGGGTCCATCCGGACCCCCCTTCACTGCAGTGAGCGGCCGTTAAGTGTTCGGGAGCGATCAGGCATGAGGGGGCGGCCGCTCGATTCCGCCCCCCCCCTCGCGATCGCTCCCGGCCAATGAAATTGCTTCCTCCGCCATGTGATGTAAACACAGGCTGGAGGAAGTGATGTCATCTCCCTCGCCGCGGTCTTTTCGTTCCCGGCGCCGAGGAGTGAAGACAGAGGTTAGTGCTCCAACAGTCCACTGACACGTAGGTACACATAGGCACACAAATCACCCCCCAGTCACCCCCAGATCACCCCCCAGGTCACCCCAAAGCCCCCAATCACAGTGTCACTGATTGCAGTGATCATTTATTTTACTGATCACTGCATTTAGTGTCATCTGTGATAGTAAAAAGTTGCAGGGCAGTTAGGATTAGGCCCCTTTAGGTCCAGGGTAGCCCCCTAACCCCCCCTAATAAAGGTTTAACCCCTTGATCACCCCCCAGGTAACCCTTTCATCCCCTAACTTCAGCGTCACTAAGCGATTGTTTTTCCGATCGCTGTATTCGTGTCGCTGGTGTTTTAGATAGGCAGTTATTTTTTTTTTAGGTTCGCCGCAGGTTTTTATTGGTGTCAGGTACCCCCATATATTATTTTAACCCCCTGATTGCCCCTAGAGTTAACCCTTTCACCAGTGATCGCCGTATAAGCGTCACTGGTGTCACTGGTTAGCCAGTAAGTTATTTAGTTATTTAGGTTACCCGTCAGGTTTTTATATAGTGTCAGGTACCCCCATATTTAACCTAATAAAGGTTTTAACCCCCTGATTGCCCCTAGTTAACCCTTTCACCAGTGATCACCATATAAAGGTTACGGGTGACGCTGGTTGATTAGTTTGCTTTTTATAGCATCAGGGCACCCGCCGTATATAACCCAATAAAGGTTTAACCCCCCTGATCGCCCGGCGGGTGAGATCAATTAGGTTTTAGCGCCAGAGAGGGTCTGCGTCGCCCCAGGCAGTGTTAGGTTAGTGCCAGTAACGCTAACACCCACGCGCAAAGCATACACCCCCCTTAGTGGTATAGTATCTGATCAGATCTATACTAGCATCCCCAGCGGTTTAGGGTTCCCAAAAACGCAGTGTTAGCGGGATCAGCCCAGATACCTGCTAGCGCCTGCGTTTAGCCCCTCCGCCCAGCCCAGCCCAGCCCAGCCCACCCAAGTGCAGTATCGATCGATCACTGTCACTTACCAAACACAACACACATAACTGCAGCGTTCGCAGAGACAGGCCTGATCCCTGCGATCGCTAACAGTTTTTTTGTAGCGTTTGATATATTTGCTGACGACAGTCAGGTGCTTTTTTTCCTGTGAATCTTACTAGTGTACCCCTAAATTTAGAGCCCAAAATGGCAAGATGAAGGTACACTAGTAAAGAGGCCTACGAGATTCTGAGCATGACAGATAGTGAAGAGGAGGTCACGTATCTGTCAGATTCAGGCTCAGAATATCTTCCCGTAGAAGACAGTGACGTCAGCGGCCCCACGTCAGATAGCTCTGATGATGAAGTTGAGGTCCCTGCTAAGGTCAGGCGTACCCGATCCCGATCTTCTGAGGTTGTTGAGGAGCAAGAACCGCAGGTCTCTCGTATCATGGAGCAGAGTAGTACTAGCGCCGCTATTCCTTCTGGTGAACTGGCAAGCACCAGCGGCCTAGTGCAGCCTGGACGTACATCCAGCACTGCAGTAACACTTGGTGACGTGGCGAGTCCCATAAGTGCAGTTCAAGCTGGCGAGGTGGCAAGCACAAGTAGTGTCCCGCTGCCACCAAGAAGACAAAGGCAGGCCCGTCGTGCCCATACTGCCCTTCCTGCAGAATTCGCCTATCCTGATTGGGTCCCCACCACTTCTGCAGAACCCGTACTTCCCCCATTCACTGCCCAACCCGGTATTCAGGTGGAAACAGCTGATTTTATTCCAATTGATTTTTATTCGCTGTTTTTCACGGAAGATCTCTATAGATCTATTGTGGACCAGAGTAATTTATATGCTGGTCAATTTATCGCCGCTAACCCCCAGTTGCCTAAAATTGCCAGAAATTGGAAACCAATTACGGTTTCCGAATTTAAGACCTTTCTGGGCCTTTCCCTCAACATGGGCACACATAAATTTCCGTCATTGCGTGCTTATTGGTCCACGCACCCAATTGACCACATGCCCGTGTTCTCTGCCTCCATGTCCAGGGCACGATACGAGCAGATTTTGCGGTTCATGCACTTCAACGACAATGAACTTTGTCGTCCACGTGGGGACCCTGAATACGACCGGCTCTATAAAATTCGGCCCCTCATAAACCACTTCAACGAACGTTTTGCAGCCTTGTTTACTCCCGATCAAGTTGTCTGCGTTGATGAGTCCCTGATTAAATTTTCTGGCCGCTTGTCTTTCAAGCAGTACCTTCCCAGCAAGCGTGCCAGATACGGGGTCAAGCTCTACAAGTTCTGTGACAGGGCAACAGGCTATGTAGTGAACTTTACGGTTTATGAGGGAAAAGACAGTCAGATTGAGTCGGTCAACTGCCCGGATTACATAGGGAGCGCTGGCAAGATAGTGTGGAACTTGGTGTCACCCTTATTCGGAAAGGGGTACCACTTGTATGTGGACAATTATTACACGAGCGTGCCACTGTTTAGTCACTTGTTTGATCATAAGATTGGAGCATGTGGCACAGTGCGACCTAATCGCCGGGGCTTTCCCCAGCGGCTTGTAGATGCCCGTCTTAGGCTGGGGGAGAGAGCCTGCTTGAAGTGTAATAACTTGCTCGCTATGAAGTGGAGGGACAATAAGAATGTTTTCCTTCTTACCTCCCTTCATGCAGACATGACAGTCCAAATTCGTACGGCGACTGGTGTTGTGGAGAAACCCCTCTGTGTCCACGAATATAACCAAAATATGGGAGGGGTGGACCTCAACGACCAGTTGATGGCGCCGTATCTAATTGACCGTAAGGCGAGACGCTGGTACAAAAAAGTGTCTCTATCATTATTCCAATTGGCTTTGCTGAACGCTCATGTGCTATACAGAGCTTCAGGCGGGACGTTATCTCTTCTAAAATTCCAGAATGAGATAGTCACAGAACTCCTGTATCCAGGCGGTTCTGCACCTCACCATCCCCAACCAAATGCAGTAAGCCGGCTGCATGAGAGGCATTATTCGTATGTCCTCCCGAGTACCCCTACCCAAAGCCACCCCCAAAAAAGATGTCGTGTCTGTAGCAAGCGCGGATTTAGGCGTGACACCCGTAGTTTTTGTCCACTCTGTCCTGACAAGCCTGGTCTTTGCCAAGGTGAATGTTTTGAACGCTACCACTCAAAAGTGAAGTTTTAGCGTAGGGTACAGCATTTCACAGACAAGGACACACTTACACAGGGTCTCCCAAGATGCCATTACATTTTGAGAGACCCGAACCATTACAGTTGTAAAGTTACAAAAAAAAGTGTAAAAAAGAAAAAAAAAACGTAAAAAACAAAACACAAAAAAATATAAAATAAAAAAACCAAAAATAGTTGTCGTTTTATTGTTCTCTCTCTCTCTATTTTCTCTCTATTGTTCTGCTCTTTTTTACTGTATTCTATTCTGCAATGTTTTATCATGCTTGCTTTTCAGGTATGTAATTTTTTGTTTTCAGGTGCGCCATTCAACTGCAGCGCGGAATTATTTATCTTGACAGCAACAGCGTTTGCTCCCACGATACATAAAGCCGTGACTCCAGTGCTGTAGGAGGTGATTTCACCACCAGTTAAAAAAAAGAGCATATATGCCGAAGCATGGGGGCAGCAGGGGCGGAGGAGCGATTTTGCTCCTAATGCTGCGTACATACGGTCGAAATTCCGACCGTGTGTACGCGGCATAACTTTTTTGCGGGAGGATGCCCCCATGCTTCGGCATATATATATTTTAGGCACAGGTTGCGTTAAAACATTTTTTTATTTTTTACTAGGTTTTGTTTTGGTATTTGCTTTGCAGGTATGGCATGGTAAGGTCTTACTGTTGTACTGTAATGTTACTTTGTTTTAATGTTAACCACCATTTGCTTATCAGGTACGCCATTCAGTTGCAGCGCGGATCTATTTATCTTGACAGCAACAGCGTTTGCTCCCACGATACATAAAGCCGTGACTCCAACGCTGTAGGAGGTGATTTCACCACCACAGTTAAAAAAAAGAGCATATATGCCGAAGCATGGGGGCAGCAGGGGCGGAGGAGCGATTTTGCTCCTAATGCCGCGTATATACGGTCGAAATTCCAACGGAGGCTTGCCCGTGGAAAAGTCTGACCGTGTGTACGCGGCATAACCTTTTATGCCGCGTACATACGGTCAAAATTCCGACGAAGGCTTGACCGTGTGTACGCGGCATAACTTTTTTGCGGGAGGATGCCCCCATGCTTCGGCATATATGCCCATCATTAGAAGTGGGTGGATGAAGGGAGGTATTCTAATGGTGGGCATACCCACCAATCAATCTCTTTTTTTCGTTCAGCCAATAGGCTGTATGAAAAAAAAGATTACAATACATGTCCAACAAGGACCAGCAACGTACTGGTATGTTGCTGGACTTTGAATGTTTATACCAGAATGATGCCTGCGGGTTTAGGTATCATCTTGGTATCATTCTTTTCAGCCAGCAGCCGGCTTTCATGTAAAAGCAATTCTAGCAGATAATTAGCCTCTAGACTGCTTTTACAAGCAGTGGGAGGGAATGTCCCCCCCCCCCGGATATAAAAAGCGCCATTGGGAAATTGGGAAAGCATTTTATCACACCGATCTTGGTGTGGTCAGATGCTTTGAGGGCAGAGGAAAGATCTAGGGTCTAACCCCCCAATTTTTTTCAAAAAAAGAGTACCTGTCACTACCTATTGCTATCATAGGGGATATTTACATTCCCTGAGATAACGATAAAAATGGTAAAAAAATAAAATATGGAAGGCACAGTTTAAAAATAAAATAAAAAAGCCAAATAAATAATAAAAAAAAAAAAAAAAGCACCGCTGTCCCCCCCTGCTATTGCGCAAAGGCGAACGCAAGCGTCGGTCTAGCGTCATATGTAAACAGCAATTGCATCATGCATGTGAGGTATCACCGCGAAGGTCAGATCGAGGGCAGTCATTTTAGCAGTAGACCTCCTCTGTAAATCTAATGTGGTAACCTGTAAAGGCTTTTAAATGCTTTTAAAAATGAATGTAGTTTGTCGCCGCTGCGCGTTTGTGCGCAATTTTAAAGCATGTCGTGTTTGGTATCCATGTACTCGGCCTATGATCATCTTTTTTATTTCATCAAACATTTGGGCAATATAGTGTTTTTTAGTGCATTAAAAATAAAAATAGTGTGTTTTTCCCCCAAAAAATGCGTTTGAAAAATCGCTGCGCAAATACTGTGTGGAAAAAAAAAATGCAACACCCACTATTTTAATCTGTAGGGCCTTTGCTTTAAAAAAATATATAATGTTTGGGGGTTCAACATAATTTTCTTGCAAAAAAATTTTTTTTTTCATGTAAACAAAAAGTGTCAGAAAGGGCTTTGTCTTCAAGTGGTTAGAAGAGTGGATGATGTGTGACATAAGCTTCCTAATGTTGTGCATAAAATGCCAGGACAGTTCAAAACCCCCCCAAATGACCCCATTTTGTAAAGTAGACACCTCAAGCTATTTGCTGAGAGGCATGTTGAGCTCATTGAATATTTTTTTTTTTTGTCCCAAGTGATTGAATAATGACCAAAAAAAAAAAAATGTACAAAAAGTTGTCACTAAATTATATATTGCTCAAACATGCCATGGGCATATGTGGAATTACACCCCAAAATACATTCTATTGCTTCTCCTGAGTACGGGGATACCACATGTGTGGGACTTTTTGGGAGCCTAGTCGCGTACGGGACCCCAAAAACCAAGCACCGCCTTCAGGATTTCTATGGGTGTAAATTTTTGATTTCACTCCTCACTGCCTATCACAGTTTCGGAGGCCATGAAATGCCCAGATGGCACAAAACCCCCCCCCAAATGACCCCATTTTGGAAAGTAGACACCCCAAGCTATTTGCTGAGAGGTATGTTGAGTATTTTGCAGATCTCGCTTTTTGTCACAAAGTTTTGAAAATGTAAAAAAAGAAAAAAAAAAGAAAAAAAAATGTCTTTCTTAATTTTCAAAAACAAATGAGAGCTGTAAAATACTCACCATGCCTCTCAGCAAATAGCTTGGGGTGTCTACTTTCCAAAATGGGGTCATTTGTGGGGGTTTTGGGCTATTTTGACATTTTATGGCCTTCAAAACTGTGATAGGTAGTGAGGAGTGAAATCAAAAATTTATGCCCTTAGAAACCTTGAAGGCGGTGCTTGGTTTTTGGGGTCCCGTACGCGGCTAGGCTCCCAAAAAGTCCCACACATGTGGTATCCCCGTACTCAGGAGAAGCAGCAGAATGTATTTTGGGGTGTAATTTCACATATAACCATGGCATGTGTGAGCAATGTATCATTTAGTGACAACTTTTTGTACATTTTTTTTTTTCTTTTTGTCATTATTCAATCATTTGGGACAAAAAAAAAAAAATATTCAATGGGCTCAACATGCCTCTCAGCAAATAGCTTGGGGTGTCTACTTTCCAAAATGGGGTCATTTGGGGGGGTTTTGTGCCATCTTGGCATTTTATGGCCTTCAAAACTGTGATAGGTAGTGAGGAGCGAAATCAAAAATTTATGCCCTTAGAAACCTTGAAGGCGGTGCTTGGTTTTTGGGGTCCCGTACGCGGCTAGGCTCCCAAAAAGTCCCACACATGTGGTATCCCCGTACTCAGGAGAAGCAGCAGAATGTATTTTGGGGTGTAATTTCACATATGCCCATGGCATGTGTGAGCAATATATCATTTAGTGACAACTTTGTGCAAAAAAAAAACAGTTTGTCATATTCCCGCAACCTGTGGTAAAATATAAAATATTCCATGGACTCAACATGCCTCTCAGCAAATAGCTTGGGGTGTCTACTTTCCAAAATGGGGTAATTTGGGGGGGTTTTGTGCTATTTTGGCATTTTATGGCCTTCGAAACTGTGATAGGTAGTGAGGAGTGAAATCAAAAATTTACGCCCTTAGAAATCCTGAAGGCGGTGCTTGGTTTTTGGGGCCCTGTACGCGGCTAGGCTCCCAAAAAGTCCCACACATGTGGTATCCCCGTACTCAGGAAAAGCAGCAGAATGTATTTTGGGGTGCAATTCCACATATAACCATGGCATGTGTGAGCAATATATCATTTAGTGACAACTTTTTGTACATTTTTTTTTTCTTTTTGTCATTATTCAATCATTTGGGACAAAAAAAAAAATATTCAATGGGCTCAACATGCCTCTCAGCAATTTCCTTGGGGTGTCTACTTTCCAAAATGGGGTCATTTGGGGGGGTTTTGTACTGCCCTGCCATTTTAGCACCTCAAGAAATGAGATAGGCAGTCATAAATTTAAAGCTGTGTAAATTTCAGAAAATGTACCCTAGTTTGTAAACGCTATAACTTTTGCGCAAACCAATAAATATACGCTTATTGACATTTTTTTTACTAAAGACATGTGGCTGAATACATTTTGGCCTAAATGTATGACTAAAATTGAGTTTATTCGATTTGTCTTATAACAAAAAGTAGAAAATATCATTTTTTTTCAAAATTTTCGGTCTTTTTCTGTTTATATCGCAAAAAATAAAAATCGCAGAGGCAATCAAATACCATTAAAAGAAAGCTCTATTTGTGGGAAGAAAAGGACGCAAATTTCATTTGGGTACAACATTGCATGTCCGCACAATTTACAGTTAAAGCAGCGCAGTGCCGAATCCCAAAAACAGGCTTGGTCCTAATGGCCCGAAATGGTCCGGGGCTTAAGTGGTTAAAATGACTGCTCCCGAAAAACGACCGTTTTTAAAACTTCTTTTTGCATTGATACATGTCCCCTGGTGCACAACCCGGGTTCCCAAACCCTTTTTAGGACAATAACATGCATAATAGTTGTTATAATTAGCACTTTAGAATTCGAACGTTCGCATCCATTGTATTTAATAGGGTTCTAATGTTCGTACGAACTTTCGGTCCGTTCGCGGGTTCTGGTGCGAACCGAACCTGGGGGTGTTCGGCTCATCACTAGTCTGTAGCATATGTTTGGAGTTCATGCAATGTTTCATCTAGGAGTGAGATTTCAGGTGAGAGCAATGGCATTTGGATGTCTGCTGGCTGTGTGGATGCTGCCTCTCTTGCTGCTTTGTCAGCTAAAGCATTTCCTTTGGCTATGTCATCCTGTTGCCCTGTATGTGTCCTACAGTGTAGTGTGGTTGCATGTCCTAGAGTGAACGATGTAGCCATTTCCACCACCATTGCACAGAATACCAAAGCTCTGAGACACGCCAGCATGCCCTGCACTGGCATAGGCACAACCCTTGGGGAAAAACGATAGGGCGCAGTTTGCCTCCCATGTTTTCGTGCTAGGACTCCCGTCATGGTTTTACAGTTGTCCCTAGCAAATAGGTAAAACCCTTTGCTATACTCAGAGGCCAAGACCAGGAGCTGTTATCATAGATGTAAAGAAAAGAGTGGGAGGGACTATAGCGGTGCTGATTTTAGTATCTATACAACAGTAGAAAACTCAATTTTCATTCAGTAAAAAATATAATTTATTTGAACAATTGATACAAAAAAATATATATATATATGCGTTCTTTAGAAAGAGGTCACATATGTAATACATTTACATAGTAAAACACTGTGCATGGTGGTTATATTGGTAGTTAGTTGGAGAGATCATACATGGTCCCAACATGTTTCGCCCATCAGGGCTTCGTCAGGGGAAGTATGTCTCTAATACCGTTTTTTGGTTTGAATGGGAGCAACTAGTAAAAGAGAAGAAAAACACATTAATATATTACCAACAAACTCATATATTTCATGAAGATTAATCTGTAAACAAATCCACAGTTGACACAACAGTGGTGACTTACCACCAAATAACCCAAGCTGGAAAAAATTAGCGGCAAGACCAAGGATGACCCCACACATTGGGCGGGGAAGAAAAGGAATGGAATCTCCTCCTCGGTGATGAGCAAAGACAGAGCCCCAAGCAAAACAAACCCTCACAGTGACTTCTCATAAGACCTGGCCAAAAGGAAAGATTGTAAAAAATATATATATATATAATATAGCAGACACCTGAAAAACTATATATATTACATAGGGTCACCTATGGATCCATACATATGTATGTTGCGGTTTGTAAATCGCAAGTTGATTAAATTAAACATTATTGTTATATATATTACTTATATTATATAGGGCCCTCACGGTTCCATGCACATGTACACGTATCTTTGGATCACATTCAAGATTGAATTAGACAATCCTGCTTACCCAATAAAATACACACTGATGATGTCAGATGATCACTATTAAAGATATACTCACTTAAAACCAGCAGTTGAAAAGAAACAAAGGAAGAGTCAACTTTTCAAAGAGCAAATGACCAATAGGAAGGAGCCTGATGATATTAGGTCCACAAATTTCAGTGTACCCACTTAGTATAAAGTCCAAGAAGTGTATGCCACCAAAAGTTTCAATCCAATTGTGAAAAAATCACAAGAACTGAGTTGTTGTTCTAAACAAAAACATAGAATATAAATAAATATATACCCCTTATACAATTTAATGGTTTAAAGAGGCAGGCATCTAAAAATAACAATAAACACAAGGCTGTCTATCTAGGTATAGATCAAGACAAACTAGGATACATTTAAAATAGCCGCTATATGGTCAAGTGCTCAGCAAGCAGCCACTTCATCCAAAGCCCACAAGGGGACGGACTGTAGAGTCAAAACTCATATAGCTAATAAGCTCCATAAAAGAGAAAAGAGAAGAACATCAGATTCCTGGGTAAAAACAGAGTTGTTACCTTGAAGTTTGGAGCTGTGAGCATACATCAGGACACTTCCAACCGGCTCTGTTGGTCTAGTGCCCGAATCGCCGGTTTATGAGGAGTCACCACTCAGCCGGCGTCTGACGTCACCGGCCGCGTGCGGACGTGAAAGACGTCCGTGCGCATGCGCCCAAAATACCAAAAGCCTACAGACTACAAGACCCAGAAGGCCAGGCGCCTAAGAGGAGGCGCTCGGAGCGCGATGTAATCTATAGGAACAGATTGTTCCTATGCGGAGATGCCGAGTCCTAGGTAGAGCCAGTGGCGATTGGACCAGGTTTAGATGATTTTAAACCTGGGAAAAACGGGATTGCATAGGCACAACGGAACGTATACGGGCAAGACCGGTAAATGAATACCGGTTTATGCCCCGGGCGTCCATATGAGGGCAAAGTGTAGCCTAGTGGCCCGATCACCTCCAAACACCTTGTGGGGGCCATCAAGGGGTGCCACCAAAGCGGGTATTGGTAAAGTCACATATTGGTCAATAAAGGCTGAGACACATAACCACAAACGCCGTCCCAGCCATTTTCCAGGGATAAATTTACAGAGAATTCTATGAAGAAAAAGGAGTTATTATTTATCAACAGAGCTATTTAGACCATCAACATACAAGAATATATATGGTAAATTTAGTTATTTTAAAGCAATAACATACTATTATAGGTCATTACATAGATGAATACAATCACTATGAACAGAATAATACATTTTAGAATGAGATCATGTTATCCAATATTCATTCTGCATTTATATTAGTAAATGCATATACACAGGAATGTATATATAAAGAAAAGGAGAAAGGAGAAAAAAGGAACAAATAAAAAAGGGGGGAAAATGGAAAAAATAATAATAAAAAAGGGAGGGGGAGATAAAGAAGGGGGGACGAAAGAGAAAAAGGGGGGGGAAAGGAAAAAGACAGCAATGAACCTTATACAGAGAGGGTGCAGAGGGATCTGCCAAAACAGGAAACAGGACAACTTAAAGGAATGGTTTAAAACTTAAATTCTCATTAAAACCAGGAAATGTTGTTGCCTCCAAATTATAAATCCACCGAGCTTCCATTTGTAATAAGGTTTTATCAACACTCCCCCCTCTTACATGGGGCGGAATATGTTCCAAGGCTACAAAGCGTATTCTTCCTGCGTCAAACTCATGATACATTCCTATATGATGGCTAACTGCTGTCTCCATCCTTTTTTTATATACAGGTCTAATATGGTCACGAATTCGCTTCAGGAAGGGACGCTTCGTTTTCCCTATATAAAATCCACCACATTGACAAATAGCCATATATACAATGCCCGGAGTCTGACATGTGATCCGATATTTAGCATGGAGTGTCTGACCATTGGGAAGTGTGCACATAGAGCTGTTAAGCATGTATGGGCACATATCACAATGTCCACATGAAAAAGTTCCAGGGTTCAAACATCTCTCGTTAACAGACGGTTCAAAGTGGCTATGGACTAAATTGTCCTTAAGGGAAGGTGCTCGTTGATAAGTTATTTGTGGTCTAATTCCAATGTACTTGTTGACTATTGGATCAGCTGACAAAAGAGGCCAAAAGTTTTCCACTATCTTTCGAATCTTATGATGTTCATTCGAATACCTTGTAATGATTCTTACTTGGTCAGTTCTGGTAGTGGATTTTAAACCAAAGATAAGGGAGCTACGGTCTTTCTCTAATACTCTATTATAAGCTCTCTTCAGGACAGAGTGGCTATAGCCTCTTTCCTTCAAGCGTACATATAAATCATCGGCAGCTTTTTTGAAGTCTGCCTCTCGACTGCAATTGCGCTTAACACGAAGATATTGGCTGTAAGGAATACTGGTTATGAGTGGTGCAGGATGAAAGCTTGACGAATGCAAAACAGTATTTCCAGCTGAGGGTTTTCTATAGAGGGATGAGTGTAAAACCCCATCCAAGTCCAGATGAAGCATAAGATCCAAGAAACTTATCTCTGTTTGGCTACAAGACATAGTAAATTTTAGGTTGTATCTATTCGAAGAAATACCTTTCAAGAATAGATCAAGTTCTTCTCTGTCACCTGACCAAAATATGAGAACATCATCGATGTATCTGTACCAGGATATAATCCTGTCCAGGCACATCGATGGGTCCTCACTAGAGAACAGTTCCCTCTCCCACCCCCCCAGGTACAGGTTGGCATACGATGGGGCACACCTGGTCCCCATCGCAACCCCCTGCACCTGGAGGAAGTGGGAGAGTCCGAACATAAACACATTGTGAGTGAGTATAAACCTCAACAGCTCGAGAACAAAAGAGTTATAAATAGCTGAATTGGGTCCTCTTTCCTGTAAGAAGTCCTGTACAACTGCAATCCCTTCATTATGAGGGATGGCGCTGTACAGGCCTTCAATGTCCAAGGCTACAAGCCATGTATTCCTGGGAAGAGTAATTCCCTCGATAATTTTTAACAAATGTATAGTGTCCTTAACGTAAGATCATAGAGCTGCAACATGAGGTTGCAGATAATCATCAATTAATGCACTGGCATTTTCGGTAAGGCTTAAACAGCCTGATATAATGGGGCGACCAGGGGGTCGAGTAAGACTCTTATGAACTTTGGGCAAGGCATAAAAGGTGGGTACCTTGGGATCCTTTATGTTTAAAAAGTTCCAGGTATTAAGGTCAATGACACCTTGTTGGTAAGCTCTAAAAATAATGCCACAATACTGTTTTACATAGTTTTCAATTACTGTTTGCGAGATTTTACGATAACAAGTGTCATTAGTTAGAATATCTTTACACATAGATTCATATTGCAGGATGTCCATAATAACAAGGTTCCCTCCTTTATCAGCAGGTTTAATAATTATGTCACTATTTTTTTGGAGTGATTTAACTGCCTTTTGCTGCTCTCTAGTAAGGTTAGTACATCCATGATGATCAAAATTTATTTTTTCAATTTCTCTAGTGGTTTGCTGAACAAAAGCCCAGATATTTGGGTTCGTGTAAAGCAAAGGAAATGTTCTTGATGTTGGCTTAAATGAAGAGGGTGGGGGAAAGGACACACCGGCCGCGGACATACCCGGCAAGGGAAACATGCCGGGGGCGTCATCCCCGGTGTGTCCCTCCTCCCATAAGGCCATCAGATCCTCAAGGGCCTGATGTTCTGTCATGTTTTCAATAGAAGTAGTCACTAGACATGTGCACACTGAAATATTTAGTTTCGGAATTTCGTTTTCGTCCGAAAAATAAATTTATTAAGTTACTCCCGAAATTCGTTTTTATTTATTTCGTTTTTCGTTAAAAATTGCATTCGTCCGAAAATCTGAATTAATTAAGGTCGAATCTGTCATTGAAGGCTTATGGTGTCTGTCGAATGTTCAAAGAAGATTTGACGGAGCAGCGAAACTGTACGACTCTGCAATCATACATTTCCGGTCGAATGTTCCGCCCACAAGCAGTGATCTTTTCTCTCTATGTCGAATCTTTTCTCTCTATAATAACGAATCTTTTCTCTCTATAATGTCGAATCTTTTCTCTCCTATGTCGAATCTTTTCTCTCTATAATGTCAAATCTTTTCTCTCCTATGTCGAATCTTTTCTCTCTATAATGTCAAATCTTTTCTCTCCTATGTCGAATCTTTTCTCTCTTATGTCAAATCTTTTCTCTCCTATGTCGAATCTTTCCTCTCCTATGTCGAATCTTTTCTCTCCTATGTCGAATCTTTTCTCTCCTATGTCGAATCTTTTCTCTCCTATGTCGAATCTTTTCTCTCTATAATGTCGAATCTTTTCTCTCCTATGTAGAATAATCTTGGACTAATAGAGTTAAGGTTAGGCACATTCGACCACAGGTTCGATAGACACAGATTGTTATTGTCAGCGTCACGTCAAATCTCCTATCTATATCGAACTGTTGTAGCAACGAAAACGAAAATAAAGCATTTGTTTATGTCGGATCTTTCGGTTTTCGGATTCTGTGCTTTCGTTTTCGTTTGTTAAAACGATAACGAAACTAGCTGAAATTCGGCCGAAAATGCATTCGGACGAAAACGAATGCACATGTCTAGTAGTCACATTTTCACAAAGAGGGTCACTAGAAGGTTTATCAAAAAGAACTTTGTATAGCAATCTCCGAGCAAAAAGGTGGATATCTTTGATAGCATGGAACTTGTCCATCTGAGAATTTGGACAAAAAGATAAACCAAGTTTGAGAATTGAATTCTCCTCTTCAGATAATTTATGAGAGGAGAGATTGATAATCTCCATCTCAGTATGTTCAGATACTATAGATTGGTAGTTGGAGTTAGATCCTTCTCTTTCCCTAAAAAAATGGGAGCCAGTTTGGTATCTACTGGCAATGCAGTTGCCAAAAGAGAGATAGCAGTTTCTTGATTAGTGGTATTCGGAGTAATAGAAATAGGTATTGGAATAATGTTTAATTGGCTTACCTTTGGAATGGCGCCAGTGTGTGCAGAGATTACCGACGGAGGGGTGAGTGGTGCCGCCGTCGAAATTGACTGTGTGACTATGGCTTGAAGACCACGTGCTGTTTTCGGGGAAGGGTGAAACATAGAAGCAGAGCGTGATTGTGAGAAAGTTGGGCGCCCCGGTAGGGAGCGGTGCGAAGGTGCTGTGCCAAGTTGGTGTCGCAGGGATTCCGTTGAGGCCGCATCAGAATTACCCTTTCTTTTTTTAGGGACTCTGTCTTCAGAGAGATCGCGGTATACAGTTGATTGGCTAGAAGAAATAGAGGATGCAGATGATAAGTTAGGCATTGGATCATCTACTTTAGTGTCTTTGTTATTAGTTTGTCTGTTAAAGGGTCTATTAAAGGTGTTTTGTGTCCATTTGTAGGCAAATCCATTATTGTGAGCATTGCTGTCTCTCAGAAATTTGCCTTCCTTATTATGTATAATTTCCTTTGTATACCCCTCTATATATTCTTTTAGTTCTTTCTCTTTGGATTTGAATCTAACGGTGGTTAAAATTTGGAAATATTCGTCAAACCACTTTGTTATAAGATTATCCAAAGTGGTCAATTCAAGATCGTATTGATCACATAACGTCACCATCATTTGGAAAGAGCAGTTTTGTAGGTTGCCCTCCCATGTTTTCTTTAGGATATCATTAATTTTTCGAAGGTTAGGGAATATTTGGATGCGTAGTCCCCACGGGACAACTTTGTTTTCCACATATTTTTCGAAAAACTTTTTATGCCAAAATATACGGACCTTCTTTTCTAATAGTCTCAGTAATCTTAGGAAGGCTAGATCTAAATCATGATCAGAAATGGCTGAAGTACTTTGAGATTGATGAATTTTAGTCATAAAGCCCTCCCATGCCTCTCCACAAAAGGAAGCCATCTAAAGGAGAAAAGTATTGAAAAAATAGGAATAAATAAAATAAACATGTAAGAGGGGGGAGTGTTGATAAAACCTTATTACAAATGGAAGCTCGGTGGATTTATAATTTGGAGGCAACAACATTTCCTGGTTTTAATGAGAATTTAAGTTTTAAACCATTCCTTTAAGTTGTCCTGTTTCCTCTTTTGGCAGATCCCTCTGCACCCTCTCTGTATAAGGTTCATTGCTGTCTTTTTCCTTTTTTATTTTTCCCCCTTTTTCTCTTTCCTCCCCCCTTCTTTATCCCCCCCCTTTTTTTTATTATTATTTTTTCCATTTTTCCCCCTTTTTTATTTGTTCCTTTTTTCTCCTTTCTCCTTTTCTTTATATATACATTCCTGTGTATATGCATTTACTAATATAAATGCAGAATGAATATTGGATAACATGATCTCATTCTAAAATGTATTATTCTGTTCATAGTGATTGTATTCATCTATGTAATGACCTATAATAGTATGTTATTGCTTTAAAATAACTAAATTTACCATATATATTCTTGTATGTTGATGGTCTAAATAGCTCTGTTGATAAATAATAACTCCTTTTTCATTCTCTGTAAATTTATCCCTGGAAAATGGCTGGGACGGCGTTTGTGGTTATGTGTCTCAGCCTTTATTGACCAATATGTGACTTTACCAATACCCGCTTTGGTGGCACCCCTTGATGGCCCCCACAAGGTGTTTGGAGGTGATCGGGCCACTAGGCTACACTTTGCCCTCATATGGACGCCCGGGGCATAAACCGGTATTCATTTACCGGTCTTGCCCGTATACGTTCCGTTGTGCCTATGCAATCCCGTTTTTCCCAGGTTTAATATCATCTAAACCTGGTCCAATCGCCACTGGCGCTACCAAGGACTCGGCATCTCCGCATAGGAACAATCTGTTCCTATAGATTACATCGCGCTCCGAGCGCCTCCTCTTAGGCGCCTGGCCTTCTGGGTCTTGTAGTCTGTAGGCTTTTGGTATTTTGGGCGCATGCGCACGGACGTCTTTCACGTCCGCACGCGGCCGGTGACGTCAGACGCCGGCTGAGTGGTGACTCCTCATAAACCGGCGATTCGGGCACTAGACCAACAGAGCCGGTTGGAAGTGTCCTGATGTATGCTCACAGCTCCAAACTTCAAGGTAACAACTCTGTTTTTACCCAGGAATCTGATGTTCTTCTCTTTTCTCTTTTATGGAGCTTATTAGCTATATGAGTTTTGACTCTACAGTCCGTCCCCTTGTGGGCTTTGGATGAAGTGGCTGCTTGCTGAGCACTTGACCATATAGCGGCTATTTTAAATGTATCCTAGTTTGTCTTGATCTATACCTAGATAAACAGCCTTGTGTTTATTGTTATTTTTAGATGCCTGCCTCTTTAAACCATTAAATTGGTATAAGGGGTATATATTTATTTATATTCTATGTTTTTGTTTAGAACAACAACTCAGTTCTTGTGATTTTTTCACAATTGGATTGAAACTCTTGGTGGCATACACTTCTTGGACTTTGTACTTAGTGGGTACACTTAAATTTGTGGACCTAATATCATCAGGCTCCTTCCTATTGGTCATTTGCTCTTTGAAAAGTTGACTCTTCCTTTGTTTCTTTTCAACTGCTGGTTTTAAGTGAGTATATCTTTAATAGTGATCATCTGACATCATCAGTGTGTATTTTATTGGGTCAGCAGGATTGTCTAATTCAATCTTGAATGTGATCCAAAGATACGTGTACATGTGCATGGAACCGTGAGGGCCCTATATAATATAAGTAATATATATAACAATAATGTTTAATTTAATCAACTTGCGATTTACAAACCGCAACATACATGTGTATGGATCCATAGGAGACCCTATGTAATATATATAGTTTTTCAGGTGTCTGCTATATTATATATATATATATATTTTTTACAATCTTTCCTTTTGGCCAGGTCTTATGAGAAGTCACTGTGAGGGTTTGTTTTGCTTGGGGCTCTGTCTTTGCTCATCACCGAGGAGGAGATTCCATTCCTTTTCTTCCCCCCCAATGTGTGGGGTCATCCTTGGCCTTGCCGCAAATTTTTTCCAGCTTGGGTTATTTGGTGGTAAGTCACCACTGTTGTGTCAACTGTGGATTTGTTTACAGATTAATCTTCATGAAATATATGAGTTTGTTGGTAATATATTAATGTGTTTTTCTTCTCTTTTACTAGTTGCTCCCATTCAAACCAAAAAACGGTATTAGTGACATACTTCCCCTGACGAAGCCCTGATGGGCGAAACATGTTGGGACCATGTATGATCTCTCCAACTAACTACCAATATAACCACCATGCACAGTGTTTTACTATGTAAATGTGTTACATATGTGACCTCTTTCTAAAGAACGCATATATATATATATTTTTTTTTGTATCAATTGTTCAAATAAATTATATTTTTTACTGCATGAAAATTGAGTTTTCTACTGTTGTATAGATACTAAAATCAGCACCGCTATAGTCCCTCCCACTCTTTTCTTTACATTTTTTCAAAAAATTGGGATGAGGTGCATAAAAGCGGGTGTCTACCCTTAACCAGACCACAAAACCATTTGTGTTATCATAGATGTTTTGAGGTATATGCAAACATTGTACATTTCATCATTGCATTTTATACAACCTGGTATGTCAGTACCTGTGGTTTGTCTCAAGAGATTATCATAGTAGGAACAGTCAGGTAACCAATCATGCCAAGAAAGGACAGCATATCCTTCTTGGTCTGAGGGGGGGCTAGACCCACGGAGAGCCGCAGCTCATGACTGACTTTCCTTTCACCTTTTGTGAGTACAAAACCAAGGCATTCAACAGTTTCCTGACACCACTTGAAGTTTCTTTTTGGAAACTTTATGACCATTATCTGCCAACCAATGTAGCAGATCATCTCGTTGCAGGCTACCTGGCTTGGGTTACATATCAATCAACATATTGGAGTAGGACAGAACGATGGCAGGGAGTCCAGGACCGCAAAAGGAATGTATCTATATGCAGTACTGCTTATCTTTGTGGGTTTACCAAAAACCCTTCAGTGGATTTACCAAAAATCCAATATTAACCTCCTGGCATGGTTCTTATCCCCTACTAATTTATGGGTCTAAAAAGTTTTAATCAGAGCTGAGGCAAGAAAATATTTAGTCAATAAAGACAAAACAAATCTTACCTCAGATGATTTTGCTTTTCCCAGACGAACCGCCAGTTGTAGGGGTACAGTTGCTTCTAACCAGCCAGGCAGGTAAAAGTGCAATGCAGGAAAAAGACTTCAATGACCCCCCCCTCAGATCTGGAGACATTAAATTGACACAGGAAAGCCTTTGCAATGTGCCCAAATGATGTCTGGTTTAATCAGCTTAACATCTCGGTATTTATGCAATTCTAGGAAACAAAAACTGGGGATGGGAGGAGTTCACATGATACAAATTCAGGTTAATAATTTCCTATTAGCTAGTACGTGTTACAAAGTTCAGGTAATATTCTGCTGATGAAACAAAGATCTTACAAAGATGTGAACTTCAACATATGTGACAAATATATGCTTTCTGTGTTTACACAGTTGTGTAGAACTATAATTAACTTATCTTAAACAAACATGAGCTAGGACAAAGTCCATAGATATGGTCAGAGGCGTATCTAGTGAAAATGGCGCCTATGGCAAGCACTGAAACTGCGCCCCTGTCAAAACATTTTAAGTGTACAGGGCCATGTTTTCACTGCATGAAAAGCACACAGATGTGCAGTACATGCACGGGCAGGCAGACCAATTCAAATCAATTGGGATGCAGCAGCTTCATGAACACAGCCCCTGCTTTCACCTTGATATCTGTTTGAGTGCAGGAAAATGCCCCTGAGCACAGATAGTGTGCATTCAAAGACACGCACCAGCACCCAAATGGATGCCAAATAGATGTCAAATTGGTAACAATAACCCTCCCTTACTCCATCCAACAACTCTAGTTCTACTTGAAGTATGAAGGAGACCTGTCCCTGCCCCTGCCCCAGGAAAGGTGCCCTCCATGACAGGTACCTGAGCAGAGTTTGGAGGTTTCAAAGAGCACAGTGTCAGTCTCCAGGTCCTGGATATTGAAGCAAGTGAAGTCAATCCTGAACACATTCTCCTTAGGTCTGCACAGATAATCTGATGACAGAAGACAAGTGACGTTAATGAAGCACAGGGGTTGATTTACTAAAGGAAAATCCACTTTGCACTTGGAAGTGCACATGGAAGTGCAGTCGCTGTAGATCGCTGTAAATCTGAGGGGAAGCTCTGAAATTAGGGGAAGCTCTGCTGATTTTATCATCCAATCATGTGCAAGCTAAAATGCTGTTTATTTTCCTTGCATGTCCCCTTCAGATCTACAGCATCTGCACTTCCATGTGCACTTTTAAGTGCAAAGTGGATTTTCCTCTAATAAATCAACCCCACAGCGTCTAGCACAGGCCGGTAACAGGTCTCCTGACAGTAAGACCCCTTTCACACTGGGGCATTTTTTAAGGTGCTTTTGGGCTAAAAATAGCACCTGTAAAGCGCCTGAAATATGGCTCCCCTGCAGTGTCAGTGTGATGCGCTGGCAGGACGTTAAAAAATGTCCTGCAAGCAGCATCTTCGGAGCGGTGTGTACACCTCTTCCACCGCTCTTGCCCACTGAAATGAATGGGCAGCGCGGCCGACCTGCTGGCAAAGCGCCGCTGCAGCGGTGCTTTGTGGGTGGTTTTAACCCTTTTTCGGCCGCTAGCAGGGGTTAAAATCACCCCACCAGCGGCGTAATACCTCTGCAAAAATGACGGCCCGTGCCCCAGTGTGAAAGCAGCGTAACTCACTCTCTGTGACCCGGCTCAGGCCTAGGACATGCTTCCGGTCTCAGCTCCTTCAGGCCTAACAACTCCTGTTTGGTGACCTCAGCCACTCCCCGGAGCTCCCCATCACCATCCTCCCTCTAATGCATGCGCCTTTATCCCAGTCAAAATGAACGGCCATCTGCAGGGTAGCAACAAGGCTGCCAGTTGGTCCATCTGGAATCACTCCCATCCCTAGTGATCAACATTCTGTAGTATTCTGAGAGGAAGCAATTCCATAGAGGTAGGTGGGAGGTTCTCTGCCACTGAAGCGTTGTCACTAGCAACAGAGTCTCCCACCTGACATCAGCCTGAGAGGAAGGGGCTTCTCTGAAAAATTATATTGTGACAAAACAGAAATGCATTCATTCAGACTGGGAGGTAGAATGTGAGCTCTGATCCTATCTGCATACATGACTCTCTATCCCTCTCTGTCCTCCTCACTTCAGGACCTCCAGGATCCTGCTAGCTTCTTCCACCTGTAGGAAGCTGAGTTCCAGCTGGTCTATGCCCATGGCTCAGTCATATCTGTGGGGGGATCTTTCTATGTAAACACTTTGATGCTCACCGATGCACAGAGCAGCCTCAGCCATGGAGTGGGAGCAATAAGCAGGCACATCTACAAGGATCCCGGGGATGCCAAGCTCCATATAAGCTGGGCAGTGTTATTGTGATTTGTCCCGTCCTGCTGCTCTGTGTGCTGGGATGCCAGACCCCGGATTTATTACCTCCCCTCCTCCGATCTCAGCCTTCCTGCAGTGCACACACAGCGCCTTCTATAACTTTTCTCCAGCAGCCCAGGACACTCTGCAGACTTACAGTCTCCACAGCCAATCTGTGTGGAGCTCGGCACATGCAGCCACGCCCCCCTCTGGCTGTTACTTCTCAGAAGCACAGCACTCGCATCTCAGCACCTGAGGACGGGAGCAGGGCAGAGAATCACTCTGCAAATGAGCCGGGACTATTTGAGTAGCGGGGCGGCAGGATGTACATGCGCCCCGAAAATGAAGAAAAAGTCCCTCCTTTACGCTCACTTCCTGGGCCCCTATTTTGACCTGATGGGACCCAGGAAACTGTAATTGCTTCTCCCCATAAGCAAGTAGGAAGGGGAGAAGTTTAAAAAGCTCTAGTTTTAACTTCAGTGAAGAACTTTTATGCTGGATTCCCTGCTCACTAGCGCCCCCTTCATGTGTAGCGCCCATGGCACTTGCTATGGCTTGCCATACCATAGATACGCCACTGGATATGGTATATTCCTAAATGACCATGAAAACCTTTACACAGAAATAAGTACATTTCAAACAAAACCTTTTCTTTAACCCATGACATGGCATCCTGAACTCAAAATGGAGGTTGTCATGCCAAGTTACCTTTACAGCGTCGACTTGATTCTGAGCATGCGTGGGTTTTTTGTCCGATGGAGTTCCACACAGACGATCAGAATTTGCTATCGTTTTTTTTTCCATCAGATAAATTTAAAACATGTTCTATTTTTTCTCACCAATGAAAAAAAGACTGATGGGGCCCATACACGATCGGTTTGTCCGAAGAGAAAAGTCCATCGGACTGTTTTCATCGGTAAAACCGATCGTGTGTACACGGCATTAGAGTCTGTGCCACAAGCAGTCATGAGTTGTGCCACATTCCCCATCTAGAGGTTACTCAATAATCTTAGGACAGTTGAAGAGACCCTGCAGCTACTTGAGGAATTTCTGTTAGGCATGTAATGTATCCTGCCTAATGTCATGTATTGTTGGAATTGTGGTCCTTCGTGTGGCCCTTTGCAGGCTACATTTAACTAGGTACGAGCAAGCACAAGAGAGGAGGATCTGTTAAAGTAGAAGTTCACCCTAATACGTAAATCTCTAAATCTACTGGCATCCACAATTTAAGACTAACCTATCTAGCTCTGTAAAAAATAAATCACTATAAATACCTTTTCTGAAGCTGATCCGGTCTGGTCCCACGCTGAGCTGTCAGTGGCAGCTTCTCTGTGGAGGCAGGTGCAGAGGAGGCAGCTGACAACGGAAGCCCCATAGCAACTCTATAGGTGACGTCACTTGCCATTAATTTCCCAGCTGTTGTCAGCTGTCTCTTCTGCAGAGCTTCCTCCGCTGGAAACCAGACCGAATGGGCTTCAGAAAAGGTATGTATAGGGATTTCTTCTTTACAGGGCTAGATAGGTTAGTCTTAGATTGTCTTAGATTAGTCTTAGATTTTGGATGTCAGTAGATTTAGAGATTTTAGTATTAGGGTGAACTTCCACTTTAAGCACAGAATACTGGACTCACGGGAGTATAGTACAGTATCTCACAAAAGTGTAAATTTGCTATACCCTCAAAATAACTCAACACACAGCCATTAATGTCTAAACCACTGGCAACAAAAGTGAGTACACCCCTAAGTAAAAATTTCCAAATTGGGCCCAAAGGGTCAATATTTTGTGTGGCCACCAGCACTGCCTTAACGTCTTGGGCATGGAGTTCACCAGAGCTTCACAGGTTGCCACTGGAGTCCTCTTCCACTCCTCCATGACAACATCATGGAGCTGGTGGATGTTAGAGACCTTGTGCTCCTCCACCTTTCATTTGAGGATGCCCCACAGATGCTCAATAGGGTTTAGCTCTGGAGACATGCTTGGCCAGTCTATCACTTTTACCCTCAGCTTCTTTAGCAAGACAGTGATCGTCTTGAAGGTGTGTTTGGGGTCGTTATCATGTTGGAAAACTGCCTTTCAGCCCAGTCTCCGAAGAGAGGGGATCATGCTCTGCTTCAGTATGTCACAGTACATGTTGGCATTCATGGTTTCCTCAATGAACTGTAGCTCCTCAGTGCCGACAGCACTCATACAGCCCCAGACCATGACACTCCCACCACCATGCTTGACTGTAGGCAAGACATACTTGTCTTTGTACTCCTCACCTGGTTGCCGCCACACACGCTTGACACCATCTGAGCCAAATAAGCTTGGTCTCATCAGACCACAGGACATAGTTCCAGTAATACATGCCCTTAGTCTGTTTGTCTTCAGCAAACTGTTTGCAGGCTTTCTTGTGCATCATCTTTAGAAGAGGCTTCCTTCTGGGACGACAGCCATGCAGACCAATTTGATGCAGTGTGCGGCGTATGGTCTGAGCACTGACAGGTTGACCCCCCCCACCCCTTCAATCTCTGCAGCAATGCTGGCAGCACTCGTACGTCTATTTCCCAAAGACAACCTCTGGATATGATGCTGAGCATGTGCACTCAACTTTTTTGGTCGACCATAGCGAGGCCTGTTCAGAGTTGAACCTGTCCTGTTAAACCGCTGTATGGTCTTGGCCACCATGCTGCAGCTCAGTTTCAGGGTCTTGGCAATATTCTTTTAGCCTAGGCCATCTTTGTGTAGAGCAACAATTATTTTTTTCACATTCTCAGAGAGTTCTTTGCCATGAGGTGCCATGTTGAACTTCCAGTGACCAGTATACGAGAGTGAGAGCAATAACACCAAATTTAACGCACCTGCTCCCCATTTACACCTAAGACCTTGTAACACTAACGAGTCACACGACACCGGGAGGGAAAATGTCTAATTGGGCCCAATTTGGACATTTTCACTTAGGGGTGTGCTTACTTTTGTTGCATGCAGTTTAGACATTAATGGCTGTGTGTTGAGTTATTTTGAGGGGACAGCAAATTTACAGTTATAAAAGCTGTACACTCACTACTTTACATTGTAGCAAAATGTAATTTCTTCAGTGCTGTCACATGAAAAGATATAATAAAATATTTACAAAAATTTGAGGGGTGTACTCACTTTTGTGAGATATTGTAGGAGGAAAATGGTGGTGTGTAGGGGTCTAGGAAAGGGAGTATAGTCA
This sequence comes from Rana muscosa, assembly GCA_029206835.1. Taxonomy (NCBI): domain Eukaryota; kingdom Metazoa; phylum Chordata; class Amphibia; order Anura; family Ranidae; genus Rana; species Rana muscosa. The sequence goes on from CM055119.1 coordinate 344,774,805, forward strand.
TTGGTACTGATGGTAGAGAGCCTAGTGTACCATGCATACAGTATAGGGAAGGTGAGGGCACTTGGGTAGCCAAGTGCAGGGTCTACGGAACCACCTTCACAACAACTCCTGACAGTGGACATGGATTGCGCTGATAAGACTGTAAGATTCCCTTGCAACACTGAGACTTTTGGATTTACAGATCAGTAGGTAGTACAGCCCAAGCTGGCATGAGTACATGGAAACAAACAGAGGCACTGGGAATGAATGGGCAGTAGTGCATGGGCTCACACAGGATCACTAGGAGAGAGTAGTAATCCAGACAAACTGGAATCACTAGGAGCAGGCAGAAGTGCATGGGGACACAGGATAGGAAACAGGAAACTAAGACCCCATACACACTATTCGATCTTCTGCAAATTTTTGTCTTCAGATTTACCAAAACCATAATATGAGGTAAAACCTTAAGCGTTTCAATTTGTATGCAATCAGGCAGGCCCTTGCACTACATAGTTTTGGTAAATCTGAAGACAAAAATCTGCAGAAAATCTAATAGTGTTTATGGGGCTTTAAAATACACAGGGAAACACTGAAGCAGACTGCAGGTACAGGTGCTGATAATGAAAGGCAAGCTGGAACTCACAGAGAATCACTAAAGCCTCGTACACACGACCGGTTTTCTCGGCAAGAAAACTGCTGGGAGAGCTTTTTGCCGAGAAAAACGTGTGTGTGTGTATGCTTTCCCGACAGGAAAACTGCCGGGAATCCCGGAGAGAAAAATAGAGAACCTGCTCTCTATTTTCCCATCAGGATTCTTGGCAGTCTGTATACTTACTTGTCCGAGATAAACCCGCGCATGCTCGAAGAGACTTCGACGCATGCGTGGTAGCATACAAAATTAGTGTGGGGTGTAGCAAGATGGCGGTGACGAAATCGAATGCGACGAGCGCCGGCTCATCGTAGTCGATAATGTCACCGCGTTTTTGCCATTTAAAAGAACGGCGGTTCTTTTGAATGGGTGTGTGTACACTCGGCGTGCAAGGCAAGCTTGCCGGTAATCCCGTCGGGAAAACGGATGTTTTTTTTTCCAACGGGATTCCCGCCCGTGTGTACAGGGCTTAAGGTGTAGGAAGACTGAAGGCTGGCAGAGGTGCACAAGGGAAATAAGGAATAAGTACATTGGAATGCTCAGAGGACACAAGGATTTAGGTGCGAGAATACAGAGTGCAGGCTGGAACACACAGAGAGTCACTGGAGATAGACTGGATGACACTGGGGACATTGGGGGCATAAAGATTACACTGGAAGGCACTAGGAGATGACACTGGGGACACGGGGGGTACAGAGATCACATTGAAAGGTAATGGGTGACACTTGCAAAGTCACTGGGAACAAGGGGGGTTCAGCCACAGGATCATTAGGAATCTCAGGGTCACTTGGAATCTCTCAGATTCAGGGACACAAATAAATTGTGGAGTTACTAAGAAACTCATGAACTTAAGTCAGGGACACTAGGAAACTCGGGATCTTTTCAGAAAGTTAGGGACACTAGGAAACTCAGAATCTTCACGAAAAATCAGGATTCTTGGAAAGTCGGGATCACAAGGAAACACAGAGGGTTACTCAGTGAAAGTCAGGGACACTAGGAAGGACCGGAGGTCATTCACAATCTTCCTAGAGAGCCAGGGACACTAGAAAACACAGGGGGACCTGGCATTTGGGACTAGCTGTTGTTCAGGCCACTGAGGGAATGAGCCCAGCTTGAAATAGGCTGGGTCTGGGCATGTACTGTAGATAATTAAAGTATAACTAAAGTCAAAACGTTTTTATTTTATTTGGATGGAGTGGAGAGGACCTAGAACCCTGGTCAGTTTTCATTGCTGTCTGTGCCCCCCGTTATGGAGATTCACCCCCTCTATTTGTCCTGTTTACCATTATCATTAAAAGTGAAAGTAAAAGAAAATCCCAAATAATTGCCCATAGTTCTACTCTAACCACTTACGGACCGCCCGCTGTCGTTATACGTTGGTAATTTGAAGAGGAATACCGTTGTTATGGTAGCAGCTAGCTACCATAACCCCGGTATCCTCTTCTTCAGCGGGCGGTCCTCTTTCAGATAAAAGTGGTCTCTGTGGCGGATACGCCGCAAGAGATCACTTTTATTGGCGGCAGGAGAGGGCCCCCCTCCTGCCGCTCTCCGGTGCCCTCCGCAGCTTACCAGAGCCATCGGCAGCGGCGAAGGCGATCGCGTCTGCCCTCTGCCTGGGTATGGAGACGAGTGAGGGGAAGATGACCCCCACCCGTCTCCATATCACTGCAGGGTGGAAGGGATGTCAAAACGTCACTTCCCCCCAATGCTCTTAAAGAAAACAAAAGTGGATAAGGTCTGATGCAACCATTCTATCATCTCCATCCCTATAAAAAACAGAAAAGAAGGATCGCCCTTGGGACTTTGAATGAGGTGGTAGAAATTGGCACATGTTCACCCATATATGTACAAAAATATATATAATTTATTGATTACAAATTGCTGTAAAACAAACGGAAACAACAATAATTGTGTGTCACCAGGCATAGTGGCCTATGTTTACAACATAAGTACACATAAACTCAAATATATTACAAATATGTTACATCCATATAAGAACACAGTGATGGTGATGAAAGTTGCTGGGCCAATGGACATAATTGCACAACCAGTAAAATACTTTGTATAAAAAAAAATAATGATGTACAACCGATTGGTAGGCTTCTAGCAGATAGCATAGATCCTCACAGGTACATAAACGCATTAGTGGTGCCCTACGCGTTTGACGAGGCTCTGCTCGCTCATCAGGGGCAAGTGCGTATCGTTGTATCTGTAGTAAAACAGTAAAAAATGTAGTACTAAAAAGGAAAAAGAGGGTGGGGGGCAAATAAAGTGGTAAGTAAAAAAGGTCAAAGGGGAAGAAGACCCTATACTCACCACTGCTCAGGCCTAAGTTACCAATCACGGAATACCCGGGTGGTAGCAATTAATCAACCAGTACGGGAGCTGAGGGGGCAAGGCACACGGACACCACCACGGAAAAAAGATACTCGGATGTGCAGCGCAGTCTGTATGGGGGTACTCGAAAAACAGACGAACAACTGGGGCTCATAGAAGGTGTATCTAGAAAAAATGTATATATATGGCAATGCACAAATGTCAGACAGCATCTTAGTAACAATGTAAGCTTGATGTAAATCTAATACATGAAGTGCATAAAAACAAAAAGAGTTGGACTGACTAGCTGTATTGTGCATATAAAGAGATCAAACAAGGGCCCCAGGTTGATGTAGGCCTAGGGGCTGCGGGGCAGTGTGGGGATGGAAAAATGTATAGCCATTGTGGGATAAAACAGGTATGGGATGATGAATTGTAACAGTGTAAGGTATATATGTACCTTACACTGTTACAACAGGTATGGGATGATGAATTGTAACAGTGTAAGGTATATATGTACCTTACACTGTTACAATTCATCATCCCATACCTGTTTTATCCCACAATGGCTATACATTTTTCCATCCCCACACTGCCCCGCAGCCCCTAGGCCTACATCAACCTGGGGCCCTTGTTTGATCTCTTTATATGCACAATACAGCTAGTCAGTCCAACTCTTTTTGTTTTTTATGCACTTCATGTATTAGATTTACATCAAGTTTACATTGTTACTAAGATGCTGTCTGACATTTGTGCATTGCCATATATATACATTTTTTCTAGATACACCTTCTATGAGCCCCAGTTGTTCGTCTGTTTTTCGAGTACCCCCATACAGACTGCGCTGCACATCCGAGTATCCTTTTTCCGTGGTGGTGTCCGTGTGCCTTGCCCCCTCAGCTCCCATACTGGTTGATTAATTGCTACCACCCGGGTATTCCGTGATTGGTAACTTAGGCCTGAGCAGTGGTGAGTATAGGGTCTTCTTCCCCTTTGACCTTTTTTACTTACCACTTTATTTGCCCCCCACCCTCTTTTTCCTTTTTAGTACTACATTTTTTACTGTTTTACTACAGATACAACGATACGCACTTGCCCCTGATGAGCGAGCAGAGCCTCGTGAAACGCGTAGGGCACCACTAATGCGTTTATGTACCTGTGAGGATCTATGCTATCTGCTAGAAGCCTACCAATCGGTTGTACATCATTATTTTTTTTTTATACAAAGTATTTTACTGGTTGTGCAATTATGTCCATTGGCCCAGCAACTTTCATCACCATCACTGTGTTCTTATATGGATGTAACATATTTGTAATATATTTGAGTTTATGTGTACTTATGTTGTAAACATAGGCCACTATGCCTGGTGACACACAATTATTGTTGTTTCCGTTTGTTTTACAGCAATTTGTAATCAATAAATTATATATATTTTTGTACATATATGGGTGAACATGTGCCAATTTCTACCACCTCATTGAAAGTCCCAAGGGCGATCCTTCTTTTCAATGCTCTTAAAGGGACATTTTTTTTTTTTTTTTTTTTTTTTTTTTTAGAATGACATAAAAAAATGTTTTTATTGCATTTTAGTGTAAATATGAGATCTGAGGTCTTTTTGACCCCAGATCTCATATTTAAGAGGACCTGTCATGTTTTTTTCCATTGCAAGGGATGTTTACATTCCTTGTTAATAGGAATAAAAGTGACCGAATTTTTTATTTTTTTTTAAAAACAGTGAAAAAATAAATTAAGTAAAATAAATAAGAAAAAAACGACGAGCTCGCACGCAGAAGCGAACGCATATGAAAATGGTGTTCAAACCACACATGTGAGGTATCACCGCGATCGCTAGAGCGAGAGCAATTAAGCTAGCCCTAGACCTTCTCTGTAACTCAACCTGTGCAACCTGTAGAATTTTTTAAACGTCGCCTATGGAGATTTTTAAAGGTAAAAGTTTGTCGCCATTCCACGAGCAGGCGCAACTTTGAAGCATGACAAGTTAGGTATCAATTTACTCGGTGTAACATTATCTTTGTCTTATTTTTTAATTTAAAAAAGTGTTTTTTTTTAAAAGTGCGCTTGTAAGACCGCTGCGCAAATACGGTGTGACAAAAAGTATTGCAACAACCGCCATTTTATTCTCTAGGGTGTTAGAAAAAAATCAATATAATGTTTGGGGGTTCTAAGTAATTTTCTAGCCAAAAAAAGTTTTTAACTTGTAAACACCAAATCTCAGAAAAAGGCTCGGACCATAAAGTGGTTAAATTAACAGCAGGGGAATAAGCAATCTTGAACACAAGTCTTGTGGGATAACCAGTAACAGTAGAACCTTGCAGTTTACAGCTATGGAACCACATATTTCAACTAATTATTTCAATTAAACTGCTAGTTTGTTGAACGCTTATAGATTATTAGAGGCTTAAATCTATTCCCGAGAAAAATGTCTCTTATCCGAAAAGAAATCTTCAGCATCTCAAAAGATTTTTAATACCAAGAAGGTCTTTTTGTGCATTCTTTCTTGTTACTCATTATGTGGACTCATAAATTTATATTTCCTACTGTGACAGCAGGAAGGTAAAGTCACCTGGTTGCATCCAGGGGGGTAGATATATTTCGCCCAGATTCAGGCTTTACGCCGACTTATACAACTAGGTGGAGAGTTGTATAAGCCCAGCTGAGGCTAGTGGGCTCATGGATGACTCATACCTCTAGGGAGAGTGTGGGGCGTCGTGCAGGCAGGGAGTTGATGAGACCAGCTGAAGCTTGTCAGCTCATTTAGGCCTCTATAAGAACTCCCAGATTCATTAGGTGTTAGCTCATGCCTGGACCCAGACCTGTGTGGACTGTCTAGGGAGAGTGAACCCCTGTGCGGTGAGACAAAGCCGGTGTGGCTATTTGCTTGGACATTTAAAACCAGGGACTTAGGGACTAGGACAGCACTAGGCTGATCCCAGTTGTTAGTTAGGAAACCTGTATGTTTAGTCAGAGGTCAAGTTGACCAGGATTTATTTTGTTTATGTTTCTTTTGCTTTGCTGTGTTTTGTCACTGTAAATAGAAAATAAACCGCACCTTTTTGATTTTGAAAACCACAACCTCCGTTTGCTGGGCCTGTTTTTGTGTGGGGAGCCCATCCCGGGGGTCACACACACCCGCTGCCGATCTAACCCCCTCACAGTTGGTGGAGAACCAGTGGCAGTTTTTTTTTAAGCCAGCATGGAGGAGATACTGAAGCAGCTGGCTCTAGCAAATGCCAATCAACAGCAGACAAATGCAGGTTTACAAAAGAGCCTTGCAGCTCATCAACAGAGCTTCACAGCCCAGCAGCAAGCTCATCAACAGAGCCTTGCAGCTCAACAACAGAACTTCGCAGCCCAGCAGCAAGCTCATCAACAGAGCCTTGCAGCCCAGCAGCAGACAAACGCAACTTTGCAACAGAGTCTGGAGGCTCAGCAACAAGCCCAGCAGCAATCTGAGGCCCGCTTCATAGACCTGTTGCAGAAGCAAGAGCAGAGACTACAACAACAGATGGAAGCAGTAATGCAGCAACGTCCGCAGACCAGTGAGGAAAGCCGTCCCACTAATACCGCGTCCTTTGGGGTGAGTCGTTTATTGACAAAAATGACTGGAGAGGATGATCCAGAGGTATTTTTGACCACATTTGAAAGGACTGTTGAAAGAGAAAAGTGGCCTGAGGAGCAGTGGGCTGGACTGGTGGCTCCTCTGTTAACTGGTGAATCGCAGAAAGCTTACTATGACCTAGAGCCTAACCAAGCAAAAGACTATGTGATGCTAAAAGCTGAAATATTGGCAAGGCTGGGTGTCACCCAGGCTGTCCGGGCTCAGCGTGTGCATAACTGGACTTTCCAGCTTGGAAAACCCCCCAGGTCTCAAATGTATGATCTCATTCACCTGAGCAGAAAGTGGCTACAGCCAGAGACTTTGTCCGCACCAAAGATTGTGGAACGTGTTGTAATGGATCGATTTTTGAGAGCTCTTCCTACTGCCATCCAAAAGTGGGTAAGCCATGGAGACCCAGAGACGGCCGATGGTCTTGTGGATCGTGTGGAGAAATACTTGGCTACAGAGAACCTGACGGCCTCTACCAGAGACACTCGGACTTTCCACCCTAAGACCAGACCATCCCCAGGGGCGGATAAGAGGATTCCAAGGGGTGAGGGTGGAGAGAGTGAGAGGGTGGGAGCTCTACCCCAAGTTTGGCGAGAACAGCCTGGGAAATCAGCGGCTCAAGAGGCGGCAAGAAGGATCGTTTGCTACCGCTGCCGGCAAGCGGGACATATTGCAGCCAATTGCCCGGTTGTGGAGGAACCCATGCAGTGTGACTTTCTGACGGGCAGACGTCAGTCGCTGTGTGCGACAGTCGCATGCACTGCCATTCGAGGAACTAAGAAACATTTATGCAAAATGTGTGTTAATGGTAGAAATGTTGTGGTATTGCTGGATTCAGGTAGCCTTGTGACCCTGATAAAGGCTGAGTTAGTTAAAACAGAGGTCTCTGGGAATAGCAAGGTAGCTGTTATTTGTGTGCATGGGGACACCCGAGAGTATCCAGTGACTACAGTGTGTTTCGAGACCCCCAAAGGTACCCTCTCTCATCCAGTGGGCTTAGTATCTCAGTTACCGCATGACGCCATTGTGGGAAGGGATTTTCCGAAGTTCTGGGAACTGTGGGATGATCCTGAGCCCCCCACTGGTGCCCCTATGTACCAGGAATGTGATAGCCAGAACTCCCCTGAGAGTGGTGAGGACTCTCCGGAATTTCCCTTATCAGTATTGGCAGGGGAGACTCAAGAAACTGGAGAGGAGCCCACCTCCTCAGACGAAAACCTACCGTCTGTGGAGTTTTCTGATCTTGAGGTTCACAGGGAAAACTTTGCCACAGAACAGTTGAGAGACCCCGCCCTAATAAAGGCACGGGAAAACGTAGTGAAAATAGATGGCGAGTTAGTGAACCCAGATAATACCTGCACTTACCCATACTTCAGCGTAGAGAAGGACCTACTGTATCGGGTGGCAAAAAGGGCAGAAGAAACCGTTGAGCAGCTTGTGGTGCCCAAAATTTACAGGAAGTTGGTGTTGGAGTTGGCCCATGGGCACATTCTTGGAGGTCATCTGGGGACAGAGAAAACCCGAGAGAGGGTATTACAGAGATTCTATTGGCCGGGGGTGATGAAGGACATAGAAAATTATTGTTCCTCCTGCCCTGTGTGTCAGAGGTTGGCCCCGATGCCACATTTCCGTAGCCCGCTGGTCCCTCTACCCATCATTGAGGTCCCGTTTGAGAGGATCGCCATGGATTTGGTAGGTCCTATAATCAAGTCCGCTAGGGGGCACCAGTACATATTAGTTATAATGGACTATGCCGCCCGTTATCCAGAAGCGATCCCTCTCCGAAATACCTCGGCCAAAACCATAGCCAAAGAGCTATCTCTTGTGTTTAGCCGGGTGGGTATTTGTAAAGAACTGCTTACGGACCAAGGTACACCCTTTATGTCCCGGGTTATGAAGGAGCTGTGTAAATTGTTCAAAGTGACGCAATTACGTACATCTGTGTATCACCCCCAAACCGATGGGCTGGTTGAAAGATTCAACAAAACCCTAAAACAAATGTTGAAGAAAGTGGTGGATAGAGATGGAAAGGATTGGGACTGTCTACTTCCTTATCTGATGTTTGCTATTAGGGAGGTGCCCCAATCCTCTACGGGATTCTCCCCCTTTGAGTTACTGTATGGGAGACACCCAAGAGGGCTGTTGGATATTGCCAAGGAAACTTGGGAAAGTGAGAGTTCTCCCCACAGGAGTGTGATTGAGCATGTCGCCCTGATGCAAGACCGAATTGCACAGGTAATGCCCATCGTGAAGGAACATTTGGCCCAAGCGCAGTTAGCACAGCAGAGAGTGTACAACCGTGGAGCCAAGACCCGTACCTTTTCCCCGGGGGATAGGATACTGGTACTTGTCCCTACGGTTGAAAGTAAATTCCTTGCCAAATGGCAAGGCCCCTATGAGATAATGGAAAAAGTGAGCGAAGTGAATTACAAGGTCAGACAACCAGGAAGGCGAAAGCCCGAACAGATCTATCACGTTAATCTGTTGAAAGCCTGGAGGGATAGAGAGTCCCTAGTCGCAGACACTTGGTCACCAGCTCAAACTGGTTGCGTGATTCCTGAGGTTGGAATAGCAGCCACCTTGTCACAACCCCAACAACAGGAGGTTAAGGAGTTTGTGCTTCGCAACAAGGAGGTATTCTCTGAGCTGCCGGGACAAACATCTGGGGTAGAGCATGACATCATTACCCCACCCGGTGAAAGGGTGAAGTTAAAACCCTATCGGATCCCAGAGGCCCGACGGGAGGCAATACGGGAGGAAGTACAGAAAATGCTGAACTTAGGGGTGATAGAGGAGTCCCAAAGTGATTGGTCTAGTCCCATTGTGTTGGTGCCTAAACCGGATGGGAGCTGGCGATTTTGTAACGATTTTCGTCAGTTGAACAAAGTTACAAAATTTGACACCTACCCCGTGCCACGTATTGATGAGTTGATCGACCGGCTGGGAACAGCCCGATACATGACGACTCTTGACCTCACAAAAGGGTATTGGCAAATCCCCCTGGCCAAGTCGGCCAAAGAGAAAACCGCATTTGTAACCCCAGACGGGGCGTTCCAATATAAAAGAATGCCGTTCGGGTTACAGAATGCGCCGGCCACATTCCAGCGGAAAATGGACCAGATGCTGAGGCCCCATCGGAAGTATGCTGCGGCTTACCTGGATGACGTAATTGTCCATAGCACAGATTGGGCCTCACATCTGCCAAAAGTGCAAGCAGTCCTGGACTCTGTTCGGGAAGCGGGGTTTACGGCTAACCCCAAGAAGTGTACCATTGGGCAGGAGGAGGCCAAATATCTTGGGTACACCATTGGGAGGGGAGTAATAAAACCCCAACTCAACAAAATCGAGGCCATCCAGAGTTGGCCACGTCCCAACAGCAAGAAGCAGGTACGAGCCTTTCTGGGAATCGCTGGGTATTATCGGCGATTCATTCCCCACTTTGCTTCTAAGGCTGTGCCCCTAACCAACCTGACGAAGGGGAAAGGGTCGGTCATGATTAAATGGACCCCCGAGGCTGAGGCAGCATTCCAATTCTTGAAACAAGCCTTATGTAGCCAGCCAGTGTTGTACTCACCCGACTTCTCTAAAGACTTTGTCGTACAAAGTGATGCGTCAGATGTGGGGTTAGGAGCAGTATTGTCCCAGGTCTGGAACGGGGAAGAGCACCCAGTCATTTACCTCAGCAGGAAGTTGAAGTCCCATGAGGTAAATTACGCCACCGTTGAAAAGGAGTGTTTAGCGGTGAAGTGGGCTCTAGATTCCCTTCGGTACTACCTGCTAGGTAGGCACTTTGACATGGTTACGGATCACGCTCCGTTAAAGTGGATGGCTCAAAACAAGGAAACAAATAGAAGAGTGAATAGGTGGTTTCTGGCCCTCCAGGAATTCAACTTCACAGTAAAGCATCGCCCTGGCGTTCAAATGGGGAATGTGGATGCTTTGTCTCGAGTACATGAATGCCTGATTGCTGGTGTTCCAACCCCGAGGTTAAAACAAGAGGGGGGGTATGTGACAGCAGGAAGGTAAAGTCACCTGGTTGCATCCAGGGGGGTAGATATATTTCGCCCAGATTCAGGCTTTACGCCGACTTATACAACTAGGTGGAGAGTTGTATAAGCCCAGCTGAGGCTAGTGGGCTCATGGATGACTCATACCTCTAGGGAGAGTGTGGGGCGTCGTGCAGGCAGGGAGTTGATGAGACCAGCTGAAGCTTGTCAGCTCATTTAGGCCTCTATAAGAACTCCCAGATTCATTAGGTGTTAGCTCATGCCTGGACCCAGACCTGTGTGGACTGTCTAGGGAGAGTGAACCCCTGTGCGGTGAGACAAAGCCGGTGTGGCTATTTGCTTGGACATTTAAAACCAGGGACTTAGGGACTAGGACAGCACTAGGCTGATCCCAGTTGTTAGTTAGGAAACCTGTATGTTTAGTCAGAGGTCAAGTTGACCAGGATTTATTTTGTTTATGTTTCTTTTGCTTTGCTGTGTTTTGTCACTGTAAATAGAAAATAAACCGCACCTTTTTGATTTTGAAAACCACAACCTCCGTTTGCTGGACCTGTTTTTGTGTGGGGAGCCCATCCCGGGGGTCACACACACCCGCTGCCGAGCTAACCCCCTCACACTACCTATTATTTATGTACTAATAATATATATTTCTATGTAGTCAAATAAATTATTGACTATTTTTATTTTATTTTAAAAGTATTAATATGTCAACATGGTAGTTTTGGACAATGCAATCTTTGCATTTACAATCTTCACATTTAGAACCTTGAACTGTCCACTGCAATGGCTTTATGTACCACCCAAAGATAAGTCCTGTTTATGTTTTAGTACTAACAGTAACATTACGGTAGATTCAATTTAAATATACTGTAATATGTTGTTGTACCTTTCAATTTTTATTCCCCTGATGAAGGGGTGTTTTTAAACTTGAAACGTAGTGAGTTTTTGTAAATAAGAATTTAGACGTATTTATTTCAAATGGTTTTAAAATTTTGCTCCACATACATACTTTGCCATGGTGGCTTAGTTTTGAAAGGGGACTCATTCATATCGATCTGGGACACCAATTGAGACATGAGCCACCCCCATGCTTTTTTTGACCTGGTGTTGTCACCTGACCACATAGGATATCAGAACAGCCTGAGAGTGAGTGTTCTAAACCTTTCCCACTCCCTCTAAAGTGGACCTTCATCTCCAATCCATCTATGACTCTCCATGATTTTCCTTCTGTGCCCCTGTTGGATATTACTTTTTGGGAAGGGTTAGGTACTTTTTCAGCGGGTTCCCACCCTGTAGTTCTGCAATTCTCACCTAAGCAAAAGTGAGGTCTTCCCCCTACCCCAAGCTTACTGGGATACTGACATCACACATCTCAGGAGCCTTGGGATCAATTTGTAGGCACTGCGCATGGGACAAGGTATTTCCACTGCACTGCGCATGTGCTTTCGTGTGTCTTCAGGGGCTCAAAGATCCTGGAAAAGACACTCAGCCTCCTGATGATGTCAGAAATCAGATGTCGGTGTGGGACCTGGAGTGCTGAGATGGAGAAATGGCTGAGACAAGACAACGGTAGAATTACTGGTCCAGTGAGTAGGTTTCTAAGGACAAATTAAAAGGAAAGAGTGAACTTTTCTTTAAAGAGTAACTCCACTTTTGTTGAGAAAAAAAAAAAACAATCCCCTCTGGGTGAGCCATATACATTGCAAGCTATACTGTATATATACCCAGATAGCAAGCAATTGTGCTGCAAGTTTGAAAATGACTTGCTAAGCTATTGCTAGACTTACCAAACTTCACAAGTATGTTGCACAATTGCAGCTGTCCGCATTGCATGCCTCCAGATCAACTTTCTTTGCAAACATTCTGCAAGTCTGCTGCAAGTTCTGGTTCAGTTATGTTGTGTAATGGTCATCCCACCATAGGGGTCACTGTGGCTGAATTTTCATGCTGTACACTTGCAGAGCTCTCACCCTTGCAACTTAGCTTCATGCTAGAGACTTGCCAAGCAAATTTACTACAAATCGGAAAAGTGTGAACTAGAACTTGTGCTTCGAGCGCTCTGTAGAGCGGAGAGCTAACCGGAAGGGGTGTGGCTATGGGAATAGGCGCGTTTTTGCAGTCAGACTGAGTGGGTGTTCATGAACTGCCTTCCCATTTTGATGTGGTCTACCGTATACTGGGAGCCTGTCTTTTGAAAGTGGATCCTTTCCATCTAGCCTTGGATGAACTGATTCCCATCTTTCTGACTGTTGAGGTGATTCCTCATAACTGCATTAATTGACTCAGTACACACCAGTATATGAGTCCACGCCTTCTGGTAAGCGTGGCAATCTTACTGTATGGTGGTGGACCTCACAACGAGGGAAAAAGTTTTTGTGTCCTTTCACGGGTGACCTTCTCTCAACTCATGGGACTCATTTCCTATAGTGGACTATTATACACTGAATGTTGATTAATTTATGAATTTTGAGTGACATCATTTCATTTTTAGGCACAAATTTCTTTCACCTTATATTTTATGTGTATTTATTTTTGTTTATGATACCATTTCATTGGCTCATACATTCAATATTTTGATCATCGCACGTTCCGTTGGGACCCTTTGCCACTTCGGGTGGCCATTATATTTGTGGGACCTAGGTCCTTTTTTTTCATTTTTTCACATATATTGATTTGAGCGCTGCACTAATTTGTAACATCGGAATGACCCATGCACCGTGACAGCTTTTTTTTTTTTTATCGACTTGGAAAGAACAAAATTACGGCGGTATAGTACTTAATTTATTGAAATTAGATTCATTTTCTGTAAAATGGAAAAAAAAAAGAAAGAAAAGATAGCAAGGTAAAGTGGGAAGTGGGAGGTAAAGTACAGCATGAAAGTGAAATCACTGCAGGCTCCCTGTCGTCTGCAGCCTGTAGACATGCTGGGATGCTGAGCTGAAACAGCCTGCAAATCATTCTCACTTCACCTACGTATGAATGTCCTGCGTCACCCTGGGGAGACAGAATAAAACCGCATAGGACATGATTCATTCTGATAATCTCAGCTCTCCACTGCAAACTGAACCAAGCGCTGTGTACTTTACTTCCCACTCCTCCTCTTCTTTGTTTTCCTGCTTTCAACCTGAATATATAAAAATGTGAGCAGGCCACCGTCTTTTATTATAATATAATTCTACAGATTTATTTGAAAGGCAAGATCTGTTTAGACCGTGATGTTTTCAAATGACACAAAAGCATCAGAACAACTAGACTGAAATCTATTACAACGGAATCCATGACTTTGTGGGATGGGAAAATAAGACGCCTCGAAGTATCTAAAGCTGGTCAAATACTGGAAGAATTTAATCTAATCACTTCAGCTCTGGAAGATTTACCCTCCTTCCTGACCAGGCCATTTTTTGCAACACGGCACTGCGTTACTTTAACTGACAATTGCGCGGTTGTGCAACACTGGACCCAACTACATTTTTTCATTTATTCATTTTTTTCCCACAAAGAGAGCTTTCTTTTGGTGGTATTTGATCACCTCTGCGTTTTTAATTATTTGCGCTATAAACAAAAAAAAGACAGACAATTGTGAAAAAAAAACGTTTTTTAAAACATTTTTTTTTTAACTTTCATTAACCACTTCAGATTTGGCTGCTCAATGACCAGGCCATTTTTTGCGATACGGCACTGCATCACTTTAACTGACGATTGCGCGGTCGTGCGACGCTGTACCCAAAAACAATTGACGTCCTTTTTTTCCTCCCTCGCCTGTGCTCCTGGGAAATGTGAGTCATCATTTCCCAGGAGTCTGTGGGCAGGACTGTGATCAAAAATCACGTTATTTCCTGTCGGAAACAACGGAGCGGGACCTTCCTCCGTCACCGCCCCTTGTTATGGCAACTTTAGAAACAATTGGCGATACGGCCGCCTGTGAATCGCACATGCGCGAGATCGAGAGGTGCATGCTGGTTACCCAGCATGCACCTCTCCAACGTTAACCCCGGAAGAGGTATCGATTGGGCTTCACATGCCCACAATCATGATGGCAACCGTCAGAAGAGGATGTACAAACTTGTGAGTACAAAAAAAATATTTTATCAACATCCATTAATCATATGTAATTGTTTTTTTAATGTAATAATTCATTATGCTCAGATCAATAAAAAAAAGAAAAAAAAAATGTGGCCGGAACTCCGCTTTAAGTGATTTAGTATCTCCTTTTGTCTTTCCCTCCAACTGAGCGCTAGTTAGTTCAATCCTAGCTAGACTATCCATGCTTCCTCCATGTTTCCTCAGTCAGTGTTAGTTCTTTGTAGTGACAGGGCTTAACGTGTTACTAAACTCAGGACCCTGTATTCACTATATCTGGTCTCCCACAGTACACAGAACATGGAAGTGCAATTATTTTAGTAAATATAAACTGCTAAATACCTTTTCTCATCAGCAGTATATAACAGTCTTGTGTCTTCTATCAGTGTCTGGTTAAAGCTTGTAGGAGGAGTTTTCATTCTCCTCTGATTGTCCTATGAGGCTGCAGGACACCTGACCCTCTGTCTGTACAGTACTGATTGGGCACTGTTCTGATCACATGCACTCTCCCAAGAAAAAATAAAAATAAATCTCTATAACAACACACACCAAACTGAACATGTGCAGCTTGCCCTCAAAGCTCTGTGCTATCAGCAGATGGATTGGGGACAGTGGAATAAGGGGAGGCTCAGAGAAGACAGGATCAACCAGCCTTTTTACACAATGCAGAGGATTAAACCCTTAGCTACCACAGTGAGTATAACAAGCATGCTTTACTGCATATACAGACTGATTTTGTGGGTAAAAGTAAAACTTTAAGATTGTATTCTTACACTTCAAAAGACTGCAAAAACATCCTCTGTACTGCAACTACAGTATATGACGTAAACTTGCATTGGATTCAAATTCTGTGTCTTACTGAAGAGTTAAAGAGGAAGTAAAGCCTGTTAAAAAAAAAACCCTGCAAGGCAAAAGCATAATGAGCTAGTATGACTAGCATACTAGCTCATTATGAATTACTTACCTTAGATCGAAGCACCCGAAGCCGTCCTCGTCTCCCCGTCCGGCCGCAGACATCTCTAACGGAGGTTACTTCTGGGTATCGCGGCTCCGGCGCTGTGATTTGCCGGAGCCGCGATGACGTCACTCCCGCGCATGCGCACGGGAGCCGCCAGTAACGGCACACGCTAGGGAAGAAACGGCACAGAGGTTTGTTTCTTCTCAGTGCATGCGCCGTTTACATTATCGGCGCACTACAAATTAAATATCTCCTAAACGGTGCATGTTTAGGAGATATTTTCACTACCTATAGGTAAGCCTTATTCTAGGCTTACCTATAGGTAAAAGTCAACAAAAAGGGTTTACAACCACTTTAAGTTGCCTGCGGATGATGCGAAGTCAGTAAGTGACCATAATGTACAGACAGACTGCCTGGGTCTAAGGAGGTATGTCAATGCATTAAGCAGGATTAAAAACAGAACAGGCATTACCAAAAGTTTGCCAATGTCTGGACAGTGTTTACGTGTTTATCTTACACATGTCAGTTATAACTTACGTTTCACACAGCTCTATGGACTCTTGCATACAGGTGAAATGACAGGCTCATGGCAAAGAACTTTCTGAGCATCTAAAAAAAGAATTGTTGCTCTACCTAAAAATGGCCCAGGCTATAGGAAGATTGCCAAGACCCTAAAACTGAGCTGCAGTACAATGGCCAAGATCATACAGCGGTTTAACAGGACAGGTTCCACTCAGAAGAGGCCTTGCCATGGTCGGCCAAAGAAGTTGATTACACATGCTCAGTGTTATGTCCAGAGGTTGTCTTTGGTAAATAGATGTATGCGTGCTGCCAGTATTGCTGCAGTGATTGAAGGGGAGGGGGGTCAGCCTGTCAGTGCTCAGACCATACGCCGCACACTGCATCAAATTGTCTGCATGGCTGTTGTCCCAGATGGAAGCCTCTTCTAAAGATGATGCACAAGAAAGCCTGCAAACAGTTTGCTAAAAACAAGCAGACTTAGGCCCCTTTCACACGGACGTTCCATATGTCCGTTTTTCATCCATCCGTTTTCGGATGAAAAACGGACGTACATGTATCCCTATGGGATAGCGGATGTCAGTGGATGAACATCCGCTGACATCCGACGACATCAGTCTCCGCTATGGTCCGTTTAGCATGACGGAGGAAAATCCTACTTTTCCATCCGTCTGCAAATCGGATCCGATGAAAACGGACAGACGGTCCGTTTTCATGCGATCCCCCCATAGAGGAAAGCGGTGATCCGACCGGCCCGTTTCTGCACAGTGTGCAGAGACAGACAAGTCATCCGCCGGCTCAGCGGGGATCAACGGAGCGATCTCCACTGAGCAAGCGGATTCTCACGGAGCGGATCATGACGGGATCCGCCCGTGTGAAAGAGCCCTAAGGACATGGATTACTGGAACCATGTCCTGTGGTCTGATGAGACCAAGATAAACTTATTTGGTTCAGATGGTGTCAAGCGTATGTGGCACTAACCAGGTGAGCAGTACAAAGACAAGTGTGTCTTGCCTACAGTCAAGCATGGTGGTGGGAGTGTCATGGTCTGGGGCTGCATGAGTGCTGCCGGCACTGGGGAGCTACAGTTCAATGAGAGAACCATGAATGCCAACATGTACTGTGACATACTGAAGCAGAGCATGATCCCCTTCCTTCAGAGTCTGGGCCGCAGGGCAGTATTCCAACATGATACCAACCCCAAACACACCTCCAAGACGACCACTGCCTGTGATGGACTGGCGAAGCATGTCTCCAGACCTAAACACTATTGAGCATCTGTGGGGCATCTGCAAGCGGAAAGTGGAGAAGTGCAAGGTCTCTAACATCCACCAGCTCCGTGATGTCGTCATGGAGGAGTGGAAGAGGACTCCAGTGGTAACCTGTGAAGCTCTGGTGAACTCCATGCCCAAGAGGGTTAAGGCAGTGCTGGAAAATAATGGTGGCTCAATTTGGACATTTTCACTTAGGGGTGTACTCACTTTTGTTGCCAGCGGTTTAGACATGAATGGCTCTGTGTTGAGTTATTTTGAGGGGACAGCAAATTTACACTGTTATACAAGCTGTACACTCACTACTTTACATTGTAGCAAAGTGTCATTTCTTCAGTGTTGTCACATGAAAAGATAGAATAAAATATTTTCAAAAATGTGAGGGTTGTACTCACTTTTGTGAAATACTGTATGAGTAAGCCCTATTTTTATGGGAAAGTTGTCTTTCTGAAGACTGTGCCAACTTTTAAATGACAGCTAGCTTAACTTATCATATCGTTTTTCATTTTGCTCCTTTGTAATACATGCACTTTAGATACCACTGTGTTTCTTGTTCTCTATCTTTTCTGTGATGGACTACTGATCCCATCGGTCCGACTTGCAAATCTTGCCCGTCCTGATGGCTGCATCAATTTGAAACAAACTCCACAGTTTCTCCCTCTGGCTCTGTACCCAGCTCCCCTGGCATGCCTCTTCCAGATCTCTCACTGTGCTTTCACTCACTGACACCTGCCCTGGATCCTTCCTGAAAGGACTTGCTCCAGACGTGCGGACCAACTGCCTCTCCTAGCTCCTGTTCCAGGACACCTCTCCATGACCGTGTAAGGAGAGGCTCCCTCCCAGCTCTCGAGCTCCTCCGCCGGAGTTACACCCCCCCAAATGGGGTGTTCCTCCTGCACGACAGTCTAGCACTCCATCCTTCAGTTCACCCAGCCGACAACTTCTCCCCCAGCAGGCTGACTGTGGGTATACGTAGGAGACCTGCCCCCTGCCAAACCTAGATGGGGAATGGTCAGAGCTCCTCACATGCACCCCATGTCACTCCAGCACTCCGCCCTGCCCCCTTTCCAGAACATTCTCCACTGGAAACAGGGGAGGTGCCCAAGAGCTGACGTACATGTCAGTCACCTACTGCTACACTAAACCACTCCCCTGCCCCCAGATCAAAAACAAACAGGCCTAGCTCACAGCATAGGCCTGCTTAAATTTACCTGCACTGGCAGCTAACACAAAACCCTACACTTAGCACCTATCTAAAAGTGGAGGGTGCTATATATATATATATATATATATATATATATATATATATATATATATATATACTGTATATACTGCCGAGGTACCTAATGTTGCCACAAAAAACTGGGAAAACTTACTGACTCGAGTATAAGCCGAGGGTCAACAATGCCTCACTGTTCCCATCCTTGCTGTTCCCATCCTTACTGTTCCCATCCTTACTGTTCCTATCCTCACTGTTCCCATCCTTACTGTTCCCATCCTTACTGTTCCTATCCTCACTTTTCTCATCCTTACTGTTCCTATCCTCACTGTTCCTATCCTCACTGTTCCTCACTGTTCCTATCCTCACTTTTCCCATCCTTACTGTTCCTATCCTCACTGTTCATATCCTCACTGTTCCTATCCTTACTGTTCCTATCCTTACTGTTCCCTAGCTCACTGTTCCTATCCTCACTGTTCCCTAGCTCACTGTTCCTATCCTCACTGTTTAAATTTAACATTGTAAATAGTACCTGAAAAAAAGTTGAGAGGCTGCGGCGTCCATCGTTTAAATCCCGCGGTCTCTTTCTGGTCCCTTCCGTGATAGGCGATTCTCAGCAGACACTCTCCGCCTATCACGAACGTTCTCTCATCCTCAGTTTCCCAGCAGACACTGTGTTGGGTGTTCCGCCAATCACAGACGTCTGCTGGGAAACTGAGGATGAGAGAACGTTCGTGATAGGCGGAGAGTGTCTGCTGAGAATCGCCTATCACGGAAGAGACCAGGAAGAGACCGCGGGATTTGAACGATGGACGCCGCAGCCTCTCAACTTTTTTTCAGGTACTATTTACAATGTAAAATTTCGCTGACTCGAGTATAAGCAGAGGGGGGGACTTTCAGCACAAAAAAAGGGCTGAAAATCTCGGCTCATACTCGAGTATATACGGTATATATATGTTCTATAAAGTAGTGATGACTATTTTCATATCTTGTAATGATCTTGAAAATTTTAATAATAATATATATATATATATATATATATATATATATATATATATATATATATATATATATTATTACAATTTTCAAGATCATTACAAGATATGAAAATATATGCAAATATAACAAAAGTAATGAGCGCTTAGAGGATAAATCTGCCAGCACCAAAAAGTGACAA
This sequence comes from Rana muscosa, assembly GCA_029206835.1. Classification (NCBI taxonomy): domain Eukaryota; kingdom Metazoa; phylum Chordata; class Amphibia; order Anura; family Ranidae; genus Rana; species Rana muscosa. The sequence continues at coordinate 344,794,609 of CM055119.1, forward strand.
ACCTAATAATCAATATAAATCCAAAAATGTGCAGCGCATAAAATAAATTAACACATAATGTAGAAATTCATAAGTCAGTTAGCATATCCTGATAATTATAAAACATGCATAGATAAAGTAAAAATTGCATGCATAAATGAATATGAAAATAATAAGAAAAATTGTGATAATAGCAAACACCATGCAAGTGATCACACAGCGTTCATATACAGTAGTTGAACATAACTGTCCACATAAAAGTAAAATGTCCATTTAAAAATCTGCCAATAGTGTCTCTTCTCAGTGCGGAAAAACAAAGCGTGATGTATCTCCAGTGCAAATCCTTCACCGCTATACACTCACCAGAAGATTAGTCATCAATAGCATTGTACAACATTCCAGCCCCCAGGGATCTTCACCAAACGCTCTTCAGAGGGTATAACACACAGCCAGAGGGAGCTCTAATTAAAAGATGAATGATGGCTGCCAAGCTGGTACTCGGAAACAGCAGCGTGAAGTCAGCATGTAAGGCCCCACCCAAAGCGTTCTATGCACGCACACATCCTCAAGGGATAGGTGTCTTTTTTTTTTTTTTATATCTTTATTAAATCGAGGTGCCATAATAATTAAAGTGGTTGTATAGTCTTTTTTTTTACTTTTACCTACAGGTAAGCCTATACTAAGGCTTACCTTTAGGTAAAAGAAATATCTCCTAAACCTTTACGGTTTAGGAGATATTCCCCTTGCACTGCGCCGCTGACTGCAGCGGCGCATGCGCACAGGGGATTCTCGGCTGAAGGCCCGGCGGACGCCGGACCTTGCCGGAAAGGAGTCTCCCGCGCGCATGCGCGGGAGTGACGAATCGCGGCTCCAGCCACTCACAGCGCTGGAGCCGCGATACCCGGAAGACACGCCGAGGCATAATGTCAGCTGCCTCGGCGTGGACCGGGAGGGACACCGACGCCTCGTTCTAAGGTAAGTATTTCATAATGAGCTTGTATGCTGTGCATACAAGCTCATTATGCCTTTTCCTTTACTGGTGTAAAAAAAATAAAAAATGCGGGTATACAACCGCTTTAATTCCAATTGGGAGAAGATTGACATACATTAACATATAAACCTTATTTACTTACACATAGTACACATTTTAATATCTATGAATACCTTGTAATTTTCTACTATATTTATATATAAACAACAAACAATCTACAAAAATAATAATAACAATAAAAAAAATAATTGCAAGAAAATGGAAATTACCCCAATTTTGAATTAGATTTTCCCCAAACCTCCTTACACAAAAAAAAAGGAAAAAAAATGGGGGTGCCCCTTTCTTGACTTTGTCATCCTCCTTTAATGTGTCAAAATTATAAAATTATTGTGTTATAATTAGGAATGAACGCGGTTCATCTTCAAAAACTCCTATGTGTAAAAAAAAAAAGGGGGGTACCCCTTTCTTGACTTTACCAACCTCCTTTAATGTGTCAAAATTATTGTGTTAGAATTAGAGATGAACAAAGTTAATCTCCAAAAACCATATGTGTCCCACCTCCTTCTGTTATGATCACTATCTCAGTGCATAAAACGTGAAGTAAATACTCAATTACAAGACACATAACTAAATCAAACATAATATAAACCTTCACAAACACTTGTATCCTATGTGAGGGGGTTAGCTCGGCAGCGGGTGTGTGTGACCCCCGGGATGGGCTCCCCAGACAAAAACAGGCCCAGCAAACGGAGGTTGTGGTTTTCAAAATCAAAAAGGTGCGGTTTATTTTCTATTTACAGTGACAAAACACAGCAAAGCAAAAGAAACATAAATAAAATAAATCCTGGTCAACTTGACCTCTGACTAAACATACAGGTTTCCTAACTAACCACTGGGATCAGCCTAGTGCTGTCCTAGTCCCTAAGTCCCTGGTTTTAAATGTCCAAGCAAATAGCCACACAGGCTTTTTCTCACCGCACAGGGGTTCACTCTCCCTAGACAGTCCACACAGGTCTGGTTCCAGGCATGAGCTAACATCTAATGAAGCTGGGAGTTCTTATAGAGGCCTAAATGAGCTGACAAGGTTCAGCTGGTCTCCTCATCTCTGTCTGCACGACGCCCCACACTCTCCCTAGAGGTATGAGTCATCCATGAGCCCACTAGCCTTATACAACTCTCCACCTAGTTGTATAAGTCGGCGTAAAGCCTGAATCTGGGCGAAATATATCTACCCCCCTGGATGCAACCAGGTGACTTTACCTTCCTGCTGTCACATACCCCCCCCTCTTGTTTTAACCTCGGGGTTGGAACACCAGCAATCAGGCATTCATGTACTCGAGACAAAGCATCCACATTCCCCATTTGAACGCCAGGGCGATGCTTTACTGTGAAGTTGAATTCCTGGAGGGCCAGGAACCACCTATTCACTCTTCTATTTGTTTCCTTGTTTTGAGCCATCCACTTTAACGGAGCGTGATCCGTAACCATGTCAAAGTGCCTACCTAGCAGGTAGTACCGAAGGGAATCTAGAGCCCACTTCACCGCTAAACACTCCTTTTCAACGGTGGCGTAATTTACCTCATGGGACTTCAACTTCCTGCTGAGGTAAATGACTGGGTGCTCTTCCCCGTTCCAGACCTGGGACAATACTGCTCCTAACCCCACATCTGACGCATCACTTTGTATGACAAAGTCTTTAGAGAAGTCGGGTGAGTACAACACTGGCTGGCTACATAAGGCTTGTTTCAAGAATTGGAATGCTGCCTCAGCCTCGGGGGTCCATTTAATCATGACCGACCCTTTCCCCTTCGTCAGGTTGGTTAGGGGCACAGCCTTAGAAGCAAAGTGGGGAATGAATCGCCGATAATACCCAGCGATTCCCAGAAAGGCTCGTACCTGCTTCTTGCTGTTGGGACGTGGCCAACTCTGGATGGCCTCGACTTTGTTGAGTTGGGGTTTTATTACTCCCCTCCCAATGGTGTACCCAAGATATTTGGCCTCCTCCTGCCCAATGGTACACTTCTTGGGGTTAGCCGTAAACCCCGCTTCCCGAACAGAGTCCAGGACTGCTTGCACTTTTGGCAGATGTGAGGCCCAATCTGTGCTATGGACAATTACGTCATCCAGGTAAGCCGCAGCATACTCCCGATGGGGCCTCAGCATCTGGTCCATTTTCCGCTGGAATGTGGCCGGCGCATTCTGTAACCCGAACGGCATTCTTTTATATTGGAACGCCCCGTCTGGGGTTACAAATGCGGTTTTCTCTTTGGCCGACTTGGCCAGGGGGATTTGCCAATACCCTTTTGTGAGGTCAAGAGTCGTCATGTATCGGGCTGTTCCCAGCCGGTCGATCAACTCATCTATACGTGGCATGGGGTAGGTGTCAAATTTTGTAACTTTGTTCAACTGACGAAAATCGTTACAAAATCGCCAGCTCCCATCCGGTTTAGGCACCAACACAATGGGACTAGACCAATCACTTTGGGACTCCTCTATCACCCCTAAGTTCAGCATTTTCTGTACTTCCTCCCGTATTGCCTCCCGTCGGGCCTCTGGGATCCGATAGGGTTTTAACTTCACCCTTTCACCGGGCGGGGTAATGATGTCATGCTCTACCCCAGATGTTTGTCCCGGCAGCTCAGAGAATACCTCCTTGTTGCGAAGCACAAACTCCTTAACCTCCTGTTGTTGGGGTTGTGACAAGGTGGCTGCTATTCCAACCTCAGGAATCACGCAACCAGTTTGAGCTGGTGACCAAGTGTCTGCGACTAGGGACTCTCTATCCCTCCAGGCTTTCAACAGATTAACGTGATAGATCTGTTCGGGCTTTCGCCTTCCTGGTTGTCTGACCTTGTAATTCACTTCGCTCACTTTTTCCATTATCTCATAGGGGCCTTGCCATTTGGCAAGGAATTTACTTTCAACCGTAGGGACAAGTACCAGTATCCTATCCCCCGGGGAAAAGGTACAGGTCTTGGCTCCACGGTTGTACACTCTCTGCTGTGCTAACTGCGCTTGGGCCAAATGTTCCTTCACGATGGGCATTACCTGTGCAATTCGGTCTTGCATCAGGGCGACATGCTCAATCACACTCCTGTGGGGAGAACTCTCACTTTCCCAAGTTTCCTTGGCAATATCCAACAGCCCTCTTGGGTGTCTCCCATACAGTAACTCAAAGGCGGAGAATCCCGTAGAGGATTGGGGCACCTCCCTAATAGCAAACATCAGATAAGGAAGTAGACAGTCCCAATCCTTTCCATCTCTATCCACCACTTTCTTCAACATTTGTTTTAGGGTTTTGTTGAATCTTTCAACCAGCCCATCGGTTTGGGGGTGATACACAGATGTACGTAATTGCGTCACTTTGAACAATTTACACAGCTCCTTCATAACCCGGGACATAAAGGGTGTACCTTGGTCCGTAAGCAGTTCTTTACAAATACCCACCCGGCTAAACACAAGAGATAGCTCTTTGGCTATGGTCTTGGCCGAGGTATTTCGGAGAGGGATCGCTTCTGGATAACGGGTGGCATAGTCCATTATAACTAATATGTACTGGTGCCCCCTAGCGGACTTGATTATAGGCCCTACCAAATCCATGGCGATCCTCTCAAACGGGACCTCAATGATGGGTAGAGGGACCAGCGGGCTACGGAAATGTGGCATCGGGGCCGACCTCTGACACACAGGGCAGGAGGAACAATAATTTTCTATGTCCTTCATCACCCCCGGCCAATAGAATCTCTGTAATACCCTCTCTCGGGTTTTCTCTGTCCCCAGATGACCTCCAAGAATGTGCCCATGGGCCAACTCCAACACCAACTTCCTGTAAGGTTTGGGCACCACAAGCTGCTCAACGGTTTCTTCTGCCCTTTTTGCCACCCGATACAGTAGGTCCTTCTCTACGCTGAAGTATGGGTAAGTGCAGGTATTATCTGGGTTCACTAACTCGCCATCTATTTTCACTACGTTTTCCCGTGCCTTTATTAGGGCGGGGTCTTTCAACTGTTCTGTGGCAAAGTTTTCCCTGTGAACCTCAAGATCAGAAAACTCCACAGACGGTAGGTTTTCGTCTGAGGAGGTGGGCTCCTCTCCAGTTTCTTGAGTCTCCCCTGCCAATACTGATAAGGGAAATTCCGGAGAGTCCTCACCACTCTCAGGGGAGTTCTGGCTATCACATTCCTGGTACATAGGGGCACCAGTGGGGGGCTCAGGATCATCCCACAGTTCCCAGAACTTCGGAAAATCCCTTCCCACAATGGCGTCATGCGGTAACTGAGATACTAAGCCCACTGGATGAGAGAGGGTACCTTTGGGGGTCTCGAAACACACTGTAGTCACTGGATACTCTCGGGTGTCCCCATGCACACAAATAACAGCTACCTTGCTATTCCCAAAGACCTCTGTTTTAACTAACTCAGCCTTTATCAGGGTCACAAGGCTACCTGAATCCAGCAATACCACAACATTTCTACCATTAACACACATTTTGCATAAATGTTTCTCAGTTCCTCGAATGGCAGTGCATGCGACTGTCGCACACAGCGACTGACGTCTGCCCGTCAGAAAGTCACACTGCATGGGTTCCTCCACAACCGGGCAATTGGCTGCAATATGTCCCGCTTGCCGGCAGCGGTAGCAAACGATCCTTCTTGCCGCCTCTTGAGCCGCTGATTTCCCAGGCTGTTCTCGCCAAACTTGGGGTAGAGCTCCCACCCTCTCACTCTCTCCACCCTCACCCCTTGGAATCCTCTTATCCGCCCCTGGGGATGGTCTGGTCTTAGGGTGGAAAGTCTGAGTGTCTCTGGAAGAGGCCGTCAGGTTCTCTGCAGCCAAGTATCTCTCTACCCGATCCACAAGTTTACCGGCCGTTTCTGGGTCTCCATGGCTTACCCACTTTTGGATGGCAGTAGGAAGAGCTCTCAAAAACCGATCCATTACAACACGTTCCACAATCTTTGGTGCGGACAAAGTCTCTGGCTGTAGCCACTTTCTGCTCAGGTGAATGAGATCATACATTTGAGACCTGGGGGGTTTTCCAAGCTGGAAAGTCCAGTTATGCACACGCTGAGCCCGGACAGCCTGGGTGACACCCAGCCTTGCCAAAATTTCAGCTTTTAGCATCACATAGTCTTTTGCTTGGTTAGGCTCTAGGTCATAGTAAGCTTTCTGCGATTCACCAGTTAACAGAGGAGCCACCAGTCCAGCCCACTGCTCCTCAGGCCACTTTTCTCTTTCAGCGGTCCTTTCAAATGTGGTCAAAAATACCTCTGGATCATCCTCTCCAGTCATTTTTGTCAATAAACGACTCACCCCAAAGGACGCGGTATTAGTGGGACGGCTTTCCTCACTGGTCTGCGGACGTTGCTGCATTACTGCTTCCATTTGTTGTAGTCTCTGCTCTTGCTTCTGTAACAGGTCTATGAAGCGGGCCTCAGATTGCTGCTGGGCTTGTTGCTGAGCTTCCAGACTCTGTTGGTGAGCTTGCTGCTGGGCTGCAAGGCTCTGTTGATGAGCTTGCTGCTGGGCTGCAAGGCTCCTTTGCAAACCTGCATTTGTCTGCTGTTGATTGGCATTTGCTAGAGCCAGCTGTTTCAGTATCTCCTCCATGCTGGCTTAAAAAAAAACTGCCACTGGTTCTCCACCAACTGTGAGGGGGTTAGCTCGGCAGCGGGTGTGTGTGACCCCCGGGATGGGCTCCCCAGACAAAAACAGGCCCAGCAAACGGAGGTTGTGGTTTTCAAAATCAAAAAGGTGCGGTTTATTTTCTATTTACAGTGACAAAACACAGCAAAGCAAAAGAAACATAAATAAAATAAATCCTGGTCAACTTGACCTCTGACTAAACATACAGGTTTCCTAACTAACCACTGGGATCAGCCTAGTGCTGTCCTAGTCCCTAAGTCCCTGGTTTTAAATGTCCAAGCAAATAGCCACACAGGCTTTTTCTCACCGCACAGGGGTTCACTCTCCCTAGACAGTCCACACAGGTCTGGTTCCAGGCATGAGCTAACATCTAATGAAGCTGGGAGTTCTTATAGAGGCCTAAATGAGCTGACAAGGTTCAGCTGGTCTCCTCATCTCTGTCTGCACGACGCCCCACACTCTCCCTAGAGGTATGAGTCATCCATGAGCCCACTAGCCTTATACAACTCTCCACCTAGTTGTATAAGTCGGCGTAAAGCCTGAATCTGGGCGAAATATATCTACCCCCCTGGATGCAACCAGGTGACTTTACCTTCCTGCTGTCACACCTAAAATAAAATAAACTCAAGTGGACCATATCTAGTGCCCCATTCGTCAAAAAAAAAAAAATAGTAAATTTAAGTTTCCCCGATAATGGGTCACAGTGTCCACCACCATACCCAGGGCCGCTGATAGGGCAGTACAACCAGCCCTGTTGTACGGGGCCCGGCCCTATCAGCTGCATAGAGGGGCCCAGCCAGCATTACAGCTCATTGCTGCATTCAATAAAAAAAATTGAGCTTGGTAAACTTCTCCCCCGCTCCCACTTGTTTTATGGAGTGGGGTTATACCATTTTCCTGGGCCCCATCGGGTCAACAGAGGGGCCCAGGTGCACACAGAGGAGGGACTATTTCTTTATTTTCGGGAGCGGATGTATATCTAGCCCGACCGGTACTCAATTAGTGATACTATGATTCTCTTCCCGGTGCCCGGCGTTCTCAGGTGCTGAGATGCGAGGAGGCTGACAGGGAACAGGAAGGAAAGCGTGGCTGCAATGGCCACAGTGAGAGAAGAATAAAGCATAGAATAAAGAAAAGGGAAAGGGGGAGCACTCACATTGCCACATCCGTATAGCATAAGGAGACAAAAATATTTTCTACTCAGGAGGAGCAAAACAAAGATCAGACTTTACAGGCAACACACAAATGGAACAGAAAAATGCTTTAATATCAAAATAATAATGTTTTACAAGAGTTAAAAACCATACAATATATATGACAATGTGAAGAAAGTCCCTTGAATGTCAAACGTCGATGCGTTTCGCCATGAGGCTTCGTCAGGGGGGGGGGGGGGTTGCACACTTGGGAAAAATCTCACTATCTGGAATGAGATACAGAGAGATTTAGACAATATATAAAATTAAAAGATAATAAAAATTATTTGGTTAAAAAATGCATGGTTAGTCCTTCATACACATCATGATCAGAAGACAAAAAAGGAGTACCTCAGAGGAGGGTCCGGATAGGGAAATTTTGCTCAAAGGTGACCAATTCCTATGTATTTGGTATAGTATGGTAGAGGAAGATACATATGTGGTCTGGTAGGTACAGATAAATATATGCAGAAAATAAATAAACAGATATATATGGTCACCTTTGAGCAAAATTTCCCTATCCGGACCCAAATCCTTACTGTGTCCTTAGAATAGAACTCACAACACAGTAGGTTATCATTAGCATTAAAATAGTCTTCACAGGCAGCACAGTAAGTAGGGGCTCTATCATGGCTCTGTGTCTCATGGCTGCTGACTTTGTTATGGCTGTGGTGTGTTACAGTCTGTTATATACAGTACAGCCATAAGTTATCAAAGTCAGCAAACAGCCATGTGACATACAGCCATGATAGAGCCCCTACTTACTGTACTGCCTGTGATGATGATTGTAATGCTGATGAGCTGCTACTTTACACTTCAGTTGGGGGAGCAGTAAACATGTGCAGTGGAGCTGCATTTTACTCCCCCTCTAAAAGACCCCAGATCTCTCCATAAAGAGGACCTGTCATGGCCCTGCTATCACGAGGGATGTTATTCGCAAAGAAAAAAGAAAATAAAAAAAAATGAAAGATGTAATTTTAACAAAATAAAATTAAAAAGAAATGTAAACTGCTCCAGCTTCTTCGTGCTTATGCGCAATGGCGAACGCACATGTTGGCCCCGCACGCATGTGTAGACGGCAACAAACCTGACTTTTGTTTCGAGCCGAGGTTAGGTGTGTGGACAGGGGTGGGGTCAAGGGCGTGCTCGAAGGGGGCCCCGTCAGGTAGGCTGTACGGGGCCCCATAATTTCTAACAGCGGCCCTGACCATACCCACCCCCTCCCCACACCTCTTCCATTACAGATGCACCCGGGAAGGTGAGAAGGTGCAGTCCAAACCAGATCCTATCCTCAAAGACAGCCCTTATTTACCTCCTTCTCCCTCCAACCAACATATTACTTACAATCATATCTCACTTTAACCTCATATACCTATTTAAATAGGTGGTTGGAAATAGCATTTGGTGGAGATCCCTGGAGGCTGGAATGTTGTATAATGCTATTGATTACTCATTTTCTGGCGAGTGCATAGTGGTGAAGGATTTGCACTGGAGATACATCACGTTTGGTTTTTCTGCACTGAGAAGTGTAACTATTGGCAGATTTTTCAGTGGACACATGGATAGTTATGCTCAGTTATATGGACACTTTGTGATCACTTGCATGGTGTTTGCTATAATCACAATTTTTCTTGTCATATTCATTTATGCATGCAGTTTTATTCATTTTTACTTTATCTATGCATGTTTTAAAATTAATAGGATATGCTAACTGACTTATGAATTTCTAAATGAAGTGTTAATTTATTTTATGCGCTGCACGTGTTTGTATATATATATATATATATATATATATATGTAGCGGCCCCCCTCTCTCTCCTCTCAATTCTTCTGGCTCTGGCTCTTGTCTAGGGGTAACTCCGAGGAGAGAGTGCGAGGTCTCCACGGCAAGTTCTCACTGCAGGTGTGTGTGTGCGTGGCGGGAGAACAATTCTCTTTTACCTTCGGGTCGGTGTTCTGCGTCTGGAGCCTCCACCTGGTTCTCTCGAACAATGTCTGCCAGTAAATGAGCCCCACACCACTAAAGTCCAACGCTCCTTTATTCTTCTCATGGAAAAGTGAACACAATCAGTTGGACTCCCTTAACGAACAGAACAGACAGGGGGTGTGGATGCGAGTAGGCCCAGGCACAATGAACTCTCCTACTTCCTTTCCAGAAGTAGGTTTCTGCTCCCAATCGAGGAAGGCATCCCTCCCGGCGGTCTAAGGAGGCTCACCCGTCACTGGCAATTTGCTGCACCAGGTCTTCAGGTAAGTACCCCCTCCGGTCCCTTACACCACTGGATTCGTGTACCCCCTCCAGGGGTCCCCTAGGAAGTTCCTCCCTCGCGGAGCCTTAGTCCGGGACCCTCAGTCCTGGATCGCCATCCAAGTACCTCACCCCAGGCTAAAGGTGCCTGGGATGGAACATGACCTCCGAACGTCCTCCGGGCCTAGGCCGCCCAGAGGACCGACACGAACCACCGCCCTCAGGCTGAAGGTGCCCGGGACTCGGCTCCCGCCACCAAAAATGGCCGCCCCCTTTATACCCCCTCCCAGCAAGCACGATGGGTTCCCCGCCCCACCATACAACCGCTGAGAGAGGCCAAAAAGAGGTACGACACTGCAATGATGGCTCAACCCCGGGCCCAAAGTGACAGCGCCACCTGGTGGGCCCCAGGGAACCATACATCACAGTTTTCCCCACCAGATTCAAGATAGAAAAGCACATACCCGCTACACTCTCCCCCTGGTGGTTTGACACTGGTCCCCAGTGTCTGGAATAAACCATGCCCTCAAGGGCTGACATAGTCCAATCCAGAAACCGACTGAAAATTGTAAAAAAATCAAAAAAAAAAACTTTAGAAAACTAAAACTAGCTAGAGCAGTTGTGCCTGAGCCTCACATGAAAAGGGAGGGAAAGGGAAACAACAACACTTAACAGCAACATTGAAATCACATTTTCACATTATACTCTTCCCACCCATCCTGGCTAAGACCCACCCCATTCTCAGTGGTCTTGATGGGATGCTCTCCTGCAGAGGGAAAAAAGTTAATACACATAAACCCTGACACATGTATTCGTGTGAGAATGAAAAAAACTTCTCCGCAGAGAAATCCTTTCCTTCATAAAAGTGTGTGTGTGAACAGTGATATCGATGCGCAACACTGCCACCTGGTGACAGCATCGCGGTAACTGCACTCGTGGAACTTTCCTTCTTCTTTGGGCCCTATCTACCCCAGAGTCCATGATTACTTGCTAGAAAATTGAAGAACAAAACAGGAACAGTCCTTCAACTCTGGATAACAAGAACAACAACCCCCGGAAAGTTCAGCAATGCAAAGAACAGAAACGGAGTCTCTCTTCTCCTATAGATAGAACCGAGGATGCGGCAGGACAAGTGGCTTCAAGTGCTGATCCATGGTCTCCAGATGGTACTCGACACCTCCCCTTTCCTTGCGTCGGATTAGCACCTTGTCCGCGTGGATATGTCGTCCCAGCATCCATTCTGCTTTGCAGTCTTTAAAGCATTGAGAGGCCTTGAGAGAACACGCAAGGTACCTGCGGGCGTGTGGAACCTGAAGGTGGGTCCACACAAAGTCATTGTACCAGCGCTCCCGGCAAACTTCCATTTCATACAATAACTCCTTGGACAAGTATGGGTACTCCCATCCATACTCAGCAGCAACCTTCTGACCAAATAGGCATTGTAGTCTCGCCAGAGGAGGCATAGTGGCTTGGTCCCCTTCGCCAGGCAAAACTATTGAGTCCGGGTGGCGAGGGACCTTGATTACATCTGGTCTGGGCATAGGTGCCCGCAACAACAGTCTATTTTCCCCGGCATTAGGTGCAGGAGGCACCAGGAAGGCAAGAGTAGGCTGGGGACAGGACCCCTCCTTAGGCGCTCGTGCCTCCACCCGGGGTGTACTATCCCCTGTAGACATGGGTGGGTCCCTGGTTCTGTGGAACGAGGCGAGAGGTACTTTGTCCCAGCCCTTTTTAGCAAACAGTTCATCAATGGCGACATCGTCTTCCAGATCAGAGAGCGACTCTAGGTCGGAGGTGTCACACTCCTCCGCGGGCAGGTAGCCTGTAGTGGAGACTGAATTTTCACCTCCCACGGACACACAGGGTTGTGGATCCCTGACATCTCCGCCCACACACCAAGTCCCTCTGCCTGGCTTACCTCTGCCTTTTCTAGAGGCAGGACGTCCGAAACTCTTCTCAACGGTACCATCCGGGCCGGGCGTAGGCAGGCGAGATGGTCCACCGCAACCGTTGGACGGGGCTACCATACCGGTCTTTCTCTTCGGCGGTGGACGCTGTGAGACAGTGGTGACCGAGTCAGCATCCTCGGATTTTTCCCGTTGAGTACTCGCGACCTCCTTTGCGGTCGCTGCAGTGCGCACAGGGATGGCTGTAAAAGCAGTGATTCCTCCAACTTGAGTGGTGCTGCCTGTGGTACGGCCGGGGTAGATGGTTCTTGGCTTCTCAATGACTGTATCTACCTCGAATAGGAACTCCCCACAGACTTTGCATGGCCCGAATGGCTTCAGATGACACACCAGTCCCGAGCAGCCGGGACAAATCACACCCAGGGCCTCAACGTCCATGCATGAATACAGGGCGATTCGTCCCCTTGGCTTTAGCCGAATCCCTGTATCGGTCACCGGAGCAGCAGCAGTCAAAGACGTGGTGGAAGGGTGAAGTGGAACCCACGCTGTTTGTCCGAACATGGTGACTTGCCGCTGGTCCATTGCGCACTGCAAGTTTTTGCGCCAATGTCCCACGTGTAGTCCTTCACACGTATTGGACTCCTCCCCTCTGCACTCTAGTTTGCAGGCTTTTCTTCTTTCCTGAGTTACGTCCACAAACTAAGCAGGGAGGGTGTGCCTGATGGCGCAGTGCAAATAGAAGCCCCCACGTGTAGTCCCTCACATGACTGAGCTCCCCCCTCTTCTCGCTCTTCTGCGGGGGCCTTTCCCTTCACTGGGTCATGTCCATGACTTCGAGCAGGGATGCACTTTGGCCAATAATATGGCCGACCTACTCGGAACTCCTCCGGGCAGACACGTTCAAACTCCGTAGTAGCACGAACACCATCCCGGACCTGAGCCCCCACGTGTAGCTGCCTCCTCTCTCTCCTCTCAATTCTTCTGGCTCTTGTCTAGGGGTAACTCCGAGGAGAGAGTGCGAGGTCACCACGCCAAGTTCTCACTGCAGGTGTGTGTGTGCGTGGCGGGAGAACAATTCTCTTTTACCTTTGGGTCGGTGTTCTGCGTCTGGAGCCTCCTCCTGGTTCTCTCGAATAGGGATGAGCTTCGAGTTCGAGTCGAACTCATGTTCGACTCGAACATTGCCTGTTCGCCCGTTCGCCGAACAGCGAACAAATTGGGGTGTTCGCGGCAAATTAGAAAAATCTATGGGAGAAATCTAAAGTGCTAATTATAAAGGCTTATATGCAAGTTATTGTCCTAAAAAGTGTTTGGGGACCCGGGTCCTGCCCCAGGGGACATGTATCAATGCAAAAAGAAGTTTTAAAAACGGCCGTTTTTTCGGGAGCAGTGATTTTAATAATGCTTAAAATGAAAAAATAAAAGTGAAATATTCCTTTAAATTTTGTACCTGGGGGGTGTGTATGATATGCATGTGAAGTGGCGCATGTTTCCCGTGCTTAGAACTGTCCCTGCAAAAAATGTCATTTTTGAAAGAAAAAAATGCATTTAAAACTGACTCGCGGCTATTAATGAATTGTCGGCTCCCGGCAATACATACAAAAGTCATTGATAAAAAAAAAAAAAAGCGTGGGGGTTCCCCAGAATTCAATTACCATGCCCTTCAGGTCTGGAATGGATATTAAGGGGAACCCCGCCGCAAATTTAAAAAAAAATTGACGTGGGGTTCCCCCAAATATCCATTCCAGGCCCTTCAGATCTGGCATGGATTTTAAGGGGAACTCCACCCCAAATTTAAAAAAAAAATGGCGTGGAGTCCCCCTAAAAATCCATACCAGACCCCTTTTCTTTCTCGTACATCACGGGACACAGAGCGGCATAGTCATTACTATGTGGGTTATATAGATACCTTCAGGTGCTGGCACTGGCAACTTCCAAAACCGGAAGTACCCTCCCCTATATAAGCCCCTCCCATCCGGGAGCACCTCAGTTTTTTGCCAGTGTCTAAGGTGTTGGCCAAGAAGTAACATGTGTTTTTCACTGAGCTTGCGTACAGGTTCTTTTGGGCCTCAGTATGCTATTCCGGATCCGACCAAAAAAGCTTCATAGCTAAACGATCGGTACCCGGGCCTTGCAGAGAAGAGCAAGGTTTTGCCTGTAATGCTTCTCTTAGGAGGGCTGGACCCTGGGATCCAGAGCTCTGGTCATACCCACGACCAAGATGTTTTCTGTGCAGGGTGCTATACAGGTCGAGGGGAGTGGAATCCTTGGGAACCCAGTCCCTGAAGGTTTAATTACAATGCCTGCCGTGATAGGTGAAGTTTGGGCTTCTGTGGACCAAACAGAGTCCTGCGGCGGGGAAAAGGTAAGTGGGGGCCCCTCAGGAACTTGGTTCTATTGAGGGGACCCCCAAGCCTAATATGTCTTTCTGCCTGTTACCTAACGGTATTCCCGCTAAATATTTATGCATGCCTGTAACTACTAAAAAATGTAATAATTTTAATAGTGGTCAAGAAAAAAAAAAAAATATATAGACTGCGGTACCTGTGTTAATCCACTAGAGGCCGCTGTGGAACGTTTTCTTGTCATGTGGACTAGTTTCTTTTCATCAGAGCAAGTCCAGGCAGATGGTGAGTTCTCTTGTGGGAAACTGCTTCCTCTGCCATGTTGCAATGCTCGTCCATCCCCCGGCCTGCGGCAAAAGGGGCCCTAGCTCTTGTCCCTAGTTTCCCTTTTCAAAAAAGAGCGCCGAAGGCGCACGTGGCCGCACGCGTGCGCGTGCACGCGCCTCTATATATAGAGGTGAGCTGGGAAAGGGGGCGGAGCTTGGGGGATGACGCTCTGTGCGCGCCGCAGTGCTTCTGCGCATGTGCGGGCATCCCAGCATGTTAAAAAACACAATTATGTGTTGTGAGCTGGCTATGGAGTGCAGAGACAGAGCTGGCAACATTTAAAAAAGGCATACAGCAAGCGGTTGATGCAGGCATCCCCATAGAAAGGCACATTAGTAGACACCAACTGTTTTTATAGCAGCAATTGTGCTAGACTATTGTCAGTAAGTGGTGTATTTCGGCTGGAATACCTCAGCTTTGGGCTTAGGAATATGCCGTCTAAAAACTCCGGGACTAAAAATCCCAGGAAGCATAGGGGGTCTCCATCGGGCTCTGAGGATCTTGGGCATGCTTCGGCTGCACCAATCTCCCCTGAAGAATCAGAGGTTAGTGACCGTAGAGCACCCTCAGGAGTACCTGGTACTGTGGCTGTCCTCAGTTCACCTGCTCCTGTGTATGTAACAGAGGAGGTTTTTTCCTCAGCTCTGGGAGGGCTGGAAGAGAGATTGTCAGCATTGATCGCTGCTTCCCTGTCACAGGGAAAAAGCGCTCGATCTCCGTCTCCTCCCTCAGAGTGCCTGTTAGCGGAGCAACAGTCCCATAGAGGGATCGACCTACCTGAGGGGGATCAGGATGAGGTCGATTCTGTTGTAGAGGAATCAACAGTGGAAGAGCCATTCTCAGCATCACATGCTGAAAGATTATGGGTTCAGTCCCTGACTAACATGGTCCGATCAGCATTTAAAATGCCCCTTGCGGAGCCATCATCCACTTCTGTCTCCTCGTTGGGGTCGCTAAAAGCTCCCCAGACTGTTTGTTCCTTTCCGATCCATCCTTTACTGGAAGGGCTCATTTACCAGGATTGGGAGCATCCTGATAAAATATTTACTCCTCCCAAGAGATTTCAGGTGGTCTATCCCATGGAGGATAAGTTCGTCAAAAAATGGAGGGTCCCTACAGTGGACGCAGCCATCTCTTGTGTGAATAAATCACTGACATGTCCAGTGGATAATGTCCAAATGTTCAAGGATCCAATAGATAAAAAATTAGAGTCCTTATTAAAATCTGCTTTTGCTACAGCAGGCTTGGTGACACAACCAGCAGTGGCAGCTATTGGGGTCTGCCAAGCAGTGAAGGATCAGTTGAAACAGGTCTTAAGGGACTTGCCAGATCAGCAGGCTCTTGCCCTAGCTGATCTACCTAGAGCCTTATGCTTTGCGGTGGACGCTATAAAGGATTCAATCCATCAGGCCTCCCGCCTTACGCTGTCTGTAGTACATATGCGCAGGCTTCTATGGCTCAAAAACTGGTCTGCTGAAACTCCCTGTAAAAAATTGCTGGTCAGCTTCCCATTTCATGGTGAACGCTTATTCGGGGAAGACCTGGACAAATATATCCAGAAAATTTCCAGCGGTAAAAGTACACTTTTGCCGGTTAAAAACAGAGTTAGAGGTCCCTCTTTTAAGAGGCCTGCTTCTCCAGTCCCTAGGACATCGGCTGTGAAACAGTTCCGACGGCCTCCTCGGTCAAATCCCGGAGGTAAAAATCAGGGACAATTGCAGGGTAACAAGAAGCCCTGGAGCAGGAGAGGTACAAAACCTCCCCCAAAGTCAAATGCATGAAGGGTTGCCCCCACTCAATCGGGTGGGGGGAAGACTTCAGTTGTTCACAGAGACCTGGCGGGACACGATCAGAGACAGATGGGTGCTCTCCGCAGTAAGTCTGGGATACAAATTGGAGTTAAAAGACTCCCCTCCTTCCCACTTTATAAGGTCAAACGTGCCAAGGGATCCCCAGAAGAGAGGATCCCTCCTGTTGGCACTAGAACAATTATTGCTCCAAGCAGTAATTATAGAGGTTCCCCTGGAAGAATGGGGGTTCGGGTTTTACTCAAACCTCTTCACAATCCCGAAGCCAAACGGGGACGTGAGGCCCATATTAAATCTAAAAGGGCTAAACAAATTCCTACATATCAGGACTTTCCGGATGGAGTCGATCCGATCGGTGGCCACTGCCCTACAAGGGGAGGAATGGTTAGCCTCGATCGACATCAAAGATGCTTATTTGCACATTCCCATCTTTGCAGCCCACCAAAAATTTCTACGCTTTGCGGTAGAAGGGCGCCATTTTCAGTTCAGAGCCTTACCCTTCGGTTTGGCCACAGCACCACGAGTGTTCACAAAAATTCTGGCCCCATTATTGGCCAATCTAAGAGCACGAGGTGTAACGATAATGGCATATCTAGACGACTTGTTGCTGATAGACCACTCAGTGGAAAAACTAGAAGTGGTTGTTCACGAGACAATCGAGTATCTGGAATATCACGGTTGGATTATCAACCGAGACAAGTCAGCCCTAAAACCAGTCAAAAGTCTGGAATACTTGGGGCTAAGGCTGGATTCAGACCAGAGAAAAATTTTCTTGCCTCAAGAAAAGGGGTCGTCTTTGAGAGATTTGATCCACCTAGTGGGTACAAAAAGACAGCCATCCATACGCCTGTGCATGAGGCTGCTGGGAAAAATGGTGGCATCATTCGAAGCAGTACCCTACGGTCAATTCCATTCAAGGAATTTGCAAAGGGCCATACTGTCAGCCTGGAACAAAAAAGTTCAGGCCCTAGACTTACCAATGTCCTTGTCCCCTTCCGTTCGCAAGAGCCTCCGTTGGTGGTTGGTTCCCCAGAATCTGGAAAGAGGGAAATCCTTCAGTCCGATTTCTTGGAAGGTGGTCACTACAGATGCCAGCCTTATAGGCTGGGGAGCAGTACTGGAGAAATGGTCTCTCCAGGGCAGATGGTCGGATGCAGAAAAGGCCCTGCCCATCAATCTCTTAGAGATACGAGCAGCCCGGTATGCCCTAGTAGCATGGACAACCAAACTCCAAGGGTCCCCTGTCAGAATTCAATCGGACAATGCCACGGCAGTGGCATATATCAATCATCAGGGTGGCACCAGGAGTCGTGCAGCCCAGAGGGAAGTAAATTGCATCCTGAAATGGGCAGAAAGATATGTCCCAGCCATATCTGCGGTATTCATTCCAGGAGTGGAGAATTGGAAGGCGGACTTTCTAAGTCGCCAACAATTATGCCCAGGGGAATGGTCCCTTCATCCCGAGGTTTTCCGGACAATATGTCAGCGGTGGGGAACACCGGATGTAGATCTGCTAGCATCCAGATTCAACGCAAAAGTGGACAGGTTTGTCTCTTGGACAAGGGATCCCCTAGCTTGCGGCTCGGATGCCCTAGTGTTCCCTTGGGATCAGTTCAAGCTGATATATGCATTCCCACTGCCACAATTGTTACCTCGATTACTCCGCAGAATCAGGGTAGAAAAGAAACCAGTGATTCTGGTGGCTCCAGCGTGGCCCCGAAGAGCATGGTACGCGGAGATTGTAAAGATGTCTGTGGGGAGTCCTTGGACCCTCCCACATCGTCCGGACCTGCTTTTGCAAGGACCGATATACCACCCTTCCTTACCAGCCCTAGGTTTGACGGCCTGGCTAATGAAGCCCACATTCTAAAAAAGAGAGGGCTCTCTAATTCTGTGGTATCTACCATGATCAATGCCAGGAAGCCGGTATCCAGGCAGATCTACTATAGAATCTGGAAGGCGTACATCGCCTGGTGTGAGGCCAAGAAATGGCATCCACGTAAATACGTAATAGGTAGGATTCTGGACTTCCTACAATGGGCTGTAGATAGGAAGCTTGCCTTGAGTACTATCAAGGGTCAGATTTCGGCCTTGTCAATATTTTTTCAAAGGCCCTTGGCTTCGCATTCACTAGTCAAAGCCTTTATACAAGGAGTGATGCGTATTAGCCCTCCGGTTAATATTCCCATATGCCCATGGGACTTAAACCTGGTTCTGTCGTTTCTACAGAAACAACCATTTGAACCATTACAGCATATTTCCCTGGTTCTTCTCACCAGGAAATAGATTTTTCTAGTAGCCATTTGTTCGGCTAAAAGAGTGTCGGAATTAGCCGCTATGTCCTGTAGGGAGCCATATCTGGTTATCCATAAGGACAGAGTAGTGTTACGTCCTCATCCAGCCTTTCTTCCTAAGGTGGTATCGAGGTTTCATTTGAACCAAGATGTGGTTCTTCCTTCTTTTTTCCCCAAACCTAGTTCGGTAGAGGAAAAGTTATTGCATTCTTTGGATGTAGTAAGAGCAGTTAAAGCTTATCTAAAAGCCACTGCTCAGATTCGCAGAACGGATACTTTGTTTATTCTGCCGGAAGGCCCCAGAAGGGGTCAGGCAGCGTCAAAATCTACTTTAGCCAAGTGGATTCGACAGGTCATAATGCAAGCCTATGGCTTGAGAAGGAGACCGCCTCCGTTCAAAGTTAGGGCGCACTCCACGAGAGCAGTTGGAACTTCATGGGCAGTGCATCACCAGGCCTCCCTGGCTCAAATCTGTAAGGCCGCAACATGGTCTTCAGTACACACGTTTACTAGGTTCTACCAGGTGGACGTTAGAAGTCAGGAGGATGTCACCTTTGGGCGCAGTGTGTTGCAGGCCGCAAAAGATCCTCATGTCTGATAGCGCTCAGCTTATGTATGGTGTACCCCCCCTCATTGGGCATTGCTTTAGGACATCCCACATAGTAATGACTATGCCGCTCTGTGTCCCGTGATGTACGAGAAAGAAAATAGGATTTTTATAACAGCTTACCTGTAAAATCCTTTTCTTGGAGTACATCACGGGACACAGAGCTCCCACCCCTCTTTGGGGACACTTATTGCTTTGCTACAAAACTGAGGTGCTCCCGGATGGGAGGGGCTTATATAGGGGAGGGTACTTCCGGTTTTGGAAGTTGCCAGTGCCAGCACCTGAAGGTATCTATATAACCCACATAGTAATGACTATGCCGCTCTGTGTCCCGTGATGTACTCCAAGAAAAGGATTTTACAGGTAAGCTGTTATAAAAATCCTATTATCCGAGCACGCAACCTGGCCGGCCGCAGGGGAAAAGGGGGGGACGAGAGAGCGGCCCCCCCTCCCTCCTGAACCGTACCAAGCCACATGCCCTCAACATGGGGAGGATGTCCCCATGTTGATGGGGACAAGGGCCTCATCCCCACAACCCTTGCCCGGTGGTTGTGGGGGTCTGCGGGCGGGGGGCTTATCGGAATCTGGAAGACCCCTTTAACACCAGATCCCGCCCCCCCCTATGTGAATTGGTAAGGGGTACATTGTACCCCTACCATTTCACGAAGAAAGCGTAAAAAAATGTTTAAAAAAACACACAAACACCTTGAAAAAGTCCTTTATTAAAAAAAAAAAAAAAAAAAACATTCCAGCGGTGAAATCCAGTGTCCCGCGGCGATCCCGATGTCCAGCGCTGTCCGTCATTGGTTGTGCCTGAGCGGACCTGATGGGGAACTCCCTCTCAGTGTTTTAAATGTATAGACCCGCCCCTTCTAAAGTTCCCCATCAGGTCCGCTCAGCGGACCAGATGCGGAACATGAGAAGGGGCGGGTCTATACATGTATTACCAAAGTGAGAGCAGTTCCCCATCAGGTCCGCCCCCTCGGTATGTCGGACCCGCCTACGTCATTGGCTTGAGCGGGGAACTTCCTTCACTGTGTAATTTAAATTTACATAGTGAAGGAAGTTCCCCGCTCAAGCCAATGACGTAGGCGGGTCCGACATACCGAGGGGGCGGACCTGATGGGGGACTGCTCTCACTTTGGTAATACATGTATAGACCCGCCCCTTCTCATGTTCCGCATCTCGTCCGCTGAGCGGACCTGATGGGGAACTTTAGAAGGGGCGGGTCTATACATTTAAAACACTGAGAGGGAGTTCCCCATCAGGTCCGCTCAGGCACAACCAATGAAGGACAGCGCTGGACATCGGGATCGCCGCGGGACACTGGATTTCACCGCTGGAATGTTTTTTTTTTTTTTTAATAAAGGACTTTTTTAAGGTGTTTGTGTGTTTTTTTTAACATTTTTTTACGCTTTCTTCGTGAAATGGTAGGGGTACAATGTACCCCTTACCAATTCACATAGGGGGGGCGGGATCTGGGGGTCCCCTTTGTTAAAGGGGTCTTCCAGATTCCGATAAGCCCCCCACCCGCAGACCCCCACAACCACCGGGCAAGGGTTGTGGGGATGAGGCCCTTGTCCCCATCAACATGGGGACATCCTCCCCATGTTGAGGGCATGTGGCTTGGTACGGTTCAGGAGGGAGGGGGGCCGCTCTCTCGTCCCCCCCTTTTCCCCTGCGGCCGGCCAGGTTGCGTGCTCAGATAAGGGGTCTGGTATGGATTTTTAGGGGGACTCCACGTCATTTTTTTTTTAAATTTGGGGTGGAGTTCCCCATAAAATCCATGCCAGATCTGAAGGGCCTGGAATGGATATTTGGGGGAACCCCACGTCAATTTTTTTTTAAATTTGCGGCGGGGTTCCCCTTAATATCCATTCCAGACCTGAAGGGCCTGGTAATTGAATTCTGGGGAACCCCCACGCTTTTTTTTTTTTTTATCAATGACTTTTGTATGTATTGCGGGAGCCGACAATTCATTAATAGCCGCAAGTCAGTTTTAAATGCATTTTTTCCTTTCAAAAATGAAATTTTTTGCAGGGACAGTTCTAAGCACGGGAAACATGCGCCACTTCACATGCATATCATACACACCCCCCAGGTACGAAATTTAAAGGAATATTTCACTTTTATTTTTTCATTTTAAGCATTATTAAAATCACTGCTCCCGAAAAAACGGCCGTTTTTAAAACTTCTTTTTGCATTGATACATGTCCCCTGGGGCAGGACTCCGGTCCCCAAACACTTTTTAGGACAATAACTTGCATATTAGCCTTTATAATTAACACTTTAGATTTCGAACGTTCGAGTCCATTGCATTTAATAGGGTTCTAAAGTTCACACGAACATTTTGTCTGTTCGCAGGTTCTGGTGCGAACCGAACAGGGGGGTGTTCGGCTCATCCCTGCTCTCGAACAATGTCTGCCAGTAAATGAGCCCCACACCACTAAAGCCCAACACTCCTTTATTCTTCTCATGGAAAAGTGAACACAATCAGTTAGACTCCCTCAACGAACAGAACAGACAGGGGGTGTGGATGCGAGTAGGCCCAGGCACAATGAACTCTCCTACTTCCTTTCCAGAAGTAGGTTTCTGCTCCCAATCGAGGAAGGCATCCCTCCCGGCGGTCTCCGGAGGCTCACCCGTCACTGGCAATTTGCTGCACCAGGTCTTCAGGTAAGTACCCCCTCCGGTCCCTTACGCCACTGGATTTGTGTACCCCCTCCAGGGGTCCCCTAGGAGGTTCCTTCCTCGCGGAGCCTTAGTCCGGGACCCTCAGTCCTGAATCGCCATCCAAGTACCTCACCCCAGGCTAAAGGTGCCTGGGATGGAACACGAACTCCGAACGTCCTCCGGGCCTAGGCCGCCCAGAGGACCGACACGAACCACCGCCCTCAGGCTGAAGGTGCCCAGGACTCGAATCCCGCCACCAAAAATGGCCGCCCACTTTATACCCCCTCCCAGCAAGCATGACGGGTTCCCCGCCCCACCATACAACCGCTGAGAGAGGCCAAAAAGAGGTA
Organism: Rana muscosa; assembly: GCA_029206835.1. Lineage (NCBI taxonomy): Eukaryota > Metazoa > Chordata > Amphibia > Anura > Ranidae > Rana > Rana muscosa. The sequence continues at coordinate 344,816,977 of CM055119.1, forward strand.
CGACACTGAAATGATGGCTCAACCCTGGGCCCAAAGTGACAGCGCCACCCGGTGGGCCCCAGGGAACCATACATCACAGTTTTCCCCACCAGATTCAAGATAGAAAAGCACATACCCGCTACACTTATATATATATATACTGTACACTATATTGTCAAACGTATTGGGACGCCTGCCTTCACACACACATGAACTTTAATTCCATCCCATTCTTAGTCCCATAGGGCTCAACATTGAGTTGGCCCACCCTTTGCAGCTATAACAGCTTCGACTTTTCTGGGAAGTCTGTCCACAAGGTTTAGGAGTGTGTCTATGGAAATGTTTGACCATTCTTCCAGAAGCGTATTTGTGAGGTCAGGCGCTGATGTTGGTCAAGACAGGTTGAGGTCAGGACTATGTGCAGGACAGTCAAGTTCCTCCACCCCAAACTTGCTCATCCATGTCTTTATGAACCTTGCTTTGTGTACTGGTCCAAATCATTTGGTGGAGGGGGGATTATGGTGTGGGGTTGTTTTTCAGGGATTGGGCTTGGCCCCTTAGTTCCAGTGAGGGAAACTCTTAAGGTTGTCAGCATACCAAGACATGTTGGACAATTTCATGCTCCCAACTTTGAAGGAACAGTTTTAGGATGGCCCCTTCCTGTTCCAACATGACTGCCCACCAGTGCACAAAGTAATGTCCATAAAGACATGAATGAGCGAGTTTGGGGTGGAGGAACTTGACTGGCCTGCACAGAGTCCTGATCTCATCTCGATAGAACACCTTTAGGATGAATTAGAGCAGTGTTTCTCAACTCCAGTCCTCAAGGCGCTCTAACAGGTCATGTTTTTAGGATTTCCCTCAGATGAAACGGCTGTGGTAATTACTAAGGCAGTGAAACTGATCAAATCACCTGTGCAAAATAATGGAAATCCTGAAAATGTGACCTCTTGGGGCACCTTGAGGACTGGAGTTGAGAAACACTGAATTAGAGCATGGACTGCGAGCCAGGCCATCCTGTCCAACATCAGTGCCTGACCTCACAAATGCGGTATTGGAAGAATGGTTAAACACTCCCATAGACACACTTCTAAACCTTGTGGACAGCCTTCTCAGAAGAGTTGAAGCTGTTATAGCTGCAAAGGGTGGGCCAACTCAATATCGAACCCTACGGACTAAGACTGGGATGCCATTAAAGTTCATGTGCGTGTAAAGGGCAACCGCCCCAATACTTTTGACAATATAGTGTATATATATATATATATATATATATATATATATATATATACACACAGGTAGGTGGTTGAGGGGCGGTATGTTTCACCTCGCTTGCTTGCATATGTGGCAAACTAAGGTGGAATCTGGTCCGAGTTTTCCAGGCCACCTTGGTAGTGTGGAGCCCATGATGGGTTTTGCTTTCCATTGTTGACCAGCAGTAGGTGGGATAAAGAAGGAATTGCTGGAGCAAGAGGGTGCTCTGGCCTGGGATTCAGGAAAGCTAGCTGAGAGAGAGAGAGCAGCATGTGGAAATCGCTCTATAAGAGAAAAGAAATGATTTGCAAAACACTTGTTTCGTTGGTGACTGGGAGAAGCCCCTCACCTGTCAGAGAGGAATCTGTACTGTTTAGTTAATGCCTGGATGGCGAGGATTTATTTTCTGTTTGTATTGTTTGTAACCTTTTTAAGTGGTGGTATGCAGTGTGGACTTATGCTGACAGACTGACCAACATGAGAGGCTCATTTCTTCATTAAGGGCCTGTGCCTGACCAGTATTGGACTCCAATATACGCTGATTAGTGTATTTTCTGACTGTTACATTGGCACTTTTTGTACCAACAACCCTTTTTATGCTGCAGATAAGCCAAGTAACAACTGGTTACAGTTTTTTAAGTCCACCCTATATACCACACCAATAACCACCCACCCATATACAAAGCCACCATTTTGCCTATCATTTTGATATTCTTTGCACCAGCCAATGGGAGTGGTTATGAGGCATATCGCGCATTTGAGGGACTCCGCTAAATTAAATTCCCTTTTTCTCTGATATCTGACAAAGTCCTGAGGAAGCCACAAGCGAAACGTAGATGAATTGTCAGAGTTATATCATTAGGAAATGACTTATTGTCATAGATATATCAATAGGGAATTGTTATTTAATGTATGACTCCTTTCCAGAGTTTACTATTTGTGTGTTTTTATACAACAATGTTATTTTGTATTCATTATTTGTTTGTATATTAACCACTTGAGACCTGCGCTATAGACAAAAGACGTCTGCAGTGCGGCTCTCAAGTGCCGGGTGGACATCCCTGGACGTCCTGCTGTATTCATTCCCCCTACGCGCCGCCGAGGGCGCGCAGCGGGGAACAGCTGTGCCCGCCGTGTCACGTGATGCCGATTCGCGTGCCTGGCGGCCACGATGTCCGCCAAATACATGCGATCGGCTGTTACAGAGGCTGGACGTGGATCTCGGTGTGTAAACACAGAGATCCACGTCCTGTCAGGGAGAGAGGAGACCGATGGTGTGTCCCTTGTACATAGGGACACAGATCGGTCACCTCCCCGAGTCAGTCCCCTCCCTCACACAGTAAGAATCACTTCCAGGGAACATATTTAACCCCTTGATCGCCCCCTAGTGTTAACCCCTTCCCTGCCAGTCACATTTATACAGTAATCAATGCATATTTATAGCACTGTTCGCTGTATAAATGTGAATTGTCCCAAAATAGTGTCAAAAGTGTCCGATGTGTCCGCCGTAATATCGCAGGCCTGACAAAAATCGCAGATAACTGCCATTACTAGTAAAAAAAAAAATATATAATAACAATGTCATAAATCTATCCCCTATTTATAGACGCTATAACTTTTGCGCAAACCAATCACTATACGCTTATTGCAATTTTTTTTACCAAAAATATATAGAAGAATACGTATCGGCCTAAACTGAGGAAAAAAATAGTTAAAAAAAAAAAAAAATTGGGATATTATTATAGCAAAAAGTAAAAAAATATTGTGTTTTTTTTTTTCAAAATGTTCTGTCTTTTTTTGTTTATAGCGCAAGAAATAAAAACCGCAGAGGTGATCAAATACCACCAAAAGAAAGCTCTATTTGTGGGAAAAAAATGATAAAAGTATAATTTGGGTACAGCGTTGTATGACCGCGCAATTGTCATTCAAAGTCCGTCAGCGCTGAAAATTGGTCTGGGTACGAAGGGGGTTTAAGTGCCCAGTAAGCAAGTGGTTAAATTAATATTTTTCTAAATTTTGAGATTTCCTTTTCTGGTACCTTTAAAGTCTGCCCATAAAAGTCCTATCTTTTCAATATTATATGTAACCTTTTTAAATAAAATAGACTACAAGTCAGAATTTTAAGAAAGACCTGGCATTTGGACTTCTTTTTTCCCAGGAAGGTGATCCTCACTTGATCTAACCCCCCACAATATATACATAAATAGAAAAACATGCATGGTACGCTGAGGGAATGTGCACAATATTGTGTGCCTTCCCACAGCCTTCAGATGTGAAAGTATCTATTAAATTAAAATATATGGAATAATTCGGGAAATATTTATATACAATTAGTCTGTAATGGTAATACTTAGTGAGCCGGACTTGACATCAGGTGGCTGACACCAGAAGGTGCTCGGTAAACATTCACTTCAATTAAGAGTTACACATTAATAGAGAAATTGAGTTATGAAACATGTTCCAATTGCTATTGTTTCCTTTTTTGACACGAAGCCAAGCATTTGTGTTTATGATGGAACTGTAGTACAGCAGTGCTGGGGGGGATGTCCGATTGTGGCTGCATGTCTAACTGCCCTCTGAAATCTATGGGCACATTTAGCACTTAATTACTTAATATTCAACATTCTCTGAAAAAACTAAACTCAGTGAATTATATTATTTATCCAACCAACAATAATGTATTTATCTAGAACATATATTAGTAAACCCTAACTGATACAATTAAACAAATCATTATTAAGATAAAAACAACAAACAGTAAGAAACAGACACTTTTACTGCTTCAATAAATTTCAGCAACAGACGGATCTATTTTGGACGGTTTAGTATAAATTGCCACAATATGCTGCATTCCCCTCTGGCATCAAGAATGAGTTTTGTTTGAGATTTAGTTTTTGTAGTGGATTGGAAATGGGACTTGTATGGCCCTGTTTTTCCACAATATATAAATAGTGTATATATATATATATATATATATAGTGGGGCAAAAAAGTATTTAGTCAGCCACCAATTGTGCATGTTCTCCCACTTAAAAAGATGAGAGAGGCCTGTAATTGTCATCATAGGTATACCTCAACTATGAGAGACAAAATGTGGAAACAAATCCAGACAATCACATTGTCTGATTTGGAAAGAATTTTTTTCTTGGAAATTATGGTGGAAAATAAGTATTTGGTCAATATCAAAAGTTCATCTCAATACTTTGTTATATATCCTTTGTTGGCAATGACAGAGGTCAAACATTTTCTGTAAGTCTTCAGAAGGTTGTCACACACTGTTGCTGGTATGTTGGCCCATTCCTCCATGCAGATCTCCTCTAGAGCAATGATGTTTTGGGGCTGTCGCTGGGCAACACAGACTTTCAACTCCCTCCAAAGGTTTTCTATGGGGTTGAGATCTGGAGACTGGCTAGGCCACTCCAGGACCTTGAAATGCTTCTTACGAAGCCACTCCTTCGTTGCCCGGTCGGTGTGTTTGGGATAATTGTCATGTTGAAAGGCCCAGCCACGTTTAATCTTCAATGCCCTTGCTGATGGGAGGAGGTTTGCACTCAAAATCTCACGATACATGGCCCCATTCATTCTTTCATGTACACGAATCAGTCGTCCTGTTCCCTTTGCAGAGAAACAGCCCCAAAGCATGATGTTGCCACCCCCATGCTTCACAGTAGGTATGGTGTTCTTTGGTTGCAACTCAGCATTCTCTCTCCTCCAAACATGACGAGTTGTGTTTCTACCAAACAGTTCTACTTTGGTTTCATCTGACCATATGACATTCTCCCAATCCTCTTCTGGATCATCCAAATACTCTCTAGCAAACCTCAGACGGGCCCGGACATGTACTGGCTTAAGCAGGGGGACACGTCTGGCACTGCAGGATCTGAGTCCCTGGCGGCGTAGTGTGTTACTGATGGTAGCCTTTTTTACCTTGGTCCCAGCTCTCTGCAGGTCATTCACTGGGTCCCCCCGTGTGGTTCTGGGATTTTTGCTCACCGTTCTTGTGATCATTTTGACCCCATGGGGGAGATCTTGTGTGGAGCCCCAGATCGAGGGAGATTATCAGTGGTCTTGTATGTCTTCCATTTTCTAATTATTGCTCCCACAGTTGATTTCTTCACACCAAGCTGCTTGCCTATTGCAGATTCAGTCTTCCTAGCCTGGTGCAGGTCTACAATTTGGTTTCTGGTGTCCTTCATCAGCTCTTTGTTCTTCACCATAGTGGAGTTTGGAGTGTGACTGTTTGAGGTTGTGGACAGGAGTCTTTTATACTGATAACAAGTTCAAACAGGTGCCATTAATACAGGTAATGAGTGGAGTACAGAGGAGCCTCTTAAAGAAGAAGATACAGGTCTGTGAGAGACAGAAATCTTGCTTGTTTGTAGGTGACCAAATACTTATTTTCCACCATAATTTGCAAATAAATTCTTTCAAAATCAGACAATGTGATTGTCTGGATATGTTTCCACATTTTGTCTCTCATAGTTGCGGTATACCTATGATGACAATTACAGGCCTCTCTCATCTTTTTAAGTGGGAGAACTTGCACAATTGGTGGCTGACTAAATACTTTTTTGCCCCACTGTATACAGGGCCGTCTTTAATATTGATTGGACCCTGGGCAAACATTTTCTTGGGCCCTTCCTAATCCACTTATCAAATATTTGCGGGCAGTGCGGGCTCAAGGGGACGCTTCCTTGGGCCCCACAACAATGACTGGGCCTGGGGCAGCTGCCCCTTTTGCCCTGTGTTAAAGATGGCCCTGTATACATACACAGTGCCTCGAAAAAGTATTCATACCCCTTGAAATTTTCCACTTTTGGTCATGTTACAACCAAAAAAAAAAAAATTCTTTATTGGAATTTTATGTGATAGACCAACACAAAGTGGCACTTAATTGTGAAGTGGAAGGAAAATGATAAATGTTTTTCAACATTTTTTACAAATAAATATCTGAAAAGTGCAGCGTCCATTTGTATTCAGCCCGCTTTACTCTGATACCCCTACTTAAAATCTAGTGGAACCAATTGCCTTCAGATGTCACCTAATTAGTAAATAGAGTCCACTTGTGTGTAATTTAATCTCAGTATAAATACAGCTGTTCTGTGAAGCCCTCAGAGGTTTGTTAGAGAACCTTAGTGAACAAACAGCATCATGAAGGCCAAGGAACACACCAGACAGGTCAGGGATAAAGTTGTGGAAAAGTTTAAAGCAGGGTTGGGTTTTAAAAAAATATCCCAAGCTTTGAACATCTCATGGAGCAATGTTCAATCCATCATCCAAAAATGGAAAGAGTATGGCACAACTGCAACCTACCGAGACATGGCCGTCCACCTAAACTGACAGGCCGGACAAGGAGAGCATTAATCAGAGAAGCAGCCAAGAGGCTCATGGTAACTCTGGAGGAGCTGCAGAGATCCACAGCTCAGGTGGGAGAATCTGTCCACAGGACAACTATTAGTCGTGCACTCCACAAATCTGGCATTTATGGAAGAATGGCAAGAAGAAAGTCATTGTTGAAAAAAGCCATAAGAAGTCTTGTTTGCAGCTTGTGAGAAGCCATGTGTGGGACACAGCAAACATGTGGAAGAAGGTGCTCTGGTCAGATGAGACCAAAATTGAACTTTTTGGCCTAAAAGCAAAACACTATGTGTGACGGAAAAATAACACTGCTCATCACCCTGAACACGCCACCCCCACCGTGAAACATGGTGGTGGCAGCATGATGTTGTGGGGATGTTTTTCTTCAGCAGGGACAGGGAAGCTGGTCAGAGTTGATGGGAAGATGGATGGGGCCAAATACAGGGCAATCTTAGAAGAAAACCTTTTGAGTCTGCAAAAGACTTGAGACTTGGGTGGAGGTTCACCTTCCAGGAGGACAACAACCTTAAACATACAGGAAAGAAAGAAAAAGGGCGCACCAGCCTAGTGTAATATCGTTAGGGTATTTTATTGAATAAAATAAATGAAAGGGTACTCACAAATGTGCTAAAGTTGTTCGCAATGTACAGATGATGCCATGGAAGGCTGCAACATGTAGAATCCAAAACACACTCCAAACGATCATGAAGGACGTAATGGGATACACTGCCGGCTGACGCGTTTCAAAGCGCACAGCTTCTTCATCAGAGCCAAGCATCACAGCTTGGCTCTGATGAAGAAGCTGTGCGCTTTGAAACGCGTCAGCCGGCAGTGTATCCCATTACGTCCTTCATGATCGGTTGAAGTGTGTTTTGGATTCTACATGTTGCAGCCTTCCATGGCATCATCTGTACATTGCGAACAACTTTAGTAACTTTGTGAGTACCTTTTCATTGATTTTATTCAATAAAATACCCTAACGATATTACACAAGGCTGGTGCACCCTTTGCCTTTCTTTTCTTGTTTACTACCACGATACCCTTATTCATGAAGGGCAGCAAGGCCTGTGTCATCGTTATAAACCATTGAATGCTTGACGGTCAACTCGTGTGCAGGAGTGTTTGTTGTTTTTCTTGTTACCATAAACCCTAAACATACAGCCAGAGCTACAATGGAATGGTTTAGATCAAAGCATATTCATGTGTTAGAATGGCCCAGTCAAAGTCCAGACCTGAATCCAATTGAGAATCTGTGGTAAGACTTGAAAATTGCTGTTGACGATGCTCTCCATCCAATCTGACAGAGCTTGAGCTATTTTGCAAAGAAGAATGGGCAAAAATGTCACTCTCTAGATGTGCAAAGCTGGTAGAGACATTCCCAAAAAGACTTTCAGCTGTAATTGCAGTGAAAGGTGGTTCTACAAAGTATTGACTCAGGGGGGCTGAATACAAATGCACAACACACTTTTCACATATTTATTTGTAAAAAAAAATTGAAAACTTTGTGATCGTAGCATCTTCTCTTTCAATATAGAGTGGTACATCTGTGAATTTATGATATCATCAATGAAATGCAGCTGCCCGACACCGGCAGCACTCATGCAGCCCCACAGAAGGACACTGCCTCCACCATGTTTCACTTTAGGCACCATACATTTTTCTTTGTACTCCTCACATTTGCGATGCCATACAGTTTTGAAGCCATCAGTTCCAAAAACATTTATCTTGGTCTCATCACTCCAGGGTACAGAGTCCCAGTAGTCGTCTTCTTCTTCAGCATGGGCCTTGGCAAGTTCTAGGTAGGCTTTTGTGCATGGGCTTTAGGAGAGACTTCCTTCGTGGACGACACCCATGCATGCCATTCCTCTGCTGTGTACGCCGTATTGTGTCACGGGAAACAATCACCCCAGTTTGACTTTCTACTTTTTTAGCTAACTGCAGTGAACTTTTAGGGCTATTTTCTTCAACCTTTCTGATCAGAAGACGCTCCTGTCGAAGTGTTAACTTCCATGGACGGCCTGGACATCTCTGTGAGATGATTGCAGTTCCATCTTTGTTAAATTTTTGTATCACTTTTGCTACAGTATTCTGACTGATAAGTAAAGCTTTGCTGATCATCTTGTAGCCTTCACCTTTCTTGTGTAAAGAAATGTGTAAAGAAAAGAAGGTTTTTTATCTTAATGCATTCTATGCCGTCTGAGATTCTCCTTCCTGATTGGCTGAGACACAGCAGCGGCGCCATTGGCGCCTGCTGCTGTCAATCAAAGTCAGCTAGCCAATCAGGGGAGAGAGGGGGCGGGGCCGGGTCTCGGCTCCATGTCTGAGTGGACACAGGGGGAGCTGTGGCTCGGCTCGGGTGCCCCCATAGCAAGCTACTTGCTGTGGGAGCACTGAACGGGAGGGAGGGGCCCGAGAAGAGGAGGATCGGAGCTGCTCTGTGCAAATCCACTAAAACAGAGCAGGTAAGTATAACATGTTTGTAATTTTTATAGGAAAATAAACAAGACTTTACAATCACTTTAAAGTAGTTGTAAACCTAGTTACTCCACTTTTACCTACAGATAAGCCTATAATAAGGCGTATTTCATCAGCTCTGTGGTTTTTATTTTTTGCGCTATATACAAAAATAGAGCGACAATTTTGAAAAAAATGCTATATTTTTTACTTTTTGCTATAATAAATATCCCCCAAAAATATATAAAAAACTTTTTTTTTCTCAGCTTAGGCCGAGACGTATTCTTCTACATATTTTTGGTAAAAAAAATCGCAATCAGCGCTTATTGATTGGTTTGCGCAAAAGTTATAGCATCTACAAAATAGGGGATAGTTTTAGGGCATTTTTATATAAAATTTTTTTTTTTACTAGTAATGGTGGCAATCAGTGATTTTTTTCCGTGAATGCGACATTACTGCGGACACATCGGACACTTTTGACACATTTTTGGGACCATTTTCACAGCGATCAGTGCTATAAAAATGCACTGGTGACTGTGAAAATGACACTGGCAGTGAAGGGTTTAACCACTAGGTGGCGCTGTAGGGGTTAAATGTTCCCTGCATTGTGTTTCTAACTGAGGGGGGTTGGGCTCTGTGTGACATGACACAGATCTCCGCTCCGAGTACACAGAGCCGAGATCAGTGTCATTGTCACTAGGCAGAGCAGGGAGATGCTTGTTTACACAAGCATCTCCCCGCTCTATACCTCCGTGAGACGATCGCAGGGACCCCGCAGTCCGACTCATAAGGAAGGTGGCAGGGTGTGCGCGCGACCCCCACGTCAGGCAGTTAAAGGAGACGTACAGGTACGTTGATGTGCCTGTCCGTGCCATTTATGCCAACGTGTATCTACTGGAGGCGGTCGGCAAGTGGTTAATGAATAATTGGACTCACCTTTAGTTGAATTCTTGTTAATTAGGATTTTGTTTTCTAAAATGTATCTTTGCTCTTAAGGCTACTTTCACACTGAGGCGCTGGATGCGCTGGCGGTATAGCGGCGCTATTTTTAGCGCCGCCATACTGTATTTTTTGCCTGAAAAAGGGTTAAAAACGCCTGCAATAACGCCTCTTTGCGGCGTTTTGCGGGCGTTTTGGAGGTGCTACCCCATTGATTTCAATGGGCAGAAGCGCTATAGGAGCTGTATTTTTACCGCTCCTATCGCGCCTCAAAGATGCGGCTTGCAGGAGTTTTTTGACCCTCCTGCAAGCGCAACGCTCCAGTCTGAAAGCCCTCGGACTTTCACATTGAATACAATTGAGCAGCTTTTTTGGGGCGCATTGCAGGCGCTATTTTTAGCGCAATAGCACCTGCAAAGCGCCTCAGTGTGAAAGGGGCCTGAAGCCTCGTACACATGACCGAGTTTCTCGGCAAGAACCAGCAAGAAACTTGCTGGCAGAGCTTTATTGCCGAGTAAATCGGCCGTGTGTACGCGGCTTTCAGTTTTCTCGTCAAGAAAACTGGCAAGAATCTCGACGAGAAAAATAGAGAACCTGCTCTCTATTTTCTCGTCGAGATTCTTGTCGGCATGTTTCTCGACGAGAAAAGTGTGTGTGTGTGCACTTACCTGTCGCCGTGGAAACCCGCGCAAGCTCAAAATGACTTTGACGCATGCGTGGTAGCTTCCTAGGCATAGGTAGGGTGTAGCAAGATGGCGGCGACGGCATCGAATGTGACGAGCGCACGCTCGTCGTAGTCGATGACGTCACCGCGTTCGCTCCATTCAAAGAACCGCGGGTTCTTTGAATGGATCGTGTGTACACTCGGCCGGGACAAGTTTCTTGTCCTAGAATCTCGTCAAGAAAAACAACGGGTTTTTTCCTGACGAGATTCTCGGCCGTGTGTACGAGGCCTAAGACTTTGATTGGGGTGCATTCATTTTTGCAATATGATATTGAATGAATTTGTTAGGAAAAATACTTTTTTGTGTGTGCAAATGAACAAATCTTGGTTGCAACTTGCAATCAATGGCCCACATTTGTGGGGGTATTTTCTAGTACAGTGTCCAATAGAAAATATTGATTCTGAAAGGAAAGTAAAGGTTTTCTGACAAATCTGTTGGGGTGTACCCATTTATGCTGAGCACTGTATATGAGTTCATCTCTGTCACTCTGCTCACTCTGCTCTCTCCACTTATCAGCATGTTCCCTGCACTGTAGAACACCTGATTGGAATTTGGAACTAATGATGATGGACATATTATAAAAAAAAAAAAATAGTGACTCTCCTGCATAGGAGAATTTAGGATGCAAATAGATACAAACACAGGATTAAAATATACACATTCTGCAAAGTGCAGCCCTGGTTGGATGTAAACTGCACACCAGAACTGCAAAGTTGCCATCTAAATGCACTTTTTGTTATTATGCGTACATTTTTTTATCATGTGTGGACAATCTTGCAACTACATTAGACCTTTTTTGGGCTGTGGGGGTTGAACCAAAGAGCCAATGATTGGACGGGTTGTAAAATGTCCTTTCATCTTTTATGCAGTTGTGTATATATAACCAAATACATTTTTTTGTATTCTCCTATCCAGCCAACAAATGCAGCTTTTATACTTCTTTTTAGATATAAATCTTTTCTAGAACATTTAGAAATAAAAACTAAAATACGATTGATCCTCAGCCAAAAGTTTCCATTAATGGCAATTAGGAAAAAAAAAGTTTAAAAGAATCTATGCTCTATTTTTATTAAATTTTTTTCAGATCAAAGAAAATGAACAGAGCTTAAAAGCGCAATTTAAAAATGCATTTTTATTTATTGAATTGTTTCTCATTGTTTTGTATGTTTCTTTTGTTTTTTTTTTGTTTTATTTGCCTTTTCTGTCTAGTGCTTCTTTTTATAATAAATGTTTTTATTTTCCTCCTTGACCTTTTCCTTGTAAGTAACATCTTAAAATGTATTTTTTTTTTTTTCAGCATTCAAGTTTTCCTGAGAAAGTCAAAGCAGTCACTTCAATCCTTTGTTAATAAATAAGCGGATACATCTATATTATTGGAAGTTGTAGGACTTCTCAAGGGGAGCGTATTTATGAAGAATAAGTATAAACAAGAAAGATATTAATTCCAAGGCATCACACACAAAGACGCTTTTAGATATCTGGCAAAAATTGAGGATGTATTTCAGCATCCAGGAGAGACATCTGCAGCATACTGAGGGAGCACAATTAACCCCTTGATCGCCCACCTTCCCTGCCAGTGACATTTACACAGAAATCAGTGCATTTCTAAAGCACTGATCCCTGTATAATTGTCAATGGTCCCAAAAAAATGTCAAAAGTGTCCGATCTGTCGCAGTACCGCTAAAAATCGCAGATCATTGCCATTACTAGCAAAAAAAAAAATAATAATAATAAAAATGCCATAAATCTTTCCCATAGTTTGTAGATATACGCTTATTGGGATTTTTTTTTTACCAAAAATATGTAAAAGAATATATATTTGCCTAAACTGTTTTTTTATTTTTTTTTAATTGGGGGATATTTATTATCGCAAAAAAGTAAAAAAATGATATTTTTTTTCAAAATTGTCGGCCTTTTTTTGTTTATTGCGCAAAAAAATAAAAAACGCAGAGGTGATCAAATACCACCAAAAGAAAGCTCTATTTGTGGGCAAAAAAAGACCCAAATTTTATTTGGGTACAGCATTGCATGACAGCGCAATTGTCAGTTAAAGCGACAAAGTGTCAAATAAAAAGTGCTCTGGTCAGAAAGGGGGTAAAATCTTCCGGGGCTGAAGTGGTTAAGCAAAAACAGTATATAACTGTACTGTGCTCTTGCACGCAATCGCGCGTGGCCGGCGGCACTTGTGCCCACCGGCCACGCGCATTGGGTCCCCCACTGTGCAGCGGGCGCGCACGCACGCCCTCTGGTGGCTGAAAAAGGGAAAGATGCACCCGTACGGGATTTCGCCCAGGGGAGACATTCTGCACCAGTATATCTGTGTGAGCCAGTCAGGAACCGGTTAAAGAGGAACTAAACTGCTCCTTAATGGCCTCCCCCCTCTTCCACGTCACCATTTTTCCACGTCAAAACATGCTTGTTTGCAGATACAGATGCACACCAGGCATTTGGAAGCTGGAAGATACCGGCGGCAGCCTTCTGGGACCTGTGATGTACCCCAGGAGACTGTGGGCATAGAGAGGGGGCTGAACTTCCGCTCGGATTGCCTAAGTGGGAGCGGGTGCTTTTCAAAACCAGATACCCACTCCCCCCAAAAAAATTAAGTGCCAAAGGTTGAAGTGGGGGGGGGGGGGGGGTCAGGAAAGTGGAACTTCTCCTTTTAGGTGAAGTTCCGCTTTGATAATTATGAGAAACTCAACTTAAAACCATAACCCTTCCTTTTGTTTAAGTGCCTGTTGCACTTGGTACTTGTGTATGTATCCTGTTTTTATGCTCAATAAACTTCCTTTTGATAAAAAAAAAACAAAACATAACTCTAAAGACATTTTGCCACCCGTTCCATTTTGGGCAAGATAATAGACTTTCTTTAACCACTTCAGACCCGGAAGGTTTACCCCCTTAATGACCAGGCCATTTTTTGCGATGCGGCACTGCGTTACTTTAACTGACAATTGCGCAGTCGTGCGACATTCTACCCAAATAAAATTGACGTCCTTTTTTCCCCACAAATAGAGCTTTCTTTTGGTGGTATTTGATCACCTCTGCGGTTTTTATTTTTTGCTCTATAAACAAAAAAATATACAGACAATTTTGAAAAAAAAAAAAAACAATATTTTTTACTTTCTGCTATAATACACATCAAAAAAAAACAAAAAAAACGATTTTCATCATCAGTTTAGGCCAAATATGTATTCTTCTACATATTTTTGGCAAAAAATCCCACTAAGCGTATATTGATTGGTTAGTGGTTAACATCAGATGCAATCAAAGGGTTAACCGTGTTTCCTGGGAGGGTTTTCTAACTGTGTGGGGGATGGACTGGGATGGTCACAGGGTGCATCCCCAAACGGCCCCTGTAAATCATAGTATAGGGTGGTATAGGGCAGGCTGGGTTGGTATAGGGCAGGTTAGGGTGTTATAGGGCATGCTAGGGTGGTATAGGGCAGGTTGGGTGTTATAGGGCAGGTTAGGGTGGTATATGGCAGGTTGGGGTGGCATAGGACAGGTTGGGGTGGCATAGGACAGGTTGGGGTGGCATAGGGCAGGTTGGGGTGGCATAGTTCAGCTTGGGGTGGCATAGGTCAGCTTGGGGTGGCATAGGGCAGCTTGGGGTGGCATAGGTCAGGTTGGGGTGGCATAGGACAGGTTGGGGTGATATAGGACAGGTTGGGGTGGCATAGGACATGTCAAGACTGTGCTGTGATACTGTGCTGTGCAGTAACTTACAGAATCATTCCTGGCTGCAGATGAATACCCGGGTGGGGCTGCTGAGTCCTCGCTTCTATCTCCTTCAGCTGCGGGATCAGCCATAGTGAAGGAGTCTGTGGGAGGAGTGGAGGAGGCAGCCACACCCCAGCTCTGCCCACCAACTCCGGCCTCGGGACTGATATTGGAGATCCCAGAGGGGCTGAATGACAGCTTAACCTGACGGGGGAGTGCTACCCCGCACGGCTTGCAAAATAATTGTATAATACAGTGTGTAGCGGCGGGCGGCGGCCCCGGTGTCACCCCTCTGGCGGGGTTCACCTGGTGCGGCCCGCACCCCCATAGCAACGCCTCTGGACCCTCCCCCCTCTTAACACAGAGGAAAGATAAGTAAAGGAAAAAGTTAAAGTTTCGCACAATTTAGTAATTTTGGTTGTTCACGTTTCGTAAAAAGGGAGGGTTCAAATCGGGTGTTTTTTTTTGTTTTTTTTACTGGGGTGGGATTGATTGATGGAGGGAAACTGAATAAGCTTAGGAAATATGGGGTCTGTTTCTTAATCTCCCTTTAAGGGGAACCTTGAAAGCTTTGAGGAGGTTATATTCCAGGATGAGCGATCCATTCTTGTGTTCTTTGAATGTTTTGTATATTTGTTTTTGAATGTTTTGGTCTAAATATATTTTTGAATGTATGTAAGGTTTTATGTTTATATAAAATTAATAAAAATACTTTAACCACTTCCCTACCGGGCACGAAAACCCCCTTCCTGCCCAAGCCATTTTTCAGCTTTCAGTGCTGTCACACTTTGAATGACAATTGCGCGGTCGTGCGACGTGGCTCCCAAACGAAATTTGCGTCCTTTTTTTCCCACAAATAGAGCTTTCTTTTGGTGGTATTTGATCACCTCTGTGGTTTTTATTTTTTGCACTATAAACAAAAGAAGAGCATCCAGTTTGAAAAAAAAAACACAATATTTTTTACTTTTTGCTACAATAAATATCCATTTAAAAAATAAATAAAAAATGTCCTCAGTTTAGGCCGATACGTATTCTTCTACATATTTTTGGTAAAAGAAAATCGCAATAAGCGTATATTGATTGGTTTGCGCAAAAGTTATATCATCTACAAAATAAGGGGTTGGTTTATAGCATTTTTATTTATTATTTTGCTAGTAATGGCGGCGATCTGCGATTTTGATTGTGACTGCGATATTGCGGCGGACAGATCGGACACTTTTGACACATTTTTGGGACCATTCACATTTATACAGCGATCCCTGCTATAAAAATGCATTGATTACTGTATAAATGTGACTGGCAGGGAAGGGGTTAACACTAGGGGGCGAGGAAGGGGTTAAATGTGTTTCCTAGATGTGTTCTAACTGTGGGGGGAGGGGACTGACTGGGGGAGGTGACCGATAGTTGTCCCTATGTACAAGGGACACACCATTGGTCTCCTCTCCCTGACAGGACGTGGATCTGTGTGTTTACACACACAGATCCACTTTCCTGCTCGGTTACTGGGCAATCGCGGGTGCCCGGCGTCCATCGCGGTCACCGGGCACGCACATCGGGTCCCCAGCAACGCGGCGGGTGCGCGCGCGCCCCCTAGCTCCTTTTAAAGGCAGGACGTCATATGACGTTCTGTCAGAACGAGAGAGTCTTCCGCCCGCCGTCATTTGACGGTGGGCGGTAGACAAGGGGTTAAAAGACTAATAATGCTCATACATCTTGGGGTGGCGTATATTAGCATGTTCGCCCTGGGCTTTAGATGACCTTGTCCCAGCACTGATCACAAGCTCCTTGGGCAACGTGAGGGGTGTCTTTAGTCTCCATAATTTACAGAATAAACATTTTATTTTTAAAAGTTATGACAGTGATACTACCACTATTGTCACATCAAACACTTCTTTTTTTTTACAGTAAAAATCTGCGTCCAAAAGCTTTCCACTGAAATTCTGGTGATGGAAACCATTGATCTGTAGCAGGTCCATATACCAGGTCCAAGGGCTGGCTACACTAAAAAATGACAAATTTGCCAGGTTTATAGTAGCATTCTAGCTGCTTGAAAATTGTATTTTTCTTTTTACTGGCGTGTCTGCATTATTGGCAGGACAGTCTTCTTTGTCACATAAAATATGGCAGTGTGCTGTGAGTATGACCAAGACTCACATTAATCCTTAATATTCTTTTTTCTTCGAATTGCAAGCTGAAAATGCAGGTTGATTGCAAGGCTGACAGCTCAAGGGCGGCGTTCACATCCTGGCAAAAGATTGCTTTGATTTTGTTGGATTAGGTTGACACGCCGCTTTCATTTAAATCGTGGTGCACTCCAAACTTCTAGCTGGACCTCAAAGCATTGCAACCATTTTTTTTTCCCAGTGAAAGTGCTACAGTCAGCATCGGAAAAAGGGCTTCAAGATGAAAATAAGGAAACACATGAGACTGGGCATTTTCTGAAATCTGTCGAGTGTAGATCTGCTCATTCAGATGAAAGAGTTTGAATATTTTATTCTTCAGGTGAGGTTTTTGTAAAGTGATATTCTTTGTGTTCATATGTCGAATCCTAACATTTATATACTTTGAGGATGTCTGTGAAAAGTGAGGCACCACACCTAAAATATGGGTTATTGAACATTAAAGGAAATGTAGCAAGACATACAAAACGACAGCCTATAATCAGTTTCTATCATATAGTTTACAATTTGAATACAGTATATCTGCTTACCGACCGTTTAACTTACATATACAGCGACAAGGCGGCTCTCCTTCGCCAGATCACGTACTAGGTATATGATCCGGCACATCCGGGTAGTGGGCACGCTTGCCACCGGCGACCTGGCTGTGCTGTGATAATACACAGCAGAAGCCGATCAGCGGGTGCCGGCCAATGGATGGCGACCGGCACCCGCCCATTGTCTGGAAGACAGACGGGACAGAGCCTTGCAAATGTAAATCATGCAGAGCTCTGTCCTGCCAATGTGGAAGTAATGAATTTTCTTTCCCCGCAAAGCAGGAAATAAAATCCATTACTTCCCCTAGTAAAAGCACCTTTCACGGTACACCAAAACACTGGCTAGGCACACATTTAACCCTTTGATCACACTAGATGTTTAACCCCCTTCCCAGGCATTTCATTAGTATAGTGACAGTGTATATTTTTAGCACTGATCACTGTATTAGTGTCACTGGTTCCCACAAAGTGTCAAAAGTGTCAGTAAGGCATACATACATGGGTCAAATTTCGAAATAATTTTCTTTAGAAAATCTTATCTAAGAATTTTCGTTTGAATTTCGCACCATTAGTGGGCTGCAGCAACAGCAGATTTTCATGCGGCCATCGAATAGGAGTAATTGGGCATGTTGGAAATGTTTTGAAAAACAAACAATTTTCTAATCAATGATGGGAGAAACGTGCGAGAAATGTAACCGAAAAAGAAATGCGCATGTGCAAGAAAAGAAAATTCCCGGAAAGAAAAGAAAATTCCCAGCCACGAAAAATTTTTTCTGTAGCAACATGAGGTGCAAATGAAGGCTTGGTTGGCCGAATTTCTAAATCAATGGTGGCATCATCGGATCACAAAACGCACAAAATTTCTGATTTTCAAAAGAAAATTCTTTCAAAATTTGACCATGTATGGCCAGCCTTAGTGTCCGATAGTCCACCGCAATATTGCAGTCCCGCTGTAAGTCGCAGATCGCCGCCATTGCTAGTACAAAAAAAAAAAATACAGTATATATTTCATAGTTTGTAGACGTTATAACTTTTGCGCAAACCAATTAATATACGCTTATGCAATTTTATTTACCAAAAAAATGTAAATGTAACATATTGGCCGAAATTTTTTGAAGAAATTTGATTTTTTTCAATTATTTTCTTGGATATGTTTTATAGCAGAAAGTTAACAATAGTGTTTTTTTTTTTTTTACAAAATTATTGGTCTTTTTTTGTTTATAACGCCGTGCCATATCGCAAAAAATGGCTTGAAAAAGAAGGCGGGTAAATCTTCCGGAGGTCCAGTGGTTAAATACTAAGCCGTATTATTATAATCAAAGTGTTTCTCTGATATGTGGTGCTATTCTAATCTACAGTCAACAGAAGGATACAATCGACAGAAAGTATAGAACTTTGCAATGATCAACCTTAGACTTTGGTCATTTGCTGGTCAGTATTAGGGATGAGTTTGGCTCGAACATTGGCTGTTAACCCGTTCGGCGAACAGCGAACAATTTGGGGTGTTCGCGGCAAATTCGAAAAGCCGCGGAACACCCTTTAAAAGTCTATGGGAGAAATCAAAAGTGTTAATTTTAAAGGTTAATATGCAAGTTATTGTCATACAAAGTGTTTGTGGACCTGGGTCCTGCCCCAGGGAACATGTATCAATGCAAAAAAAGTTTTTAAAAAAGCAGTATTTTCGGGAGCAGTGATTTTAATAATGCTTAAAGTGAAACAATAAAAGTGAAATATTCCTTTAAATTTCGTACCTGGGAGGTGTGTATAGTATGCCTGTAAAATAGCACATGTTTCCCGTGTTTAGAACGGTCCCTGCACAAAATGTAATTTCTTAAGAAAAAAAAGTCATTTAAAACTACTTGCGGCTATCAATGAATTGTCGGTCCCGGCAATACAGATAAAAGTCATTGAAAAAAATGTCAGGGGTTCCCCCCCAGTCCATTACCAGGCCCTTTGGGTCTGGTATGAATATTAAGGGGAACCCCTGCCATTTTTTTCAATTACTTTTATTTGTATTGCCGGGACCCAACATTTGATTAATAGCCGCGAGTAGTTTTAAATTACTTTTATTCCTTCAAAAATTAAATTTTTTGCAGGGAACCAAAATTCAATTACCAGGCCCTTCAGGTCTGGTATGGATATAAGGGGAACCCTGCATATTTTTATTTTTTTTAAATGGCACGGGGTTCCCCCCAAAAATCCATAAGGCCATAGGCTGAAACACGTCAACCATTTCTTTTTGCGTTTGTCCACTGTGGCTTGTTAATAAATTCTACAAATTTTTAAGAGCAACGACCAGAGTGCGGATCATCTTTTCCTCATTACTATACTCAGCGACTGTGGATCGAGCACCCGGGAGCTTTGCTTTCCATGTGATGTATGGGTAGTAGCACTGACTTTTTTTTTTATATGATGGCTATTGTACCTGCCAACACAAATGATCTACAGAGGCCGTGCCAACAGAAGAACTGGCTTGGTTAAAGCTTAATAAAGCAATGGGTCCTGATGGTATTCATCCTAGAGTTCTTAGAGAACCTCTAGGTATAGTTGTTGGCTGATCTTTATAAATCTCTTCTAACAGGAGAAGTTTTCCATGACTGGCAGGCCACTAATATTGTATATTTCCACACAAAGGGTAGCATGGTAGAAGTTGGTGTAACCTGAACTGTAGCTAATAACTGCTGTGGAACTACGCCCTTGATGCTGCTGTATTATCCTTCTGCAGTGTGGACAGGGCTAAACTGAATATTCATTATTGCAGAAGGGCAGGAGCAATATTTATAGATACCACTTTACAATGCTCATCTATGGAGTGTCTCCAGTGCAGGGGGCAGCCATCTTTGCTGGGTCTGGAGGATGGTGATTGGCTGATGCAAGGGGAAATGCAGTGTGGAGGCTGCAGAGAGGAAAAGAGAGAGAGCACCCCAATGTTGCAGTAAAGGGGGAACAGCGGTGTGTGGCCTGAGTTTGCTGGAGTTATCTGATGCTGTGCTGACCAGGAGAAGAGTGCTGATTAGAGACTGCTGCTGTCATCGTACTCTTTGCAATACTACATGTGAGGGGGCCTGGATCCTGAGAGCCCACACTACAGAACAGTGTTTTCTCTGTTGGATGTGGCAAGTGACTGTGACAATCAGCAGAACCCTGACCATCAGGAGGGGACCACTGGCTACTACTGCTGGGCGCTAACTTGCAAGGCAGGACCCTTTGTTACAAAGAAATTGGAAATGCCTGGAGTTCGGAGAGAGCCTACTGTGTTGAGAGGCCTCTTGACCACTGACTTTTCTATTCTCTTCGTCCTGTAAAATAGTTCTGCCCAACTGGAGTTGCCTTAACTTTTTATTTGGTAACATTCTAGGGCTCCTTTGGATTACAAAGACTGTATAGGGAGGGCTCACATCACTTGTAAGGAAGGAAATAAGGGACTCTCTGCAGAATTGAAAGGGAGAGATCATAGCAACTTCTATCCCTGTCTGACTTGAACTTGACTTATGCTGAAGCAGAGCATGCGTCCGGAGATCCAGAAGATGATTCCCTGGGTCTGGTAAGAGACTAACATCATACCAGTTCATCTTTTATTTATAAAGTGTTTTAACTGGACATACCGCCACTTGTCAATCAGCATCAATCCACTCCTTTTTTTTTAATTCCTGGTATGTAAGAAGTTTATTTTGCTCCATTACATCTTTTAATTGGGCATTATCTTTTATAATCCATTTTCCGAACATTTTTTCCTGTCCTGGTATAAAGTATTTTGTGTCAGTTAACAGTATTAGTGGTGAGTTAAAATCCCAATTTTCCTTTTTATGAATCTTGTCCCAAATTATTAAAGCATTCCTAGTGATGCAGTGTGTGTCAGTGCCCAATTTGCGGTGTTGTGTAGGGATCCAAATTACCCTCCCCAGTGAAGTTTTACTACTTATAGATTCCATATTTACCCATCTCTTTTCAGTGTTATTTTTTAGCTCATTCAATTATACGTGATAATACGATCGCGTTGTAATAATTTTTCAGATCGGGTGCCCCCAAACCCCCCTGTGCCTTTTGCAATGTCAATAAAGTCAGTTTAATTTGTGTTTTTTTTACCTCCCCAGATGAATGTTGAAAATAGTGTTTGTAGTTTTTTAAAGTATACCTGTGGTAGTGGGATTGGGAGCATTTGTATTTTATATACTATCTTAGGTAGAATCACAATTTTAAAGATGTTTATTCGGCCGCTCCATGAAATTTGCCCCAATGTAATTCTGTTCAGTTCTGATTTAATGTTGTTTAATAATGGGATAAAATTGGCTTTATATAATGTCTCGTCGTGGTTGTTAATTTAATTCCGAGATAATTTAATTATTTTCTCCAACTAAATGGGAACTCTGCTTTATACATGATCCTTTCTGATTTGGAAATGTTGAAGCTCAATATTTCAGATTTTGCTGAATTTATTTTGAAATTAGACAGTTTTCCATATTCACTGAAAGATTTCATTAAATTGGGTAAAGTTGTTTTCGGGTTAGTTATAAAACATAGGATGTCATCCGCGTAAGCAGAAAGTTTGTGGTCTTCTTCCCCGACCTCAATCTCCTTTATGTCTATGTTCCGCCTTATCCCCCTTAGCAGAGGTTCTAATGCCAGCACGAACAATAACGGTGACAAAGGGCACCCTTGTCGGGTACCGTTTTTCATCTCGAATGGCCTTGAGAATGTCCCATTTATTTTAATTCTTGCCGTAGGTCTAATGTAAAGAGATCCTATCCACTTGGTCATTCTTGATCCTACACCCACCGCCTCAAGTGTACTCTGCATGAAGCCCCAGTCTACCCTGTCAAATGCTTTCTCTGCATCTATTGACAGGAGTAGACCTGGGGCCCCACTTTCTTTAATTTTCTGTATGGCTAGGAGAGTTCTGATTCCGTTATCCCTCACCTCCCTTCCTGGGATAAATCCGACCTGATCAACATAGATCACATCTTTCATTATTGTTTTCATCCTATTAGTGAGAATTTTTGAGAACATTTTAGTATCGATATTTTAGAGTGAAATCGGTCTACAGCTAGAGCAGAGTGTGACGTCTTTACCGTCTTTTGGAATTATTGTTATTATTGCTTCTAGTGCCTCTTTCCACATCTCCCAATTTGCGCCAATCCCGTTCATGTAAGAGCACAGTTTCGGCGTTAGGGTATCTATAAATTTTTTGTAGTACAATATCGTCAGCCCATCTGGTCCGGGGCTCTTCCCATTTGGCAGGTCATTTATAAAAAAAAATTATTTCCTCCTCTGTAATAGGGTCCTCTAAATGGCTGATTTTATCATCCGGGATTTTATCCAGGTCAATCTCCTTCAAGAAGGCTTTAGTTTTTTCACTTTTTTGTTTTACCTCTCCCTGTGTATCGTTTATATTAATTGAATATAATTCACTATAAAAATCATGGAAAATTTTAACTATTTCTGATGTTTTGTATCTTAGTTCCCCGGTATTTGTTTGTATTTTCTCTATGTAATTAAGAGGTTTTTTCTTTTTTAGAATTTTCGCTAAATGCTTCCCCGATTTATTTCCCCATTGATATCCCTCTTTCTTAATTTGATTAAAAACCGTGCGAGATTCTAGTTCAATTACCTCTCTCATCTCCTCTCTTTTAGTACACAGATTCAGAAATAGTTATTTTCTTCCAGTTATCTTATGTTGCTGTTCTAATTCGTATATTTATTTTGTTAATATAATTTTTTTCTCCTTAGTTCTTCTCTTTTTTTCCGCCCCCTCCCTGATTAATATACCCCTAATGTATGCCTTATGGGTTTCCCAAACCGTTGCCTCTGACACACCTCCTGTACTATTCTCCCTGAAGAACCGTTCTAATTCTAACCTTATTCTCTGCACTATTTTTTTATCCTGTAAAAGTTCTTCATTCAACCTCCAGCTGTTAAACTTGTTTTGTACCTCTCCTATATTCATTTGGAGTGTTATTGGTGCATGGTCTGAAAATGTTGTTATTCCAATATTTGTAACTTCCACCATCTCCAATAACTGATGCTCAACTAGAAAAAAATCAATTCTTGAGTACGTCCCATGCACTGGGGAGTGGAATGTATAATCCCGTTGGTTTATATGTTGTGTTCTCCACACATCTACTAACTGATGTTGATGCATTTTCTTTTTTAGCTTATTCCTCAGGGCCATTCCAGTCCCCCTTGCATGTGACATACTATCCATCTTTGGGTCCAGAAGATATTAAAATCTCCTGCCATAATAGCCCTCCCTTTCTTAAATTCCATATACTCATCCATAACCTTTATTAAATATTGAGTAGACTTTTTGTTTGGTCCGTAGACATTTGCCAGAGAAACCTCAGCTCCATTCAGTTTCCCCTTTAAAAACAGATAACGCCCCTCTGGATCCACTTTCCTCTCCTCTAGTATAAATTAACACTTATATAAATAAACACTACTTGGGTAATGTGCGAGGTTGGTGCGCCCTCTTTTCATGTTTTCTACTAGTGGTGTACCACAAGGCTCTGTACTAGGTCCTGTTTTATTTAATCCATATAGGTGGTATAATTAAATGTTTGGTGTTATAGTATGTGTTTTTGCTGATGACACAAGGGTGTGCAATAGGGTTAATATCCCTGGAGGTGTCTAACATGGAATATTATTTGTCATTGATGGAAGATTAACCAAAGCAGTGGAAACGGCAGCTCAATGTTTCTAAATGTAAAATAATGCACCATGGGAAACTTATTTCCCTTAATAGAGTACAATGTTTGGGGTACAGTGTTAGAGGAAAAAGATTCCAGAGTACTTACCGTATATACTCGAGTATAAGCCGAGTTTTTCAGCACATTTTTTTGTGCTGAAAATGCCCCCCTCGGCTTATACTCAAGTCTGTGCCCATCTTCAAACTTGTGCGCCTGATCCCAGCTAGCCGTAGGTCCCCTGGACCCCAAACTTGGGACACATGTAGCCCCATTCTTCATCTACAAGTGTGCAAAGTTTTTTGTCCAGGGGACCTACGGCCGGGGAGCACTGATTTTTCAAACCGGTCACCCCTTTCCATTGACTCCCATGTTAAACATCAGTCTAGTCACACAGCGCCGGAGATCAGGTAGGGAGATTGGGCACAGTGAGGCATGGGCACAGTGACAGTGAGGCATGGGCACAGTGAGGAATGGACACAGTGAGGCATGGCCACAGTGAGGCACAGTGAGGCATGGACACAGTGAGGCACAGTGAGGCATGCAGATGGACACCCTAGACTTATACTCAAGTCAATACGTTTTCCCATTTTTTGGTGGTAAAATTAGGTGCCTCGGCTTATATTCGGGTCGGCTTATACTCGAGTATATACAGTATTTCAGATGATTGCATAATGAGCAAACAGTGTGAACAGGCAAAAAGCAAATAGAATTGTGGATGCTTCACTAGAGGGATCACCAGCAGAAGGTCCTGATTCCCCTATATCGATCTTTAGTGAGACCTCATTTCGAATACTGTGTCCAGTTCTGGAGATCTTACAAAAACATATTGATAAGATAGAACCAGTCCAGAGACAGGTAACAAAACTGAGGATATGTCAGGATAGACTTCAGGAACTTAAAGCGGTAGCAAACCGCATACATTTTTTTTTCTTTCTTAACCCTGCAAGGTAAAGGCATATGTGCATCGCATACTAGCACATTATGAAATACTTACCTTAGAACAAATTCCTCTAGCGCTACGCTGCCACCACTGACAGGCACTTCCACATCTTCACCCGATCTTCCTTCTGGATTTGCATCCTTCGGCCGTCTGATTGTCCGCATCGCAATGACGTCACTCCTGCGCATGCAGCGGCATGGAGCTCTGAAGGGACGGCACAGGTATACTGGTGATGTCACCAGCTGTGTGCAGTGTGAATATCTCCTAAACCGTGCGGGATTCGAACATGCTTGGGACAAACATATATATATTTAGGAAAAAAGTAAAATAAATACTTGTGCATTCTTCAAAAAAGTACAATAACTAACCTATAAAGAAATGGAGTACTAATGCACTCACAAGCTTTTTAATTTTAAATAAATTATTGTGATTACATTTGTACTTTTTTATGTGTTCGTTGCTATATAGTTTTCTCTCTTTAGTTTTTGTTTGTTGTTTTTCAAGCTGTCATTAGAGAACTACATTTTTCGGAGCCCTCGGGTGGTGGATGTTTTAAGCTAAAGAAATGACTTCTGCTTTAGTAAATAGGTGGGTGTACCTACTGTGTCAGAAAATCACTATATCGACTGCTTGCTTACATAACAAATGGAGATCATAAGCTTCTACTCAATAGTCAATAAAGCATAATAGGGAAAGTAAGAGACCACTACAGAGTTTAACATTTTCCCTCCCACACTACCTTGCAGCAATCCAGATCCATATCACTTCACATGAACTAACCTCTATGGTGACAAAGGCAGCTCGACCAGTCGTTATGCATTCCATGCTTTCCTAATGGTAATCGCAACAAAGAACTGGTGACAAAGTAAAATAAAATTGTATAAAACATGTTAAATCCCCAATACAGAATATATACAACAACTGGAGATTGCACATATCAGGTAATAGTTTGCCCATTATGTATCATTTGTCAAGACTAAAATATAGAAATGTAATGCTAATATCCAGTACCCCCCATCCCTACACATACCTGTAAGAGGGGCCAGGTGTTTGGTACCCAAAGTAGAGTAAATGAACATGGAGGCCAAGGAATGCAGTACAATGTAATAACACAACGTTCCAACAAGGAGACAACAGGATCTGAATGTCACAGCTGAACCCAGCACTTCAGTACCTTACAGAAGGACTCGTAGTACACAATCACAATATTGTAGAAGACACGTTAGCAGGCTTGCCATACCTGAAAGCATCTGACGAAGGAGGTGACTGGTAGATGATATGTTGAAAAGGGCACCTAGAAGGCAGAAGAAAGTAGGTCCACGCACCAGCTCAGGCGTAAGGTCCCTACACTGTTCCTCCTCCACCGGAATCTTTCCCTATGCTAGGCACACTGTCCCTCACCAACGGAATACTATCCCTGACCTAGCCACTTCGTAAATGCGCTCCAACTGCAATGGGACAGTGCTATTTATTACTAAAGATGGCCATCAAGGTCATCCAGCGCAGCAGTGTCCAATCAGACAGCTGCTTTCCTGATGACACCTGGGGAGGCCTCAGGGGAACAAGAGATCCTCTTCTCCTTCATCCTCTCTGCATAGTGGCTGCCATAACAGTGCCACCTGTGTAGGGAGGCTGAACTGCACCTGGCTTTATACCATCCCCCCTCCTTTCAGGCTCCCTTCACACTAGTGGTAGTATTTTAGCCCCCCCCCCCCGAAAAGTTATCTGTGGTGATTTGGTTTTCAGTGGGTGATGAAAAAAAAAGGGTTTACCCTGGTGCCTAAGAAGGGCTCCAAAAAAAAAAGCAGTGACCAATAGCCAGAAGAATGACGGCAAGAAGTAGAATAAGAGCAGGAAGGAGAGTTATGCCATCTATGTGTACAAGCTGCTCAAGCAGATCCACCCCTACACCGGCATCTCGTTCAAGGCCATGAGCATCATCAACTCCTTCGTCAATGACATCTTCGAGCACATCGCTGGAGAAGCTTCCCGCCTGGCTCATTACAACAAGCACTCCACCATTACCAGCCGGGAGATCCAGACCTCTGTGCGCCTCCTCCTGCCTGGAGAGCTGGCAAAGCACACCGCCTTCGAGGGCACCAAGGCCATCACCAATAACACCAACGCCAAGTATCCCAATCTTCCCAATAAGACACAATGGCTCTTCTGAGAGCCACCCAAAAAGACATTCAGTAGGTGATACTGAAGCCTCCTGATGGCTTTTTTTTTTTTTCATTTATTTTTTATCACTGAAAGGCATTTTGCATTGTGGTAACAACCACAAGGATTTGTCTCGTGGTTGTGACATGGCCCCATCCACTTACATGGGAAATGGTGCCACCAGTCAAACTCTGCATGTGGTGTTAAAATTGCTGCTTTGCATTGTCTGCCTGTAGGTGGAAAGTCAGAGGACAGTAAACACGCAGATCAACCGCATGTTTTTACCGCCCCTGGCCATCTCTGTAACGAGATTGTCAGGGAACATCTGCAATTCTGTGTTAACAGGGGACTGCGCCTGAAAAAAGCACCGGCGAGGGACCCGGGCGGTGAACATAGGTGAGTATATCTGGTTTTACAAGGTAAGAAAAAAGTGTAGAATGAGTTAGAGCGGTTAGGAGGAAGGTTAGTATTTTGCCAAGAGATGAGCCTGGGACAAGGTCTGATTGGGACAGCTGTCAAAAATTTGTGAATGTCCCGGGACTGTTGGCAACTATGCAGTTAGTCAGTTCCCCCACAGTGTCAGTGTCAGATTGTCCGCCACACTATTACAGTCCCACTATAAGTCACTGATCACCACCATTACTACTATAAAAAAAAAAAAATAATAATTCCAGTATATATAACATAGTTTGTAGACACTATAAATTTCACACAAACCAATCAATATACATTTATTGGGATTTTTTTCCCAAAAACATGTAGCGGAAAACATTATGGGCAAAATTTTTTGAAGAAAAAAAAAATGCTTGAGAAAGGATTGCCGCTGTTCTATCACCAATAGCGAGCCCGCTCTGAAACGCGTTGCACGTTGATGACATCACAGCTCAGCGCCACGATCTGTTGTGCTGTCCAAGCCTCTCTCTGATCACCGACTACACGGCTGTGTTCCTCTATCCATCCCGGAAGCCAGGCGAGTCCTCACAGCTATAGCGCAGCACTGCCAGCCATCCAGCTCTGACGTCCCACCCCAGCTACTTCCTTGGAACCCATACCTAATGCCAGATGGATCTTCCTACTCTGAATGAGGTATGAACTCACTGGGTCTTAGAAGGAACTTTGTTGCTGTGCTTGTCATCCCATGCTTCCCCTACAGGATTCTTTGTGGTGCCAGCCAATTTGGACTTGCTGTGACCTGCAGTCCCTCCTCTACTCTTCTACCCATCTGCACCCAACTACTTCATTCCTACATGTGAGTGAATATTGCTATCTAATTAAAGTTGTATTAATATTTTCTCAGAGGCGCCCCTCTCCTTGTTTTTGTTCTAGCTCACTGGAAACCTGCTTCTGGTCTTATCGGTGGCTGCCCCGACTGACCCATTTCTATCAATTGTACCCGAGAGTATAAGTCCTCATTTATACATCTTTTATTATTCTGCTCCTGGACTATTTGGTATCTTTACCCATATAGCGATGTACTTGTGCATTGCGCCTTTTTACTTGTTTTTAAACATTTTTGAAGACATGTTATTTATTTAGTTTATTTGGATTTGTTTTATAGCAGAAAGTAAACAATATTGTCTTATTTTTTGTTTTCAAAAGTTTTGATCTTTTTTGTATAATAAATGAAAAACCTAGTGGTGATCAAATATCACCGAAAGAAAGCTCTATTTGTGTGATAAAAAGTTACATAAATTTAATTTGAGTACAGCGTCACATGACCGTGCAATTACCAGTTAAAGTAGCGCAGTGCTAAATTGCAAAAATGGCCTGGTCATGAAGGGAGTAAAACCTTCTGGAGATCAAGTGGTTAAAAACGAACTAAAATGATTTACAGAGGAGTATTCTGAACCCTCCATGTTTCTCCTCCCGGGTCCAGACTACCCATTCAAACTGGAATACATATAACATGATACCTTGGGGCTTATGCTGTTCTTCTAGACCTCATGTGTAATGAAATCCATATACAAATCTAACTAATTTTGAGGGATGTGCTGGCCATGATGTTTGGAATGTCCTGGCCATAGTATGAGATTGTAAACAAAGCTCTGGACAGCTGAATACATATGACAGCAAAATTTTCTTTTCTGCTAGCACACTATAAATCAATCTTTTTGTCTGTCTCTGGGTCCTGTAATTGTTTATTGGAACCAGTCAGGGCTGCGTTTCTCGCATTACAAAAAAGGAAAAATATTTTTCTTTTGCAACATTTGCAGGCTTATTCTGTAAGTCAACGGAAAACGCACTGGGGATGTGTGAAGTGCAAAAACCCATGCCAGCCAATCAGATTTCACTATACAGAAGTCTGATCACTCAAAGGGAATTTCCAGAGTATACCATGGTGGTCTACAATGCAAACATGTCACAACAGTCACTTTGTAATGCAGACGCAGCTAAGCAAAGTTGTATAAAGATATGAGATGATTTACACAGAACCTCCAGTTATTGCAATCTGCAGCCTTGAAGCTGTTCCCCATCATCCCACAGAGTATTAATCAAAACACCTTCTGTAGATAAAAGGAAATTCTCTGGAAATGCACTCCTATGTGTGCCAGTTCTTGAGCAGGGTGAGAGCCATTCCTATTAATAAAGAATTAGGCTAAGGAGGTTAGCAATGTTTAAACCAAAGAAAGTAAATAAAAAGACTGCAGATTGCAGAAGTTATGTATATACATTACATGGCCGAAGGTATGTTAACACCTCTCAAAATTGTTGAGTTAAGTCCCATAAAGACATGTTTTAATGAATTCTGTGGAGGAACTTGAGTGGCTTATACAGAGCAATGACCTCAACTCCACTGAACACCCTTTGGGATAAAATGGTCCCATGTCTTCCCATCCAACATCAATTCCTGACCTCACAAATGTTCTTTTGACTAAAAAGGCAAAAATTCCCACAGACACAAACCAAAATCTTGTGGAAAGGTGGAGTCGAAAGTTGTGTGTGTGTTGGGAAGGGAGTGGTTGGGCCAATTCATCTTAATGCCCATGATTTGGAAATGGAATTACCTGCTAGCTCATATAGGTGTGATGACCAGGTGTCGACAGCCTTTGCTATTATTTATATTTTCCACCATTAGGGTGTAGCGGCCTCACCCCCCGTCCCCCTTGTTAATAAAACGGCTGGCTTGTCTAGGGGTATGTGGGAGGAGGGTGAGGTTCACTACGGCCTATGTCCTCTAATGTGCAGAGGTGAAAGCCAACACTTATTTTACCTTCGGGCCAGTGTTCTGGATGGAGCCTCTGCTTCTCCTGTGGAGGTTTGACTGTCAGTAATAGAGCCCCACACCATAAAATGTCCAATACTCCTTTATTCTTCTTGAGTAGTAAACAGCATCAGTTGAACTTTTGAATAAACAGACAGGGTGTGGATACGAGTAGGTCCAGGCACAGTGAACTCTCCTATTCCTTCTTTTGCAAATAGGCTTAGCGCACGGTCTCTGCCACCGACCGTGAGGTTGGCCGCTGCCACCGACCGGGTGAACTGTTGAGGCCCCTGCCACAGGCCTAAGAGCAGGTCTCTGCCACCGACCTGAGTTGATTAGGTGGACCGCTACCACCGTCCGTAGAACATGAACCACATTCCCTGATGAATTGACTCTTGTTGGGGAAAGACATCCATCCGGACGGTCTCCAGAGGTCCACCCGGCACTGGAAATATGCTGCACCAGCTCTACGGGAGGGTCACCTCTCTGGTCCCTTACGCCCTGGATTCAGGCGCCCGTCACCCGGGGCACCTTAGAACAATCCCTCCCTCGCGAGACCCAGTGGAAGGTACTGGGCCCCAGGCCTCCGGTTGAGTACCTCACCCCAGACTGAAGGTGTCTGGGATGGAATACGAACTCCACGCGTACAGGCCAAGGGCGCCTGGACACCGATCATGGACAGCAGTCCTCAGGCTGAAGGTGCCTGGGACTCGGACCTCGTGGTGAAGATGTCCGCCCCCTTTATACCCTCTCCCAGCAAGCACAGCGGGTTCCCCGCCCCACTGTACAACTGCTGCGAGAGGTCACAAAGGGTATGGCACTGCAATGGTGGTTAAACCCCGGCCCCAATCGACAGCACCACCTACTGGGCCGCAGGGAACTGAACACCACTGATGTCTTCACACGAATGAAAACACAGCCCTGCTCTACCAATTAGTGCATCTGGGTCATACTACCACCCAGATGCTGCCCCTAAATAGTACATACCCGCTACAAGGGTATTGGGACAGTTAAAATAGAACTGAAATCTGGAGTTAGTCTTTGATTTAAAGGGGGGCTTTGCAGTCCTTAGATGTTTCATTGGTTCTCTTTTTTTAGGCCTTGTCTCTTATTTTATCCTTGTGACCCTTACAATAATACACTTCCAATCCTGGCGGCAACGCTCAATCAGTTCACTGTAATGTATCAATAGGGAGAAGCGGTATTGTCTCTTAATGGAGTTCTATTCCATCATGGGGTTTCATCAGACTTACTTTTCGGGTGAGTTTGACCTGTGGATGAGCTCCTTCTGACCCACATTTAATCTCCTTCTAAGCTTCATCAAGCTTCTTTTGCATTCCTATGGACTTTTATTAGGACAGACACCGTTCTGATGTGAAGGAAAACCTGTGTACACAAGCCCTTGCTTGCTTGAATGTTGGTACTGGTTTACTTTGATGTAGTACTTTACTCCCCTCCCCGATTTTTTTTTTTTAATCCCTACACAAAATCCAGAGTTGATTGGTGGTAACCTGTCATTTTGCTACAGGTTACTTGGTTTATCACTATCTTCCTCTCTTACTATCATCTGGGAGCAAACTGCCTCTTCCTGGTTCCTATAGCTGGCACTACCAACGGTGCCCTGCAGCGTATCATTAGGGGCCAGCTGCAATAATCAGTAAGAGACAGCCAGCCCCCTGATGATGCAGTGCATGTACTGTAAATCAGTGGTTCTCAACTTTTTTGAGACTAGGGACTAATTTTGGGACTAATTCTTACTAAACCTTCCATGCCCCAACAGTAAAATTTTGAATTTATACTCACAAAATCCAGCAATGTAAAGATGTATTAAAGTATTGAAATACTAAAAGCCTCTGGGTGTCACTGTGACGGGGGAGGTTGGGAAGTGGGTTGAGTAGGACTCAACTCAGCAGACCTGGTGGCCCTGAGGGATTGAGGTTTTTTGAGGGGACTGAGGGGCACTATGGCGACCTGGATGCTCTGCAGCAGGCTGGGGGTGTCATGATCCTGGTCTGAAGTCCGGATCTCTGAGGTGTCTGGCTGTGTCTCTTCTTGATGCACCACCTCAAATGATGGACAGCTCCTTGTCTGGTCCCAAGGATATTCCTTTCTTAAAGCTTGTCTCTGTTAACCCTTGAACTCTATGCTTCTCCCATGAGCTTCCTATTTACGGAATGTTGTTGCACTTCCTGTTTGCCAGATTATTGTGCTCTCTCCGACCGATATTTTGCTCCTGCTGTTGTCCTTATCTTTGTTGCCACTCATTACTGAGCCTTGGCTTGTTCATCAACTCCACTTCTGCCTGATTCCAGCCAGCTACTATTTGTTACTGATTTTTTGGCTCGTTCGTAGTTTACGATTCTGCCTGATCTCAACCAGCTTCAATTCATTACTAACTTTTTGGCTTGTTTATAGACTTTGCTTCTGCTTGTTTCTTTATTTGTTTCATCCACTGCCTGACCCCTGCTTTCTCTCTTCCTGGTGGGCAATCCAGAGGGCTTCAACTTGGCATTAGCATGCAGCAAAACCCATCTTCACCATCCGGAACTCTGGTGAACATTGGCTAGTGCTTAGAACCCGTGCCTCAGGTGAGCCCACATCATCTGCTAGGGGGAACTGCTTGGGTATTTATCAAGCTGATTACTGTGACCCTCTCTACTGCTCCAGCCACTGGCCTCCAAATCTGATCCCAAGCCTCGACAGAGGGCACTATGGGAGGCTGAGCAGAACTATGGGAGGTTAAGAGATCTGCAAGCCTGGGAGCAGGGAGGACATGACCCAGTGGTTAAGAATCACAGCTGTAGAGATCCCTGAGGCCTCCTGAGAGGCATGACATGATATCCCAGGGGCTGCAGGCCGCTGGGTAAGTCATTCTCATCCCAGAAGTGTAGGGAAGGTTCTCAAAAAGAAAAAGGTAGTAAAGGGGAAGTATAGCCAAAGCTATTTTGGCTGTACTTTCCCTGGGGATCACGGGAGTGCAATTCATTCTGCACTCCTGTGACCCTTTTTCAGCCAACAGCGGACTAATTCTGCTTCTTTTAGCAACAATAAAATAGATAAACCACTTAATAATATCATGTACATAGCAGTTTATATATAAAAAGGTCAGAGAATTAAGTAAAAGGACAATACATAGTTTGGTGCTTGAAAACCACGTCTTGTGAGGTTTCATGTTAATGCTGTTTTGGAAAAGGAAAGTAATTTTAGTTAAACTTAATCAGATCCTACAGAGGGCACTTAAAAAATTCTACTTCTATGTTGATTCATTGATATATTTCAAACCTGCTTTAACCTAATGTTTAATCCAACAAAGTTCAATTCAGTTACCTTTCTACATTGTACAGCTAAAGTATGCAATGAGATGGTTTAACAATGATGAAGTAAGAGGTTTTCTAAAACTCTTGGTTCAGTAAAGATCAGCAATTAAATTGTTCTCTAAATATTCAAATGTTAAAAGGCCTTTGGAGGAATTTTGAAGACAAATAATGATTCTACTGTTTAATGCTGAATTCCAGAGTAAGGATCTACTGCCCTCTACTGTCTGAATTTGAAAAAGGCCTGTAAATATTTTATTTATACACTTTTTAACCTGGGTCGTTGGCTTTGAAATCCTGGAAGGAGGAAGTGGGGAGAGAGAGAGAGAGACTCAGCCACATGTCCTGTCTATGCACTAAATCAGGGGTCTCCAAACTTTTCACTTTGAGGTCCACATTGTATATTTTACACATATCCGCGTGCCGAAAAAAAAATGCAGTTATTTATAAATGAATATACTGCAGTGAAATACAATATAATTTGACAGGCTGCCGGAAGTAGAGCTGGATGGCGCATCTGTATCCTCTGCCCACACCTAAATGCACGTAGCCCCTCGCCGCAAATTTGTGTCCCCTCAGATCCCCCGCAGCACATTTGTGTCCCCATAAGGCCCCCTGTTGCATATTTGTGTTTCCATTAGAGCCCTCCTGCAATTTGTGTCCCCATCAGAGCCCCCCCCCTGCATATTTCTGTCCCCATCAGATCCCTCTGACACATTTATGTCCCCATTAGAGCCCCCCCCCACATTTGTGTCCCCATAAGAGCTTCCCTGCATTATTATGTCCCCATCAGAGCCTCCCTGCATATTTATGTCCCCATCAGAGCCACCTCCCCTGCACTAAATCATGGACCAGAAGAGACTATTATGCAAGTATTTCTATGATCTAATAGTTTAACTGCAGCTGCTGAGTGTATATCTAAATCTTTTTGTGACAGACAGAGCATCTCTGCCCTGTTTTTGTTATTATTTCACACCCACAGTGCCAGATAGATAGGTCTGTGCTATGGTTTGCATGTAGTGGTCACCTTGCTGTATATTAGTAGGTGAACTTTCAGAAAAGTTTATATACCTCTCTTGTTATTTTAGACACTACTAGGGAGAGACTAAAGCACACAATTGCTTTTATTGGATTACTGGTTAATTTCACAGGAAAGGAATCCCCTCTGTTCACAGAGGTCCTGTCCTGGATGGAGGAACTGCCAACTTTATTATTAAAGCCACTCTTAGAGAAAGTTTTAGTTCCCTTATATACCTACAGGTTTAGCGCAATATACTTGTTGGGAGGGTCATTTCCCATAAATGCTCATAAAAGAAGGCTACAGCAGGATAAATATTGTTTAAATGCAAAAGTTATTTATATTTTTAGTTGAATCTTGGAATGCTTTGTGTATTTCTCCCAGATCTGTGCAGTAATTCAGTGTGAAGCTTCCCCTCTGTGTAGGAGCTTCCTGTAATAAAGAATGGTCACTGCTGCTCTCTCTCCTTGTGCAGGGTGGCTGGTCTTGTCTCCGCCCCCTCCTGTAGTTTTCTGCAGGCAGCCTGTAGTGGGTGGAGCCTTCTGTGTCTCTCCCCTCATAGCTCTGTTCTCTGCACAGTCTATGTGTAGCCCTTTAATGCAGAGGCGTATCTAGTGAAAATTGCGCCTATGGCAAGCACTGAAACTGCGCCCCTGTCAAAACATTTAAAACCCATCTTTCAGATAATACTGTCAGTATATACAGGTATAGAGGGAGAACAGTAAGTTAGTTGTTGGGACTTGCCTCACTTGGTTTGAATCTTGGCCAGGAAGCTATCTGCATGTAGTTTGCATGTTCTCTTGGTGTGGGCACACTCCAAAGCCATGTTGGCAGGTGATGGTCCCCTGTCTGTATGAAGTGGCAATGTACATGGGGGATCACATTCTGCATGCCACCCCCCATGTCCGAAAAATTATCCAAGATGAGCGCTGGCACAAAATCTGCCAAGAGCTGGACAGGACTGAATACATAGATATGTGTAGGGTCCTCTATGATTGAAGGGTCAGTGTAGAATGTGATCAGCCATGTACACTGCTAGTCTGTACACAGGATACAATTCACCTAACTGCATGTGTTTGTAGTGGAAGAAGAACCCCACTGGGAGAACATGCTAACTCCATGTAGCTAGCGTCCTGGGCAGGAGTGGAGCCCAGTATATACATATATAATGGGGTAGACATTGGTGGGGTACCTGCTTCTCCATGCTCTCCTTGCCCCCGCTGCCCACTATGGGTGGGGGGATCCTCTCGCAGCTGGCACCCTCCAGCATGTAGAGTCCGGAGGGTCGGGCGCTCTGCTCTCCCTTGAAGCAGAAGAGGACATTCTGGAAGAGGGAGAACCATTTGTCATGCCACCTGTTGGTCTTGGCCGCCTTATTGCTGAGTTGCCCCCTCTTGGTGCCCTCCTTGCAGGCAAGGAGAGCCAGGTACAGAGCGTGACCCTTGTTACAGCCCACACTCTTCTGCATGATACCCGAGCAATGGTACGATCAGCGCCATCCGTCCCCGCCGATCACTCCGGGACAGCGCTGTGCCACCAATCACTGCACAAGTGGCCCCTGAGTCTCCTGCCACTGCGCTGTCACTCCGTCTTCTGTGCAACAGTGGTGTCTCTAGCTTTCATATTTAGGAAGGGCACAGGAACAAAACTAGGGGGGGCCACAATTATAAAAATGTGTGTGTGAGATATATATATATATATATATATATATACACACACACACACACACACACACACTGCCTTGAAAAAGTATTCATACCCCTTGAAATTTTCCACATTTTGTCATGTTACAACCAAAATTGTGAATGTATTTTATGTGATAGACCAACACAAAGTGCCAGCTTAGGTGATATACAGTAGTACCAGGGTAGGGGGTATAGTGCCAGGTTAGGATGGTAGTGCCAGGTTAGGATGGTAGTGCCAGGTTAGGGGGTATAGTGCCAGGTTAGGGGGTATAGTGCCAGGTTAGGGGGGTATAGTGCCAGGTTAGGGGGTATAGTGCAAGGTTAGGGGGGTATAGTGCAAGGTTAGGGGGGTATAGTGTCAGGTTAGGGGGGTATAGTGTCAGGTTAGGGGGGTATAGTGCATAGTGTCAGGTTAGGGGGTGTAGTGTCAGGTTAGGGGGGTATAGTGCCAGGTTAGGGGGGTATAGTGCCAGGTTAGGGGGTGTAGTGCCAGGTTAGGGGATGTAGTGCCAGGTTAGGGGGTATAGTGCCAGGTTAGGGGGTGTAGTGCCAGGTTAGGGGGTGTAGTGCCAGGCTAGGGGGTATAGTGCCAGGTTAGGGGGTGTAGTGCCAGGTTAGGGGGTGTAGTGCCAGGTTAGGGGGTATAGTGCCAGGTTAGGGGGTGTAGTGCCAGGTTAGGGGGTATAGTGCCAGGTTAGGGGGTATAGTGCCAGGTTAGGGGGTATAGTGCCAGAGTAAATACATGACAACATGAATAGATAAGCTCCTGTTCCTCTCTTCCTCTGTCACCTGCTGCTCTAAAAGTCTAAATGAATTCATGACTGTCCCAGTGTCCCTGCTGCTGCTGCAGAACCTCCTTCTCCCCCAGGCTCTCTGAAGTAAACATAAAGAAAGAAAAAAAACTCACATGGGTAGAAGCTGAGGACTGATTCTGGCTTCTTCTTCTTCCTGGAACTGAAGTCAAAATGTGGCGGGTGGGAGGGGAAGAGGGAGGGGCTGCAACATGGGCAAAGTATGATTGGCTAACAGTGAGATGAAATGCAAATATCCCCCTCCTCCCTGTGATGGTCGGGACACTGGAATTATCATCATGCAGCCCCCTGAATCTTACTGCTGTGCTATGCTGTGAACCCTTTTCTCCACACAGTACAGGTTGGAGATGTTCTGCTGGAGCTGGCAGTGGCTCTGCCTTCTGTCATTCTGACAAGCAGGAGCCCCCGACACTGAGGATCGGATGATCAGCATGGCAATTACAGAGCGATTCTCTGTGTTTCTATCCCTCCAGCAGCTGAGAGCTTACAGGAGGGGGGAGGGAGACTCACACAGGGAATCGCTCTATTGCAGTGACAATCGTTTTAATTTGGGGGGGGAGGGGGGCACAGCTGTGCAACAACTCCGCTCTTCCTCCCACATGCAGCAACTTCCTCCCGCCGCCCAGCCGTCAACACAGCACGGCCGCAGAGCGGAGAGTGAGCGCCCACCCTGCAGGGAAAACATTGGGATGTGCCGGAGGGGGGAGTCACCTGACCCACACACTAAACACTTTACCAGACCTTCCCGGGAGAGGAGGAGAGCACCGACTGTGTAATGCTGGGGGTCATCTGAGCAGTGTGTAAACTGCCAGCTACTCACCAGCGCCCCCTTCATGTAGCGCCCATGGCACGTGCCCTGTCTGCCATACCCTGGATACGCCACTGCTTTAA
The DNA here is from genome assembly GCA_029206835.1 of Rana muscosa. Lineage (NCBI taxonomy): Eukaryota > Metazoa > Chordata > Amphibia > Anura > Ranidae > Rana > Rana muscosa. The sequence continues at coordinate 344,854,823 of CM055119.1, forward strand.
TGTCACTGCTATTTTTCCAAGATAATATATTGAGTTTCCAAAGGCATTTGGTGCAGAACATGAATGTATATTCTTTGTGGCTATTGAGGAAAATATTTGAATGAAATGTTTGTACCTGGAGTTCAGCTTTAAGTATATATCAGTCATTTGCCACAACTAACTCTTTTCTTCTCACTGGCATATAGGACCCTGTGTTCAGTATGCCCTAACTTGCCTATGTGAACTTATGTTGGATTTGTCGTTTTCCTCTGTTTGAGCATCATATATGATGGCAAAATGTCTTCTTTTTTATTTTATTTATAGATTGGTGAGGGCCCAGGTTAGAAACATGTGCCCCATTTGAGAGATGCTTTCCCTCTCTAATCATCCTGATCACTAATGTCACTGGGAATGAAAAATTAAATTCAAGCTTTGAGTTTCCCCAGGGAACAGAATATTAGGGACATCTTCCACTGAGGACATTTGTTTCTGTCTGCCGAAGAGGGGATTTCCCTCAAACTGAAAAGTTATCCTCTCACTTCCTGTGGAGTCTAATGCCTCGTACACACCATTGGTTTTCCCGTCGGGAAAACTGCCATGTTTTCTTTTGGCCGGGAAAACCGGCCATGTGTATGCTCCATAGCAGTTTTCCCGACAGGAAAACTGCGGTAAAAAAAATGAGAACGCGTTTTTTTATGGGAAAACACTGCGAGGGAGCATACACATGGATGGTTTTCCCGACCAAAGCTCTCCTGGCAGTTTTCCTGTAGGGAAAACTGGCCGTGTGTAAAGGGGAAAAGTGACCGAGCCGGTTCTCGGTTTTCCCCTTGGTTTTCCCAGAGGTCTTTTGACCGCCGGGAAAACCGAACGTGTGTACTAGGCAGGAAGAAAAAAGCCCTAAGGCTAACGCTGCGCTATATGATAAGATGTACAAATGTGTTTGTTTAAATAAACATTTCAATAATAGCTGCTAGCACTATAAGTTCAATTCAAAAAACTTATAAGGTAAACAAGAAAAAAAGGGAGTGGGAGTGCAGCGCTAAAAAAACACCAATTAAAAAATTAAAAATAGGTGATTAATTATGCAAAAAATATATATGAATTATATGCAATAAATTGATGTTTGAAACCAAAACTTTAAAAAACTTTGAAAGAGGAAGAGGAAAACTAATGCAGAGTCTCCAAATGAATAAATATACAATTAGTGACAAGTGACATAAAAATGTAAGTAAAAAAGGAGAATAAAGTCCCAAGCAAAAAATAGTAGTAAAAATTCTAAAAAAAGTGTCCACAGTGAAAGTAGAAATGAATCAATCTTCCCAAGGAAACTTCAGGTGTATCACCCTTGTGATAAAAGATCTGCTTACCAGAATGTCGTGACTAGTGATGAGCCGAACACCCCCCTGTTCGGTTCGCACCAGAACCCGCGAACGGACCGAAAGTTCGAACGAACATTAGAACCCTATTAAATAGAATGGATGCGAACGTTCGAATTCTAAAGTGATAATTATAACAACTATTATGCATGTTATTGTCCTAAAAAGGGTTTGGGAACCCGGGTTCTGCACCAGGGGACATGTATCAATGCAAAAAGAAGTTTTAAAAACGGTCGTTTTTCGGGAGCAGTCATTTTAATGATGCATAAAGTGAAAAAAAAAAGTCAAATATTCCTTTAAATATCGTACCTGGGGGGTGTCTAAAGTATGCCTGTGAAGTGCCACGTGTTTCCCGTGTTTAGAACTGTCCCTGCACAAAATGACACTTCTAAAGGAAAAAAAAGCCATTTAAAACTGCTTGCGGCTTTAATGTAATGTCTGGTCCCGGTAATATGGATGAAATTCTTTAAGAAAAATGGCATAGCTACCCCATGACCCCCCCCCCCTACCCCAGCCCATTACCAGCCCCTTTGGGTCTTGTATGGATATTAAGGGGAACCCCGCACATAAAATAAAAAAGACCCTATATACTCTGAACAGCCCTATACAGGCGGTGCATACAAGACAGGGACTGTAGGTTTGTTCTTATGTAGAATCTGTTTGTAATTTTGAACAGGTACATTGTTGAAGTGTAGCTCCAGACCAAAAATCTATTTTTAAACTTTTTGGAAAACATAGGTAAGGGTTATCACCCCTGTAACATTTGTTTTGCTGTCTGTGCCCCTGTTCAGAACATTTCACCTCACTTTCCGTCCCAATGACAACTGTTTTTGAAATGTGGTGTTTTTCTTGAAACAAGGATTGCTGATAAAGCATCAGTACAGAGGAGACACCTTTCTCCCATATTTATTCTTACAGGAGAGAATTTTCCTTCCTAGTGGTAGATTTCCTCTCACTTCCTGTTGTCTTCTTGCGTTTGCAAGTAGGAGTCGTTTGTAAGTTGGATGTTTGAAAGTAGGGACCTGCCGTATATACTCTGCAGAAATAGGCCCCTTAGTTGTTGGTGTTGGCACAACACTGTAAGCACTCACAGTTACTCTTGGTTGGTGCTGGAACGCCCTGCTGTCAACTATTATATCAGGAATTTTAATTACATATAATTGTTGAACAGTGGTAGTAAAAATTGGGCCTTTGATGGTGGTGCTGGTGCCACAACACTGTAAGCCCTGACAGTTACTCTTGGTGGGTGCAGCAATGGGCCCTGCTGTGAATTATTAGATCAAGAATTGTAATTACATGCCCCTGTTGAACAGGGGCTGAAAAATTGGGCCTTAGGCACTGGTGGCACAACACTGCAACCCCTCACAGATACTGTACTTGGAGCACAGCAATGAGCCCTGTTGCAAAGTATTGCTTCAAAAATTGTAATGACACGCCCCTGTTAAACAGGGGCTGAAAAATTGGGCCTTAGGCACTGGTGGCACAACACTGCAACTCCTCACAGATACTGTACTTGGAGTACAGCAATGAGCCCTGTTGCAAAGTATTGCTTCAAAAATTGTAATTACACGCCCCTGTTAAACAGGGGCTGAAAAATTGGGCGTTAGGCACTGGTGGCGGCACCCATAAACAAAAATGATCTTCCAAGCTATCATCAATCGTATCATTGAGGACTCGGAGGAGGAGGATAGCCAGTCAACATAACAGCACAGGCACTCAGCATCAGCATCAGTCTTGAAGGGATGTGACATGTTAAAATCAATTAGTCTGTTATATCAGCATCAGGTGTGTGGTAGCTGGTGGTGATCCAAGACTGGTTCATCTTGATGAAAGTCAGTCGATCAACCGAGTCGGTGGACAGGCGCACCCTGTGATCCGTGACAAATCCTCCAGCAGCACTGAATGTGCGTTCCGAAAGAACGCTGGATGCAGGACAGGCCAGTAGCTCAATTGCATACTGTGCAAGCTCTGGCCAGTGATCCATCCTCAAGACCCAGTAAGCCAGAGGATTTTCGGTGGGGAAGGTGTCCAAGTCTGACCTTGCCCCTAGATATTCCTGCACCATGTTTATCAGACGCTGGCGATGGTTGCTGGAACCGATCATACTTTGGGGCTGCGGACTAAAGAATTGTCTGAACGCATCGGTCAGACGGCCACCTTCCCCACCGCTCCTTCTTTGACTGGCCGAAGCCTCAGCAACTCGTTGTCCAGGACCAGGAGTTTGCAACCTCCCAGTCTCTGGGAACGCGTTGCACAGACCTTTCTGCAAGGCCTCCCGGAGTTGTCTCATCCTCTGCTCCCTCTGCGACGGTAACATAAGGTCCGCAACCTTACCCTTGTACCGTGGATCAAGGAGAGTGGCCAGCCAGTAATGGTCCCTCTCCTTGATCCGAAGAATACGAGGATCCTTCCGCAGACTTTGCAGGATCAGGGAGGCCATGCAGCGTAGGTTTGCTGAGGCATTCGCTCCGGAGTCCTCTGGGTCACTAAGGACGACATGATCCGCAGCCACCTCCTCCCAGCCACGTACAAGTCCACTGGTTTCTTGGGACTGTAAATCATCCCTAAAAGACTGCTGCTGATGATGCTGAGTGCCAGCCTCCACCTCCATGCTGACACAATCCTCCTCCTCCTCCTCCTCCTCCTCCTCCTCTTCCTGTGCGATGGGTGGGACAGAAGTAACACTGTCTGGGTAAAGGGGGCCTTGAGAGGCAAGGAAGTCCTCCTCTTCCTGCCTCTGTTCTGCCTCAAGTGCCCTGTCCATTATTCCACGCAGCGTGTGCTCCAACAGGTGGACAAGAGGTACAGTGTCACTGATGCATGCACTGTCACTGCTCACCATCCTCGTGGCCTCCTCAAATGGTGCCAGGACAGTGCATGCATCCCTGATCATGCCCCACTGGCGTGGAGAAAAAAAACCAAGCTCCCCTGACCCTGTCCTGGTGCCGTAGTCGCACAGGTACTCATTGATGGCCCTCTGCTGCGTGTGCAGCCGCTGCAGCATGGCCAACGTTGAGTTCCACCTGGTGGGCATGTCACATATAAGGCGGTTCTTGGGCAGGTTCAACTCCTTTTGCAGCTCAGCCAGGCGAGCACTGGCATTATAAGATCTGCGGAAATGCACACAGACTTTCCTGGCCTGCCTCAGGACATCCTGTAAGCCCGGGTACCTGCCCAAGAACCGCTGCACCACCAGGTTAAGGACGTGAGCCACACAGGGCACATGGGTCAGTTGTCCCTGTCGGAGGGCGGAGAGGAGGTTGGTGCCATTGTCGCAAACCACCATTCCTGGCTTAAGCTGGCGTGGCGTCAACCACCTCTCGGCCTGGCCCTGCAGAGCAGACAGGACCTCTGCCCCAGTGTGGCTTCTGTCCCCCAAACACACCAGCGCAAGCACGGCATGGCATCTTTTTGCCTGCGTACTTGCGTAGCCCCGTGAACGGCTACGGAGCACCGCTGGTTCATAGGACAAACCACAGGAAGAGGCCATGGAGGAAGAAGAAGAGGAGGGGGTGGAGGAGAGAGGTGTGTCACAACCAGTAGTAGCATTTTGGAGGCGTGGCGGTGGGACAACCTCCAACACTACTGCACCTTGTCCTGAATCCTTCCCAGCTGCCAAAAGAGTGACCCAATGGGCCGTGAAAGAAAGGTAACGTCCCTGTCCATGCCTGCTGGACCATGAGTCAGCGGTAATATGCACCTTACCGCTGACCGCCCTGTCCAGCGAGGCCAAGACATTGCCTTCCACATGCCGGTAGAGAGCCGGAATAGCCTTCCGTGCGAAAAAGTGGCGTTTGGGAACCTGCCACTGAGGAACCGCACATTGCACAAACTCACGGAAGGGGGCCGAGTCTACCAACTGAAAAGGCAGCAGTTGAAGCGCTAGCAATTTAGCCAAGCTAGCATTCAACCGCTGGGCATGTGGATGGCTGGGAGTGAACTTCTTTCGACGGTCCAGCAGCTGGGGCAGGGAAATTTGCCTGCTAGAATCGGACGTCGGTGTACTGCTAGCAGAGTGGGCGCAAGTACTTGGCTGTGACACACCTAATTCTACACCTTCATTCCTCTCAGTGCATGTTTCAGAGAGGACTGAAGTTATAGTGGGGTTGGAGATCCCAGCTGATGCGGTGCAAGGAGAGGTCCGCTTTGTTCTTTGGTGTGGGTCTTTGAGGTAGGCTTGCCAACGAGCTGCATGGCAGGTCAACATATGTCTGGTCAGGCATGTGGTACCCAAGCGGCTGATGTTTTGGCCACGCGATATACGCTTGAGACATATGTTGCAAACAGCAGCTGTGCGATCTGATGCACTAGCCTCAAAAAAGGCCCACACCAAAGAACTTTTTGAATGACGGGCAGAGGCAGCGCCCTGCACAGGCGGAGCTCTGCGGTGTGATTCCGTCGGTGTACTGCCCTTACGCTGGCCACCAAAGGGCATCCTGCCTCGTTGGAGATGTGCCTCCTCCTCATCCTCCTCCTCCTCCTCTCTCCTATTAGGCACCCACGTGGAGTCAGTGACCTCATCATCCCCTCCCTCCTCATCACTGGAGCCAATCTGGCAGTATGCTGCAGCTGCTGGAACATGACTGCCAGATTGGTGTCCTTCTTGAGCATCCCCTCTGTCTGCTCTCACGCTACTGCCTTCCTCTAGCTGGGTTTCATCATCAGACCCTTCGAAACGCTGGGCATCCTCCTGGAGCATGTACCCAACACTGTGCTGAAACAGTTCGGGGGACTCCTCAGGAGGAGGACATGGTGGGTCTAGGGAAGGAGTGACTGATGATTTGTCTGACATTGATACCAGGGAAGACGACGCTTTGGCAGCTGCTTTTCCAGTACCCTGAGCCTGGGTGAGAGAGGATGAGGAGGAGGAGGAGGGCTTGGTCATCCACTCTACCAAGTCTTCGGCATGATGTGGCTCAACATGTCCAGCTGCCGAAAAGAAGGACAAGCGTGTCCCATGGCCATGTGCTGATGACAATGCACCGCGTCCACGACCAGCACTGTTGCCCCCAGACACAGAGCCTGCTTGCCCTCTTTTATTGCCTCCTGACTGTCTGCCTCTCCTTGTTTGCCTTCCAGACATTCTAATAGATGGCCTGCACGGAGATGGGAAAAAAGCAATAAGGGCTACCTTCAGGTGTCCTTCTCTGTCCCTTGAAACAAGGACTTTCACAGTGAAAGAAACTGACACTCTCCCTACCTACAGTTTTCTGTCCCTAGAATAAATGTTTTTTTTAAGCACAATATAGCACAAGGACAATTCACTCACTGTCCTTACAGGTCCCTGGAAACAAGGACTTGCAGAGTGAAAGAAAAAAAACACTCTCCCTACCTACAGTTTTCTGTCCCTAGAAAAAATGTTTTTTTTAATCACAATATAGCACAAGAACAATTCACTCACTGTCCTTACAGGTCCCTGGAAACAAGGACTTGCAGAGTGAAAGAAAAAAAACACTCTCCCTACCTACAGTTTTCTGTCCCTAGAAAAAATGTTTTTTTTAATCACAATATAGCACAAGAACAATTCACTCACTGTCCTTACAGGTCCCTGGAAACAAGGACTTGCAGAGTGAAAGAAAAAAAACACTCTCCCTACCTACAGTTTTCTGTCCCTAGAAAAAATGTTTTTTTTAATCACAATATAGCACAAGAAAAATTCACTCACTGTCCTTACAGGTCCCTGGAAACAAGGACTTGCAGAGTGAAAGAAAAAAAACACTCTCCCTACCTACAGTTTTCTGTCCCTAGAAAAAATGTTTTTTTTAATCACAATATAGCACAAGAAAAATTCACTCACTGTCCTTACAGGTCCCTGGAAACAAGGACTTGCAGAGTGAAAGAAAAAAAACACTCTCCCTACCCACAGTTTTCTGTCCCTAGAAAAAATGTTTTTTTTAATCACAATATAGCACAAGAACAATTCACTCACTGTCCTTACAGGTCCCTGGAAACAAGGACTTGCAGAGTGAAAGAAAAAAAACACTCTCCCTACCTACAGTTTTCTGTCCCTAGAAAAAATGTTTTTTTTAATCACAATATAGCACAAGAACAATTCACTCACTGTCCTTACAGGTCCCTGGAAACAAGGACTTGCAGAGTGAAAGAAAAAAAACACTCTCCCTACCTACAGTTTTCTGTCCCTAGAAAAAATGTTTTTTTTAATCACAATATAGCACAAGAAAAATTCACTCACTGTCCTTACAGGTCCCTGGAAACAAGGACTTGCAGAGTGAAAGAAAAAAAACACTCTCCCTACCTACAGTTTTCTGTCCCTAGAAAAAATGTTTTTTTTAATCACAATATAGCACAAGAAAAATTCACTCACTGTCCTTACAGGTCCCTGGAAACAAGGACTTGCAGAGTGAAAGAAAAAAAACACTCTCCCTACCTACAGTTTTCTGTCCCTAGAAAAAATGTTTTTTTTAATCACAATATAGCACAAGAACAATTCACTCACTGTCCTTACAGGTCCCTGGAAACAAGGACTTGCAGAGTGAAAGAAAAAAAACACTCTCCCTACCTACAGTTTTCTGTCCCTAGAAAAAATGTTTTTTTTAATCACAATATAGCACAAGAAAAATTCACTCACTGTCCTTACAGGTCCCTGGAAACAAGGACTTGCAGAGTGAAAGAAAAAAAACACTCTCCCTACCTACAGTTTTCTGTCCCTAGAAAAAATGTTTTTTTTAATCACAATATAGCACAAGAACAATTCACTCACTGTCCTTACAGGTCCCTGGAAACAAGGACTTGCAGAGTGAAAGAAAAAAAACACTCTCCCTACCTACAGTTTTCTGTCCCTAGAAAAAATGTTTTTTTTAATCACAATATAGCACAAGAAAAATTCACTCACTGTCCTTACAGGTCCCTGGAAACAAGGACTTGCAGAGTGAAAGAAAAAAAACACTCTCCCTACCTACAGTTTTCTGTCCCTAGAAAAAATGTTTTTTTTAATCACAATATAGCACAAGAACAATTCACTCACTGTCCTTACAGGTCCCTGGAAACAAGGACTTGCAGAGTGAAAGAAAAAAAACACTCTCCCTACCTACAGTTTTCTGTCCCTAGAAAAAATGTTTTTTTTAATCACAATATAGCACAAGAAAAATTCACTCACTGTCCTTACAGGTCCCTGGAAACAAGGACTTGCAGAGTGAAAGAAAAAAAACACTCTCCCTACCTACAGTTTTCTGTCCCTAGAAAAAATGTTTTTTTTAATCACAATATAGCACAAGAACAATTCACTCACTGTCCTTACAGGTCCCTGGAAACAAGGACTTGCAGAGTGAAAGAAAAAAAACACTCTCCCTACCTACAGTTTTCTGTCCCTAGAAAAAATGTTTTTTTTAATCACAATATAGCACAAGAAAAATTCACTCACTGTCCTTACAGGTCCCTGGAAACAAGGACTTGCAGAGTGAAAGAAAAAAAACACTCTCCCTACCTACAGTTTTCTGTCCCTAGAAAAAATGTTTTTTTTAATCACAATATAGCACAAGAAAAATTCACTCACTGTCCTTACAGGTCCCTGGAAACAAGGACTTGCAGAGTGAAAGAAAAAAAACACTCTCCCTACCCACAGTTTTCTGTCCCTAGAAAAAATGCTTTTTTTAATCACAATATAGCACAAGAACAATTCACTCACTGTCCTTACAGGTCCCTGGAAACAAGGACTTGCAGAGTGAAAGAAAAAAAACACTCTCCCTACCTACAGTTTTCTGTCCCTAGAAAAAATGTTTTTTTTAATCACAATATAGCACAAGAACAATTCACTCACTGTCCTTACAGGTCCCTGGAAACAAGGACTTGCAGAGTGAAAGAAAAAAAACACTCTCCCTACCTACAGTTTTCTGTCCCTAGAAAAAATGTTTTTTTTAATCACAATATAGCACAAGAAAAATTCACTCACTGTCCTTACAGGTCCCTGGAAACAAGGACTTGCAGAGTGAAAGAAAAAAAACACTCTCCCTACCTACAGTTTTCTGTCCCTAGAAAAAATGTTTTTTTTAATCACAATATAGCACAAGAAAAATTCACTCACTGTCCTTACAGGTCCCTGGAAACAAGGACTTGCAGAGTGAAAGAAAAAAAACACTCTCCCTACCTACAGTTTTCTGTCCCTAGAAAAAATGTTTTTTTTAATCACAATATAGCACAAGAACAATTCACTCACTGTCCTTACAGGTCCCTGGAAACAAGGACTTGCAGAGTGAAAGAAAAAAAACACTCTCCCTACCTACAGTTTTCTGTCCCTAGAAAAAATGTTTTTTTTAATCACAATATAGCACAAGAACAATTCACTCACTGTCCTTACAGGTCCCTGGAAACAAGGACTTGCAGAGTGAAAGAAAAAAAACACTCTCCCTACCTACAGTTTTCTGTCCCTAGAAAAAATGTTTTTTTTAATCACAATATAGCACAAGAAAAATTCACTCACTGTCCTTACAGGTCCCTGGAAACAAGGACTTGCAGAGTGAAAGAAAAAAAACACTCTCCCTACCTACAGTTTTCTGTCCCTAGAAAAAATGTTTTTTTTAATCACAATATAGCACAAGAACAATTCACTCACTGTCCTTACAGGTCCCTGGAAACAAGGACTTGCAGAGTGAAAGAAAAAAAACACTCTCCCTACCTACAGTTTTCTGTCCCTAGAAAAAATGTTTTTTTTAATCACAATATAGCACAAGAAAAATTCACTCACTGTCCTTACAGGTCCCTGGAAACAAGGACTTGCAGAGTGAAAGAAAAAAAACACTCTCCCTACCTACAGTTTTCTGTCCCTAGAAAAAATGTTTTTTTTAATCACAATATAGCACAAGAACAATTCACTCACTGTCCTTACAGGTCCCTGGAAACAAGGACTTGCAGAGTGAAAGAAAAAAAACACTCTCCCTACCTACAGTTTTCTGTCCCTAGAAAAAATGTTTTTTTTAATCACAATATAGCACAAGAAAAATTCACTCACTGTCCTTACAGGTCCCTGGAAACAAGGACTTGCAGAGTGAAAGAAAAAAAACACTCTCCCTACCTACAGTTTTCTGTCCCTAGAAAAAATGTTTTTTTTAATCACAATATAGCACAAGAAAAATTCACTCACTGTCCTTACAGGTCCCTGGAAACAAGGACTTGCAGAGTGAAAGAAAAAAAACACTCTCCCTACCTACAGTTTTCTGTCCCTAGAAAAATTTTTTTTTTTAATCACAATATAGCACAAGAAAAATTCACTCACTGTCCTTTCAGGTCCCTGGAAACAAGGACTTGCAGAGTGAAAGAAAAAAAACACTCTCCCTACCTACAGTTTTCTGTCCCTAGAAAAAATGTTTTTTTTAATCACAATATAGCACAAGAACAATTCACTCACTGTCCTTACAGGTCCCTGGAAACAAGGACTTGCAGAGTGAAAGAAAAAAAACACTCTCCCTACCTACAGTTTTCTGTCCCTAGAAAAAATGTTTTTTTTAATCACAATATAGCACAAGAAAAATTCACTCACTGTCCTTACAGGTCCCTGGAAACAAGGACTTGCAGAGTGAAAGAAAAAAAACACTCTCCCTACCTACAGTTTTCTGTCCCTAGAATAAATGTTTTTTTTAAGCACAATATAGCACAAGGACAATTCACTCACTGTCCTTACAGGTCCCTGGAAACAAGGACTTGCAGAGTGAAAGAAAAAAAACACTCTCCCTACCTACAGTTTTCTGTCCCTAGAAAAAATGTTTTTTTTAATCACAATATAGCACAAGGACAATTCACTCACTGTCCTTACAGGTCCCTGGAAACAAGGACTTGCAGAGTGAAATAAACTGACACTCTCCCTACCTACAGTTTTCTGTCCCTAGAATAAATGTTTTTTTAAGCACAATATAGCACAAGGACAATTCACTCACTGTCCTTCCAGGTCCCTGGAAACAAGGACTTGCAGAGTGAAAGAAAAAAAACACTCTCCCTACCTACAGTTTTCTGTCCCTAGAAAAAATGTTTTTTTTAATCACAATATAGCACAAGAACAATTCACTCACTGTCCTTACAGGTCCCTGGAAACAAGGACTTGCAGAGTGAAATAAAAAAAACACTCTCCCTACCTACAGTTTTCTGTCCCTAGAAAAAATGTTTTTTTTAATCACAATATAGCACAAGGACAATTCACTCACTGTCCTTCCAGGTCCCTGGAAACAAGGACTTGCAGAGTGAAAGAAACTGACACTCTCCCTACCTACAGTTTTCTGTCCCTAGAATAAATGTTTTTTTAAGCACAATATAGCACAAGGACAATTCACTCACTGTCCTTCCAGGTCCCTGGAAACAAGGACTTGCAGAGTGAAAGAAACTGACACTGTCCCTACCTACAGTTTTCTGTCCCTAGAATAAATGTTTTTTTTAAGCACACTATAGCACAAGCACAAAACACACTGACACTCTCCCTCCCTATCCTTCTCTTTCCCTAAACTAAAGGAATCCAGGTTAAGCAAGAAAGAAATAACAGTCACTGTCCCTGCCTATGCTGCTCTATCCCTGCTCCGGAACACACTACACTAGGCCGCCGTGCTGGCGGCCTTTTATAGTGTGGGGCGTGTACTAAACACCCTCAGCAATAATTGGCCACAGGCATCCTGCCTGTGGCCAATCATTGCTCTCCTCGCTGCCGGCGCTGTGATTGGCCAAGCATGCGGGGTCACAGTGCATGCTTGGCCAATCACAGCGCCTGGATGACACTGCGATGGCGTAGTGCATTGTGGGCCGTTCGCGTCACTCGAATTTGGCGCGAACGGCCCAAATCGTTCGATCTTCGTCGAACGATCGAACAGCCGATGTTCGAGTCGAACGTATGTTCGACTCGAACACGAAGCTCATCCCTAGTCGTGACTGTAAAACTGTGAAACTCTTGTATCTAGGTGAGTATACACCTAGATACAAGAGTTTCATTTGGCCCCCACTGTGAAGTGTATGAGGACCACTGTTATCTGCAGTACTGCTGTGAAGACTCTGAGGTCTTGGGGAAACCTATTCCCTGTGCTGGGAGAGACTGTTTTACAGTCACGACATTCTGGTAAGCAGATCTTTTATCACAAGGGTGATACACCTGAAGTTTCCTTGGGAAGATTGATTCATTTCTACTTTCACTGTGGACACTTTTTTTAGAATTTTTACTACTATTTTTTGCTTGGGACTTTATTCTCCTTTTTTACTTACATTTTTATGTCACTTGTCACTAATTGTATATTTATTCATTTGGAGACTCTGCATTAGTTTTCCTCTTCCTCTTTCAAAGTTTTTTAAAGTTTTGGTTTCAAACATCAATTTATTGCATATAATTCATATATATTTTTTGCATAATTAATCACCTATTTTTAATTTTTTAATTGGTGTTTTTTTAGCGCTGCACTCCCACTCCCTTTTTTTCGTGTGTACTAGGCATTAGGGACAGGAAGCGAAAGAAAATCCAAAATCCATCTAGTGAGACACAACTTGCACCCCCCCTCCAAAAAAAAAAGAAAAACTTAGCGGTTTTACCCTGTTTTACTCTATCCAACATGAAAAAAAAACAAAGTTTTGGCTTTAGCTATCCTTTAAAGTGAATATGTGCTTTGCCGATGCAAGAACAAAACAGGTTTTGTTTAATGCAGACCTCCACAGACATATACTGTGCCCCTGGACAACGTCACCTGTGACAAAACGGCGTAGGGAGGAGCGGCGTGCTGACATCACCGCGATACAACGCTACAGTCTTGGAAGGATGGGCGGATAGTGAGAGCCGGCCGGCTTGAATTTTAGACATGCTTTTTAACTGCATCGTAAATGTAAGTGTACATCCTTGTTTTTTACAATAATTATCCATACAGTATCACACTATGGCAGCCTTTGTATTTGCATGGGGACCACTTGCTCGGGAGAAATACTAAGAATTTCTAACGTGGAGGAGACAGTAGTATTTGCAGTTCACCATTGGGAGACCCAGGGCTGGGGTAATTAGCCACAGGATGTTGTGATCTCCTGACAAGAGATCTATGTAGTCGGTAAGCGAATTTGATATAAGATGTGGAGGACTCTTTTCTATAACATCTCATCACTTCTTCTTGGGTGTATATTTGTTTGCAGTCACCGTTGATCAACACATTGAAGGATTGTTATCAGAACTGTGTTACCTTCGGAGTGCAACTCACTGTTCTTTGCCACTCATTGAATACAGTGATATGGACACATGGATGGGCACACTTGTTAATTCCATGTTGTGTTCAGCCATCTTTTTTGGATTTTAGGGGATTTATCACAGCTTCTATCATCCTCATCATTTATTTATTGTATTATTTGATGCTTTTTTATCATTTTATTTATTCAATTGTACATAGCAGCGCAGCTATTTTTTCCAATTGTTTCTAGTGTGTGTATCTCACATAGTTAGTTGCAGCAGCAATTGTACATCACCTTTTCACGATTACCTACTACTAGCACCCAGACTGAGACAGTGCAGTATTTTATTACAAACATATACTGTACTTACCTTTCTTTTTCTGTTGATCCATTTGCCAATGCCAAGCAGAGTGAAAGGGAATTCTTGTGTAAATTCCCAGTTGCCAAAGTCACAACTTACATCACCAACCACATCTTAATATATCACCCAAACCGTAATTTCATGCTTATATTCAGGACTTCTTCAAAGCCTCTCCCTTCTTCTGGAACTTTCTACCTCAATCTGTCCAGCTATCTCCTACTCTGGCCACCTTTAGGTGTTCCCTGTAAACTCATCTCTTCAGGGACACCTATCCCACCACCACCTAACAACCAAACCTTTTAATTATTCTATCAGCTCATCCCTCTTGTACTCACCTCCCCCACCCAATTTTGTACTACATGCCCCACCCTATTAGATTGTAAGCTCTTATGAGCAGGGCCCTCTTAACCCTTATGTATTTTATAATATTGTAACTGTACTGTCTTCCTTTATATTGTAAAGTGCTGAGAAAACTGTTGACGCTACATAAATTCCTATATAGTAATAATAATATTAATAATAATACAACAGCTAAGAAATTCAGAGTGCAGCTTTCTCTTTTCTTTCTTCATGTGCTGTTGTGCAGTGTAGACAAGCCATATAGGAGTGCTGGGGATGCAAAACTCAGAGCAGAGCAACGTTTTTTTTATTTTTTATTTAGGTTGAATCAAAAGAAATTATTTCACTGTTCAGAAAAAAACAAAACAAAGCAGTTGCAATGAGTATTAAAAAATTGAGTAATTAAAAATAAATACATTTGATTCTACATGATTTTTTTTAAATAATTAATAAAAAGAAATTGGTTGAATGATCATATTATTTAAAGCATTTCATTAGCCACCATAATGTCCACATACCTATTTTAGTCACACATAGCTTTTATATATATAGCCCCAAGGTTAGCCTCACTGTGTGAGGAAAAATTCTCGGGTGCTCATCCACAAAGAAATACATACCATACAAATCTAAAACAGGTATAGAGGCACTCATGGGTCTTGAGAAAGATGGACTGAGACTGAGTTCCATCAAAACATTGACAAAAAAATGCTGAGTGAGTCACACGGCCATTAGAACCCAAGCATGTTCTAACTTGCACTCGCCTGGGTTGCAGACCAGTTGACTCAGTCTTTACAGAGTAGTAGAGGTAGTAACACATGTGTGCATTGCATTGTTGGTGGAAAATGAATGACAGGAATCTGGAACATCAAATTTTGAATGGAAATTGGCAATAGTGCAAGTGAAGCTTTAGCTCTGTTACAACAGGCATATGGTGAACATTCCATGAAGAAATCAAGTGTTTTTGAATGGCATAGATGGTTTAAAAAAGGTCAGGAAGATGTCCACAGTGACACAAGGAGTGAGCAGCCAATAGTCAATCAACATTAAATACAGTAGGTATCCGCGCTAGATGGAAAGGTTGCTGCCCCCCTGAAGGGTATCCTAAAGAGAAAACAAATTAAATAATTGTGTAATAAGGGGTAGTGGCGCTACCTATTTAGTTGAGGTGATACCAATGAGATATGCACTCTGGGCTGTGTTAAGAGTATGTGTCCTGTTTAATGATGATGAAATAATACGTGAAGTGAACAAATGCAGTAACAATCAAGGTGATAACATCACATGTGGTTTTTATATGTTCCTCACAACCCTATGGTTAAACTTCCAGCCCTAAGTATGGGCTCAATATTGATAAGAAAAGTGGAAAAAAGTGAAAGCAATGAAACAAAAATGTGATTAAATATTAGACTCCCCAGCTTGTGCTGGTGTGCTAATTGGTAGTGATAGGGATCCTCATCCGGTGTGTCAATCCAATAATCTGGTTAACCTAGTGTCTATTCACGTAAAGGTAACCACTATCATTAAACAAGGCAAACGAACAAAAACAAGAACAGAAAAACGTGACTATCAAGTGTAGACTAAGATGGATGAAAATGCAATCACATTTGACAATAGGCAGTCCCAGAATATATTTAGATCGGAGGTCGGTGTGTATTTCACCCAGTAGGTGACCCCCGGTTATCACAGTCAATTCTTAGGGCCAGTGGTGGCTACCCAAGTATGTTCAAATAGCTGATTTTTCACAGATATAAGAGCAGTAGCAGATAATGTTTTTTAACAAGCGTGACTTGGTGCAATTCTTAACCATACATTCCTGCAGCGATAGATGACAGTGGGGTTCCCCCCCGAGTTAGTTGCACTCACCAGAATGTTGCACCCCTGCAGGGGTATTGAGCATCTCAGGGGGTATCCGGGAGATCTCCTGGTGTTGTCCAGACTCCACGCCTCAATATTCACCTGCTGTATTCCCGCTGGAGGGTTAGACGGCTCTCTCCTTCCTCTGGTTTCCACATCCACTCCTCCGGAGATTTTTAAAGGAAAAATTGGAAATAGGCTCCCATAGTGTGAATCCGTATAATTTATTGAGTATTGATAACTTTTCCACACATAGACAAAAAACTTTAGAATTGAAAATAAAATAAAAACTCTATGCAGGTAGGATCACCACGCAAAAGGCATGCGATCCACCTGCTGTGGGTAAAAACAAGTGCGGGGATAAGTCATGCTTCTGGGTATCAGGTTAGTGGTATCCAGGAACCGTCCGTGCGTTCCACCACTCTATTCTCGACCGTGGACGTGACATGAGCGTTGCAGCGACCAATCAGCTGACGCATTTCGACGTCAGTCGTTTTCAAAGGTGATGTCAATCAACATTGTTACTTGGAAATTCTGAAAAGGTTAAGGGTATCTGTTCGGATCTCTGGCCTGACAAGTAGGGATGAGCCAAACACCCCCCTGTTCGGTTCGCACCAGAACATGCGAACAGGCAAAAAATTTGTTCAAACACGCCAACACCGTTAAAGTCTATGGGACACGAACATAAAAAATAAAAAGTGATAATTTTTATTATGGGACACGAACATAAAAAATAAAAAGTGATAATTTTAAAGGCTAATATGCAAGCTATTGTCATAAAAAGTGTTTGGCGACCCGGGTCCTGCCCCAGGGGACATGTATCAATGCAAAAAAAAGGTTTTAAAAACGGCAGTTTTTTCGGGAGCAGTGATTTTAATAATGCTTAAAGTGAAACAATAAAAGTGATATATTCCTTTAAATTTAGTACCTGGGGGGTGTTTAAAGTATGCCTGTAAAGTCGCGCATGTTTCCCGTGTAACATAACAGTTACAAACATTCAGATACAAAGACATTAAAAAAAATGTACATTCAAACAAATAAAACACTTATATGGTCTCAATTTAATCCCTACCTAAAGCCCCTTCATAGCATTATTGATTTGTATCTTAAGAGATCTACTTATTTATATAGAATATATCCAGTCATGTAACCCCTTTATTCTTTATATATTGGTTGGAGAGTCAACACAAAAAAAAAAAAAAAGCTGCGAGTGGTTTTAAATTACTTTTTTTCCTTCAGAAATGACATTTTGTGTAGGGACAATTATAAACACGGGAAACATGCGCGACTTTACAGGCATACTTTAGACACCCCCCAGGAACGAAATTTAAAGGAATATTTCACTTTTATAGTTTCACTTTAAGCATTATTAAAATCACTGCTCCCGAAAAAACTGCAGTTTTTAAAACTTTTTTTTTGCATTGATACATGTCCCCTGGGGCAGGACCCCAGTCCCCAAACACTTTTTATGACAATAACTTGCATATTAACCTTTAAAATTAGCACTTTTGATTTCTCCCATAGACTTTTAACGGTGTTCCGCGGCTTTGTGAATTTGCCGCGAACACCCCAAATTGTTTGATGTTCGCCGAACGGGCGAACAGCCACTGTTCGAGTCAAACTCATGTTCGACTTGAACATAAAGCTCATCCCTACTGACAAGTGGATTCTCCACCACGGCAATGATCCTGCCCATGATGCGTTAAGTGTTCACGAGTTCCTGGCCCAGAAATCAATTCCAAAACTTGACCAGCCTCCTTATTCCCCTGACTTAGCACCCTGCAACTTTTGACTGTTTCCAAAATGATTAAACGCCTTAAAAGGACACAGATTTGATGACATTCTGGACATTCCAGTGCTCTGTGACAAAGATACCACGTAGCGTTCCAGAAAACGAATTCCAGGAATGTTTCCGGCAGTGGCACATTCATCTAGAAAAGTGCATGACTTCGCAAAGGGACTACTTTGAAGGTGACAACAGCCGCTAGTGTATAGGTAAGTAAACATTTTTTTTTACAGTCTTTTCTGGGAACTAAATTGCAGTCCATGTTTTGGTTTACTAACTATTAAATTAATGGGTAATGTACAAAGACTCATGTATCACGTGCAGTTAAAAATATACTGAATGTTTCCCTTTTGCTTTGCGTAAGCAGAACAACACATATTGAAATTTGCATAAACATATGCACTAATGTGTGTTAGAAGGTCATTGAATGCGCATGTGTGTGAATGGGCCAGTAAGGTTCAACAGATTTTATATTTCATTTATCTAGGAAAGCATCCAAACTAGTTTATTAAGCAATCCAGAGTGTGCGCTAGAATGAGTTGCTATAAAAGATGATTCTATAGGGATATCATTTCACAGCACTTACAGCAAAGGAATGTTTTCTTCAACCGCAAGGGGTGACCCACCTTCAAGAGTTGACCCTTGATAGAAATCAAATGTAAAATAATATCAATTCTCGTGAGTAAAGCCCTCTTTTATTTATTTATCTGTACTGTAAGCAGAATTTTAACCACTTGCTTACTGTGCACATATACCCCCTTCCTGCCCAGGCAAAATTTCAGCTTTCGGCACTGTGTCGCTTTAACTGACAATTGCACGATTTTGCGACGTGGCTCCCAAACAAAATTTAGGTCCTTTTTTTCCTACAAATAGAGCTTTCTTTTGGTGGTATTTGATCACCTCTGCGGTTTTTATTTTTTGCGCTACAAACAAAAAAAGAGCGACAATTTAAAAAAAAAAAACCAATGATTTTTACTTTTTGCTATAATAAATATCCCAATTTGTTTTTAAAAAAACAATTATTTTTCTCAGTTTAGGCCGATATGTATTCTTCTACATATTTTTGGTAAAAAAAAAATCGCAATAAGCGTATATTGATTGGTTTGCGCAAAAGTTATAGCGCCTACAAAATTAGGGATAGAATTATGACATTTTTTTTTATTATTTTCTTTTTACTAGTAATGTCGGCGATCTGCGATTTTTATTGGGACTGCGACATTATGGCGGACAGATCGGACACTTTTGACACATTTTTGGGACCATTCACATTTATACAGAGATTAGTGCTATAAATATGCACTGATTAATGTATAAATGTGACTGTCAGGGAAGGGGTTAACACTAGGGGGCGAGGAAGGGGTTAAATGTGTTCCCCAGGAGTGATTGTTACTGTGGGGGGAGGGGACTGACTGGGGGAGGTGACCGATCTGTGTCCTTATGTACAAGGGACACAGCATCAGTCTCCTCTCCCTGACAGGACGTGGATCTGTGTGTTTACGCACACAGATCCACGTCCTTGGCTGTGTAACGGCCGATCGCGGGTACCTGGCGGACATCGCGGTCACCAGGCACGCGCATCGGCATCTCAGTGAAGCGCGCCCCCCAGTGGCCGGAGGAGCCGAGGCCGTCTATTAACGGCCTTCCGGATTTCTAGAGCCACCTTGTGGCCGTCATTTGTCTATGGCCCGGGCTCCAGCAAGTTAAAATATGCAATGTGTTTTGTTTTTTTCCTGAAATTTGCATAAACGTATGCACTAATGTGTGTTAGAAGGTCATTGAATACGTATGAGTGTGAATGGGCCAATAAGGTTCAACAGATGTTATATTCCATTTATTTAATCAAGTGTCCAAACTAGTTTAGTAAGCAATCCAGAGTGTGCACTAGAATGAGTTCCTATAGAACAGTGTTTCTCAACTCCAGTCCTCAAGGCGCACCAACAGGTCATGTTTTCAGGATTTCCCTCAGATGAAACAGCTGTGGTAATTACTAAGGCAGTGAAACTGATTACATCCCCTGTGCAAAATAATGGAAAGCCTGAAAACATGACCTGTTGGGGCGCCTTGAGGACTGGAGTTGAGAAACCCTGCTATAGAAGACGATTCTATAAGGTTATCATTTCAGAGTACTTACAGCAAAGGAGCATTTTCTTCAACCGCAAGAGGTGACCCACCTTCAAGAGTTGACCCTTAAAAGAAATCAAAGGTAAAAAAATATATATATTCCCATGAGTAAAGCCCTCTTTTATTTATTTATCTGTACTGTAAGCAGAATTTATAAATGTGCGATGTGTCTTTTTTTCTCTCTAGAGCCAAGTGGACCATGTCAGCAGCAGGGTAATCAAGCACGTTGCCGCTATTGTTATGGATGCTAGATTCTGCTGATAAGAAAACGGAGAGCTTTCACAGTTCAGCAGACTTTCAGTAAGAGTCAGATTTGATTTTCTAATTGCCTGGCTGCGAAGAGCTTGAATTCCTTGCCTAGAATTTACATTGTTACGTGCTATCGTCCGCTCTAGGCTGCTGTAATATAATTAAATTGATTCCTATAAATGCACTCCTGGAATCAGTGTCAGGATTTCCAGATACTAAACAACTTTTCTCCGGCGTCTGATGAAACCGTATGGACAGCCAGATCCTCAAGGATATAAAGGAGTCGTTAAATCAAAGTATTAAAAACAAACCAATTGTAAAGAGGCAGTTGAATAACAAGGTCGTCGATTGGTACGGGATGGATACAATTTATGACGGGAGTTCTGCCACTCTTATGATTTATAGTTGAACTTGGGGATAAATATTAGAATGGCATTTTCTAAGCTTCTCAAAATGTTACTGTATAATGAGTTTATTTGGTCAATGAAAGTCCAACTGTCCAGCAACTTAGGAATGATATATAGCAGGGATCTCCAAACTTTCCAAACAAAGGGCCTTCAGACTTTAGGGAGGCCGGACTGCGGCCAGTTGAAGTAGAAAACGTCCCGGTGTCAGTGGGAGTAAACAATCCCCCAGACATGGTGGTCAGTGGGAGGAATAGATCTCCGTCTTTGTTGTCAATAGGGGGAATAGTGCCCTTTTATTGGTGTCACTGGGAGGAATAGTGCAGCCTCATTGGTATCAGTGGGAGGAATAGTGCCCCATCATCGATATCAGTGGAAAGTAAAGTGCCCCATCATTGCTGTCAGTAGGTGGAATAGTGCCCCGCCCCCATCATTGGTGTCTTTGGGAGGGATAGTGTTCCATTGCTTTCGGTAGGTGGAATAGTGCCCCATCATTGGTGTCAGTAGGTGGAATTGTGTCCCATCATTGGTGTCAGTGGAAGGAATAGTCCCTTATCATCAGTATCAGTGGGAAGAATAGTGCCCCATCATTGGTGTCAGTAGGTGGAATAGTGCCCCATTATTGCTGTCAGTGGGGGGGAATAGTGCCTCATCATCGGTATCAGTGGGAAGAATAGAGACCCAACATTGGTGTCAGTAAGTGGAATAGTGCAACATCATTGGTGTCAATGGGAGGAATAGTACCCCAAGGGCAGGAAAAATGCAAGCAAAGGGCCGCAGGCCACAGTTTGGAGACCACTGATATATATGATATAAAAAGGACATACAACTGCTCACAGGGGTACAGAGAAGCAGATTTCCAATAGTCAAGATCTGGAGTATTGGAAACCTGCATCTCTGTACCTATGTGAGCAGTTTTATGGTAAAATTACCTTATTTTAGACTTTTATGTCCTATATATTATTCAACCATTTGGAGTCTGTGCAATGAGGGGACCAGAGGAGTGACATCTAATGTCAAGACCATGTAAACGCTTCTGTTCTTTGACTACTGCTGGTCTCATTCCAGCATCCTGGTTTTGGCTTTGATGCATCCCTGTCTGTGCGTGTAAATGCACCTCCAACAGTAACGCAGGAACCAGAGCCCAAGGTGAACCCGCCTGATCGGTTTTCTGGTTACCCCCATATGTTTTCCAAATTTAAAAATAGTTGTATGTTATACTTTAATCTAAGGACAGTGTCATGGATATGCATTAATGTCTGTCTGCCATCTTACCTTCCTCCTCATGTGTTCATCTAGAGACCAGACCTCCTTCACCTGGCTTCCTTTATAATCTCCTCCCAGCCTGACTCCACCCCAGGCCCTATCACTGAACACTATATTAACCTGTGCACTGCAAGCCTGCTTTGCTGATCAACGTGTTTGTTAGGCATTGTGTGTTTGGGTTCCTGCCTGCCGTGTGCTACGTCTGTCTCTCTGTTACGTTATTGGCTTGTCCCCGACTATCCCTGTCTGCTCGTGACCCTTGACCTTCGGCTCGTTCTTCGTTATCCTTGTCTGCTTGTGGCCCCTGACCTTCGGCTTGTTATTCGGTTCTCTCTATCGTGTGCTGCTGCTTCCCCTTATCCTACGGGGCGTGAGCTAGGAAACTCCAGGGGCCGCGACCTGGTCCCAGCCTGCAGCGTAACATCCTCACCACTAGAGGCCCTGGAGAAGACCAGCTGGGTCTTAGACTCCGCGCCCTGGGGAATCTTGGCTCTCGCTTCCGTTGGGATCCCGGTTGTGCTCCTCTGGTCCCGCTTTCCACAACCACCCAGTTTCCTATCCGCAGAAGCCAGCCATAGGGTTCACTACCTCGCGGTGCACTCCTGTCCCCCTACGGTGTGCATCTGTCACCTGGCCACAGGTGACCCTGACAGTTTGATCAGCCATGAACCCGGCTGACATCCCGCTTCCCGCGGATGATCCATTGCAGGGCATAGTTCGCAGACTTGAGACCCAGGAATCAAATCAGACCCAGGTGATGCGATTCCTCCAGGATCTGGCTTCTCGATTCGAGCAGCTTCAGGTCTCCTTGGGAACCCCGAATCCGCAACCCCAAGTACAACCAGCGGCTGTACCTATCGCACCAGTCGCAGCCTCACACTCACTAAGATTGCCAGCTCCGTTCCGTTTCTCTGGGGACTCCAAGGCCTGCAGGGGGTTTCTCAGCCAATGCACTATTCATTTTGAGCTTCAGCCTCAAAGCTTCCTATCTGACCGGGCTAAGGTAGCCTATATCATTTCCCTCCTCTCCGGTGAAGCTTTGGCCTGGGCTGCCCCCCTGTGGGAGAGGAACGATCCGGTGGTTTCCAGTCTGTCCGAATTCTTGAAGCTCTTTCGTAATATCTTCGAAGAGCCGGCTCGGGCTTCTTCAGCGGCTAGTGCTGTCTTACGTCTTCGCCAAGAATCTAGTTCAGTGGGGCAATATGCTCTTCAGTTCCGTATCCACACAGCTGAATTGAGCTGGAATAATGAGGCCCTGGTCGCTACCTTTTTACATGGCCTCTCTGACCGAGTGAAAGACGAATTAGCGGGAAGAGCCATTCCCGTCGGTCTGGACGATGTAATTTCATTATGCAACCAGATCGACATTCGTTTTCAAGAGAGGTCCTTAGAAAAAAGACGCCAGCACTCTCTGGGTCCTAGCCAGTCTGAGCTCCCCTCCCTTCATTCCGTGGAGCATCCTCTACCTGCTGAAGAACCTATGCAGCTGGGCCGGACCAGACTAACCCCCGAAGAACGTGCTAGGCGCAGAACTCTGGGCTTGTGCCTCTATTGTGGGGGCAAGGGTCATTTTCGTGACTCCTGCTCGCTTCGTCCGGGAAATGCTCGGGTCTAATACATTTGGAAGGTGGAGTATTGGACCCAGAAACATCACCTTCTCGCCTGCTCTTGCCGGTGTTCCTTCATGTAGGCACTTCTCCTCAGTCAACCCTTGCATACCTGGATTCCGGGGCTGCCGGCAATTTCATGGATTGGAGAACTGCTTCTTCTATGAAGCTTACCCTTTCACCTCTCACTACCCCATTGGTAGTCTCGGCAATTGATGGCACTGTTCTCCCAGGGGGCCCTATTCGCTTCCAGACGCTACCCATTAGGATGTCGGTAGGGATTCTCCACCAGGAGTGGATATACTTTCTTATTCTACCCAAGGCCTCTACCCCAGTTGTATTGGGCCTCCCTTGGCTACAGCTCCACTCTCCACATGTGGACTGGGTCTCTGGGCAGATCCTGGCCTGGGGTTCCTCATGTTTCTCGTCGTGTCTTCTCAAGGTGACCCCCAAGGAGAGTCTTCCGGTTGCTGCCACTTCTGTTTCTTCTGATCTTCCCGCCGCATACAGCGATTACCGGGATGTGTTCTGTAAAAAATCAGCTGAGGTGCTTCCTCCCCACAGGTCTTTTGACTGTGCTATTGATCTTGTCCCCGGAGCAACTCTACCCAGGGGTCGTACCTACCCTCTGTCCATCCCAGAGACCCAGGCCATGTCGGAGTATGTAGCAGAGAATCTGGAGAGAGGTTTCATCCGGAAATCCTCATCGCCTGCAGGGGCAGGGTTCTTTTTTGTTGCCAAAAAGGATGGTACCTTAAGACCCTGCATCGATTATCGGGGTTTAAATGCGGTTACTATTAAAAATCGATACCCCTTACCCTTAATATCTGAGCTATTCGATAGGTTGAAGGGTGCCTCCATTTTCACCAAGTTGGATCTCAGAGGCGCGTACAATCTCATTCGAATACGGGAGGGTGACGAATGGAAGACTGCATTCAACACTAGAGACGGGCATTACGAATATCTGGTGATGCCTTTTGGTCTGTGTAATGCTCCAGCCGTGTTTCAAAACTTTGTCAATGAAATCTTCAGAGATCTGCTGTACCAGTTTGTTGTCATCTATCTGGATGACATTCTGATCTTTTCTGAAAATCTGCTCGTCCACAGAAACCATGTCCGCACTGTACTTCAACGTCTTAGAGAGAACAATCTCTATGCCAAGCTGGAGAAATGTTCCTTTGAATGTTCTGAGGTCCTGTTTTTGGGGTGCTTCGTCTCATGTTCGGGGCTTCGTATGGACCCTGGGAAGGTCTTGGCTATCACCAACTGGCCTCTTCCTGCTAGCCTCAAGGCCACACAGCGCTTTCTTGGCTTCACTAATTATTATAGGCAGTTCATAAGGAATTACTCTTCCATTGCCGCGCCTATTATCGCTTTGACCAAGAAGGGTGTGAATGCCAGAGACTGGCCTCCCGAAGCTGTCTCTGCATTTCACAACCTGAAACAGGCCTTTGTTTCTGGCCCCCTCTTGAGGAGACCAAATCCTGGGAATGCATTTTTTATTGAAGTGGACGCTTCCTCAATGGGGGTGGGAGCTGTGCTTCTTCAAATCTTTGAGAAGAGACGCCAACCATGTGCGTTCTTCTCCAAAAAAAATTCTCAGGCAGAGAGGAATTATGCCATCGGTGATCGGGAACTTCTCGCAATTAAATTGGCATTAGAGGAGTGGCGTCATCTCTTGGAGGGTTCCCCTCACTCCATAACGATCTTTACCGATCACAAGAATTTACAGTATCTACAGAATGCTAAACGTCTGAATCCTAGACAGGCCAGGTGGAGTCTCTTCTTTGCCCGTTTTAATTTCACGATTACCTACAAACCTGGTTCCTGCAACGGTCGGGCTGATGCGCTCTCTAGGTCATTTGACACTTTGGACGAGGAGTCCGCCCCTGAACCTGAGCCGATCATTCCCACCTCATGCATTGTTGCCCACTCTACCACCCTGAAGTCTAAAATTCCGCCTGGTAAGACCTTTGTTCCCACTGAGCTAAGAGCTAAGATCCTTCGTTGGGGACATGATTCCAAGGTGGCAGGGCATTCTGGATTCCTCCGATCCTTCCTACTCATCAGTCGTCACTACTGGTGGCCTAATCTCCGCTCAGACGTCAAAGACTACGTTAAAGCTTGTCATGTCTGTGCTCAGTCCAAATCCTCCACACAAGCTCCTGCTGGTCTCCTCATGCCCTTGCCCATTCCTAAGGAACCCTGGGTCCATATTGCCATGGATTTTATCACTGATCTCCCACTGTCTGAGAATAATACAGTCATTTGGGTGGTAATCGATCGATTCTCCAAGATGGCTCATTTTGTTCCTCTTCCTGGTCTTCCTTCTGCCCCTGCCTTGGTTCCCATTTTCATTCGGGAAATTCTCCGCCTACATGGGGTCCCTTCTCATATTGTTTCCGACAGGGGAGTCCAATTCACGTCTCGTTTTTGGAGAGCCTTTTGCAAATCCCTCAATATTGTCTTGGATTTTTCTTCTTCTTACCATCCCCAATCCAATGGACAGACTGAGAGGGTTAATCAGGAGTTAGAGGTCTTTCTTCGCACCTTTGTGTCTTCTCACCATGACGATTGGTCCTCTCTACTCCCGTGGGCAGAATTCTCCCATAACAATCATGTGAATACCAGTTCGCAGAAGACACCCTTTTTCACAGTTTATGGAAAACACCCTCAACTTCCTCTTCCCATGATCTGTTCTCCAGACATTCCAGCTTTGGCTTCGGTTCAGGAGTTTCTCAATTCCGTTTGGGGTCACGTTCATGATTCCCTCCGGGCAGCTGCTGAAAAATTCAAAGGCTTTGCCGACCGCCGCAGGCGTAAACCGCCTTCTCTTCAGCCAGGGGACAAAGTCTGGCTCTCTACCAGGAACATCAAGCTCCGAGTTCCTTCTCTGAAGTTTGCTCCACGATTCATCGGTCCATACACGGTAACTGCTAAACTGAATCCGGTTTGTTTCAAACTCCAGATTCCTAAGAGCCTTAAAATCACTAACTCCTTTCATGTTGCTCTTCTAAAGCCTTTAGTCCTCAATAAATTCTCTCGTCCTCTCCCTACCGTGGCGCCTGTCTCTTAGGATAATCAGGAGTATGAGATCAGTCAAATTCTGGACTCCCGACTCTGTAAAGGCGTTCTTCAGTACCTCGTTCATTGGAAAGGGTTTGGTCCTGAGGAGAGGTCTTGGATCACTGCATCTGAGGTCTTTGCACCTCGTCTGTTAAAGGAGTTTCATCTGAAGTTTCCCTCTAAACCTGGGCCCAGGTGGGGAAGGGGGAGGCCTCGTAAGAGGGAGGGTACTGTCATGGATATGCATTAATGTCTGTCTGCCATCTTACCTTCCTCCTCATGTGTTCATCTAGAGACCAGACCTCCTTCACCTGGCTTCCTTTATAATCTCCTCCCAGCCTGACTCCACCCCAGGCCCTATCACTGAACACTATATTAACCTGTGCACTGCAAGCCTGCTTTGCTGATCAACGTGTTTGTTAGGCATTGTGTGTTTGGGTTCCTGCCTGCCGTGTGCTACGTCTGTCTCTCTGTTACGTTATTGGCTTGTCCCCAACTATCCCTGTCTGCTCGTGACCCTTGACCTTCGGCTCGTTCTTCGTTATCCTTGTCTGCTTGTGGCCCCTGACCTTCGGCTTGTTATTCGGTTCTCTCTATCGTGTGCTGCTGCTTCCCCTTATCCTACGGGGCGTGAGCTAGGAAACTCCAGGGGCCGCGACCTGGTCCCAGCCTGCAGCGTAACATCCTCACCACTAGAGGCCCTGGAGAAGACCAGCTGGGTCTTAGACTCCGCGCCCTGGGGAATCTTGGCTCTCGCTTCCGTTGGGATCCCAGTTGTGCTCCTCTGGTCCCGCTTTCCACAACCACCCAGTTTCCTATCCGCAGAAGCCAGCCATAGGGTTCACTACCTCGCGGTGCACTCCTGTCCCCCTACGGTGTGCATCTGTCACCTGGCCACAGGTGACCCTGACAGTTTGATCAGCCATGAACCCGGCTGACATCCCGCTTCCCGCGGATGATCCATTGCAGGGCATAGTTCGCAGACTTGAGACCCAGGAATCAAATCAGACCCAGGTGATGCGATTCCTCCAGGATCTGGCTTCTCGATTCGAGCAGCTTCAGGTCTCCTTGGGAACCCCGAATCCGCAACCCCAAGTACAACCAGCGGCTGTACCTATCGCACCAGTCGCAGCCTCACACTCACTAAGATTGCCAGCTCCGTTCCGTTTCTCTGGGGACTCCAAGGCCTGCAGGGGGTTTCTCAGCCAATGCACTATTCATTTTGAGCTTCAGCATCAAAGCTTCCTATCTGACCGGGCTAAGGTAGCCTATATCATTTCCCTCCTCTCCGGTGAAGCTTTGGCCTGGGCTGCCCCCCTGTGGGAGAGGAACGATCCGGTGGTTTCCAGTCTGTCCGAATTCTTGAAGCTCTTTCGTAATATCTTCGAAGAGCCGGCTCGGGCTTCTTCAGCGGCTAGTGCTGTCTTACGTCTTCGCCAAAAATCTAGTTCAGTGGGGCAATATGCTCTTCAGTTCCGTATCCACACAGCTGAATTGAGCTGGAATAATGAGGCCCTGGTCGCTACCTTTTTACATGGCCTCTCTGACCGAGTGAAAGACGAATTAGCGGGAAGAGCCATTCCCGTCGGTCTGGACGATGTAATTTCATTATGCAACCAGATCGACATTCGTTTTCAAGAGAGGTCCTTAGAAAAAAGACGCCAGCACTCTCTGGGTCCTAGCCAGTCTGATCTCCCCTCCCTTCATTCCGTGGAGCATCCTCTACCTGCTGAAGAACCTATGCAGCTGGGCCGGACCAGACTAACCCCCGAAGAACGTGCTAGGCGCAGAACTCTGGGCTTGTGCCTCTATTGTGGGGGCAAGGGTCATTTTCGTGACTCCTGCTCGCTTCGTCCGGGAAATGCTCGGGTCTAATACATTTGGAAGGTGGAGTATTGGACCCAGAAACATCACCTTCTCGCCTGCTCTTGCCGGTGTTCCTTCATGTAGGCACTTCTCCTCAGTCAACCCTTGCATACCTGGATTCCGGGGCTGCCGGCAATTTCATGGATTGGAGAACTGCTTCTTCTATGAAGCTTACCCTTTCACCTCTCACTACCCCATTGGTAGTCTCGGCAATTGATGGCACTGTTCTCCCAGGGGGCCCTATTCGCTTCCAGACGCTACCCATTAGGATGTCGGTAGGGATTCTCCACCAGGAGTGGATATCCTTTCTTATTCTACCCAAGGCCTCTACCCCAGTTGTATTGGGCCTCCCTTGGCTACAGCTCCACTCTCCACATGTGGACTGGGTCTCTGGGCAGATCCTGGCCTGGGGTTCCTCATGTTTCTCGTCGTGTCTTCTCAAGGTGACCCCCAAGGAGAGTCTTCCGGTTGCTGCCACTTCTGTTTCTTCTGATCTTCCCGCCGCATACAGCGATTACCGGGACGTGTTCTGTAAAAAATCAGCTGAGGTGCTTCCTCCCCACATGTCTTTTGACTGTGCTATTGATCTTGTCCCCGGAGCAACTCTACCCAGGGGTCGTACCTACCCTCTGTCCATCCCAGAGACCCAGGCCATGTCGGAGTATGTAGCAGAGAATCTGGAGAGAGGTTTCATCCGGAAATCCTCATCGCCTGCAGGGGCAGGGTTCTTTTTTGTTGCCAAAAAGGATGG
Source organism: Rana muscosa (assembly GCA_029206835.1). Taxonomy (NCBI): domain Eukaryota; kingdom Metazoa; phylum Chordata; class Amphibia; order Anura; family Ranidae; genus Rana; species Rana muscosa. Next base: position 344,883,977 of record CM055119.1, read on the forward strand.
TACCTTAAGACCCTGCATCGATTATCGGGGTTTAAATGCGGTTACTATTAAAAATCGATACCCCTTACCCTTAATATCTGAGCTATTCGATAGGTTGAAGGGTGCCTCCCTTTTCACCAAGTTGGATCTCAGAGGCGCGTACAATCTCATTCGAATACGGGAGGGTGACGAATGGAAGACTGCATTCAACACTAGAGACGGGCATTACGAATATCTGGTGATGCCTTTTGATCTGTGTAATGCTCCAGCCGTGTTTCAAAACTTTGTGAATGAAATCTTCAGAGATCTGCTGTACCAGTTTGTTGTCATCTATCTGGATGACATTCTGATCTTTTCTGAAAATCTGCTCGTCCACAGAAACCATGTCCGCACTGTACTTCAACGTCTTAGAGAGAACAATCTCTATGCCAAGCTGGAGAAATGTTCCTTTGAATGTTCTGAGGTCCTGTTTTTGGGGTGCTTCGTCTCATGTTCGGGGCTTCGTATGGACCCTGGGAAGGTCTTGGCTATCACCAACTGGCCTCTTCCTGCTAGCCTCAAGGCCACACAGCGCTTTCTTGGCTTCACTAATTATTATAGGCAGTTCATAAGGAATTACTCTTCCATTGCCGCGCCTATTATCGCTTTGACCAAGAAGGGTGTGAATGCCAGAGACTGGCCTCCCGAAGCTGTCTCTGCATTTCACAACCTGAAACAGGCCTTTGTTTCTGGCCCCCTCTTGAGGAGACCAAATCCTGGGAATGCATTTTTTATTGAAGTGGACGCTTCCTCAATGGGGGTGGGAGCTGTGCTTCTTCAAATCTTTGAGAAGAGACGCCAACCATGTGCGTTCTTCTCCAAAAAAAATTCTCAGGCAGAGAGGAATTATGCCATCGGTGATCGGGAACTTCTCGCAATTAAATTGGCGTTAGAGGAGTGGCGTCATCTCTTGGAGGGTTCCCCTCACTCCATAACGATCTTTACCGATCACAAGAATTTACAGTATCTACAGAATGCTAAACGTCTGAATCCTAGACAGGCCAGGTGGAGTCTCTTCTTTGCCCGTTTTAATTTCACGATTACCTACAAACCTGGTTCCTGCAACGGTCGGGCTGATGCGCTCTCTAGGTCATTTGACACTTTGGACGAGGAGTCCGCCCCTGAACCTGAGCCGATCATTCCCACCTCATGCATTGTTGCCCACTCTACCACCCTGAAGTCTAAAATTCCGCCTGGTAAGACCTTTGTTCCCACTGAGCTAAGAGCTAAGATCCTTCGTTGGGGACATGATTCCAAGGTGGCAGGGCATTCTGGATTCCTCCGATCCTTCCTACTCATCAGTCATCACTACTGGTGGCCTAATCTCCGCTCAGACGTCAAAGACTACGTTAAAGCTTGTCATGTCTGTGCTCAGTCCAAATCCTCCACACAAGCTCCTGCTGGTCTCCTCATGCCCTTGCCCATTCCTAAGGAACCCTGGGTCCATATTGCCATGGATTTTATCACTGATCTCCCACTGTCTGAGAATAATACAGTCATTTGGGTGGTAATCGATCGATTCTCCAAGATGGCTCATTTTGTTCCTCTTCCTGGTCTTCCTTCTGCCCCTGCCTTGGTTCCCATTTTCATTCGGGAAATTCTCCGCCTACATGGGGTCCCTTCTCATATTGTTTCCGACAGGGGAGTCCAATTCACGTCTCGTTTTTGGAGAGCCTTTTGCAAATCCCTCAATATTGTCTCGGATTTTTCTTCTTCTTACCATCCCCAATCCAATGGACAGACTGAGAGGGTTAATCAGGAGTTAGAGGTCTTTCTTCGCACCTTTGTGTCTTCTCACCATGACGATTGGTCCTCTCTACTCCCGTGGGCAGAATTCTCCCATAACAATCATGTGAATACCAGTTCGCAGAAGACACCCTTTTTCACAGTTTATGGAAAACACCCTCAACTTCCTCTTCCCATGATCTGTTCTCCAGACATTCCAGCTTTGGCTTCGGTTCAGGAGTCTCTCAATTCCGTTTGGGGTCACGTTCATGATTCCCTCCGGGCAGCTGCTGAAAAATTCAAAGGCTTTGCCGACCGCCGCAGGCGTAAACCGCCTTCTCTTCAGCCAGGGGACAAAGTCTGGCTCTCTACCAGGAACATCAAGCTCCGAGTTCCTTCTCTGAAGTTTGCTCCACGATTCATCGGTCCATACACGGTAACTGCTAAACTGAATCCGGTTTGTTTCAAACTCCAGATTCCTAAGAGCCTTAAAATCACTAACTCCTTTCATGTTGCTCTTCTAAAGCCTTTAGTCCTCAATAAATTCTCTCGTCCTCTCCCTACCGTGGCGCCTGTCTCTTAGGATAATCAGGAGTATGAGATCAGTCAAATTCTGGACTCCCGACTCTGTAAAGGCGTTCTTCAGTACCTCGTTCATTGGAAAGGGTTTGGTCCTGAGGAGATGTCTTGGATCACTGCATCTGAGGTCTTTGCACCTCGTCTGTTAAAGGAGTTTCATCTGAAGTTTCCCTCTAAACCTGGGCCCAGGCGGGGAAGGGGGAGGCCTCGTAAGAGGGAGGGTACTGTCATGGATATGCATTAATGTCTGTCTGCCATCTTACCTTCCTCCTCATGTGTTCATCTAGAGACCAGACCTCCTTCACCTGGCTTCCTTTATAATCTCCTCCCAGCCTGACTCCACCCCAGGCCCTATCACTGAACACTATATTAACCTGTGCACTGCAAGCCTGCTTTGCTGATCAACGTGTTTGTTAGGCATTGTGTGTTTGGGTTCCTGCCTGCCGTGTGCTACGTCTGTCTCTCTGTTACGTTATTGGCTTGTCCCCGACTATCCCTGTCTGCTCGTGACCCTTGACCTTCGGCTCGTTCTTCGTTATCCTTGTCTGCTTGTGGCCCCTGACCTTCGGCTTGTTATTCGGTTCTCTCTATCGTGTGCTGCTGCTTCCCCTTATCCTACGGGGCGTGAGCTAGGAAACTCCAGGGGCCGCGACCTGGTCCCAGCCTGCAGCGTAACATCATCACCACTAGAGGCCCTGGAGAAGACCAGCTGGGTCTTAGACTCCGCGCCCTGGGGAATCTTGGCTCTCGCTTCCGTTGGGATCCCGGTTGTGCTCCTCTGGTCCCGCTTTCCACAACCACCCAGTTTCCTATCCGCAGAAGCCAGCCATAGGGTTCACTACCTCGCGGTGCACTCCTGTCCCCCTACGGTGTGCATCTGTCACCTGGCCACAGGTGACCCTGACAGACAGTCTCTGGGTGGAGACCAAACCTGATTTAAGCCAGCCAAGTCTGCAGTCTCATGCTTGTGATAGCTTGCATAATACATGTTCCAAAGCTCCCTGTTTATCTGCCCTGATCTGTTAGATTGGATTCCCTTGTTGACAACCTCGGATCAGATATTGACCAGTCTCTGAACTCTGCCTGCCTTTTGACTATGGATTGACCCTGACTATTCTGAACCTTGCCTTGTACCTGGACTATCGTTGAACCACTCTGCCTGTCTGCCAACCGCAAGTACCTGTTTGTATTGCTCAGTTCACGCATACCCTGGCATGGCAGCCAGGCGCTATAGCATTGTGTAAAAGTCCTGCGGGCAACAGAGTACCGGTAGGCCTGCTTGCCTAAGGGGAAAGGTGGCTACTATAGGTAAAGAACACAGAAGCCAGCTATAGTATCCTACCACCTGCATTAGAGGTAAGTGTGATATCTAGGAGGATTATTTGATGCAATATCACCCAACCCTGTGCCTTAGGGGCTGAATTTGGTAAGGTGTTTTGTGCACATGTAGGCGGTGTATGGTAGCATGTATTGATGAAGTCACAGCTTTTGCACTTTAACGGTTTAATGTGAGCAGAGTTTATTTAGTGTCCATTAGTTGTAGGTTGTGGTGATACTACACTATTTTGGCTATTTTCCTTTTGAGTAACACTAAGAAGAGGAGAATTCTGGGGAGGAGAACGAGGATTTGAAGTGAACTGATAAGTGGATGTTTAGTAAAAAGATAAGCAGGAGGGATGAGGTGTCACATATCACTGGTGATTTTCACGCTTGATTGTCACACATACATGTGAGCACAATATAGCACGATTTTATGGTAATTTCATAATTACTACATTATATGCATTATATGAGTCCTTTATTTTTTGGGGGATGTACATTTGATGAGATGAAGATTTCTGTGGAAGATGTGGAAACACTGAAGTGAAAGCACTATTGGAAAGAACAAAGGACACAGAGAGACAGGGGTGTTGCAAAGCTTTATTATACCCATATTGATACATATGGGTCAGAATACCTGGAAAGAGTCTAGGGGAGTGAGTGGAAGGATAGTACTCACCTTTGAAAGTTAACATATTCCTGAGGTGCAGGACAGTTGGAATTTTATTGAACTTTGACATGCCAGGGGGTATTGGTGTTATGCTCAGCTGCTGGGGTTGACATTGGGAGCACTGTTCTGGTGGACATTTGAATTATTTGGCCAATGGTAGCCATTTTTGTTATCCATTAATAGATATGAATTATGTTATGTTCATTTAGATGTTCTCTCTCAAGATATGCTATGTATCAGTGTGTTATTTAATTCAGTTAGCTTTTCATGGACAGGGATCTATTAAAAAATCTTCTAATAATAATTTAGCTTTTTTTTTGTGGATGCCCAACATTGGGGGAAGTTAAAGAATATGTTACCCCAACATTTCATGTTTCTGATAGGAGCCTATTGTAACATGTACTTGTCTTAAAAAGTATCCTGTTATCTATGTATTTCTTCCTATGTGTGAAATGCCCGGTTTTCCTGCCAGTCTTCCGGATTTTCTATTGCAAACTGACCACTAGAGTTGGGCGAGCGGTTCGGGCAGAGCAAATGTTTGGCTCCAACATTGCCTGTTCGCCCGTTCGGCGAACATCGCCTGTTTGCCCGAATTTGCAGGGCGAACGGTGGGTGTTCCTCGTATCTGGGCGTTTATCGGATAAGGGCAGAGCCCCCCTGCCCCAAAGCACCCACCCTCCCATGTTGAGGGCATGTGGCCTGGTATGGTTCGGGGGGGGGCGCTCGCTCACCCCGCTCTTTCCTGGCCTGCCGGGCTGCATGCTCAGATAAGGAGATAAGGGTCTGGTATGGATTTTGAGGGGGACCCCATGCCATTTAGAAAAAAAAATTGAAGTGGGGTTCCCCTTAAAGTCCACACCAAACCCAATGGGCCTGGTATGGACTGGGGGGACCCCATGCCATTTTTATCTTTTTATTTTACCTGTATTTGGTTTTTTTTCTTTCAGCCAGCGGCAGTGCATCCATAAGGGTGCACGGGCGCCGTCCCCCCTCTCTCCAGCCACACCCTCTATCACCAATATATAGGTTCATGCATAGCGGCGTTTGATGAGCACAGTGGCTGCGTTTAATGGGCACAGTGGCTGCATTTGATGGCACAGTGGCTGCATTTGATGGCACAGTGGCTACGTTTTGATGGCACAGTGGCTGCGTTTTGATGGCAAAGTGGCTGCGTTTGATGGGCACAGTGAGGCTGCAATTAATGGGGTTTTTTTTCAGAATTTTTCAGTTTGTTTGCGCCCCCCAAAAATTTTGAGCACCAGCCGCCACTGCTTTCCGCTGTCAGCAGGGAAGCCTATGTAAGTATATGTAATCACTTATAAAAAAAAAAGTACACACACAAATGTTTTTTCTTTAATTTCTATTTTACATCGAATTGGTTTGTTTTACAAGCTAAGGGTTCACATATACTTCAACATCGCATATGCTTTAGAATTTATGTGCAGAAACAAGGACAGAAACAATAGTGTGTATTTCATGCCAAGTTAACACGCTTTATTTCAATAGTAAAAAACCTTAAAAAAAGTACAACAGATGCAAATTAGTGTATGGAAAGAAAAGTGGGGGTGTTCACCTGATAATGAGCGTGCAATGTTTGTAAAGGTTTTATATTCAGACGTTCATAAATTAAATTTTGAAAAAAGATAATTAAATAAATATTGAAGAAAGAAGGTGAAACTGAATGTTCAAAATGAAATTGAAAATGAAAAGGATGCAAATGTCACAGGAAAATTGAAATAGGGTTATATAATTTAGGTCAATTTAGGAGTAAAAGTGAATAAAAAAAAAAATGAAGTACTATATATACAAATATGTAGCGGGTATTTGATTTTAGGGGAGGCATCTGGGTAGTAGTGTAACCCAGATGCATTGATTGTCAGGGAATCTGAGACCCTTTTGTGGTTCTTGGAGGACTCTGGTGGTGTGAGGTTCCCTGTGGCCTGCAGGTGGTGGTGTCGCCGTGGGCTGGAGTTGAACACTCACCGCAAGACTGCTTCCTTTTTGTCCTTTCCTGGGGCTGGTACAGCAGGGTGGGGAACCTGCTGTGACGCAAAGGGTGAGGGGATAAAAGGGGCGGACGCCCTGACCTTGGGGTTCAGAGTCGGAGGACGCAGCCGCACCCAGGCACCTTCAGCTTGGGTGCTGGCGTTCCGGAGTTCCGGGCCCAGGTGCCCTTGACCTGGCCGGAGCGGGAGATGGAGTCCATCTCAGGCACCTTTAGCCTGGGGTGAGGTACTATGGCGGAAGCCTGGAGCTCAGTACCTTCGACTGACTTCCGCGAGGGTGGAGGAATCCGAGGGGGCCCTAACTCCTTGGGTGCCCGTGTCTGAGGTCGAGAAGACTGGTGAGCGGAACTTCTCTGGAGAGTCTGGCGCAGCATTGCTGGTGACAGAGAGGCCTCCGGCGACTCCCTTGGATGGATTACCTTCCCCTGATAGGGGCTACAATAGTGAAGGTAATTCATGTTCTGTTCAATATAGTCAGCGGCAGTGACTATTCGCCACTGGTGATACTACAGTGGTTAGCTCTATCTAGAAGAATTGTGCCTTGGCCTACTCCCCACAATTACTGAAGTGGTATATGGGTCTCAACCTGTCTGTGCTGTATGACTATTTATTGAGAAGAATAAATACGAGTTGGACCTATTCAGTGTGTGGAACTCTGGTTACTAGGAGCAAAGGGGAGTCAATCCGAGGAGAGGATTTGACTCTGGGACACATACACAAGCCTGATAGTTCTGGCCTTCACCTCTACACCTTGGAGGACATGGGCCGTGGTGTATCTCATTCCTCTCTCCCAGGTACCCCCAGACAACAGCCATATAACCGATAAAGCTAGAGAGAGGGTGAGGTCGCTACAAATATAAAATATATACATACGGTAAATACTTTTTGTCAGATCACTAGCAATTTTAGTTTTTTCTCACATCTGCATCCTATTACAAATGCTCATATTTTTGGGCACATTTATATGTAATGTTGTAAACTTACGACACAAATTGCAAATATGCGCTACGTTTTATTTTTTTACATTACAATACATTTTTGTCCACATAGATTCAGGTGTCATCTCTCTCAACAATATGCTGTTTTTAATCTCACAAAAACACATTTGGGCACAAGATAGCTATTGTTATTACTCCTTGTGCTTTTTTGTCACAGTTTTTCTTTTAAATCTTTGTTAATTTGATGCATGGGGAAATAAAATAATCTATTTACACTAGGTTTATTAATTTGGCGCACTTTAAAGTGATTGTAAAGGCAAAAGGTTTTTGATCTTATACACGATCGGTTTTACAGATGAAAACAGTCCGATGGACTTTTTTAATCGGACAAACCGATCGTGTATGGGCCCCATCGGTCTTTTTTCCATCGGTGAGAAAAAATAGAACATGTTTTTAATTTATCCGATGGAAAAAAATAAGATAGCAAATTCTGATCGTCTGTGTGGAACTCCATCGGAGAAAAAACCCACGCATGATCAGAATCAAGTCGACGCATGCTCAGAAGCATTGAACCTAATTTTTCTCGGCTCGTCGGAGTGTTTTACGTCACAGCGTTTGGGACGGTCGGATTTTTGACTGATGGTGTGTAGGCAAGACTGATAGAAGTCAGCTTCATCGGAATTCAGATGGAAAAATCCATTGGATTTGAATCTATAGGAAATCTGATCGTGTGTACAGGGCTTTAATGCATTGTATGCATTAAGATAAAAAAGCTTTTGTGTCCAGCAGTCGCCCCAGCACCCCCTAATACTTACCTGAGCCCCATCTCTCTCCAGCGATGTCCACGAGTGCCTCGGCCGTCCGGGACTCTCCTCCTGATTGGCTGAGAAACAGCAGTGGGTTAGACAATCAGGAGAGAGAGGGGACGGGGCCAAACTGGGGGATCTATCTCTGAATGGACACAGGGAGCAGTGGTTCGGCTTGGGTGCCCCCAGCAAGCTGCTATGTGGGCACCCGACGGGCAAGTCCCATGGGCAACTCATGTTTCTTTGTATATTGTTTGGGGATGGAGGTGTTTCATGGGGCACATCCAACCATATTTCATTAGCTTTGGGGGCACTTGACAGGAGGGGGTGGCAAGGAGAGCCAAAGAGGGACCCGAAAAGAGCAGGACCTGGGTTGCCCTGTGCAAATCCACTGCATAGGGCAGGTAGGTATAATATGTTTGTTATTTTTAGAGAGAAAAAAAGCGAGACTTTACAATCACTTTAAATAGGAAATATATTAATTTTAGAAACTGGATCACTTTTCCATCTGTGCCAGTCTTTGATAAATCTTAGAGACTTTGGGATTGATTTACTAAAGACAATTAGGCTGTTCATTTTTGCAAGGGAATGTTTTGCATGCTTCCAGCATCCAATCATGTACAAGCAAAGATACTGCTATTTTATTTTTTTAATCCTTTCACTAAATGGGGTATTCTTTGTGAAGTGAACGCATGGGCGCCGGATGCATGGATTCCATTCGGAGTTTTTTTTTTAAGCAAGTGATTAGAGCCAGAGTCTCTACTAGGCTTCAAAAAAGGGTGGGCTTGGGGCGCAGAGCACTGCGCCCTGAGCCCACCCAGTTGTGTGACAAAAGTGAATGAATATTCGCTATTGTCACACTGATTCTCCTCCCAGCCAATTTCCCGATTGGCCGAAAGGAGAAGCATTCCAATTGGCCACCCAGAAGGAGGGATGAGACGCACGGCAGGAGACGCACGACAGAAGCCGCCGTGATGCCAAGGAGGAGACCTGGGGGAAGCCGTCGCCCGGAGGGAACCGCTGCCCGATGGGGTACATACCTGGCCCGTAACTGTCCGGGGGGGTTGATGTTGACCCGACCGACCAGACCAGCCACCAATGGTGATGTTGTATTCATTTCCATTGCTTGCATGATCAGCAGTGCTAGTCTTATAATGATAACAAGACTGTTAGGGAAATTGTTAAAAGTAAATTTACCTTTCATTTAAATTTTATACAATTTCCTGTCACATGATTTTGTGCTATGAAATCTACCTTTTATACTACAATGTGTTTATGTGGGACTACAACAGACCCTTGGACCCTTGAATCCTCCCTGCTCAGTCTTTGTACTCTGACGGTGGGTAGAATTCTCTGCCCTAAGTATACATTGATGCCAGTTATAGCCGGCGGCGCTGATCGAACAGAATTTTTTCAACAGACCAGTTGTATAAAAAGTCGACCAGTAGATTGACTTCTGCACAACCATCCTGCCTATATATGCATCGAAATTCATCTGGTCCTTGCTGAACCGGCTGAATTTCAATCCATGTATAGCTGGCTTTTAGTTGAGCGCTGGATCCCTGAGATGGGAACATGTGGGTGGGGATAGGAATTTGGTACCCAAGTAAAAGAAATGACAAACAAAAATCCAGAAAAAGTACAGTTATTGTATTGATGAGTTGCTGGTGAAACAGGCAAGGTAAATGGCAATCTGCAATCAGTAGCACTAATAACGTGGCCAACAGATTTCATGGGATCCCTAGAGGCTCTCTACATCGAGGCTGCAATATAACAAATAAGACCTGCATATAATTATAATATGTAAAATACTACTAGATTCCCCAAAGAACATAATATGATAATAATAACTCAGACTCTTTATTACAATATGTTATATATGAAAATGCATATGCATTACTTTGTAAGTCTTATTTGAAAATGTAATAGGCACGTAAAAAAAAATGCATATATACAATAATAAATAATTAAAAATATACTGATATGAAAATGATAAAATTATGTGTTTATAAAACATTGGAGAGGATAAGGACACTAGCAAATAACACAATTACAATGGTTCCTGCTTAATGGCTTACATTGGGACAGTTCTTGTGGTGCATCTTTGGTCATCCATATGCTTATATAGGCGGACATGTTTTCAGATATGTTCAAATTATGTTTGAGATGCTTCTAAGTTCCCTGGGAATTGGGAAGTGCTTCTGACCTACTCTCGAGCCACTTTAAAGAAAAAAACACAAGGGGGCGCCAACTAAGTGCAATATTAGTGGGTATTAAACTGGATAAAATGAACGACGAAATGCAAACTCACAAGGATAAAAACAGAGAAAGCTTATCTGCAACCATATGAGTGTAATGTGGCTGGTCCGCCTGGATGTGGCAGCTGACAGCATGTCTGTCAATGGGGGAGCCGGTTCTGCTCATTCCGGAAATCGAAAGAACCACCCTGGAGAGTAGGAGTCGGATGTGACATCATGCAGCAGGCCAGCTGGTTGCTATGGTAATGCATTTCGGAGCTACTATTGACTCCTTTCTCAAACCAATAAACAAGGTGGAAGCAGCACTCTATTTAACAGAAGGGGAACTTTGGCAACGCTTACAGGTGAGGGCAGATGCAGAATCAAGCTGATTATTTGAGCTAGGAGCTCGCAAGTGGACCTGTTGCGATCTTCTTGCTTGAGTAATCAGTTCATAGTTACTGTTTAGTCTTCTCCTCTGAGCCATATTCATGTTCAGGGTTACATTTTATTGATGATGGTCTCAGACATTGAATGTATTATTTTGGTTGAAATATAATACTGAAGTGTCTTGCATTGCTGTTATTGCTGTCGATGTGCAATGTCTTTCAATAAAACTTTATTATTTTAAAAAAATACACTTCTCCTGTTGTCACTTAGTCCCTGGTGGGTACAATGCAACCTTTCACTTGCAGTAATATAGCTCCTAGCCCATGCAAACAATAGCCTGTTTAACACTTAAACAACACATTTTCAGCTGTCAAATAGGTGTAGCATGGTAACCCTTGTACTCACAGTTGCCAATAGCAGAGCCCTGTAGCAGCACTACAGGAACAGAAGATCTCTGGAACAGCAAGTCTCAGGAACAGCAGGTTTCTGGAACAGCAAGTTTCAGGAACAGCAGGTCTCTGGAACAGCAGGTCTCTGGAACAGCAGGTCTCTGGAACAGCAGGTCTCTGGAACAGCAGGTCTCTGGAGCAGCATGTCTCTGGAGCAGCATGTCTCTGGAACAGCAAGTCTCTGGAACAGCAGGTCTCTGGAACAGCAGAATACAGTCCTTGCAGCCATCGCTGTACAACAACACCTCTCACTGTTTGAGGCAGCCCTGCACACACTGTTCTTCTGCACAGCTCAGGCATCTCCAGCCATTCAAGTGCTCTTCCCTCAGCGCAGGTTTCCTCTCCACACTGTTTGGTGGGTAGGCCCAAGTACCATGCTTTCAGCCAATAGGTGTCCTCTGCAGATTTTCTCCAAAATGGCCTTCACTTCTACTGCACTGGGGAAACTTTTCAGTTCAGCACTGTTCACACTGCAGGAAGGGAACAATAAACTGCAAAAGAGGGATACGTTCTGGGGGGGGGGGGGGGGGGGGTTAAGGAAACCACAGACCAGGCTACCTTTATGCTAAACTCAATAACTCCTTTCTTTGACAATGCAACCTATATACTGTCTCATTTTGTAATACTAAATTAGCTTGTCCTGTAGCATGATTGCCTTATCTTGCACAAGAAACTTTGGCATTGGATCTTCACAGTGCCTGCTGTAAACTAGCTATACCAAAATAACAGGGCTCAAAACAACCAATCTGATGTTTCTAAACCCAATATGTTCTCCGTCTATGTTGGACTTACCTATTATCTGGTGTTTAACATTGTAAATAAGACACATCCACCTTGTCACAGAGAAAATTGTGGTCCAATTTCCCACTACACTCATTTACTATGGTCAGTTGAACCAGAAACCAATTTACCTACCAGTTTGCTTGGGCTGCAAGAACACACACAATGCATGATAATATGCAACTTTTTTGTCAGCAGTGTTTCTAGTGGAAACTGAATTGAGAACTCCAGCTTTACATGTCAAAAGCGCTAACCACTTAGCCACATATCTTTAATTAGAACGGAGCTTTGTTTTAATGTTTGTTACATTACATTTTATCCCGCTTGATCGTAAGCTACAAACACATTTTTTACATTTGCCTACCTGGAACGTTCAATCTCTAACATTAAAAGCCACAGAGGTAACACTAATGTCACTAGTTTGGCACACTGGAGCATGAAATGCATGTGGACTTCATCATCTAAGTAAACAAAGGACAGCAAAGAAAGGAGGGGTGAAATTGAACAGAAAAGACAAATGAAACAAGTGGAAATGAGGCAAATACGCTTTTGGAAAAAAAAATGAAAGTGCAAAATGTTGTCTTGGAGCCCCCAGGTCCCCAAAGGGTCTCCCATGTAACTGAATTTCTATCGATGGCCCTGTGGATAAACAATAATATTGCCAAAGCTGAAATATCCACACGTGGATTTATCAATTGGGCTGGAGTCTTTGTAAATTATTTTCTGCACAGATATAGATTACTATCATTACCAAAGGGGACCAGGAGGATGAAGGCTGCAATTGATCTATAAGATGAATGACTGCGCCGAGCAGAAGGAATACAAGGAAACATGTAGCTAATTTTCAAGCTAAGCTTTGGATCAGGAAAATTAACTTGTGTGCACAACTCTTTCTCAGGGAAAAACAGTGGTGTTAACACTTTTATTTTAACATTTGTTCGAAACAGGTGATGGGGGGTTAGTGTAGCTAGTGATTTTTTATTTCTATCTAATCTTTTATTGCTTTACCTTTTACATTTTTGTAAAGCATAACTCCAGCCACATAACAGCTTAATAAAAAAAATAGTTTCCAAAAATGTAATTTATTTGTTAATATTTATTGAGGTGTATATAACGGCAACATTTATTTTTTTATTTATTTATTTTTTAGATAGAGTGTGGTTGGAGATATTCACCCCCTCTAACTGCCCTAGTGACCATTATCACTGGGACAGAAGGTGAAGGGAAATCCAAATTTTTATAGTTTTCGCCAGAACAAGTTGCGAGGGAAAATCCTAGAATTGAGACATTCTTCTACAGTGACAACTCCCTTACATGTGCATTCCGATCCTTTTAGAAAAATGTCCTCTTATTTCTTATTGCCTCTCAAGGACAGGAAGTGAGGCAAACCTACCTAGTAGGTCACAGCAGGCAGCAAACTTAACCTACTTTGTTTAGTCTGTCCTAAGCACAACAAATTCATGGCTTTACATCCACAGTCACTTTAATTTTCACAACGCTGTCACACTGCATAGCCAAGTGGCGATCCTCACTTTATTACATATAAGCAGCAACTCCTGGTAGTATCCCTGCCCCTAGATTGCTGGGTGGTCTAGAAAGGAGCACCACCAAGTCAATGAGGACATGACACCCCTATGTTATGTTATACAGCTCACTGACTGCCTTTCCTCTACATACTGCCATATCCTGCCACTGACAGCTGAATTTAAACAGAATTGCCAGCAAATAAAAATTCTGAAAAAAACAGCGTGGGCCTGCCCCCCAATCTCACGCCAAAAGAAAACAAATATAGTGTGGGGGTCCCCCCAAAATCCATACTAGACCCTTATCCGAGCATGCAGCCTGACAGGCAAGGAAAGGGGAGGGGATGAGTGAGTGAGCGCCCCCCCTCCTGAAACATACCAGGCCACATGCCCTCAACATGGGGGGGTTGGTCTTTTGGGGCCCCCAAAGCATCTTATCCCCATGTTGATGGGGACAAGGGCTTCTTCCCCACAACCCTGGCCCAGTAGTTATGGGGGTGCAGGGGGTGACTTATTGGAATCTGCCCCCAGATCCTGGCCCCTCCCTATGTGAATGAGTATGGCCTACTCATTCATAAAAAAAAGTCCTTTATTAAAAAAAACATAAAAACACAGGCCCGCTGAACACAACTAATTTTGTTCAGGGACATAGTCAGACGACACGTAAACATATGTCATGTCATTCGGGAATGTTGATGGGGATATGGGGCCTTCTCCCTACAACCCTGGCCTGGTGGTTGTGGGGGTTCAGGGGGTGACTTATTGGAATATGCCTCCAGATCCTGCCCCCCTATGTGAATGAGTAGGGGTACATTGTACCCCTACTCATTCACCCAAAAAAGTCCTTTATTAAAAAAAAAACATAAAAACACAGGCCCACTGAACACAACTAATTTCGCTCAGGGACACAGCCAGACGACACGTAAACCTAGAGTCGGGGGTTACCCATGTCTACCTCTCACTGGGCGAGTGTCATTATGGGGCGTGATCACCCAGGGATGTCACCATGTAACTCCTTTCCCATGTTTATCTGTCATTCAGGAATGTTGATGGGGATAAGGGCCTCCTCCCCACAACCCTGGCTCAGTGGTTGTGGGGGTGCATGGGGTGACTTATTGGAATCTGCCCCCAGATCCCTGTCCCCCCATGTGAATGAGTAGGGATACATTGTACCCCTACTTATTCACCAAAAAAAAGTTCTTTATTAATGAAAACATAAAAACGCAGGCCCGTTGAACACAACTAATCTTGTTCAGAGACACAGCCGAATGACACGTAAACATAGGGGGTTACTCATGTCTACCTGTCATTGGACGAGTGTCATTATGGGGTGTTATGACCTGGAGACGTCACCAGGTAACCCCGCCCGCAATATTTTTGTATTCGCACCGAAACAAATTGCACATGTCTCGTGGATAGTTCTAAAGGGTGAAAAAGGTTGAGAAACTCTGTTTTACAGGATACAGCACAATGGGAGATATCCTTCATTACAGGTAAATCAGCTTTAGCAACTTTTTTTTTTTTTTGAGGGCCTAACTGAAATAAATCATGAAAATTCATCAATAAATTGCAAGGTGAAGCGCTGAGCAACATTTTAAATCTGACAGATAATAATGTTCTCCCCCCATTTCCCTATAAAAACAAACAAAGCAAACAAAAATCTCACTCTCTACGCCTCGTTAACTCCATAAAACGTATGGATTATTAATGACATTATAAAATAAAATGTTTTCCTTTCCCCGTTTTACTATTTTCATCCAATGTTAAGAATATACACCACTATTACTTCAGCTAAATATCGTCTTTGATGACATGTAAAGGAGTTCTGACAGGTTAAAACCACTATTTTATCTTGTGCTTTCATCTCACAATACTCTAATGCAGTAAGATCCAGTAACACATACCGCATGCTATAAATGGTATTATCAGATTGTAACGCTTTATTAAGAAAATAAAAAGAAATCAGATGTGTTTAATGCCTGAAACTGTTTGAGGGTAAAGTTTCATGCATTGTTAAGGCATAATAATGTTTTCTTTTAGATTTTCCTGTTTGATTGATTTGACTGCATTATATAAAATCAATTCTTAATCCCTGCAGCAAGTCAGTGAAAGATCTCAACTGGGGAATGGTTTTAAGACGTTTGGGAACTGTGGGGAGGTGCAATAATGACCAAGCACATCCTGGGCAAAAGATCTGTAAAAAAAAATATATCCGTATAATTTTTTTAAAGCAGCTTTTAATCCCCGCAATGTTAAAAGTTTCACCCTATGCTGGGTCTTTATTACGTGTGTATAGAAAAAAATGTCAAATATAAAGCTAAATTCTAGAAGCAAAAGCTTTTGTTTAAATGTATTCTCAATAGCTCACATAGCCTGTGCAGAGAGCAGAGCTGTGGGTAGGACACAATACCTCCACCCACTTCAAGCCACCTGCGGAAAACGACAGGAGTGGGTGGAGACAAGACCAGTCACCCTGCACAAGGAGAGAGAGCAGCAGTGAACCGGTCTTTATTGCAGAAAAGAGAAGGCGTTAGGGGCTGGCAAACATGAAGAGAGCCGGCAACACTGTAATCCTTTAGACCCCTTTCACACTGGAGCGTTTTGCAGGCGCTATAGCGTTAAAAATAGCGCCTGCAATCCACCCTTAAAAAGCTGCACCATTCATTCCAGTGTGAAAGCCTGAGGGCTTTCACACTGGAGCGTTGCGCTAGCAGGACGGTAAAAAAAAGTCCTGCTAGCCGCATCTTTGGAGCGGAGAAGGAGCGGTGTGTTTACCGCTCCTGCCCATTGAAATCAATGGGACAGCACGGCTATACCGCCCGTAATGCGCTGCTTCAGCAGCGCATTGCGGGCGGATTTAACCCTTTCTCGGCCACTAGTGGGGGGTTAAACCGCCCCGCTAGTAGCGAAATGCGCCGCAAATCCGCCCATAGCGTCGGCGGTAAAAAGAGCGGCATTTTACCGCCGATGCTATGGGCAGCTCAGTGTGAAAGGACTCTTAAAGAGTACTTTATTGGTTACATTGGAGTGACAATAAAATAGTAGCGCTGACGCGTTTTGGCAAGGTGCCTTAGTCGTAGCTGGGGCTGGCACTGAACATCTCAGTATCACATCCCAAAAAAGAATTAAAACATTATAAGTAGACAGGACTGATAAGGTACAGCTGGGATGATACAAATAATATAAATACGTAAAAAAAAATATGTTCTTAACAGTATTATATATACAGTTTCTCACAAAAGTCAGTACACTCCTGACATTTTTGTAAATATTTTATTATATCTTTTAATGTGACAACACTGAAGAAATTACACTTTTCTACAATGTAAAGTAGTGAGTGTACAGCTTGTATAACAATGTAAATGTGCTGCCTCAAAATAACGCAACACACAGCCATTAATGTCTAAACTGCTGGCAACAAAAGTGAGTATACCCCTAAGTGAAAATGTCCAAATTGGGCCCAATTAGCCATTTCCCCTCCCCCGGGAAATTGTTGCTCTACATAAAGATGGCCTAGGTTATAAAAAGATTGCCAAGACCCGGAAACTTTGCTGCACCATGGTGCCCAAGACCACAGTGGTTTAACAGGACAGGTTTCACTCAGAACAGGCCTCGCCATGGTCGACCAAAGAAGTTGAGTGCACGTGCTCAGTTTCATATCCAGAGGTTGTCTTTGGGAAATAGACATATGAGTGCTGCCAGCAATGCTGCAGAGGTTGAAGGGGTGGGGGGAGGGGGGGTCAGCCTGTCAGTGCTCAGACCAGACTCTGCACACTGCATTAAATTGGTCCGCATGGCTGTTGTCCCAGAAGGAAGCCTCTTCTAAAGATGATACACAAGAAAACCCGCAAACACTTTGCTGAAGACTAGCAGACTAAGGACATGGATTACTGGAACCATGTCCTGTGGTCTAAAAAGAGACCAAGATAAACTTATTTGGTTCAGATGGTGTCAAGCGTGTGTGGAGGCAACCAGGTGAGGAGTAGGGAGCTACAGTTCATTGAGGGAACCACGAATGCCAACATGTACTGTGACATACTGAAGCAGAACATGATCCCCTCCATTCGGAGTGTGGGAGTTTCACCGCTCAAAGGTAATTACCTCCCCTACGATCAGCTGTCTCCGCAGTTAAACAGGGTGCTGGCTCTGTTTGCAACAGAGATGATTGAAAAAGAAATAGCTGGATAGCCGCACTCCAAATATTCACTTTTTATTGTAAAGTTAAAATCAAGGCATCAAAAATCGGTACAGACTAACTGCACTGCCGCTGACATGTTTCACACCAGACACGGTGCTTAGTCATAGCTGGACTTTGGTGGAGGGGGGGGGAGGTTATGGTTTGGAGTTGTTTTTCAGGGGTTGGGCTTGACCAGTGAAGGGAACTCTTAAGCCCTGTACACACGATCGGTTTTACCAATGAAAACAGTCCGATGGACTTTTTTCATCGGACAAACCGATCGTGTATGGGCCCCATCGATAGCAAACGATAGCAAATTACTATCGTCTGTGGGGAACTCCATCGGGTAAAAAACCCACGCATGCTCAGAATCGAGTCGACGCATGCTCAGAAGCATAGAACTTAATTTTTCTTGGCTCGTCTGAGTGTTTTATGTCACAGCGTTTGGGACGATCGTTTTTTTGACTGATGGTGTGTAGGCAAGACTGATGGAAGTCAGCTTCATCGGATTTCCGATGGAAAAATCCATCAGGTTAAAATCCATAGGAAATCCGATCGTGTGTACAGGGCTTAAAAGGATAACTAAAGGTTTGTGTTTAAAAAATAAAAAAAACAGAGGGGCCCCGTTCCTCCTCTTCTGGGGTCCCTCAGCGGCACTCCTGGCTCCTCCTCTTCTCAAGTGCCCCATTGGAGAGCCGCTCTCCCTCGGGGCATAGAATGCATTATGGTGAAAAACCACAAGGGTTAACAACCCCTTTAAGGCGTCAGCATACTAAGGCATTATAACTATTTGGATTTATTTATATATATTTAGAAATATTTTAATTCACATGACCCCTACCCATGAAGTGACATCTTTCTCTAACCCTACATTTTCCACCATACTTCTCATCTTCCATGCCGCCATCTTGGATCCAGGATCATTGAAAGCCAACTGTTGCTCATTGACTTTCTCATCTGGCCCTGCAATCTTCTGGGATGTGTGATATGGACATCCCAGGAGGCTGCAGGTGGCCTGAGTGTTACTTAGGCATTAAAACCAGGAAGTGGGATGAAGAAAGCAGCTAAAACAGGTTTTTACCAAATGCAAACCAGGAAAATGTGATGTGATTGCGTAAGAAAGAATGATAAGGAAGGGAGCGGCAGAAGTTCAATTAAAGTTAAACCCTTCTACTCATCTACAACCAAGGAAGCTGCCATCTTAGCTTCTGTTTGATTTGAAGTTGCCATAGTGCTTCATATATGATTAGTTATGACACCAGTCGTTTGATGGCTTGACAATTTGGTTGAAAGCACAAGCAACTGTGTTACGTACCTAGTGGTTGAGCCCGAATTGCAGAGGGAGGCCTCTCTTACGGCTCCAAATCGAGGCCCCTGATAGAGCAAACAGGAAGCACAGGAGTAAGGAGGGGCACGAGTGCCTGGCAGGATCCACAGCAGGGGGTCAGTCCAGAAGTCAAGGTTTTCCTTGCAGGCGATAGGAAACAGAACTGGAAAAGCAGGCTGGTACCCAAAGCAGGCAGGATCAAGAACAGCAGATAGGACCAAGGACCAACTGGATAGGCAGACAGACTCAACAGACTGGAACCGGAACAGCGGACTGGAACCAGAAACAAGCTGGACAGCACTCTTAGGAAGGTCAGACAAGCCGGGTCGGTTATCAGGCGGGCAGCAGAAGAGTCTAGAGGAGCAGGCAGGAGAGTAGTCAGGCAGGCCGGAGGTCAGGTGCAGGCGGATAGCAGGGATGGTCACAGGTAAGCCGGATAAACACAGGAACAGGTTTCAGATAAGCAAGGGCACACGGAACGCTGTAGATTAGACAGCAAAGTACACATGTGTCAGACAGTGAGACAGGCTTAAATAGCCCGCCTGGCACTAATATAGGACGAGCATGCACACTGGCACCCGCGATTGCATGCCAGTGAGTCTGGATTGTCTATTGGCAGTATCTTCCTGACAAACTGTAACACCTATCATTCAACGGCCTTGCAAATAACTGTTTTGGGAAACAGTTAAATTGATAGGTTTAGTTCTGCTTTAATGGTGAAAGGTCTGCTCTGCTTTAACTATTAGCAATGTCTGTGAATGCACACACCTGAGCCATAGAGAGCCTGCCTGGATTGCTTTTTC
The DNA here is from genome assembly GCA_029206835.1 of Rana muscosa. Lineage (NCBI taxonomy): Eukaryota > Metazoa > Chordata > Amphibia > Anura > Ranidae > Rana > Rana muscosa. Next base: position 344,903,725 of record CM055119.1, read on the forward strand.
CTTCCTGGACTGAAGTTGAACACTGTCCAAGAGGAGTACCATATGTCCTAATAGCTGCACAGATTTACTGAATAGTGAATTACTGATAAAACCACTAAGATATTACTTTCACAGCCATCAATTTCTCATCTTCTAGAACGTAGTACTCCGGATACCCTTTACCTCTTGTGACCTCCTTTGTATTTGTTTTTATTACCATAGCATAATGCACTTGATGTTCTCTTGCAAATCACTGTACATTTCTGCAATTTTTACCGAAAAGTCCTGGTTTCTGGAAAATAAGTTATCACTACCCATGATGCATCACTCCACAGCACAGTCATTAGCCCCAGTCTTATGCCTTCTTGTACAGATGATAGAAAGCAATCCATTTAATGCCATAATATTATTACACAGACAAACAGTAAACCCAAAAAGTATCTCTGATAAAGCATGCGGGAAATGGATATTATATTCCAGTAAGAATTACATCAAGATTTCTAAGCAATGGTACACTTAAAAGCAAGATCACGAACCGCAGATCACAGCTGTGATGTGTTAGCAAGTCAATACAAAAAGAATGTGCCAATGGTAGAAAAGGCGCAAAATCTGATTTATGGATAAGCCGTTAAAGCAATATAGACGTATTCTGTGAAGATGAAAATTAAAAAGTGGTACACACAGTGGGTAAATACTGCATTTATTGGCGTATAACACGCGTCGGCGTACAACATGCACCCCAATTTAAGAGGGAAGTTTCAGGAAAAAAACTTTTTTTTCAAATAAACCACTTTGAAGCAAAATAATGGTCAGTGCCAATCAATGCAGCCTGATTAGTGCCCATCTGCAGCCTCAATGCAGCCTGATGCCCATCTTCAGCCTCAATGCAGCCTCTGTGCCCATCTGCAGCCTGATCTGCGCCCATCCAATGCAGCCTGATGCCTATCAGCAGCCTCACCATCTCTCATGCAGTGCAGGAAATCAGGAGGGGGACATACACCGCCGGACCACTGAGCCGTCATCTTCTGTTTACAGTACTCGGCTCTCAGTTGGCAGTCACATACACAGTCCCGCCTCCGCCATCGCCATTGGACCAGCTCCTGTGATTGACAGAACACTGGTCCAATGCCGGTGGCGGAGGCGGGATGTGTGTGTGACGTCAGAGCCGAGTAAACAGGACATGTCGGCTCGGTGATTCCGGCGGCACTCGTCCCCCTCCTTCTCCTCCGAGGTACGCTATCGACGTATAACGTATAACACGAACCCATGAATTCCTCCCTATTTTCAGGGGGAAAAAGTGCGTGTTATACTCTGATAACTACGTAAGTATTGAACGCCAATTTTCTAGGTAAATTTTTTTCTAAAGGTGATATTGACATGACATTTTCACCACATGTCGGTAACAACCCATGCAACCCAGACATACAAAGAAACCTAAACAAATAAGTTCAGAAATTAAGTTATGTGTATTAAAATGGGCAGGTGAAAAAATATTGAACACGCTAAATGAAATGTATTTAATACTTGTGTAGCACTACCCCCAGTTAAGAGAGCTGCTGGTATTGTTTGGGCCTGTACCGTACTGCTGTCAACCCCCAAACTGTCTCTAACCCTCCGCTGGCACAGCTGCAAATAAATGGGATTGTGGAACCCACTGGCTATAGGAACCACAATGCCGCAATAGAGCATACAGTACAATTCAAGATTTATTTACCTGTGTTGGTCGTCTCCTTGGAACAGTTAACACTCCACACAATGTGTTTGCTTAACCACAAAAGTATTTTTACTGAATAGGAAATGACTAGAGTTGAGCGGACACCTGGATGTTCGGGTTCGACGGGTTCGGCCGAACTTCGGAAAAAAGTTCGGGTTCGGGACCGAACTTTAACCCGAACCCGAACCCCATTAAAGTCAACGGGGACCCGGACTTCTAAGGACTAAAAAGGCTCTAAAAAAGTAATGGAAAGGGCTAGAGGGCTGCAAATGGCAGCAAAATGTTGTTAAGAGCATGGCAAGTGCTCTGCAAACAAATGTGGATAGGGAAATAACTTAAAATAACATAAAAAAAAAAATATGCTGGAGGCCCCCTTTTCAGCAGAAGAGGTACAGGAAGTCATTAAGAACCTCAGAAACTCAATGGCACGATGCCACACATATGGTGGGAATGCCCCAGAATACGCCCTTTCTGGAATAAATTATTCAATTTAATGGATAAGCTAGTGGGAAAATAAAATACTTTGAAATAAAAATGTAGCGGGGTGCTAAATTTAAGGGAAGTGTTTGAGTGGTAAATAGGCTCAAACACCCTAATTCTGTAGGATTCATGGAGCATTTTGTCCTCGGGGGACAGTATTGGTGTGCAGTTCCCTGCGGCCTACAGGTGGCGCTGCCATGGTAGGCTAGGGTTGAACCGCCGATATAGTGCTGTGCCTTTTGTGTCCCCTCTTGGCAGTAGTACAGCGGGGTGGGGAACCTGCTGTGCATGCCGGGAGAGCATATAAAAGGGGCAGACCTTTGGCCTGGGGGCTGATGTCCAGTGGGGTCGCGCCCAGGTGCCTTCCGCCTGGGTGCATGTGTTCCTGTTCCATCTCGGGCACCTATAGTCTGGGGTGAGGTACTATCCTGGATTTCCTGCTGCCCTGGGTATGGAGGCCTAGGGGCGGGAGTAAAGCCTGGAGTCCAGAGCCTTCGTCTGGAGTCCGCTAAGGGTCGAGGAGTCTTAGGGTGCCGTCTCGTGTAGGGGACCCTGTTCCAGGGAAGGGAGGATCATTCTGATGGACCGATGCGGGATTCACGGTGAAGGAAGGGTCTGTTGACTCTCTGGAGAGATGTCTTCCCCTTGATATGGGCTAGGTTCGTAGAAGGAGAAGCTCAAGGTCATCTTGACTGTATCAGAGGCCTTATTCACCCGGCCCGTGGCAGGGGCCTTATACACCCTGGTCTGTGGCAGAGACCAAAGTTCTCCAGGTCCGTGGCAGGGGCCTTGTACACCCGGTCTGTGGCAGAGACCAACCTCAAGGTCTGTGGCAGAGACCGTGCACCTAAAACTGTTTGAGAAACCTAAGCAGTGAAGTGAATGTGCTACGTTTGTGCCTGGACCTCCTCCACACCTTAAGCTGTCCTGTTTCTTTGCTCTAACCTTTTCTATCCGAGTAGAGTTTATTTTGCCATGAGAGAATAAGAGTTGTAGTTTCAGCTGGTGTGGACATTGACTTTACTGGGAATTAAAGGACTTGCCTCTACCTACAGTAGAGGTTAGAATCATCCTCTGGAGGAGTTTTGACTTTTACTCCCGTCAAGTACACCGCTCAACCTCTTTATATAGGAGGGTACGGGCTGGTAGTGCGGTGTGCCTTTCTCCCTCCTGCGAGGAGCCAACAACATAAAGGCAGGTAAGGGGGAAAGGATCTGTGCGCTACAAAAAAATAAAATAAAAATTATAATCTTGACCTAGGAGGACGAGGTCCATATGGAGTAGGAGGTTAAGGTGGCGGTGGATGTGGCTGTGTAGGTGGAAGTGGCGGTGGAGGAGGACGAGGTAGCCAACGCTGGTTCAAAAATACAACAATGGCTGGGTAAGGCTGGTGATGTGTCGAATTCTGTCCCCCATCGAATAGTGTCCACCCTGTACTACGCTTGCTCAGTATGTAGGACAAGGGGATTTCAAAAATCTCCCAAGAGGAACGGCGCCTGCGTGGTGAGTTCAGGTGAAGGCCACACCATCCGTGGTTCAAGCCGAGCCAAGTGAGGCCGTGCCTGAAGCATGGCGATCGAAGCGAGCCAGTGAGGGGCCCTGTTACTATGTGCTACTGTATGTCCACTTGGATGGTGGGGCTTGAACCTGCACTCACGGCGCAGGCGCCGTTCATCTTCGGAGATTTTTTGAATCTCCTTGTCCTCTGTACTGCGCAAGCACTGCACCTTCGCAGTACGGGCCGGACACAATCCGATGACCGGACAGTTTTTTGTCACAACACCGGTATACATGTCTATTCTGCAGAAGGTACGGACAAGTCCTGTGGGATCCATGCCTGGTTCATTTTAATGAACGTGAGCTTGTCCACATTGGCTCTGGACAGGCGGCTGCGCTTGTCTGTGATAACGCCCCCTGCCGTGCTAAATACACGTTCAGATAATACACTGGCTGCAGGGCAGGCCAGCACCTCCAAGGCATAAAGGGCAAGCTCAGGCCATGTGCCCAATTTGGAGACCCAGAAGTTAAAGGGGGCAGACCCGTCATCCAGTACGTGTAGGCCTGTGGACACATACTGCTCAACCATGTTGGTGAATTGCTGCCTCCTGCTAAGACGTTCCATCTCAGCTGGTGGTGCTGGTTGTTGTGGCGTGCTGACAAAGCTTTTCCACATTTCGGCCATGCTAACCCTGCCTTCTGAGGTGCTGCTGGTGCCCCGGCTGTGTTGGCAAAATATTTTTTGTGGCCTTAAATGGGGTTTTTTGGAAGACCACAACACAACCACAGTACGTAACCGCTGAATCGCAGAGCTACAGAACTGCAGAAAATGCTATTCAAAAAAATGTTGTTTAATTAGTATAGCACAGTAGAAGACAAATATATAGAAATTGTTTATTTCACACACCTCCACATATGTATAACACACTGCAAAATATTTTTTGTGGCCCTAAATGGCGTTTTTTGGAAGACCACAACACACCCACAGTACGTAACCGCTGAATCACACAGCTACAGAACTGCAGAAAATTATATTCAAAAAATTGTTTGTTTTTTTAGTATAGCACAGTAGAAGACAAATATATAGAAATTATTTATTTTACATACCTCCACATATGTATAACACACTGCAAAATATTTTTTGTGGCCCTAAATGGCATTTTTTGGAAGACCACAACACACCCACAGTACGTAACCACTGAATCGCAGAGCTACAGAACTGCAGAAAATGCTATTCCAAAAAAATTTTGTTTTTTTAGTATAGCACAGTAGAAGACAAATATATAGAAATTGTTTATTTCACACACCTCCACATATGTATAACACACTGCAAAATATTTTTTGTGGCCCTAAATGGCATTTTTTGGAAGACCACAACACACCCACAGTACGTAACCGCTGAATCGCACAGCTGCAGAACTGCAGAAAATGCTATTAAAAAAAAAAATTTGTTTTTTTAGCATAGCACAGTAGAAGACAAATATATAGAAATGGTTTATTTCACACGCCTCCACATATGTATAACACACTGCAAAATGTTTTTTGTGGCCCTAAATGGGTCTTTTTGCAAGAGTACATTAAAGTGCAAATTTTTATTTATTTTTTGGCCCTAAATGGGTCTTTTTTTGCACGAGCAAAATAAAATGCAATTTTTTTTTTTTTGCCCGAAATGGGTCTTTTGGAAAAGAGCACAATAAAGTGCCTTTTTTTTGCCCTAAATGGGTCTTTTTCCAAAAGAGAAGAATACACCCACAGTATGGAAACGGTGTATCTCTCAATGTAATATATGCAGTGCTGGTGCACTGAGCTTGCAGATAAAAGTTAGATTTTCTCTGACACTGGGCTCATAGCAGTGTAAAAAGACTGTGCACTGCAACACAAACAGGTAAACCTATGCAGATCGCTGAGTTATATCTCTGAATCTGGACTCCTATTCCTATATAATAAATCTCTCTCCCTGAAAGCACCAACAGGAACCTGGCCCTAAACTACACTGTCTCTCTATATTTTCCCTCACATTCCAGAATCAGGACTAACTCATGTATTTTCAATCTCTCCCAATAAGCAACAGCAGCAGACAAGATCCTCTCCCTATCTATTCTGAAGCAGAGTGACGTGTGTGCTGTGTGCCTCTAGCTTATATAGAAGCTGGGTCACATGCTGCACTGACCAATTACAGCCATGCCATTAGTAGGCATGGCTATGATGGCTTCTAAGGGCACACCAGCTAATCAAAAGGTGATTGGCTGGCCCCTGAAGCATTTCTTACTGCGCCATTAGATTGCCGAACCCGAACTCGAACACGGACTTTCACACAAAGTCCGGGTTCGGGAAAAAGCTAAAGTTCGGTATGGACCCGAACTTTACAGTTCGGGTTCGCTCAACCCTAGAAATGACAGGTTAAACAACTATGTGTTTACTTATGCAGAGCCCTGCAAAAGCCAAAGTGATAAACATATAAAAGGTACCAAATATATAATGCAATCCTATATTCACTAAATGTCTTTTAACTAACTATACTCGCAAGCTTTCCCCTCGTGGGCAATATGGTGCCCACACAGTGTCAAAGTGAGTTCCAGTCAGGCCTGACTACCTCCAAACACTGTCACTCCAATGAAAAGGATCTTCGCTAGCAAAACATTAGTGCACTTAATGTTTGTAATCCAAGGGATATAAAATAACGTTAACTGAACTCCGGCTATACTTAGGACGTGAAGTCACGGGTGATCAATTGCTCAGCCTAATCCAAAAGATGACATGCCTAATTACAGTTACCAGTCCTGGGCATGTGCCCTCTCACCCGACCAGGCCCAGTCCATTCCGCTGGTTCTGTGCTGGTGCTCCGGCACACGATCTCTCCACCACTCGTAGTCTCCGGTCCCTCAGACAACCGTATGAAAGTCGGTAGATGGGTCGACTCTTGGATGCTCCGAGATATCAAAAGGCTCTTTGGATGAGATCCCTCTCTCTGCGATGAACAGGTTTTCCGGATTCCGTAGGCCCAGGCTCTCTGGTCTAGACAAGCAGAACAGGCCCCAACACAGGCTCCGACTTGCTGGGGGGGCAATGTCCAAAGAGACTGCACATTGCTCCTCCTCCACTTAAATAACCCTTCCCCAGCAGACCTTGCGCCGGGCAATGCACTGTGGGTTTACAGCTGCACTGTGGGTACAGTAGTCTATATAGTATCCACAGCATTGGAGTCCATGTCTCTCTGTACTACAAATCCCACTTTGCACCTTTTCTTCCAAGTCAAACAGTAGTCAATAGAGTTCCGGAGGGATCTGGGTGCATTTACCTATAAAGTAGTCCTTATAGCATACCAATAGGTGACACCCCGCTACACTTGGTACAAAATCCTTTGTTGGTAATGACAGCTTCAAGATGTCTCTCGTATGGAGAAACTAGTCGCATGCGTTGCTCAGGTGGGATTTTGACCCATTCTTCCACACAAACAGTCTTCAAATCTTGAAGGTTTTGTGGGCCTCTTCTATGAACTCTGATCTTTTGTTCTTTCCATAGATTTTCTATTGGATTCAAGTCAGATGATTGGCTGGGCCATTCTAGCAGCTTTATTTTCTTTCTTTGAAACCAATTGAGAGTTTCCTTGGCTTTGTGTTTGGGATCATTGTCTTGCTGAAATGTCCGCCCTTGTTTCATCTTCATCATCCTGGTAGATGGCAGCAGATTTTTATCAAGAATGTCATGATACATTTTTTACATCCATCCTTCCTTTAATGACATGAAGTTTGCCAGTACCGTAAGCTGAGAAACAGCCCCACGCCATGATGTCCCCACCATGGTGTGTATTATGGCATCCAAAGAGTTCAATTTCGGTCTCATCTGACCAGACTATATTCTCTGTGTGTTTCACAGGCTTATCTAAATGTTGTGCAGCAAACGTTAAACAAGCTTCAACATGCTTTTTCTTCAGCCATGAAGTCTTACAGGCCATTGCAGTTGAGTGCATTACTTATTGTTTTCTTTGAAACAATTGTACCTGCTAATTCCAGGTCTTTCTGAAGCTCTTCACAAGTGGTCCTTGGCTCTTGGACAACTCTTCTGATAATTATTTTCACTCTTCTGTCAGAAATCTTGATAGGGGCACCTGGTCGTGGCCGGTTTATGGTGAAATGGTCTTTCCAATTCCCAACAGTGCTCACTGGAACATTCAGAAGTTTAGAAATCCTTCTGTAACCAATGCCATCAGTATATTTTGCAACAATAAGGTTGCAAAGGCCTTGAAAGAGCTCTTTGCTTTTACCCATCATGACATTTTTCTTGTGTGACACCTTGGTAATGAGACACCTTTTTAAAGGCCATCATTTGAGACTGAATCAGCTGATATTAATTTCCACTGACAAGGGGCAAGATTGCTTTATAATTACTGATAGATTTCAGCTGGTATCTTGGCTTTCCATGCCCTTTTGCACCTCCCTGTCTTCATGTGTTCAATACTTTTTTCCTGTGTCATTCCAATTTATTGCACATAACTTAATTTTTTAACTTATTTGTTTGGTTTCTTTGTATGTATGGATTGCATGGGTTGTTACTGACATGTGGTAAAAATTTCATGGGAAAAGCATTTTTCTTGGGGAGCACTGAGCTCTATAGAAAATATTTAAAAAGGTGGATATCCCAAATGGAAAACAAACTGAGCTTTTTTATGCACATCTAATAGAATTGCGCTGAAAGGGATATGTTTACACAGACAAGCTCTCTAAATAAAAATATTTTTTTGACTACAAACCTATTTTTTTATTAAATACGGTCTTGATAGCACCAGAAACACCGTAAATACATATTTACCCTTTCTTTATTGAGATTCAGTATATTGAGCTATCTAAAATATGATTTAAAAGTAGGGGCTATAAAAGCATAAACATTAGGTAGTCATCTCTCTTCAAGCCAATTTACGAGTGAAAGAAAATCTACCACAGCTTGGATAATACAAATGTAGAAAGAAATGCCTGTGCTGTTCACTTTTCAGTATTACCTATGAAGCTCTGAATGAGGTTCTTCAATAAAGAGCTCAGCTATATTATTGCAAAGCTGGATTTCTTTTATACCCATATATTTCTAAAGTTCATAGCATTAAGGTGGACCTTTCAGTAACTTTATGAATTGCATGAATAAATTCTCGATATATTTTTTCAATGTGTGTATCATTAAAAAGCAGTTTCTGAGCTCCAGTTAGGTGGCTTTTTTTAGGCTTAGATCAGTGTTTCTCAACCTTTTCACAGTCAAGGCACCCTTTAAAATTCTGTACAATCTTAAAGCACCCCATTCTAAAATGTATAAACCTAAACTAATGCCACGTATACACGATCGGAAATTCCGACAAGAAAACCATGGATTTTTTACCGACGGAAAATGTCTCAAACTTGTGTTGCATACACACGGTCACACAAATCTTGTCTGAAATTCCGAACGTCAAGAACGCGGTGACGTACAAGACGTACGACGAGCTAAGATCAATGAAGTTCAATAGGCAGTTCTGCTCTTCTGCTTGATTCTTAGCATGCATGTTTTTTTGCGCGTTGGAATTGCATACACACAATCGGAATTTCAATAGGAACTTTTTCCGTCGGAAAAATAGAGAACCTGCTCTCAATCTTTTCTTGGCGGAAATTCCGACAGCAAAAGTCCGATGGAGCGTACACACGGACGGAATTTCCGACAAAAAGCACACATCAGACTTTTCTTGGTGGAATTTCTGATCGTGTGTTCACGGCATATTAGTTTTACATAGTGAGCAACATCCACTGGGGTAGGACACCCAACATTAGAGGTGGTTTATTATTACAAAGCAAATACACCTTTGCACACTAAGTAGTTTTCCAGCGTCTTCTATCCCTTACTGAGCTAATGTGATGCCAATGCTGATGGAGAGAGGTCGCGAAGGGACAAACAAGGATGCAGGCACCAACGTACTCCTTATAAACCAATGACATCATCAGTTGTTGGCATACCAGTGGCTATCCCAGACAGCGCCCAGGGTTATAATGCTGCACAATAAAACCTGTGGCTTTGTGTAACAAAAACACAGGCTTGCTCTACTCACTGGCCCATTTTTTAAGCAGTTTGGGGCAATTTTTAGGCATTTTGCCAAGGCACCCCTGAAGTACCCAGAAGGCACCCTAGTTGAAAAAGGCTGGCTTAGATAATGTTATCACTCTTTTGCTGGTAGGTCCTGAACAAATGAAGCATCATCCTTCTGGCAAGAAAAGCACATGGAGGAGTTTTCAGTTGGACAACACCTTCATGAAGCCCCATGAGGTCATCTCCTTGCACTGCTTATCATACTTGCATGTAAATCAATCTTTATCCTTCCATTCTATCTGAAAATAGGGATGAGGTTTGGGTTTGCCACTACAATGGGTTTGTTGAAGATCCAGTGGGTTTCAAAATTCATGGTCCCTGTAAATTAATGTGAAAAATGACCTGATGGAATTCTTTGAAATCATAATGCACTGCCTGACCTTTTAACTGTGAACAACTGGACTACAGTGACTCACTGTAAAAGGGTGGGTCCCCAGAGGCCATTTGTCATTGTATTTAAAAGTGGAGTTCCACCCAAAAGTGGAACTTCCGCTCATCTGTCTCCACATTTGGCACCTTTCGGGGGGAGGAGGGAGAGGGGAGTGGGTACCTGCTTTTGACAGGTACCCTGTCCCCACTTCCGCTGGACCTCGCAGCGGCGAGGTACGTCAGAGGTCCGGCTCCCTCCTCCTCCTTACCCTGTCGCCGGGCCAGTAAGAGAGCGCAGCGCGCTTAGCACATGCACAGCAGGGACCCGGCTGTGAAGCCCCAATGCTTCACTGCTTGGTTCCCTTACAGGCAATGGCGGCGGCAGAACCCGACAGCTGATGGAATCATCGGCTGTGGTGCCGACATCGCTGGACTCCAGGACAGGTAAGTGTCCTAATATTAAAAGTCAGCAGCTACAGTATGTGTAGCTGCTAGCTTTTAATCTTTGGAGGGGAGGGCGGAACTTCACTTTAAGGAGAGCTGACAGATTATGTAGGGAAGGTTAGTGGCTATATAATGTTAAACTGTTCTATAGTCTACAAAATGACTGTGGTGAGCTGCATATTCTTATTTATTCTTCAATGCCTTGTCTTTTCTTTCCTTCTTTTTTTTTAAGTTTAAAATTATACATAATTTTTACTAGGTTAAAAAAGGGGTGGATCTCATAAAGATGACCCCTTCCTGTCAAGGCCACACCCCTTTCTGTTTAAGACCCACCCTGAAATTTTTGGGTGAGGACACTTGTTCTTAGGGCCAGGGGGGTGCATTGGATTCCCTTAATTTGCATAGATTTCCTCTGACTTCCTGTTTGGCTATGGGACAGGAAGTGAAGGGAAATCTCTGCAATGGGACAGGGATGGCAAAAAATAAACTGACAGGGGATATAACCCTCCCTTACTCTATCCAAAATGAAAAAAAAAAGTGTTGCCTATAGTTCTTCTTTAAGCACAAATTTCTGATAATTTTATGGAGAGGATTAAGAAGCTATAACCATGCCAATGGTGCAGCAGAAAACATATAGCACAGTGAGGAAGGTTTGTGGTCCAGGATGATAGAACAGTCGAAATTAGAAGCAGCTTGCGTTACACTAACAGTGTAGCGCATTCCGGCAGGGACTCTTTCCATGCTTCCCCCCTGCAAAGTGCTGCCCTAGGCCTGGGCCTTGTTGGCCTAGGCCAGGATACAGCGCTGACAACGTCGCATGACCGCACAATTCTCATTCAAATTGTGACAGCGCTGAAAGCTGAAAATTGGCTTGGGCAGGAAGGGGGTGAAAATGCCCGGTATGGAAGTGGTTAAAGAACTGAAGTTCAGACAGAGCTGACCAATTTGTTCCTTTTATTATACTCTGTTCCTTTCAGTAAACTTAAATGAGGTTCAGTCAATACAGTAGCTTATAATAGTGTTTTCTGCAAGACGGATATGTAATTCAGGGTTTCTATTAACATTTTTGTGTTTTGGGAAGGGGCTGGGCAGGAGGGTGGTGTTATTTCATTGTAAGACACTTAAAACCTCTAGAACTACACAGTCTACTCCTTCCTTGAATATCTTCTACCCAAATAACATCAGCAAATAGATTAATTAGCATTGCCTTCTCTAGTATGAGTGGGCTACAGTATTTAAACACCGGGTTAGCTTTGCAGCTGCAAAGCTCTTTGTGTATTTCATGCTAAATTAATAGCGATTTTCTACTCCCTCGATGCAAGAAATTGTTTGAATAGAACCCGTAATTAACAAATCTCCACTAATATGCAAGACCATCTCTTTCCATTGTACACCTGCTAACAGCAAATAAAAAAATAAAAAATATAACAAAATAAAAAAATGCTCTTTGAAAAGATCACATTAACAAATACTCAATTCTATAAAAAATAAAATAAAAAAGAGGGGTGGGGGAGACAGTGAAATTAATATTTAAGATAATTGATAAGCTGTGACAGTGCTATGTGTTCCTAAAGCCAATGCTGAATTTTGAAAATAAGAGCCAAACAAACCACTTACTTTTTTTTTTTTTCTCCTAATGGTATTCCAGTCACAAAACGTCATTGTTTCGGAGAAGATAACTGGCGTTGCCTCACAGCCTGCTTCAGGTGCTAAATCTGATTGATTCTCCAAGCTTTAACTCATTACAAATGCTCTTTCTTTGGCACTTTCACTAGAGATAAAATTAATCAGAAATATTCACAAAACTCTCCCACAGCTACTAAAGTCTAAAGAATCTTGCAGAAAACGAGAAGAGGAAAAAAAAAAAAACTCTTTCTGTCTCTCTCAAATCTTGGTTTTCAACAGGTTTATTTATTTAATGGTTTGTTGGCCACTGTGTAAGATGAATGGGCAGATGCTAAATTGAGAAAAAATTATATTAAAAGGTGGAAGGTAGCATACTGAAACGCTGAAGCCAAAGGTAGCTGGAAAGTACATTTTGTGAGATTCTGTTATGTTAATCCCCAGGGGTTTTATTCTGATGTATGCGAGTAAAGATTACAAGAGCAAAAGCTTTGGTATTAGATAGTATTAATTAAATGGATTTATGTGGTGTGCTCAAAGAGAAAGATAGCCCATGTCGGGTAGAGAAAATGATGTTCCTAAGCTTGAAGAAGACATTTAAAGGAGGAACTCCAAAAGGCACATCGCAATAGCAAGGGGTGAGTCTTGGCACCAGAAGAGGCTTTGTAAGTAGGCCCCAGATTTGCCGCTAGCAACAGTCATGCTGGCCTGGGGCACTTCCTATCTTTCTTCTGTAACAGGAACAAGATGGGTACCACACACCTGTCGAATGGAGGAAGCTGCCATCTTGGTTACTCACACGCTCTTGACCAGAGGCCCACCTCACAAAGTAAAAGAATGTACAGTGAGGGGAAAAAGGTATTTGATCTCCTGCTGATTTTGTGCATTTGCCCACTGACAAATAAATGATCAGTCTATAATTTTAATAGTAGGTTTATTTTAACAGTGAGAGACAGAATACCAACAAAAATATCCAGAAAAATGCATTTAAAAAAAGTTATAAATTAATTTGCGTTTTAATGAGTGAAATAAGTATTTGACCCACTATCAATCAGCAAGATTTCTGGCTCCCAGGTGTCTTCTATACAGGTAATGAGCTGAGAATAAGAGCATTCTCCTAAAGGGAGTGCACCTAATCTCAGCTTGTTACTTGTATAAAAGACACCCGTCCACAGAAGCAATCGATCAAGCCTCGTACACACGACCGGTTTTCCCGGCAAGAAAACAGCTGGGAGAACTTTTTGCTGTGAAAACCGGGCTTGTGTATGCTCCCTCGCCGAGAAAACTGCCGGGTATCCCGGCAGGAAAAATAGAGAAAATAGAGAATCCCGGCGTTTTTTTTCCACCAGATTTACTACACTGGCCAATGCAGAGGGAGCATAAGCCCTGTACACATTGCCGGGATTCCCGGCCAAAGCTCTCCCCGCAGTTTTCCCAGCGGACTTTATACTGCCGGGAATCCCGGCCTTGTGTACAGGACTTAAGATTCCAATCTCTCCAACATGGCCAAGACCAAAGAGCTGTCCAAGGATGTCTGGGACAGGATTGTAGACCTACAGAAGGCTGGAATGGGCTACAAGACCATTGCCAAGCAGCTTGGCGAGAGGGTGACAACAGTTGGTGCGATTATCCGCAAATGGAGAAAACACAAAAAAACTGTGAATCTCCCTTAGTCTGGGGCTCCATGCAAGATCTCACCTCGTGGAATTTCAACGATCGTGAGAATGGTGAGGAATCATCCAACTACATGGGAGAATCTGGTCAATGATCTTAAGGCAGCTGGGACCATAGTCACCAAGAAAATAATTGGTAACTCACTAAACCGTGAAGGACTGAAATCCTGCAACACCCGCTAGGTCCCCCTGCTCAAGAAAGCACATGTACAGGCCCGTCTGAAGTTTGCTAATGAACATTTGATGAAGGATTCAGATGAGAACTGGGTGAAAGTGCTGTGGTCAGATGAGACCAAAATCGAGTTCTTTGGCATCAACTCAACTCGCCGTGTTGGGAGGAAGAGGAATGCTGCCTATGACCCCAAGAACACCATCCCCACTGTCAAACATGGAGGTGGAAACATTATGCTTTGGGGGTGTTTTTCTGTTAAGGGGACAGGACAACTTCACCGCATCAAAGCGATGATGAAAAGGGCCATATACCGTCAAATCTTGGGTGAGAACCTCCTTCCCTCAGCCAGGGCATTGAAAATGGGTCATGGATGGGTATTCCAGCATGACATACGGCCAAGGCAACAAATGAGTGGCTCAAGAAGAAACACATTAAGGTCCTGGAGTGGCCTAGCCAGTCTCCAGACCTTAATCCCATAGAAAATATGTGGAAGGAGCTGAAGGTTTAAGTTACCAAACGTCAGCCTCAAAACCTTAATGACTTGGAGAGGATCTGCAAAGAGGAGTGGGACAAAATTCCCCCTGAGATGTGTGCAAACCTGGAGGCCAACCAACTACAAGAAATGTCTGACCTCTGTAATTGCCAACACGGGTTTTGCCACCAAGTACTAAGTCATGTTTTGCGAAGGGATCAAATACTTATTTCACTCATTAAAATGCAAATCTATGTATAACTTTTTTGAATGCGATTTTCTGGATATTTTTGTTGTTATTCTGTCTCTCACTGTTAAAATAAACCTACCATTAAAATTATAGACTGATCATTTCTTTGTCAGTGGGCAAACGTACAAAATCAGCAGGGGATCAAATACGTTTTTTCCCTCACTATATATACTAATGTAATGCTTTACTGTAGCATGAGTGGAGTACAAAATTCTTCCAGTTGTGGAAGTAAATGTTTTCCTCTTTCCAGTAGACATAAATTACTGTACTGTCCAAACTCAGTATTAACAAACGGATGCCCACCAGCAGTTCCATCATTCCTCCACCATGCAGGTTTTCTTAGAAGGGTTCTCCTCTGGCGCCTTTGTTTCCTTATTGTTTTTACAGGGTTTTCCTCTGTGGTCTATATGAGACCTCCCCCGAAGAGCATTCTCCACTGTAGACTGTAAGCTACATAATGAGGTACTGCAGGTTGTTTCTTCTTATTAATATTTCACACTTAGGCCCCTTTCACACTGGGGCGGGAGGTGGGCTGGTGGTGTAGCGCCGCTATTTTTAGCGCCGCTATACCATCGGAATTGCGGCGGAATTGCAGTGGTATTCGGCCGCTAGTGGAATGGTTTTAACCCCCGCTAGCGGCCGAAAAAGGGTTAATACCACCCGCAATGCGAAGGAGCGGTGGAGGAGCGGTAAACACACCGATCCTCTCACCACTTCAAAGATGCTGCCAGCAGGACTTTTGGAGCGGTCCTGCTAGTGCACCATTCCAGTGTGAAAGCCCTCTGGCTTTCACATTGGAGAAACAGCAGCCACTGTTTAGGGTCGGTTTGCAGGCGCTATTTTTAGCGAAATAGCGCCTGCAAACCGCCCCAGTGTGAAAGGGGCCTTGGTTCCTACAGTACTAAATTATAAACGTTAAATTAGCCCAACCCACAATACCCTTTAAGGTGTGGAGTTTCCCTAAAAGGGATACTAACCCTTGCTTACAAGCTTAGCTTAGCCCTAGTACAAGAGGCTCTGTTGTTTAGTTGTGGGTGGAGGACACAGGTGACCCACTGCAGGCAGCCTGTCAAACTCTATGAGAGTCTGACAGCTGCTGTGGCTGGATGGGGCTGAACAGTGCACCTAGCAATAGGAACATTTAAGACAGTATGTTCCAAGGAATGAATTCCAGCAACCCAAAAAAGCTGCCTGCAGTGGGGCTGAATGGTGCACCTGTGCCCTCCACCCACAACTACACGTCAGAGCTCCATGAACTGGACCTAAGCGAAACCAAATAAATCTGCGCTAATGGTGAAAGTTTGTTCGAACAGTTACTGTACACTATGTCTTGACACTCGCCATTTTACATATTTCAATTACAAACAGTGCAGCGCTTAAGTGAATCAATAAACATAAATATGTTGAGCAATATAAACTGTTAAAATTATCAATATCTCAATATTAATGAGTGACAAAATGAATAAATATGTGACTCCAAAAAAGAAGCAATAAACAGCTAAAAAAAAGGCCAAAATAGGGAAGATTCAAACAGTTAATCACAATATAGTCCCACATGCCGTGTGGAAGTTGGAAATCTCAGGAAAGCCAAGGTGTCACCAGCCACACTGCTATGTTTATTGGAACGTATATGACCCCCTTATAAACGTGGTCTATGTGCGATTTATTTACAATAATAAAGCCAGCATCCCTGATTATAGAACAATTTTCACAGAAAACCTACAGGTATCAAAACCATAGGAAATACTGCCCACAGTGGCCTCAGCACCTAGTAATGGATTAACTATACTCCAGACTCCCGAACAGGATTAGGACACGTGGTGAGGATAATGGAAAAAAGGAATACTCCACATAGTGTAATAATGTAAGGTAAGGTCATTTGTGACGCGGAACCATGCACAAATGCTACCACACATGCACAGCAGATTGTCGGCCATTTTGGTTTCTGGAGGAAGTCCAATTCTCCGGTATTTTACATACTTTTACACAATCTATCCATGTGAGTGTATTCTTAATTATTAAAATGGTTTTACCTTAAATTATTGCACTATTATTAGTCTCTATTACTGTATCAGTAATCATTGTTTCTTACACTCTGTGCTGATTACAATATACCTTCTCCCATGTCATGAAGATGAGGATAGGGGAGATGCTCTGTAGTCCCAGCAATAATCGCGTTATTGACAGGATCGCTAAGTGAAGATAAAGAGAAATGCAAAAAGAAAACAAATGTAGCCACCATAGCTAAAAAACTGGTAAGCTGTAATATAATACCCATTTGTTTTTGGGTATTAGAATTATATTCGGGTTACTTTTAGGTTACTTACCGTAGTAATATGGCATTTACTTTGCGGATTGAGCACTTGATTTTCATTATATGGTTTAATTTACGTTTTTTTACAATTTTCTATACCAAATGTCCAACCCCCTCTTTTTTGTTTCTCCCCTTTTTTGCCTCTTGAGACTAATCTGGATAGATTACCTAGGCCACCTTGGCAAATTTAATCTTGGTTATACTTATGATTGTATTTATGGTCAGTGTTACTTACTATGTATGTCCATTGGATTGCGGATTACTATGTAACTCATGTTGAAAATGTTCAAATGTTTTTTAGAGGTTATATGCCCAAATTTTTTTCAATGAAACTATACAACATAAATAAATATTTTTTCCCGGTCACTTGACGTCCCTTTTGCTGCTGTGTGCTTCATTTAAAGTCCCACCATTTGCTCCTCCTTTTTTAACCAATGATAGGGATGGAGGCGGCTATCCCTTTGATTTTCGCCTTATTTAAAGTCCCACAAACGTTATTTACCCTTATACAACACTTGTTTTCCATTGTTTTTTGTATATAGTTTTGAAGCTAAAAAAAGAAATGCATTCAGGGCAAATCAATAGGTTCAATATGGTATATGCTCTAACGTTTGCTCCTTTACGCCGTGTACACACGATAGGTTTTACCGATGAAAACAGTCCGGTGGACTGTTTTCATCGGACAAACCGATCGTGTATGGGCCCCATCAGTGTTTTTTCCATCAGTGTTTAAAAATAGAACATGTTTTAAATTTATCCGATGGTTAAAAGACCGATAGCAAATTACTATTCTCGGTGGGGAACTCCATCGGATAAAAAACCCACGCATGCTCAGAATCAAGTCGACGCATGCTCAGAAGCATTGAACTTAATTTTTCTCGGCTCATCGGAGTGTTTTACGTCACCGCGTTTGGAACGGTCGTTTTTTTGACTGATGGTGTGTAGGCAAGACTGATGGAAGTCAGCTTCATCGATTTTCCGATGGAAAAATTCATCGGTTTAAAAACCATAGGAAATCTGATCGTGTGTACAGGGCTTTACTGCTCTGGGGACAAAAAAAAAACATCTTGTTCTTCAGGTATGAGGGTTTGCGTGGTGTCTCCTGGCTGCCACCAGTTGCATTCATATTCCAAGGCCGGTTTCCAATTTTGATTAGTGGCTGCAATAATCTGGTTCTGTTTTGTATTTTCAGTATGTCGGAGATACAAATGAGTTGCAGTGAATGTGTTTGTGTACCCTCATAAATCAAAAGCAGTCTTCTCAGATGACCAGATTACTACCTTACTACAGGTACTCCTCAATTAACGTCCAGGTTCCGTTCCAAAGACCAGGTCGTTAAACAAATTGGTTGTTAAAACGAGGAGTCACAAGTAATCAATATTTTAAACATTCTTAACTACTGGACTGTATTGTAAAATAAAGGTCTAAACACAAAACTCCAACTCAATAACGTTATTTTAATTTGCATAAGTACAGCACACAAATGAAAATTCTGTACTGTACAATAGAATGATGTATAGAGCGTCACTAGGGTGGGTAGAGCCGGTCGTAAGTCTGAGTGGTCGTTAAACAGGTAAGTCGTTTAACGAGGTGTATCTGTACTACATTTATACCTTTTCCAGCAGGGATAGCAGAATCTGAAAGCCAGCATAGATAGGTCGTCAAATGTGCACAAATAAGCAGATGCGATTCAGCCTTTCCATATACAACAATCGTCAATTGTTAATGTAAACTTGTGGCCAAGCTATGGACATGTATTTACATATTTACCGAGCAGTAAATATGCTTTAAAAATACGCTCTAACTTACCTCTGTAGCTGCAAGCACTTTAGAGCGATTCATGCCCAAAGATCACAAGAGATTCTGAAATTGTGTCTGAGTTTGGTTCGCAGGGCATTCGTTGAAACCATCGTGATGCCGCGTACACACGACCGTTTTTCATGACGAGAAACATGCTATTTTTTTAATTGGTCGTGAAAATCGGTCGTGTGTAGGCTCCAGAGCTTTTTTCTAGACGAGAAAAATCGCCATTAAAAATTTAGAACCTGCTCTATTTTTTCTTGTAGTTTTTCACGTCGTCGTTTTTCTCATCGTGAAAAACGGTCGTGTGTAGGCTTTAACGACGGGAAAAAACGCGCATGCTCAGAAGCAAGTTATGAGACGGGAGCGCTCGTTCTGGTAAAACTAGCGTTCGTAATGGAGATAGCACATTCGTCACGCTGTAACGGACTAAAAAGCACAGAGACTGAAAAGCGCGAATCGTCTCACACCAAACTTTTACTAACACGCGGTAACGCAAAATCAGCAAAAGCAGCCCAAAGGGGGCGCAATCCGAATGAAACTTCCCCTTATATTGCCGTTGTATGTGCTGTATGTCACCGCTCTTTGCTCGAGCGTTTTTTTCCACGATAGTGTGTAGGCAAGGCAGGCTTGAGAAGAATCACGTAGAGAAAAACGTTGTTTTTTTCCATGACATTAAAAACGGTCGTGTGTACGCAGCATAAGGCTCAAAAACTGCAAACCTAAAGGGACCACTTCAATACCAGGCATTTTTACCCCCTTCCTGCCCAGATTTTCAGCGTTCAATGCTTGACAATTACTCAGTCATACTACCCTAACAAAATTTTTATCAATTTGTTCACACAAATAGAACTTTATTTTGGTGGTATTTAATCACTACTGGATTTGATATAAGAGAAAAAAGAACAAATCTTTAAAAAAAAAAAAACTTTTTTTTTAGTTTCTATTATACAATTCAGCAAATAAGTCATTTTTGTTCATAAATTTGTGGCATCATTTATACTGCTACATATCTTTGGTAAAAATAACCCAATTAGTGTATATTATTTAGTCTGTGTGAAAGTTACAGTTTCGGTTCACACTATAGCGATGTCAGACATCGCATGTGGTTCGCAGCGCATTGCTGTGCAGATCACATGCAATGTCTGTGCGATGAGAATTCAGCCATACAGGTAGTATGGCTGAATTTGCATCGCATTTGGACCAAAATCTTGCAAGACCCTTTTTTTGTTTGTACCAGAATCGGATCGCATGGGTGTTTACATCCATGCGATCCGATTCCTGTCCGAATTCGCAGTTCGCACTGCGATCTGCAAATCAATTTGGGGGTGTCATTAACTTTGTATTGACACTAGGGTTGCCACCTGTCCAGGATTCACCTGGACAGTTCGGGTTTGGAATCATGCGTCCAGGTTTCAGACTGAAATTTGATCAGACCAATTTCATTGGTTCATTAACCTGACCGGTGATGGGCTGTGTCCGAGAGACACGCTTCATCCCCAATCGCCATGCTGCATGCCACTGGGGGCATGCACAAGCAGCGTGACCGGCAGGACGTCATACGACGTCCACCCGGAAGGACGAGAGGTTCCCGCTGGCATCATCTTGCCATAGGCCGGGCAGTAAACGGTTAAACTCAGATTTTTTTTTTTTAAGTAACAAACATGTCATACTTACCTGCTGTGCAGTGGTTTTACACAGAGCAGCCCTGATTCTCCTCTTCCCTGGTCCCCTGCTGGTGCGCCTGGCCCCTCCTTTCTATGGGGCCCCCGAGCAGGCTCACTCCTGAGCCACTGCTCCGTGTGTGCATTCACATATGGGCTTAGCCCTCTCCCCTTTTGCTCACTGGCTATGATTGACAGTAGTGGGAGCCAATGGCCATACTTCCTTAGATTTATTTATTTGAGTTTTATTTTGATTATAGGTTTCACTTGTTGGATTTTTGTTGGATAGTTATATTTTTAATTTGACACATATGAGCATTCGGTTATTAATGCCTTACTAAAGCAATCTTAATACTATAGTGTTATTATATGAGTACACTATTTTTACATGCTTTGAGTTTAAGCACAGTAGTGCCACCAAAATCAGATACCACTTGGACCTTTTGAAACATTAAAAGGAACCTGTTTTGGTACTTGTACCCACTGCCGGGACAAAGTCATCTAGAGCCCAGGGCGAACATCCCAAACTGAACCCCCACCCCAAGATGAATGAGCATTATTTATCAGCAAAAATCCCCCCACAACAAAAAAAAAACTGAGCACTTATCTGCATGCTTACCCCCTAAGTATAAACTCCTCCCGGTGTAAATCTGCCCCCCTTCTGAAATCCTCCCTCCTAGCACAAATCTTTGCTCCCCCATCCCCTAAATCCCCCCAGCACAAATACCCCCCCCCCCAAAAAAAAAATCACCCCACCTACCACAAATCCTCTACCCCTAAAATTTCCACTCCAAGTACACATCACCCTCTCACTCAATTCCCACCTCCCAGCACAAATTCCCCCCCCCAATCCCCCCATCTAGCATAAATCTTTTCCCCCCATCCCCCCTCCCAACACAAATCCCCCTAAACCACCACTCTCAGCACCCCCCACCAAATGTATCATCCTAGAACAATACTCCTCCCCCCCAATCTCATTGTGGTGCCCCCCACCTCGCATGATACCACAGTGCCCAGGGCAGCCACCCCTCCTGCCCACCCCTTGTCCCGGCCCTGCTTGTACCATTACAGTAGATTGCTTATTATAGCTTTTCCTTTGTATTTTATTGTATCTTTATTTTACTTTCTGCTTGATTATATTGTTTTGTAACTTTATTGGAAAACAAGAAAAATGGAATTAAAAACAAAACAAAAACATTATTGATGTATTAATGATAATAGAACCCGGCCCCTTACCACGTGATCAGCTGTCAGCCAATGACAGCTGATCACGTGATGTAAACAAAAAATCGGTAATCGGCTTGTGTCAGAGGGACAGCGGTCCCGAAGAGGGGGAGATATCCCCCGAGAATCTGTGCCCACCAGTGCCACCTGCCAGTGCATAGCAATGCTGCCAATCTCACCAGTGCCACCTACCAGTGCCCACCAGTACCACTTTCCAATGCCCACCCGTGCCACCTATCAATGCCCACCAGTGCCACCTATCAATGCTCATCAGTGCCTCATCATCAGTGCCACCTATCGGTGCTTCCTAATCAGTGTCACCCATTAGTGCCACCTTTCAGTGCCACCTATGAGTGCCCATCAGTGCCACCCATCAGTGCCACCTCTCAGTGCCACCTATCAGTGCCCATCGGTGCCCACCAGTGCCACCTATCAGTGTCCATCAGTACCAGTGCAGCCTATCAGTGCCCATCAGTGCAGCCTTATCAACGCACATCAATGAAGGCAAAAAATTACCTGTTTGCAAAATTTTATAACAAACTATAAAACTGTTCAGGTTTTTTTTTTGTTTTTTTGTTTTTAATCTGTATTTTTTTTTTAGCAAAAAATGAAAAAAAAAAACAGCAGTGATTAAATACCACCAAAAGAAAGCTCTATTTGTGGGGAAAAAAAAGATAAACATTTAATTTGGGTACAGTGTTGCATGACGGCACAATTGTTATTCTAAAGCCTTGTACACACGATCGGATTTCCATCGGACAAATCCACGGAATTTTGTGCGAAGGGCATTGTCCGTGAACTTGTTCTGCAAATAGACGGCAGAACTTTGTCAGCCAACATACACGAAACTACGTGTTTTTTTAGCTCTTTAGCGCCACACTTTGGGCAACTTCTGCTAATGTGGTTAATGGTTAGCATTGGTTCGGAGCATGCGTGCTTGTACTCTAGACTTTTTTCCGATGGACTTCTGTACACACGTTTGGATAATCCGACATCACACATTTGTTGTCGGAAAATTGGAAAGCATGCTATAAAACATTTGTTGTCGGAAAATCCGATGGAGCGTACAAACGGTTGGATTTCTGACAAAACCCTGCCATCACACATTTGTTGTCGGAAAATCCGATGGAGCGTACAAACGGTTGGATTTCTGACAAAACCCTGCCATCACACATTTGTTGTCGGAAAATCCGATTGTGTGTACGAGGCTAAAGAGTGAGAGAGCTGAAAATTGGTCTGGGCAGGAAGGGGACTTAAGTGCCCAGTAAGCAAGTGGTTAAACCTCTATCACAGTCTCTGTGTGAACTGTATTGTAAAAATTCAAAATTTGGTAATTTTCGTTTGATTAAAATTTGCATCTTTCCAAAAATTTGAAAGACGTGTTGACCAAAAAAAAGCAGGGATAGATTCCTATCTGCCATTTTGTCACAATCCCACACAGAAATCAAGATGTTTAGGATAAAACTGAGACTTTTCTTTTCACGTCAATGCTGGCTCTGTGACCACTATGTGACAGTGGCTTAAAATATTACTTGTGCCTCCAGCAAGAAGCATTACGGGAAGATCATGCGGGCCAAACGAGCGCCAGCTGTTCACTTTTACATGCTTCTTGAGTCCTAAGATGACATTTGTTCTGTGTTTTACTCCCTCCCTACATCACTTGTGTAATACAAGATGGGATGCAAATTCGGGGAATGCCAACCGGTAGAACAGATAACAAAATATACGCTCGTTATCGTTTGTTTTCCCAGAGCCAACTGATGAATAACGAATAAACTAAAACTCCAATTTCTTTCCAAATTTGGTATAACATGTATAATTGCCACACATGCTGTTTCTATTTGAATGTTATTACCAAATACTTCTTTGTGTCATTCTAGAGCCATCTGAGACTTTCTAAATCAAGTAAGAGGCCAGCGTGACACTTTTGAGTTCTTGAGGTCGAAATTATTGCAAAATTTCACACTAATGTAGCACTACCCCCATAGGAGCTGCTGGTTAGTTTTGGTCTTCCGTTACCCCACTGTTCTCCGTGTTGGCTCAAAGTCTAGGGTTAAAGTTGCATAAAATACGGTTGCCAGTCACTGAGTCTTTTCCAATGCTTTCTTTATTAATCAAACGTTAGCAGAATGGCGGATGGAGGATTAGGGGAAGTTCAGGTACCTGGTGCCGATCACTGAGGAAAACTTGAGATCCTGGAGACAGGTACACACGCTGTCGTTGGATCTTGCTCACCCGGATAGGCCCCTCTCACCGGCCTAGCAGTAGGGTAACCACATTTCCAAACTACCATTCAGGGACACCCCCTTCCCAAAAATCAGCTTGTGCTGTAACGAATCACAGCACAGTGATTGGACACAAGAGGAGGGATTTATGATTTCTCCAATCACAAGCAGGGGGCGGGGATTGTGCTCTTCCAGGCATTTCCGGCCAGGACAAGTATTGTCAGTGAGTAAAGCTGTGATGTGGCGGCCTTTTTTGGGGCCATCAGATCGGCCCGGGTGTGGCTGTGTCGGTTTCATTCCGGGACACTGCATTGTCCTGGAATCAAGGTGCCCGGAACAGACCTGTAAAATGCGGGACTGTCCCGGGCAATCCGGGACACGTGGTCACCCTACCTAGCAGCCGGGATGATGCACAAACAAAAATGAAAAGTCTCTGCCACAGACTTGGTAATCAGAATTTCAAAGTTCAAGCACGACTGCACAGTATGAGAAAGTCCATTAAGCCGACCCGGCAATACTGTGAGGCAGATTGGTTTGGATGCATCCTTCAATTGAGGCCCCAAGCTCCCCTCGAGATACCAGCCTTCCGCTGCATATTCTCCAAGACGAGTCCTCCCCTGGTTTCTTCAACTGCTCGGCTTCTTCCCGCAGGACAGACAGCACAGGATCACTCTCGAACCAGTAGGCCCCAGATAGCTTCTGGGCCTACCTCCAGTAATGAAACCTCGGGCCAGCAGGCCCAGAGGCAAAAGAGGACTTGTCACATACCGCCGGTCCGGGGTGGCCATGAGGTGAGAGAGCCTCTCCAAAAATGGAGTCCGCCCCTTAAGTACCCTCTCCCAGCAAGCCCAGCAGTATCAACCTCCCGCTAGGTTGCCTCTGGGAAAAAGCACCCAATACGCCTCGGCTTGTTGTACCTTCCAACACGAACCAGAGGTGGCAACGACACCTGCTGGTAACCGCGGGAAATACACTCAACTCAGCCAAGGATGGAACATAGGCCAATTTAGCAAAAACATAGAATCTGAACTAAATACAGTTCAGACATCCCACTAAATTTAGATAATAGTGCCTAGTCAACAGGAGCAGGGTGCTACACTATGTACTCAACACTTTTCTCTCTAAGCTATTACACAAGAACCTAACCCACCACCTATCGTACTTTAACCATTAGTCAACCAGTTATACTGCGGCAAGGTGGCTCAGCTGCACAAAACAACGTACTGGTATGTCGGTTTGTGCACTTGCCTTTGCGGGCACGCCCACCACCCGCTGTGGGAGCTCACCCGTGGTTCAGGTGGACTCGATGTCCACTGGCCACCTGAGATTGCGGCAAAGAGAGGCAGAACGGGGATCTGCCTATGTAAACAAGGCAGATCCCCATTTTGACAGGGGTGGAGAGAGAGATCAGGAACAGCGATCTCTCTCTACTCCTAGTGAGCCCATCCCCTGACAGTTGGAAAGCACCTCCTTAGGGAACACGTAACCCTTTGATCACCACTTGTGTTAACCCCTTCCCTGTCAGTGCCATTTATACAGTGATCAGTGCATTTTTATAGCACTGATCACTGTATTGGTGTCACTGGTCACCAAAAAAGTGTCACCAAGGGCTCATTTACACTTGCTTCGACTTCAACATACATTAACGGCTAGTTTACACTTGCTTCAAAACAAGGCTTCAGACACGCTTTGTTAAAGCTCTCTGAACGCCAGTCAAAGTCTGTCACTAAATAAAATGTTTAGCTCAAAGTCCTGTTTACACCTGCTTTTGCTTTGCTTTTCTTTGGCTTTGCTTCAAATATTATACCGCATGTCACTTTAGAAGTCTATGGCAAAGCTCGCTTGAAGCCCCACTGAAGCCTCACCGAAGCCTCAGCGAAGCCCTACTGAAGCCCCATCGAAGCCCAATCAAAACCCCATCGAAGTTCCACCGAAGCCTCATCGAAGCCCCATCAAAGCTCCACCGAAGCCTAATCGAAGCCCCATCGAAGCTCCACCAAAGCCTCATTGAAGCCGCATCGAAGCTCCACCGAAGCCTCATCGAAGCCCCACCAATGCCCCATCGAAGCCCCATCAAAGCCCCATCGAAGCTCAGCCAAAGCTTCATCGAAGGACCAAGCAAAAGCAAGGCATAAACAGGACTGTATGCTATCTCTTTTTTATTTAGTGACAGGGGCTTTGTTACGTACCTTGTAGTAGAGCCTGACTTGTAGGAGGAGACCTCTCTTACAGCCCTGACTCAGGAGCCACTGGAGTGGGAACAGTGGCCTCGAAAGCACAGTGAGGTAGGAGTGCCTGTGAGATCTGTGGTAGCTAGCACAGGTGGATGGATGATGAACCACCAGGTAGGACTGGGATGCAGGTGACAGCAGGGGCAGATGCAGGTCAGCGACCCGGTGAGCTGGATGGTGCAGGATCAGCAGCAGGCTGGAGCAGGGTCAGACAAACTGGGTCAACACAGGTAATCAGACAGAGTAAGGCCGTAAGCTGGAGCAGGGTCAGATGAACAGGCAGTGGTTGGCAACAGGATATCAAGCATGAAGTCTTTTAGCAGGGTCAAGGCAAGCCGAGGTCAGGATTGGAGATATCAGGTAAGTCAGCAGAGCCGGGTCAATACAGGTAATCAGATAGCAGGCACAGGTTTCAGGACACAGTAAGCTGCAGATCAAACAGCACTGCACTTGTACAGCTGCTGTTCTTTTAAAGGCCCATTGGCGCCAAACAGCGTCTAGCACACACACGCGCATTTGGCGCGTGCCCTCGCGCATGCGCACACACACGCGCTTCTGCCCAGCTCGTTGGACTGATACCCGTGTGCGCATGTGCGCACGCACCTCCGTCTTGCTACAGCAACTCCCTGACAGGCTTTGACTGGCGTTCAGAGAGCTTTAACAAAGTGTGTCCTAAGCCATGTTTTGAAGCAAGTGTAAACTAACCCTTAGGGTCAGATTTGTCCGCCGCAATGTCGCAGTCCTATTAAAAATCGCAGATTGCCGCCATTACTAGTAAAAACAATAAAAATAAATAAAAAGTCCCTAAATCTTTCCCCTATTTTGTAGACGCTATAACTTTTGTGCAAACCAATCAATATACGCTTATTTGTGGCGAGAGAGGCTGTTTTCAGGTGCTTTACAGGCGCAATTTTTAGCGCTAAAATGTCTGAAAACTGCCTCTGTGTAAAAGGGGTTTAACACAACTCCTGTATTAGAGTGCCCCTACTCTGGATGAAGGATAACAGGGGCTCACCAGACAGTCGAAGCCAAACTCACACTTTAGAAGCAGTTACAGCAAACAGTTTGTTTTCCTTTTGGAATAAAGGTTTTACCAATACGTTTGACCAAGGTTTTGACAATAAATAAAAGCTGATCATTGAAAGCATCCCTGTCAGTGATAAATGGTTTGTCTCATTCCTGTAAACTGATACATTTTGCTGGAGAGCTTGTTCTTTCTGAAAAACACCAGACTTACTGTCTTGATCCCCAGACGAAAATAGAAGAAAGAAAGCCTAAAAAAGAAAAAAAAATGCGCTCATCACAACGAATGATACGCTGCAATATAATAAAAGTTTGCTTTTGGGTTTAATACTGCTTTAATGTAAGAGTCTGCTGTTACATTTTTATTAAACAGAAGATAGAAAAAGTAACAAAGTGTTTTTGAAGAACGGATTGTGAGGCTTTTGGACATCACACAATTATTACATACCGTGCACTTTAATCGAACATTTAATCCTCCCAGTCTATACTCTTTGCGTTGCTTTTTGGTACTGTGTGAAGCATTCACTGAAGGTAACAGAACACCAAGTACAAATAGAGAAATAATACATGAGGGTTTGTGTAAGGACAGGAGTACATGGGGTATTTTAATCGCATGCTGCTGAGCATTTTAACAGTCGACTTATTTACACATTGATTTCAAGATGCTGGAAATAAGAATTTTGCCAGAAAAAGGTTAAATTGCCCAGACGCAGTAAAACTAAATTGGTCTGTGTCATTCATCAGCACAGTAGTCTACATAAATAAGTACATTCTGTGGTTCTATACGTTCTCCATGGTGTGTACATTCTCTTCTCACCTGTGATAAATACAGTGGCTGCGACAGTGGGTATGTGTAGCCTAAAAGAACAAGATGGCACTCCCTTTCTGTGGTGCTAGGGGGCGCTGTTCCCAATGACCACTTCATCTCTAAAAGAACTTAGGACAGAGCGATCAAAGGCTGCAGAGGATTTAAAGCTTCCTTTAACCACTTCCCATCCGAGCCATTTCTAGCTCTTCGCTCCTACAGTGCAGGTAAAAATCATCATTTTTTATTCTAGAAAATTACTCAGAACCCCCAAAAATTATATATGTTTTTTTTTTAGCAAAGACCCTAGGGAATAAAATGGGGGTCGTTGCAACGTTTTATGTCACATGGTATTTGCGCAGAGATTTTTTTTAACGTTTTTTTTTTTTCAATTCAGTTTCATGAATTAAAAAAAACAAAACAGTAAAGTTAGCCCCATTTTTTTGCATAATGTGAAAGATGATGTTATGCCGAGTAAATAGATACCTAACATGTCATGCTTTAAAATGGCACACACTGGTGAAATGGCACCAAACTTCAGTACTTAAAGCGGTTGTAAACCCGCATTTTTTTATTTATTTTTTTAAACCTGTAGGGCAAAAGGCATAATGAGCTAGTATGCCGCATACTAGCTCTTTATGAAATACTTACCTTAGAACGAGGCGTCGGCAGGTGATCTCGATCCACGCCGAGGGAGCTGACATTTTCCCTCGGCGTGTCTTCCGGGTATCGCAGCTCCGGCGCTGTGAGTGGAGTCAGCGGCGGGAATATCTCCTAAACAATACAGGTTTCGGACATATTATTTTTACCTACAGGTAAGCCTTATGCCGCATACACACGGTCAAACTTTTCAACGGGCAAACCTCTGTCAGAATTTCCAACGGAAAAATAGAGAACCTGCTCTCTCTCTAAGTCCGTCGGAAATTCTGACAGAACAAGTCCGATGGGGCATACACACGGTGGGAATATCCGACGAAAAGCTCCCATCTGACTTTTTCTGTCAAAAATTCAGACCGCGTGTACGCGGCATTATTATAAGCTTACCTGTAGGTAAAAGTGAAAAAAGGGTATACAACCGCTTTAAAAATCTCCATAGGCGTCACATGATAGTCAATCTCAGATCCACTTTCTCGATCTTAAAGCGGTGGTCCGGTCAAAAAAAAAATTTTTTTTTTTCACTGTTTAAAATTGCTACCTAACATATTCCCCCTACAATCGTAATCGCTCCCCAGCCATTTAGTTAACATTCTTTTTCACTAACCTCGTTTGTTACATCTCTTCATCTGGCCGTATCCATGCTAAGTGTGTGCATTGTGAAGCCCAGTTCCTTATCCTTCCTGGAATTCATCCAGCGGTGCATGCTGGGTAACCAGCATTTGAACGGCGCTCGTAGCGCTGATTGTTTATTTCCGTAGCCATGACAACGGGCGGCGACGGAGGAACGTCCCGCCCCGTTGTAACAAAACCTTGTGTAACAAAACACAAAAACTCGTGTTATGCCATAACAAAGAGCGTTCATCCCTTTACAAAGATGGTGCGGAGATACAACCTTAAATCGCGTCATTTCCTGTAAGGAAATAACGCAATTTTAGGCAAAGTAATGCCTAGATATTCCTGAGGAAATGAGTGTAATCATTTCCCAGGAGGCAATGGTAGAGTGACCACATTTCCAAACTGCCATTCAGGGACACACCCCCTCTCTTACCTTCCCCAAAAAAAGATGAGGGGGGCGGGGGGAAATGTAGTCTCGGGGTTGATGGGGAATTTGGCGGCGAGTTATTTGTCAGGTTTATGTGCCACTTGCCACCAGATGCAGTGCCGCTTGCCACCCATAGCCTGCCACCAGATGCAGTGCTGCTGTCACTCCCTCTGCATGAGCCACGGGCGTAGAAGGAAAGGAGTGGCGTCACTATCTGGAGAGTGAAGATCACACCAGTCCCTGCTGCTTGCCGCTGGGTGCCAGAGAAGGAGGAGGTGCCGAGGTGGGTGGGGACAGCAGTGCTGCACTAGGCGCAGGCCACGCTCCCGGTCTCACTGTCTGAGAGTAAATTGTCACTGGTTGCAAGATGCCAGGCAGCGCTGGCCCTAGCAACCAGTTCCGGAAATGTAGGTATTAGTTAGTAGGGGGTGGCTGTGTCCTCTGTTTCATTCCGGGACATTGTATTGTCCCAGAATGAAGGTGCCCGGGACCCAGGACAGACATGTCAATTGCGGGACAGTCCCGGGCAATCCGGGACACGTGGGCACCCTAGGCAATGGGTGTTAGGACAGGAAGTTCTCTCACCGCGGACTAGGAACTAGACAGAAAACGTATTCTGCCTAGCAACAGTGAGATAGAATTGTCAAAAAAAAAAATATTTATTTTTTTAAAAGACAGCTTTTCATGTAAAGTTAATTTTAGGGTGGACCTCCACTTTAACATCATTGTTAGAGATGGAAGTCTGACCACAACTACATACTTCAAGGAGACGGATCGGAATGCCTATATTCCGTTGAATAGTTGTCACCATGCATCATGGCTAAAGGCAGTCCCTAAAGGTCAATTTCAGCGCATTAGGCGTAATTGTACCTCCATCCTAGACTATCAACAGCAAGCACAGGTTCTCAAATCTAGGTTTCCTGATAAAGGATATGCTGAAATTGAAATTGATGAAACCATCAGAAACATTGGAGATATGGAGAGGGACTTTATGCTCAATGGATCTAAGAGGGTTAATCACTCTTTGGATAATAAATTTGGGTGTTCTCTTATTACAGGATATTCCAATCAGTATTTCTCCGTCAAAAAGATCTTTAATCGTCATTGGAACATTCCTAAGGATAATAGGATTTTGGGCCCTACTATTCCGGATCGACCTGTAGTCATTTACAGAGGAGCTCCATCCTTACGGCATAGTATTGCCCCCAATGTTGTCGACCCACCCAAAACTATTTCATTCTTTCAGTCAATGAAAGTTTATTTTCCCTGCAGGAAATGTAACATCTGTCAAATCAACTCCTTCAGGGGGAGGAAATGCGAAATTTTTGAGTCCACTCAGATGAATAGGTCCTATAATATTAAGTCTTTTATTACCTGCCCAACAGAATGCGTGGTATACATAATCCAATGTCCGTGCTCAAATCAATATATCAGGCGCACCAAAAGAGCACTACATGTGCGTTTAGATGAGCATGTTGGAAATGTTAAGCACGGTTTCCCGAAACATAACTTATCTAGGCACTATGCCAAACATCATGATAAGAAAATCAAAGGGACTCTGTTTTTACCCATTGACAAAATTCGTCCCCATTGGAGGGGCACAAATAAAGTCAGATCCATTTCTAGACTTGAAACAAAATGGATATTTAATATGACGTTCTCTGTGCCCTTTGGCCTAAACGTAGCCTGGGACATTAATTGTTTTATTAATAATGCTTGAATCTAATTTATGATGTCTTTTATACCTATTTTCAATTTTATATGCACCTATTTTTTTAATTTCCTTTTTTTACGTTTAGTATTTTTAACCTTTATTGCGTTTTTATTCCAATACCTCCATATCACTTGGATTTATAGATATTCATCTTAGGTTGTACGTTAATTTTCATCTTTTTCTTGCAGGTTATTTATGTCAATGTTTATATAACCTTATTTCTTGTTATACAGGGTTTTCAATTAAGCGGCGCCTGCTCGGGCTCCTATTTTGTTTCTATGTTCTGGCCTATTTTTCCTCATTCAGTACCCATTTGCTATTCAGCCACTATATGGCAGAATACCATTTATCTCCCTACAGGCTTCCTCTGATATTCTTGTGTATTGAATGGATGCCATCAGTTAAAATGCAGACATCCATACTTTTCATCACCTTGCTCCGTTTTTGCCCATACTTAATATGGTGCTGCGGGACTATATAAACAGCACACGTGACGCAGACACATCAGCCAAACCCCAGACGACGTCCTGTTGCGACGAAACATGCGTAGGGTAGGCTGCTGACTCTGACGTCATCGCATTGTTTGAGGTCAATGGTCACGGCACTGAACAGGCAGAGGAAGCTCGAGGAGACGCCATTCCCGTTTTTAATACACACCGCGCATTTGTATATGCCTTCTTGTAAGTGCAACTTTTTTACTTTCATTAAACTGAAGTTAATCAGTACTACACTATGAGGGTTTATTCTTTTTACCTTTGAGTGATACCGTATCCTGCAGCCTTGAGCCACAGCATAGGTTTTTGGGAGACCTGGATATCCCTGTGCTTGGTGAGACCGCATGAGTGGTCTTTTTATCTGGTAAGCAGATCATTTGCTCACACTCTGGGTGTTCTCTAATCTGGATGGAGGATTTCACTTCTCACGATCACCTTTCCACCTGATTTCCTTATACCTTCTCTTGGAAGGACACTGACTCATTGTTGTTATTCACGCTCAGCATTGGGATGTTGTTTTTATAGTCAATCAAGATTCACTTTCTGGACTCTGCCTTAGTTTTATCATTGGAACTTTTTTCACCACTACCTACATATTTTATTATTATTTTTATTATTTTTGTGATTTTTCAATATTTTTTTCACATCATTTGATATGCTTAACTGCCTTATTCTATTATTGTTTGTCTTATATTGTTTACCATTATTTACATTTTGGTGTTCACATATGTTATAAGTGTTTTATTTATTCATTTAATTCCACTTATTTTTTACACTCAGTATTTTTTTATTATTTAGTTCATATAATTAATACTGTGTTTGGTTTATCACTATATAGCGCTGCACACCCTTTTCTTTAATTGTAAAATAATATTGTAAAAAAATTATACATATTAATATTGTGAAAAATTATTAAAAAATGAAATAGAAAAAATATGATTTAACCGCTCGCTGGCTGCCCCACTTACATATACTGCGGCAGGGTGGCCACTCTGTGCCAGATCATGTACATGGTACGTGACCTGACACTTCCAGGTCTGGGGCGCGAGCCACCGGCAACCCGCTCCCGCTGTGATTGGTCACAGTGGGAGCCAATTAGCGGGTCCGGCGGATGTAATGTCCACCGGGACCCGCTGATCGTTCGAGAGACAGGCAGAACGACGGTCTGCCAATGTAAACAAGGCAGACTGCCGTTCTACGAGATGGGAATGTACTGATCCTGTTTCTGCTAAGCAGGAACACAGATATTTACCTCCCCTACAATTAGTAAACACTCCCTAGGAACACATTTAACCCTTTGATCGCCCCCTAATGTTAACCACTTCCCTGCCAGTGTCATTAGTACAGTGACAGTGCATATTTTTTAGCACTGATCAATAATAGTGTCACTGGTCCCTCAAAAGTGTCAAAAGTGTCAGTTAGGCTTGCACACTGCAGCTTGAAAAAGCTCAGTACAGCTTTCTTTTTTACTATACTGTAGGATATTTTTATTTATTTATTTTTTTACTAGTAATGACAACGATCAGCGCCTTATAGTGGGACTATGATATTGCGGCAGACAAATTTGACAAGTTTGCACAATATATACAATGTATACTGGATATATATATATATATATATATATATATACACACACATGTGTGTTTGAGCTTTGGGGTGCACACCCTAATGCAATAGGCTATACATACCTATGGGAAATGGCCTTAATTAGTGAGATATTGGAAGAATGTTGTTACTCCATTGATCAGACTTATGCAGTGCAAGTCCCACTTGATCCATTGATCCTCGTTGGGGTTTTGGATGCGGAATTGTACACCCCTGCTGTTTACATAGCACTTACTCAGCTTTTGTACCTTGCCGGGAAATTAATAGCAAGCCATTGCCTCTCTTCACACCACTGTACCTGCTGCAGCTTCAACTCTTCTGGGAAGGCTGTCCACAAGGTTTAGGAGTGTGTCTATCGGAATGTTTGTGAATAACAGAAAAGTAGAAGTGGTGCTGTTCTGATATATAAAGTGCACCTTTGCGTACATAAGTGCTAAGTTTGCTATGTGCAAAAAACTGTGTGCAAAGAATACGCTGTGCAAATGATTTTAATAATATTGATTATACTGTACAGATGATATTAATGACAATATTGATAAATCTTAGAATCCACGGCGTGCAACTTTAAATACGTGCAAAGTGCAAGGTGCAAATATATAACTAGTGAATTGACCAATATGCAGAAAAAATGTAAAAAGAAAAAATTAAAATTAAAATTAAAAATTAAATTAATAATACAGGGTTCTTTTTAAAATTACAAATTTTAATTAAAAACTTCAAAAATTGTAAAAAATTATAATACAAACTTCATCTTGATGTGCTTGTTTGTTGAATCGGAATGTTTGACCATTCTTCCAGAAGCGCATTTGTGAGGTCAGGCACTGATGTGGATAAGAAGGTCTGGCTCACAGTCTCCGCTTTAATTCATCCCAAAGGTGTTCTATTGGGTTGAGGCAAGGCAGTCAAGTTCCTCCATCCCAAACTTGCTCATCCATGTCTTTATGGACCTTGCTTTGTGGACTGGTCCAAATCATTTGGTGGAGGGGAGATTATGGTGTGGGGTTGTTTTTCAGGGGTTAGGCTTAGCCTCTTTGTTCCAGTGAAGGGAACTCTTAGGGGGTCAGCATACCAAGACATTTTGGACAATTTCACGCTCCCAACTTTGTGGAAACAGTTTGGGGATAACACCTTCCTGTTCCAACACGACTGCGCACAAGTGCGCAAAGCGAGCTCCATAAAGACTTGGACGAGCGAGTTTGGGGTGGAGGAACTTGACTGGTCTGCACAGAGTCCTGACCTCAACCAGATAGAACACCTTTGGGATGAATTAGAGCGGAGACTGCAAAACAGGCCTTCTCGTCCGCATCAGTGCCTGACCTTACAAATGCGCTTCTGGAAGAATGGTCAAACATTCCCATAGATACACTCCTAAACCTTGTGGACAGCTTTCCCAGAAGGGTTGAAGCTGTTATAGCTGCAAAGGGTGGGACAACTCAATATTGAACCCTATGGACTAAGACTGGGTTGCCATTAAAGTTCATGTGCATGTAAAGGCAGGCGTCCCAATACTTTTGGTTATATAGTGTAGTTAGACTGGCTGAAAAAAGACGTCCATCTAGTTAAACCCATGTTAAATGGACTTCTATAGTACTGCAGATACTGACTCGCATACCGGTACGTGGCCTTTGGTGTTGTCAAGGGTCAAACTTAATGGCCCCACATACCTAGTAGACTCAACACCACTGATGCAAATAGTCTCAGAAGATGGTAGTTTTTGTTAAAACCTCACTAACTTCACCAAACCAGGGACTACCCCGATACATAGTGTTGTGTACAGCTCTGAGTACAGAATAATATTTCGGAATTACGGGAAGTAACAATAGCCACCTCCAAACACTGTTTATAACGTCCATATATTATTCAGCACAGTTGTGATTGATTAAAATATACCCAGGAAGTGTCATATCTGCTTTGAGCATATTATTCGACAACCATTTCTCGGTATCTGCTTGATCTTTATCTAGAATATAAAGCAGGTATGTGCTGCAGCACAATCATGATGACACATTTTTTTCCTACATCAAGACTATAAAGATAGAAAGGTTGTAATTTAACGCCACAACCTTGGCAGAACCTTAAGGTGCAAACTTATGTATAAACGGCAAGCAACATCTTGAAAGGCTAACATGGGACAGAGTTTTCCTGTCTGGGGTTTCAATTTTTCTTCCAGGAACAGGTATAGAATACCGGCCCATCTTTTTCTAAAAACTGCAGTTTCCAGCAGTCTGGATCTACACCAGGTGACTTTTTTTTTTCTTTTAAATAAAAGACTTGTGAAAAACTTGTGTTTTCATTTACTTTTTTACACTTTTTTGGTGAATGAGTAGGGGTACTATGTACCCTTTACACATTCACATGGGGGGTGGGATCTGGGGGCCCCCTTGTTAAAGGGGGCTTCCAGATTCCAATAAGCTCCCTGCTCTGAGACCCCCACAACCTCCAGTAAGGGTTGTGGGGAAGAGGCCCTTGTCCCTCTTCCTCCTTTTTGGAGACTGCCCCAAAGCACCCCCCTTGTGTTGAGGGCATGTGGCCTGGCATGGTTTTAACCTCTTGCCGACTGGCTAACGCTGATATACGTTGGCAGAATGGCGCGGCTGCTAGGGTGACCACGTGTCCCGGATTGCCCGGGACAGTCCCGGATTTTTCAGGTCTGTCCTGGGCACCTTCATTTCAGGAAAATACAGTGTCCCGGAATGAAACTGACACAGCCACCCTTCGGGCCAATCTGATGCCCCCAAAAAAGGCCGCCACATCACCGCTTTACTCACTGACAGTACTTGTCCTGGCCGAGAATGCCTGGAAGAGCATAATCCCCGCCCCCTGCTTGTGATTGGAGAAATCATAAATCCCGCCTCTTGTGTCCAAACACGGTGCTGTGATTCGCTACAGCACAAGCTGATTTTTGTGAAGGGGGGGTGTCCCTGAATGGGAGTTTGGAAATGTGGTCACCCTAACGGCTGCGCAAAGCAACGTACAGGTACGTTGCTTTGAATTTGCCGCCGTGCGGGCGCAAGCATGCCCGCCGCAAGCTCCGTGACCGTGCCCGTGGGACCCGCAGACTCGATGTTCGCCAGTGTCCCGCGATCATGTCACGGAGCTGCAGAACAGGGAGATGCCAATGTAAACAAGGAATTTCCCTGTTCTGCCTAGTGACAGGACAGTGATCTACTGCTCCCTGTAATCGGGAGCAGTGATCAGTGTCATGTCACTTGTAGCCCATCCCCCCCACAGTTGGAATCACTCCCTAGGACACACTTAACCCCTTAATCGCCCCCTAGTGTTTAACCGCTTCCCTGCCAGTGTCATTTACACAGTAATCAGTGCATTTTTATAGCACTGATCGCTGTATTAATGACAATGGTCCCAAAATAGTGTCAAAAGTGTCCGATGTGTCCGCTATAATGTCGCAGTCATGGTAAAAATCGCTGATCAACGTCATTACTAATAAAAAAATAATAAAAATGCCATAAAAACGTCCCCCTATTTTGTAGACGCTATAACTTTTGCGCAAACCAATCAATAAGCGCTTATTGCAATTTTTTTTATATGTAGAAGAATACGTATCAGCCTAAACTGAGGAAAAAAATATATTTTTTTATATATTTTTTGGGGATATTTATTATAGCAAAAAATAAAAAATATAGCTTTTTTTTTCAAAATTGTCGCTCTTTTTTTGTTTATAGCGCAAAAAAATAAAAACCGCAGAGGTGATCAAATACCACCAAAAGAAAGCTCTATTTGTGTGGGGAAAAAAAAGGACGTCAATTTTGTTTGGGTACAGCGTCGCACGACCGTGCAATTGTCAGATAAAGCGACGCAGTGCCGAATCGCAAAAAGTGCTCTGGTCAGGAAGTGGGTAAATTCTTCCGGGGCTGAAGTGGTTAAGGAGGGGGGGCTCGCTCACCCCTCCCTTTTCTGCATGCTCACATAAGGGACTAGTATGTATTTTAGGGGGAACCCACACCATTTACTTTTTTATTTTAGCATATTGTTGTTTTTTTTCTGCATTTTTCATTGCCGGAATTCTTTTGTTTACATTTATCTGACAGTGGGGAAGTCATTATGGCTTTGTCTTGCAGGTGGTTTGTTTTAAAAGAAATATATTTATACTGTAGGTTTACAACCACTTTAAGGACGTGGCGGTCGGCTTCCTGGCCCACTTCTTAACAACCAGTTATTCTTAACATGGAATTTTATTTGGTCAATCATTTTTGGACCAACCAAATTCAAATTGTTCCAAAAATTTGGAATTCCTTAGAAAACGAATATACTAAATTAAATTAAACAAATTTTAACTAAATTCGTTATTATTTCATTCGGACATTTGGATGCATAAGAATCTCCAAATATTTGTCTGAATTTATATTTGGTCCAAAACGAATTGCATGTGTCTATGGTGGTGGCCCACTGGCGTCAATTATTCCTGAATCACCTACCTGACACAAAAAATGCAAACCATGAGTGTCAGAGAAAAGTAAAAATTTCTTAACAGTTTTTAGTAGCAGTACAATAATATTCAACTACCATTTTGGGAGAAAAAAAGCCAGCAATGGCAGCTTCTAAGCTTCTCACCTAACATGTTTCATTTAGCCCTGGTACTATTAAAAATGCCATCACTGCCGATAGCAATACTACTAATTTGATGTTTACAATTTACAAACACTAAATGTATTATATTTTAAATAAAGAGTAAGCCAGGACTGCCCTGGATAAGAGCTTGTTTAGGACTCTCACATTACATAGGTTTGTTTACGAAAAATTGACCTTGGGTTTATCCGTTTTATTTCTTAAAGCGGTGCTCCGCCGGAAAAAAAAATATTAAAAGCCAGCAGCTACAGCTACAGCAGCTGCTGGCTGTTAATATTTGGACACTTACCTGTCCTGGAGTCCAGCGACGTCCGCAGCAGAGGACGAGCGATCGCTCGTCGCTCTGCTGCTCCCTCCACCATCCTCGCTGAGGGAACCAGGAAGTGAAGCCCTGCGGCTTCATGCCCGGTTCCCTATGGCGCATGCGCGAGTCACGCTGCGCCGTTCTGATTCGTCCTCCTGTGTTCTGGGAGCCGAGTGTCTCCCAGAACACTACAGGAAGTCGGGGGGAAGTGACGTCACTCCCGCAGATTCCCGGAGAGAGGACTCCCGGATGTGGGTGAAAATACCTGTCTTAGACAGGTATCTTCATCCCCCTCCCCCCCTGAAAGGTGTCAATTGTGACACCAGAGGGGGGAGGAATCCGATCAGCACAAGTTAAAATTTAGGGTGGAGCTCCACTTTAAAGTGGATCTTATTTCAAAAAGGAAAGATTTGAACTGTGTGTAAGCAGTATCCATGAACAATGTATCTTTTGTCTTGGCCCTGATAAATAGTTGTGCACTTTCTGTACCTTTTATATGAGCTTCATACCCAGATAGCAAGGATAACTTGCCACACATTTGTGGCAGTGTTGACTTGTAAGTCTTGTTAAATTGCTACACATTTTCACGGGGAAATTGTATACTTGCAGAGCACAAGTTCTAGTTGACACTTTTCCAATTTGTAGCAAATTTATGTGGCAAGTCTCTAGCAAGAGCAAAGTTGCAGTGGTGAGTCTACAGCAAGAGCTCTGCAAGTCTACAGCAGCCATTCTCAACCAGGGAACCAAACATCTTTTTGGGCCAATTTTTGCGATTTAGCACTGCGTTGCTTTAACTGACAATTGCGCGGTTGTGCGACGTTGCACCCAAACAAAATTGACGTCCTTTTTTTCCCCACAAATAGAGCTTTCTTTTGGTGGTATTTAATCACCTTTGCGGTTTTTATTTTTTGCGCTATAAACAAAAAAAGGGTGTAAATTTTGAAAAAAAAGCAATATTATTTACTTTTTGCTATAATAAATATCCCCCAAAAATATATATATAAACAAATTTTTTCCTTAGTTTAGGCCAATATGTATTCTTCTAAATATTTTTGGTAAAGAAAATCACAATAACCGTTTACTGATTGGTTTGCGCAAAAGTTATAGCGTCTACAAAATAGGGGATAGTTTTTTGGCATTTGGTATTATTATTTTTTTTTTTACTAGTAATGGCGACGATCTGCGATTTTTATTGTGACTCCGATATTGCGGCGGACAGATCGGAGACTTTTGACACTATTTTGGGAACATTGTCATTTATACAGCGATCAGTGCTATAAAAATGCACTGATTACTGTGTAAATGACACTGGCAGTGAATGGGTTAACCAGTAGGGGGCGAGGAAGGGGTTAAGTGTGTCCTAGGGAGTGATTCTAACGGTGTGGGGGCTGGGCTACCAGTGACACGTCACTGATCACTGCTCCCGATTACAGGGAGCAGTAGATCAGTGTCCTGTCACTAGGCAGAACAGGGAAATGCCTTGTTTACAAAGGTATCCCCCCGTTCTGCCTCTCCGTGACACGATCGTGGGACACCGGCGGACATCAAGTCTGCGAGTCCCGCGGGCACGGTCACGGAGCCCGCAGTGGCAGATTCAAAGCAACGTACCTGTACATTGCTTTGCCTGCCCGTGCCATTCTGCCAACGTAAATGTACGTTAGGCAGTCGGCAAGCGGTTAAGGGTGGCATTCTGAGCACCACTTTAAGGGGGACATTATTCCTATTAATTACCAATATAAGGGGCATTGTTCCTATTGAGCCCTGATGAATTGGTTTTAGTAAGGGTTCCTCGAGACATGAACATTTTATACTTCCAAACCTGGTAAGGCACCGGGCCCGGATGGCTTTACACACAAATACTATCAGATATTCCTTCCCCAGCTGGGTAAACAGATGGTACAAACGTTTAATGAAATAGGACATGGGACAGGATTTACACGAGAAACTTTGAGAGCACATATGACGGTTATACCTAAGGAGGATAAAGATCCATCAGCATGCGGTAGTTATCGCCCTATTTCACTGTTAAATGTAGGTCTTAAGTTATTTACGAAAATCTTGGCGACTCGTATTCAACCATACTTGACAGTATTAATACACCCGGATCAGGTAGGCTTCATCCCAACCCATGAGGCCCGGGATAATACTATTAAAACTCTGAATCTTATCCATCTTGCTGACCAAACCAATACATCTATGGTGTTTCTGGGTACGGACGCCGAAAAGGCGGTCGACCGGGTTAATTGGTCCTTCATGTTCTCAGTCTTACACTATTGGGGGGTGGGAGAGAGGACGGTCGGATGGATTTCGAGTTTATACTCAAGACCAGAGGCACAAATTAAAGTAAACAGAGTAATGTCCGAACCCTTTTCCATCTTGAACGGCACCCGTCTAGGGTGCCCTTTATCACCTCTTCTTTTCGCCAATTCACTGGAGCCATTTCTCTGTAAGGTGAGGCAAAACCCGGACATTAAGGGGATAATAACTGGAGATCTACATAATAAGGTATTCGCCTATGCGGATGACCTTTTATTTTCTCTTACTAAACCAGTTATATCTATGTCAAATCTTTTAAGAGAACTGGACCAATACGGTGCATTGTCCAATTTTAAAATTAACATGTCTAAATCAGAGGCAATGGGGGTATCAATGTCGTCGAGTCAAATCAATGCCTTAAAAATGAATTTTAAGTTCAGATGGACCTATATGGGCCTTAAATACCTGGGCACGCTCATTCCACCTAAAGTGGACCAAACCTACGGGCTGAATTTGCACCTCTACTTAGTAGAGTGAGAATTTTACTTTCTAAATGGCACCAGGGCCTTTTTTCGTGGTTTGGTAGATGTAATATAATAAAAATGTAAATTCTGCCTCAATTCTCTTATCTTTTCCAAACCTTACCCATCCATATACCCCCAGAATATTTCAAACAGATTAACGAGTTAATAACAGACTTTATCTGGGCTCATAAAAGGCCCAGACTACAACGACGTTTAGAGAACATGCCCAAACAATATGGGGGGATAGCGGTACCAGATATGCAGAAATATTATCAGGCGGTTCATATGGTGAGACTAATAGATTGGTGCAGGCATGCAAGTTTTAAAATATGGCCAAAGATAGAGCAATCACAGTGTGGGGTCCCACTGCGTCATGCGGTTTGGTGCTTTGGAGATCTAGGTCCTGCTCTTAAAAAGCACCCAACCTTGGGGGCCACTTTGCGTATTTGCTCTTGAATATGTTCCACTACTTTACTATCACCCGATAATTCCCTCCTGTATCCTATTGTAGGGAACCTACGTTTCCCTCCGGGATTACAGGAGGGTCCATTTAGAAAACTTTTGGACTCGCAATGTTATCAGGCTTTGCACTTTGTACAAACAGCGACAGGGATGTGGCCCTCAAT
Organism: Rana muscosa; assembly: GCA_029206835.1. NCBI lineage: Eukaryota > Metazoa > Chordata > Amphibia > Anura > Ranidae > Rana > Rana muscosa. Next base: position 344,945,595 of record CM055119.1, read on the forward strand.
GTGTGAGCTAACTTCATCCAATGACCGTTTTCGTCTGGATTTTTGGAGTGGAGCCCAGTTGCGACATTTTTTTAAGACACTCCCATCTCCAGATAGATTCCAACGACCATTGACTCCCCTAGAACAATTATGTGAGGAGACGGACCCCTGCTCTCACACACTCTCGCAAATGTATGCACTTTTGGTCACCCCTCCTGATCAGTATGTCCCTCCCTATATAAGGAAATGGGAAATGACACTAAATAGGACGTTTACTCAGGCACAACACAGGCAGATTATAAATTTAGCGTTAAAATCTTCAATATCCACACGGGCACAAGAAACAAACTTTAAAATTATGACAAGATGGTACCGCACGTCCTCAATACTTAATAAATATTCTCGGGCGATTTCGGATAAAAACTGGAGGTGCCAGGAGGAAAGAGGGACATTACTTCATGTTTTCTGGTCATGTGCGAAGCTAGAGTACTTCTGGAAGGAGTTACGGCGGATAGCACAGAAATTTACGGAGTATAATCTCCCAGAAGATCCGGCGTTATTTCTGTTACATGTCTCGAACATACCGGGGAAAACATACAGCAAATCAGTTCTGAGACATCTCATTAACGCTGCCAGAGCGTGTATCGCACAGCAGTGGAGAGATACGAGACCTCCAACAATCTTTGCATGGTTTACACGGATTGAAGAGTTGAATAAGATGGAGGATTTGTTATTATCGTCCCAAAACCGATATGAGATTTACTCAGAAACGTGGGCCCAAGGGAATATATTTAAGGTCTTGGAGGAAGGGAAGGCCCTTTTTATACCTTAAGGCTGGGGTCTCCACCTCCCCTGCCAACGGTGATATTGGTCCCGGAATGTGTATCCTTTCCCTCCTATCCCTTCCCCTCCCATTAATTTAAATTTTTCTATTCTGAATTTTTTTTTCTATCATTCTCTTAATACTAGGTTGTTACTACTACTATTCCGGACAGGTTATTCCTTAAACGTTATTCTATTTTTTTTTTTATTATATCCCCTTATATCTATATAAAATATAAAATATAAATTGATTTGGGGTTGGTTACAGGGGGGTACTTCAGTGGAGCATAACTGGGGTTAGGGTAATGATTTGTAAAATGTGTAGGGGATATGACTGATACGTAGTCAATACATGGCTAGCCATATAGGATGTATAATGCTTCATATGATGTAATGCAGGCTTCATGCTGTTGTATGGGGGGGGGGTTACGATTGTATAACACCTGTTGTATGTCTATGTACCATGCCCTTTGATTAAATAAAAAAAAATTGAAAAATATATATATATATGTAGCGGGTATTTGAATTTAGGGGAAGCATCTGGGTGGTAGTGTAACCCAGATGCACTGATTGCTAGGGAATCTGAGACCCTTTTATGGTTCTTGGAGGACTCTGGTGGTGTGAGGTTCCCTGCGGCCTATAGGTGGCATTGTTGCCGGGGGCCGAGGTTGAACTCACAGCGCAAGACTGTGCCTTTTTGTCCTCCCCTGGCGCTGGTACAGCGGGGCGGGGAACCCGCTGTGACGCAAAGGGAGAGGAGATAAAAGGGGCGGACGCCCTTACCACGGGGTTCAGAGTGCAGAGTCGGAGGACGCGGCCGCACCCAGGCACATTCCGCCTGGGTGCTGGCATTCCGGAGTTCCGGGCCCAGGTGCCCTTGACCTGGCCGGAGCGAGAGATGGAGTCCATCTCAGGCACCTTTAGCCTGGGGTGAGGTACTATGGCGGATGCCTGGGGCTCAGTACCTTTGACTGAGTTCCGCGAGGGTGGAGGAATCCGAGGGGGCCCTAACTCCTTGGGTGCCCGTGTCTGAGTTTGTGAGGTCTGGTGAGCAGAACTTCTCTGAAGAGTCCGGCGCAGCATTGCTGGTGACAGAGAAGCCTCCGGTACCTCCCTTGGATGGATATCCTTCCCCTGACAGGGGCCGAGCTAGCGAAGGTAATTCATGTTCTATTTCACATAGGCAGTGACTATTCGCCACTGGTGATACCACAGTGGTTAGCTTTATCTGGAAGGATTGTGCCTTGGCCTACTCCCACTGAACTGTTGCAAAGGTCCCAACTTGACTGTGCTGTATGTTTATTCACTGAAAGAATAAAACTGTTGGACCCATTCAGTTTGTGGAATTCTGGTTACTAGGAGCAAAGGAGTCAAGGACGAAGGACAGGACTTGACTCTAGGACACCTACACAAAGCCCGATCTTTCTGGCCTTCACCTCGTCACTATGGCGGACATGGGCCGTGGTGTATCTTATCCCTCCCCCCAGTACTAACACCCCTAGACAGAGAAAAGACAAGCCGAGAAACAGAAGGGGTGAGAGGGGTGAGGTCGCTACATATATATATATATTTGGGGTTCCTCTAGGGTTAAAAGGTTGAGAAAGCCTGGTCTACAGCATGAAAATTCAGCCACAGTGACCCCTGTGGTGGGATGACTATTGCACAACATAACTGAACCAAAACTTGCAGTAGACTTGCAGAATGTTTGCAATGAAAGTTTATCTGGAGTCATCCAATGCAGACTTGCTGCAGTTGTGCAACAACCTTGTGAAGCCTGGCAAGTCTAGCAATAGCTTAGCAAGTCATTTTAAAACTTGCAGCACAATTGCTTGCTATTTGGCTAGCTGTATATCTGAAGTGGGAGATCAACTAAGGCACTGCTTGCTACCTTTAACTACTAGCCTTCCTGCCTTTGCCTCATTTGTTCTGTAGATCAATGATTCTTCTACCTCTCCTTCTTGATCAATATCCCACCAGTCGTCAGATCGCTAGACATCAGAGGGACAGATCTGATATGGGGAATGGCCAGACATAATCGGGGGGACAGCTCTGATATGAGGAATGGCCAGACATCAGGGGGACAGCTCTGATATGAGAAATGGCCAGACATCAGGGGGACAGCTCTGATATAAGGAATGGAGGAATGGCCACTGGCCAGACATCAGGGGGACAGCTCTGATATGAGGAATAGTCAGACATCAGGGGGACAGCTCTGATATGAGGAATGGCCAGACATCAGGGGGACAGCTCTGTCAGGATGGCCACCTTCACAAAAAGTGCAGAACAAAACACGGTAAGCCTTCCCAGAAGCGTTGAAGCTCACAAGTACTACTGATAAATAATTGGCTTGCCTTTTTTGGCGCAGTTTCCACAATTCAGGTCCTCTTTAATGCTTTAAACTGATTGAAGTCCTTCAGAGCTGCCACTAGAAATACTTTTTATATCATCTCAACTTTTGAGATACTGTAGTTAAACACTTTTTATACTCAATCATTTCAGATAGATTAAGAACCACATCAATGAATATTTCAGCTGTTTTCTATATCATATAACAAACCTGTGAGCTGTTTATGGAACTTTCAGAACTAAAGGGATGATATTAAAACTCCTAGCAGAAGACACAACACAACACAATGAACAAAAGCAATAACGCACATTCAGTTGGGTAATTATGATCAGACTATACAAGAGGTCATGAATGTATCTGTACATCAGCTTCGAGAGCCGTCTCGGCAGAATTGAAAATCCAAATAACACCGTCTATCCGTTCCTGCTCAAAGACCAGTATGATATTATGAAAACTTGAAATGAAAATCCCCTTTTTGAACCTTGCACAGAAAATAATTCTAATGGAATCTAATCAATTTTAATATGCTGGTGAAAAGAACATGGTAATGTATCTGTGCATCGGAACAATGCCGAGGGTAATGTGGATACTTCTCATGCAAAATGGGAACTGAACTATGTAAATTGGTCTAAAGGAATATTCACTTAGGTTTAGACTAGACCATGAGTGAAATTGAATCGGCTTCAAAATGTTTACCCAGTTATGTTTTTCTTTTTAATACCAAGATAAAAATCTTTGGCAAGGTATGATGGAAATCCATTATTACATGGGATATGGTTTAAAAGAAAACAAAAAAGGAATTTGCACATCGGTCTTGTGTGTTTAAGAAGATTACGCAACGTCTATCCACCAACATATCTGCACTCAAGAGAGGTAAAACATTTTTTCCACCAACATATCTGCTCTCAAGAGAGGTAAAAAGGCTGTTTGATCCTGTCTTCTCTGATCCTACCCTTTTTCCACAGTACCAAATCCATCTCCTGATAGTACAGAGCCTTGGGAGGCACTCTGCACATGCTCAGCTTGGTGCGTATTGCTAGAGAGGTTTTTTCCTTTCTTAGAAAGGTGCATGTGATCAGCACAGAAAAATAATGGAAAATAAACGATCTAGAGATAAGTCCTGAAGGTCCTTACCACATCCCAAATATATACTTGGAAAGGAAAAGGAAATGCCCCAAGGGATAGTATGGGCACGGAACCATGGCAGGATCACCAGAAAATTGGTACAAGGAGTATAAAGATATATAGATTTTATTTGATGTTTGAAAATATAAACATCTAAAAACAGTCATTGGAACAGACCATAAATATAGAAATACAGCTACTCAGTGTTGCCATACACAATGCGTTTATAGACATCAAGTCACAAATAAACTAGGGTAGCAGCAACAACCATAGTTTATTTGTGACTTGATGTCCATAAACGCATTGTGTATGGCAACACTGAGTAGCTGTATTTCTAAATTTATGGTCTGTTCCAATGACTGTTTTTAGATGTTTATATTTTCATACATCAAATACAATTTATATATTTTTTCTGGTGATCCTGCCATGGTTCCTTGCCCATACTATCCCTTGGGGCATCTCCTTTTCCTTTCCATGTGATCAGCACAGGGCCAGGGCCAATCAGCACTGTCCAGAAAGAGGGTCGGGGGTCATGCAGCCTCATAGGACAGTCAGAGGAGAGTGAAAACTCCTCCTACAAGCTATAACCAGACACTGATAGAAGTCACAAGACTGCTATATACTGCTGGTGAGAAAAAGGTATTTGGCAGTTTATATTTACTAAAATAATTGCATTTCCATGTTCTCTGCACTGTGGGAGACCAGATATAGCGAATGCAGGGTCCTGGGTTTAGTAACACATTAACCACTTAAGGGCCAGAAGATTTGCCACCTTAATGACCAGGCCATTTTTTGCGATACGCCACTGCGTTGCTTTAACTGACAATTGCGCAGTCCTGCGATGCTGTACCCAAACAAAATATATGTCTTTTTTCCCCCCACAAATAGAGCTTTCTTTTGGTGGTATTTTATCACCTCTGTGGTTTTTATTTTTTGCGCTATACACAAAAAAAGACCAACAATTTAAAAAAATACAATTATATTTTTTACTTTTTGCTATAATAAATATCCCCAAAAAAATGTAAAAAAAAAAAAAAAATTCTACATCAGTTTATGCCAATATGTATTCTTCTACATATTTTTAGTAAAAAAAATCACAATAAGCATATATTGATTGGTTAACGCAAACGTTATAGCGTCTACAAAATAGGGAATAGATTTATGGCCTTTTTTATTATTATCTTCTTTTTCTACTAGTAATGGCGGTGATCAGCGCTTTTTAGCAGGACTGCGACATTGCAGCGGATACTTTTGACACTTTTTTGGGACCACTGACACTTATACAGAAATCAGTGCTATAAAAATGCACTGATTACTGTATAAATGTCACTGGCAGGGAAGGGGTTAACACTAGGGGGTGATCAAGGGGTTAAATGTGTTCTCTGGGAGGTGTTTCTAACTGTGGGGGGGAGGGGACTGACTGGGAGTACAGAGAGATCGCTTTTCCTAATCACAAGAAACAGACGATCTCGCTCTACTCCCCTGACAGAGCAGGGATCGGTTTGTTTACATTGACAGATCCCCATTCCCATTCTGGCTCTCTGTGGAGCGATTGCGGGTGGCCGGCAGACATTGCGGCCTCCGGCCACACACACCGTGGGCGCACGCGTGTGCCTGCTGTAGCTGTTAAAGGGACTGCCGTACAGCTAAGGCGATTTGCGGGAATGAGCCAACCTGCCACTTTATAATGACGGCGGCTGGTCGGCAAGTGGTTAAGAAAGTGAGATTTTCACTGTTACTCCATTTGGCTCAATTACAAAATTGGCTAAACACCACTATAGCTTTAAAATCATATACCCATTGGTACAGCGCTAATTTCTACTATTTAAAAGCATATATAATATTACATCTCATGTGTCCCCCATGTAGCAATACCCCCGAAGGGGCCGATGGTTTAAGATTTGGGCCTGCCATTACCTTACTGTTCACCACGTCCGTCCTAGGGGTCTTCCTTGAAGAGTTGTTAATAAATGTCTGCACCAAACACTTAAGCCCTGTACACACGATCGGTTTTAAAAAATATAATAAGTAAAAAAACCTCGCGCCAATTAAAAATATATATATATATATGCTAATTAAGCTGCACCCCTGAAAAACTTAATGGATACCCATAAAGTGCAATGTGGAATTATATAACAAGGGGGCGCTAGTGAATGTATAAATTATAACTGATATATAAACAATCACATATGGAATGCTAAATCAAATATTAAATAAAAGTACATGAATTAACAATGATAAAAACATCAACTATTGATGTAACTTGAATAAGTGAAACAAATCGGATGTGATATCGCTTATCGCAAGATGCCACTTGCTAGTAAAATCTCAATCCTTTTACTAGCAAGTGGCATCTTGCGATAAGCGATATCTGACCCTTTTTTAGTTAAAAGGGTCAACATCTTGGGGTAAGCGGCCATCCATCCATAGCACTTTGGGTGTTGTATTTGTATTGGTGAAGGTTCACTTCAAAGAACATACTGGAACACTTTTTATGGACTTTATTATGGATTAGTCACGATTCACTCACTGGATGTTTTTTATATTATATTGGTTTCATTTGCTGAGATCACATCCGATTTGTTTCACTTATTCAAGTTACATCAATAGTTGATGTTTTTATCATTGTTAATTCATGTACTTTTATTTAATATTTGATTTAGCATTCCATATGTGATTGTTTATATATCAGTTATAATTTATACATTCACTAGCGCCCCCTTGTTATATAATTCCACATTGGGTTTTAAAAAATAGAACATGTTTTAAATTTATCCGATGGAAAAAAAAACGATAGCAAATTACTATCATCTGTGGGGAACTCCATCGGTTAAAAAACCCACGCATGCTCAGAATCAAGTCGACGCATGCTCAGAAGCGTTTGGAACGGTCGGATTTTTGACTGATGGTGTGTAGGCAAGACTGATGGAAGTCAGCTTCATCGGATTTCCGATGGAAAAATCCATTGGATTAGAATCCATAGAAAATCCGATCGTGTGTACGGGGCTTAAATCTCTTTTTCTCAAGGGTTTATTTCAAGAACTTCAGACAGAGGGATGGAGCGTTAGGGGAGATTCACTTACCGTATATACTTGAGTATAAGCCGACCCGAGTATAAGCCGAGGACCTAATTCTACCCCAAAGAACTGGGAAAACGTATTGACTCGAGTATAAGCCAAGGGTAAGAATGCAGAGGGTCAACAATGCCCATTTGCAACCTAACTGTGCCCGTCGTCACTGTGCCCGTCGTCACTGTGCCCATACTCACTGTGCCCGTCGTCACTGTACCTTGAAATTTAGAGGCTGCGGGTGTCCATTCATTGTTTAAAACTCGCGGTCTCCTCCTGGTCCCTTCCGTGATAGGCGTTTCTCAGCTGACACAGTTCAGCCTATCACGAACGTTCTCGTAACCTCTGACTAATTTTCCCAGCAGACAGTGTGATCAGTGTTCTGCCAATCACGGACGTCCTCTTGTCCGAGGATGAAAAGGCACCCGTGATTGGCGGAACACTGAACACAGTGTCTGCTGGGATGGGTGAGGATGAGAGAACGTTCGTGATAGGCGATTCTCAGCAGACAGAGTTTCGCCTACCACGGAAGAGAAAGGAGGAGACTGCGAGTTTTAAATGATGGACGCCCGCAGCCTCTCAATATTTCCAGGTACACAGACTCGAGTATAAGCCGAGGGGGGCACTTTCAGCCCAAAAATAAGGGCTGAAAATCTCGGCTTATACTCGAGTATATACGGTACCTTACGTTTTGCGGATCACGGGTACTTTCCTTTATCCAGAGGACAAACAGCTTCCACACTGGGTCTAGCATCCACCGGATAGGCCTCTCTCACTGACCTAGCAACTCCTGGGCCTACTATCAGTAACGCAGCCTGGGGGGGGGGGTCTGCAGGCCCCGAGGCAGAAAACTTCTAACACATCCCTGAGGCCAGGAGGGCTGTCAGGTCAGGATCGGAAGACCCCGCCAAAAGGGCGTCTGCCCCTTAAGTACCCTCTCCCAGAATGCACAGCGGGGTGACCAATCCCACTGAGCTGCTTCTGGGCACGAGGTACCCAATACATCCAGCCAGCTGCAGTTCCAACCTTGACCTGTGGTGACAACGACCCCCAGAGGAAGGTGGAAAATGTGCAACTCAGTCGAACTGGAACAGAGACCCATAATTTGGTACAATTATTCTGTGTTGAACTATAACTCAGACAACTAAATTTACACTAGCGCCTACCCAATAGGGGCAGGGCGCTACACCTATATCTTATATGACAAAAAATAAAAAGTGACAAATGAATCAACAAAATCCAAACAATAAAGTCTCTCTGATATATTTCAGTCTCCTTAGTGCAAATATGCTCCTATCTTGCTGGATTATTCACAATCAATAATCGTGCAACCAAAATCTGTGCCTGTGCACCCACCACCATCAGTTCTGCCCTCACCAAAAAGGATTGAACCATACATATAAATGCCCATTCAAACAGGCTCTGTAGGGCAGATATAGAACTTTCAGGTCCCTCAAAGTCTATTGCGATTGTCGCTGGACTGAGCCTCAAATCTAATTGATGGTATTTCCCCTTTAAGAAGCCTTCATCTCCCCCCCCCCTTTTTTTCTTTGTTTTTGTTTTTGTTTTTGCTTTTGATTTAATATCATTGTTATGTACTTTTCCAATGCCTGCTATTTCTTTATTCGATATTTCAAAGTACTGTTTGATCTGTACTTTTCTGAAAATTTCTCAATAAAAATACAATTATAAGGAATTCTTTACTATTACCTCAAATATTTATTAGGCATTTACTGACTATTGGAGATACTGTAAGGATAAATATAAATGTGACTCCTTGCGCTTATTAAACTTCCACCACCGCCTGTGATGCCTTGGTAAAAGCCATCCTGTGTTGACCCAATGCATCCTCTGCCAAGGACAGATCCTCATCCAAGTTCCATGTAGGCTATTTGGAAAATACATTACACATTTACAGCCATTTAAATCCAATAAATGTATATGTGAGATTTTTTTAGTTCATTATTTCTTCTTGCAAGTAAATAGCATCAAAAATAAAATTTAGTAAGTTCAAATAATTCAAAGCTGCTTCTCAGTAGCATCCTGGCATCCAGCCAAATTCCACTGAGAAGCCTATTTAAGCCTACTTAAAGAATTTAACAGCTTGTAAAGGATCAACAAATTATACCCAGCGAAAAGAAAGCTAGTTGCCATTCCTTATCTAAAGAAAACTTTTATTCCGCATGTCTAAATATGACACTTGTTCTATCACAAACAGATTCATGTGATGCTCTAAAACAGTGGTCTCCAAACTGTGGCCCTGGGGTCAGATGTGGCCCTTTGCTGGCTTTTATCAGACCCTTGGGGCACTATTTTATTCACTGACACCAATAAAGGACACAATTCCTACCAATTATATCAATGATGGGACACGGTTCCTCCCAATGACACCAATGACGGAGCTAAATTTCTCCCAATGACACCAATGATGGGGCACAGTTCCTCCCAATGACACCAATGACGGGGCTCAATTTCTCCCAATGATACCAGTGATGGGGCACAATTCCTCCCAATGACACCAATGATGGGGCACAATTCCTCCCAATGACACCAATGATGCTGCACAGTTCCTCCCAATGACACCAATTATGGGGCACAATTCCTCCCAATGACACCAATGATGGGGCACAATTCCTCCAAATGACACCAATGATGGGGCACAATTCCTCCAAATGACACCAATGATGGGGCACAATTCCTCCCAATGACACCAATGATGGGGCACAATTCCTCCCAATGACACCAATGATGGGGCACAATTCCTCCCAATGACACCAATGATGGGGCACAATTCCTCCCAATGACACCAATGATGGGGCACAATTCCTCCCAATGACACCAATGATGGGGCACAAGTCCTCTAAATGACACCAGTGATGGGGCACGATTCCTCCCATTGAGACCAATAATGGGGATTGTTTACTCCCACTGATGCAGGGACATTTTGTACTTCCCATGGTCTGGCCCCCTAAAGTCTAAAGGCCCTTTGTTTTCGAAAGTTTGGAGACCCCTGCTCTAAAAGAATTTGAGAATATCACTGCTTATTTCTGGTTTTTTATCTTAAAGCAATCACAGTTTGCATTTAGACTTTTTTTTTTAGCTATTGCTTAGGCAAATGTCAAAATGGCCACCATGGTTCTTTTAAAAATGACCTGTCCAAACCTGATCAAATGCATAAGCAGAGGATAGCTTTAGTGAAAACTGCACGTGCAAAACAATCAGTTAATGATACAGACATCTGATATTAAAATCTTGAATTTTTCTAAAGGATTTGACTCCACTTGGCTAATTTGTCAATAAGGTCAACCATCACATTAAAGGAGCAATAGGTAATCTCAGGAAGTGGAAAGAAGCATGCCAAATGTGACCTTGCAGTTTTCATTCTGAGACAGAGCATGGTTTAATAATTGGTGCTGGCCACTCAATTTCTATATCTAGTGCGGCCCTTAGAGAGCTAGCTAGCCCTATTGTCTCAATGGCAGGTTGTATCTAAATCTCAATCAATGCATAGGGAAGCTAGATTCTGAACAATTTGGTTATCTTCGAATTCAGTCTCTAGAAGCATCTGTGAATAAGGAATGACAACCATTGTTTTACATAATTGTATTACAGTCCATGTAAATAAGGCTCCAACACAGGGTTTTCCTAAGGCCCGGTTCACATAGGGGCGACTCGTAAGGCGACTCGGTCGCCTGACGAGTCGCGTTCCGCTCTGTTGAATGGAACCGTTCTAATAGGAGCGACTCAGGTCGCTCCGACTTGGAAAAAGGTTCCTGTACTACTTTTGGGGGCGACTCGGGACGACTTGCATTGACTTCTATACAGAAGTCATTATGCAAATCGCCTGAACCGGGCGTCTCAAGTCGTCTTGAGATCGCGTCGCGGCAGTCGCCCCCCAAAGTCATGCCGCCCCTGTGTGAACCGAGCTTAACCATTATTTCATGGAACCCGAGGGTTCCTCTAGAGCAGTGGTTCTCAACTCCAGTCCTCAGGGCCCACCAACAGGCCAGGTTTGCAAGATAACTGAAATGCATCACAGGTGATATAATTTGCTGCTCAGGGATTGCAGTATTCTAGTCTGCATCTCACCAAGGTAATACTTAAAATCTGGCCTGTTAGTGGGTCCTGAGGACAGGAGTTGAGAACCACTGCTCTAGAGGTTGCTAGGAGCTCTTTGAGCAATGAGAAATTTCTGCCTCTCAGATAAGTTCCCACTGACACTATTGATCTTTTTAGCTATCTGTACGGGGGTAATTCTTCCCAATGACCACAAGTGTAAGGAGCATTCTTCCCACTGACCATCACAAAATGTATCATGAGGTATAGATATAGTAATTTTTGGTAGAGGTCTCCTGAGACTGGAAAGTTATTTCAAGGATTCCTCTGTGTTGAAAAAAGGTTGCTCCAATGCCCAAAATGTACTGCACCAACAGCAGATACTCTTCACATTTTCTGATGTTGCCTGCCAAACTGTGCTATTGAAAGCAAATACATACCCAGGAAGGTCGGCAATGCATGGTTCCTGCTAAACCGGCCAGGATTTCGAGCCATTAATGGACAGGCTAAATGTACCAAGTTGACTGATCGATCAACTTGGGTACAACTAACCTGCAGGATTTACTTCCGATGATGGCAAGCGGCTGCTATAGCCGTTAGTGATAATCACTGTCTTCTCCCGGCGGGGATGGCTTCCCCCACCCGGAGAAGACAATGGCCCAGCAGGGAGGATTCTCCTTTTAGCGCTGTTTGTGTTGATGGGGAAACCGTGTAAATTTCTTTCCTGCAACCCGTAACTTCAGGAAAGAAATTTGCATTGTCTATGGCCAGCCTCAGTTTCAAAACTTAAATTATCACTTTCTCCCCAAAGATATGCCTATTTGCAATAGTAAATATAAGGCATTTACCTAAAGTGATTGTAAAGTTTTTTTATACTAAGGCCTCTTTCACACTGAGGTGTATTTCAGGCGTTTTTGGCGCTAAAAATAGCGCATAAATAACGCCTGAAATAATCCTGCCCCAGTATGCTCAATGTGAAAGCCCAAGGGCTTTCACACTGAGGCGATGCGCTGGCGGGAGGAAAAAAAATCTCCTGCAAGCCGCATCTTTGGAGTGGTGAAGGAGCGGTGTGTATATTGCAGTAAATACAACGGTATAGCGGCGCTAAAAATATATAGCGGCGCCCGCCCCAGTGTGAAAGGGGCCTAATGCATTCTATGCATTAAGATAAAAAAACCTTCTGTGTGCAGCAGCCCCCCTCAGCCCCTTTAAGGCCTCTTGCACATGATACTCCTGTTTGAGCATCTACTTTTTCCGCCTTTTTTTTTATGAAGATAAAAAGAAAGAACAAGTGCGCTAATGTGAATTGATTAAATAGTGCAAGTCAATAAAAAACAGATCCACATATAATAATGAAAAAATATCCTATGAAGTCCAATAGTGATACAAATCCACACCTAATAATGAAAAAATATGAAGTCCAATGGTGATACCATAAATTAGGTCTGAAACATATCAAAATAAAAAGTCCATTCAAATGTCAAAAAAATGAATGAAGAATGGAAGGAAACCGTAAAGAGGTGAACCGCATCAGATTGAAATTCGGTGCATGCACACCCGTGTCCACCACCAACAATGCAACCTGCTTACCAGAGGTAAGAAACAATTGAGCCCATCCGCAATCCCAGGGGAAAGTCCAGAGAAATCCAAGCGTCACTTGATGTTCAGTGGTTGCGTCAAAGATTTCCCAAAAGGAGAGAGGAGACTCTATAGTGCATTACCCAATATAGAAATTTATTAATAAAAAGGGGTATAAAAACACTTACACAATATACGATTAAAAAAGCATAATGACCGGACGGTCCGCCGTACCTCTCCCGTGATGATGGCGTCAGCACGCACACCTTCCCGACGTACGTTTCGTGTTCCTACACGTCATCATGGGGATCAGGTGACGTGCTGACGCATCACGAGATATAGAAGAAGAAAAGCCAAGCCTCACTCTGAGCGGCCAATGGAGTCACGGCAATTAAACCAAGCCTCCATACCACCAGAAAGACCCGGCCATGAACCAACACATAGCCAAGCCTCACTTTGATCACGGGCGGCAATTTTTTTTTTATGTACTTGCGCGTATTTTCGTGCATATACGTCCGTGCAATTTCGCGCAAATTCTTGCAAACGTTACCTCACGTTCTTCTTCTGCAGATTGTAAATGCTGTTCATTAGTGCACGTGTGCACAATCACGCATATTTGCGCAAACTTATGCGCGTTGGCGCGTATATAGGAGTACTTTACTGACCAAATATGCAGATTTTTCTATTTTTTTACTGAAGAATACACGGCGCTTGTTTACACGCCTGTGTGCATAGGCAAATTACATTTAATGGGCTGCATTTTAGCTCAGTAAAAAAATAAGCTGTACTGAAAATTTTCAAGCTAATACTTATCCGAACCCCATCTCTATCCAGTGATGTCCATGAGAGACTCAGCTGGCCGGGACTCTGCCTCCTGATTGGCTAAGACAGCAGCGGAGCTCCATTGGCTCCTGCTGCTGTCAATCAAAGTCAGTGAGACAATCAGGAGAGATTGGGGCGGGAGCCGACTCTGTATCTGAATAGACACACGGAGCTGCAGCTCAGTTCGGGTGCCCCCATAGCAAGCTGCTGGCTGTGGGGGCACTCGGCAGGGGGGAAGGCCAGAAGGGCTGAAGGGGGACCCAGAAAGAGGAGGACCCGGGCTACTCTATGTACAACAACTGCACAGAGGAGGTAAGTATAACATGTTTGTTATTTTAAAATTATTATTTTGTTATTTTAAAACCAAGGCTTTAGTATGACTTTAAGTCCTTATTTTGATTAAAGCTATTTTATGCAAGGAATGCGATTCTTCTACATAAGAAAGCGTCTGTGGAACCATCTGTATACAACATGTGAATTATCTACTTTGTAAATATAAGCAAATATTTTTGAACTGGGCATGCTAAATCTGAGAGGATTTGGCAATCATGGCTCATGATATTCTGGAATGACTAAATCCAACTGTTTGTATACATACCAACTTACTAAATGTTCTAAATAATTTTCAAAAGTGTTGGTTGAGGGGGAGGACAAATGTAAATACGAGCGATATGAGTGGAAAATCTTATTTTATTTTGTGTTACAAATTGTTTATTTTTTTAAATAACCATGCAAAATCAAAAATAAAATTATTGAAAAACAAATGAGAAAAAGACTGACAACTGTATATTGTAATATGTAGAGGGACACCAGAGAGAGAACCCAGAAGTCCTGAGTATATGTACTGTATATACTGTATATAAATATGATGCATAAAAAAGTGTTTTTATGAGTATATGTAATCCCAATCACTGTAATATCATATAAACTTTAACATTAGCAATAAAATTATAGTACCAGCTCTTGGGAAAACTAACAGCTGCATCCCAAGTGTTAGTCACAGCGGCGGCCGGTCCATAAGGGGCGCAGGGGAGCCGCCTCCCTAATCTCCATGCGCCGCCCCCTAATCTCCATGCAGATGTGGCGGACGCATTGATTTCCACAAGTTTTTTTTTTTTAGGCACATGATTAGAACCTGAGGCTCGAATTGGCTTCAAAAAGGTTGAGTTGAGTTGAGTTGAGCACTGCTCCCTGAGCACACCCACTTGTGGCATTAGCGAATCAATATTCGCTATTGTCTTCCGGCTTCGCCTCTCGGCCAATCAGGACAGGAAGCGGGTCCTTAATCCCTCCACCCCCCCCCAGTTTGTGGTTATATCAAACTATAATGACGATTTTTATCCCCTTTTTAGTATATCGATGCACTTGCTCCTGATGAGTGGATAGAAGTCCATGAAACGTTGTCAAGCTTATTTTGATACATCCATTTCATATTTATGATTCTAGATGGTTTTATTGCTTTACCACCCTGATATAATGTTATGTCTACTCCTTTTGGGGGATTGTGATGTACAATATTTACTTTCTGTGTCATGTTGGTTACTATCCTCAATATGTATGTTGATACTTTGTATTTTATATGCCAATGTGCTATTATGCATTTATATGGGTTGATCCATGCCCTATTCTTGGTCTAATAAAAATATATAATTTTTTACATATGTATATGGTTTTGTCTGGCTCTACCCCACGCACCTCATCTTAAGTCCCACCCTCCCCCCTCTTTTTTGCATAGCAACCAGGGATGGAGGCGCAATATCCCCCGTTGCATCTCATTCAAATTCCCACATATTCCCTTTTTTCTTTGGAAGCGGGTCTTAAGACCGGATTGGCCGGAAGGAGAAGCCGGGGAAGCAGCGACCTAGATGGGGTAAGTGCGGACCTGGCGTGGGGGGGTTTGTTTACCGCCCCCCCAAAAAATGGAGCGCCAGCCACCACTGATTAGTCACAAGATAATTGAAGGGGGGGGCTAACTGAATGATTTAGGACTTTAATTCTGTGGAGTTGTCAATGAGGTGACACAATATCAACTATTCTGGAAAAAATGAAAATGCAATTTTATTGCACATAGATAAAAACAGTTGTCGGGTCAAGTTGATATTCATGTTTCCAGATATTTTAAAGATACATTCTTGGTCCTGATATGGAACAAAAAAATAATGCTCACCAACTGTATAAGTAGTTAGATGTGTTCATTTGCTGCAGTTCAGACATGAAAGGGAAGCCACATTCGCAGACCACCTGGCCCCCGGCTAGTGCACAGGGGGCAGTCAAACGGGCACTGGACCACCTAGATGGGAAAAGCGGTGGCCCCAGACAAGCCCACTGCAACAGTTGAAACAATTACCAAATTATACTCAGCTACATATTACTCCAACATGGACAAAAGTCCAGTCCAGTTCCAGTAAGACAAGGCCCCAACCTCGACTACACACCATGCCCACAGCTCCACCATGCCCACCCCAACACATATAAAATTTGACATTTCAAATCCTGGGAATTTGATCAGCTTTTTACCAAATAGATTAGGTAGCCATAGTCAAATGTTGTCACCATCACCAAACATGTCCTGAGAAATACCATACAGATATTGTTGAAGCTCATGCATGTAAACTGGAAGCCCTGTATACATGTAAACTAGAAGACTGCAGGAGATCAGTAGCAGTGACATGCAACAAAGTGTGAAAAAAGTTAAAAGTGTTTTATTGCAAAAAAATGGCAGTTGTTTATGATACACAATGCTTTAGTAAACTAAATGCCCTTCAGTTACTGTTTACACCAACTTTAGTTCCTGATAGCAAGTACTCTCCCCTACATTAATTCCTTTCTGCTGCTAGATGTCTTCAGTCTTTTGGGTTAAATGACACCCAGTAACGTTCAACCCAGAAGAGTGAGGGCATCCTGTGAGTGCAAGGCATAAATAAAGCCATAGAATGCCTATCAGATGTTTGGCTTGCAGAAATGTGCATGCGCGCAGAATTATTAGCAGAATAGTAAACAGACATGCACACGCACACAGGAATGTGCACGTGCACAGACTTGCACTCAGTGCCTGTGGGCGCCAGATGGGCAATTTAAAGGGGTTGTAAAGCTTCGTGTTTTTTCACCTTAATGCATCCTATGCATTAAGGTGAAATAACACCTTGCACTCCCCGGCCCCCCCGAGCTCCAGTTTTACTTACCTGAGCCCCGAATCTCCGTGGGCACGATCCTGCGTCGTTCTCTCCATGGCTCCTCATTGAACAGATTGATAGCAGCGCAGCCATTGGCTCCCGCTGCTATTAATCAAATCCAGCGATGTGGCCACTGTGGGGCGGGGCCGAGTCACACTTGGCGGCTATGCACGCCGAGTGTATAACACGGGAGCGCACCCGCAAAGTAACCCCCTCGGGAGAGAGCTTCCCAGAGGGGGGTTAACTCTTGTGGGGAGGAGCCAAGACAGCCGCCGTGGGACCCCAGAAGAGGATGTTCAGGGCCACTCTGTGCAAAACGAATTGCACAGTGGAGGTAAGTATGACATGTTTGTTATTAAAAAAAAAAAAAACTGAACCTTTAGTGTCCCTTTAAGGATGCTCCTGCTCATGTTTAAGTGCTGACTGATCTTTCAGCTATTCCCTGCGTCCTGCTGTTACTCTGCTTGTTCCCTTGTTGTTGACCCAGCTTGCCTCTGACCTGAACTTGGATCCTGATTCTGCCTTGTTGCCAGTTCCTGACCCTAGCTCCGTTCCTGACCACGTCTTTGGCTTATGAGTTTGTACTTTGCTGCCTGCCTGCTGCTGACCTCGGCTATCCCTTAGACCATGCTTCTGATCCTGGCTCTTTTCCCGCATTCAGTTTGAAGTGCCTACCTGGCTGTCATCTGCATCAGCTATGCTCACCATAGTGAGTTCCTGTGAGTTTGCATCTGGAACCTGCCTTTTTAACTTTAGCTGCATCTCTGTTCACAGTTACTGATCTTGACCTGATGTTCTGCCAGCCTGCCTGGGACCTCATCACCTGCTGCAAGCACTCTTATCAACACCTGCCAGCACTCGTGTTCCTCCTGTTCCTCGTTACCCTCTGTTCCATCTTCAGTGGAACCTGGGCTGGATATACAAGAGATGCTTACCTTGTCATTTCAGTCTCCGATCAGGTACGTGACAATTGACCTCCGCAACTAAAGGAGCATCACCACAACCCCTTCCTTCACATACACTGATGCAGACCATTAATTTCTACATCATTGAAGACTGAAAGAGAAGATCAGAAGAGAAAGAGTGTGTCATGTGATTGTGGGGAGCATGGGGGGCTGGAGCAGGGAGAGTTGGGATGTAAGGTCAAATTCAGGTAAATATTGCAATAGAAAATGTGCTTATTTTTTATCTATAGAAGGGCACAAGAAGATCATCATTTGGAGTCTTGGTCAATTGGCACTCCCTTATCATCATACAGAAAATTGTTTGTTGCCAATAACCCTGAATAACATTGCAGATCTTGTTAATCATTATTTTATTACTCCTCAAAATTGTGCACTTACACTTGAAGCCTGTCATTCTCCATCTCCCATTAAGACATAAAATAAGCAAATATGAGTGAAGGAAATGATCAGTTTACTGCAGCGACAAGTATTCAGGTGAGAAAATTATTCATAGTCTGCCCTCTGGGTAATATAACCGACGAACAAACATCTTGATAATCAGGCTGCTGTTGAGTATATTGAGAAGAAAGGTCAACAGCATCTTGAAAATGTTCTACAGTTTGAGATGTTTATAACAAAACAACTAAACAGCCAATGGACAGCTGGGAAACAGACAGTAATCAGGGCTACTTTTTTTATAATGAACCTAATTAAGGTGCATAATTTCGGCATTATCAATAGTGATTAGCCATAGGGCTGGTGGTTTGTATGTAAATTACCCATACAACTTTTAGTTAATTAGACTTTTAATCTTTCAATATGTTTCCTGTTCTCATGATGTAAATCATACTTTGTATATTTATATGGCATGCTCCACAATGTTGTGTTTAGACTTATATTCAGGAACTGCCCAAAGTCATCGACTGCATAACCACAATACAGCTTGAACTCTACCTATACTTTATTGTCAAAAGTATTGGGACACCTGCCTTTACACGCGCATGAACTTTAATGGCATCCCAGTCTTAAGCCTCGTACACACGGCCGGTTTTCTCGTCAAGAAACGACAAGAAAACTGCTGGCAGAGCTTTCTTGCCGAGAAAACCGGCCGTGTGTACGAGGCTTTCAGGTTTCTGGTCAGGAAAACTGGCCAGAATCTCGAAGAGAAAAATAGAGAAACTGCTCTCTATTTTGTCGTCGGGATTCTCGTCGGCCTGTTTCCCGACGAGAAACCCGAGAGTGTGTACACTTACCTGTCGCCGTGGAAACCCGCGCATGCTCGAAATTACTTTGACGCATGCATGGTAGCTTCCAAGGCATAGGTAGGGTGTAGCAAGATAGCGGCGACGGCATCGAATGTGACGAGCGCACGCTCGTCGTAGTCGATGACGTCACCGCGTTCGTGCCATTCAAAAGAACTTGTGTGCACTCGGCCGGGACAAGATTCTTGTTTAAGAATCTCGTCAGGAAAAACGACTTGTTTTTTTTCTGATGAGATTCTCGGCCGTGTGTACGAGGCTTTAGTCCGTAGGGTTCAATATTGAGTTGGCCCACCCTTTGCAGCTATAACAGCTTTAATTCTTCTGGGAAGGCTGTCCACAAGGTTTAGGAGTGTGTCTATGGGAATGTTTGACAATTCTTCCAGAAGCGCATTTGTGAGGTCAGACACTGATGTTGGATGAGAAGGCCTGGCTCGCAGTCTCCTCTCTAGTTCATCCCAAAGGATTCTATCAGGTTGAGGTCAGGACTCAATGCAGGCCAGTCAAGTTCCTCCACCCCAAACTCGCTCATACATGTCTTTATGGACCTTGTTTGTGCACTGGTGTGCAGTCATGTTGGAACAGGAAGGGGCCATCCCCAAACTGTTCCCACAAAGTTGGGAGCATGAAATTGTCCAAAATCTCTTTGTATGCTAGCGCATTAAGAGTTCCCTTCACTGGAACTAAGGGGTCAAGCCCAACTCCTGAAAACAACCCCACACCATAATCCCCCCTCCACCAAATAGACAAAGCAAGGTCCATCAAGACATGGATGAATGATTTTGGGGTGGAGGAACTTGACTGGCCTGCACAGAGACCTGACTTCAAGAGCGGAGACTGCGAGCCAGGCTTTCCCGTCCACAACAAGTGCCTGACCTCACAACTGTGCTTCTGAAAGAATGGTCAAACATTCCCATAGACACACTACGAAACCTTGTGGACAGCCTTCTCAAAAGAGTTGAAGCTGTTATAGCTGCAAAGGGTGGGCAAACTCAATATTGAAACCTACGCACTAAGACTGGGATGCCATTAAAGTTCATGTGCGTGTAAAGGCAGGTGTCCCAATACTTTTGGTAATATAGTGTATAACTACATGTGTTTTAGGATTGGTAGAGACATTGGCTACAACAAATACCTTGGTTAGGTTTACTATTTTTCTATGTATTGTAATGTTTGGGGGTTGTTAGCTCAAGTGTAGCACCCACTAGCAAGAACAGTCCCACACAAATGTTTCCTTTTGAGGGCTTGTTGGCCCACTTTTATTAAAGAAAATCAAACAAAAATCCAGAAATGAAAACAAATGTGGTTTCCCTCGCAGGGGGTTTTCACCATCAACATTAAACGGTTGTATGTTCAGCCTCCTGGCAAAAGTGCAAATGAAAATACTGAGCCACATGGCTCTCTTCAGCAGCAGCACCACTGCTCAGGCTCCCGCATGGAGCCCTCCTGACTCCTGTCAGCAACCTCAGACTCAGGTCTCTGGCTTTCACAGTGCAGCCTGCACTCTCTAGCTACTCCAGTGCACACGTGCACACTCTGGGTTCTCCCTTGCAAGCCTGGTCTCCTCAGGAGGGTGGAGCCCAGAACCATGGTCAGGTGTCTACAAATAGGCCAGCGCACACCTGACCAGTCAGTGTGCTGGTAAATCTCAAAATCTGGACCCAGGACTTTTCATCCCACCCGGATCTCTACGAAATCCCCGGGCTCCAGGTCCCAAAGTGGACTTTATTAAATAATGAGGAAACCGAACTGCCAGTTTCCTCTGTACATTACAAGCTCCCTGGAGCCCCTCAACCCGTCCAATTGAGAATTCTGGGTCACTACACTGGTGGGGTACCACACTACCACAGTATGTAAAACCATAGTTCTTTACTGGAATAAGTTGTAATCACCAACATTTACTTACCAGTAGTGGTACACCGATACCATTTTTTTAAACAAAGAGCACCAATATATTTCTATGTACTCGCCCATACCAATTACCGATACCTATCACCTAGGAAGAGTAGGTAGAGCTGTGTTTTGGGAGGTGGGGGGGGGTAGGAAGCTGGGTGAGGCTGGAGTGAAGGTAGGGTGGGGGGGGTAGGAAGCTGGGTGAGGCTGGAGTGAAGGCAGGGTGGGGGGGGGAAGTAGAGGGGAAGTGAGGGTGGGGGGAGTAGTGGAGAAGGTAAGGGCAGGGTAGTTGAGGGTGGGGTGGGGTGGGATAGGGGTTGAGGGCTGGAGTGCTTGGGATGCAGCTTCTCATGCAGGTGGATCCTTGAGATCTGGGAGCCTGGGACCAACTGAGCATTGCTGATATATCTGGTCCATGCCCCTTTCTCCTGGGCAACTGAGACTAAGGGGGGCTCAGTGGGGGGCCGGAGGTAGAGCAGATGGGGACTCCAAAATTCTGTGCACTAATGAGCTTATCCTCCACTGTGGGCTTATTAATCCGCAGCAGCTCTCCCAACTGGCCCCAGGATACTGATATAGAAGAGGCTGGCCTTCAATGTAATTGTGTGGAGAGCTGCTGCGGATTAATCTGCCTAAACCCGAAAGTGGCTAAATAGTCCGCTGTCTGTCCCCGGCACCCACTGAACACGGGGGACCGGGAGAAGTAAAAAAAAAAAATATCTTCACAGCAGGGGATTAGATCGTTGGTACACAGAACTTTGGAGTCCCCGCCAGCTCTACCTCCGGCCCCCTCACTGAGTTTGCAGAGCCGGGCCAGGACAGGAGGGTGACAGCTGGTGGCCTGGTCATTAATGGGGAAAAACCTTCCCGGGGCTGAAATAGTTAACCACTTCAATACCATGCACTTACCCCCCTTCCTGCCCAAGCCAATTTTCAGCATTCAGCGCTGTCGCTGTTTAAATGACAATTGCGTGGTCATGCTACAATGTACTCAAACAGAATTTTTATATCATTTTGTTCCCACAAATAGAGCTTTCTTTTGGTGGTATTTGATCACCTCTGGGGTTTTTATTTTTTGCTAAACAAATAAACAAGACCGAAAATGTAAAAAAAAAAAAAAAATATTTTCTTTTGTTTCCGTTATAACATTTTGTAAATAAGTACGTTTTCTCCTTCACTGATGGGCACTGATAGGCGGCACTGATGGGGGGCACTGATATGCAGCACTGATGGGCATTGATAGGCGGCACTGATGGGCACTAAAAGGCTGCAGTGATGGGTACTTATGAGTGGCACTGATAGGTGGCACTGCTGGGCACTGATACATGGCACTTATGGGCACTGATATGCAGCACCAATGGGCATTAATAGGCGGCACTGATGGGCACTAAAAGACTGCAGTGATGGGTACTTATGAGTGGCACTGATAGGCGGCACTGCTGGGCACTGATACATGGCACCGATGGACACTGATATGCGTCACTGATAGAAGGCATCCCTTGTGGCACTGGCAGGCATTCTGGGTGGGCACTGATTGTCAGCTGCCTGGGCATAGATTGGCAGCTGTCTGGGCACAGATTGGCATTTCCCTGGTGGTCTAGGTGGCACACCTGGTGGTCCAGTGGGGTGGCCATCCCTGGTGGTCCATTACAGCATCCTGGTGGTCCTGGGCGGGCATCCGAGGGGGGGCTGCGTTGATAAACAATCAGCACAGACCCCCCCTGTCAGGAGAGCAGCTGATCGGCTCTCCTCTACTCGCGTCTGTCAGACGTGAGTGAGGAAAAGCCGATCAACGGCTCTTCCTGTTTACATCGTGATCAGCCGTGATTGGACACGGCTGTTCACGTGGTAAAGAGCCTCCGACGGAGGCTCTTTACTGAGATCGGTGTAGCTGTGTGTCAGACTGACACACCGCACCACCAATCGCTGCAATGCGCGCCCCCACGGGCACGCGGCGGCTGTTATCCTGCTGGATGTCATATGGCGTCCAGTCAGGATAACGCAACCACCGCACGTTCGTCATTCTGCTATAGGCCGGGCGGTAAGTGGTTAAACAAAGATACCTGTCATTGTAACCAGAAAGTGGGTGGAATGCTAAAGGTGTCTGATGACAGGACTGAACTATTTAAAGTTGCGATGCACTCACTTCTCTTTTTTAATTAGTTTTTTTGATTTTGAGATGTTTTATACATAAAAATTCCTGCGTTTTTAAGAAAGACTATTTTTTTTTTTCATTTCTGAGGTTGATGCCTAAGCACCTTAAAAGTCCTACATCTGCTTTATGTTTCTTTTTTTAAAATCTTTAAAAATAGCAAAGTTTAACAAAAATAAAGAAATAAAGAAATAAAATAAAATAAAATAAATCTATTTTAAAATTGAATACATTTACAATGCAAATCTCTTTTCTACCTTCAAGGGAAGTGTCAAAATGCCCACCTAAGCTCACTGGCATGCGCTAAAAAAAAACCAAAAAGAAATATTCTTAATATAAATAAAAAATCAATCATGTCTGTCTGCCTTCCTTTCCGAAACAACACACAATAAGACAATAATAAGATTCATTTTCACAACATGTCGAGGCAGAACTAATTTATGCTAACTCCATTTATTATTCATTTAAGCTCCCAGAACAGTGGGAAGTGTTACAAAGATTTGTTAAACTTGTTTATTAGCTAATATTTTAAATCTAAATGGTTATGTCTCTTCTTCTCAGGCTTCACACCCATGCCGCGGTGTTTAAAATGAAAACTTTCTTTTGTTTGTAAATGTAATTTTGCCAACTTGGAGATAAAGAGCCCTGTTGCTCTGGATCTTCTGTGGTTTATCTGTTGACATTTTAAGATCATCACTTCCATTATTTTAGCTTCTGGTAGAATATTTGATAATAGCCAAAAAAAAAAAAAAGGAACAATTTCAAAAGATCATCATGTAAATATTGAATTTGGGTAGATGATGTGTGACAGACTTATTTAACAAGGGAACCGTTTTTTTTTTTTTTTTTTGTGGAAGTGAATACGGAATACGTGTCAGAAGTCACATCAACTGAAGTAATCAAGATCTGCATTTGATGAAAATAAATATTGGATTCAAAACTATTACAGCTTGATAAAATTTAGATGACATTAGGAAAAAAGCTTTAAATGTTTGTTCTTGTGTTAAAGCGGAAGTAAACCCATCGATTTAACAGTTTAAAAAAGCAGTTACATTCCCGGCATGCCAACTGTCACATTGGTTGTGCTCTCAACCAAACTGTCAAACCATCCAATGGCTGGTGTCATAACTGATCACATGTGCAGCATCATGGCAGTTTATGATTAAACAGAGGCCAAGATGGCAGCTTCCTTGCCTGAAAATGATAGGAGGGTTTACTTCCACTTTAAGTCTTGGTTAACCGCTTGCCGACCGCCTCCAGTACTTATACGTCGGCACGGAATGGCACATCAACGTACCTGTACGTCCCCTTTAAATGCCTGTCCGTGTGGTCGCGCGTGCGCCGCCGGCGGAGCGCTCGTGACCCTGCCGCCATCCCCGTGAGTCGAAACGCGGGTCCCGCGGACTCGATCGCCACGGGGCTCCCCGCGATCGTCTCACGGAGGTATAGAGCGGGGAGATGCTTGTGTAAACAAGCATCTCCCGGCTCTGCCTAGTGACAATGACACTGATCTCGGCTCTGTGTACTCGGAGCCGAGATCAGTGTCATGTGACACAGAGCCCATCCCCCCTACAGTAAGAAACACTATGCAGGGAACACTTGACCCCTACAGCGCCACCTAGTGGTTAACCCCTTCACTGCCAGTGTCATTTTTGCAGTAATCAGTGCATTTATATAGCACTGATCGCTGTGAAAATGACAATGGTCCCAAAAATGTGTCAAAAGTGTCCAATGTGTCCGCCATAATGTCGTAGTCATGAAAAAAATCACTGATCACTGCCATTACTAGTAGAATTTTTTTTTTATAAAAATGCCATAAAACTATCCCCTATGTTGTAAACACTATAACTTTTGCGCACACCAATTATTAAACGCTTATTACGTTTTTTTTTTTACCAAAAATATGTAGAAGAATACGTATCGGCCTAAACTGTGGAAAAAAAAGTTTTTTTAATATATTTTTGGGGGATATTTATTATAGCAAAAAGTAAAAAATATTGAATTTTTTTCAAAATTGTCGCTCTATTTTTGTTTGTAGCGCAAAAAATAAAAACCGCAGAGGTGATCAAATACCACCAAAAGAAAGCTCTATTTGTGGGAAAAAAAGGACGCCAATTTTGTTTGGGAGCCACGTCGCACGACCGCGCAATTGTCAGTTAAATCGACGCAGTGCCGAATCGCAAAAAGGGGCCTGGTCTTTAACCAGCCAAAATGGTCCGGGGCTGAAGTGGTTAAACTAAAGTGGTTGAATGACCTGACTCCTATTTTCTGCACATTTCAGAAGCAGAATAAGAGGATTTTGAGGTCAATTGACCCAACTTTTTGGCTGCTGGGAAACATACACCAGTGGTTCTCAACCCCTGTCCTCAACTACACCCAACAGACCATGTTTTGGAAATTTCTCTTAAGCCTCGTACACACGAACGAGTTTCTCGGCAAAAACCAGCAAGAAACTTGCTGGCAGAGATTTTTTGCCGAGAAATTCGTTCGTGTGTATGGTTTCTCGTCAAGAAAAGCGACAAGAATCTCGACGAGAAAATAGAGAACCTGCTCTCTATTTTCTCGTCGAGATTCTCGTCAGCCTGTTTCTCGACGAGAAAATTGTGTGTGTGTGTACACTTACCTTTTCGCCGGGAAGCCCGCGCATGCTCGAAATGACTTTGACGCATGCGCGGTAGCTTCCTAGGCATAGGTAGGGTGAACCAAGATGGCGGCGACGGCATCGAATGTGACAAGCGCATGCTCGTCGTATTCGATGACGTCACCGCGTTCGCTCCATTCAAAGAACTTGCGGGTTCTTTGAATCGAGCGTGTGTACACTCGGCCGGGACAAGTTTCTTGTCCAAGAATCTCGTCGGAAAAAACAACATGTTTTTTTCGACGAGAATCTCGGCCGCGTGTACGAGGCTTTTGATAAAACAGCTGTCCAAAATACCAAGCCATTGACTCTGATTTAAAGCAACTGTGCAAGATAAAGAAACACCTGCAAACATGGCCTGTTGGGGGTACTTAAGGACTGAGGATGAGAACCACTGACATAAACCATATTACCAAAAGTATTGGGACACCTGCCTTTACACGCACATGAACTTTAATGGCTTCCCAGTCTTAGTCTGTAGGGTTCAATATTGAGTTGGCCCACCCTTTGCAGCTATAACAGCTTCAACTCTTCTGAGAAGGCTGTCCAGACGGTTTAGAATTATGTGTCTATGGGCAGTGGCGGCTGGTCCATAAGGGGTGCCGCCCCCCCAGCCCACGACTCCACCCCCCAGCTCACACCTATCTGTGTGGCCGTGCTGGCACGTGACCACATCCTGAGGCCCCAATTAGCCAGTTTTATATTGTCCTTGGAGCGCAGAGCCCTCCCACCCTGCGATGCCGGCGAATCAGCATCAGCTTCCCCGGCCATTCAGAACCCAGAAAGAAAACAGGGTGAAGACAGAAGCTGCAGCATTGAACAGTCCATGGGAGCTCCACCATAGGGTAAGTGTGGACCTGGAGGGGGCCATCCACTCCCCCCCTCAAATCCTCCAGCACCAGCCGATACTGTCTATGGGAATGTTTGA
This sequence comes from Rana muscosa, assembly GCA_029206835.1. Classification (NCBI taxonomy): domain Eukaryota; kingdom Metazoa; phylum Chordata; class Amphibia; order Anura; family Ranidae; genus Rana; species Rana muscosa. The sequence goes on from CM055119.1 coordinate 344,972,379, forward strand.
CCATTCTTCCAGAAGCGCATTTGTGAGGTCAGGCACTAATCTGGATGTGAAGGCTTGGCTCGTAGTCTCTGCTTTAATTCATCCGAAAGGTGTTCTATCGGGTTGAGGTCAGGACTCTGTTCAGGACAGTCAAGTTCCTCCACCCCAAACACGCTCATCCATGTCTTTATAGACTTTGCAATGTGCACTGGTCCAATCATTTGCTGGAGGGGGCATTACGGTGTGGGGTTGTTTTTCAGGGGTTAGGCTTTGCCCCTTATTTCCAGTGAAGGGAACTCTAAAGCCTAGTACACACGATCGGATATCCTATGGATTCTAATCCGATGGTTTTGTCCATCGGAAATCCGATGAAGCTGACTTCCATCAGTCTTGCCTACACACCATCAGTCAAAAAACCGACCGTTCCAAAAGCGGTGATGTAAAACACTCCGATGAGCCGAAAAAAATGAAGTTCAATGCTTCTGAGCATGCGTCGACTTGATTCTGAGCATGTGTGGGTTTTTTATCCGATGGACTTGCCCATAGACGATCGGAATCTGCCATCGGTTTTTGATCCATCGGAAAAATTTAAAACATGTTCTATTTTTTAAAACCGATGGAAAAAAGACCGATGGGTCCCATACACGATCGGTTTGTCTGATGAAAAAAGTCCATTGGACTGTTTTCATCGGTAAAACCGATCGTGTGTACAGGGCTTTAAGGTGTCAGCATACCATGACATTTTGGACAATTTCATGCTCCCAACTTTGTGGGAACAGTTTGGGGATGGCCTTTACATGACGTAGCCGATTTTTTTTTTAATTTATATTCTCTTTATTAATTTTCTTGCATATTCAAATTAACATTGTACATACTAATATATATTTATTTTTCCCAATAAAAAATTAGCAAAATGTTATCAATGTAATTTTCACTCTGTTGACCCTCATCCCTCCCTCCTTCCCCCCCCCCCCCCCTTTACTATTTCTCATATTAGGTTTTTTCCTATTTTCCTTCCTTCCATTTTTACACATTATTCAAAGTTTATTTTTATTTTTGTTTATTTTCCTTATACCGTTCTTACTCTCTTTCTTTTCTCTTTCTCTCCTCTCTTCTTTTTTTTTTCTCTCGTTCTCCGCTTTACAGGGGTATCCCTATTTTTTCCAACCACGGGTTCCACACCTTTTCAAACTCTCTTGTGTTCCCTCTCTTGATATATACTACCTTCTCCTTCCATATTGTTGCAGTGACTATATTAGCCCATTCTCTCACTGAGGGGGGGTCTTCTGCCTGCCATCTTTGCGCTATCAATTTTCTTGCATGAAAAAGGCATCTGAGCACTGCTTTTGTTATATTTGTTGCTCTGCTTGTTCCTTCCCCTAGTCCCAGGATACACATTCTAGGGTCCATTTCTATTGTTGTCATATATGTCCTATTTATGCTATCCAGTACCCCTGTCTAGTACCTAAATAATTTCGGGCACCTCCATAGCATATGCATCAGGTCCCCTGTGTCCTGACATCTGGGACACCCTGCATCTGTTCTCCATCCAAATTCAAACAGCCTTTTTGGTGTATAATATGTCCTATGTAGTAGCATTAAAAATGAAAACTTCTGAGCCGGTGAAACAGATACAAGGTATCTGCTCTCTAGTACCTTTTTCCATTGCCCCTCTGATATGGGCCCTAGATCTTCCTCCCATTTCCCTTTGCTTTTGAAATGTTCTGGAGCTATGATACTTCCTTTGCATAGATGTGGGTATATTTCGGATATACGGCCCCCGGTCTCACTCTGATTGCCCAATCTCTGAAAGATGGGGGATTTGTGCCAGGCTGGTCCCTGTCTATCAAACTGCTTATTTAGTGCATGTCTGATTTGAAGATATCTATAAAATGTGTGTTTAGGGACATCATATTCCTCTCTAAGTGTAGCAAAAGTTTTTAGGATTTTTCCCTCATACAACTGGGCCAGCCTGGTTATCCCCTTCCCTTCCCATTCCTTAATTTCCCCCATCCGCTCCAACTCCTGAAGATTCCTATTATCCCAAAGGGGTGTATATTCTGTCTCTCCTTCTAATCCCCCTATTGCTTTCACAGCTTTCCACACCTTTATTACCATCTTAACCGTAGGGGATTTGTATAAAAATGAGTTTGCCTCCAATGCCTCCATCACCAGCTTGTGGGGTGACCCCATTGTCATCAACCGCCCATTTGTATCTCCTCCCAGCTCTGGTCTCATTCCTATATGCTGCAGTTGTGCTGCCAGGAAGTAACACCGTCGGTGCGGTACCGCCATACCCCCCTCCCTTGTTGATAGTTGCAGGGTCTGTAGTCCTATCCTCGCTTGGCCTCCCTTCCATATTAATTCTCTAAATAGTGTGTTAATTTTCCTAAACCATTTCTTATGTATCCATGTTGGTGTATTATGCAATACATATAACAATTGTGGCATCCACAGCATTTTGATCAAGTTACATCTCCCTGCAACGGACAGTGGGAGCCGCCGCCATTTTTGAATTTTGTTTTTAAATTTAGATAGGAGGGGAACTATGTTGTTATTTATATATTTGTTTGGGTCAATTGTTATATGTATTCCCAGGTATTTCATTGTATCCACCATTTCTAATTGGGGTATTTCTACTGAGGTTTGATTGGCAATCGGGTCCACCGGCATCAGGGCTGATTTTTCCCAATTTATAACCAATCCTGAGAGTCTACCAAATTCTCCAAAGATACTCATGGCCTGCTTAAGTGAATGATGGACTTGCCCATAGACGATCGGAATTTGCCACCGGTTTTGATCCATCGGAAAAATTTAAAACATGTTCTATTTTTTAAAACCGATGGAAAAAAAAACGATGGGTCCCATACACGATCGGTTTGTCTGATGAAAAAAGTCCATCGGACTGTTTTCATCGGTAAAACCGATCGTGTGTACAGGGCTTTAAGGTGTCAGCATACCATGACATTTTGGACAATTTCATGCTCCCAACTTTGTGGGAACAGTTTGGGGATGGCCTTTACATGACGTAGCCGATTTTTAGTATAGACAACGCTGTCTCACTAATTTTATTTATTGGGTGTTGGTGATGGGTATCGAGTGCCTGTTATATATGTAAAATCAATGAAAAAAAATTTTTTCTACATAATAAAGTTATACAATTTTTTAAGTGGTTTGGTCCACCCGTGGCTTCTTTGGGGGGTTTCTTTTCCCTTTATTTTTGTACTATCCAACCGGCTAACGGAGACCGCACCAGATTGGTGAGTCTGCAATTAATGGGATACTGTACTAGATTAATTATTAAGGTACAGTATTTAATAATTAGTGCGCAGCTGATCCTTCTCTTTTCTCTACATTGAGGATGGCCCCTTCCTGTTTCAACATGACTGCGCACAAGTGCATAAAGCAAGGTCCATAAAGACATGGATGAGAGAGTTTGGGGTGGAGGAACTTGACTGGCCTGCACAGAGTCCTGATCTCAACCTGATAGAACACCTGTGGGATGAATTAGAGTGGAGACTGCAAGCCAGGCCTTCTTGTCCACATCAGTGCCTGACCTCACAAATGCACTTCTGGAAGAATGGTCATACATTCCCATAGACACTCCTAAACCTTGTGGACAGCCTTCCCAGAAGAGTTGAAGCTGTTATAGCTGCAAAGGGTGGGGCAACTCAATATTGAACCCTATGGACAAAGACTGGGATGCCATTAACATTCATGTGCGTGTAAAGGCAGGCATCCCAATACTTTTGGTAATATAGTGTATATTGTAGTGTATGGCCTTTGCCACTGCTCAGCTGAATTTCAACTGCAAGTGATACAGGCATACTCATATACATGTACATGACCGTCCTTATTCTGGGCTTGGGGTGTGCATGCACATCCTGTTCCGTGATTGGACACAACACGAGTTTGGCAGCAGATTGCAGCCAATGATTTTGGTTGAAACCTGCTGATAAGCTGGGTCCAATCACACACAGAGTTCTGTGTTTACAAACACACAGAGCTCTGTGTACAGGGAACAGCAATCTGGCTGTTTCTTCTCTCTAAAGTAAGGAGAAAAAACAGCCAGATCAAAAAGTAAAAGCAGAACATATTACACACATTAAACATTATTAGGCACACAGTTAACCCCTTGATTGCCCTTAGATGGTAACCCCTTCCCAGCCAGTGTCATTAGTACAGTGTCAGTGTACAGTATTATCACTAATCTCTGTATTAGTGTCACTAGCGATGTCAAGTAGTGACCTTCCCAGCCAGTGTCTGTTAACCACAGATTTCCTGCCACCCTATCACAGTCCCACTATAAGTTGCTGATCAGTGATCACCGTGATTACAATATAGAGTCTATAGCGCCATAAATACCTGTAATTATACCATAGTTTGTGAATGCTTTAACTTTCTTACAAATCAATTAATATACATTTAATAGGAGTTTTTTTTTTTTTTTTTTTTTTAGCAAAGACATGTGGCAGAATACATTTTGGCTTACATTTGTGAAGATTTATTTTTTATTTTTTTATTATTGAATATGTTTTATAACAGAAAGTAGAACATATTGTTTTTTGTTTTTTTTTTTATGTTTTACTCTCTTTTTTCATTTATATATATATAAAAAAAAACTGTGGTAATTAAAGCGGAGGTCCACCCAATTTTTTTTTTTTAAAAGCCAGCAGCTACAAATACTGCAGCTGCTGACTTTTAAAAAATGGACACTTACCTGTCCAGCCCGCCCGCGATGTCGGCAGCCAAGGGCGAGCAATCGCAAGTCTCTCGGCTGCCCCCGCCGCCATCCTCGGTGAGGGAATCAGGAAGTGAAGCGTTGCGGCTTCACTGCCCGTTTCCCTACTGCGCATGCGCGAGTAGTGCGGCGCGTCCTCACTGGTCCCCGCTCTCTCCTGGGACCAGTGTACTTCCCAGGAGACAGCGGGGGGGAACGGGAAGTGGCGTGACTCCCACGGGAGTCTATGCCCGGAAGTGGGTGCAATTACCTGTCTTAGACAGGTATCTGCACCCCCATCCCCCCTGAAAGGTGCCAAATGTGACACCGGAGGGGGGGAGAGTTCCGAAAAGCGTAAGTTCAATTTTTGGGTGGAACTCCGCTTAAAATGCTACTAAAAGAAAGCTCTATTTGTATGAAACAAATGATATAAATATTGTTTGTTTACAGTGTTGCATGACTGCGCAATTCCCAGTTAAAGTTGAACAGCAAAAAAATGCCCTGGTCATGAAGGAGGTAAAACCTTCTGGAGGTCAAGTGGTTAGGGAATGGATAAGCCATCCTCTTTTCTATGAAAGCTATATTGTCAGTGTGTGTTGGAGATGTTGGGGAGAACTGATATTTCTCGTATGAAGAGATAAAGGGGTTCATTTACTAAAACTGGAGAGTGCAAAATCTAGTTCAGATCTGCATGGTAACCAATCAGTTTCAGCGTGTTCAGTTGCGCTTTGACAAAAAAAAACTGGAAGCCAATTGGTTTCTATGCAGAGCTGCACCAGATTTTGTGATCTCTACAGTTTTAGTAAAATCAACCTCAATTTATTTATTTTAATTTCTTCATTGCTAGATGCCCCCAATGGACGTGCCTGGCTTCCAATTGCTTTGCTTATTAGTCCTAGAATGGCCAGAATTGAGAAAAACATTTTCCCCTTTAGATTATAATGAGGTTCACTTCAAAGGTCATGAACTTTGTTCTATGAGCAAGGTTTTAGGAACTGTCCGAGAAATGAACCCAGGCAGATTCGCTCATCCCTACCCCATCCAAAAGTTAGGACCTTGTCTATGTGTTGGAATAAATAGTAGATACACAAACAAAAGCAATTGTACTTAACAGTAAGACCCCATTCACACAGGGGCGACTCGTCAGGCGACTCAGCCGCCTGACAAGTCGCGTCCCGTTCTGTACAATGGAACCGTTCTAATAGGAGCGACTCAAGTCGCTCCGACTTAGAAAAAGGTTCCTGTACTACTTCAAGATGACTTCAGGGCGACTTCCATTGACTTCAATACAGAAGTCATTTTTGAAGTCGCCTCTGAAGTCGTGTTAGGATCGCACAGTCGCGGGACAAGTCGTGCCGCCCCTGTGTGAATGGGCTCTAACTAAAAGGTTGATTTACTAAAGGCAAATATGTTATTTTCTCTAGAGCTTAGTGAGTGTGGTGAAGTTTCATTTTGTAAAAAATGCCTGATCATTTCCCAGGAAGATTAAGGGCAAAGTACAGCCAAAGCCCGTTTGGCTGGATTTCTCCTGTGGTTCACAGGAGTGCAGAAACCCGCTGTTTGCTGACATCACTAAGCCGGTCCAGGCTCGGGCAAAATCTCTGGACCGGCAGCCTACTCAGCTTCCCAGTAAGCCAATAAGAGCCTGAGCTGGACGCTCCTACCCCCTTCATAGGCCATCGCTCCAATGAGCGAGGGGGGGGGGGGAGAGCAGAGAACGGTGACTGACAGTCACCAGCCCTCTTCTCAGGGAGCCCTGAGAACTGAGCAATCAGTGGTGTTCGATCGCTCAGTTCTTCGTGTTAGAGCCAGCGGGGGGGGGGGGGGAGATGCAGCATTGGACTGATACTGCATCCACCTAGGTAAGTATGATTCTGCAAAAAAAAAAAAAACATACTTCTCTTAAAAAAGAAAACAACAGCAGTTTTGCTTGCACGTGATTAGATGATAGAATTCAGCAGAGCTTCACCTCATTCACTAAGCTCTGCAGAGTTGAGAAAAACCTATAGCCTTCTAAACCTAATGAGTTAAGCAGCAAGGCCCTATGTCTCCCAGGTGAAGCCTCATCCAGGCCAGATGCTAGTAAGCAGGTGGAAAATTGGTAATACCAGAGATGACAGAGCACTGCAGGATCTCCAAGGTACTGCAGAAACTTCTCTGGAGGCTGCACACAAGGTTCAGGTGTCCTTGTCATCATTGCTGTATCTCTGCAGTACAGACAGACTGTTAACAACAAGTCACCATCTTTAATAATCACACAAACTTCCTGCTCCATACCCTCCATCCTATCCTACCATCTCTAAAAAGCTCTTAACCACCTCCCACCCCCCATATAGACAATTGACGGTGAAGGTGTGGTTCTCTTGTTCTTGGACGACGTCGTCCCACTCTCGCAGCGCTTGCATGCCCATCAGTGATGCCAGTCAGTGCCCAGTAATGGTGCTAATCAGTGCCCAACGGTGATGCCTATCCGTGCCGCCTATCAGTGCCCATAAGTGCTGCCTATCAGTGCCCATCTGTGCCACCTATCAGTGCCCATTAGTGTGGCCTATCAGTGCTAATCAGTGTTGCGTATTAGTGTCACCATATCAGTGCCCTTTAGTTCCGTCTCATCTGTGCCCATCAGTGCAGCCTATCAGTGCCCATCAGTGCAGCCTCATCAGCACATGTCAGTTAAGGAGAAAAATTACTGATTTACAAGATTTTCTGACAGAAACGAAAAAAAAAAAGCAAAAATGTTAAAACCCAGTGGTGATTGTATACCACCAAAAGAAAGCTCTAGCTGTCTAAAAAAAATGATAAAAATGTTATTTGGGTACAGCATTGCATGACCGCACAATTGTCATTCAAAGTGTGAAAATTGGCCTGGGCAGGAAGGGGGTGGGGAAGTGCCCAGTATTGAAGTGGTTAAAGAAGAAATTACACAATATTTAAAAAGAAAATCGGCAATACACATAACTTAAAGTGGTTGTACACCCTGTACAACCACTTTTACCTACAGGTAAACCTAGATTAAGGCTTACCTGTATGTCCTCGAAATATCTCCTAAACCTACACGGTTTAGGAGATATTTACAATAGAGTCTTGCGCCGATGTCTACGGCGCATGCGCTGTAGACAACGATGCAGGCGCACTTTAGAAACGGCGATCGAGCCGTTTCTAAAGGAGGTCATGCCGTGACTGCCGGCTCCCGCACGCTTGCGCGGGAGTGACGTCATCGTGGCTCCGGCCAATCACAGCGCCAGAGCCGCGATAACAAGAAGTAAGTCCGGGACAACATGTCGCCAGGCGGTACTGTGTCGGGCACTGCAGCGGGGGTTTCGATCCCAGGTGAGTATTACATAATGAGCTAGTATGCTATGCATATCAGCTCATTATGCCTTTGTCTTGCAGGTGTTAGTTTTTTTTTTTTTTTTAAGTGGGTTTACAATCACATTAACAAATATACAACACCAGCTATGGGAATTAGGAAGGCTCTATATGACTTGCTGCAGCTTCTAATGCATTTTCAGTACAGAAGAGGAACCTGTACAACAGTGCAAGACTGAAGGTAAGGCTGGAGTGCAGTTTTAAATATTGCAGCAAAGAACTTTAACACATTTTTCGAGAATAGTCGTTTATTTTTCATTTTAAATAGTGCCGGGCTAGTTCTTTTTAATCTGGAGTTAGGCTTTAAATGAATGCATCAGTTCACTCATCTCTAAACACGTGGCCGCGATCCATATTGTCATGCCACTGCTGGCCTCTTCTGGATGTCCTCAGATTGTCCCACACAGTGGAATGATAATGACAGTGTCACTGTATGAATAAATGATAAATAATTATGCTTGGAAGCCTTTTCTGCAGCACATGGCAGCGTTTTTCCTGGTTGACAGTCATAAATATTTTAATGATGAACAAATCTACAAGGGCAGTAGAACATTATGAAGCTCAAACATCATATAAATAGCTTGTAAATTATTTGATTCAAAACATGGGTTATGTGCTTTTATACGAGTCAAGGAATTCCAAGGTGACTTTTAATACCCATGCTGATAGTTAAGGGATACGCCACTTTTTAAATCCACTTAAAGGGCCAATAAACAGCAATAAGTACTGTTAAGTAAAAGAGCTTTTATTAACATTGAGAGATAAATAAGGGCTTTGCTGTGGGATTTTTCACTCCATTATCTCATCATATCATGTAGCAAGAACAAGTGAACAAGCTTTCATGGGTTGCAGGCATCGTTATAGACCCACACTGTGCTAAGGAGCTTTACAGGTGCCTTTGACCTGATTATCTATTCTAGACCAATTCACTTCTATTTATTTCAAAGCCCACCAGTCATTGAAGGTTGAAAGGTTTTTGATCGTACATCAGCATAGTAAAATAACTTATTTCTATCAGGGTTCTAAAAGTTTAAGAAGGATATCAGAATGGAAGATATGAAATTGTCGAGATACCTTAAATACACTATATTGCCAAAAGTATTGGGACACCTGCCTTTACACACACATGAACTTTAATGGCATCCCAGTTTTAGTTAAATATTGAGTTGGCCCACCCTTTGCAACTATAACAGCTTCAACTCTTCTGGGAAAACTGTCCACAAGGTTTAGGAGTGTGTCTATGGGAATGTTTGACCATTCTTCCAGAAGCGCATTTGTGAGGTCAGGCACTGATGTGGACGAGAAGATCTGACTCAGAGTCTCCACTCTAATTCAGCCCAAAGGTGTTCAATCGGGTTCAGGCCAGTCAAGTTCCTCCACCCCAAACTTGCTCATCCATGTCTTTATGGATCTTTCTTTGTGCACTGGTCCAAAACATTTGGTGAAGGGGGGATTATGGTGTGAGGTTGTTTTTTTAGGGGTTGGGCTTGGCCCCTTATTTCCAGTGAAGGGAACTCTTAAAGTGCCAGCATACCAAGACATTTTAGACAATTTCATGCTCTCAACTTTGTGGGAACAGTTTGGGGATGGCCCCTTCTTGTTCCAACATGAATGCGCACCAGTGCACAAAGCAAGGTCCAAAAAAGACATGGATGAGTGAGTTTGGGGTGGATGAACTTGACAGAAGATGTTTTTCTATTTTTCTAAAGTGTAATAGACAGTACCTTTCCCAATCCCTGTCTCTGTAAAAAAAAAACTAACACTGACTCAGGGAACATAGAAGTAGTGGGCAGGGTCTAGCTAGGACTAAACCAACTAGCACTAAACATAATTGATCACATGATTTAGGATTTATGAGTATATATTTGTAGAAAATATTTGTGGTTGTGTAGCTATGACTAAGAACTGTTAAAAGTGTGAAACGCGTGAGCTAACCTATCCTGTACCCTGCTGTGGTGTGTACTTTTGTTATTTTATATAATAAAGGCGTTTTTATTGGAGTGCGGCTGTCCAGACCTGCCCTCTTGTAATTGCTATATGCTTAGCCTGCACCTGCTGCTTCCACCTTGAGGAGATTGCTATTTCAATACACCTACCTGGAGCGGTGATCCCTTACCTAAATAGGAGGGGAGGATAGAGGAAGATATCAAAACCACATTAGTAAACAAGTTGTAGTGACATGATCCACCACTAGATGTCAGCATACTACAGAAAAATGATAATCTCATGCAGTTCAGTAGAACACATAAAACATACATCAAAGTAGGATAGAACAAATACAGTAAATTATTGCCTTCTTAAATCCAAACAAAACCCCTAAAAAATTATTTGAATGTAATTCTCATAGTACCTTGGAAGGAACCATGGGGGGTTCTGGGGTAGCCCACTCTAAGAAAAGAGGATTGATTTACAGTGCTCTCAGGATTGGTAAACCCTTGTTTGGAACTTGGAATTTGGAGACTTGAAGAGACTTTGTGTGGCAAACAGCCCTGACTTTGATCCCAAAAGGGTTTACCTGTCTATAGTGATGAGCCAAACACCCCCGGGTTCGGTTCGCACCAGAACCCGCGAACGGACCGAAAGTTCGCACGAACATTAGAACACTATTAAATACAATGGATGCGAACGTTCGAAATCTAAAGTGCTAATTATAACGACTATTATGCATGTTATTGTCCTAAAAAGGGTTTGGGAACCCGGGTTCTGCACCAGGGGACATGTATCAATGCAAAAAGAAGTTTTAAAAACGGCCGTTTTTCGGGAGCAGTCATTTTAATGATGCATAAAGTGAAAAGAAAAAAGTCAAATATTCCTTTAAATATCGTACCTGGGGGGTGTCTAAAGTATGCCTGTGACGTGCCACGTGTTTCCCGTGTTTAGAACTGTCCCTGCACAAAATTACATTTCTAAAGGAAAAAAAGCCATTTAAAACTGCTTGCGGCTTTAATGTAATGTCTGGTCCCGGTAATATGGATGAAAATCTTTAAGAAAAATGGCATAGCTTGAACAGGGACTGAAAAATTGGGCTTTGGTGGTGGTGGTGGTGGTGTTGACACAATACTGTAAGGGCTCACAGTTACTCTTGGTGGGCGCAGGAATGGGCCCTGCTGTGAATTATTAGATCAAGAATTGTAATTACATGCCCCTGTTAAACAGGGGCTGAAAAATTGGGCCTTAGCCACTGGTGGCGGCACCCAGAAACAAAAATGTTCTTCCAAGCTATCATCATCAATCGGATCATTGAGGAGGAGGAGGATAGTCAGTCAACATAACAGGACAGTCTCTCAGCATCAGCATCAGTCTTGAGGGGATGTGACATTTGAAAATAAATTAGTCTGTTATATCAGCTTCAGGTGTTTGGTAGCTGGTGGTGATCCAAGACTGGTTCATCTTTATGAAGGTCAGTCGATCAACCGAGTTGGTGGACAGGCGCACCCTGTGATCCGTGACAAATCCTCCAGCAGCACTGAATGTGCGTTCTGAAAGAACGCTGGATGCAGGACAGGCCAGTAGCTCAATTGCATACTGTGCAAGCTCTGGCCAGTGATCCATCCTCAAGACCCAGTAAGCCAGAGGATTTTCGGTGGGAAAGGTGTCCAAGTCTGACCTTGCCCCTAGGTATTCCTGCACCATGTATATCAGACGCTGGCGATGGTTGCTGGAACCGATCATACCTTGGGGCTGCGGACTAAAGAATTGTCTGAACGCATCGGTCAGACGGCCACCTTCCCCACCGCTCCTTTTTTGACTGACCGAAGCCTCAGCAACTCGTTGTCCAGGACCAGGAGTTTGTAACCTCCCAGTCTCTGGGAACGCATTGCACAGACCTTACCCTTGTACCGTGGATCAAGGAGAGTGGCCAGCCAGTAATGGTCCCTCTCCTTGATCCGAAGAATACGAGGATCCTTCCGCAGACTTTGCAGGATCAGGGAGGCCATGCAGCGTAGGTTAGCTGAGGCATTCGGTCCGGAGTCCTCTGGGTCACTAGGGACGACATGATCCGCAGCCACCTCCTCCCAGCCACGTACAAGTCCGCGGGTTTCTTGGGACTGTAAATCATCCCTAAAAGACTGCTGCTGATGATGCTGAGTGCCAGGCTCCACCTCCATGCTGACACAATCCTCCTCCTCCTCCTCTTCCTGTGCGATGGGTGGGACAGAAGGAACACTGTCTGGGTAAAGGGGGCCTTGAGAGGCAAGGAAGTCCTCCTCTTCCTGCCTCTGTTCTGCCTCAAGTGCCCTGTCCATTATTCCACGCAGCGTATGTTCCAACAGGTGGACAAGAGGTACAGTGTCACTGATGCATGCACTGTCACTGCTCACCATCCTCGTGGCCTCCTCAAATGGTGCCAGGACAGTGCATGCATCCCTGATCATGCCCCACTGGAGTGGTGAAAAAAAAAACAGCTCCCCTGACCCTGTCCTGGTGCCGTAGTCGCACAGGTACTCATTGATGGCCCTCTGCTGTGTGTGCAGCCGCTGCAGCATGGCCAACGTTGAGTTCCACCTGGTGGGCATGTCACATATAAGGCGGTTCTTGGGCAGGTTCAACTCCTTTTGCAGCTCAGCCAGGCGAGCACTGGCATTATAAGATCTGCGGAAATGCACACAGACTTTCCTGGCCTGCCTCAGGACATCCTGTAAGCCCGGGTACCTGCCCAAGAACCGTTGCACCACCAGGTAAAGAACCTCTGCCCCAGTGTGGCTACTGTCCCCCAAACACACCAGCGCAAGCACGGCATGGCATCTTTTTGCCTGCGTACTTGCGTAGCCCCTTGAACGCCTACGGAGCACCGCTGGTTCCGAGGACAAAGCACAGGAAGAGGCCATGGAGAAAGAAGAAGAGGAGGGGGTGGAGGAGAGAGGTGTGTCACAACCAGTAGTAGCATTTTGGAGGCATGGCGGCGGAACAACCTCCAACACTACTGCACCTTGTCCTGCATCCTTCCCAGCTGCTAAAAGAGTGACCCAATGGGCCGTGAAAGAAAGGTAACGTCCCTGTCCATGCCTGCTGGACCATGAGTCAGCGGTAATATGCACCTTACCGCTGACCGCCCTGTCCAGCGAGGCCAAGACATTGCCTTCCACATGCCGGTAGAGAGCCGGAATCGCCTTCCGTGAGAAAAAGTGGCGTTTGGGAACCTGCCACTGAGGAACTGCACATTGCACAAACTCACGGAAGGGGGCCGAGTCTACTAACTGAAAAGGCAGCAGTTGAAGCGCTAGCAATTTAGCCAAGCTAGCATTCAACCGCTGGGCATGTGGATGGCTGGGAGTGAACTTCTTTCGACGGTCCATCAGCTGGGGCAGGGAAATTTGCCTGCTAGAATCGGACGTCGGTGTACTGCTAGCAGAGTGCCCGCAAGTACTTGGCTGTGACACACCTAATTCTACACCTTCATTCCTCTCAGTGCAGGTTTCAGAGAGGACTGAAGGTATAGTGGGGTTGGAGATCCCAGCTGATGCGGTGCAAGGAGAGGTCCGCTTTGTTCTTTGGTGTGGGTCTTTAAGGTAGGCTTGCCAACGAGCTGCATGGCAGGTCAACATATGTCTGGTCAAGCATGTGGTGCCCAAGCGGCTGATGTTTTGGCCACGCGATATACGCTTGAGACATATGTTGCAAACAGCAGCTGTGCGATCTGATGCACTCGACTCAAAAAAGGCCCACACCAAAGAACTTTTTGAATAACGGGCAGAGGCAGCGCCCTGCACAGGCGGAGCTCTGCGGTGTGATTCCGTCGGTGTGCTGCCCCTACGCTGCCCCCCCGAGGGCATCCTGCCTCGTTGGAGATGTGCCTCCTCCTCATCCTCCTCCTCCTCCTCTCTCCTATTAAGCACCCATGTGGAGTCAGTGACCTCATCATCCCCTCCCTCCTCATCACTGGAGCCAATCTGGCAGTATGCTGCAGCTGCTGGAACATGACTGCCAGATTGGTGTCCTTCTTGAGCATCCCCTCTCTCTGCTCTCACGCTACTGCCTTCCTCTAGCTGGGTATCATTATCAGACCCTTCGAAACGCTGGGCATCCTCCTGGAGCATGTACCCAACACTGTGCTCAAACAGTTCTGGGGACTCCTCAGGAGGACATGGTGGGTCTAGGGAAGGAGTGACTGATGATGACATTGATACCAGGGAAGAGGACGCTTTGGCAGCTGCTTTGCCAGTACCCTGAGCCTGGGTGAGAGAGGATGAGGAGGATGAGGAGGGCTTGGTCATCCACTCTACCAAGTCTTTGGCATGATGCAGCTCAACACGTCCAGCTGCCGAAAAGAAGGACAAGTGTGTCCCATGGCCACGTGCTGATGGCGATGCACCGCGTCCACGACCAGCACTGTTGTCTCTAGACACAGAGCCTGCTTGCCCTCTTTTTTTGGCTCCTGACTGTCTGCCTCTCCTTGTTTGCCTTCCAGACATTCTAATGGCCTGCAGGGAGATGGGAAAACCAGCAATAAGGCCTAGCTTCAGGAGTATATTTTGCAGGAATCACACTACGCCTGCTGTAAGTGCTGCAAATGCCTGTTGGTGTAACACACTAGGAAAACACAGCAATAAGGCCTAGCTTCAGGAGTATAATGTGCAGGAGGCACACTCCGCCCGCTGTAAGTGCTGCAAATGCCTGTTGGTGTAACACACTAGGAAAACACAGCAATAAGGCCTAGCTTCAGGAGTATATTTTGCAGGAATCACACCATGCCTGCTGTAAGTGCTGCAAATGCCTGTTGGTGTAACACACCAGGAAAACACAGCAATACGGGCTAGCTTCAGGTGTATAATGTGCAGGAGGCACACTCCGCCCTCTTAAGTGCTGCAAATGCCTGTTGGTGTAACACACTAGGAAAACACAGCAATAAGGCCTAGCTTCAGGAGTATATTTTGCAGGAATAACACTACGCCTGCTGTAAGTGCTGCAAATGCCTGTTGGTGTAACACACCAGGAAAACACAGCAATACGGGCTAGCTTCAGGTGTATAATGTGCAGGAGGCACACTCCGCACGCTGTAAGTACTGCAAATGCCTGTTGGTGTAACACACTAGGAAAACACAGCAAAAAGGCCTAGCTTCAGGAGTATATTTTGCAGGAATCACACTCCGCCCGCTGTAAGTGCTGCAAATGCCTGTTGGTGTAACACACTAGGAAAACACAGCAATAAGGCCTAGCTTCAGGAGTATATTTTGCAGGAATCACACTACGCCCGCTGTAAGTGCTGCAAATGCCTGTTGGTGTAACACACTAGGAAAACACAGCAATAAGGCCTAGCTTCAGGAGTATATTTTGCAGGAATCACACTACACCTGCTGTAAGTGCTGCAAATGCCTGTTGGTGTAACACACCAGGAAAACACAGCAATACGGGCTAGCTTCAGGTGTATAATGTGCAGGAGGCACACTCCGCCCGCTGTAAGTGCTGCAAATGCCTGTTGGTGTAACACACTAGGAAAACACAGCAATAAGGCCTAGCTTCAGGAGCATATTTTGCAGGAATCACACTACGCCTGCTGTAAGTGCTGCAAATGCCTGTTGGTGTAACACACCAGGAAAACACAGCAATAAGGGCTAGCTTCAGGTGTATACTGTGCAGGAGGCTTAGCAACAATGACACTGACACTGTCCCCTGCCTATCCTTCTCTCTCCCTGCACACAAGGTTAGTAAAGAACATGACACTGACACTGTCCCTTGCCTATCCTTCTCTCTCCCTGCACACAAGGTTTATCAAAGAATATGACACTGACACTCTCCCTGCCTATCCTTCTCTCTCCATGCACACAAGGTTTAGTAAAGAATATGACACTGACACTCTCCCTGCCTATCCTTCTCTCTCCCTGCACACAAGGTTTATCAAAGAATATGACACTGACACTCTCCCTGCCTATCCTTTTCTCTCCCTACACACAAGGTTTAGCAAAGAATATGACACTGACACTCTCCCTGCCTATCCTTCTCTCTCCCTGCACACAAGAATAGCACAAAGAATATCAACACTGTCCCTGCCTATCCTTCTCTTTCCCTGCGCCGGAACACACTACACAAGGCCGCCACGCTGGCGGCCTTTTATAGTGTGGGGCGTGTGCTAAACCCCCTGAGCTATAATTGGCCACAGGCAACCTGCCTGTGGCCAATTATGGCTCTCCTAGCTGCCGGCGCTGTGATTGGCCAAGCATGCGGGGTCACAGTGCATGCTTGGCCAATCACAGCGCCGGGATTGCACTGTGATGGCGCAGTGTATTGTGGGCCGTTCACGTCACTCGAATTTGGCGCGAACGGCCCAAATCGTTCGATGTTCGCCGAACGATCGAACAGCCGATGTTCGAGTCGAACGTATGTTCGACTCGAACACCGAGCACATCCCTACCTGTCTATATGAGAGTCCAGAAGTAGAACAGGGTACAGCCAGCACCTGTCTTGTGTGGTGGAGTGGAGTGCTTCAGAGCTATGAGCAAGTGTGAAGTGTCTGGCAACTGAAACAGTGTTTGATGAGCTCCTGTGGCCTTTGAAGCACTCTAAAACAGACGGGAACCCTAAACCCTGGTATGGGACAGGTACATTGGCGGTGAGTCAAAGTATTGTTTTTCATACTTGCAACCATCTACCATAATTTGTTGGAGGAAGCTATTTGTTTGCTTGATTTTTGAAAAACAATAAATACTGTTTTTAGTTTTACAAGCAGCTGGCTGGTGATCTCGGGCTCTTCATAGTACAAAATATATAAAACATTTCAGCAATGCTACACCCTGCAATTCTCACAGCAGTAGAATCTTAAGGACTAAAGAAATGTACTTTACAGAGCCTAAAGGAGGGCAAATGGAACTTATTGTTTTATTGAAATTAGCGAAGGTGGTTAGCTTAAAAAGAAGCCTGCTGAAAAAATTAATTGAGAACCTGACCTTCAAATAGAAAATACTTAAAACTGTGTTATAATCAGCTTATACAGGCATGCATGTATTTGGTTTAATAACTTCGCTTTTCTTCTCCTTATTAATTAAAAAAAAATCTTGGTTATTTTCTTTGCTTGGGTGACACAAACATTATTCATAAAAATATAAATGATCTCTTTTGAATGGAGCTCCGTTCAGTTATCAATGTCTTCAAATGCTAAGAAGATCTGTGTAAAAGATTAACAGCTAGACATTGGCACTTGCTTGACTCGACGTAACAAAGTATCTTTTACTGCTCTACAAGTGAAGTCAGCACTGGGTTCGGGACCTGCACTTGCCCTCTGGAAATGGATATGAGTGAGTCATGTTGTAGCTGAGAAAATTTCAATCAAAGATCTCCGTGATTAAAATACCTTCCACAAAAGGGTAGAGGGAAGATTTTAATTAGTTGAAAAGACCCTCGTAGTCCTTGGCTTTCACCTCCATTTCAGAATTGAAAATGTCGTTCTGTCTGGAAACTTTGTAGAATGTCTGCTACAAAGATAATTATATATATTTAGGCCTTGCACTTTGTAGTAATGTCTGGGAAGCACTTAAATTATAGCTGTTAGAGGTTCATCCTAGTCAAGCTAGCATATGCTGGTTTCTTATTGGTTGTTATGGATTGTTATGCGGAGAACTTTGATTAAAGTCAAGTAAAATCAATCTGTGAATTATGAATTCCCGGATGTCCAATGCATGTCAAATGACCATGTCACTATAGCCTGTGAAAGAAGATCACTTATACTTACCTTTTCAGTGACCCCTGTGTTGAATACCTTACTCCCCCGAAAAAATGCAGTGGTCTCTCCCGTTGACTTGCACGTCCTGTAATGAGGATGAGCTGGTGGGAGGGACCACAGCATGTGGCGGGAGTTAGCAGGTATTTGACACTGCAGTGAAATTTTAGCACACAGGCTACCATGTGTTAATTTTAACTGCATAGGCTTACAGGCTGTGGTTATTGTATTATCAGTACAAAGTGGTATACCGCGCTTAAAGAGGAAGTAAACCCTGATGTGTTTACTTCCTCTTTGTTTCCCTGCAAAGGTAAAGCATAATGGGCCACTATGCATCGCATAGTAGCCCATTATGTGTCACTTACCTGCAGTAGAAGCCCGCGATGTCCCTGATTTCCTAGCTAGTAACGAGCGTCCATCTTCACCCCTCTTCTCCTGGGGTCCGCAAACTCCGTCTCTGTGACTGGCCGGAGTCGTGTGACGCCGCGTGACGTCACTCCCGCGCTTTTCACAGCACGACCCCATTCATAAAAACAGCATGCTCAGTGTGCCTGCGCCGTTGTCTACGGTGCGCATGCGCCGTAGACATCGTTACAGTCTTTTTTGCAAATATCTCCGAGACCGTGTAGGTCTTGGAGATATTGCAAGCACCTACAGGTAAGCCTTAATCTAGGCTTACCTGTAGGTGTAACTTCCCCAGAGGGTTTACAACCACTTTAAGTCAAATAATAACAATGGTAATGAGTGGCAGCAGCGACAGGCCATGTGATGTAAACACAGTGGGCAAAAATAAACAAGCAAAAAAGTTGTTCAAAGTGATAAATTAAGGTATTGAAGGTATTGAAGCAAAAGGGTATGAAAATAAACCCAATATCCTTGAACTTGCACAAGAAGCACAATCAAGTAAAATAATGATGCATGTGAAAAAATAAAATAAAAAATACAGTTCTGAAAAATGTATAGAAAGTGAGTCCATGTGATATACACATAGAGAGCTCCAAGCAGGAATGTCCTTCAGGGGAGTTCCACCACCAAAAAACATGCAGATCCTCCTGTGACACCAAATCACCCTATTAACCACTTAAGCCCCGGACCAATACGCAGCATAAAGACCAGGCCCCTTTTTGCGATTCAGCACTGCGTCGCTTTAACTGACAATTGCGCAGTCGTGCGACGTGGCTCCCAAACAAAATTTACGTCCTTTTTTTCCCACAAATAGAGCTTTCTTTTGGTGGTATTCGATCACCCTTGCGGTTTTTATTTTTTGCGCTATAAACAAAAATAGAGCGACAATTTTGAAAAAAATTCAATATTTTTAACTTTTTGCTATAATAAATATCCCCCAAAAATATATAAAAAAACATTTTTTTCCTCAGTTTAGGCCGATACGTATTCTTCTACATATTTTTGGTAAAAAAAAAATCGCAATCGGCGTTTATTGATTGGTTTGTGTAAAAGTTATAGCGTTTACAAAATAGGGGGTCGTTTTATGGCATTTTTAATTTTTTCTACTAGTAATGGCGGCGATCAGCGATTTTTTTTCATGACTGCGACATTATGGCGGACACATGGGACACTTTTGACAAATTTTTGGGACCATTGTAATTTTTACAGTGATCAGTGCAATAAAAATGCACTGGTTACTGTAAAAATTACACTGGCAGTGAAGGGGTTAACTACTAGGGGCGCTGAAGGGGTTAAGTGTGCCTAGGGGTGTGATTCTAACTGAGGGGGGGCGTGGCTATGAGTGACACATCACTGATCTCTGCTCTGATTACACAGAGCGGAGATCGGTGGCAGTGTCAGTAGGCGAGCGGGGAGATGTGTTTACACTAACATCTCCCCGCTCCATCCCTCCGTGAGACGATCGCGGGGATCCCCACGGCGATCGAGTCCGCGGGACCCGCGGTCCGACTCACGGGGATGACTGCAGGGTCGCGCGCATGACCACACGGCAGGCAGTTAAAGGGCCACGTACAGGTACGTGATTGTGCCTGTACGAGCCATTCTGCCAACGTATATATGCCGTGAGCGGTCGTTAAAGGGTTAATAGGGATGCTTACCGGATGGCGTGGATCTTCTATTTCTAGAAAGGTCAAATGGGCATACAGGTAAACCTCTGCAGGGTTAAGTAAGCATTCAAGACTCTGGAACCCGCTGATGATCAAGAAGTTCCTCCAAGATATGCAACTCGCATCAGGAAGTCTTGATTAGCTGAGACAAAAGAGCATGTATAGGGAAGAAAGCTCCAATAGTGTGATATTGTATGAACTAGTTTATTGGTGAAACCAAAAAGGTACTTACAAACATATAAAAGAATCACAAGCGTTGGGTGAAATGCGTTTGCCCACAAACAGAGAACAAAATCACCCGCACTTCTGGGATCACGTGGGGCGTGATGACTTCAGCACGTAGATCCGCCCGGCATGTTTCGTCATACGTGACGTCTTCCTGGGGCAGATATATACACCAAGTGAATCTTTTGCTAGATAAAATGTTTTATAAATAAGGCCAACCTGTAAAAATGTATATATATATATATATATATATATATATATATATATATATATATGTGTGTGTGTGTGTGTATATATATATATATACTTGTTTGCACCACAGTCTGCACCCCTAGTCTTGCTTTTTAAAAGATCTATGAAGTCCTGCATCCAACACTTTATTGAGGTTATTTCTATTGACTGCTACATCATTACAGCATAGAGTAGTGACATGAGGTCGGTAAATGGAATCATAGAGAACTGTAGGGGCCGGGCAGCTAACACACCTGAAAGTGTGTTGGAAGCAGAAACATTTTCAGCCAGCTTAGCGCTGCCACAGAGCAATAATCAACAGTATTAAAGCCCATCTCCGGCATGAAAAAAGTGTTTCAATACAGTAGGGCTGTGCCCACAATTCACAGATTAACTGTTAAGTTCAGTCTAGGAGAGAGGAGAAATAGATTTACTTACCTAATCCTCCAATCCTTGCAGCACAAGACCGGTTTCGGCACTCCAGCGGTCTTCAAATGTGGACTGTTCCTGATGTCCCAATTAAGCCCAGAGCAGGGTCCACAGAGCAGGAACAGTCCACTGCTGATGGAGCGCCATTTTTTGGTGGAACTGGGATGAATAAAGGGCATAGTGGGAAAGGAAGGGAAGAAGAAGTAGGGTGCTGGTAAAGGGAAGGGAGGTGGAACCACCCAAAATGGCAGAGTTGGGCTTTAACCATTTTATTTACACATTTGTTTTATTTAAAAAAAATATTATAAACTAGTGACAGAGACACTTTAAATTGTAATTCCACTTTAATTGGAAAAAAAAAAAACCCTCTGGGTGATTTTTTTTTCACAATCAAGTGTTATTGAAAGCAAATGACAGTTTACAAAGTGACATCATTGCAGATAGTTAGGGCATGTTAGATATACATGACTTTTTACACTGGGTGATTTATGCAAATTACAAGAAAAGGAAAATATCCCATGGGACTTTAAATGAGGCAAGCATAGGGGCCAACAAAGTAGAGTAAAACATAGTAACATGGTTTATTAAAACCTGAGTAAATACATAGACATAAAAGCCTAAAAGCCAAGCTGTTAGTATGATGACACATTGCTTAAAAGCATGCACATGTTATTGTATACAATGTTAGAGTTGTACTGGCAACTATAACTTGACGCGTTTCGAAAGCCACTGCTCACTTCTTCAGGAGTAGATCATTAGGTGCAGTATCTAAAACGGCAAAGCCGAGGTTCCAGAAAGTAATCCCCCCAGGAGGCGGCCATGGGATGCATTCGGCCCAGGAGCTGAAGGGATGTAGCCGGCAGGAAACTGCCGGGGGAACATGCGAGGGACAGACATGACTCAATGGTGACAGTTGTGTTCACTGATGTGTCTCAGCATTCAGGATAAACCACAGTAAATATGTCCTCCATGTGTGGAATGAAGTGGCAAAGTGAAGAGAGGGAAACCCCCATGTCTGTCCTCCCACCTATATCTCCTTGAAGACACCTGCGAATTGCAAGGATCTTAGGCTGCTTTCACACTGAGGTGCTTTTCAGGCGCTATAACGCTAAAAAGAGCCTCTCTTCTCACTTTGAGGGCTTTCACACTGGATAGGTGCACTGACAGGACGGTAAAAAAAGTCCTGCTGCAGCGGCGCTTTGTCAGCGGTTTTAACTCATTTTAGGCCGCTAGCGGGGGTTGAAAGCGCCCCGTTATCGGCTGGAATCCTCCGCAAAAATTTCGGTAAAGCGTTGCTAAAAATAGCGGCACTTTACCGCCGCCGACGCCTCAGTGTGGAAGCAGCCTTAGTAAAGTTTAGCAGATTTTTACCTTTTGTTTCTCTTAAGAAGTTGCTGTTGGTTTCACCTGCAGACTGAGATTGAATGGGAGGGTCTGGCTCATTATAATCACCTGGTGCACCCTTCGTTCTGATGAGAACAGTGTCAGCATTCCTTTAGAAATATTTAACACCTGAGGAGTATCTCACCAAACTGAAATTACTATTGCACGGGGTACCTAAACTTTGACTTGTATCTTAGTGCAGACTACTGGGAGAATCATTGAACCAATCATACAAGCAGGAAATTACATTTCTGGAGGCATTCCATACACCAATAGTGTACACAACGCCCCCAGGTTGACGTAATGCATTAATTTTTACAGAAAATTACAGTGACTATAGACTGAAAAAGGAAAGGTAATTTTTTAATAACATTAAATTACAAATATGTCTTATCTAGCAATTGTATATGCTATTTTATTTTTTAATTTGTTTTATTTTTTTCCATGAAAGTGGAGTTTCCCTTTAAGAATTGTTTGCCATCAATTGCAATCAAGATTCAGGAAACACTTGCATGCGCTTTTAAATGGGATTGCAGCTTCAGGTAATAGGATTCTGTCATGTGCAGCTTATGACCCCTTCTTGTTCTTACACTATTGCAACACACAACCCTATAATTCTGGAACCTATTAAAAGCACTGAAAGTTTCACAGCATGTTCATTATAAAGGGTATAATAATAAAAAAAAGATGATGAAAGGACAAGGACTATAATAAGAGGAGTCTATATCTTAGAAGTGCACATCATGTGTTGGAAGAACTACAGGGTATTGTGACCTGCAAGGAATGTTGTCTTTACACTCTTTTGTAAAGCCATGGATAATGCCAGCTGTGAATCAATAAACCTGAGTTCCAAGAAGAAATAATTAATTCAGTTAGGTATTGACAAAAATATAAAGAAATGTGGGTAGTGTAGGCAGGGCCAGCCCAAGACATTGTGCTGCCTGGGCCCAGGATCAAAATGCTGCCGCCCCCCCCCCCAAAAAATAAAAAATAATAATCATGCCCACCAAAAGGCCCCCACATTTATTATTTTATATTATGACAATAAAAAACAAAATTACATTTATTAGGAAGTCAGATTTCCACGTAATAGTGGTGGTGGGGTTCAGACAGAGGCAGCGGCGGTTGTGGTGAGGGGGGAGGGGAGGTTAGACACAGGCAGGGGTGGTAGGGGAGGTTAGGCACAGGTAGGGGTGGTAGGGGGTTTAGACACAAGCAGGGGTGGTAGGGGAGGTTAGACACAGGCAGGGGTGGTAGGGAGTTTAGATACTGACAGGGGTGGTAGGGGGTTTAGACACAGGCAGGGGTGGTAGGGGAGGTTAGGCACAGGCAGGGGTGGTAAGGGGTTAGACACAGGCAGAGGTGGTAGGGGAGGTTAGACACAGGCAGAGGTGGTAGGGATGGTTAGACACAGGCAGGGGTGGTAGGGAGGTTAGACACAGGCAGGGGTGGTAGGGGGATTAGACACAGGCAGGGGTGGTAGGGGGATTAGACACAGGCAGGGGTGGTAGGGAGGTTAGACACAGGCAGGGGTGGTAGGGGGGATTAGACACAGGCAGGGGAGGTAGGGGGATTAGACACAGGCAGGGGTGGTAGGGAGGTTAGACACAGGCAGGGGTGGTAGGGGGGATTAGACACAGGCAGGGGTGGTAGGGGGATTAGACACAGGCAGGGGTGGTAGGGGGATTAGACACAGGCAGGGGTGGTAGGGGGATTAGACACAGGCAGGGGTGGTAGGGGGATTAGACACAGGCAGGGGTGGTAGGGAGGTTAGACACAGGCAGGGGTGGTAGGGGGATTAGACACAGGCAGGGGTGGTTGGGAGGTTAGACACAGGCAGGGGTGGTAGGGGGATTAGACACAGGCAGGGGTGGTAGGGGGATTAGACACAGGCAGGGGTGGTAGGGGGATTAGACACAGGCAGGGGTGGTAGGGGGGTTAGACACAGGCAGGGGTGGAAGGGGGGTTAGACACAGGCAGGGGTGGTAGGGGGATTAGACACAGGCAGGGGTGGTAGGGGGATTAGACACAGGCAGGGGTGGTAGGGGGATTAGACACAGGCAGGGGTGGTAGGGGGGTTAGACACAGGCAGGGGTGGTAGGGGGATTAGACACAGGCAGGGGTGGTAGGGGGATTAGACACAGGCAGGGGTGGTAGGTAGGTTAGACACAGGCAGGGGTGGTAGGGGGATTAGACACAGGCAGGGGTGGTAGGGAGGTTAGACACAGGCAGGGGTGGTAGGGGGATTAGACACAGGCAGGGGTGGTAGGGGGATTAGACACAGGCAGGGGTGGTAGGGGGGTTAGACACAGGCAGGGGTGGTAGGGGGGTTAGACACAGGCAGGGGTGGTAGGGGGATTAGACACAGGCAGGGGTGGTAGGGGGATTAGACACAGACAGGGGGGGTTAGACACAGGCAGGGGTGGTAGGGGGATTAGACACAGGCAGGGGTGGTAGGGAGGTTAGACACAGGCAGGGGTGGTGGAGATGGGATTAGTGACACTTACTTTCTCTCAGTGTCAGCCGCGCCTATAGCGATCCCTCTTCCATCATGGGGTCTCTGCTCAGCCGAAAGCTCCTCCCCCGTTACGCTGTTGTTCGTCAGCTGACTTTCTCGTCAGCAGCATGGGGGGGGAGCCGTGGAGAGGATGGGCGGGCGGCCAGCTGTGCGGTTATGGCAGCGAATGGTCTGCCAATACTTCTAATAGCAGCGGCGCTGGGCCATCCACATAGTGGGATGAAGAGCGGAGCGGGTGGGCGTAGCGGAGCCCGATTGGGCGGGATTACTGTATTTATGGGCGTCAATGTGCCGCCCCTCAGAACCTGCCACCTGGGACAATGGTCCCATCGGGTCCCATGGTAGGGCCGGCCCTGAGTGTAGGCACATTCATTTGATGTACTTGTAATCCAGTGTACAGCAGCACTCAGGCTTGGAAAGGGAAGGAAGCACAAGGAGCCAATCAGCTATGCTTCATGCTCATGTGCCTACTAGGGATTCAGCAATATGGGCGTTTGGACGAATGCCTGAACTTTAGCCCATTCATCCCCCTGTGTTGGCAGGAGCCATGCATCATACATAGTATTTCTACCACTTCTATATATGACAGCTTCCCACTGTGACTGGTTCCTAAGGTCCCAACTAAGAACCACAGACACCACGGAGAAGTCCTCGCTCCTTTTAAGTGTAGCACCCTCCTAAATAGGCTGCTAGGTGGTAGGTATATTTAGGTAGGTATATTTTGTTTTTCTCTTTTGGTGCAATTGGTGAATTGTCTTCCGTTGCTTTAGGCTGTTCTGGAGTTCACAGGTTGCAGATATGATTACTCCCTCCTGCTTTCTGAATGTTTCCAGTACATAGGGAGTTAAAAAGGTAACCTGAATATTTATTGAGCGTCAGCCAGTCCCTGGGTTGTGGCTCAGTAGGTGTTTGGAGAGGCTGATATAATGTGAACCCCAAAATAGCAGGGTCTTCCTAATGAAGGGATTCCATCAGTCTTGGCTACCTCCCTCCCTTGCAGAAAATACCACTCCCTTGCTGCTCGTCAAGGTCCCAGCTGTGGCAGAGCTGGGGGGCCTTCTCCAAAAGCTGTCTGCAAGACCCCAAAAATGTCACCTGATGGATCCAGTCTGTGAAGCCTCACCAGAAGGCATCTGGAGGAAGTTGAATGGTCACAGCTGCTCCCTGGCCTCGTGAGTACTGACTGTTCTACAAGATCCCGGTGACTGAGTACTATTGGTATACCTGAGCCAAGAAGTTGTTCTTTTACAGGGTCCCTACATTTGGCCTTTCCCGATTCTCTTGCCGGGAACTGTATTCTGAAGTTTAGTAGAAAATCTACAGTATGTCTGAGGAATGTAGCACAGAAGAAAGAGAGTCCTCTGTTTGAATTTCACAGCTCAGAGTATCCCATACCCTTCACTGTTCAAGTTCAAGCAATAAATCATAAAAGACATTCCCATTGACTGCTTTCTAGTGTCTGTGTGCTTTGGTGGGCGGGTAGCCTCTATACAAGGGGTAGGGGAGAAAGGAAGTCATTAAATATCCAATAGACCCCTTCTGGGGGTCTGTCTCCATAACCAAGTGGGCATGGATAGAAGTGACAGCACTGCCCTAATGCTGCGACTGGCTATTTTTTTTTCATGCAAAAAAAAAAACTGCGCTGGAAAGAAATATGTAAATTACATCTGCAACTTAAGTGAGATATACACGTAAAATTATATAAAAAGATAATAAGCTGCGCTTTTAAAGTGACATATTGACCAAGTGAACAAATAAAAAATAAAAAATAAATGAATAAATGAACAAAACAGTGTCACTCTGAAGTGAGTCCCAAATTTTTAAATATAAACTCATAAAAAGTCCTCCAGAAGGTAATACATTCCTCCAATGGAAGTAAAACAAATCCCAACAGTAAAGTGATAATGATGTGACTTGCAATGAATGAACCAAGTGAATCCACCACCATGCAAAGTGCCCGCTTACCAGATGCACAAGTTTAGATACTTGTGGCTATTGGCTAATACCCAGCCATGGTGTTTTCCTCCAGTTGTCTAATCAAACCATAGATGCTGTCAGCAGTCAATCAGTAAGTTTGTTCGTGGCACAATTGGTAAATCCATACATGATGAGAGAGACGAAATTAGAATTGTCTGGAGAATGCTTTCATCTTTCTTCATTTTCAGGAGGCCACAATATTTATTCTGCTATCTACTTCTCTTCTACTCTGAAGATCCTTTGTGTTTCAAAGAACCCGCTTCTTGTTCCACCTAGTCCTTTCTCAGACTGCCATAAATGGGCGGATCCAGGGCTGGTGCAAGGATTTTTGACACCCTAGTCGAAACCTCATTTTGCCACCCCCCACTTTGGCTCTGCCCCTGACTCCACCCCCTTTGCCCTTGTAACACATGTGACTTGACACATACACTAACCTACCTAACACATACACTTACCTATCTGTTAAAGGCCAGTGCTAGCCTATTTTGTGCCCTAGGCAAGACCAGCTAATTGGGGAGGAGGGGAGAGGGGGGCTAAGAGAGAGGGAGGGCTGAGAGAGGGGGAGAGAGGGAGGCTGTGAGAGAAGGGGGTTGAGAGAGTGGGGGCTGAAAGCGGGAGGGCTGGCTAAGAATGAAGGAAGGGCTAAGAGAGGAGGGAGGGCTAAGAGAGGGGGACTGAGAGAGACGGATGGGCTGAGAGTGATGGGGGACTGAGAGAGGGGGGCTGGGAGAGGGAGAGAGGTATAAGGGAGGGCTGAGAGAGAGAGAGAGGTAGGAGGGAAGGCTGAGAGAGAGAGTGGTAGGAGGGAGGGCTGAGAGAGAGAGGTATAGGAGGGAGGGCTGAGAGAGAGAGGTGTAGGAGGGAGGGCTGAGAGAGAGAGGTGTAGGAGGGAGGGCTGAGAGAGAGGTGTATGAGGGAGGGCTGAGAGAGAGGGAGGTAGGAGGGAGGGCTGAGAGAGAGAGAGGTAGGAGAGAGGGCTGAGAGAGAGAGGTAGGAGGGAGGGCTGAGAGAGAGAGAGAGAGGTAGGAGGGAAGGCTGAGAGAGTGGTAGAAGGGAGGGCTGAGAGAGAGAGGTGTAGAAGGGAGGGCTGAGAGAGAGAGGTGTAGGAGGGAGGACTGAGAGAGAGAGGTAGGAGGGAGGGCTGAGAGAGAAAGAGAGGTAGGAGGGAGGGCTGAGAGAGAGAGGTAGGAGGGAGGGCTGAGAGAGAGATGTAGGAGGAAGGGGTGAGAGAGAGAGAGAGGTAGGAGGGAGGGCTGAGAGAGAGGTAGGAGGGAGGGCAGAGAGAGAGAGGTAGGAGAGAGGGCTGAGAGAGAGGGGGCTGAGAGAGAGGGGGGCTAAGAGAGAGGGGGCTGAGAGAGAGGGGGGTTAAGAGAGTGGGGGCTGAGAGAGGGAGGGCTAAGAGTGGATGGAGGGCTAAGAGAGGAGGCTGATAGAGATGGGTGGGCTGATAGAGACGGGTGGGCTGATGGGGGCTGAGAGAATAGGGAGGGCTGAGAGAGAAGGGAGGGGGCTTAGAGCGAGGGGGTTGAGAGGATAGGTAGGGCTGAGAGAGGGGGATGGCTGAGAGATGGGGAGGCTGAGAGAGAAAAAAGGGGGGCTTAGAGAGAGGGGGGGTAGCTGAGAGTATAGGGATGGCTAAAAGAGGGGGGATGGCTGAAAGAGAAGGGAGGGGGACTGATCGAGAGGGAAGGGCTGAGAGGAGGGAAGGACTGAGAGGGGGTGAGAGGGGAGGGGCTAAGAGAGAGGGGAGGGGACTTAGAGAGAGGGGGGCTGAGAAAGAAGGGAGGGGGCTTAGAGAGAGGGGGGCTGAGAGAGCAGGGAGGGGGGCTTAGAGAGAGGGGGGCTGAGAGAGCAGGGAGGGGGGCTTAGAGAGAGGGGGCGGAGAGAGGGGGAGGGCTGAGAGAGAAGGGAGGGGGCTTAGAGAGAGGGAAGGGCTGAGGAAGAAGGGAGGGGGGCTTAGAGAGAGGGGGCTGAGAGAAGGGGAGGGCTGAGAGAGAAGGGAGGGGGCTTAGAGAGAGGGAAGTGCTGAGAAAGAAGGGAGGGGGGCTTAGAGATAGGGGGCTGAGAGAGCAGGGAGGAGGGCTTAGAGAGAGGGGGGCTCAGAGACGGGGAGGGCTGAGAGAGAAGAGAGGGGGCTGAGAGAGAGGGAAGGGCTGAGAGAGAAGGGAGGGGGCTTAGAGAGAGGGGGGCTGAGAAAGCAGGGAGGGGGGCTTAGAGAGAGGGGGAGGGCTGAGAGAGTAGGGAGGGGGGCTTAGAGAGAGGGGGGCTGAGAGAGAAGGGAGGGGGGCTGAGAGAGGGAGGGGGAGTTGGGGGGAGATAAGAGACCCCTAGCCCTGTTTCTGCAGTTCCACCTCTGTCCCAGTTTCTGTCTACAGGTGTGTATGATGACAGACAGTACCTTTCATACCATGATGCCTGCCTCCAGCTCTGGGCCCTTACATCAGAGCGTGGAGAGGAACTTGGAGCAGTCCATGCTCTGGAAGTATGGGGTACGCTGCGCCCGCTCTTGCCTCCTGGGGGAGGCGGGGTCAGGGGACAAGGTCAAGGAGGAGGCGGTGCCATGGTGGAGCTCTTCTCACGAGTCCCAGGCTCTCGGGCTTATCTGCGCTCGGCCGGCCCCTCACTGTTCACTGCCATGTAGCAATGGATGCCCGGCCGCCCATACCTCCCCAAGGGTGCTGCTAATTGCTGCCCACTGCTGCGCCGCCACACACATTTCTGGTGCTAGACAGCCGGTTAGAGGACGAGGCGCATTGCCAAGCTCCAGGCGCCCTCTCCTCCCAGTAGAGAGTAGTTAAGCCAGTGGCCATGGCTGCGCCCTAGGCGGCTGCCTAGTTTGCCTAGTGGTAGCCCTGGGCGGATCGTCCCTCGTTATCACCACCTGAGCAAGACCCAATAGAACCAGAAAACCTGCAGAGTGTGTATTCCGAATCCTTTAGAAGAGGACGGGCCTCAGAGCATAAAGCGTGGCATATTATATCTATTTACTCTGCGTAATACCAAACAATTGGGCTAACTTTACTGTTTATTTTTTTTATTAATTGAAGTGTATTTTTTCCTCCAAAAAAATGTTTGAAAGACCGCTGCGCTAATACAGTGTGACATAAAATATTGCAATGACATTGACATGAATGACATGATATTCTCTAGGGTCTCTGCTAAAAAAACATACCGTATATACTCGAGTATAAGCCGAGATTTCAAGCACATTTGTTTGTGCTGAAAATGCCCCCCTCGGCTTATACTCGAGTCTGTGTCCATCTTCAACTTTGTGCGCCTGATCCCGGCCAGCCGTAGGTCCCCTGGACCCCAACTTGGCACACATATAGCCCCACTCTTCCTCTACAAGTGTGCAAAGGCCGGGGAGCACCGATTTTTCAAAGCCGGGCACTCCTTCCATAGACTCCAATGATAAACGGTAATTTCTCCGGTGATTTTGGGGACCCAGTACTGGCCAGCCATAGGTCCCTTGGACCCCAATCTTAGCACACATGTAGCCCCACTCTTCATCTACAAGTGTGCAAAGTTTGTTGTCCAGGAGACCTACGACGGGGGAGCACCGATTTTTCAAACCTGGGCACTCCTTCCATAGACTGCCATGTCTAAACGTCAGTCTAGTCACACAGCGCCGGAGATCAGGTAGGGAGATTGGGCACAGTGAGGCATGGACACAGTGAGGCACAGTGAGGCATGCAGATAGACACTCTAGGCTTATACTCGAGTCAATACGTTTTCCCAGTTTTTTGTGGTAAAATTAGGTGCCTCGGCTTATATTCGGGTCGGCTTATACTCGAGTATATACGGTATATAATTTTTGAGCTTCTAAGTAATTTTGTAGCAACAAATGCTGACTTTTAAGTGTCAGAAAAAGTCTGTCTTGAAGTGGTTAATTTGACAGATTTGGCTCCTATTCATTTCAAAGGGGTTTAGGTTCGGCATCCAAACTCCTTTGAAGTTCACTGAATCCTACTTGAACCAATCCCAGGGCAGTTCTGCTCATTACTACTGCTGATTAGGGATGAGCTTCGTGTTCGAGTCAAACTCATGTTCGACTCGAACATCGTCTGTTCGGCCGTTGGCCGTATTTCGAACAATATGGGCCGTTCGCGCCAAATTCGAGTGGCGTGTCACGGCCCATAATTCACTGCGTCAACGCAGTGCATTGCTGGCTGATGATTGGCCAAGCATGCACTATGACCCGCATGCTTGGCCAATCACAGCACCGTCAGTACAGAGAGCTGTAATTGGCCAAAAGCAGGGTGCCTTTGGCCAATCATGGCTCAGGGGGTTAGGTACACGCCCCACACTATATAAGGCCGCCCGCGCGTCAGCGCCATGTAGTGTGTTCCGGCGTTGAAAGAGAGAGATAGAGACAGAGAGAGTGTCATTTCATTTCAGTTACTTAGAGCAGGCAGGCGATTGAGTTAGCTGCAGTCAGTGTATTTAGCATATATATGCACCCCAGGCGTTGTGTATATATATATATATATATATATATATATATATACTGTATTCAGTTTAGCTAGATCCGTTCCTGTTCTACTGTTGCCAAGATACTACAGGCAAGCAGTTGATTCAGTAAGCTGCAGTCTATCACTCAGTATACTGTATTCTGTTTAGCTACACTGCAGACTGTTCCAATCCTGTTCTACTGTTGCTAAGATACTACAGGCAGGCAGTTGATTCAGTAAGCTGCAGTATATCACTCAGTATACTGTATTCAGTGTAGCTACACTGCAGACTGTTCCAATCCTGTTTTACTGTTGCTAAGATACTACAGGCAGGTAGTTGATTCAGTAAGCTGCAGTATATCACTCAGTATACTGTATTCAGTTTAGCTACACTGCAGACTGTTCCTGTTCTACTGTTGCTAAGATGCTACAGGCAGGCAGTTGATTCAGTAAGCTGCAGTATATCACTCAGTATACTATATTCCGTTTAGCTACACTGCAGACTGTTCCTGTTCTACTGTTGCTAAAGATACTACAGGCAGGCAGTTGATTCAGTAAGCTGCAGTATATCACTCAGAATACTGTATTCAGTTTAGCTACACTGCAGACTGTTCCTGTTCTACTGCTGCTAAGATACTACAGGCAGGCAGTTGATTCAGTAAGCTGCTGTATATCACTCAGTATACTGTATTCAGTTTGGCTACACTGCAGATTGTTTCTGTTCTACTGTTGCTAAGATACTACAGGCAGGCAGTTGATTCAGTAAGCTGCTGTATATCACTCAGTATACTGTATTCAGTTTAGCTACACTGCAGACTGTTCCAATCCTGTTCTACTGATGCTAAGATACTACAGGCAGACAGTTGATTCAGTAAGCTGCTGTATATCACTCAGTATACTGTATTCAGTTTAGCTACACTGCAGACTGTTCATGTTCTACTGTTGCTAAGATACTACAGGCATGCAGTTGATTCAGCTAGCTGCAGTATAATCAGTATATATATACATCCCAGATTTTTGCAGCTACATCTCACTGCAGGCCATTCCTTGTGTACCTATTCCAATACATAAAAGACAGTATGTCTGGAAGGCCGATAAGGAGAGGCAGACACTCACAGGCCAATAAAAGAGAGCAAGCAGGCTCTGTGTCTAGAGGCAACAGTGCTGGTCGTGGACACGGTGCATCCTCATCAGCACGTGGCCGTGGGGCACGCTTGTTCTTTTTTCGGCAGCTGGACGTGTTGAGCCGCAACATGCTGAAGAGATGGTAGAGTGTATGACCAAGCCATCCTCATCCTCCTCATCCTCTCTCACCCAGCCTCAGGGTACTATATCTGCCAAAGCAGCTGCCAAAGCGGCCTCTTCCATTGGCACAATGGCATCAGTTACTCCTTCCTAGCCCCACCATGTCCTGAGGAGTCCCCCGAACTGTTTGACCACAGTCTTAGGTACATGCTGCAGGAGGATGCGCAGCGTTTTGAGGGCTCCGATGATGGTACCCAGCTTGAGGAAGGCAGTTACGTGAGCCCAGAGAGAGGGGGTGCCCAAGAAGGACAGCAAACTGGCAGTCATGTTCCCCCAGCTGCAGCATACTGCCAGGTTTGCTCCAGTGATGAGGAGGGAGGGGATGATCACTGACTCTACATGGGTGCCTGATAGGAGAGAGGAGGAGGAGGAGGCACATCTCCAACGAGGCAAGATGCCCTCCAGGGGCCAGCTTAGGGCAGCACACCGACTGCATCACACCGCAGAGCTCCTCATGTGCAGGGCGCTGCTGTCTCTGCGCGTTATTCCAAAAGTTCTTTGGTGTGGGCTTTTTTTGAGACGTGTGCATCAGATCGCACCATTGCTATTTGCAACATATGTCTGAAGCGTATCTTGCATGGCTGAAACATCAGCCGCTTGGGCACCACATGCTTGACCAGACTGGCAGGGCACCACATATGTAGACCTGCCATGCAGTCCGTTGTCAAGCATACATAAAAGACTCACACCAAAGAACAAAGCGGACCTCTCCTTGCTCCTCATCAGCTGGGATCTCCAATCCCACTATACCTTCAGTCCTCTCAGAAACCTGCATTGAGAGGAATGAAGGTGTAGAATTAGGTGTGTCACTGCCAAGTACTGCCAAGTACTTGCGGGCAATCTGCTATCGGTACACCAATTGTACCAGGCAAATTTCCCTGCCCCAGCTGCTGCTCCGCCGAAAGAAGTTTGCTCATGGTCCAGCAGGCATGGACAGGGATGTTACCTATCTTTTACGGCCCACTGGGTGACTCTGCTGGCAGCTGGGAAGGATACAGGACAGGGTGCAGTAGTTTGGAGGTTGTTCCGCCACCACGCCTCCAAAATGCTACTAGTGGTGATTCTGACAAACCTCTCTCCTCCACCCCCTCTTCTTCTTCCTCCATGGACTCTTTCTGTGCTGATTTGTCCTCGGAACCAGCGGTGCTCCATAGGCGTTCAAGGGGCTACGCAAATACGCAGGCAAAAAGATGCCATGCAGTGCCTGAGCTGGTGTGCTTGGGGGACAGGAGCCACACTGGGCCAGAGATTCTGTCAGCTCTGCAGGGGCAGGCTCAGAGGTGGTTGACACCACGCCAGCTTAAGCCAGGAATGGTGGTTTGCGACAATGGCACCGACCTCCTCTCCGCCCTCCGACAGGGACAGCTAACCCATGTGCCCTGTTTGGCTCACGTCCTTAACTTGGTGGTGCAGCGGTTCTTGGGTAGGTACCCGGGCTTACAGGATGTCCTGAGGCAGGCCAGGAAAGTCTGTGTGCATTTCCGTCAGTCATATAATGCCAGTGCTCGGCTGGCTGACCTCCAAAAGGAATACAACCTGCCAAAGAACCGCCTAATCTGTGACATGCCCACGAGGTGGAACTCAACGTTGGCCATGCTGCAGCGGCTGCACATGCAGCAGAGGGCCATCAATGAGTACCTGTGCGACTATGGCACCAGGACAGGGTCAGGGAGCTTGTTTTTTTTTTGCCACGCCAGTGGGTCATGATCAGGGATGCATGCACTGTCCTGTCACCATTTTAGGAGGCCACGAGGATGGTGAGCAATTGTGACGTTGTGACGTCACGCCCGGTACCCGGAAGTAAACAAAGCCGCAATTGCGGCGGTCAGCATGCCTGTCACAATGATTTCTATTACAAGGGATGCATTGTTTACATTCCTTGTAATAGGAATAAAAGTGATCAAAAAAAAAGAGTGAAAAAATAGTGTCAAAATAAAAAAAAATCTGTAAAAAAAAAGAAAAGGAAAACGCCCCTGTCCCCGGTAGCTCGCGTTTAGAAGTGAACACGCATGTAAGTCCCGCCCACATATGTAAACGCCGTTCAAACCCCACATGTGAGGTATCGCCGCGTGCGGTAGAGTGCAAGCAACAATTCTAGCACTAGACCTCCTCTGTAACTCAAAAATAAAAGTGTCTCCTATTGAGATTTTTAAGTACCGAAGTTTGGCGATATTCCATGAGTGTGCGCAATTTTAAAGTGTGACATGTTAGGTATCTATTTACTCGGCGTAACAGCATCTTTCATATTATATAAAAAAATTGGGCTAACTTTACTGTTATTTTTTAATTTGTGAAACCGTTTTTTTTTTTTCCCAAAAAAGGCGTTTGAAAAATTATTGTGCTAATACCGTGCAAGATAAAAAGTTGCAATTACCGCCATTTTATTCCCTAGGGTGTCTGCTAAAAAATATATAATGTTTGGGGGTTCTGATTAATTTTCTAGCAAAAAAAATGATGATTTTTACATGAAGGAGAGAAGTGCCAGAATAGGCCCGGTGGAGAAGTGGTTAAAATCACTGCTCCTGAAAAAACTTCTGATTTTAAAACAGTTTTTTGCATTGATACATGTCCCCTGGGGCAGGACCCGGGTCCCCAAACCCCTTTTAAGACAATAACTTGCATATTAGCCTTTAAAATTCGCACTTTTGATTTCTCACGTTCGAGTGCTATAGACTTTAACGGGGTTTGAAAGTTCGCACGAACTATCGGTCCGTTCGCATGTTCTGGATGTGAACCGAATCGGGGGGTTGTTCGGCTTATCCCTACTGCTGATAAGGGACATGCTGACAGAATAGAATAAGAGTAGTGTGAGAAGGAGAATGTACTGCTGCTCTTCCTTCACTGTCCACTCATAAATTGGGGGAGGAAGGTGACCAAGCTTAATTTCCTTGCTGCAGGTGAGTAAAGACAGGTCAGCAGGCTGGGAGTGCAATCTGGTTAGTCTGTGTAACTCTCAGGACTGTCTGGAAAAACATACAAAATCCCTTGGCAGGAAAAATCAGCTTCCCTATATGTATGCCAACTGTGAATTTTATTGGTTGCCTGGAGTCCAGCATTAATAATTAAGTAAAGGCTTACAAATCTAAAAAGGTTTAGGAATAAAGTGCCAAGATGTTGCCCTGACCATATGATACCAACAATTATTATCTATGGCATTTAATTAGCTAGGCCATAGACACTTAGGATTGCCTGGGAACAGGGTTCAATTCTCATGGCCTTTGCAAATAGCCCTTTAACGATTATAATACAATCTGCTGATGTAGGAACTTTGAACCATTTAACTTGCGTTTTGGCATTTTATTTTTACTAAATACACCGGCTGACACTAATGGTCTCATTCTGCGGTGAGTTTTATTCTGAGTTTTCCTTCTCATGATCCCCTGTAGATAATCTTGTGCCTGAAAGGTTTATGGCTCAACATTCATACACCGTGTTACTCTGAGAGTGCCTTTCCTCCCAATATTTATGACACATTTCTAGACTACTTCCAGAACTCTGATGGGGACATAAATACGGTGTAGAGCTTCTGATGTCAGTCTAAGTCAGGCCATGTTATTTTCTGTTTTAGTTTGAGAAATGGTGCATGGAGTGAGTTTTCAAATAAAGTACATTTTCATTAATCTTGCACTCTCTAGTTCTGACATAAAAATCTGTTAAAGATATAAAAAGTGATGATCCTTCCCGAGTTGACTTAGTAAGAGTGAAAACTAACAAAATATTGTTAGTGTTAGTAGAGTGAAGGCGATGAGCTTAAACTATAACTGAAACTGTAATTCAGTCTTACTCTATGGATGTAATTATAGACCTCAGATTATATGTTTCCGGTTTAGCACCCTCCCAGATAGGTTTGGTCAGGCAACTTTAGTCCTGAGGCTCTCCTGTAATCAGCAGAGCAGCATGTGATTGATTTGGGCTGCTCTGGGCTCTGCAGGCAGCAAGTTTAATTAGTCACCCCTGTCTTCTGGAAGTTTCAGGAATGTACTGGGTGGGAGAATTAAATGAGCAGCCTGAATATTTATGCAACTCCAGCCAATCTCTGGGGAGCTGTGCCCAGATGGGGGATGGGGAGTGTATAAATAGTTTGGAGTCTCAGAGCGCAGTTCCTCTTCCCCAGGAAGATAAGTTCCCAGCCAGAAGGGCTGCTGCCCTTCCTGGCAGTCCAACTGAAGGTCATCGAGGTCCCAGCTGTGCACAGCAGGGGGGGCCTATCCTGCTGGTAATTCTTTGAAAACTGGAAGAGGTGCTTCACTAAGGATGTTATCTGGAGGCTCCACTGTCTCAGGGACATTGTAAGTACAGGCCTGAGAAAGTGATTCTGGTGATTGTTACTGCTGATAACCCCTAGTGAACTAATTGTAAGGCTTGCCTGGCCTGGAACATTGCTAATGGTGTCCCAATGCTGTCCACTTTATGTCCTACTGCTCAAATGACTGTGTCAAAGGGAAGAGTGTCCTCACATTCCTGTTCAGTGTTCTGGAGTATCCCACAAGTCCCATCCAAGTTAATCCGCAAAAAAATAAAATAACCCCTAGACTGTTTACTGAGCCAGGGGAGTGAATGTTGCTGTTTGATTGGCTGCCGCTGCACAAAGAGAGAAAAGCCTGGCGTGCAAATCAGCAGCCCTTGTGGGTGTAGTGCTATACCAGGGTTCTCAGCTTACTGGCCTCTAATTCTACTATTAGAATAGATGCAAGGATGTACGGTAGATGGGCCTAGATCCTCCATAGCTGACACTGGGCCATGCAGAGTACAAACATACATGGATGCTGCACACCGAACAATAATACTCCTGTAAAACTTTAATGATCGAGTAACCTCTCACAGCCTACCTGGTCTTCATTTGTTTTCCCGTTTCCCTCTGAGAAAAACTTAATGTGTAACTAAATCCTTTACAGTCGAGGAAGCTGCCATCTTGGCCTCAGTGTGATCTACAGTTGCATGGTGCTGCACATGTAGTCAATTATGACACCAGTCATTTGATGGCTTGACTGTACAGTTGCGAGCACAGGCACTTGTGCCAGTTATCATTCGTGACTGTAACTGATTTGGCAAACCATTAAATTGATAGGTTTAGTTAAACTTTAACAAGGACCTAAACATTAGAAGATGTACTAAAAAAGGCAGGCAGGGGAAAATGACTAGTCACCAGTTGTTATGAGCTTGGGTTTGGTCTGAACTTGGGTTTAACAGAACCAGGAAATAAGCTGTAATTTGCTGGGCCAATCAGTTGCCCTGCAGCTGTACATACACAAAGAACTGGGATCTGTATGACATCATCGACCTAATATGGCCTCATGATATTGTCTTAATATGTCTTGCGAGTCCCTGTCAAATAACTGAGTGAAGACTGAAATGACGAGGTCAGCCTCTCTTGTATCTCCAGCCCAGGCCCCACTGGAAATGGGGCGCCATGGCACAGGAGGAACACGAGTGCCTGCAGATGTAGGTTAGGGAACTTGATGTAGGAGATGTGGTTCCAAGGCAGCATGAGAATCATCAGATCTGGATCTGTAACCATGCACAGCAGTTTAACTGAGGTTAAGGAAGCTCTCTATTTGTGCTGTGGGGCCAGGGTGTGTGGCTGGTCAGAGTTCTCAGTAGATTTGCAGCAGAAACATTCAGCGTGGTGCAGAACTGCAGAAGCAGACAGCCTGCCAGACAGTCGAGCGGGGTGGTAAGTCAGGATTAGAGGCTGGAATGTGGTCATCGGATAGCCAGGGTCATCAAAAGGAGGGCAATTAGGTACCAAATCAGGAGCAGAGCTAAAGTCAGGAACGACCCGGGTCAGAAACTAACGACAAGACAGAAGCAGGATCCGATATCAGGTCAGGAGTAAGCCGTGTCAGCAACCAAGGGAACACACTGGAGGTACACAGGACACAGGGAAAGCTAAAGACCAGTCAGCATAGAGAACAGGCAGAAGCATCCTTAAATAGCCCGCCTGTCGCCAACATACATTGTGCACGCACCCGTCCGTGCCAGGGTAATAATGCGCACATGCACATGCATGTTGTGAACATTCATATGTGCATGCACATTTCTATTAGCCAAACGTCTTTGGACATGCACATTTCTATTAGCCAAACGTCTTCTGATATGCACATTTCTATTAGTCAAACTTCTTCTTACATGCACATTTCTATTAGCCAAATGGCTAGTTGGTTTTCTCTGACAGTCTGTTGCCTACAGAGATCATTCTGCCACTGTAACCCAAGCTAAGTGACTTTTTAGTGGATCCCTATGACATACAGACCACTGTCAATGCTCATTTGCTAGGAAGTTTTGGTAGGGTGTGCATACAAACTGTTGTAATTCCTACACCGTTCACCTGATTTGGATGTAAATACTCTCAAATTAAATCTGAAAGTCTGCAGTTAAAGCACATTGTGTTCGTTTCATTCCAAATCCATTGTGGTGGTGTATAGAGCCAAAAAGAATAGAATTGTGTCGATGTCCCAATATTTATGGACCTGACTGTATACTACAGGGTTTGCGTTTCCTTGCTTTACCAAACAGTAGCCAAAAATACAAGTACAACAGTACTAATGTGTAAATGGGGCACTAAAGTGAAACTCTGGAGGTGGCTGTAATTAAAAAAAGTTGGAGCTCCACTTTTCAAAGATAACATCTCTAATCGTATTAATTCTTTCACCTGTGAAAAGAGTATATTAAATCTTACAAGCTGTTCAGATCCAGCTGGGCACTTTCAAATTTAATATACTGTTTGATTGTTTGATTGTTTGTCTCAGGGTATGGTGGGTGTCAAAATCATGTAGAGTAATAATATTCTTACATCTTTATTATAGCATTATTATTATAATTATCAGTGGTATAATAGACCCGTACTATAGGTTATAAGTCTATTAAAAGTCAAAAAGATGATGTTCCATTGCATATAAAAATCTTATATTACATATAATTATGGCGCATGCTGGTGACACATTATCTTTTCTCATGCACATCAGGTGGTATATTAACAATATATCATCTGCTTGTGTTTCATTTATCATAAATGTAATTTGTATAGTCTAGTTATAGAGAGTATGCCACCGTGTCTTTTATTTAAAACAAAATTAATGTGAAGATTGTAAATTCCCTAGATACGACTCAGTAGTGTTTAAGTAAAGTCTATATCTACTCTAAACTAATCAGTATCACTGATATCATAGCAACATATTAGTTAAAGCCTATGTGTGGGCTAAAAAAATGCAATACTCTAATATAACACCTCTGTAATACATGTTTTTTCTCCTTTAAATGAAAACTCCACTTTCATAATTGAATTACCGGTAATATAGCCCATGTAATTGCTATGCATTGTAATTTAATATTTTTTAAAATTCATCTTCCATTTAAATCTGATGTTGTTTTGAAAACTAAAAGTTTCTAAAACTGTTCAAAAAATGTAATTCAATATGGCTACTTGGAGTCTTTCCGTGTATGAAACACCCCCAGAAATGTCATCTCCTTCTTCTGTATTTGGCTCACTGATTTTCGCAGATCTCTGCACTAAGATTTTAATGTTTTTGAATTTTGAATTTGTTTTATTTCAGGCATCCCTTGCAATAGGAATTTTATTTTTGGGAAGATCCTTCCTAAGGATTAATTACTACTACTACGAGGTTGCAGACACTGCAGCTTTGCTTGTTAAAAAAACAAAAAGTGCACCTGGTGGTATTAATGGACACAGACCCTCCTATTCAGGAATCAGTCTGGAAAGGACCCGGTGAAAGAATCAGCTTTATCTTCAAACCAACAAAAAGTAGGAATCTTCTACAACGTTTTTAAAAATCTTTGCAATGTACATTGATCACACAAAATGGATTGTTTATTCTTTTTTGTTTTTTTGTTTTTTTTTTTTTTAAAGCGGAAGTAAACCCATCGATTTAACAGTTTCAAAAAGCAGTTACATTCCCGGCATGCCGGGAATGCCAACTGTCACATTGGTTGTGCTCTCAACCAAACTGTCAAACCATCCAATGGCTGGTGTCATAACTGATCACATGTGCAGCATCATGGCAGTTGAAGATTAATCAGAGGCCAAGATGGCAGCTTCCTTGCCTGAAAATGATAGGAGGGTTTACTTCCACTTTAAATTGGGTTACTGCAAGTACAGAAAAATACCATCTAATACCGTCTAATCCGCCAGAAATCCAGTGTGCCTCTAATTTCCTGTTTGGGCTGACAACACAATATTTTGTTGGTCTGAAATCCCAAGCAGCTTTGTCAGCTCTGCCTGCTAGATTACCAATCTCTGTTCTATAAATCCTTAAAGGAGAACTAAAATCTCTCAATCAACATAAACTATTTTAATCCTTATGCTACTAGCCCTAGTAAATATATAGGAAGGTAATTAGATTTACTTTTTTTAAACATTTTTTTTTTTACATTTCTTCAGTTGCTTCTTGATTTCTGGCCTAGGCCAAAATAATGTCATACATCCGAGGAGTCTTCATGGGCATTTTTTTATTTTCTCTGGAGGAGGGGAGGAGGGGCTTTCTCAGCTAAGCACACCCTCCTGTCTTCATAATAAAATAATCCCATACACCCCAGCGCTCAGGAAGCATAGAATCTGGATAATGTCAAACTGTGATTATGGTCATTTCCAGAAGACGCTTCAACTGATATGCTCCATCGATGCGGCCCTCCTCAGACTAGGGGGTCTTGACAGGAAACTGTAAAAACAAACAGAGGATGCAAGGGCCTAGTGCATTACCAAAAATCTTACTTTTTAAAACCGCTTAAAAAAAATTAAAAACACCCAATGCCAAAAACCTACTCAATAATGTACAAATAAGACCGCTCTTAGCTCTGAGAAAGAGTGTGCATCCCCCGAAACACGTAAGCCTGCCAATTCAAGTGATGGTTTGGGCCTGGTGACACCAGCCCACTGCTGGACCACTCTACAGTGTGATTTTATGCACCACTTGCTTATTGGTACACTTGTGAGTATGTTTTTGGTGTTGGGTGTTTTTAAAAAAAAATGTTTTGGAATGCACCAGGCCCTTGCAGTCTGCTGTTTGTTTTTACAGCCTCCTGTCTTCATGCATTAGCTATACGCAGATGGATTCCAGGAAGTAAATACTGCATGAATCACCCGTCCTTGCTCAAGATGGCCATGGCTATAAATCAGGGGTAGGCAACCTCGGCACTCCAGCTTTGGTGAAACTACAAATCCCATCATGCTTCTGCCTCTAGGAGTCATGCCTGTAAATGTTAGGGTCTTGCAATGTCTCATGGGCAGGGCTTTTTTTCAGGGGGAACTTGGTGGAACTCAGTTCCACCACCTCTGGCTCAGACCCTTTGGTGTCTGCTCACCACAATCACTTGTAAACACAGAAGTCTGGTTTCTGTGTTTACAAGTGACAGCTCTGAACGCTGTATGTAATGCAATCCTGGTATTTAATGCCCCTTTAAGACCCTCCTACTGTTTACGTGAAATTTGACTGAACACACCCACTATTTGATGTGTTTGGAGGGTGTGTGTAGGGGGAGGGGTTTTGTGGGTCTGTGGTTACGTTCCAGCACCTATTGTTTGAGAAAAAAAGCCCTGCTCATGGGACTTGTAGTTTCCCCAAAGTTGGAGGGCAGAGGTTGCCTACCCCTGCTATACATGCTAGAAGGGTTTTTTCAAAGTCGTTTCTAAATAAAATAAAGCATGGAGATATGAATGGATTGGTGAGTTTGCTTTATATATTAAGAATTAATTCATTATTATTTTTTCTCTTTTTTGGAATGGGTTGGCCTGTCTTAGAAAAGTTCTCTACATTTTTTGTTTTTTTTACTATTACGTCTATTGAAAAAGAACCATAAATTTCCCAAACATGACTTTACAACTAAGAAGGTTCTTAGGAAAAGTAAATACAGCATGAAATAACAATCCATGTAGAAATTACATATTTTGACAATAAAGCAATCAACAATATGAGGCAAAATAAAGAGGGTACTTTAAGGTAAGTAGATCAAAGTATATCTCTATATTCTATAATACTGTATTTATTTACTGTTAATAATACAGAATATTGGTTGCTGTAGAATATTTTTGAATATATGTGAATTCCCTTTGAATATTTTTGGAAAGCTAGACGATAACAAATTAAATGTTCTGTTGACGTTACTGCTTTATTTATTGAATTGATTTTTGTTTAAATTTATGTTTTGTTCTCTTTTTATATACTTGTTATGAAAACTTTAAAATAAAATCTGAATTAAAAAAAAAAGGAATTAAATAGCGTTTTTTAGTCTGTGCTGCTCAGATACAGTTGAGTTTCACTGTAACTAGCACCATAAATATACTCTCACCCACACGCTTCTTTTTAAAAAAAAAAAAGAAGAAGAAAATTTTAAAATTTCCAAATCAGTATGCAGAAGCAACAGCCAAGTTTATAGTGCTAAACCAAACGGATGTTTGCAAACATGTCGAAATTAGGCCCGGTGATAGCCCTGAATTCTTTTAGACATATTTGCTATCGTAAATAACATTTCAAAGTAGCTGAGGGAAAAAAAATGTGCCTGTACATATTTCTAGCATCAGCACGTTTAACAAATAAAAAATACAAAAAGTACAATTAATATTTGCCGGAGACAAAATCCCATTGGCACCGTCTCGTAGAAACAAATGGTTACTCCGTGTTATGCCTGTTTTACATTCCTATGCAATAAGGCTCTCTTGTTTCCTTTTTTTTTTTCCCCGTCTCTTGTATATGACTTTGCTTTATTATATGAGCCGTGATCTTTATATTTTAGTCACAGCAAAGAAGGATAATGGCATCATTTTCATGCAAAGGCACAGAACCTGGCAGCTGAAGCCAGTTACTAATTCTTATTGCAAATAAATGCAGGGAATTAGAAGATATAATTGTTGAG
Organism: Rana muscosa; assembly: GCA_029206835.1. Lineage (NCBI taxonomy): Eukaryota > Metazoa > Chordata > Amphibia > Anura > Ranidae > Rana > Rana muscosa. The sequence continues at coordinate 345,015,556 of CM055119.1, forward strand.
CTTTTACTGCTGACATTAACACGGGAACATCAACATTCTGCCAGTGTACGTGGAAATGAGTGGGAGAATGTTTCTTTTTCATTTTTGGTGTAATCTGCAGGGAATTAAAGCAGCACTCTGTACAAATATTAAAAAACACATATTTTAACCACATTCTGAATTTATTTAACCACTTCCCGCCAAATCACGTATATGTACATCATTTGACTTCAAGTGGTTATACCAGTGTTTCTCAACTCCAGTCCTCAAGGCGCCCCAACAGGTCATGTTTTCAGGCTTTCCATTATTTTGCACAGGTGATTTGATCAGTTTCACTGCCTTAGGCCCCTTTCACACGGAGGGTCCATTCAGGTCCGCCTGTCAGTTTTTTAGGCGGACCTGGACGGACGCTCCATGTAGCCCTATGGAGCCACGGATGTCAGCGGTGACATGTCCGCTGACATCCACTCCGCCAAAGTGTGACGGAGGAAAACCCTATTTTTCCTTCCGTCGGCGGAACGGATCGGATGAACACGGACAGACGGTCCGTGTTCATCCGATCTCCCCATAGGGGAGAGTGGCACTCTGACAGGGCGGTCCCTGCACAGTGTGCGGGGACCGCCCTGTCATCCGCCGGCTCAGCGGGGATCAACTGAGCGATCCCCGCTGAGCAAGCGGAGCTTCACGGGGCGGATCTTCACGGATCCGCCCCGTGTGAAAGAGCCCTTAGAGATTACCACAGCCGTTTCAACTGAGGGAAATCCTCAAAACATGACCTGTTGGTGCGCCTTGAGGACTGGAGTTGAGAAACACTGGGTTATATTTTGTATCTGCAGGCATCATCCCGGTATTGATTTTTAGAGATGACGGTCGGCTCTCTTGTAAAAGATTGCTAGTGGCTAACTCGCCACTGGAATACTTCTACAAGCAGCGAGAGGAGACGCCCCACTTTCCAAGGTTTTCTTGGACTCTTCCATTCAATTGGGAGACCTAATTGACCAGCCGGTGCTACTGTCGGCTGATCATAGTAGGCAAACAGAGACCGGAACAGCTCTGTTTGCCTCTATGATATAGAAAAACAGAAGCAATGAACATACTGTACATCACTTTGGATTTCCCCAGATGCAAACAGCACCATTTTTAAAAATGAAAAGCATCTGAACACACAGATCTTGGTGTGATCAAATGCTTTTAAACTCTTTAAAACCGGGCACTTTCGCCCCCTTCCTTCCCAGGCCAATTTTCAGCTTTCAGCGCTCTCGCAGTTTTAATGACAATTGCGCGGTCATGCAACGTTGTACCCAAAAGAAATTTTTATCATTTTGTTCACACTAATAGAGCTTTCTTTTGGTGGTATTTATTCACGACTACGCTTTTTTTTGGGGGGATATAAGCGAAAAAAAGAGCGGAAATTTTGAAAAAAAACAATATTTTCGACTTTCTTTTTTAAAGAAATCCAGGAAAATCGAATTTTGTAATAAATTTAAGCTACAATGTATTCTGCTACATGTCTTTGGTAAAAAAAAATCCTGTTAAGTGTATAGTAATTAGTCTGTGTAATCGCGGATAGATGTACGCAGATGATCATGTACAGATGTGCGCAGATGATCACGGACATATGTATGCAGATAATCATTGGGACATGTGATTTTACTGGGACATATGTGGGGGACAGGTGTTTTTACTGTGTGGGGATATGTGTGTGGGGACACGTGTGTGGGGACACTATTTTGGTGACGTGTGTGTTTACACTGTGGGGACACGAGCGTATCCGGTTCGCGCCGCTGCGCGGGCATGCGAGCACGCATGTGCACGTGCGCACGATCCCCCTCCTTCTGAAGGACGTTCCTGAACGTCCACTTAGTAGGAGGAAGCGCCCACCCGACCGCATATGTGCAGTGGCCGGGTGGGAGGTGGTTAAGGACCCCAGATCTCTTCATAAAGAGTACCTATCAGTGCCTATTGCTATCACTTACAGTGATTTGATCCCCTGCTGATTTTGTACATTTGCCCACTGGCAAAAAAAATGATCAGTCTATAATTTTAATGATAGGTTTATTTTAACAGTGAGAGACAGAATAACAACAAAAATATCCAGAAAAAACGCATTTCAAAAAAGTTATAAATTGATTTGCATTTTAATAAGTGAAATAAGTATTTGACCCCTTTGCAAAACATGACTTAGTACTTGGTAGCAAAACCTTGTTGACAATCACAGAGGTCAGACATTTCTTATAGTTGGCCACCAGGTTTGCACACATCTCAGGAGGGATTTTGTCCCACTCCTCTTTGTAAATCCTCGCCAAGTCATTAAGGTTTCGAGGCTGACGTTTGGTAACTTGAACCTTCAGCTCCCTCCACATATTTTCTATGGGATTAAGGTCTGGAGACTGGCTAGGCCACTCAATGACCTTAATGTGCTTCTTCTTGAGCCACTCCTTTGTTGTCTTGGCCGTGTGTTTTGGGTCATTGTCATGCTGGAATACCCATCCACAACCCTTTAAGAGAGTGCTCATAATCTCAGCTCGTTACCTGTATAGAAGACACCTGGGAGACAGAAATCTTGCTGATTGATAGGGGATCAAATAATTATTTCACTCATTAAAATGCAAATTAATTTATAACTTTTTAGAAATGCATTTTTCTTGATATTTTTGTTGTTATTCTGTATCTCACTGTTAAAATAAACCTACCATTAAAATTATAGACTGATCATTTCTTCGCCAGTGTATATTTCTTGTGATAACAATAAAAGTGATTAAAAAAATAAAAATAAGCCACAATGTAAAAATAAAAATAAATGTAAAAAAAGAGTTGTTCAAGCTCTGCATGTTTCATGCTGCTGCGCTTCCTCAGGAGCCTAAGCAAGTATTAGTTTATGATAGCAAACTGTAGGACTATAGTGGTAGAATAAAAGCCATCTGGAGGAGCAATAGGTGGGGAGACTCTGTTAAGGCGCAGCGAGCTGCATGGAGACAAACGCTACGGACTCCTAAGATCTATTGGGCTTATACCGGAGACACTATCCTACTGAAGACCTTGGTCTATGTGCTTTGGGGAGACCCTTAATGTGATCGGTTACCTTGCATCCCAGGACTGATTTTTAGGTAATATATGCATTTGTATACTGTCTCAAGGTGAGTTCAAAGTTATCCTACTAGAGCATTCTCAAAAGAAGAAACCTGCAAGGGGGGCCATAAGATTTAAAATGCTTGGGGGCCTCCACAGAGTTTTATAGGCAATTACAAGAGGTTCATGATGTCACATCTTCTGAATGCCAGGAAATGTCTGATTCCATTCTTGTGGAAAACTGTTAGGCTCCACACTGAAGCTGATAAACTGCAGTTTATTGGCGTTTGGGTGTTTTTTTTAAAAAGCCCATAAACTGCACTCTATGTTAGCCTATGTGTCCATGCACACATGGTCGTTTTTTTAGCATTAATGAGCAGTGCAGTTTATGGGCTTTTTTCTGAACGCAAGAAATTTGCGTTCAAAGTGACGTTTTTCGGCTGAAAAAAACGCCAAAAAAAGCCAAATGCCGATAAACGCACATAAACGCGAATAAGCGGCCGCTAATTAGCGTTCAGCGTTTCTCTGGCTCTATTCAAAACCAATGGTTCCCTTAGGGAGCCCATTGATTTGAATAGAAGTCGCACCACAAATCAGATTATCATGATCCGACTTGCAGTGCGACTTGCCTGCTGAGGATGAAGGGGAACCCTGCCAAAAAAAAGAAAAAAAAATTGGCGTGGGGGTCCCCCCAAAATCCATACCAGACCCTTATCCGAGCACGCAGCCCGCTCGGTCAGGAAAGGGGGTGGGGACTAGCGAGCGCCCCAACCCCTCCTGAACCATACCAGGCCGCATGCCCTCAACATGGGGGGTGGGTGCTTTGGGGCAGGGGGGGCCCTGCAGCCCCCCACCCCAAAGCACCCTGCCCCCATGTTGATGGGGACAAGGGCCTCTTCCCGACAACCCTGGCCGTTGGTTGTCGGGGTCTGCGGGCGGGGGGCTTATCGGAATCCGGGAGCCCCTTTAATAAGGGGGCCCTCAGATCCCGGCCCCCCACCCTATGTGAACGAGTATGGGGTACATCGTACCCCTACCTATTCACCTGGGGGAAAAGTGTCAATAAAAAAAACACACTAGACAGCTTTTTAAAGTCATTTGTCAGGCAGCTCCGGGGGTCTTCTACCGACTTCGGGGGTCTTCTTCCGACTCTCCGGTGCCTTCTCGGCGCTCTCCGGTTCTTCTCCCGCTCTCCGGTGCTTTCTGCCTTCTGCCGGGCACATCCACTATCTTCTGCCAGCTCTTTTGCTGGCGGTGGCCTATTCTTCCCCGTCGCCTTCTTCCCTCTTCTCTTCTAGAGATGTTGACACGACGAGTTCTCCCGCTGTAATGCCGTGTGAGCGGCGCGCAATAATTTATATAGGCATGGGGCGTGGTCACTTGTAGTTTGCACTTGTTGTGCAAAGTGGATTTGCCTTTAGTAAATAACCCCCAATGTCTCAGTTAAACCTATTGACTCTATAGCACCAAAGGGGTGGTAACAGAACACAGCCTTCAAGATATCTTATATCAGTCTGTACTCACTAATGTATTGCAAAATTGGTTGCCTCCTTCCAAAATCTTCCAGAAACTTTCACCCCAATGATGCCAGACTAGGTCCTTAGTCAGCTTCAGCAAAATTCTCAGCAAAGCAGGCCTCCAGCTAGCTCCACTGATGCCTCAATCAACCGCAGGCACATTGCAGAATTGCCTAGGGTTCAAACAGCCAACCTAGGCTGTGATCTCCTTTGCAGGGAAAAGGACCCCTCTGTTCTATGTCTAAGCCTATTTATACACCTTCCCAGTAACCATTTGGGCACCTCTCCCGGGATTGGTCACGGCTGTATAAATATTCAGCTGCTGATTAGACTGTCCCTGCCTACTATCTTCCATAATATTTCAGGACGAACAGGGGGAAGCAGTTAATTCTGCAGCCACTGAAACACAGAACAGACCAGAACAATCAAACACAGCTCCACTGATTACAATGAGCCAGGACTAAATTTGCGTAACAACTAAATGCAGCTCCACTGAAAACAGTGGGCCAGAGCTAAATTTACCTAACCTATCATCTTCCTAGGAGTGTGCTACATAAAAATAAAAATACAATTTATTCTATCAAACATGGGCAGTAAGGATAGACTTCACATCCTCTGATACATAAAAACAACTGATGTCAATAGGCTAAGGCCTGAGAGCCACAAGATCGTAAGGACACTATTTAATGCACGCATAACGGCAATAGGGTGGATTTGGCTTGAGCTATTTTTTTTTTTCTTGTTATTTTTATTCCAAACTTTTACAGCCAGGAGTGGTTCCCTTTTCTCATAATAAGGTTCTAGATACTCCTAACTTAGGCTGCTATATTCCCTCCTCCAGGATATAATTATGTTTTTGCAGTGGTGGCAGGTCCATAGTGGGCGCAGGAGCGCCGCCCCCTCTCTTCTGCTCCCGTCAATCGACAATAGATAGATTCATGCATTGCATGAATCTATCTATTGTCACCGCTGCCGCCCACTATTCAGGTATCTGGCCCCTTCTCGAGCGCCGGCTATCTGAACTACAGCGGTAGGGGTGTTTTGGAAGTGCCTGTGGGCTCTAATAGACTTCAAAATTGTTAAACAGCAGGCGCACTGCTGTGCATTCCTGTTTAAACAGTGTTGTGTTAGGGAATCGCTAACACTGTCCCGCCTCTCAGCCAATCATGTGCATCGGGTCTGGTTACCGGCCACCTGATTGGCTGAAGCGACAGGCGCTGTGATTGGACGCATATAAGGCGTCCAATCATAGCAGAGATGACATGAAGAGAACTGCAGAAGACATTGAGGACTCGGAGGGAGCGTGGAGGACGGCACTGACCCGACAAAGGTAAGTGCCGGGCGGGGGGGCAAACTGGCTGCATTTGATGGGGCAAACTGGCATCATTTGATGGGGAAAACTGGCGGCGTTCGATGGGGCAAACTGGCGGCATTTGATGGGGCAAACTGGCATTATTTGATGGGGCAAACTGGCGGCGTTTGATGGGGCAAACTGGCGGCATTTGATGGGGCAAACTGGCATCATTTGATGGGACAAACTGGCGGCATTTGATGGGACAAACTGGCGGCATTTGATGGGGCAAACTGGCGGCTATTGATGGGGCAAACTGGCGGCAATTGATGAGCACAGTGGCTGCGTTTGATGGGCACAGTGGCGGCAATTGATGGGCACAGTAGCTGCATTTGATGGGCACAGTGGCTACAATTGATGTTTTTTTTTTTTCACTTTGTTTGCGCCCCCCAAAAATTTTGAGCACCAGCCGCCACTGTATTTTTGTGTGAAGACAACTTTTTGGTGAGACTCCGGGAGTATGGTGTAATATCTTCTTTCTATATTATTTGTAAAACGCTTCACTATAGCTTTTGTATTGTAGAATGAAAAAAATAAAGATTTTTTTTTTTTAAAAAGCTGGTGCTTTCTTTCCTTTTTTTTTTGCATTATTTTTTACCCTCCATAACTGGTTCCCTGAAAAATATTAAAACAGATGGATGGTTGAAAATGTTCTATTGTGAGGTATTAATATGCTCTCTTGCGCTCAGTGAATAGTAACTGTTGACAGTATTAATGAACTCATTTCAGGACTTCTTTCAGTTCTTACTTTGTTTCATAACATCATTTGCAAATAAGCCTGCTAGGTCTCTCTTGTACTCCACAGAAATCCCGGTAAGAAGCATTCATCTCCGGTCGATTTGCATAGAAATGGCAGCCATGCAGAGCCATGAATCACATGTGGTGGGATCCAGGAGAAGAGACAGAGATATTGCACTGACACAGTCACATAAGATGTCAGCTAAATCCCTCAAAGAGCTTACATTGCTGGCTGAGTGTGACACATGGGGGATAATAGGATAATATATTTTAGACGCAGTGATCTGACGGAGAGACAGCTCCTTAGACGATTGAACAACTTTTCACCATTAAACCAAAAAGGAACTCTGCAGATCTGCAATCTATTGCACTGTTACATAGTAAATATGTCTTCTTTAAAAAATACTGAAATGCATCGCGTTGAGCTGAATTTATTGCAATATAAAATTCATAACTTTTTTTTTTTTTTTTTTATTCATAATTATTTGTAAAGCGTTTTTCAAGATAAAATCAATAAAAACACTATTCATTGACAATTCTTGATAAGAATATCCATACTTGAAATGAGTGTAGACTGCTATGGGGTAGTAATCTCGACATGTTTCGCCTTTTTGAGACTTCTTCAGGAGATATACAGTACCACACTCAGATAACTGTACAAAGGTGGATAAACAGTTCATTAGATTACATATAATATTCAGTTAGAATGAGTTTGATGAAGGACATCTCATCAATCAAAGTAGAATACTTTAAACATAGATCATAATTATTCAAAGAATTCGCTCCGACCAGGCACATCAATCGGAACAACCCCCCAATGTAGTAGTATTTGCTAGGCCACAGGAGGGACAGCAAGAAGCAGTATTCTAAAGATAATGATAATAATTGTTCCAGTAGGTAAACCCATATGTTGAATACATAGTATGCCACCAAAAAGGAATTAAATGTATCAGCAATCAAATACCTTCCAGAGTAGTCCAAAGAATGCTCAAACCTATTCAGGTCACACTAGGCAAAGGCTGAAATATCCATCAGCAATTTTATATACCCCAGTGGGGATTACAGTGTCTTAAACACATGTCATATATTGAGCCATCAGTTAAATAAGGGTAACCAACAAACAATGCAGCTAGTAGGTGAACACAAGTGTCCATCCTCACTAATAGTTTTAAAACATCAGAGCTCACCTTGTACCTAGAAAGGCAACCCACACTGCCAGTCCTGACATGCACCTGCAAGATGAGTGCCGGAGCCTGCTCCTTTATATATACCCCTTAAGCCCCACCCGACGTAATGATGTCATGATGGAGCACGGACGGTAACAGATGCTACTTGTTTATGCCCAGACCCACATCCCGACCATCTGACTATGCATGCACACCGTGGATGGGCGCCACTCTGCCCATCCAGATACGAATTGCGGACACAATAGGGCCCAGTGGTGAATCCTCTACACATGGCTGTCCACCATCTAGTGAATCCTACACCAACAGCAAAAACTAAAAAGCAAGGGAATTACATTTCAAACCTCCCTCAGAATAACACAAACAGATCAATGAAAATTAAGCCCTCAAAAACAGCAAAAATAATCAACAATAGATCAAAAAACAATCTATGAAGTCTAAGTCCTTGAAAACAAAACAATGGATCTAGCAAAGGTATAGGATAAATTTTAGTTACATTTTTTGATTTCTAATTTGTTTTGCCTTTTTTGACCACAACGCTTAATGCTTACATTTTCTATATTTCAAATTCTCTTTTTTTGTGTGTGTCTACCAGCACCAAAGCATGGTGTAGGCCAGTGGTCTCCAAATTGTGCCTCTTTGCCTGCCTTTATCTGGCCCTTGGGGCACTATTTCACCAACTGACACCAATGCTGTGGCACCATTTCCCCTACTGGCACCATCAACGGGATACAATTCTTCTCATTGATATCAACTATGGGGCATTATTCCTCCCATAGAGACTAATCATGGGGCACTGATGCTGGGGCATTTTCTACTCCCACTGCCCACAGTCCGGGCACCCTAAAGCCTGAAGGACAGTAAATTGGCCCCTTGATTAGAACATTTGGAGACCCCTGCAGTAAGGTGTCATGGAGGAATGATGCGATGGTTAAGGGTCTTGGTCCCCTTCTGTCCAGCTCAACCACAATAGCTACTACAGATCCATTCCAGGTCTGTGTTCTGGTGTGTGAAGAATTGCAAATGAAAAGCAAGCTAAATAGATTACATTTGCTGGAAAATAATGTCTGATTGGAGCATTATCTATTCCAGAATGTAATGGTGTAGTAGTTGAGCCGGGGTCCTCTTCCACTCCTTTCTCTATCCTATCTATCTCAACCATTACATAATTACCTTCCATAAAATCCCATCTCTGATCATACAGAAAGGCCAGGGATCCATGATGGAGCCCCTTGCTGTTGGAAGTGTATCTGTGGGTGAAGAATGTGGAAAAGAGAAAAACAAACCAGATTTTTTTAAGGACTTTAAATTTGTTGACCCTAATGCAGTCCCTCCTTTCCTGTATGTGTTATTGTATAGAAAATGAATCAGTGGAAGTGTATGGTTGACTATATAGGAAGATATCTCTGTAGACATGATGAGGGATAAGATCCTATCTTCATAGATATCATCATCAGGATCCATCAAGGCCAGTAAGGACGTTTTTCTGTGCATCTTGGCTAAAGTTTTTTAGTTTTGGGTACCTCTTCTATTACTTCCAATTTGTCAGCAAAAAATTTAAGAAAAAAAAAAGGCAAAAAATGGAAATATTGATGCCTGAGTGAAAAAAAAAAAAAGTCCACAAACTTAGGAAAACCAGCATTCTTCACAATTTTTTTTTTTTTAAGTTTTGGATAGAGTAGAGAGGAATTAGAACCTCTGTCATTGCTTTCTGTGCTCCTGTAAAGGAGGTTTGTCCTTTCTATTTGTCTTCTTTACCATTATCACTGAAAGTGAAAATATACCCCCCCCCCCAAATTTTGAGTTGTCCCCAGAACAGGAATAGTGCCTTGCAAAAGTATTCACCATACATTTGCACCATGGGCCCCAAACATAAATGAATAGAAAGGGCAAACAATAGTGTGACTCAGTTTAAACCAATTTATTTAAAAAACGTAAGTTCTACTTACAAATGAGAAGATAAAAACAGCTTGTAGATAAACTGTATTGCCGGCCGGCATATCAGGAGCCTCACTCCTCGGGCGTGGTGACGTCACTGAGCGTCTAGGAGGACGCTCAGTGACGTCACCACGCCCGAGGAGTGAGGCTCCTGATATGCCGGCCGGCAATACAGTTTATCTACAAGCTGTTTTTATCTTCTCATTTGTAAGTAGAACTTACGTTTTTTAAATAAATTGGTTTAAACGGAGTCACACTATTGTTTGCCCTTTCTATTCATTTATGTTTGGGGCCCATGGTGCAAATGTATGCGGAACATATCGGATGGATCACCACTATTGACTGAGGGACGATTATTGCTGCAACTTAAAAAGGCCGTGGCTGGGTGACAGTCGGATGCCCCAAACCGCTTGCCTTCTGGTGAGCTGCTCCTCTTGTCTCTGGTGGTGGATATCTCACAATAAGTTTTGAACAAGTCACGGTGGTGCTGTGCCTCTTTATTTTGAGGAGGAGTGGATGTCCTTCTTATTTACTGGGTCTTTTTGGGTCTAAGGAGAAGTGGACTTGTTGTTCAATTAGACCATTTACTGCAGATTGCCTGTTGGACTCTCATCTGTTTCAACTAGCTGTAACCACTAGTTACTTGTTGTTGTGTTAATATCCTACTATTGTAGTTTTTGGGTTAAGTGGGTGGGCGCAGTTTTTTTTCTTTTTTTTTCTTTTATTGTCATTTGGTGTTATCTCACTATTACTGCTGCCTATAGTGTTAGTTTTTCCTAGCGCAGTTTTTTTACCTTTAAAAGTATTCACCCCCTTGGCATTTTTCATGTTTTGTTGCCTCACAACCTGTAAGTACTTTAACCTCTTAACGACTGCTCAAGGCATATATACGTCGGCAGAATGGCTCGTACAGGCACAATCACGTACCTGTACGTCCCCTTTAACTGCCTGCCGTGTGTTCGCGTCCGCGCCGCCGGCGGCGCGCTCGCAACCCTGCCGTCATCCTCGTGAGTCGGACCGCGGGTCCCGCGGACTCGATCGCCGTGGAGATCCCCGCGATCGTCTCACGAAAGGATGGAGCGGGGAGATGTTAGTGTAAACACAACATCTCCCCGCTCGCCTACTGACACTGTCACTGTCACCAATCTCCGCTCTGTGTAATCAGAGCGGAGATCGGTGACGTGTCATTAGTAGCCACGCCCCCTAACAGTGAGAATCACTCCCTTAGGCATACTTAACCCTTTCAGCGCCCTAGTGGTTAACCCCTTCACTGCCAGTGTCATTTTTACAATAACCAGTGCATTTTTATTGCACTGATCGCTGTAAAAATGGCAATGGGCCCAAAAATGTGTCAAAAGTGTCCGATGTGTCCCCCATAATGTCGCAGTCATGAAAAAAATCGCTGATCGCCGCCATTACTAGTAAAAAAATAAAATAATAAAAATGCCATAAAACTACCCCCTATTTTGTAAACGCTATAACTTTTGCGCAAACCAATCAATAAACGGCGATTGCAATTTTTTTTAACCAAAAATATGTAGAAGAATATGTATCAGCCTAAACTGAGGACATTTTTTATTTTTTTTTATATATTTTTGGGGATATTTATTATAGCAAAAAGTAAAAAATATTGAATTTTTTTCAAAATTGTCGCTCTATTTTTGTTTATAGCGCAAAAATTAAAAACTGCAGAGGTGATCAAATACCACCAAAAGAAATCTCTATTTGTGGGAAAAAAAAGACGTAAATTATGTTTGGGAGCCACGTCGCACGACCGCGCAATTGTCAGTTAAAGTGACGCAGTGCCGAATCGCAAAAAGGGACCTGGTCTTTATGCTGTATATTGGTCCGGGGCTTAAGTGGTTAAGCCTTAATATGGATTACTATGAAAAATGAAATTTTGTTATACAATCATATCTACAGACAAGAAGTAAATCACCCACTGTATAAACCTCCCCTGATGAAGGAATATTACGTATCAATGTGACCCTCCGAAACATGTCGGGATGTATGCTGTAAATCTGTCTGTCTGACCTTAACTGTACTTTGGGCAGTGGATTGTAAGCTTTTTGGGTTGATACAAATATCTTGTACACAACTGATTCATTGATTCAATTTTAAGTGGATTTTGTATTCCTATGCATTTTCTATGATTTTTTTCTACCATTAATAAAAGTCAGCACTTTCGTGCATTTTTTTATATATCTTTACTCTTTATACTTTTTTTCTGCCTAAAAAGTCCTAAGGGGCAACAAACTGTGCACTAGTTGCACATTTCTTTCAACTTTGAACATGTTTTTTTTTTTTTTTATTGTGAAGCAGACAACAAATAGGACAAAATAACAGAAAAAGTAAATGAGCATAACTATTCACCCCCCTAAAGTCAATACTTTGTAGAGCCACGTTTTGCGGCTGTCACAGCTCCAAGTCGCTTTGGAGAAGTCTCTATGAGCTTGCCACACCTTACCACTGGGATTTTTTCCCATTCCTCCTTGGAGAACTGCTCCAGCTCCTTCAAGTTGGATGGTTTGCGCTTGTGAACAGCAATCTTTAAGTCTGACCACGGATTTTCTATTGGATTGAGGTCTGGGCTTTGACTAGGCCATTCCAACACATTTACATGTTTCCCCTTAAACCACTCAAGTGTTGCTTTAGCAGTGTGTTTGGGGTCATTGTCCTGCTGGAAGGTGAACCTCCGTCCTAGCCTCAAATCACACACAGAGTGGTACAGGTTTTGCTCAAGAATATCCCTGTATTTAGCACCATCCATCTTTCCCTCAACTCTGACCAGTTTCCCAGTCCCGACTGCTGAAAAACATCCCCACAGGATGATGCTGCCACCACCATGTTTCACTGTGGGGATGGTGTTCTTTGGGTGATGTGATGTGTTGGGTTTGCGCCAGACAAAGCATTTTCTTTGATGGCCAAAAAGTAAAATTTTAGTCTCATTAGACCAGAACACCTTCCACCATACATTTTGGGAGTCTCCCACATGCCTTTTCGCAAACTCAAAACGTGCCATTTTGTTTTTTGCAGACAGAAATGGCTTTCTTCTGGCCACTCTGCCATAAAGCCCAACTCAACATCGAACCCTACGGACTAAAACTGGGATGCCATTAAAATTAATGTGCATGTGAAGGCAGGTGTCCCAATACTTTTGACAATATAGTGTATATATTCACATACATTATTGGAAGATGATGTGTGATGAATGTAGGGTGTGGGAGGTAAGTGCTAAGAGGAATGTGAAGATTTCTAAAAAAGAGGAGAGGAGTATGACACCAAACCTCACACATCTTTCGCACATACGTATACAGTAGTTAGTGTCGGGGGTGAAGTGTTTTACTTTCCAGGAGCTTTTTGTGCTTCCTCATTGCTCACCCAGGGTGTTCCTCCCTCAGCTTAAGAGGGCTGCTTGTTTGTTTGGGCCCTGTAATGCACTGCTACCAACCCCTGGCAATCGGCTCTGACTTCTCTCGTGACACAGTTAGAAAGAGGGAAAGTAGTGGTATAACTGTACTATCTCTATACATATATATTACACAGTACAACCCCCATTGTATACCAGCACAATAATGGACACTCACAACCAAGTTACTTAACTATAACGGTTTACTGTAAGCAACAATATAAAAGGGTAATTTGAGTACAATATCTTATGCAGATCCCTGCAATAAAGGTGTACACATTATATGACATTCAGTTAGGCAATACAAATGGTATTAACCCCGCTGCAGCTATCCTCCCTCGTGAGCAAAGAAATGGCGCCCAGCAATGTCCTAACTACCCAGTCAGGCCTGACTATAACTGTGGGTATAGTTGGGTGAGGAATCTTCGCTAGCAACTGTCGGTGGTGCACATTGAGAAACAAATTGTAATCCAATAAGGGGGGTATGTGAATAACCGCTAACTTGGCAAACTGGAGAGACTGGCAAACTCAGTTCAGGACAACAGTCTCTCCAAAGTATAACTGCGTTCAATAGAAGGCCTAAGCAAAGTTATTGATTTAAGGTTCAGAGCAGGCGCTCTCTCACCCAAACCGGACCGACTCCTGTCCGGTTCCTCCGCTACTGTGAATGGCGTCACAGTGGTCCGCGATGCACCGAGTCTTTGGGCCTTCAGAAGAAGATGGCACCTCAGGTGGATCAGATGCTCTGCAGACTCCCCAGCGGAATGGAAGCCCTCTGGAACAGGAACGCGAGACCCAGGCTTCAGACCTAGCCCGCGCAGCAGGTGAGTGCAGGGGATCCTCTTGCAAGGAGGGCGGCGTTCCAAGAGAAAGAAGCGAGCCCCGCCCTTCCCTTTTAAAGTCGACCCCAGCAGTTCTTGCACGGGGAATGGCACCCCGGGTGCTGCAAAGCATCCCAGGAAATGTAGTCCAGCGGGTAAAACGACACCCCGCTACACACAGATCTCCAATCACCTAATAAAGAATGAAAATTCAATCATATTTTTTTTCATTTTCTCACTGTAAATACCTATAAGGAAAAAATGACTTTCTCAGCATACACACATGTAGCATTGGAAACAATGCTGCCTCTAAGAGATATCTTCTTTGTCCTGTTACACTTCATTGAGCATTGTAAGAGTTTTGGCTCTTTTACTTACCTGCTGGCGTTCTTCTGTGCTGATCCACATTTTAAATCTCCCGTCTTGAACAGAGACCGCATTTCGTCGTGGAAGTTAACCACTTAGGCCCCGAAAGGTTTTACCCCCTTAAAGCTAAAGTCCGGGCACAATAACATATTTTTTTTATATATTTTCCTAAACAGCCACAAAGGGTGTAACAGTAGTAGTGACATCATCACTGTGGTGTATATAGCCTGTGCAGAGTGCAGAGCTGTGGGAGGGGGACCAGCAGGCTCCACTCTCTACAGGCTGCCTGCAAAAAACGACAGGAGGGGGCGGAGACTAATTTAATCCCAATAAGTGCAAACATTCTGGTTGATCCTGCTGTTCACTGTCCCTCCCTCCTTGTATATGTCCCCACTGCAGTCTGAGAATGTCTAGTCCAGCTTTTAACATCTACTGAGCATGCTCCAGTTTCAGTTCCCTTCTAAACTCTCCATTTTCTCCTTTTTTTTATACAGTATCTCACAAAAGTGATTACACCTCTCACATTTTTGTAATTATTTTATTCTATATTTTCATGTGACAACACTGAAGAAATTACACTTTGCTACAATGTAAAGTAGTGAGTGTACAGCTTGTATAACATTTGCTGTCCCCTCAAAATAACTCAACACACAACCATTAATGTCTAAACCGCAAAAGTGAGTACACCCCTAAATGAAAATGTCCAAATTGGGTCCAATTAGCCATTTTCCCTCCTCGTTGTCATGTGACTCGCTTGCAACAAAAGTGAGTACACCTCTAAGTGAAAATGTCCAAATTGGGTCCAAAGTGTCAATATTTTGTGTGGCCACCATTATTTTCCAGCACTTCCTTAACCCTCTTGGTCATGGAGTTCACTAGAGCTTCACAGGTTGCCACTGGAGTCCTCTTCCACTCCTCTATGACAACATCACTGAGCTGGTGGATGTTAGAGACCTTGCTCTCTTCCACCTTCCATCTGAGGATGCCTCACAGATGCTAAATAGTGTTTAGGTCTGGAGACATGCTTGGCCAGTTTATCACCTTTACCCTCATCAGCTTCTTTAGCAAGGCAGTGGTCATCTTGGAGGTGTGGTCGTCGCTGGCAACAAAAGTGAGTACACCCCTAAGTGAAAATGTCCAGATTGTGCCCAATTAGCCATTTTCCCTCCCTGGTGTCATGTGACTCATTAGTGTTACAAGGTCTGATGCCGCGTACACACGACCGTTTTTAATGTCATTGAAAAAAACTACGTTTTTCTCTACGTGATTCTTCTCAAGCCTGCCTTGCCTACACACGATCATGAAAAAAAAATGCTCGAGCCAAGCGAAATGTACGACGGCACTATAAAGGGGAAGTTCCATTCGGATGGCGCCACCCTTTGGGCTGCTTTTGCTGATCCTCGTGTTAGTAAAGTTTGGTGAGAGACGATTCGCGCTTTTCAGCCTCGTGCTCTTCAGTCTGTTACAGCGTGATGAATGTGCTATCTCCATTACGAACGCTAGTTTTACCAGAACGTGCGCTCCCGTCTCATCACTTGCTTCTGAGCATGCGCATTTTTTTCACGTCGTTTTTCATGAGGAGAAAAACGACGACGTGAAAAACGACGAGAAAAATTAGAGCATGTTCCAAATTTTTAATGGCAATTTTTCACGTTGTGAAAAATGCTCTGGAGCCCACACACGATCATTTTTAATGACCAAATAAAAAAATTACATTTTCTCGTCATGAAAAACGGTCGCGGCATGAGGTGTGAATGGAGAGCAGGTGTGTTAAATTTGGTGTTATCGCTCTCACTCTCTCATACTGGTCACTGGAAGTTCAACATGGCACCTCATGGCAAAGAACTCTCAGAGGATCTGACAAAAAGAAATGTTGCTGTACATAAAATGGCCTAGGCAATAAGAAGTTACTGTATATGGTAATGTAAACACAGTGGCGAGGATCCTGGTCAATAACCAAATTTGGTCAATGGTGTCATCTGGGACTCTCTGCGGTTTGTTTCCACAATAGCAGTCGGGTATTTGGGTGGGTGAACTGGCCAGTTAGGGACAATTTGTTGCATAGGTGGCCAAACTGCAAACAGCCTGGGTTCACCATAAGCCCATGTTCAATCTGAATCTGAATCTCATTCTTTCTGTTGATCACCTCTTCCCATCTTACAATCTTTAAATCCATCCTCCAACCCTTACATCACTGTTGAGTTCTGTAGTGGTGTAGGGGTCGGAGGATGGAATCACAGCCAGTGGAGGTGGGCACAGGCCCTTGGCACTCCCAGAAGTGTTGATGGTAGGAGACCCAGACTCCTGGAGATATATAACGTATATACTCGAGTATAAGCCGAGTTTTTCAGCACATTTTTTTTGTGCTGAAAATGCCCCCCTCGGCTTATACTCGAGTCAACTTTTTGCGCCTGATCTCCCGGACTTTGGGGACCCGGTACCCGGTAACTTGGCACACATGTAGCTTCACTTTTCCTCTACAAGTGTGCAAAGTTTGTTGTCCGGGGACCTACGGCCAGGGAGCACCGATTTTTCAAAGCCGGGTACCCCTTCTATAGACTCCTATGTTAAATGGTAATTTCTCCGGTAACTTTGGGGACCCGGTACTGGCCGGTTGTAGGTCCTCTGGACCCTAAGCTTGGCACACATGTAGCCCAAGTTCTCCTCTATAAGTGTGCAAAGTTTTTTGTCTGGGGGACCTACGGCCGGAGAGCACTGATTTTTCAAAGCTGGGCACCCCTTCCATAGACTCCCATGTTAAACGTCAGTCTAGGCATGCACATGGACACAGTGAGGCAAAGTGAGGCACAGTGAGGCATGCAGATGGACACCCTAGGCTTATACTCGAGTCAATAAGTTTTCCCATTTTTTTGTGGTAAAATTAGGTGCCTTGGCTTATATTCGGGTCGGCTTATACTTGAGTATATACCATAGGCGTGTGCACAGGGTGTGCCAGGTGTGCCCAGCCACCCTAATCACTCCCTGCAGTGCAGATTCCCCCTGCTGCCCGGTGCCCCCTCCAACAGCATGGCTGGCTTCCCTCCTCTCCCATTGGCTACTGCAGTGGGCACACATAGATGATATTTCAGGATGAGTGCATACCTCCCAACTTTTCAAAGTCCCATCGCGGGACATTCTGACATTCTGATCTCCCCTCTTCCCTGCCAACAAAAGTTGTTGAGCGTGGGGGGGGAGGGGCGCGGGACATTTAAAAAAAATTCGTCCCTGTCAACGAAAGTTGTTGAGGGGGGGGATGTGTCGCGGGACATTTAAAAAAAATTAGACCACGCCAACGAAAGTTATTGTTGAGCGGGGGGGGGGGGGGTTGTCGCATTTTCTGCCGCTGCCGCCGATTGCGGGGGGGGTTTACCTGCTTCCCTTCGATCATTGTTCCTCCACTTCCTGCTCTGCGGGAATTAATCAACTCTCGCGGGAATGCGGGAAGGAGGGTGCTATGCGGGAAAAACCAGCGGAATCCGTGCCTGTTGGGAGGTATGTGAGTGGGGGAAGGGGTAATTTCATTTACCGGCCCCTTCCCTTTCTGAATGAACACAGTGAGAGATCGGTACCGTGTTTTTGAGCTTTCAGATGCACACCCTACTGCAACAGGCTGCGCACACCTATGGTATATGCGGTATATAATTATGTAGGCAAACTTTCGGCTGGATTTTTTTTTTTTTTAGGAAGTTGACAGTCACTCTTAAATAATATCCTTCTTTTACATTAGGCTGAATGTAATGTGAACATTGGCATGAAATAAACACAACAGGTGATTTAAAAATAGTGCAAAAACAAGCAATAACAAAATGCTGAATGAAGTTGTTTGCTAAGGTATAAAGCCATTTACTTTTATCCTCTGCTACTTCAAAGGGAAAAGAACACTAAAGAAAAGTAAATAAAAAAAAAACTCATTGCCTTCTGCATATACAGTTTACCACCACAAGAGCCATTTATTACTTTAGATACGGTGCCTTTGATGTACTTATCGACTAAGTGTATTAGTTCCGCTTCACAGTGGCAGGAAGAAATGGCATTAGGGAAGAGCATATTAAGTATGGCTATGCTAATCGTGGCAGGCAGTGAAGAAGGAACCATATTGATAACGGTAGGTGAATAACTTCATTTGGCCTATCATTAAAAATATTAATAGTTGCTTAAAGTAGATGTAAACCCCAACGGAATGACATTTTAATTCTGCTCAAGAAACGTACAATATAGACAATTGCCTATTTTTTCTCCCAAAAAATATTCTCACCATTTTTAACCTTTGTTGCATCTACACTATATTACCAAAAGTATTGGGACGCCTACCTTTACACGCACATGAACTTTAATGGCTTCCCAGTCGTAGTCCATAGGGTTCAATATTGAGTTGGCCCACCCTTTACAGCTATAACAGCTTCAACTCTTCTGGGAAGGCTGTCCACAAGACTTATAAACACGATTGGATTTTCCGTCGGGAAAACCTTGGATGGTTTTTCCGACGGAATTCCGCTCAAGCTTGGCTTGCATACACACGGTCACACAAAAGTTCTCGGAACTTTCGACATTCAAAACTACAACGAGCCGAGAAAATGAAGTTCAACGCTTCCGAGCATGCGTCAGAATTGCTACAGACGATCGGATTTTTCCCGTCGGAAAAATTAAGAACCTGCTCTCAATCTTTTTGCTGGTGGAAATTCTGACCAAAAGCTCACATCGGACTTTTGCTGGCGGAAAATCCAATCGTGTGTACGGGGCATTAGGAGTGTGTCCATTGACCATTCTCCAAAAGCACATTTCTGAGGTCAGGCACTGATGTGGACAAAAAGGCCTGGCTCGCAGTCTCCTCTCTAATTCATTCCAAAGATGTTCTGTCGGGTTGAGGTCAGGACTCTGTGCAGGCCAGTCAAGTTCCTCCACCCCAAACTCGCTCATCCATGTCTTTATAGACATTGCTTTGTGCACTGGTCCAAATTATTTGGTGGAGGGGAGATTATGGTGTGGGGTTGTTTTTCAGGGGTTGGGCTTGGCCCCTTAGTTCCAATGAAGGGAACTCTTAAGACGTCAGCATACTAAGACATTTTGGACAATTTCATGCTCCCAACTTTGTGGGAACAGTTTGAGGATGACCCCTTCCTGTTCCAACATGACTGTGCACCAGTGCACAAAGCAAGGTCCAAAAAGACATGGATGAGTGAGTCTGGGGTGGAGGAACTTGACTGGCCTGCACAGAGTCCTGACCTCAACTCGATAGTACACCTTTGGGATGAATTACAGCGGAGACTGCGAGCCAGCCCCTCTTGTCCACATCAGTGCCTGATCTCAGAAATGTGCTTGTGGAATGTGTCAGATTTGGTGTTTTGTTTCTCCACTTTTGTGTCATACCAATACAAACAAAAGAAATAAACATGAGAATGCAACAATTTTCTGGACAAAGTGGTGCTGTATCTGACAGAAATGCAGGGGTACCACTATTTGTGGCCATGACTGTGTAAGCATTACGGGGGCAGGATTAATCTACACTGTTACTGTCACGGGCCGGGCAGGTGACTATAGAGGAGGCAGGAGGTGGATCCACTGTACCAGAGAGGGGATGGTACGAATCGCACCGAGGGACCGGTTCTAAGCGGCTACCGGTTTTCACCAGAGCCCGCCGCAAGGCAGGATGGACTTGCTGCGGCGGTAGCAACCAGGTCGTGTCCCCCAGTAGCGACTCCACGTCTCTGGCGGCTGAGGCCGGTGCGGTACAAAAGGACTAGGCAGAGGCAAGGTCAGACGTAGCAAAAGGTCAGGGCAGGCGGCAATGGTTCGTGGTCAGAGACAAAGGCAGAAGGTCAGGTACACAGGCAAGGTAACTCAAAATACTTCCACAAGGTACTAGGACAACAAGATCCGGCAAGGACAGGAAGGGGAAGTGGGTTTAAATAGGTTTTGGGTAGAGGAACCGTAATTGGACCGGGCACCAATCAATGGTGCACTGGCCCTTTAAATTTTAGAAGGCCGGCGCGCGCGCGCCCTAGAACACAGCGGGGCCGCGCGCGCCGGGAGGCAGCAGGAAGAGGAAGGTAAGTGGGGAGGAGAGCGGAGCAGCGCTCACGGCCAGGGGGGCTGGCCGGAGCGCCGCAGAGGGGACGACGCCGTGAGTGCTCCGGGCTGGATGGGACACCCGGAGCACTCGGCGTTACAGTACCCCCCCCTTAGGTCTCCCCCTTTTCTTGGAACCCAAGAATCTACGGATGAGCTCTTTGTCTAAAATGTTGGTCTCAGGCTCCCAGGATCTCTCTTCAGGACCACAGTTCTCCCAATCAATTAAAGAGAATTTTTTACCTCGGACGACCTTGGAGGCGAGGATATCTTTCACCGAAAAGACATCAGAGGAACCAGAGACAGGAGCAGGAGCGGTGACCTTGGGGGAAAATCGGTTAAGAATGAGGGGTTTAAGAAGAGACACGTGAAAAGAGTTGGGGATGCGAAGAGAAGGAGGAAGATGGAGTTTGTAAGAGACAGAATTGATTTGGTTTTTGATTTTATAAGGTCCGAGGTAACGAGGGCCCAGCTTGTAGCTAGGTACCCGAAACCGAACATATTTGGAGGAGAGCCACACTTTGTCACCAGGGACATAGACAGGGGGAATTCTTCTCTTTTTATCTGCATGTCTCTTCATGCGGGCAGAGGCCAGTGATAGCGAGTTTTGAGTCTCTTTCCAGATAGAGGTAAAGTCCCGGGTTAATTCATCCACGGCAGGAACTCCAGAAGAAGTGGGAATGGGGAGGGGGGGGCAAAGGGTGGCGGCCGTAGACCACAAAGAAAGGAGATTTGGAGGACGATTCAGAGTTCTTGAAATTGTATGAGAATTCCGCCCAGGGCAATAGGTCGACCCAATCGTCTTGACGGGCGGAGACAAAATGTCGTAAGTAGTCACCAAGGACCTGGTTAACTCTTTCCACCTGTCCTTTGGATTGCGGGTGATAAGCGGAAGAAAAATTCAATTTAATCTTTAGTTGAGTACAGAGAGCTCTCCAAAATTTTGAGATAAATTGGACGCCTCTATCCGAGACGATATGTGAGGGAAGGCCATGGAGACGGAAAATTTGAAGAAAAAAGTGCTTTGCCAACTGAGGTGCAGTAGGCAGACCAGGAAGAGGGACAAAATGAGCCATTTTCGAAAAGCGGTCAACGGCCACCCAAATGACAGTGTTACCATGAGACAACGGAAGGTCCGTGATGAAATCCATGGCAATGTGGGACCATGGTAGTTCAGGCACCGGTAGAGGAAGGAGAAGACCTGCAGGCTTCTGGCGTGGAGTTTTGTCACGTGCACAGATAGTGCAGGCCCGTACAAAGTCAGTCATATCTCTTTCCTGGGTAGGCCACCAATAGTGTCTGGCCAACAATTGTAAGGATTTTTTGATCCCAGCATGGCCGGCTAGATGGGAGGAATGGCCCCACCTAAGTATCTGGAGACGAAGGCCTGGAGGAACGAAAGTTTTTCCTGGAGGGACTGGCATCAGAGCAGCGGGAGCAGAGGAAATCAGGCACTCAGGGGGTACGATGTGTTGTGGGGGGTTCCCGGTTTCAGAGGCATCAGAGGAACGGGACAAGGCATCCGCCCTGACATTCTTGTCTGCGGAACGAAAATGGATCTGAAAATTGAACCGGGCAAAGAACAATGACCACCTGGCCTGGCGAGGATTCAAGCGCTGAGCGGACTGAAGGTAAGACAAATTTTTATGGTCAGTGTAGATGGAGATGGGGTGAAGAGAACCTTCCAGGAGATGTCTCCACTCTTCTAATGCCAGCTTGATGGCCAACAGTTCACGGTCACCTATGGAATAGTTATTTTCAGGAGGGGAGAAGGTTTTAGAGAAAAAACCACACGTGACGTTTCCTCCTTTAGCATTTCTTTGAAGAAGAACGGCTCCGGCTCCTACCGAGGAGGCGTCAACTTCAAGGAAGAACGGCTTAGTGGGGTCTGGTCGAGATAGAACAGGTGCCGAAGAGAAATCGGTTTTTAGGTGAGTAAAGGCTTCTTCCGCTTGAGGCGGCCAGGACCTTGGATTCGCGTTTTTCTTAGTCAGCGCCACTATCGGTGCAACAATGGTGGAGAAGTGGGGTATGAACTGGCGATAGTAGTTGGCGAATCCAAGGAAGCGCTGGATAGCACGGAGTCCAGAGGGACGTGGCCAATCTAAGACTGCGGAAAGCTTATCAGGATCCATTTGAAGACCTTGTCCTGAAACCAGATAGCCTAGGAAAGGAAGGCTGCTACACTCAAAAAGGCATTTTTCAAATTTAGCGTAAAGATGATTTACACGGAGGCGCTGGAGTACTTGACGGACATGGAGCCGATGTTCCTCAAGGTTGGTAGAGAAAATTAGGATGTCGTCAAGATAGACAACCACACAGGTATACAGTATGTCCCGAAAGATTTCATTGACAAAATCCTGAAAGACTGCAGGGGCGTTGCAAAGTCCAAAAGGCATGACGAGATATTCGAAGTGGCCGTCTCTGGTGTTAAATGCGGTTTTCCATTCATCTCCTTTACGGATTCTGATGAGGTTATAAGCGCCCCTGAGGTCTAATTTTGAAAAAACCTTTGCTCCGCGCAGACGGTCAAAGAGCTCCGAGATGAGAGGCAGAGGGTAGCGATTTTTAACAGTGATCTTATTAAGACCACGATAGTCTATGCAAGGGCGTAGTGAACCGTCCTTCTTGGTAACGAAGAAGAACCCCGCTCCGGCTGGAGAGGATGATTTCCTAATAAACCCTCTCTTGAGGTTCTCCTGTATGTAATCGGACATGGCCTTGATTTCGGGAGAGGAGAGAGGGTAAATTCTGCCACGGGGTGGTGTAGTACCTGGGAGCAAGTCAATGGGGCAGTCGTAGGGTCTATGTGGAGGTAAGACCTCCGCCTGTTTTTTGCAAAAAACATCGGAAAAGTCCTGATAGGCCTTGGGAAGGCCAGGCAAAGGAGTAGAAATGGGAATTCGACTGGTGGGTATAGACTTAAGACAATGCTTGTGGCAGGAATAGCCCCAGGATTTGATGTCCCCCGTGGTCCAGTCGAGGGTAGGAGAATGACGCTGGAGCCAGGGTAGGCCAAGAAGGATGTCAGAAGTACAGTTCGGCAAAACAAAGAATTCAATCTTTTCTTGGTGAAGGACCCCAACGGACATGAGCAGGGGTTCAGTGCGGTAACGCACGGTACAATCCAGATTCTCTCCATTTACGGAGGAAATGAAGAAGGGTCTGATGAGACGGATAACAGGAATGTTGAACCTGTTGATGAAGGAGGCTTCAATAAAGTTTCCTGCAGAACCGGAGTCCAGGAAGGCCACCGCAGAGAAGGGGGAGCCGGCAGAAGGAGAGATCCGCACGGGAATAGTCAGACGTGGAGAGGAAGAATTCACACCTAGTAACGCCTCTCCCACGCTCACTAGGTGCGGGCGTTTCCCAGACGTGAAGGACGAATAGGGCAGTCCTTTAGGAAATGTTCAGAGCTCGCACAATAGAGGCATAAGTTCTCATTCCTACGGCGAGATCTTTCTTGCAGGGTCAGACGAGATCGGTCGACTTGCATGGCCTCCTCGACAGGAGGCATGGTATCAGGATGCGTAGGATTCAGGAAGAGAGGAGCCAGGCACGGATAACGCCTGGTACGAACAAGATCTTTCTCCAGGCGAAGCTCTTGGCGTCTTTCCACGTAGCGGATGTCAATGCGGGTAGCTAAGTGGATAAGCTCTGTCAGGGTGCAGGGTATGTCTCGTGCGGCCAGAGAGTCCTTGATGTGGCTGGAAAAGCCTTTCTTGAAGGTTGCGCAGAGAGCCTCATTATTCCAGGCTAGCTCTGAGGCCAGTGTGCGGAACTGTGTGGCATATTCGCCCACAGAGGAGTTTCCTTGGACCAGGTTAAGCAGGGCGGTTTCCGCGGATGATGCTCGGGCTGGTTCCTCAAAAACGCTACGAACCTCAGCAAAGAAGGACTGAACGGTGGCCGTAGCAGGGTCATTGCGGTCCCAGAGTGGCGTGGCCCAGGCCAAGGCCTTCCCAGACAACAGACAGACCACAAATGCCACCTTAGAGCGTTCTGTGGAAAACTGGTCCGACATCATTTCAAGATGCAGGGCACATTGAGACAAGAATCCCTGGCACATCTTAGAATCCCCGTCAAATTTCTCCGGAAGAGACAAGCGGATCTTTGAACTAGACGCGGCTGCTCGGAGAGGAGGAGATGCTGGAGCTTGTCGCGGCAGACGCTGCTGGACCATGGCGGTCAACTGCGCCAGCTGCTGTCCTTGTTGGGCAATCAATTGCGACTGCTGGGCAACCACGGTAGTGAGATCAGCGAGATTGGGCAGCGGCACCTCAGTGGCATCCATGGCCGGATCTACTGTCACGGGCCGGGCAGGCGACTATAGAGGAGGCAGGAGGTGGATCCACTGTACCAGAGAGGGGATGGTACGAATCGCACCGAGGGACCGGTTCTAAGCGGCTACCGGTTTTCACCAGAGCCCGCCGCAAGGCAGGATGGACTTGCTGCGGCGGTAGCAACCAGGTCGTGTCCCCCAGTAGCGACTCCACGTCTCTGGCGGCTGAGGCCGGTGCGGTACAAAAGGACTAGGCAGAGGCAAGGTCAGACGTAGCAAAAGGTCAGGGCAGGCGGCAATGGTTCGTGGTCAGAGACAAAGGCAGAAGGTCAGGTACACAGGCAAGGTAACTCAAAATACTTCCACAAGGTACTAGGACAACAAGATCCGGCAAGGACAGGAAGGGGAAGTGGGTTTAAATAGGTTTTGGGTAGAAGAACCGTAATTGGACCGGGCACCAATCAATGGTGCCCTAGAACACAGCGGGGCCGCGCGCGCCGGGAGGCAGCAGGAAGAGGAAGGTAAGAGGGGAGGAGAGCGGAGCAGCGCTCACGGCCAGGGGGGCTGGCCGGAGCGCCGCAGAGGGGACGACGCCGTGAGTGCTCCGGGCTGGATGGGACACCCGGAGCACTCGGCGTTACAGTTACTTTTTTTCTGCATGAGAAAAGCACAGGTTAATTTTAACTCAAAAATGCCCCCTGTGTGATTGAAGGAAAAGAGGTTTAAAGCTCAACTTTGGGCAATTTACGTCTATATCATGGTCCCCCAGGCATTTTCAACAATACTCAGCTTCAGTGGCGGCTGGTGCTCAAATTTTTTGGGGGGGCGCAAACAAACTGAAAAAAATAAAAAAAATTGCCGCCACTGTGCCCATTAAACGCAGCCACTGTGCCCAAACGCCACTAGTTTGCCCCCAAATGCAGCCAGTTTCCCCCCAAAATACAGCCAGTTTCCCCCCAAAATACAGCCAGTTTGTCCCCCAATATACAGCCAGTTTGTCCCCCATAATACAGCCAGTTTGTCCCCCATAATACAGCCAGTTTGTCCCCCATAATACAGCCAGTCTGTCCCCCATAATACAGCCAGTTTGTCCCCAATAATACAGCCAGTTTGTCCCCCATATACAGCCAGTTTGTCCCCCATATACAGCCAGTTTGTCCCCCATATACAGCCAGTTTGTCCCCATAATACAGCCAGTTTGTCCCCCATATACAGCCAGTTTGTCCCCCCAATATACAGCCAGTTTGTCCCCAATATGCAGCCAGTTTGTCCCCCAAATGCAGCCAGTTTGTCCCCCAAATGCAGCCAGTTTGTCCCCAATATACAGCCAGTTTGTCCCCAATATACAGCCAGTTTGTCCCCATTATACAGCCAGTTTGTCCCCAATATACAGCCAGTTTGTCCCCCAAATGCAGCCAGTTTGTCCCCCATATACAGCCAGTTTGTCCCCCAAATGCAGCCAGTTTGTCCCCCATATACAGCCAGTTTGTCCCCCATATACAGCCAGTTTGTCCCCAATATGCAGCCAGTTTGTCCTCCAAATGCAGCCAGTTTGTCCCCCAAATGCAGCCAGTTTGTCCCCAATATACAGCCAGTTTGTTCCCAATATACAGCCAGTTTGTCCCCAATATACAGCCAGTTTGTCCCCATTATACAGCCAGTTTGTCCCCAATATACAGCCAGTTTGTCCCCCAAATGCAGCCAGTTTGTCCCCAATATACAGCCAGTTTGTCCCCATTATACAGCCAGTTTGTCTCCAATATACAGCCAGTTTGTCCCCCAAATGCAGCCAGTTTGTCCCCCCCCCCCAGCCCTGCACTTACCTTCCTCGAGTCAGCGCCGTCCTTCTTCCGTCCTCGATGTCTTCTCCCGCCCTCGATGTCGCTTCAGCCAATCAGGTTACCGGTAACCAGACCCGGTGAACCTGATTGGCCAGGGAACGCACACCCCGTGCGTCCTCTCATTAGGTATTTAGAAGCCGATTACAGCCCTCAGGCTGTAGTCGGGAAGCCTATCAGAGCCGCTGGCTCTGATAGGCACTTCTAAAGGCCAACCAGACGCTGTTATTCAGATGGCCGGCGCTCAAGGGGCCGGCCATCTGAATAGTGGGCTGCAGCAACTATGTATTGTGAGTGACGGCCGGGCGCAGAAGCGAGCGGGGGCGGCGCTTCCGCGCCCACTATGGACGCACCGCCATGTGTAAAAAAAAAGGACATTTAAAAAAAAAAAAAAAACTCTTAAAGGGCCCGTTTTTTTGGTGACCACAGGAGGGGGGGGGGGCGGCGCCCGGGCGCCCCCTATGGACGGGCTGCCACTGCTCAGCTTCTTGCAGCTGCTATCCTCTACAGTACAGTACCTATATGTGCTCAGTCTTCTGGATAAAATGACCCACACTGAGTACAGGGCCCTATGGACTAATCCCTGAGGAAGCCTTACAACAGAGAGCAACCCTGACATCATCATCTCAGTCCCATGTTCTGCATTATTGAGGACAGCCCAACACCACTAGCAGATCCGAAGGGAGTGAGGACACTGTGCATCACATAACCAGATGATCTGATGACCATAACCTTTAATTGGTTAAATTAGATGGACTTGTGTCTTTTTTCAACCAGAATAACTATGTACCTATGTAAAGTCTAGATGTGCAAAGTTAGTAGAGACATATCCCAACAGACTAATGCCGCGTACACACGACCGTTATTCATGTCATGGAAAAAAACAAAGTTTTTCTCGACGTGATTTTTCGTGTTTCCTCTCAAGCCTGCCTTGCCTACACACGTTCATGAAAAAAACGCTTGAGCAAAGCGCGGTGATGTACAACACGTACGACGGCACAATAAAGGGGAAGTTCCATTTGAATGGCGCCACCCTTTGTGGCGCTTTTGCTGATCCTCGTGTTAATAAAGTTTGGTGAGAGACGATTTGCGCTTTTCAGTCTTCGTGCTTTTCAGTCCATTACAGCGTGACGAATATGCTATCTCCATTACGAACGCTAGTTTTACCAGAACAAGCGCTCCCGTCTCATACTTTATTCTGAGCATGCATGTTTTTTTCCCCTCGTAAAAGTGTACACACGACCGTTTTTCCCAACGTTAAAAAGAATGACGGGAAAAACGACGAGAAAAAATAGAGCAGGTTCCATTTTTTTTCCGCCCATTTTTCTCGTCGAGAAAAATGCTTTGGAGCATACACACGACCGTTTTTCACGACCATTTTAAAAAATGGAATTTTTCTCGTCATAAGGGCTGTAATTTAAGAAAAAGGTGGTACAACAAAATACTGACATAAGGGGAGGGGGGGGGGATCCTTTTTCCAACGTGATTCTGTTTTTGATTTTTTTTTCTGACATGTTGTTGTTATATCTTTTACTTGGATGTTATTAGTTGCACTAGTAAATACAGCTGGATAAAACAAAAACTGTGTCTGTCCTCATTTCAGGCTACAAAACAACAAAATGTGATTATTTTACTGAATGAGCCCCAGGGTCAATCATCATGGAAAAGACTTAGGACCCACACTGAGTATAGGACCCTATGGACCCACCTCTGAGGAAGCCTCACTAGAGAGAGAAACCCTGACATCATCACCTCAGTGCCATGTTCTGCATTATCAAGGACAGACCACTGTAAAAGAATGTATAAATAACTGACTCCATTTTAAACTCCCCTCCATTTTCTTCTTTGTAGAAATAAACTTTTGAATGTATGTGTTTTGACATAACTAGCTTAACTAACAGTTTGCATAGAAACATACCCTGCGAGAGTCACTGTGGTTAAGCTGATTCATGGAGCAGCCTGTTGTGTCAGCAAATTCATCAGCTAGTTCTTGTTAACCAGTCAGCAGTTTAAATCATGATAAGAAAGTACTGAGTTTGTATAACTTTTAGAAACATATGAATTAAAACACAGTCCCTCCCTTCTTTCTTTTGCATATAAGCTACTGTTTCCTCAATAAAGTCAGAGATCTTATGAACACACTCAAGCCTGTTTCTCGTGTCTCATTTGTCACAGATCCGAGAGTCCCTGGTGGTTTCCCTGCATTAACCAGGGTGGTCGTCATAGTGAATGATTCCTTTCAGACCACCACCACCGGCAGATCCGAAGGGAGAGAGGACACTGCGTATCACATAGACAGCATGAAAACATTGAAAAAAAAAAGTATATTAACCACTTCCTTACCCGCCCATAGTCAAATGACGTCCACAGATGGGATCTACCATCCTGGGTGGACGTCATATGACGTCCTGGGCTTTGTGGGGGGATATCTGAATGATGCCTGCAGCTAGAGGCATCATTCAGATATCCTTCTGTTCTGCCGGCGATTCTGCCCACGATAAGAATGATCATAGCGGCGGTTCCACCACTTGATCGTTCTTATAGGTGGCGGGAGGGGACACTATCAGAATGGAATGGCTTCCAATGATCTCTCCTTGTACTAATACTCACCAAAAAGCCATCCGGTGCTTCTCCAGGCTCTCCCGTGCTATCGGGGGCCCGGAGAAAGAATCGTCCGGAGCCGCTGTCTTGTCACATGACAAGCATAGAGATGACTGGTGACCAGATGGTCACCAGTCATCTCTATGTCCGTTGGAGGCCCGGCCGTAATGTGATGACGTCACGCCCGGGTTCCCAAAAGTAAACAAAGCCGCGATTGCAGCTGAAAGCATGAGATCGGTGAATTATTTTTCCCGATCTCATGCTTTCCAGCCTGGAGGAGAGATGTGGGGTCTTATTGACCCCGCATTTCTCCATAAAGAGGACCTGTCACACACATTCCTATTACAAGGGATGTTTTGCATTCGTTGTAATAGGAATAAAAGTGTAAAAAAAATAAAAAAAAAGTGTAAAAAAAATAAAAAGTCAAATAAAAAAATAAATAATAAAAGAACAAATTAAAACGCCCCTGTACCCAGTAGCTCGCGCTCAGAAGCGAACGCACACGCAAGTCCCTCCCATATATGTAAACGCCGTTCAAACCACACATGTGAGGTATCGCCGCGTGCGTTAGAGCGCGTGCAACAATTCTAGCACTAGACCTCTCTGTAACTCTAACCTGGTAACCTGTAAAAGATTTCAAAGCGTCGCATGGAGATTTTTAAGAACCAAAGTTTGGCGCCATTTCATGAGTGTGCGCAATTTTAAAGCGTGACATGTTAGGTATCTATTTACTCGGCGTAACATAATCTTTCATATTTTACAAAAAAATTGGGCTAACTTTACTGTTTTGTTATTTTTTAATTCATAAAATCATTTTTTTTCCCAAAAAAGGCAATTGAAAAATTATTACCGTGCAAGATAAAAAGTTGCAATGACCGTCATTTTATTCCCTAGGGTGTCTGCTAAAAAAAAATATATAATGTTTGGGGGTTCTGAGTAATTTTCTAGCAAAAGAATGATGATTTGTACATGTAGGAGAGAAGTGCCAGAATAGGCCCGGGATTGAGGTGGTATAAAAAGCCCTGTATTGAAGTGGTTAAAAAAAGTAAATTAGACACAGTGGGGGTCTCAATAGGTGGATGGGGGTTCATTGACGAAAGGGGACCTAGAGCCCAATGTTGGCCTTAATTCACCTGTAAAAGTTTTTTTTTTTTAACGTAAGAGCCATTAAAACATGAAATAATTTTCCAGTGGAGCCTGACTCCAGTAATTCCAGTACAGTGATGTTTTTCTAAAGGATCAAATAAAAAAGGCCACAAACATTTAAAGAAATACATGGTGGAATATCGATTTAGTTACAGGTTGAACTCAACTGGGTTGAATGTGACATTGTGTATTTTTCAAAATAACTATGTAGCTATGATTGGCTGCCACGACTTACTGAACTTTTGTCCATGCTTAATAAATAAGCCTGTCTTTGGTTCTTTTTATACACAGACATGCATATTGAAAATGATGGTAGGGCTATAGTCCATAGCAATCAGTCTGTTCCTAGCCTTCATCAATCTGCAGCAACTTAAACAAATTGAGAGACCAATGTCTAATTAGTTGTAGAGAGTTACACCTCATTTGTGCTATTTCAAGTACTCTTTGAAATATGTGTGGCAGGGTTATCATTACAATGTAATTAAATTATAACAATGTTAAAAGTCAAAACAGAAAGTGAATTAAAAATTGCAGTAGAACATAATGTATTGGTTGAAGGGCGTTCTGGTCAAATAGCTAAATACATAGCTAAAAAACAAATACAAAAAGGATTTTTTCCTGCCAAAGGATTTGAAAATTAAAGCACATAAGATGCTATTCAAAAAGAATGTCGATATAACACATTTTAGGGATTTATTTATCAAAGTTTTAATGATCAATTCATGTCGGGGTTTTTTTTGGTAAATTGTCCCCCTATGTAGCAAGCCAAATGAATATCCATATGTCCAGGATTATCCCTGTAAAAATGAAATCCCTTAATATTCGGTAACACTCGTTCTTCAATTGAAAAGCTAAAAGAAGAAAAGAAAGGGATATTAAAGTTCATAGACAAAGAAATATCCTCAAAATGTACTATTTCAAAATTATATCCACAAAAAGTGGCACCAAAAAAAGAGGAATTTCAATGTAGCAAAAAGGGGCGGCCATAGACATACAGGGTATGGCTCAACCCCTCACCCCACTTCCAAGCCACTGGTTGTGATTGAAAGCAGCAGAAGCCAATGGCTTTTTGGAGTGCTTTGGGATGGGCTCCCTCAAATAACAGGGATCCCCTCCCAAAACACTTGTGCTTTACTAATATTTACCTTGTTGGTTGTAGTGATGTTGGATGGTGTCCTATATGGGCAGTAATGTCTTAGGTAACTGCTGCCTTGAAGTTCCCTGGGCACCTCAAACCATGCCAATAATGTGAATTCCCTTTTACTCAAGCAAGGGTGTCTGTGCTCATTCTTTAGGGATCCCAACACTGGTCTGATGGACCCCCTCCTCCCTTTAAAGCCTTCTGTATTGTGCCCATGTATGTGTGCTTTTGGGATCCATGAGTTGTTTCGCTTAAACCAGCTGCTGATCGTTGCCAAGTTCTCTTAATACAGAGTTTAAATAACAGTTTGAGTCCATATCAGCTGATATTTTTTATGCCCTGATGAAGGGAGCGATGTGTGGTCCCTGAAACACACTGGCTGATGTACCTATTATATGTTTGGGCTAAAACCACATTTTGAACATTTTTGTGTGGTGCTTCCATCTTCAGTCAATGATCCACCAGAGAGGTGCATAGAAATCACCTCTAGTATTCTTCATTATGCATCCTATGCATATTTCAATGCAAGTTCCAGGGACAAAAGAAGGGGCTTCAGACAAAATAGTGCCAGTCTTCATGCACAGCCATAAGCCTCTCCAACATGCCTGGTCATCAAGGATGCATACCAACACTGGTCCAAATCGTGAAAGAGAAATGGTGATGGTCTTCAGAGTACTGCAGTGGAACACTATCAGAATGGAATGGCTTCCAATGATCTCTCCTTGTACTAATACTCACCAAAAGTTTTCAAAAGTACCGAGACAACTTACAGAGCCTATCCCTATAGAGAGATAGGCAAAGGAGGTGCAGCATTAGCTTCTCGGACCCTAATGTGACCTAGCTGGTTTGAACAATCGTCAATATGTCATTCAAGTAAGAAAGTATAACAAATATAACTCAAAAAGTCTGAAAAAAAGCAGAATAAGAAAAGCCTGAAAAGATTTGAGAACACACAGTATTGTGTTTGAAATTTCTGTAGCTCCTCGTGTTCCCTGTGGACACTTTGTTTAACTTGTATTGTGAAGACAGTGTGGCAAATGTGTCTGTATCCCCAGATGTAAGAGTCAGAACGACTTATATCTTTTTTCAACTGTGAAAATGATTTCAGACTTTGTGTGGAAAGTAAATGGAATAGTAGTAATTTAGCATTCACTTTCCAGGCCTGGCAGAAAGTTCCTGACATACCCAGTGGGAAATCTGGGTTGGTATTTCTTAAAGCCTCTGCTGTGATGGAACTGGACAGGTGTGGAGCCTTAAATTGATAAAATGTTTTAGAAGAAGACTTTTTCAGTATAAGCATAATTGTAGGGTACTAATGCTTAAAGGGGTTATCCTCTTTCAATGGAAAATGGGAGAACTTCTTCATTTAGAATATAACGTCCATCATTCTGCTGACACTACCGGCTCATCTCAAAAATCTACAACAGCTGAATAAAGATCCTTGTTGTCAAAAAGTGGCAGTTATGTTCAACTGAGTCCAAGGAGAATTGATAATTACAGTCAGTGTTATATCACATAGGTCTTAACTGTGAAGCCCTGTACACACGATCGGATATCCTATGAATTCTAATCCGATGGTTTTTTCCATCAGAAATCCGATGAAACTGTCTTCCATCAGTCTTGCCCACACACCATCAGTCAAAAAAACCGACCGTTTCAAACGCGGTGACGTATAACACTCCGATGAGCCGAGAAAAATGAAGTTCAATGCTTCTGAGCATGCGTCGACTTGATTCTGAGCATGCGTGGGTTTTTTATCCGATGGAGTTCCCCACAGACGATATTAATCTGCTATCGGTTTTTTATCCATCGGAAAAATGTAAAACATGTTCTATTTTTTGACACCGATGGAAAAAAGACCGATGGGGCCCATACACGATCGGTTTGACCGATGAAAAAAATCCATTGGACTGTTTTCATCGGTAAAACCGATCGTGTGTACGCAGCTTGACTGTCTCATTGTTACTTATATATTCCAGTCTGGCTCTACATAAAGATGACTAGGGAAGTTGCTATAAGGAGGACCAGCTATGAGGTTTACCACAAAAGTCTTAAAGCTTAGTTCCAGATATGGATTTTACTGCAAATATATTAGGGGGAGGGGAAAATTGGGACTTTAAATGAGGCCATGACCTGGTGAGGTCATGTGCCTCCATCCCTGGCAATATGTAGAAACAAAACAAAGACAACAAGTTTGGGACTTTGAGCGAAGCACGTGATGGCAAAAGAATTACTTGATGAATGTAAACAGTTAATCGATTCATACACATAATTTCATTTATATAAAACAATATACAAACATGATCTTAAAGTGGTTGTAAATCCTCGTTTACATCATTATGCTACAGGTAAGCCTATATTAAGGCTTACCTGTAGCTAACAAGGATATCTCCTAAACCTGCATGGTTTAGGAGATATCTCTGTATTTGCATGTGCCGACGTAATGCGGCACCTTCGCACTTAAGCCAACTGAAGCAATGGCACTATGTGCCGCTGCTTCAGTTGTACTGTGCCTTTCACGCGCGATTGCCTGGGAGTGACGTCTTCGCGGCCCCCCGGCCAATCACAGTGCCGGAGCCGCGATACACGGAATTCCCTGCGGGACAACATGTCGGTGGCCGGAGGGGGAGACGTGGACGGCTGCGGGGGCTTCGATCGGAGGTAAGTACTACATAATGAGCTAGTATGCTATGCTATACTAGCTCGTTATGCCTTTGTCTTGCAGGGTCTTTTTTTTTTTTTCTTGAGGAGGGTTTACTTCCTCTTTAATGTCAAGTTTGGAAATCAATTAGTCATGATGCTAATACGGGTAAGTATAGAAATCACAAGGTACACTTCATAATTCATCATAGTTGATCATATATGCACACATAATTATTATAAGCAGAGCCTATTAGGCCATGGCCTCATGAAACCCTGTAACAGTGGATAAAAATATAAAGCTTTTTAGACTCAAAGAATTGATTGATAGAACGCGGTGTATGTTAACTCTATGCGTTTTATGGCTATTGGGCAAATCCTCAGGAGCAAGCGTGTTCATGTATCTGAAATATGAAAGGTGGGGATTATAGGGTTATGTATTTGTATGTCCATATGGAAGTCCATATCGACAATAGAGCTGGTAAAGTGCAGGTAAAGTGCAGGCACTCAACCAGAATGGTGACTTACATGGGTCTATGCAATGGAGGCATAGTGCCGACAGCCGTGATCCATTGATGAGCGTCCTGGTGGTGGTGGCCAATCCCGCAGCGGCAGCCAGAAAAGACCACACCCACAGAGGGTATGGGCCTACAGGGCTCAGGTGTGTGATGTTGGGATATTGAACTAAAAACCAAAAAATACCTGTTGGGCTGCCGTTACTACATTGATCGCCGCTGTCTTGCAGGTGCCATGCTGCATAGTAATCACAGGGGGTTTCTAGCTTGGCACGGGAGCCATTCAGAGAATGTTGTGCAGATTTCTTAAATAAATACAAGGTGTTACCTGATTGAGCAAGGTGGAGATTGGCTGGGCCATAATGTTGCTGCCCAGCCTCTCCACCTCATCTAATCAGAGAATGCTTTGTGCTTGTGCCCAGTATACGGACATTAAAATATGTATATACTATTTGTGGTGGACCGCTTGGCATCCCTCTTGGGTGCTTCCGTAAGTATATAGCTTCTTCCAGTCTGGAACCAGGATCCAGGTATTATAGCTGAATATTTTGCCCAAGAACTAGTCGACACTAGCTTAGGTGCAAACTGGAACTGGCTTTATTGTAAACTCACACAGAATGTATACCACACAAAATCAGGTAAGAGGATGCTAAACAAGGCAAACTAGGAGAGAGTGTGAGCAGTTAAAAGTTACTTTTTTTCACAATGGTTAAAAAACGTACAAGATTGTGTAGTAAAATTCATTACACAGTCGTGCAACGTTGTACCCAAACAAGATGTATGTCCTTTTTTCCCCACAAATAAAGCTTTCTTTTGGTGGTATTTGATCACCTTTTATATTTTGCGCTATAAACAAAAAAAAGCTTTCATTTAGAAAAAAAACAATATTCTTTACTTTTTGACCATTGACATTTATACATTGATCAGATCTAAAAATAGCCACTGATTACTGTATAAATGTCACTGGCAGGGAACAAGTTAACACTAGGGGGTGATCAAGGGGTTAAGTGTGTTCCCTGGGAGGTGTTGCTAACTGTATGGGGGCTGGGCTGACTGGAGGAGAAAAGAGATCGTTGTTCTTAATCACTAGGAACAGTCATTGTCTCTCTCCTCCCCTGACAGAACGGGGATCTGTTTACACTGACAGATCCCCATTCTGCCTGTTTCTGGAGCGATCGCGGGTGGCCGGAAGACATTGAGTACGCTGGATCCACTGGTTGGCTCCCCCCGCTCGTGAATGGGCATGCGCGTGCGCCCACAAATCGCCGTGCACACGCTCAACGTACAATGATGCAGATTCAATCAGGGGAGCCAACTTGCCGCAGTACAACTGCGGCAGGCAGTCAGTAACTAGTTAACATCTTCTCTGAGTTTTACAGTCTAGGAGGGGGTGAAGCAGTAATTGCTGGTTTGGGCACAAAGCCCCCAAATCTGTACCCAGGTCCTAGTTTCCCAGCGTCTGTGTGTTTCAGGGAGACATGGACTCGAAACCAAAGCAAGACCACCCCCCAGGCCCATATCTCCCAAGAATAGAGCCCCCTCAAAAGCCAGGGCCCATAGTCAGTAGGCAAGAGGCTACTCTGCAGTATCCTCCAAAAGCCCCTGTTCCAGTTTGGTCTGTCACACTCTTAATAACCAGTTAAAAAGCTACCAGTGTCTTCTGTACTTTAAAGTAATGCATTCTCAAAGATCCGAGCAAAGGCTCCAAAGTGGGGTTTAATGGGTGTATAACAACTTAGAAATACCTACATTAACCACTTCCAAAAGCCATTGCACAGAACTGGTATGACATTATTATTTATTTAATGTTTTCCTTTAGAATCACTTTAACACTGGATGCTATTTGATTGTCTTGTATTGACCCCATAGGTTCTTACAAAATATGGCTAAATCAGAATTGCAGTTAGAATCCAAGATCCATATTTGCTTTGTACTTTTTTTTGAAGAAACCTTGTACCTGCCCTACTGTCACTCAGACCCCCCATGACTATTAGAGTATTGCACTGATGACCTATCAAAAATCCAGGGGGTAAAAAATATTCCTTCTTGCACCTTTTACCTTCAGAAGAGCTGAAATACTAGTCTTGACAAAGCCTTGGCAATGAGGATCGAGTCCTTGAAATGCGTTACCTTGGACAACACCACTCAGGAGCAAAGACTGCAGTGTCAGAGGTTTCTGCTCAGCAACGAAGGGCCCTGCCGCTCTGCTACTTTTGGTGGTACTCCCAAACCTATGACACCTCTCTATCTGGAGTCTGCCCCTGATTGCTTAGGGCATCGTACACCTCTTGGATTTCCTTATACAGTATGTTTTACCGCAAGTGGATGCTTGTGAGTAAATTAAAGCTATTTTTAAAGCTATTTCTTTCCATGCCTGAGTGGCTAAAACATTCTCACTCCTTGTGATATAAGCAGCCATCCACTGTACAAGTTTCTCAGTCTTAAAAAATATCACGTACCTTGGTTGGAGACCGATAGGGATGAGCTTTATGTTCGGGTCGAACATAAGTTCGACTCGAACATTGGCTGTTCGCCGAACAGCGAACAATTTGGGGTGTTCGCGGTAAATTCGAAAAGCCGCGGAACACCCTGTAAAAGTCTATGTAAAAGTCTATGGGAGAAATATAAAGTGCTAATTTTAAAGGTTAATATGCAAGTTATTGTCATAAAAAGTGTTTGGGGACCTGGGTCCTGCCTCAGGGGACATGTATCAATGCAAAAAAAACGTTTAAAAATGGCAGTTTTTTCGGGAGCAGTGATTTTATTAATGCTTAAAGTGTAACAATAAAAGTGAAATATTCCTTTAAATTTCATACCTGGGGGGTGTCTATAGTATGCCTGTAACGTAGCGCATGTTTCCCGTGTCTCTGCACAAAATGAAATTTCTAAAGGAAAAAAAGTAATTTAAAACTATTCGCGGCTATAATGAATTGTCGGGTCCCGGCAATACAGATAAAAGTCATTGAAAGTCATTGAAATAGAAAAAAAATGTGTGGGGGTCCCCCCAAGTTCCATTACCAGGCCCTTTAGGTCTGGTATGAATATTAAGGGGAACCCTGCGCCAAATTTTAAAAAAAATTGCCAAAAAAATCCATGGGGAGGTATGGACTTTTGGGGGGAACCCCACGCCATTTTTTTTCATTTGGCGCACGGTTCCCCTTAATATCAAATACCAGACCTGGAGGGCCTGGTAATAGAATTTGGGGGGACCCCCACGTATTTTTTTTTCAATGACTTTCAATGACTTTTATCTGTATTGTCGGGACCCGACAATTCATTATAACGCGAGTAGTTTTTTTCCTTTAGAAATGTCATTTTGTGCAGAGACTGTTATAAACACGTGAAACATGCGCTACTTTACATGCATACTATAGACACCCCCCAGGTATGAAATTTTAAGTAATATTTCACTTTTATTGTTTCACTTTAGGCATTATTAAAACCACTGCTCCTGAAAAAACTGTGGTTTTTAAAACTTTTTTTGCATTGATACATGTCCCCTGGGGCAGGACCCAGGTCCCCAAACACTTTTTATGACAATAACTTGCATATTAATCTTTAAAATTAGCACTTTTGATTTTTAATGTTCGTGTCCCATAGACTTAAACAGTGTTCGCGCGTTCAAACAAATTTTTTGCCTGTTCGCATGTTCTACTGCAAACCGGGGGGTGTTCGGCTCATCCCTAGAGACTAAGTTGACAAGAGGGCTTCCCTTGTGGCTCTGTTCCAAGCACCCCGGAATATGGTGACAGAGGTACAAGGTTCAAAGAAGCACGGGTGCTGGTAGCTTGAGAGCAGTTGACTGCCACAGTCAGGGACGTAGCCAAGGTGAGCCAGGGTCAAAAACCGTGAGACAGCAGTGTGGTCAGGAGGCAGGCGGGGGTTGGTACCAGGGAAGCAGGAAGAGCAAGGTCCAGTAGAAAGCCAAGGTCAGCACCAGAAGATTAGGCAGAGAATAGTCAGAGGCAAGCCAAGGTCAGAATCTAGAATCCACAGAGAGAGGTCAGGAACAAGCTGGGTCAGCAAAGGAAGATTAGTCAGCAAAAGTAGGAACACAGGAACACGGATCAGGGGAGCTGAAGAACATCCAGCAGCTAGCATCCAGCAGGGTCTCCTTTAAATGAACCCCCACTTCCCTCTCCTCACACACCCACTGATAGGCTTTTCCACATTCCCTCACCATTCCATTTGTTCCATTTGGAGCCATGGATTTATATTGATTCCTACACTATACGCACTCCTTATCAGATAGGGTTGGAGCCTACACTGGCTGTGGAGCTTACACAGGTTGATAACCTGCTCCTCTTCCTCATATGACATTGTTCAGGCCTCACAATTGGCCACTATGGCCTGAGTATTGCATAATGGAGGGAATAGGAGAAATCATAGGAGTCCCCATACCCAGGCGCACAAGGCTATTCTGAGGGCTCAGGCAAGGGAACAGAGTAGTGTGAGAGCCCAGCAATGCAAAGGTGTATATCAGTGACATACTATTCATATTTTTACTTTATTTTAATCTTCAATTTACAAATGATCATATTTGAATATCATATGCACTTCGAAAAAATATAGATTGGTTTTAATTCTATTAGAAATAAAGTAATACAATGACATTCCTTTATATTCTGATCCTCATTTACACAAAGCACCAAAGCAAAATTTAAAAGGAGCTAATTATAATTCATCTGTGTTTCTTCCTGTTAGACCATACAGGTAATAATTCTATCAATCAACTTATCCCAGGGTTTCATTGTAATTGAAATGGACTTTGTGGATATTTGATTTACAGAGCTCTTATTATAGTGTGCCCTTCTCAGGACCTCTCTATCAACATCAAGAAGACCTTCAACCTTATAAATTGTATGCCTCATAAATTGTCATTATATGTTCATGCTTCTATTGATTTCATTGAAAAGCTGTAGGTTAACCCAATTGTATTGTCTCGTACTGTTAGTCTTTCTTAGGAATCAAGAGGTATCACATATGTAGTTATGAGTGAGTGAAACGTTAGATGAGGGGTCTTCACACTTGATCTACTTGTATCTAATATGTTAATCATTTTGTTTTTTAAAAACTCTGGATTATTATTATTACTATTATACAGGATTTATATACTGTAGCACCAACAGTTTGCGCAGCACTTCACAATGTGAGGGCAACTAGTACAGTTATAATACAACTCAATAGAGGAGGAATCAGAGGGCCCTGCTCGTTAGAGATGCCCATGAATTTAAACCAGATTTGTGTCTCCACAATACTGGGTCCAGAACTAGTAATGTTATTTCGGGTGTAGTATAATATCATCAAACAGGAGCACACCTCTATCTTTTTTGAAACCCATCAATGGAATTTGCATATTTGTGAATGGAGAGGCTACAAAGGGAGGGGGTGGTCACAGTGCAAGACGGCACGGTGTAGTTATAATTAAAAACCTTATCAAAGGTATAGAACTTTCAATCTCTTATATGCAAACCAGTGATTGAAAATATCTCTGTGTCAATCATAAACACAAGCTTGATAGAAATATATATCAGAAAATAGTAGTGTCCATATCATCATTAAGTGACTTTTTCAGGATGAAACGCGTTGGCCTGTAAGTTTCGGTGATGGCACATCTGGTTTTGGCTCTGATGGTTAACTCTGGAGGCCATCTTGGATGAGGCAAACTATAGTTTTAAGACTATTAAGCTGTTTTTACATGCTGTAAGTGCACTTTTTTTTTGTAAACAAACAGTACTTTTATTATCTGGAGCCATCTATTATTTCCTAATGAGTGTCACAAGTATCTTGGAGTTCCATACGAAGAAGGAAGAAAAGAATAAAAACACCTAAAGGAGGAGCAGAGCAGTACCTAACCAGGAGTGAATGTTAAAGATCACTATATTGACTCACTTTGTAAAACAAGGGGTCAATATAATCTGGTGAGTGTAATGTGTTATCTCTAACCCTCTGGATTCTTACTCTGTCTGGGAACATCACCTCTACCAGCACTATTTTCTTTTGCACAAAACTGTAAATGGAATGCATTAAACACCAAGCACAAACACATGTGGATTAGGGAAGAAATAAGAACTTTATATTTGTTGATTTAAAGCGTAACTTTTTGAGAAAAAAACGTTTCCCTCTTGGTGATCTATGTACATTGCAGGGATTTTAACAAACTTTGTTGTAGATTCCTACCTTTTGTTATTCTGAAGAAATCCCTGTGTGTTCCTCTGTGCCCATGTGCTAAGTCAGTCAAATGGGAGTGGTTTCATAATTATCAACCAGCTGCTGCAGCTGTAGGGCTCTAATGAGGAAAATTGCAGGGTCTACATCCCTTTAGACATGATTTCCTATTGGGAGTAACTTGCCAAGAATGAAATTTTTGTTGCAGGGGATGCCTGAAATCTGACTTGTATCTTAGTGTAGACTTCTATGAAAGTCAGTGAGCCAGTCACACAAGCAGGAAATTATGGTTCTGGGGTGTGTTCTGTACACATTCTGTGTGGGTGGAGGTACGCACGCCCCCGAAACCAGTAAACAGGCAGGGAAATATGAGTACATTGCGGACGGGCGGACGGACGGTCTGGAAATAGTTGAGATTAACTTTAGGTTGGTGTAGAGAGACAAGCAGATTGGCTGTTTCTGTTTGCTGTGTAACAGAGCGGCATATTTTCCACCACTGCACCCTTTTCTCCCCATCTGTCACTGGTTGTTAAGAATATTGTTGACTTCACAGCTGGCAGCTTCCTAACAAACAGTCAAAACAATAGGGGTAGTGGCGCTGTAATCAGTATAAGTGATAAGTAAGTCCGTTTGGCAAAAGTCCTTTTATGATATTTGAGAGTATGTAACACACTTGGGGTGGGAGGAATGAAAAGGGGAAAGTAAAATTGGGAAAACGAGTCCTATAGATTAAAATAATACAAAGTCCATGTTCCAGGACAAGCCTCCAAGGGGAAGATGAGAGCAGGCTCCAATATGCAAAAACAAGAAGAAAGAAGGCGCCACCAGGTAAGGAACTGCAATTTTAATTTGAAAATAGGTGCATTATCCACTTACATTTCAAATTACCGTATTTATCGGTGTATAACACGCACCCTAACTTTAAGAGGGAAGTTTCAGGAAAAAAACTTTCCATAGCCCCCTGCGTATAACACGCCGGCACAGTTTACCCTCTATTTTCAGGGTAAAAAAGTGAGTGTTATACACCAATAAATACAGTATGTGCATCCAGCATACAAGTCCTGAATGGCCCATGGTGTGTCGATCATCCGCACTAGATGTCAGCTGTGTGTGATGATGATGTCCCTCAGTCCTCTGTATCGCTGACGTTTCGGAGCATGCGGTTACTAGGCGTGCTCCTTTTTCAAGCATCCTAGTAACCTACGGAGCATGCTCCGAAATGTCGTCGCCTCTGCCGCTGCCCGTGACGTCATCGCGCCTCCTCGCTGTGTTCCAAGCCTCGCTCCTGCTGTACACACTGCCCAGACTTCCTGGTTCTTCAGCAGACAGAGATACAGACTGAGGACTGAGGGACATCATCATCACACACAGCTGACATCTAGTGCGGATGATCGCCACACCATGGGCCAGTCAGGACTTGTATACTGGATGCACATAATTTGAAATGTAAGTGGATAATGCACCTATTGTCAAATTAAAATTGCACTGTTCCTTACCTGGTGGCGCCTTCTTTCTTCTTGTCCTAACAAACAGTGACACTAGTTCCCCCTCAGGTCCAATCTTCTTGTAATTAATAGCAGGCAGTGGGTTGATTCTAAAGCCAATAGTGAGATTTCTATTGGCTAAGCCAGTGTTTCTCAACTCCAGTCCTTAAGGCGCCCCAACAGGTCATGTTTTCAGGATTTCCCTCAGATGAAACGGCTGTGGTAATTACTAAGGCAGTGAAACTGATCAAATCAACTGTGCAAAATAATGGAAATCCTGAAAACATGACCTGTTAGGGCGCCTTGAGGACTGGAGTTGAGAAACACTGGGCTAAGCATCTGCCAACTGCCTGCTGTCAATCACAATGGGAGAGAACTTGATGGGTAACTAGTGTCTGTAAATCCCTATCAGCCTCTGCCCACCCAAATTTAAGGCTAGGTTCACATCTATGCGGTTGCAGTTGATGCAGTTTTCTGGTGCATTTTGCATTTTTTAACCCGCTTTTTTGATGTATTTTTGTATGCGGTTTTCATGTGTTTTGCGTCTTTTATTTTTCCTTAAGAAACAGTGAATAGCTGGTTGTTAAGGAGCGGGAGGCCACTGCAGCCTTAACAACTGATGTGTCATCAGATGTTAGGGGGGTTCCCTGCCAGCCCGTTTGGCACCAACAACCACGCCATGTTCAAAGTCACTTAAATCCATTTTCTTCCCCATTCTGATGCTCAGTTTGAACTTCAGCAAGTCGTCTTCACCACATCTAGATGGACTGTAAATTTCCCTCCCTGCTGGTGTAACGTACAGACTCCAAATTAAATCAGTCAATAAACTACAAGTATGCAGAAAACGTTTTACTGTTAAAGCATTAGGAATGTAATTGAGTTGGTGTTCATCTGTGTGTGTAATCCATTCTCACATATGATTTTCAGATAGCTGCTGCTTGCTTTTAGTTAACTTTTGTCTCTCTGCAAGGAATTGTTCACACGTGCAGCTATTATTGCCTCCCCTCTGAAACATTCCCATAGACACCAGTGGCGGCTGGTGCTCAAAATTTTTGGGGGGGTGCAAACAAACTGAAAAAAAAAAATCAATTGCCGCCACTGTGCCCATTAAACGCAGCCACTGTGCCCAAACGCCACCAGTTTGCCCCCTCAAATACAGCCAGTTTGTTTCCATATACAGCCAGTTTGTCCCCATATATATATAACCAGTGTGCCCCCATATATACAGCCAGTGTGCCCCCCATATATACAGCCAGTGTGCCCCCCATATATACAGCCAGTGTGCCCCCATATACAGCCAGAGTGCTCCCATATACAGCCAGTGTGCTCCCATATACAACCAGTTTGTCCCCATATATAGCCAGTTTGTCCCCATATACAGCCAGTGTGTCCCCATATACAGCCAGTGTGTCCCCATATACAACCAGTTTGTCCCCATATATAGCCAGTGTGCCCCCATATACAGCCAGTTTGTCTCCCATATACAGCCAGTTTGTCCCCCATATACAGCCAGTTCCCCCCATATACAGCCAGTTTGTCCCCCATATACAGCTAGTTCCCCCCATATTCAGCCAGTTTGTCCCCCATATACAGCCAGTTCCCCCCATATACAGCCAGTTTGTCCCCCATATACAGCCAGTGTTCCCCCAAATGCAGCCAGTGTGCCCCCATATACAGCCAGTTCCCCCCAAATGCAGCCAGTGTGCCCCCATATACAGCCAGTTCCCCCCAAATGCAGCCAGTGTGCCCCCATATACAGCCAGTTCCCCCCATATGCAGCCAGTGTGCCCCCATATACAGTCAGTTCCCCCCAAATGCAGCCAGTGTGCCCCCATATACAGCCAGTTCCCCCCAAATGCAGCCAGTTTGTCCCCCATATACAGCCAGTTCCCCCCCATATTCAGCTAGTTTGTCCCCATATACAGCCAGTTCCCCCCAAATGCAGCCAGTTTGTCCCCCATATACAGCCAGTTCCCCGCTTATTCAGCCAGTGTGCCCCCATATACAGCCAGTTCCCCCCAAATGCAGGCAGTTTGTCCCCCATAATACAGCCAGTGTGCCCCCATATTCAGCCAGTTTGTCCCCCATATACAGCCAGTTCCCCCCAAATGCAGCCAGTGTCCCCCCAAATGCAGCCAGTTCCCCCCAAATGCAGCCAGTTTGTCCCCCATTATACAGCCAGTGTGCCCCCCATATTCAGCCAGTTTGTCCCCCATAATACAGCCAGTTTCCCCCAAATGCAGCCAGTGTGCCCCCATATACAGCCAGTTCCCCCCAAATGCAGCCAGTTTGTCCCCCATATACAGTCAGTTTCCCCTCCCCCCCAGCCCTGCACTTACCTTCCT
The DNA here is from genome assembly GCA_029206835.1 of Rana muscosa. Taxonomy (NCBI): domain Eukaryota; kingdom Metazoa; phylum Chordata; class Amphibia; order Anura; family Ranidae; genus Rana; species Rana muscosa. The sequence goes on from CM055119.1 coordinate 345,060,154, forward strand.
CGGTCCGCGCCGTCCTCGATATGTTCTCCCGCCTTCGATGTTGCTTCAGCCAATCAGGTCACCGGTAACCAGATCCGGTGAACCTGATTGGCTGAAACCTCCACAGTCTTCTCCCAGGAACGCACCCCCGTGCGTACCTGGGAGGAGTTTTTGGAAGCCGAATACAGCGTGAGAGCTGTATTCGGAAAGCCTATCAGAGCCGCTGGCTCTGATAGGCACTTCCAAGCCACACCCACCGCCGGCCGCCGCTCTAATTCATATGGCCGGCGCTCACCAGGAGGCCGGCCATATGAATAGTGGGCAGCGCGGCAGCGGTGACAATACACAGATTCATGCAATGCATGAATCTGTGTATTGTCTTTCAGTGGCGGTGCGGGAGCGAGAGGGGGCGGTGCTCCGGCGCCCTCTATGGACGCACCGCCACTGATAGACACACTCCTAAACCTTGTGGACAGCCTTCCCAGAAGAGTTGAAGCTGTTATAGCTGCAAAGGGTGGGCCAACTCAATATTGAACCGTACGGACTAAAGCCTCGTACACACGACCGGTTTTCTCATCAAGAAACAACAAGAAAACTGCTGGGAGAGCTTTCTTGCCGAGAAAACCGTTCGTGTGTATGGTTTCTCGTCGAGAAAACTGCCGGGAATCTCAACGAGAAAAATAGAGAACCTGCTCTCTATTTTCTCGTCAGGATTCACGTTTTTCTCGTCGGGATTCTCGTTGGCCTGTTTCCCGACGAGAAAACCGGTCGTGTGTCCGCTTTTCCGAGTCTTCAAAAATCGCGCATGCTCAGAATCAAGTATAAGACAGGAGCGCTCCTTCTGGTAAAACTAGCGTTCGTAATGGAGATGGTACATTCATCACGCTAAAACGAACTGAAAGCACGAAGACTGAAAAGCGCGAATCGTCTCTCCCCAAACTTTTAATAACACACGATAACACAAGATCAACAAAAGCAGCCCAAGGGGTGGCGCCATTGGATTCAAACTTCCCCTTTATATTGCCGTTGTACGTCACCGCTAGGGATGAGCTTCGTGTTCGAGTCGAACATACGTTCGACTCGAACATCGGCTGTTCGATCGTTCGACGAAGATCGAACTATTTGGGCCGTTCGCGCCAAATTCGAGTGACGCGAACGGCCCACAATGCACTACGCCATCGCAGTGTCATCCAGGCGCTGTGATTGGCCAAGCATGCACTGTGACCCCGCATGCTTGGCCAATCACAGCGCCGGCAGCGAGGAGAGCAATGATTGGCCACAGGCAGGATGCCTGTGGCCAATTATTGCTGAGGGGGTTTAGTACACGCCCCACACTATAAAAGGCCGCCAGCGCGGCGGCCTTGTGTAGTGTGTTCCGGACCGGAGTAGGGAAAGAGAAGCATAGGCAGGGACAGTGTCATTATTTTTCCTTTACATAATCCTGGATTCCTTGTGTTTAGGGACAGATAAGGATAGGTAGGGAGAGTGTCAGTGACAGTGTGCTATTCTGTGCTAATCCTTGTTTGTAGGGACAGAGAGGTACAGTGAGGGAAAGTGTCAGTGTGCTATTCTGTTCTAAACCAATCTTGCTGAACCATATTTTCAATCCTTGAGTTTAGGGACAGAGAGGTACAGTGAGGGAAAGTGTCAGTGTGCTATTTTGTGCTAAATCTTGTTTGTAGGGACAGAGAGGTACAGTGAGGGAAAGTGTCAGTGTGCTATTTTGTGCTAAATCTTGTTTGTAGGGACAGAGAGGTACAGTGAGGGAAAGTGTCAGTGTGCTATTCTGTTCGAAACCAATTTTGCTGTTCCATATTTTCAATCCTTGAGTTTAGGGACAGGGAAGGACACTCGTAGAAATTATCAGTGTGCTATTCTGTGCTAAATCTTGTTTGTAGGGAGGGACAGAGTAGGACAGTGAGGGAAAGTGTCAGTGTGCTATTCTGTTCTAAAAGTATTTTGCTGAACCATATTTTCAATCCTTGAGTTGAGGGACAGAGAGGTACAGTGAGTGAAACTGACAGTGTGCTGTTCTGTTCTAAACCAAATTTGCTGTTCCATATTTTCAATCCTTGAGTTGAGGGACAGAGAGGTACAGTGAGGGAAAGTGTCAGTGTGCTATTCTGTTCTAAAACTATTTTGCTGAACCATATTTTCAATCCTTGAGTTGAGGGACAGAGAGGTACAGTGAGTGAAACTGACAGTGTGCTGTTCTGTTCTAAACCAAATTTGCTGTTCCATATTTTCAATCCTTGAGTTGAGGGACAGAGAGGTACAGTGAGGGAAAGTGTCAGTGTGCTATTCTGTTCTAAAACTATTTTGCTGAACCATATTTTCAATCCTTGAGTTGAGGGACAGAGAGGTACAGTGAGTGAAACTGACAGTGTGCTGTTCTGTTCTAAACCAAATTTGCTGTTCCATATTTTCAATCCTTGAGTTGAGGGACAGAGAGGTACAGTGAGGGAAAGTGTCAGTGTGCTATTCTGTTCTAAAACTATTTTGCTGAACCATATTTTCAATCCTTGAGTTGAGGGACAGAGAGGTACAGTGAGTGAAACTGACAGTGTGCTGTTCTGTTCTAAACCAAATTTGCTGTTCCATATTTTCAATCCTTGAGTTGAGGGACAGAGAGGTACAGTGAGGGAAAGTGTCAGTGTGCTATTCTGTTCTAAAACTATTTTGCTGAACCATATTTTCAATCCTTGAGTTGAGGGACAGAGAGGTACAGTGAGTGAAACTGACAGTGTGCTGTTCTGTTCTAAACCAAATTTGCTGTTCCATATTTTCAATCCTTGAGTTGAGGGACAGAGAGGTACAGTGAGGGAAAGTGTCAGTGTGCTATTCTGTTCTAAAACTATTTTGCTGAACCATATTTTCAATCCTTGAGTTGAGGGACAGAGAGGTAAAGTGAGTGAAACTGACAGTGTGCTGTTCTGTTCTAAACCAAATTTGCTGTTCCATATTTTCAATCCTTGAGTTGAGGGACAGAGAGGTACAGTGAGGGAAAGTGTCAGTGTGCTATTCTGTTCTAAAACTATTTTGCTGAACCATATTTCAATCCTTGAGTTGAGGGACAGAGAGGTACAGTGAGTGAAACTGACAGTGTGCTGTTCTGTTCTAAACCAAATTTGCTGTTCCATATTTTCAATCCTTGAGTTGAGGGACAGAGAGGTACAGTGAGGGAAAGTGTCAGTGTGCTATTCTGTTCTAAAATTATTTTGCTGAACCATATTTTCAATCCTTGAGTTGAGGGACAGAGAGGTACAGTGAGTGAAACTGACAGTGTGCTGTTCTGTTCTAAACCAAATTTGCTGTTCCATATTTTCAATCCTTGAGTTGAGGGACAGAGAGGTACAGTGAGGGAAAGTGTCAGTGTGCTATTCTGTTCTAAAACTATTTTGCTGAACCATATTTTCAATCCTTGAGTTGAGGGACAGAGAGGTACAGTGAGTGAAACTGACAGTGTGCTGTTCTGTTCTAAACCAAATTTGCTGTTCCATATTTTCAATCCTTGAGTTGAGGGACAGAGAGGTACAGTGAGGGAAAGTGTCAGTGTGCTATTCTGTTCTAAAACTATTTTGCTGAACCATATTTTCAATCCTTGAGTTGAGGGGCAGAGAGGTAAAGTGAGTGAAACTGACAGTGTGCTGTTCTGTTCTAAACCAAATTTGCTGTTCCATATTTTCAATCCTTGAGTTGAGGGACAGAGAGGTACAGTGAGGGAAAGTGTCAGTGTGCTATTCTGTTCTAAAACTATTTTGCTGAACCATATTTTCAATCCTTGAGTTGAGGGACAGAGAGGTAAAGTGAGTGAAACTGACAGTGTGCTGTTCTGTTCTAAACCAAATTTGCTGTTCCATATTTTCAATCCTTGAGTTGAGGGACAGAGAGGTACAGTGAGGGAAAGTGTCAGTGTGCTATTCTGTTCTAAAACTATTTTGCTGAACCATATTTTCAATCCTTGTGTTTAGGGACAGAGAAGGACAGGCAGGGGACAGTGTCAGTGTCATTGTTGCTAAGCCTCCTGCACAGTATACACCTGAAGGTACCCCTTATTGCTGTTTTTCCCATCTCCCTGCAGGCCATCCATTAAAATGTCTGGAAGGCAACCAAGGAGAGGCAGACAGTCAGGAGGCAAAAAAAGAGGGCAAGCAGGCTCTGTGTCTGGGGGCAACAGTGCTGGTCGTGTACGCGGTGCATTGTCATCAGCACATGGCCATGGGACACGCTTGTCCTTGTTTTCGGCAGCTGGACATGTTGAGCCACATCATGCCGAAGACTTGGTAGAGTGGATGACCAAGCCCACCTCATCCTCCTCATCCTCTCTCACCCAGGCTCAGGGTACTGGCAAAGCAGCTGCCAAAGCGTCCTCTTCTCTGGTATCATTATCTTCATTAGTCAATCCTTCCCTAGACTAGACATGTGCAATTCGTTTAGTTACGAATTCGTTATCCGTCAAAATTCGTTATATTCGTTGATTCGTAAACATACGAATGAACGAACGGTTCGATAACATTACAACGAATAATCTAAACGAACGAATATGGAAAACAAATAAAATACGAATTTAGTAAATTTGAAACAAACAAAAAACGAAAAAGTGAAAAACGAAAACATAAAAACAACGAAAACACAGAAAAAAGATAAAAAATAACGAAAATAAAAATGAACGAAAACGAGATATTACGAATATTCGAAAAACAAAACAACGAATAACGAACAAAGATCCATATTAACGAATATCAAAATGAACGGAAAAAAAATTACGAATCTTCGGAAAACGGAAATGAAAACAACGACAATTCGTAAAAACTTAAATTCTATTTTGTTAGTTCTGAATTAGTTCTGGACTTTGGCCAATGGCCAATAAGCTTGTCCCTTCCCCTGAAGAGGTTGTCTCTTCCCCCAATGAGCTTGTTTCTTATAGACATGTGCTATAATGTGTGTGTATGTGTGTTTTTCTGTGTTAGACTGCAGTGCACTCCATCCAGAGTCCAGATAGGGTGTGGTTGGGTAGGTTGCACTGTTCTGTTGGATTTTGTGAGTAAATTTTTTACTTGGGAGTAGTGATGAGCCGAACACCCCCGGGTTCGGTTCGCACCAGAACCCGCGAACGGACCGAAAGTTCGAACGAACATTAGAACCCTATTAAATACAATGGATGCGAACGTTCGAATTCTAAAGTGCTAATTATAAAAACTATTATGCATGTTATTGTCCTAAAAAGGGTTTGGGAACCCGGGTTCTGCACCAGGGGACATGTATCAATGCAAAAATAAGTTTTAAAAACGGTCGTTTTCCGGGAGCAGTCATTTTAATGATGCATAAAGTGAAAAAAAAAAAGTCAAATATTCCTTTAAATATCGTACCTGGGGGGTGTCTAAAGTATGCCTGTGAAGTGCCACGTGTTTCCCGTGTTTAGAACTGTCCCTGCACAAAATGACACTTCTAAAGGAAAAAAAAGCCATTTAAAACTGCTTGCGGCTTTAATGTAATGTCTGGTCCCGGTAATATGGATGAAAATCTTTAAGAAAAATGGCATAGCTACCCCATGACCCCCCCCCTACCCCAGCCCATTACCAGCCCCTTTGGGTCTTGTATGGATATTAAGGGGAACCCCGCACATAAAATAAAAAAGGCCCTATATACTCAGAACAGCCGTATACAGGCGGTGCATACAAGACAGGGACTGTAGGTTTGTTCTTATGTAGAATCTGTTTGTAATTTTGAACAGGTACATTGTTGAAGTGTAGCTCCAGACCAAAAATCTATTTTTAAACTTTTTGGAAAACATAGGTAAGGGTTATCACCCCTGTAACATTTGTTTTGCTGTCTGTGCCCCTGTTCAGAACATTTCACCTCACTTTCCGTCCTAATGACAACTGTTTTTGAAATGTGGTGTTTTTCTTGAAACAAGGATTGCTGATAAAGCATCAGTACAGAGGAGACACCTTTCTCCCATATTTATTCTTACAGGAGAGAATTTTCCTTCCTAGTGGTAGATTTCCTCTCACTTCCTGTTGTCTTCTTGCGTTTGCAAGTAGGAGTCGTTTGTAAGTTGGATGTTTGAAAGTAGGGACCTGCCGTATATACTCTGCAGAAATAGGCCCCTTAGTTGTTGGTGTTGGCACAACACTGTAAGCACTCACAGTTACTCTTGGTTGGTGCTGGAACGCCCTGCTGTCAACTATTATATCAGGAATTTTAATTACATATAATTGTTGAACAGTGGTAGTAAAAATTGGGCCTTTGATGGTGGTGCTGGTGCCACAACACTGTAAGCCCTGACAGTTACTCTTGGTGGGTGCAGCAATGGGCCCTGCTGTGAATTATTAGATCAAGAATTGTAATTACATGCCCCTGTTGAACAGGGGCTGAAAAATTGGGCCTTAGGCACTGGTGGCACAACACTGCAACCCTTCACAGATACTGTACTTGGAGCACAGCAATGAGCCCTGTTGCAAAGTATTGCTTCAAAAATTGTAATGACACGCCCCTGTTAAACAGGGGCTGAAAAATTGGGCCTTAGGCACTGGTGGCACAACACTGCAACTCCTCACAGATACTGTACTTGGAGCACAGCAATGAGCCCTGTTGCAAAGTATTGCTTCAAAAATTGTAATTACACGCCCCTGTTAAACAGGGGCTGAAAAATTGGGCGTTAGGCACTGGTGGCGGCACCCATAAACAAAAATGATCTTCCAAGCTATCATCATCAATCGTATCATTGAGGACTCGGAGGAGGAGGATAGCCAGTCAACATAACAGCACAGGCACTCAGCATCAGCATCAGTCTTGAAGGGATGTGACATTTTAAAATCAATTAGTCTGTTATATCAGCATCAGGTGTGTGGTAGCTGGTGGTGATCCAAGACTGGTTCATCTTGATGAAAGTCAGTCGATCAACCGAGTCGGTGGACAGGCGCACCCTGTGATCCGTGACAAATCCTCCAGCAGCACTGAATGTTCGTTCCGAAAGAACGCTGGATGCAGGACAGGCCAGTAGCTCAATTGCATACTGTGCAAGCTCTGGCCAGTGATCCATCCTCAAGACCCAGTAAGCCAGAGGATTTTCGGTGGGGAAGGTGTCCAAGTCTGACCTTGCCCCTAGATATTCCTGCACCATGTTTATCAGACGCTGGCGATGGTTGCTGGAACCGATCATACTTTGGGGCTGCGGACTAAAGAATTGTCTGAACGCATCGGTCAGACGGCCACCTTCCCCACCGCTCCTTCTTTGACTGGCCGAAGCCTCAGCAACTCGTTGTCCAGGACCAGGAGTTTGCAACCTCCCAGTCTCTGGGAACGCGTTGCACAGACCTTTCTGCAAGGCCTCCCGGAGTTGTCTCATCCTCTGCTCCCTCTGCGACGGTAACATAAGGTCCGCAACCTTACCCTTGTACCGTGGATCAAGGAGAGTGGCCAGCCAGTAATGGTCCCTCTCCTTGATCCGAAGAATACGAGGATCCTTCCGCAGACTTTGCAGGATCAGGGAGGCCATGCAGCGTAGGTTTGCTGAGGCATTCGCTCCGGAGTCCTCTGGGTCACTAAGGACGACATGATCCGCAGCCACCTCCTCCCAGCCACGTACAAGTCCACTGGTTTCTTGGGACTGTAAATCATCCCTAAAAGACTGCTGCTGATGATGCTGAGTGCCAGCCTCCACCTCCATGCTGACACAATCCTCCTCCTCCTCCTCCTCCTCCTCCTCCTCCTCTTCCTGTGCGATGGGTGGGACAGAAGGAACACTGTCTGGGTAAAGGGGGCCTTGAGAGGCAAGGAAGTCCTCCTCTTCCTGCCTCTGTTCTGCCTCAAGTGCCCTGTCCATTATTCCACGCAGCGTGTGCTCCAACAGGTGGACAAGAGGTACAGTGTCACTGATGCATGCACTGTCACTGCTCACCATCCTCGTGGCCTCCTCAAATGGTGCCAGGACAGTGCATGCATCCCTGATCATGCCCCACTGGCGTGGAGAAAAAAAACCAAGCTCCCCTGACCCTGTCCTGGTGCCGTAGTCGCACAGGTACTCATTGATGGCCCTCTGCTGCGTGTGCAGCCGCTGCAGCATGGCCAACGTTGAGTTCCACCTGGTGGGCATGTCACATATAAGGCGGTTCTTGGGCAGGTTCAACTCCTTTTGCAGCTCAGCCAGGCGAGCACTGGCATTATAAGATCTGCGGAAATGCACACAGACTTTCCTGGCCTGCCTCAGGACATCCTGTAAGCCCGGGTACCTGCCCAAGAAGCGCTGCACCACCAGGTTAAGGACGTGAGCCACACAGGGCACATGGGTCAGTTGTCCCTGTCGGAGGGCGGAGAGGAGGTTGGTGCCATTGTCGCAAACCACCATTCCTGGCTTAAGCTGGCGTGGCGTCAACCACCTCTCGGCCTGGCCCTGCAGAGCAGACAGGACCTCTGCCCCAGTGTGGCTTCTGTCCCCCAAACACACCAGCGCAAGCACGGCATGGCATCTTTTTGCCTGCGTACTTGCGTAGCCCCGTGAACGGCTACGGAGCACCGCTGGTTCATAGGACAAACCACAGGAAGAGGCCATGGAGGAAGAAGAAGAGGAGGGGGTGGAGGAGAGAGGTGTGTCACAACCAGTAGTAGCATTTTGGAGGCGTGGCGGTGGGACAACCTCCAACACTACTGCACCTTGTCCTGAATCCTTCCCAGCTGCCAAAAGAGTGACCCAATGGGCCGTGAAAGAAAGGTAACGTCCCTGTCCATGCCTGCTGGACCATGAGTCAGCGGTAATATGCACCTTACCGCTGACCGCCCTGTCCAGCGAGGCCAAGACATTGCCTTCCACATGCCGGTAGAGAGCCGGAATAGCCTTCCGTGAGAAAAAGTGGCGTTTGGGAACCTGCCACTGAGGAACCGCACATTGCACAAACTCACGGAAGGGGGCCGAGTCTACCAACTGAAAAGGCAGCAGTTGAAGCGCTAGCAATTTAGCCAAGCTAGCATTCAACCGCTGGGCATGTGGATGGCTGGGAGTGAACTTCTTTCGACGGTCCAGCAGCTGGGGCAGGGAAATTTGCCTGCTAGAATCGGACGTCGGTGTACTGCTAGCAGAGTGGGCGCAAGTACTTGGCTGTGACACACCTAATTCTACACCTTCATTCCTCTCAGTGCATGTTTCAGAGAGGACTGAAGTTATAGTGGGGTTGGAGATCCCAGCTGATGCGGTGCAAGGAGAGGTCCGCTTGGTTCTTTGGTGTGGGTCTTTGAGGTAGGCTTGCCAACGAGCTGCATGGCAGGTCAACATATGTCTGGTCAGGCATGTGGTACCCAAGCGGCTGATGTTTTGGCCACGCGATATACGCTTGAGACATATGTTGCAAACAGCAGCTGTGCGATCTGATGCACTAGCCTCAAAAAAGGCCCACACCAAAGAACTTTTTGAATGACGGGCAGAGGCAGCGCCCTGCACAGGCGGAGCTCTGCGGTGTGATTCCGTCGGTGTACTGCCCTTACGCTGGCCACCAAAGGGCATCCTGCCTCGTTGGAGATGTGCCTCCTCCTCATCCTCCTCCTCCTCCTCTCTCCTATTAGGCACCCACGTGGAGTCATTGACCTCATCATCCCCTCCCTCCTCATCACTGGAGCCAATCTGGCAGTATGCTGCAGCTGCTGGAACATGACTGCCAGATTGGTGTCCTTCTTGAGCATCCCCTCTGTCTGCTCTCACGCTACTGCCTTCCTCTAGCTGGGTTTCATCATCAGACCCTTCGAAACGCTGGGCATCCTCCTGGAGCATGTACCCAACACTGTGCTGAAACAGTTCGGGGGACTCCTCAGGAGGAGGACATGGTGGGTCTAGGGAAGGAGTGACTGATGATTTGTCTGACATTGATACCAGGGAAGACGACGCTTTGGCAGCTGCTTTTCCAGTACCCTGAGCCTGGGTGAGAGAGGATGAGGAGGAGGAGGAGGGCTTGGTCATCCACTCTACCAAGTCTTCGGCATGATGTGGCTCAACATGTCCAGCTGCCGAAAAGAAGGACAAGCGTGTCCCATGGCCATGTGCTGATGACAATGCACCGCGTCCACGACCAGCACTGTTGCCCCCAGACACAGAGCCTGCTTGCCCTCTTTTATTGCCTCCTGACTGTCTGCCTCTCCTTGTTTGCCTTCCAGACATTCTAATAGATGGCCTGCAGGGAGATGGGAAAAAAGCAATAAGGGCTACCTTCAGGTGTCCTTCTCTGTCCCTTGAAACAAGGACTTTCACAGTGAAAGAAACTGACACTGTCCCTACCTAGAGTTTTCTGTCCCTAGAATAAATGTTTTTTTTAATCACAATATAGCACAAGGACAATTCACTCAATGTCTCTCCAGGTCCCTGGAAACAAGGACTTGCAGAGTGAAAGAAACTGACACTGTCCCTACCTAGAGTTTTCTGTCCCTAGAATAAATGTTTTTTTTAAGCACAATATAGCACAAGGACAATTAACTCACTGTCCTTACAGGTCCCTGGAAACAAGGACTTGCAGAGTGAAAAAAAAAAAACACTCTCCCTACCTACAGTTTTCTGTCCCTAGAAAAAATGTTTTTTTTAAGCACAATATAGCACAAGGACAATTAACTCACTGTCCTTACAGGTCCCTGGAAACAAGGACTTGCAGAGTGAAAGAAAAAAAACACTCTCCCTACCTACAGTTTTCTGTCCCTAGAAAAAAATGTTTTTTTTAATCACAATATAGCACAAGGAAAATTAACTCACTGTCCTTACAGGTCCCTGGAAACAAGGACTTGCAGAGTGAAAGAAAAAAAACACTCTCCCTACCTACAGTTTTCTGTCCCTAGAAAAAATGTTTTTTTTAATCACAATATAGCACAAGGAAAATTAACTCACTGTCCTTACAGGTCCCTGGAAACAAGGACTTGCAGAGTGAAAGAAACTGACACTGTCCCTACCTAGAGTTTTCTGTCCCTAGAATAAATGTTTTTTTTAAGCACAATATAGCACAAGGACAATTAACTCACTGTCCTTACAGGTCCCTGGAAACAAGGACTTGCAGAGTGAAAGAAACTGACACTGTCCCTACCTACAGTTTTCTGTCCCTAGAAAAAAATGTTTTTTTTAATCACAATATAGCACAAGGAAAATTAACTCACTGTCCTTACAGGTCCCTGGAAACAAGGACTTGCAGAGTGAAAGAAAAAAAACACTCTCCCTACCTACAGTTTTCTGTCCCTAGAAAAAATGTTTTTTTTAATCACAATATAGCACAAGGAAAATTAACTCACTGTCCTTACAGGTCCCTGGAAACAAGGACTTGCAGAGTGAAAGAAACTGACACTGTCCCTACCTAGAGTTTTCTGTCCCTAGAATAAATGTTTTTTTTAAGCACAATATAGCACAAGGACAATTAACTCACTGTCCTTACAGGTCCCTGGAAACAAGGACTTGCAGAGTGAAAGAAACTGACACTGTCCCTACCTAGAGTTTTCTGTCCCTAGAATAAATGTTTTTTTTAAGCACAATATAGCACAAGGACAATTAACTCACTGTCCTTACAGGTCCCTGGAAACAAGGACTTGCAGAGTGAAAGAAAAAAAACACTCTCCCTACCTACAGTTTTCTGTCCCTAGAAAAAATGTTTTTTTTAATCACAATATAGCACAAGGAAAATTAACTCACTGTCCTTACAGGTCCCTGGAAACAAGGACTTGCAGAGTGAAAGAAACTGACACTGTCCCTACCTAGAGTTTTCTGTCCCTAGAATAAATGTTTTTTTTAATCACAATATAGCACAAGGACAATTAACTCACTGTCCTTACAGGTCCCTGGAAACAAGGACTTGCAGAGTGAAAGAAACTGACACTGTCCCTACCTAGAGTTTTCTGTCCCTAGAATAAATGTTTTTTTTAAGCACAATATAGCACAAGGACAATTAACTCACTGTCCTTACAGGTCCCTGGAAACAAGGACTTGCAGAGTGAAAGAAAAAAAACACTCTCCCTACCTACAGTTTTCTGTCCCTAGAAAAAATGTTTTTTTTAATCACAATATAGCACAAGGAAAATTAACTCACTGTCCTTACAGGTCCCTGGAAACAAGGACTTGCAGAGTGAAAGAAACTGACACTGTCCCTACCTAGAGTTTTCTGTCCCTAGAATAAATGTTTTTTTTAATCACAATATAGCACAAGGACAATTAACTCACTGTCCTTACAGGTCCCTGGAAACAAGGACTTGCAGAGTGAAAGAAACTGACACTGTCCCTACCTAGAGTTTTCTGTCCCTAGAATAAATGTTTTTTTTAAGCACAATATAGCACAAGGACAATTAACTCACTGTCCTTACAGGTCCCTGGAAACAAGGACTTGCAGAGTGAAAGAAAAAAAACACTCTCCCTACCTACAGTTTTCTGTCCCTAGAAAAAATGTTTTTTTTAATCACAATATAGCACAAGGAAAATTAACTCACTGTCCTTACAGGTCCCTGGAAACAAGGACTTGCAGAGTGAAAGAAACTGACACTGTCCCTACCTAGAGTTTTCTGTCCCTAGAATAAATGTTTTTTTTAATCACAATATAGCACAAGGACAATTAACTCACTGTCCTTACAGGTCCCTGGAAACAAGGACTTGCAGAGTGAAAGAAACTGACACTGTCCCTACCTAGAGTTTTCTGTCCCTAGAATAAATGTTTTTTTTAAGCACAATATAGCACAAGGACAATTAACTCACTGTCCTTACAGGTCCCTGGAAACAAGGACTTGCAGAGTGAAAGAAAAAAAACACTCTCCCTACCTACAGTTTTCTGTCCCTAGAAAAAATGTTTTTTTTAATCACAATATAGCACAAGGAAAATTAACTCACTGTCCTTACAGGTCCCTGGAAACAAGGACTTGCAGAGTGAAAGAAACTGACACTGTCCCTACCTAGAGTTTTCTGTCCCTAGAATAAATGTTTTTTTTAAGCACAATATAGCACAAGGACAATTAACTCACTGTCCTTACAGGTCCCTGGAAACAAGGACTTGCAGAGTGAAAGAAACTGACACTGTCCCTACCTAGAGTTTTCTGTCCCTAGAATAAATGTTTTTTTTAAGCACAATATAGCACAAGGACAATTAACTCACTGTCCTTACAGGTCCCTGGAAACAAGGACTTGCAGAGTGAAAGAAACTGACACTGTCCCTACCTAGAGTTTTCTGTCCCTAGAATAAATGTTTTTTTTAAGCACAATATAGCACAAGGACAATTAACTCACTGTCCTTACAGGTCCCTGGAAACAAGGACTTGCAGAGTGAAAGAAAAAAAACACTCTCCCTACCTACAGTTTTCTGTCCCTAGAAAAAATGTTTTTTTTAATCACAATATAGCACAAGGAAAATTAACTCACTGTCCTTACAGGTCCCTGGAAACAAGGACTTGCAGAGTGAAAGAAACTGACACTGTCCCTACCTAGAGTTTTCTGTCCCTAGAATAAATGTTTTTTTTAATCACAATATAGCACAAGGACAATTAACTCACTGTCCTTACAGGTCCCTGGAAACAAGGACTTGCAGAGTGAAAGAAACTGACACTGTCCCTACCTAGAGTTTTCTGTCCCTAGAATAAATGTTTTTTTTAAGCACAATATAGCACAAGGACAATTAACTCACTGTCCTTACAGGTCCCTGGAAACAAGGACTTGCAGAGTGAAAGAAAAAAAACACTCTCCCTACCTACAGTTTTCTGTCCCTAGAAAAAATGTTTTTTTTAATCACAATATAGCACAAGGAAAATTAACTCACTGTCCTTACAGGTCCCTGGAAACAAGGACTTGCAGAGTGAAAGAAACTGACACTGTCCCTACCTAGAGTTTTCTGTCCCTAGAATAAATGTTTTTTTTAATCACAATATAGCACAAGGACAATTAACTCACTGTCCTTACAGGTCCCTGGAAACAAGGACTTGCAGAGTGAAAGAAACTGACACTGTCCCTACCTAGAGTTTTCTGTCCCTAGAATAAATGTTTTTTTTAAGCACACTATAGCAGAAGCACAAAACACACTGACACTCTCCCTACCTATCCTTCTCTTTCCCTAAACTAAAGGAATCCAGGTTAAGCAAGAAAGAAATAACAGTCACTGTCCCTGCCTATGCTACTCTATCCCTGCTCCGGAACACACTACACTAGGCCGCCGTGCTGGCGGCCTTTTATAGTGTGGGGCGTGTACTAAACACCCTCAGCAATAATTGGCCACAGGCATCCTGCCTGTGGCCAATCATTGCTCTCCTCGCTGCCGGCGCTGTGATTGGCCAAGCATGCGGGGTCACAGTGCATGCTTGGCCAATCACAGCGCCTGGATGACACTGCGATGGCGTAGTGCATTGTGGGCCGTTCGCGTCACTCGAATTTGGCGCGAACGGCCCAAATCGTTCGATCTTCGTCGAACGATCGAACAGCCAATGTTCGAGTCGAACGTATGTTCGACTCGAACACGAAGCTCATCCCTACTTGGGAGAGAGAAATTCTTTGTTTCTTAAGGATATTAGATTGAGATTCTAGAGTCTACATTCTAATTTATAATTTTATTTATGTAATATCTCTGACATATTGTATTTTTCTTCTTTGTCAGACTACATTCTAGACAGGGTGTGGGTGGTGTTTGATTTGTGAGTCATTCAAAGAGATTGATATAGAAATTATAAATTTCTTACTATTTCTATTACTCCTAGGATTTTCTAAAGTTAGTTTTTTTCCCTTTTCTGGGACTGTGTTTTATTATATTGCTGTCTGTCTGCCCCTACCTATTTTTTTTGTTGTGTTAGCCAGTGCCACTACTAGGCCAGCCCAGGCAGCATATACTACGTATTCATGGTAGGAGAAGTAGATTAGTATATATATTTTTTTGCATGGACCGGTAAAATAAGAATACTCCAGTCCTCAATCCCTCCACTCTCAGTCACACCAACTCTCATACCAACACACTCACTAACACCAACATTCTCACTTACAAGACTCACACGTCCATTCTCACTCCCAGACATTCTAATTGCAATAAAACCACCAAACCACACAAAAACAACTACAAAAACCACAATATCACTCTCTCATAGTTGCCAACAGTCACGGATTGGCCGGGACGGTCCCGGGATTCAAACCCTTTTCCCGGATTTATTTTGTCCCGGCCAATGTCCCGGCCAATCCGATTTTTCCCGTTTTCCCCGAATTTGGATGCCGCAGGCCGCCGCCGCTAGAGGTCCACGGCTGGCGGAGACAATGTCTCGGCCGGCCGCCATGTTCAAGAAGTCCAAAACACGGATGTAGTACAATAGAAAATAAAGCCGCTGCGGCGCCGCCCACACCCCGCACCTCCCCAGGGGTGGGCGGCGCCGCAGCAGCTTTATCTTCTATTGTACTACATCTGTGTTTTGGCTGGCCGGCCGTCCACCCCCCCGCCCGCCCCGCCCCGCTGCAGGTCTGTCTGTAATGGAAAGGGGCGGGGGTCGGCAGCGCCACAGCTTAATTTTTTATTTTTTTGCAGCCACACTGTCGGCTCCGCCTCTATTTTGTTCCCCTTCGGGGAAGGGGAAACAGTAATGGTGACCGAGACAGGAGACGCCTGTGGTTAAGGGGGGACTCCGCTGGGGATGCCTGTGGTAAGGGGGGACTCCGCTGGGGACGCCTGAGGTAAGGGGGGACTCCGCTGGGGACACTTGATGTAAGGGGGACTCCACTGGGGACGCCTGATGTAAGGGGGGACTCCGCTGGGGACGCCTGATGTAAGGGGGGACTCCGCTGGGGACGCCTGATGTAAGGGAGGACTCTGCTGGGGACGCCTGATGTAAGGGGGACTCCTCTGGGTACACCTGATGTAAGGAAGGACTCCGCTGGGTACGCCTGATGTAAGGAGGGACTCCTCTGGGGACGCCTGATGTAAGGAGGGACTCCGCTGGGGACGCCTGATGTAAGGAGGGACTCCTCTGGGGACGCCTGATGTAAGGAGGGACTCCTCTGGGGACACTTGATGTAAGGGGGGACTCCACTGGGGACGCCTGATGTAAGAGGGGACTCCGTTGGGGACGCCTGATGTAAGGGGGGACTCCGCTGGGGATGCCTGATGTAAGGGGGGACTCCTCTGGGTACACCTGATGTAAGGAAGGACTCCGCTGGGTACGCCTGATGTAAGGAGGGACTCCTCTGGAGACGCCTGATGTAAGGAGGGACTCCTCTGGGGACGCCTGATGTAAGGAGGGACTCCCCTGGGGACACCTGATGGCATCTGGTGGCAGGCGACGTGGCAGGTGACACACTCGGGGCTAACACTGATTCGGCATTTTGGTGAGTTGAATGATTTCATTTTATATTAAAATGTAATAAGAGAAATAATGCACTTCAGTCATCCTGACACCCTAACAACCATGGTGCCGGGATGATTAAAGAGCTAACACCAGATGTTTGGATTATCTTTATCTGTTGATTGTTAAACTCTGGAATACACATATTTCTATTATGGTGTAGGATCTGGGCCTGCTGTCCTTCCATCCTTCCTTCTCTTTCCTTCCCTCCCTCTTTCTTTCTCCCTTCATCCCTCATTCATCTCAGACTTTAACCACACCCCCTTTGAGCCACGCTCATTTAAGCCACTCCCACTACCCGTGTAAACCACGCCCACGCTTCGTGCGCCACTTTTTTCTCCTAAAGTATAACACACCTTCAAATGAATGCCCCACCCCCTAATTATACCAAGGCTCCGCCTACATGCGAAAAAGTGTCACGTTTTTTTTTTTGCAATGTTGGCAACTATGCTCTCTGCACTGCTCTCTGCTCCTCCCTCACCACACCACTTACACCCTCTCAAAATGGCGTACAGGGGCGGAGGCTATAGCCGCTTGTTGAAAACGAAACTAAAATACGAGATTGCGAATGGCCGCGATGTATTTACGGGAGTACGAATGCATTCGAAGCACGTGGACGTATTTTAGTTTCATTTTCAACACGCGGCTATAGCCGCGTGTTGAAAATAAAAATAACTAGTAACGCGAGATTGCGAATGACCGCACCGAGATGTATTTACGAAAGTATAAAAAAATTACGAATCCATTCGAAGCACGGTAGTAGACACGAATCAAGGAAAACAAAACAATGTTACGAATCAACAGAAACGGCAGAGTAGTGTACAGAAAAACGAAAATTATTGTCTAACAAAATTACGAATTACGAATCGTTCAGTATCAACGAAAATCAAACTGTTACGAAAGTACGAAAATAACTTAAACAGAAATACGAATCATTCAATATCAACAAAATTACAAATTTCAAATCAACGAAAATACCTTAGACAGAACTACGAATCATTCAGTATCAACGAAAATTAAACTGTTACGAACATACGAACGAGTCCGAATAGGAAAACTCGCGTCTTACGAAATTACGAATCTTTACGAACATACGGAACGAGACGAAACGAAACGATAGGAAACTAATTTTTTGGTTGTGCACATGTCTACCCTAGACCCACCATGCCCTCCTCCTGAGGAGTCCCCCGAACTGTTTGAGCACAGTGTTGGGTACATGCTCCAGGAGGATGCCCAGCGTTTGGAAGGATCTGATGATGATACCCAGCTAGAGGAAGGCAGCAGCGTGAGAGCAGAGAGAGGGGATGCTCAAGAAGGACACCAATCTGGCAGTCATGCTCCAGCAGCTGCAGCATATTGCCAGATTGGCTCCAGTGATGAGGAGGGAGGGGATGATGAGGTCACTGACTCCACGTGGGTGCCTAATAGGAGAGAGGAGGAGGAGGAGGATGAGGAGGAGGCACATCTCCAACGAGGCAGGATGCCCTTGAGTGGCCAGCGTATGGGCAGCACACCGACGGAATCACACCGCAGAGCTCCGCCTGTGCAGGGCGCTGCCTCTGCCCGTCATGCAAAAAGTTCTTTGGTGTGGGCCTTTTTTGAGGCGAGTGCATCAGATCGCACAGCTGCTGTTTGCAACATATGTCTCAAGCGTATATCGCATGGCCAAAACATCAGCCGCTTGGGCACCACATGCTTGATCAGACATATGTTGACCTGCCATGCAGCTCGTTGGCAAGCCTACCTTAAAGACCCACACCAAAGAACAAAGCTGACCTCTTCTTGCACCGCATCAGCTGGGATCTCCAACCCCACTATACCTTCACTCCTCTCTGAAACCTGCTCTGAAAGGAATGAAGGTGTAGAATTAGGTGTGTCACAGGCAAGTACTTGCGGGCACTCTGCTAGCAGTACACCAACGTCCGATTCTAGCAGGCAAATTTTTCTGCCCCAGCTGCTGGACCGTCGAAAGAAGTTCACTCCCAGCCATCCACATGCCCAGCGGTTGAATGCTAGCTTGGCTAAATTGCTAGCCCTTCAACTGCTGCCTTTTCAGTTGGTAGACTCGGCCCCCTTCCGTGAGTTTGTTTAATGTGCGGTTCCTCAGTGGCAGGTTCCCAAACGACACTTTTTCGCACGGAAGGCTATTCCGGCTCTCTACAGGCATGTGGATGGCAATGTCTTGGCCTCGCTGGACAGGGCGGTCAGCGGTAAGGTGCATATTACCGCTGACTCATGGTCCAGCAGGCGTGGACAGGGACGTTACCTTTCTTTCACGGCCCATTGGGTCACTCTTTTGGCAGCTGGGAAGGATGCAGGACAAGGTGCAGTAGTGTTGGAGGTTGTTCCACCGCCACGCCTCCAAAATGCTACTACTGGTTGTGACACACCTCTCTCCTCCACCCCCTCCTCTTCTTCTTCCTCCATGGCCTCTTCCTGTGTTTTGTCCTTGGAACCAGCGGTGCTCCGTAGGCGTTCAAGGGGCTACGCAAGTACGCAGGCAAAAAGATGCCATGCCGTGCTTGCGCTGGTGTGTTTGGGGGACAGGAGCCACACTGGGGCAGAGGTCCTGTCTGCTCTGCAGGGGCAGGCCGAGAGGTGGTTGACGCCACGCCAGCTTAAGCCAGGAATGGTGGTTTGCGACAATGGCACCAACCTCCTCTCCGCCCTCCGACAGGGACAACTGACCCATGTGCCCTGTATGGCTCACGTCCTTAACCTGGTGGTGCAGCGGTTCTTGGGCAGGTACCCGGGCTTACAGGATGTCCTGAGGCAGGCCAGGAAAGTCTGTGTGCATTTCCGCAGATCTTATAATGCCAGTGCTCGCCTGGCTGAGCTTCAAAAGGAGTTGAACCTGCCCAAGAACCGCCTTATATGTGACATGCCCACCAGGTGGAACTCAACGTTGGCCATGCTGCAGCGGCTGCACACGCAGCAGAGGGCCATCAATGAGTACCTGTGCGACTACGGCACCAGGACAGGGTCAGGGGAGCTCGGGTTTTTTTCACCACGCCAGTGGGGCATGATCAGGGATGCATGCACTGTCCTGGCACCATTTGAGGAGGCCACGAGGATGGTGAGCAGTGACAGTGCATGCATCAGTGACACTGTACCTCTTGTCCACCTGTTGGAGCACACGCTGCGTGGAATAATGGACAGGGCACTTGAGGCAGAACAGAGGCAGGAAGAGGAGGACTTCCTTGCCTCTCAAGGCCCCCTTTACCCAGACAGTGTTCCTTCTGTCCCACCCATCGCACAGGAAGAGGAGGAGGAGGAGGAGGAGGAGGAGGATTGTGTCAGCATGGAGGTGGAGGCTGGCACTCAGCATCATCAGCAGCAGTCTTTTAGGGATGATTTACAGTCCCAAGAAACCAGTGGACTTGTACGTGGCTGGGAGGAGGTGGCTGCGGATCATGTCGTCCTTAGTGACCCAGAGGACTCCGGACTGAATGCCTCAGCTAACCTACGCTGCATGGCCTCCCTGATCCTGCAAAGTCTGCGGAAGGATCCTCGTATTCTTCGGATCAAGGAGAGGGACCATTACCATCGTACCGTCGCAGAGGGAGCAGAGGATGAGACAACTCCGGGAGGCCTTGCAGAAAGGTCTGTGCAACGCGTTCCCAGAGACTGGGAGGTTACAAACTCCTGGTCCTGGACAACGAGTTGCTGAGGCTTCGGGCAGTCAAAGAAGGAGCGGTGGGGAAGGTGGCCGTCTGACCGATGCTTTCAGACAATTCTTTAGTCCGCAGCCCCAAAGTATGATCGGTTCCAGCAACCATCGCCAGCGTCTGATATACATGGTACAGGAATACCTAGGGGCAAGGTCAGACTTGGACACCTTCCCTACCGAAAATCCTCTGGCTTACTGGGTCTTGAGGATGGATCACTGGCCAGAGCTTGCACAGTATGCAATTGAGCTACTGGCCTGTCCTGCATCCAGCGTTCTTTCAGAACGCACATTCAGTGCTGCTGGAGGATTTGTCACGGATCACAGGGTGCGCCTGTCCACCGACTCGGTTGATCGACTGACTTTCATCAAGATGAACCAGTCTTGGATCACCACCAGCTACCACACACCAGATGCTGATATAACAGACTAATTGATTTTAAAATGTCACATCCCTTCAAGACTGATGCTGATGCTGAGTGCCTGTGCTGTTATGTTGACTGGCTATCCTCCTCCTCCTCCTCAATGATACGATTAACGATGATAGCTTGGAAGATCATTTTGGTTTATGGGTGACGCCACCAGTGGCTAAGGCCCAATTTTTCAGCCCCTGTTTAACATGGGCGTGTAATTAAAATTTTTGATGCAATACTTTGCAACAGGCCTCATTGCTGTGCTCCAAGTACAGTATCTGTGAGGTGTTGCAGTGTTGTGCCACCAGTGCCTAAGGCCCAATTTTTCAGCCCCTGTTCAACAGGGGCATGCAATTATAATTATTGATCTAATAATTCACAGCAGGGAGCATTGCTGCGCCCACCAAGAGTAACTGTCAGGCCTTACAGTGTTGTGGCACCAGCACCACCATCACCACCACCACCACCACCAAAGGCCCAATTTTTCAGCCCCTGTTCAACAGGGGCATGCAATTATAATTATTGATCTAATAATTCACAGCAGGGAGCATTGCTGCGCCCACCAAGAGTAACTGTCAGGCCTTACAGTGTTGTGGCACCAGCACCACCATCACCACCACCACCACCACCAAAGGCCCAATTTTTCAGCCCCTGTTCAACAGGGGCATGCAATTATAATTATTGATCTAATAATTCACAGCAGGGAGCATTGCTGCGCCCACCAAGAGTAACTTTCAGGCCTTACAGTGTTGTGGCACCAGCACCACCATCACCACCACCACCACCACCAAAGGCCCAATTTTTCAGCCCCTGTTCAACAGGGGCATGCAATTATAATTATTGATCTAATAATTCACAGCAGGGACCATTGCTGCGCCCACCAAGAGTAACTGTCAGGCCTTACAGTGTTGGGGCACCAGCACCACCATCAAAGGGCCAATTTTTACTACCACTGATCAACAATTATATGTTATTACAATTCCTGATATTATACTTGACAGAAGGGCGTTCCAGCACCCACCAAGAATAACTGTGAGTGCTTTCAGTGTTGTGCCAACACCAACACCTAAGGGGCCAATTTCTGCAGAGTATATACGGAAGGTCCCTACTTTCAAACATCCAACTTACAAACTACTACTACTTGCAAACGGAAGAAGACAACAGGAAGTGAGAGGAAATCTACCCCATGGAAGGAAAATTCTCTCCTGTAAGAATTAATATGGGAGAAAGGTGTCTCCTCTCTACTGATGCTTTATCACCAATCCTTGTTTCAATAAAAACACCACATTTCAAAAACAGTTGTCATTGGGACGCAAAGTGAGGTGAAATGTTCTGAACAGGGGCACAGACAGCAAAAAAAATGTGACAGGGGTGATAACCGTTCCCTATGTTTTACAAAAAACTAAAAAAAAGGAATTTGCCATGGAGCTCCACTTAAACAATGCAGCTGTTCAAAATTATAAACAGATTCTACATAAGAACAAACCTACAGTCCCTGTCTTGTATGCACCGCCTGTATACGGCTGTTCAGAGTATATAGGTCCTTTTTTATTTTGTGTGCGGGGTTCCCCTTAATATCCATACAAGACCCAAAGGGGCTGGTAATGGGCTGGGGTAGGGGGGGGTTGATGGGGTAGCTATGCCATTTTTCCTAAAGATTTTCATCCATATTACCGGGACCAGACATTGCATTAAAGCCGCAAGCAGTTTTAAATGACTTTTTTCCCTTTAGAAATGTTATTTTGTGCAGGGACAGTTCTAAACACGGGAAACACGTGGCACTTCACAGGCATACTTTAGACACCCCCCAGGTACAATATTTAAAGGAATATTTTACTTTTTTTTTTTCACTTTATGCATCATTAAAATGACTGCTCCCGGAAAACGTCCGTTTTTAAAACTTCTTTTTGCATTGATACATGTCCCCTGGTGCAGAAGCCGGGTTCCCAAACTCTGTTTTGGACAATAACATGGATAATAGTCGTTATAATTAGCACTTTAGAATCCGAATGTTCGCATCCATTGTATTTAATAGGGTTCTAATGTTCGTGCGAACTTTCGGTCCGTTCGCGGGTTCTGGTGCGAACCGAACCCGGGGGTGTTCGGCTCATCACTAGTCACCGCGCTTTACAACGATGAGATTTGGAATTGACAGTGTGTATGCAAGGAAAGCTTGACAAGAATCTCGTCGAGAAAAACAACGTTTTTTTTTTACGACGAGATTCTTGGTCGTGTGTACGAGGCTTTAGACTGGGATGCCATTAAAGTTCATGTGCATGTAAAGGCAGGTGTCCCAATACTTTTGGTAGCATAATGTATGTATAAATGTGAGTTAGAAACCTTAGATTGTGAGTTCCATGCTGTGTAAATTGATGGCGCCATATAAGTACCTGTAGTAAATAAGAATAAACTTTTGTCCCCTTTATGCATTCCAAGGTTGTATTTTTTTACTTCTGACCGAAGTTTGCCTTTAAATAAAGTGACATTTGTAAGGCGTGTAGGCCGGGCGCAGATTTCCAAACGGCTTCATCAAAGATACTTTCCCTGTTTAATTTTTAATGCCTGTGCTCAAAATCCACTTGTCCCCAGAGATCCGGTGCTCTTTGCAAGTTCAGTAGGGAGCGCCTATAAGTCACTTGCTGCAAAATCTGAAGGGACATTTTTTTCATTACCCTATTACAGGTGCATATTTAATGGCGTGCCCAGCTGGATATGAAATATCACTATATACTGCACACACCATTTGTTTTCTTAAACCTTCAAAGAATAGACCAAATTGTACATAGCATTTGTGCAAATCCTCCGAGGGCACCAAGCTGTGACTTTATACATATGTAATGCTTCTACGAGCCATCTCTCGCTGCAGCGCTTAATGACTTCATATTTCGTTTGCTGGGGAAATTAGTGATATTTTTAAATATATCTCATTAACATTGACGGAAGTGGTACTGAGACCGTCCGGTAGTCTGGCTGGCTTTCCTTCATCAACGCCAAGGAAGGGCCTTTTAAAAATGATTTTTCTTTTAATAGGTGATGGAAAATGGTCTTTCATCCTTGTGAATATATACTGAATTTAAAGGGACACTCCGCTCAACATGGAAAATTGAACTTTCAAATGCACACTGGGAATGCAGTATAGCTGGTCAGGGATTCAGTCGATTCAGACATCGCTATCTAACCTTCTCCATTATATTTGTAAGCTAATGATTTGGAACCCCATTTTTCTTGTCTGTTGGTAATGCAGAAGAGATGTTTCCGAACACGCCCCCTGCTGTCAATTGGTGTAACAAATATTTAGTGCAAAGCAGGGGCGGCCCATCCATTGTGAGTGCACGGGCGTCCCTATCCACTGCCGCCGCACTCCCTATCAATGCATCCGGCCCCTTACAGGATGCCAGGTGCATGAATTCCTATGGCGGGGGTGGGCAGGGGTGTGTTTTTTGAAGCACCTGATTAAAACCAGAGGCTCTAATAGGCTTCAAAATAGGGTGGACTCGGAGCGCAAAACGCATTGCGTTTGGAGCCCACCCAGTTGTGTTGCAACAGCGAATTAATATTCGCTGTTACAACACTGATCTTCCTCCCGGCTAATCGGGAAGCGGGTCTGATACCCATCACCTGATTGGCTGAAAGGACAGGCGATCCTATTGGACACCTAGGAGGAGGGGAAGAGACGCACGGCAGAAGTGAGGAGGAGAAGGCACAGGAGCCGCTGCCCAATGCCCACTGCAGCCTGATGTCTGCCGATGCGCCGATCCCCGCTGCCCACCGATGCTCAATCCTTGCCACTGCCCGATGTGCCCGCCGATGCCTGATCCCCGCCAGTGCCAGATCCAGGCTGATGCCTGATCCCCACCGCTGCACGATGTGCCTGCCAATGCCCAATCTCTGCCGATCTGCCTGCCGATGCCTGATCCCCGCCACTGCCTGATGTGCCCGCCGATGCCTGATCCCCGCCGATGCCCAAACCCCGCCGATTTACCCATCGATGCCCGATTCGTGCCGCTGCCTGATGTGCCCGCCGCCTATATGTGGTAAGTGCTAGTGGACCGACAGACAACAGGGGGGGTTGAGGTGCCGCAGGAGGGGGTGGTTGTTTGCCGCCCCCCCAACAAAAAAATACCAGCCGCCACTGGTGCAAAGAAAATCTAATGGGAGTGATTTTATGATTATCAATCAGCTGCTGCACTTGCAGGGTTCTAATGAGAAAAGTGGCAAGGTCTCAGTGGACGGGAAGGGCGGTTGCACATCATGAATGGGGGAGGAAGAAGGTGCAGTTTGGCATCTTTGCCCTGGGCACTGAATGACTTTGTCCTGGCACTGCAAGGTCTGCATCCCTTTAGATGTGATTTCCTTTTGGGAGTATCTCACCAAGAATAACATTTTTGTTGCAGGGGATGCCTAAAATCTTAGTGTGGACTTCGAATATCGGTAAGCCAAACACACAAACAGATAATAACATATCTGGGGGATGTTCTGTTCACCATCTGTGTACAAGAATGCCTCCAGGTCGCCATATTGCATTTTACAGAAAATGACAGAGCTGCAGATTGAAGAGGAAAGGTAATTTTTAATGACATTGAATTACTAAAATTGTATATATACACTATATTTTCAAAAGTATTTGGACGCCTGTCTTTACATGCACATGAACTTTAATGGAATCTCAGTCTTAAGCCCTGTACACACGGGCAGGAGTCTCGTTGGGAAAAAAAACATTGGTTTTCCCGACGAGATTCCCGGCAAGCTTTTTCTTGCTCGCCGAGTGTACACACCGTCGTTCTTTTGAATGGCAAGAACGCAGTGACGTCATCAAATACGACGAGCATGCGCTCATCACATTCGATGCCGTCGCCGCCATCTTGCTTCACCCTACACTACCCTTGTAAGCTACCGCGCATGCGTCAAAGTTTCATCAAGCATGCGCGGGTTTAGCTGGAGACAGGTAAGCATACACATGCACGCTTTTCTCGTCGGGAAACAGGCCGACGAGAATCCCGACGAGAAAATAGAGAGCAGGTTCTCTATTTTTATCGTCGAGATCCCCGGCAGTTTTCCCGACGAGAAACCATTCACACGACCGGTTTTCTCAGCAAAAAGCTCTCCCAGCAGTTTTCTTGCCGAGAAAACTGGCCGTGTGTACGAGGCTTAAGTCTGTAGGGTTCAATATTGAGCTTTGCAGCTATAACAGCTTCAACTCTTCTGGGAAGGCTGTCCACAAGGTTTAGGAGTGTGTCTATTGGAATGTATATATATATATATATATATATATATATATATATATATATATATATATATATTTATGGTTGAAGCCCTATATCCGATATGGATATGAATAAGATAGATAGACTTACAACATGAAATGGACCTGAAGTGTGCCCTGATCTGATGGACGGTATGCCAAAATAAGGGGGCATACCCAAGATTAGAATGAATATTTTGTGGAGAGAAATGAATTTTGAGAAATGCCCTAAAAAAGGGAATGGGAGGGTGGGTATCACTCACAGGAAACCAACGAAGACTGCAGGTGAGTGGGCTGGTTAAATAGCCCCCCCGGGCTCCTCCCATAAATTCAGGCCAGCATACTGGCCTTCTAACATATACTTTTCTTTTGCTATTTTGGAGTTACTCTTTAAGTAAATCAAATCTGACAAAGGTTTTAACCCTTTTTCATTTTGATTAAAAAAATCAAGCTGTTCTTTACTTGCCTAAATGAGCATCTTTTGTTTGCACGGCAATGTTAAGAGTTAAAGCATTTCAGAATTAGCCTGCTTTTCTGTGATTGGTGGAGCATAATCAAATCATTCTAATGTGCTAGCATGATGTGCTTTACTAATACATATATATGACAAGATCAATTCTTCATTCTACCACTTCCCACCATGCAATAATGTTTATGGCACAGCACTGCCCGTCATATTAAATACAAAATCTAAATCACCCCTACTGTGCACAGCGTTGGGCTATTATAAACATATATACTGTATATATAAATATATATATATATATATATATATAAATATCATATATAAAATATATATGATAAATATATATATATATATATATATATATATATAATTAAAGGTGGTTTGAAATGCTGTTTGTTGACCCCTAACACTTAACCATATTGATGACATGTTGATCATAGCATGGCTTGCAGAGCATCACACAAATTATTAAAAGATGAAGACAGAACGCTGAGCTAACACACCTGCCCTAATTATATTCCAGTTATGGTGTAGAAAACTATTTCTTCCTTGGTATATGCAGTTCTGTTTCTTATTCATTTACATGTTTTAAAATTTCATAATACAAAAGGCATATTCCAGGGTGCCATTGCTGACCCCTCTTTCTGAAAAAGCAAAAAGGGCAATTTGCTTAAATGTGTCTGGAACCAGTATGTTAATATCCAGTCGTGGCTGGTGTTTAATATTTTGGGGGAAGGCACATACCGACTTTGCCACCACACCCCCCCTGATGCACAGGCCAGCCTCGGTAGGTACTCACACTGCTCCCCCCTCTTTGCACGGCTCCTTTCTGGTCCACATCGGCCCCCCGCTTGTCAGCTTCGTCTCCTCTCTTCTGGGCAGCCCCTCCCATTACAGGCGTTGCTTCTCCTCCCGACAGAATAGGAAGTGGGTCCTGAGGCCCGATTGGCTGCTTCCTGATTGGCTGGGAAGAGAATCAGGAAGACAATAGTGCATATTAGTAATTTGGACTTTGTAGGCACACAGGTAGGTAGAGGTAAAAAACTAAAGATTTATAGTCATAATGATTGATCAACTAGTTTGATATTTTATGATTGTCTTATATGCCAACTTTTTCCATATCAATAAATCTTTAGTTTTTTACCTCTACCTACCTGTGTGCCTACAAAGTCCAAATTACTAGTTCCTAGTGTAGAAATTCATATATATCAGGACGTTGGCGCACTTTTACGAGTGTATCCACAGTTTCACCCTGTAGCAGGATACACGTTAAAACTAAATTTTTTCAATAGCGCATATTAATTCGCTATTGTCACACAACTGGGTGGGCGAGCCCACCCTTTTTGTAAGCCAATTAGAGCCTAAGGCCTCGTACACACGGCCGAGATTCTCGTTGAAAAAAACATGTCGTTTTTTTCGACGAGATTCTTGGACAAGAAACTTGTCCCGGCCGAGTGTACACACGCTCGTTTCAAAGAACCCGCGGTTCTTTGAAAGGAGTGTACGCGGTGACGTCATCGACTACGCCGAGCATGCGCTCGTCACATTCGATGCCGTCGCCGCCATCTTGGTATACCCTACGTATGCCTAGGAAGCTACCGCGCATGCGTCAAATTCATTTCGAACATGGGCGGGCTTCCCGGCGGACAGGTAAGTGTACACACACTCACTTTTCTCGTCGAGAAACATGCCGAGGAGAATCTCGATGAGAAAATAGAGAGCAGGTTCTCTATTTTCTCGTCGAGGTTTCTTGTCGTTTTTCTCGACGAGAAACCCGATAGCAGCGTACACACGACCGATTTACTCGGCAAGACCTCTCTGCCAGCAAGTTTCTTGCTGGTTCTTGCCGAGAAAATCGGTCGTGTGTACGAGGCCTTAGGCTCTAATCATGTGCTTAAAAAAAAAAGCCTAATTGAAATCCATGCGTCTGGCACACTGCATGTAGATTAGGGGCTAGGCGCATGGATTAGGGGGGCGGCGCCCCTTCGCCCCTAATGGAGCAGCCGCCACTGTTAATATCCAGCTAAAGGCAGGCTTATTTTGAATTTTTAAAAAATTATACAGTCTGCACTTATGCCGCGTACACACAACCGTTTTTAATGAGGAGAAAAATGCAATTTTTTAAAATGGTCATTAAAAATGATCGTGTGTGGGCTTCAGAGCATTTTTCACGACATGAAAAATGGCCATGAAAAAATTGTAACATGCTCTAATTTTTTAGTCGTTTTTCACCTCGTCGTTTTTCTGAACGGCCGTGTGTAGGCTTTAACGAAAAAAATGCGCATGCTCAGAATCAAGTATGAGACGGAGCGCTCGTTCTGGTAAAACTAGCGTTCGTAATGGAGATAGCACATTCGTCACGCTGTAACGGACTGAAAAGCACGAGGCTGAAAAGCACGAATCGTCTCTCACCAAACTTTACTAACATGAAGGGTGGCGCCATCTGAATGAAACTTCCCCTTTATAGTGCCATCGTACGTGTTGTATGTCACCGCGCTTTACTTGAGCATTTTTTTCAACGATAGTGTGTAGGCAAGGCAGGCTTGAGAAATATCACGTCGAGAAAAATGCCTGTTTATTCAATGACATTAAAAACGGTCGTGTACGCGGCATTAAAGGTGCTTTTCCATTTGTTTTGTGTATTCTATAGAGAGAGTCTGCTTCTACTCATTAGAAGGGCTGCCCTGGTGCTTGATCTTCTGGACTATTTTATGCATCTTCAAGGACTTTATAAGATTTATATGTATTATTCAATTTAGACATATGAAGCTTGAACCTGTTGGCACCTACGTTTTCTCATTTTTTTACATGTCATGTGATACAGGAATGTCGACTAACCGGGCATAGTGACTACATGTTACAGAATTCCAGGAAGTAAATGTGTGGGATCTTCACAAAGTAAGTACACAAACTCTAAGATTGTTCAGACTAAAGCAGAATGTCTCCTAAAGGGGGAAGTTCCTCTTGCTTGTGTCCTCCCCCCCTGCACTTTAACAAGCGGCACTCTTTGGAAAGGGTGGGGTAGGTACCTGGTTTTTGCCCCCCCCTCCTTCCCCTGCAGCTTTCTGGTACACAATCACAGGTCCCAGAAGACTGCAGGCACAAAGTTCAGCACAGTTCGCGCATGCGCAGTGACAAGCCGGCTTTGAAACCTAAAGGCTTCGCTGCTGGTTTACCTTAGTTAAAAGAGAAGTATCGTTTTTTTATTTTTTTCTATTCATACTTACCTTGGTGGATGCAGCATCAGACCGATGCTGCATCTGTCAGTCAGCATTGCTTCTGTTCTACTTCTCCGTGCTCATTAGAGCACATTAAAGCACTGAGCAGTGGAGGGGCGGGGAGCGGCCGTCTCAGCGGCTCGCTAAGACACTGAGACAACCATCAATCAGGGCAGCTGGCGGATCCAGACTTGGAAGTCGGGCTGACGCACTGCCCCGACTGAAGGCAGTGACGTCAGCAGAGAGCGGTCAGAGAGCTCTCCGCTGAAAACAGGTCACAGGAGTGCAAAATGAATTGCACTCCTGTGACCCAGAGGAGAAGCCCAACCTAAAAAGCTCAGGCAGGCTGGACTTCTCCTTTAAGATGGCGGCTCCTGGACCCGAAAGCTGATTGAAGAATCGGCGCAGGTGAGGATAATGCTGGATCCCTGGACAAGTAAATGTCCTTATATTAAAAGTAGGCAGCTACAGTATCTGTAGCTGCTGACTTTTCATTTTTGGGAGGGAGACTTGAACTCCTTTTTAGCCTCTTAAGGGCCACCCTTTTGCAGTTTTACTGCTACAGAGCGTCACCTCTGCACCGTATCATGAATATGTACATGATCCGGCTCTTCCGGGTAGCAGGCGCGAAGCAGGTGGCTCACTCCCACCGTGATTTTACAGCGGGAGCTGATCGGCGGGTACCGCAGACTCGATGTCCGCTGGCACCTGCTGATTGTTTGGTACAGAGTCAAAATGACGATCTGTCTATGTAAACAAGGCAGATCGCCATTCTGTCAGGAGGGAAGGCATGGATCCTGTGTCTCTGCAAAGCAGGGACATAAATCCATGGCTCTCCCTTGTGAAAGCACCTCCTACAGTACACAAAAACACAGGGTAGGCACACAGTTAACCCTTTGATTGGCCCTGGTTTTAACCCCTTCCCAGCCAGTGTGCTCAGTACAGTGACAGTGCATATTTTTAGCACTAATTACTGTATAAGTGTCACTGGTTCCCAAAAAGTCTCAAAAGTGTCTGTCAATGTCAGAATGTCCGCCACAATATCACAGTCCCACTATAAAGCCTCGTACACACGACCAAGTTTCTCGGCAAGAACCAGCAAGAAACTTGCTGGCAGAGCTTTCTTGCCGAGTAAATCGGTCGTGTGTACGCGGCTATCAGGTTTCTCGTCAAGAAAACCGACAAGAATCTCGACGAGAAAAATAGAGAACCTGCTCTCTATTTTCTCGTTGAGATTCTTGTCAGCATGTTTCTCGACGAGAAAAGTGTTTGTGTGTACACTTACCTGTCCGCCGGGAAGCCCGCGCATGCTCGAAATGACTTTGACGCATGCGCGGTAGCTTCCTAGGCATAGGTAGGGTGTAGCAAGATGGCGACGACGGCATCGAATGTGACGAGCGCATGCTCGTCGTAGTCGATTACGTCACCGCGTTCACTCTATTCAAAGAACCGCGGGTTCTTTGAAAGGAGCGTGTGTACACTCGGCCGGGACAAGTTTCTTGTCCAAGAATCTCGTCAAGAAAAACGACTTGTTTTTTCTTGACGAGATTCTCAGCCGTGTGTACGAGGCTTATGTCGCTGATCGCCGCCATTACTAGTAAATAAATTAATAAATAAATACAAATAAGTAGACACTATAATTTTTGCGCAAACCGATCAATATACGCTTATCGTTTTTTGTTGTTTTTTTTTTACCAAAAACATGTAGCAGAATACATATTGGCCTAAATGTATGAATTAATTTGTTTGTTTTTTTTTATTTATTGTATATGTTATATGGCATTTTTTCAAAATTGTCAGTCTTTTTTTGTTTATAGCGCAAAAAATAAAAAATGCAGTGGTGATCAAATACAACCAAAAGAAAGCTTTATTTGTGGGAAAATAAAAGGTCATACATTTTATTTGGGTACAGCGTTGCACGGCCGTGGAATTTTCAGTCTGATCATTCTGTTGATTACCTATTCTATTAAAGCGTTTGATGTATTATTGCATTAGGATGTGCACCCCAAAGCTCAAACACATATTATTATTACTATTTATCAGGATTTATATAGCACCAACAGTACTTTACAACATGGGGGCATACAGTACAGTTACACTACAATTCAATACAGTAGTAATCAGAGAGCCCTGTTTGTTAGATATGCGTGTGTATGCTTGTGTATATATACTGATGGTGTCAGTAGAGCAGTGGGTGGTGTCAGTAGGGCAGAAATTGGTGTCAGTAGGGCAGTGGACAGTGTCAGAATTCATTAATATTATTATTTTTTTTATTCTTTTATGTTATTTATTTTTTAAATTATTTTTTTTTGTATTTATTATTGTATTTTTATATATTTTTTTATTATTATTTTTTTTTAACAATTATTTTATGAGACCCTTTAGGGGGCTATAGGAAAATATTAGGGGTCTAAACAGGGGGAATCTGCGCCACACAGGATGATAAGGGTGTGCCCAGGAACACCTGGCACACCCTGTGTGCACGCCTATATAGTAAACTATTTCAGAGATAAATCCCGCCCCTTGTCTCAGCTCTCCCTATTCACTATCTCAGCAATCAATAAAAGTTTATTCATGACTGAGGTACTCTCATTGGTGGAAAAGCAGGAGGGTGTGGCCTATTTATTTTTTTCAGTCCTCTTCATACAACACATTTCACAATTTTATTCATCAAATACAAAACTCTGCAAGTTACTATTAAATGTTTTTTTTTTTAAATAATATCAGTAATTAAGTCCAGGTGCCAGAAGCTCTTTGTAAATCATTGATTTTGGCTTCCAAAGTCAGTCGCGCTGTCTTGCTGAAGAAGATTTGTTAATCACGCAAACACACAAGTAACTGTATTGCAAGCAGCTTTAATCAATGTGACTGTCCTGTCAAACAGTAAGATAATATATTAAAGAGCTAGGCAATGGGTTATTTCATTAGATTACATCTGTTCGTGTGTCGGACAGTTTGTCTGACACTCTTCATCTGACTACATAGCACTCAATATCCCACAAGCGAATTGCCGTGATTTATATAGAAATTAGATTACCAAACTTCATTTAAAGGAGTAGCGCATCCAACAACTGATATTTCAGCCAATAGTAGGTGGCAATAATTGTAGACATGAAAGATGAACGCCTTTATCGTGTGTAGGAGTCTTCAACTTTCAAATTTAGTTTCTATGCACCTTATGATGTAATAAATACATGTGCTTTTAATAAACATCACTTTCATGGAGAATGCTTGAACCTGCAGTTAAAATTAAATTCTCTATTTAAAAGGTAAGTGTACATATTGTTCACTTATCCTTTGTGGACCCAGACCTTTTTTTTTTGAGGTACAGTACAGTGAAAATGGTCCAATAAGATGAATTGCATGAAAGTGAACACAAACACCAATAAAAGCCTAAAGCCCTGTGCACATGGGCGGGAATCCCGTCGGAAAAAAATAACTTTGGTTTTCCCTACGAGATTCCCGGAAAGCTTGCCTTGCCCGCCAAGTGTACACACACTCATTCAAAAAAAACACTGTTCTTTTGAATGGCAAGAACGTGGTGACGTCATCGACTACGACGAGCCGGTGCTCGTCACATTCGATGCCGTCGCCGCCATCTTGCTACACCCCACACTAACCTTGTATGCTACCGCGCATGCGTCTAAGTCTTTTCGAGTTTACCTTGGACAGGTAAGCATACAAACGACCGGTTTTCTCGTCAGGAAACACTCTGCCGAGAATTCCGACGAGAAAATAGAGAGCAGGTTCTCTATTTTTCTCGCCGGGATTCCTGGCAGTTTTCCTGTCGGGAAAGCATACACACGCACGTTTTTCATGGCAAAAAGCTCTCCCAGCTGTTTTCTTGCAGAGAAAACCGGTCTTGTGTACGAGGCCTTACACTTAAAACTGAAGATCTAAGCACCACACATGTCTAGAGCAGAATAAAATCAGGGGTCACTACATGGAGTCAGCATAGGAGTGAGTCTTGCAAAAAATGCTTGCAAACCAGTCTCTTAGTATCACCTCTACCTTGTATTTAGAAGTGGGGCTGGTGTGCACTCTACTGTATATGCATTTTAACTTCCTCCTGTAGCACCCTCTACCTTAGGTAGGTGCTAGAGGTGAGGATTTTTGTGTGGTAGCTGCCAATCAGGTACATTTAGTCAGGCCTATGCTTCAAGCTAGAAGGGAAACACAAAGCAGCGCCTACTGAGCGTAGCAGTCAATGTAAATTTATTGGAATTAAAACCAGATGCAAGTAAACACTCACAAACGAATAAATGGGGAAAGCTTATCTGGATGAGAGTACAAATCGTCCGCTCTTCCCAGGAAGGAGGTGCTGTATTTCCGGATGATGGGGAGAGATGATATCTCTAGGTGTCCTCGGCGTTGAGCGGAACCACACGTTCACAACAGCGGTGACGGGGAACAGCTTCCCTGGAACATAGCAGTAACGATCACTTCCGGGTCATGGGGTCAGCGGGAGGGTGCGCGTGTTCGAAGCATGCGTGCTTCTTCATCAGGCTCTATGGGGGCCATATTCGATGTGGGCTATTAGTACTAATCAGGAGCTACCTGATAGGCTGCCTACTATCACCATGGAAACCGGAAATGAACTGCGGCCACTAGATGGTATATCCTAGCGCTGACAATAGTCATTAAAGAGTTTATGAAATAGATAAGAGAAATACACAAAAAAAAAAAAAAAAGGAAGGGGACATATATAATATAATATAAAAAGAAGTGATCACATATGGACCAACAATCATGGAAAGGACCTAAAAATTCCTAAAAGGATTTATATATAATATATATAAAAAATATACATATATATAAATATATATAAAATATGATATCATGATAGCCAAAAAAGTGATATCTGAACATTATTACACAATAAAATTATTATATAAAAAAATGTTTGTAAGAGATTATATAAAAAACTATATAAAATATATGCAGAGGGATGGAGAGTCTACTACCAAAAACTGTTGATATCAAAATACCCATAATAGCTATATAAACTCTCAAGAACATAAACGCATGCGCACAGGGTGATATCCCCACATCCATGCGTAACTACATAGGGTGGCAGTGCATGTATGAAATCTACACGTGCAATATACATAAACAGACGCACGTATAAATATACACACATACACACCTATTCAAGTCGAATCAATATGAACAAGGGGAATACGTGTCAAACGGAAACCAAATATAGGTATTGAACTCATAACATACTAGAGAGATGAAGAATAAAAATAACAGATGGTAACATAAACATATATATGCACATAACGGTACCAATATATGAAGCCATTATGAACGAATCATTGTAAAAGAATATTGATCATTATAAAAGAATATTAATTTTGATACCCTCATTTAAGCCCCCAGGCGAGAAGCTATCGAGGGTATAGATCCAATAATTTTCACGCTCACATAATTTCTTATAGCGCTCAGCTTGGGGAAGATGTTTAGAGATGGCTTCTATAACCCAAACACGTAAACCCACAGATGATTGTTGATGGAACTCTTTGAAATGTCTTGCTACACTATATTTATCGAGACCTTTCTCAACAAAATTGCGGTGTTCTCCAAACCTTTTTCGGAGGGTGCAAATAGTGCGGCCTACATAAAATAGGCCACACGGACACGTCAGGCAATACACCACATACTCAGAAGAGCATGTATAGAAATCGGGTATGGTGTATTGCTTACCTTTACACGTAAACTCTTTCTGTCTATGAGTGACATGTTTACACGTGAGGCACAATGCCTTCCTGCACTGATACATACCCTTCAGATTGAAGAATGTCAAGGAAGCGCTAGCAGACGGCCCTGGGGGTTTGATTTTACTAGGGGCTATCTGGGCCTTGATGTTTTTGGCCTTTCTATAACTTACTATGGGACGGTCTGTGAGTGTAGATTTTAAATGGGGGTCCTCCCTCAATATGGACCAGTGTTTAGCCAAAATCTGTTCCATCTTCCTGAATTGACTATGAAATTGGGTTACGAAACGGACTGGTTGGATACTGTCTTCTGTACTCATAACTCTATTCTTCCTCACGTCAGCATTAAGATAATGTAGATAGGCTCCCTCCACTAACTCATCTGGGTAGCCCTTCTCCAAAAATTTGGTTTTTAGCATCGAGCCATGGGAGATATAATCCTGTGACCGGGTACAATTGTGTCTCAGTCTACAGAACTGGCTCTTGGGTATATTCTTCACCCATCGAGGGTGATGACAACTATCATAATGTAGAAAGGAATTGCCAGCAGTGGGCTTGGTGTAATTCTGTGCACAGATCACATGGTCATCATGGAAGAGCTCAAGATCCAAGAAGGCCAGAGTGTTCTCATTTGTCACAGCAGTAAAAGACAGACCCATGTGGTTGGAATTACAAAATTCTAGGAACCCTGGGATTAGTGTATCAGGCCCATCCCAGATTATGACCACGTCATCTATATAGCGGCCATAAAATACTAGATGGGAAGCATAAGGGTTGTTTTGCCAGATGTTTAAGTGTTCCCAATAACCCATCGTGAGGTTAGCATAGCTGGGGGCGAAATTAGCCCCCATAGCTGTTCCCTGGATTTGAATGTAGAATTGGCCATTGGCTTCAAAATAATTGTGGTTGAGGCAATATTCTAACATTTCTAGTAAAAAATGTATCTGTCTGGTATTAAGTACTGGGTCCTCATTAAGAAAGTACTGTGTGGCATGTATGCCTACTTTGTGAGGGATAGACGTGTAGAGGGACACTACATCAAGCGAGACCCAACGATAGGAAGGTTCCCATCGATATTGTTGTAGCGTTTCAAGCAATGTTATACCATCTTTAATATATGAAGGGAGGTTGTTGACCAAGGGCTGTAAAAAATGGTCAATATATATGGAAAAATAACTGGTAACACTTTCCATAGCTGCTACAATAGGTCTCCCCGGTGGATTGGCTAGATCTTTATGAACTTTGGGGAGATGATAAAAGTAAGGTCTCTTATAAAAGTCATGAAGGAGAAATGCGACCTCTGTTTTGGTGACTAATCCCTCAGTTTTGGCTTTATTAACAAGGTCGTGTGCTTCCTTGGCAAACGTGGGTAGTGGGTCACAGGTAAGCCTTAGATATGTTGTACTATCGGAGAGCAAACAAGCACTCTCCGATTGACAGTCCACGAGGTTTTGGACTACTATCCCTCCCCCCTTGTCGGCTGATCTAATTATGAGTTTTCTATTGTCAGTAAGATTTTTTAGGGCAATGGTCTCGCCTTTGGAGAGATTGGTAGAGGATTTGTGTATAGGACATTGTTGGCACATACGTAAGGTCTCTGCATAGACTACTTGGTAGAAACTTTGAATGTAGGGTCCTTTGGCAAACGTGGGGTAAAAGATAGACTTAGGTCTGAATTTTGTCTGCTGAATAGGTGGAGAAGTGGACAGATTTTGAGTGAGTGACTCAATGAGATCATCTGAGTCTTCCGTGTATAAAAGCTCTAGATGGTCCAAAGCCATGCGCTCTGGGACACTACAATCCTGAAAGTGATCTAAAATAGGACATGTGTCAGTGGGCATGTCAGATATATCATCATCAGCAGAAGGATCTTGATTGCCCTTCATGTTGAAAAAACGTTTGACAGTAATGTTTCTAATAAATCTATTGAGATCCAAAAATAGAGTGAATGGGTTGGGGGGTGCTGTAGGGGCAAAGGTGAGACCTCTAGCAAGAAGCGACCCTTCAGGTTTGGTCAATTTATGACTGGAAAGATTGAAAATCCTTACAGTCTGCGTAATTTCCCCTTCCTTTCTGTGTCTACGTCGTCCCCCTCTCCTGCCTCTGTGACAAGCTTTCTTTTTGGGCAGGAGAGAGGGGCGACCACTAAAAAAGAAGGAGAAAGGGAACCAAGGATAGATGATTCATCAGTGTGTACAGGATAAGTCACACTGGCAGTGGGTAAGGGTGAGTCCAATATGGTGGCCGACGTACTGAAGGTAACATTTACCTCCTCCAAGAGTTGATGGGGTATCTCAACTGGAGTGGTATCAAAAGGATCAGAGTTGGATGACAAAGAGCAAGATATAGCAGTATTGGCATGAGTTATGGTACTGGAAACTAAAGCGTTAGTACGGAAAGGAACGGATTTAATGGATCTAGAATCAATCTTGGTACTAGTAGATGGAACTGGAGGTTTAATTGGGGGTAAACCATCTGTGGATATATGAGCAACAGGATTATTAGTATCTTTATTCACAGTAGGATATGACTGGGACCTAGAAGGTGGGGGATGAAGACCATAGTTATTAGTAAGGGGGCAAGATAAGTTGAACAGTGGTCTAATGGTTGGCCTGGGTACACAATCCATCAGCGGTATAATGCCGTCCGACCTAACCAGGCCAGGATCTTCATCATTGGGTTCAGGAGAATATAAATAAGAGGTTCTGGGTTTCTTCCAACAGAACACTCTATTGGTGTTATAGTCATCAAAATCTCTACGTATTTTGTGTAATTTGATTCCAATGAGGGAATCCTCTTGGAATTTTGTATTTAGTTTTAATTTTCTCAGCCATGACATAGGTAATGATGTAGTGTATGACTGAAGGGATAGGATAAGATCTTTAATTTTGGAAAGACAAGAGATGTATTGGATATCCCTTTGTTTGGCAACAATATCCATCCATTTTTGGGTGCAGAACTCAGAGATGTTGGCCCATTCCAGGGCTAAGTCTGCACCCAAAAAGGAACAAGTTTTGTTATTTCTGAGCCCCCTAGGAGAAATTTTGTATTTTAAGTATTGGTCCAGAAAAAACCTGTCCCACCACTGTTGATTGGCTGCAACAATGATATCTTCAATTTTATGGAATTTAGCACATATTAACCTATAGCTAGCTCTAGGGACTGATGTAGATGCTAGAAAAAAATTGTCAGGAAACATAGCATATATTTCATCCAAGATGACATATTTGGCTGATTCAATTAGCAGTATAATCTCCATGATGTCATAAATGTGTTGGAGCAATGATGTACACAAATGCACAAGAATGATAGCAGTGACAATATCTAAGTGCACATATCAAAATATGAACAGGGTATATATGTACTAAAAAACACACCAATATCCAGTGGCTGCTCAATTGAGAACTTCAAAGCAACATATACAACACAAGGGGTTAACCAAGCGCACTCCAGATACAGGTAGGTGAATAGACTAATATAGGGACAGAGGGAAAATGACAAAATGATATGAGGAATGATAGACGTTTGTAGTCCATAACATATAAGTCCATAAGTTTCTACACCATAGCTCATCCGCAGAGAAGGCTGCCAGCTGACAGATAGAAGAGATCTGAAATAGCACAAAGGGAAACACAAAGCAGCGCCTACTGAGCGTAGCAGTCAATGTAAATTTATTGAAATTAAAACCAGATGCAAGTAAACACTCACAAACGAATAAATGGGGAAAGCTTATCTGGATGAGAGTACAAATCGTCCGCTCTTCCCAGGAAGGAGGTGCTGTATTTCCGGATGCTGGGGAGAGATGATATCTCTAGGTGTCCTCGGTGTTGAGCGGAACCACGCGTTCACAACAGCGGTGACGGGGAACAGCTTCCCTGGAACATAGCAGTAACGATCACTTCCGGGTCATGGGGTCAGCGGGAGGGTGCGCGCGTTCGAAGCATGCGTGCTTCTTCATCAGGCTCTATGGGGGCCATATTCGATGTGGGCTATTAGTACTAATCAGGAGCTACCTGATAGGCTGCCTACTATCACCATGGAAACCGGAAATGAACTGCGGCCACTAGATGGTATATCCTAGCGCTGATAATAGTCATTAAAGAGTTTATGAAATAGATAAGAGAAATACACAAAAAAAAAAAAAAAAGGAAAGGGACATATATAATATAATATAAAAATAAGTGATCCCATATGGACCAACAATCATGGAAAGGACCGAAAAATTCCTAAAAGGATTTATATATAATATATATAAAAAATATACATATATATAAATATATATAAAATATGATATCATGATAGCCAAAAAAGTGATATCTGAACATTATTACACAATAAAATTATTATATAAAAAATTTTTTGTAAGAGATTATATAAAAAACTATATAAAATATATGCAGAGGGATGGAGAGTCTACTACCAAACGGATTTTGGCTAAACACTGGTCCATATTGAGGGAGGACCCCCATTTAAAATCTACACTCACAGACCGTCCCATAGTAAGTTATAGAAAGGCCAAAAACATCAAGGCCCAGATAGCCCCTAGTAAAATCAAACCCCCAGGGCCGTCTGCTAGCGCTTCCTTGACATTCTTCAATCTGAAGGGTATGCATCAGTGCAGGAAGGCATTGTGCCTCACGTGTAAACATGTCACTCATAGACAGAAAGAGTTTACGTGTAAAGGTAAGCAATACACCATACCCAATTTCTATACATGCTCTTCTGAGTATGTGGTGTATTGCCTGACGTGTCCGTGTGGCCTATTTTATGTAGGCCGCACTATTCGCACCCTCCGAAAAAGGTTTGGAGAACATTTCAATTTTGTTGAGAAAGGTCTCGATAAATATAGTGTAGCAAGACATTTCAAAGAGTTCCATCAACAATCATCTGTGGGTTTACGTGATTGGGTTATAGAAGCCATCTCTAAACATCTTCCCCAAGCTGAGCGCTATAAGAAATTATGTGAGCGTGAAAATTATTGGATCTATACCCTTGATAGCCTCTCGCCTGGGGGCTTAAATGAGGGTATCGAAATTAATATTCTTTTATAATGATCAATATTCTTTTACAATGATTCGTTCATAATGGCTTCATATATTGGTACCGTTATGTGCATATATATGTTTATGTTACCATCTGTTATTTTTATTCTTCATCTCTCTAGTATGTTATGAGTTCAATACCTATATTTGGTTTCCGTTTGACACGTATTTCCCTTGTTCATATTGATTCGACTTGAATAGGTGTGTATGTGTGTATATTTATACGTGCGTCTGTTTATGTATATTGCACGTGTAGATTTCATACATGCACTGCCACCCTATGTAGTTACGCATGGATGTGGGGATATCACCCTGTGCGCATGCGTTTATGTTCTTGAGAGTTTATATAGCTATTATGGGTATTTTGATATCAACAGTCTTTGGTAGTAGACTCTCCATCCCTCTGCATTTATTTTATTTTCTTTTTTATATAATCTCTTACAAAAAAATTTTTATATAATAATTTTACTGTGTAATAATGTTCAGATATCACTTTTTTGGCTATCATGATATCATATTTTATATATATTTATATATATGTATATTTTTTATATATATTATATATAAATCCTTTTAGGAATTTTTAGGTCCTTTCCATGATTGTTGGTCCATATGTGATCACTTATTTTTATATTATATTATATATGTCCCCTTCCTTTTTTTTTTTTTTTTTTGTGTATTTCTCTTATCTATTTCATAAACTCTTTAATGACTATTGTCAGCGCTAGGATATACCATCTAGTGGCCGCAGTTCATTTCCGGTTTCCATGGTGATAGTAGGCAGCCTATCAGGTAGCTCCTGATTAGTACTAATAGCCCACATCGAATATGGCCCCCATAGAGCCTGATGAAGAAGCACGCATGCTTCGAACGCGCGCACCCTCCCGCTGACCCCATGACCCGGAAGTGATCGTTACTGCTATGTTCCAGGGAAGCTGTTCCCCGTCACCGCTGTTGTGAACGTGTGGTTCCGCTCAACGCCGAGGACACCTAGAGATATCATCTCTCCCCATCATCCGGAAATACAGCACCTCCTTCCTGGGAAGAGCGGACGATTTGTACTCTCATCCAGATAAGCTTTCCCCATTTATTCGTTTGTGAGTGTTTACTTGCATCTGGTTTTAATTCCATTAAATTTACATTGACTGCTACGCTCAGTAGGCGCTGCTTTGTGTTTCCCATTGTGCTATTTCAGATCTCTTCTATCTGTCAGCTGGCAGCCTTCTCTGCGGATGAGCTATGTTGTAGAAACTTATGGACTTATATGTTATGGACTACAAACGTCTATCATTCCTCATATCATTTTGTCATTTTCCCTCTGTCCCTATATTAGTCTATTCACCTACCTGTATCTGGAGTGCGCTTGGTTAACCCCTTGTGTTGTATATGTTGCCTTCAAGCTAGGCCTGCTTGTATTGATCTGGGGGCAGGGAGTGGTTAGTGTAGCAGGGGGTGTGACCACCTGTGCTTCAGTTCTTGGGCGCCTCCCCTGCTTCCAGGGAGAATGTTCTGGAAGAGGGGCAGGGCTGGGAGCTAGAGTGACAGGGAGCTCATGTGAGGAGCCCTGAGCAATCCCCAACTGGTATTGGCAGGGGGAAGGCCTCTCATATAAGCTCAGGTCCAGCCCACTGGAGGGGAGTTGTCAGCTGGGAGACGTGAAGAATGGAGTGCTAGATCACATCAGGAGGCCCATCCCCATCTGGGGGGGGTGCGTGCGTGCGCCTCGGCGGAGGAGCCCGGGAGCTGGGAGGGAGCCTCATCCTTACACGGTCATGGAAGAGGTGTTGTCACGTACCTGGCGGTGACGAGCCCGGACTTGAGGAGGAAGGCCTCCCTTACGGCTCCCACCAGCGGCCCCTGGTAAGGTAACAGCAGGCGCGGAGGTAGGAGGGGTACGAGTGCCTGGCAAGATCAACCAAGGTGAAGGTAGTTCCGCAGACTTGGTAGGCACACTGGAACACAGCAGGTAGAACTGGAATCAGGAACACAGGAACTCAGCAAACTGGAATCGTTCAGCAGACTGGACCGGAACCAGGAACACAGGAACTCAGCAAACTGGATCAGCTTAGCAGACTGGACCGGAACCAGGAACACAGGAACAGTGAGATTGGTCGGACAAGCCGGGTCAGTTAACTGGCTGGCAGCAAGGTACAGAGGAATCAGACAGAGGAGAGGCCACAACAAGCCAGGGGTCGGATGCAGGCAGAAAACTGGAGAAGTCACAGGCAGGCCGGGTCAAACACAGGTAAGTCTTCAGATCAGGTTTTCAGGTACTCAACGCTGTAGAGCAGACAGCAGGGACTGTCTGCGATTGACAGGTTTAAATAGCCCCTCTGGCGCCACCTGCAGGGTGCGCACGCAACCGAGAACCAGGAAGACCGGGACGCCTGTTTCTGGCAGGATCTCCATGACAGGTGTCCTGGAACAGAGGGGCTGGAGGAGTGATTGAAACGCATGTCCGGTTAAGTTCTTCATCATGGACTTAGGGCAGGAGAAGGTTGGTGAGTGAGGCACAGTGGATATCTGGAGGAGGCATGCCGGGGGAGCTGGGTGCGTGGCCAGAGGAGAGACTGTGGGGTTTCGTGTCAAATCATTGTGGCCTGTGGGCGCAGGATTTGCATGTCGGGCTAGCTGAGATCAGTAGTCCACCAACTAATACAAGCTGCTAAACTACTATGCCGCAAGAAGGGGTACTGCAGGCCCCTGATCTATCAACAGTTCAGCAAGTCAGCAAGCATATAGGACTATTCAGAGTAATCCTTTATGTAAAGTGAAGATGATGAGGCGGAAACACTAACAGTTCAGTCAAGTTTGTGCAGGAGTAGACTGGAATGTGATGGAGGCCTCTCTTGCTCCTCCCGCCTACACTCCTGAAGGTGGGGACAGAAAGTGTAAAGGCAAGGAGTGGCACGAGTGCTGAGTAGCTGGCTGGTGATGTCCACTCTGTAGGTGGGTAAAGCTGGTAGTCACAGTAGTCACAGTCTTTGGAGCAGGATGTAAGAGCAGCTTGACACAAGAGCATGGGATGGAAGCAGAACCAGGAGAGGAGCAGCAGTCAGCGATAACCGGGCAGTAGGGTACCGAATCAGCAGGCAAAGCAAGTCCAGAAGGTAGACCAGGGTCAGAAACAGCCGGGCAATGCAGTACCAAGTCAGCAGGCAGATCAGATCCAGTAAACAAGCCAAGGTCAGGATACCAGGTAACAGAACTAGGAAAAAAGCAGAGGTGAAGTCCAAAGGCGAGCTGGGTCATACACCAACAAACAGAAGCAACAGATCAGGTCTTGGGAAGTCAGGAACAAGATGAAGATCATCCAGCAACTGTTTACAATGACAGAGCAGTTTAAATAGGCCACTGGGCGCCAAATGCTAATTGGTACGTGCACATGTGCGTGCACACGTTTGCGTGCATGCTTGCGGTCGCGCACAGGTGTGCATGCGCTCACAAATCCGTGCGCGATGAATCGGCACTGTAAAAATTACATTGGTCCTTTTCTTATGAATATTAGCACATGTGCAATGTGCACGAGCATGAGCATGTATCCGCACTGGTCTTTTAGTGGTGGGGATCCGGTTTATCTTACAACAACTCAAATTTTTTATTTACTTTGTTTGAGGTACAGTGACAATGGTTTAATAAGATGAATTGCATGAAAGGGAACACAAACACCAATAAAAGCCTAATGCCGCGTACACACGATCGGAAATTCCGACAATAAATGTTCGATGTGAGCTTTTGGTGAGAAATTCCGACCGTGTGTAGGCTCCATCGGACATTTCCTGTTGGAATTTCCGACACAAAAAAAATTGAGAGCTGGTTCTCAAATTTTCCGACAAGAAAAGTTCTTGTCGGAAATTCCGATTATCTGTATGCAATTCCGACGCACAAAAAACACGCATTCTCAGAATCAAGCAGAAGAGCCGAACTGCCTATTGAACTTCATTGATCTCGGCTCGTCATACGTCTTGTACGTCACCGCGTTCTTGACAGTTGGAATTTCCAAG
The DNA here is from genome assembly GCA_029206835.1 of Rana muscosa. Taxonomy (NCBI): domain Eukaryota; kingdom Metazoa; phylum Chordata; class Amphibia; order Anura; family Ranidae; genus Rana; species Rana muscosa. The sequence goes on from CM055119.1 coordinate 345,104,204, forward strand.
GTTTTTCCGATGGAAATTCTGATCGTGTGTACGCGGTATAACACTTGAAACTAAAGATCTAAGCGCCACACCAAAGCATTAAAATTAGTGTTGAGCGAACCCGAACTATAAAGTTCGGGTCCGTACCGAACTTTGCCCAAAAGTCCGGGTTCGGGTTCGGGTTCGGTAATCTAATAACGCATTTAGAAATGCTTCAGGGGCCAGCCAATCACCTTTTGATTAGCTGGTGTGCCCTTAGAAGCCATCATAGCCATGCCTACTAATGGCATGGCTGTGATTGGTCAGTGCAACATGTGACCCAGCTTCTATATAAGCTAGAGGCACACAGCACACATGACACTCTGCTTCAGAATAGATAGGGAGAGGATCTAGTCTGCTGCTGCTGCTTTTAGGGAGAGATAGAAAGATAGAAGAGGTAGTCCTGATTCTACAATTTGAGGGAAAAGATAGAGAGATAGTGTAGTGTAGGGCCAGGTTCCTGTGTTGGTGCTTTCAGGGAGAGAGAATATTATATAGGAGTCCAGATTCAGAGATTAAAATCAGCGATCTGCATAGGTCTACCTATTTGTGTTGCAGTGCAGTCTTTTTACACTGCCATGAGCCCAGTGTCAGAGAAAATCTAACTTTTAGGGGGAAAAAAAAGGCACTTTATTGTTCTCTTTTCCAAAAGACCCATAGGGCAAAAAAAAAAAAAGCATTTTATTTTGCTCGTGCAAAAAAAGACCCGTTTAGGGCAAAAAAAATAAAAAAATTGCACTTTAATGTACGCTTGCAAAAAACGCCGTTTAGGGGCACAAAAAAAAGTTTGCAGTGTGTTATACATATTTTGAGGTGTGTGAAATAAACAATTTCTATATAGTTTTCTTCTACTGTGCTATACTAAAAAAACAACATTTTTTTTGAATAGCATTTTCTGCAGTTCTGTAGCTGTGCGATTCAGCGGTTACGTACTGTGGGTGTGTTCTGCTCTTCCAAAAAACGCCGTTTAGTGGCACCAAAAAAAGGTTGCAGTGTGTTATACATATTTTGAGGTGTGTGAAATAAACAATTTCTTTATAGTTTTCTCCTACGTTGCTATACTAAAAAAACAACATTTTTTTTGAATAGCATTTTCTGCAGTTCTGTAGCTGTGCGATTCAGCGGTTACGTACTGTGGGTGTGTTCTGCTCTTCCAAAAAATGCCGTTTAGTGGCACCAAAAAAAGGTTGCAGTGTGTTATACATATTTTGAGGTGTGTGAAATAAACAATTTCTATATAGTTTTCTCCTACTGTGCTATACTAAAAAAACAACATTTTTTATTAATAGCATTTTCTGCAGTTCTGTAGCTGTGCGATTCAGCGGTTACGTACTGTGGGTGTGTTCTGCTCTTCCAAAAACACCCATTTAGGGCAAGATCCTAAATTTTGAAAATATGAGGAGAAGGTCAAAGGGACGTGGTGGCCCCGGTCGTGGTGCTGCTGGTGGAGCTCCTGTTGCAGGGAGAGGACGTGGTGGATCTGTGCCAGATACACGCACAAGTGAAACACCTTCCTCAGGTGCGAGTAGGCGACCGAGCCTGCGGCGGTATTTTGTCGCGCCTAATGAGGCTGTACGAATGTTTAGGCCAGGACAAGTACAGGCGATAGTAGATTGGGTTGCTGACAGTGCCTCGGGTTCCTTCACATTGTCTCCCACCCACTCTTCTGATGAAAGAACAGAGTTGGCACCTGAAACCCATGTCCATCAGTCTTTCACCTCACCCCCTTGCAAATCAGCCAAGCAGTCTGAGCCCCAAATCATGCAGCAGTTTCTTCTGCTTTTCGATGACTCTGTTAGCAGGGTTTCCCAGGGCCATCCACCTAGCCCTGCCCCAGAAGTGGAAGAGATTGAGTGCACCGATGCCCAACCCCCTATATTTCATGATGAGTACATGGGAGGACCATCGCAGTACGTCTCGGATGATGGCGAAACACAGGTGCCAACTGCTGCTGCTTTCGCAATTGTGCAGACAGACAAGGAGGGCAGGGGTGAAGACTGGGTGGAAGATGATGTGGAGGACGATGAGGTCCTCGACCCCACATGGAATCAACGTTATGCAGGTGACCAGTGTAGTTTGGAGGAAGAGGCGGTGGTCGCACAGAGCCACCAGCACAGCAGAAGAGGGAGCAGGGTGCAAAAGCGGAGCGTCTGTCAGCTAGACAGTATGTCTGCTACTGCCCAACGCAGCAAGGGACCGAGCACACCAAAGCCAGGTCCAAGGAGTTCCCCAGCGTGGCAGTTCTTCACACAATGTGCTGATGACAAGACACGAGTGGTTTGCAAGCTGTGCAATCAGAGCCTGAAGCGAGGCATAAACGTTCTCAACCTGAGCACAACCTGCATGCCCAGGCATCTAAGTTCAAAGCACGAGCTGCAGTGGAGTAGACACCTCAAAAACCAAGAAAGGTCTCTGGCTCCTCCTGCTTCCTCTTCTGCTGCAGTCTCGGCCTCTTCATCCACCTCTGTAGTGACAGTGGCACCTGCCACCCCGCAAACAGAGGATCTGCCAGCAACACTACCACCTGGGTCACCAACCATCTCCACAATGTCCCATGGAAGCGTTCAGCTCTCTATCTCCCAAACATTGGAGCGGAAGAGGAAGTACCCACCTAGCCACCCGCGATCCCTGGCCCTGAATGCCAGCATTTCAAAACTCCTGGCCTTTGAAATGCTGGCATTCCGTCTGGTGGAGACGCAGAGTTTTAAAAGCCTGATGGCATTGGCTGTCCCACAGTACGTCGTGCCCAGCCGCCACTATTTTTCCAGGCGAGCCATCCCTTCCCTGCACAACCAAGTGGGGGACAAAATCAGGTGTGCACTGCGCAACGCCATCTGTGCCAAGGTCCACCTAACTACGGATGCGTGGACCAGTAAGCACGGTCAGGGACGTTATATCTCCCTAACAGCACACTGGGTAAATGCAGTGGCGGCTGGGCCTGAGGCAGATAGCAGTTTGGCGCATGTCCTTCCACCACCGAGGATTGCAGGGCGCTTCAGTTTGCCTCCTGTTGCTAACTCCTCCTACTCCGCTTCCTCATCCTCTACCGCCTCCTCATCCGGTCAGCGTAACACCTTCACCAGCAACTTCAGCACAGCCAGGGGTAAACGACAGCAGGCAGTTTTAAAACTTTCCTGTTTGGGGGAAAAACCCCACACTGCGCAGGAGTTGTGGAGGGACATGGAACAACAGACCAATGAGTGGTTGCTGTCAGTGAGCCTCAAGCCCGGCCTGGTGGTGTGCGATAATGGGCGAAATCTCGTAGCAGCTCTAGGCCTAGCCGGTTTGACGCACATCCCTTGCCTGGCGCATGTGCTGAACTTGGTGGTCCAGAGGTTCCTTAAAAATTACCCCAATATGCCAGAGCTGCTGCAGAAAGTGCGGGCTGTGTGTGCGCACTTTCGGCGATCTCACCCTGCTGCTGCTCGCCTGTCAGCGCTGCAGCGTAACTTCGGCCTTCCCGCTCACCGCCTCATATGTGACGTGCCCACAAGGTGGAACTCCACCTTGCACATGCTGGCCAGACTGTGCGAGCAGCAGCAGGCGATAGTGGAGTTTCAGCTGCAGCAATCACGCGTGAGTCGCTCTGCGGAACAGCACCACTTCACCACCAATAACTGGGCCTCCATGCGAGACCTGTGTGCCTTGTTGCGCTGTTTTGAGTACTCCACCAACATGTCCAGTGCCAATGACGCCGTTCTTAGCGTTACTATCCCAGTTCTATGCCTCCTTGAAAAAACACTTCGGGCGATGATGGAAGAGGATGTGGCACAGGAGGATGAGGAGGAGGAGGAGGAAGCGGGATCATTTCAAAGGCTTTCAGGGCAGTCTTTCACAAGTGGCTACGAGGGTGGGTTCCTGCACCAACAAACGCCAGGTACACAATTGTCCGGTGGAAAGGGAACAGTTCTGGAGGATGACGAGGTGGAGGAGGAGATGGAGGAGGAGGAGGAGGCATTTTCACAGCAGGGTGGCACCCAGACCAGCTCGTGGCCATCACTGGTGCGTGGCTGGGGGGATACAGAGGACACAGACGATACACCTCCCACAGAGGACAGCTTTTCTTTGCCTCTGGGCAGCCTGGCACACATGAGCGATTACATGCTGCAGTGTTTCCGCAATGACCGCCGAGTTGCCCACATTTTAACTGGTGCTGATTACTGGGTGGCCACCCTGCTGGATCCCCGTTACAAGGACAACGTACCGTCCTTAATTCCCTCACTGGAGCGGGATCGTAAGATGCGCGAGTACAAGCGCACGCTGGTAGACGCGCTGCTGGTGGCATTCCCACCTGACAGCGGGCGTACGGTGGAAGCACAAGGCGAAGGCAGAGGAGGAGGAAGAGGTCGCCAACGCAGCCGGGGCACCGGCAACACCTCAGAAGGCAGGGTTAGCATGGCTGAAATGTGGAAAAGCTTTGTCAGCACGCCACAACAACCAGCACCACCAGCTGAGATGGAACGTCTTAGCAGGAGGCAGCATTTCACCAAAATGGTTGAGCAGTATGTGTCCACAGGCCTACACGTACTGGATGACGGGTCTGCCCCCTTTAACTTCTGGGTCTCCAAATTGGGCACATGGCCTGAGCTTGCCCTTTATGCCTTGGAGGTGCTGGCCTGCCCTGCAGCCAGTGTATTATCTGAACGTGTATTTAGCACGGCAGGGGGCGTTATCACAGACAAGCGCAGCCGCCTGTCCAGAGCCAATGTGGACAAGCTCACGTTCATTAAAATGAACCAGGCATGGATCCCACAGGACTTGTCCGTACCTTGTGCAGAATAGACATGTATACCGGTGTTGTGACAAAAACTGTCCGGCCATCGGATTGTGTCCGGCCCATACTGCGAAGGCGCAGCGCTTGCGCAGTACAGAGGACAAGGAGATTCACAAAATCTCCGAAGATGACCGGCGCCTGCGCTGTGAGTGCAGGTTCAAGCCCCACCATCCAAGTGGACATACGGTAGCACATAATAACAGGGCCCCTCACGGGCTTGGTTCGATCGCCACGCTTCGGGCACGGCCTCACTTGGCTCGTCTTGAACCACGGATGGTGTGGCCTTCACCTGAACTCACCACGCAGGCGCCGTTCGTCTTGGGAGATTTTCGAAATCCCCTTGTCCTACATACTGAGCAAGCGCAGTACAGGGTGGACACTATTTGACGGGGGACAGAATTCGACACATCACCGGCATTACACAGCCATTGTTGTATTTTTGAATCAGTGTTGGCTACCTCGTCCTCCTCCACCGCCGCTTCCACCTACACAGCCACATTCACCGCCACTTCAACCTCCTACTCCATATGGACCTCGTCCTCCTAGGTCAAGATTATTATTTTTATTTTTTTTATGTTATTTTAAGTTATTTCCCTATCCACATTTGTTTGCAGAGCACTTGCCATGCTCTTAACAACATTTTGCTGCCATTTGCAGCCCTCTAGCCCTTTCCATTACCTTTTTAGAGCCTTTTTAGTCCTTAGAAGTCCGGGTCCCCATTGACTTCAATGGGGTTTGGGTTCGGGTCCGGGTTCGGGTTAAAGTTCGGTCCCGAACCCGAACTTTTTTCCGAAGTTCGGCCGAACCCGTCGAACCCGAACATCCAGGTGTCCGCTCAACTCTAATTAAAATCCAAAATGTAGTTTAGCTCTAAACATATAGTAAGTGCAACAGTCAACACGTTTGGGGAGCCACACATTGCCCCATTCTTGAAGGCTTCAAAAGATATGGAATCAGTTGGTATGGACTGATTTAGGCCACTGTTACTGAGTCTTTTTTGAACAACAGGATTTCATGTTTCAGCCTTAGTACAAACCAGCTAATTCAATATCTTTTTAGGTCCTGATATAGAGGGAAATGTAGGGCTCCCAACTCACATTGGCTGGAGTTGGGCTTTAAAGAGTGAATACAATGTCTATGCCATTTCAGTTTGTTCTCAAACTCTGTGATCTTACTTTCCATGTGACAAATTCACTTTGATAGCTTAATTCCTTCTTAAAGAAAAGCCGATGCCACATCTATCATAACATGTTAACCGTACACTGAAAAAGATGAACCTCCTAATAACTTTCGTGATTAAAATAAAGTAAATCCACATATTTCCTGTTAGATAATCATTTGTTTTAATACAGATCTGGATCCGTTTGGCATTAAACCCGGCAAAGCCTCTTAAGAGCTTTATCCTCTTTAAATTTTCCTTTTAAATTCAAAGGATTTTTGTAACAATTCTGCTGCCTTGTGTGTTTTCTTTTCCTGTTTCTAGTTCCCGGACGATAATGTCATTTTTATTTGCGTTGCAACTTAGATTTCTGCATGAGAAGCAGCTTGGGTTCATGTTTTTATTTTTCTCCCTTCTTTTGTTATGAAATGTATTTACTGTAAATTCGGTGACGGAGTAGCTATTGCTGGAGCATTTTAAGCTGTCCTCATTATTTTTTTGGGTTGCACATATTTCTACAATTGTTTTAGGAAATTAGCAATTTGTTAGAGATGCATAATAGAAGACCAAAAAAAAGTTAAAACTCAGTTGGCCAGCTGTAATTGGTGCTTAGTCTGCAAATGTTTTGAGATGACCTTATGGAATAACAAATTTGAAAGCTAAAAAGGAAAGACCGCTTGATACAGAAAGGTACTGTGTATACTGTGTTATTATGCTGAAACGAGAATGCAGATCCACGTTTTTTTTAATGTTTTTTTCAATATATCATTATATGTACTCATAGGCGTGCACAGCCTATTGCATTAGGGTGTGCACCCCAAAGCTCGAACACACATGCGTGTATATATATATATATATATATATATATGTATATATATATACATATACACTAAATTACCAGAAGTATATTTTGGCTACTCTTAAGTAGCCAATGATTGGGCTGCTTAAGAAAGGGGGCGGAGCCACATAAACGGAGCAACCCGCCCAGCCCCTATCCCGTTGGCTGGTGTTTGATAGCTGATAGAAAGGGGGCGGAGCCACATACACGGAGCTGCCCGCCCAGCCCCTATCATGTTGGCTTGTGTTTGATAGGCTAGCTGTTCAGTCTCGCCCACCCCCGACATCAGCGCCGAGTTTTGACAGCTCCTCTCTGCAAGCAGTGACATTCCATTACAGTTTCAAGCACTAAGCGGCTCTTACATGCCTCCCTGACTGCTCAATAGGAAACTGTCTAACAGGCAGCTCCCTATACAGTCTCTTGCAGCATTTTACAGCAGATCTCCGGACACACATTAGGGTGTGCCCAGGCACACCCGGCACACCCCGTGTGCACGCCGATGTATGTACTGGTGTTCTACCCAATACGCAATATACAAAATGCCTGACTGAATCAAGAATGATCTACCCCGAGAGTTTCCCATTCCTCTCAGTGAATGATAAGTCTTCCATTGTGAGTGGGGGGGGGGGGGAAATCTTTCTTAAAAAAACTATAAAAAATAACTTTTTCTTTCAACAGTATACAGACTACTGGTGTTTTTGAGCATCATTGAAGGTGGCCATAACCAAATGAAAGGAATACATTTTACAGCTTTAAATAAACTTTTTGGGTCTTCATAGAGGTGTTGAATAAGGGGCAAGAACAGCCCAACAGCACAATTGTACATTTGCATGAAGATCAGGCTGTTTAGAGTTACCTTTTTGGGCAATAGTAAGCTGCTGATGGTTGAAAGTGCTTGCTCAGAGATCATTCTTCTCTTATTAAGAAGACAGAGTACCGTATATATTCGAGTATAAGCCGAGTTTTTCAGCACATTTTTTTGTGCTGAAAATGCCCCCCTCGGCTTATACTCGAAGTCTGTGTCCATCTACAACTTTGTGCACCTGATCCCGGTCAGCAATAGGTCCCCTGGGGCACACACGTAGCCCCACTCTTCATCTACAAGTGTGCAAAGTTTGTTGTCCAGGGGACCTACGGCCAGGGAGCACCGATTTTTCAAAGCCGGGTACCCCTTCCATAGACTCCCATGTTAAACGTCAGTCTAGTCACACAGCGCCGGAGATCAGGTAGGGAGATTGGGCACTGTGAGGTATGGACACAGTGAGGCGTGGGCACAGTGACAGTGAGGCATGGGCACAGTGAGGCATGGACACAGTGAGGCACAGTGAGGCATGCACATGGACACAGTGAGACAATGTGAGGCACAGTGAGGCATGCAGATGGACACCCTAGGCTTATACTCGGGTCAATACGTTTTCCCATTTTTTTGTGGTAAAATTAGGTGCCTCGGCTTATATTCAGGTCGGCTTATACTCGAGTATATACGGTACATAAAGCTAAACTCCAGGTATGATCCTAATTACCTGCTAATCTCAGGACATCTTGGCACAATGTAAGTATGCATATCCCATACCTGATGGACCACTGTGGAGGTTGACTGTGGTAGTCAGCACTACTACACTAATTGCCACAATCTTCCAGGCCGACTGCCTTCTGCAAACTGACGTTCGACTCAAACATCGGCTGTTCGATCGTTCGCCGAACAACGAACGATTTGGGCCGTTCGCGCCTAATTCGCGGCCCACAATGCACTACGCCATCGCAGTGTCATCCAGGCGCTGTGATTGGCCAAGCATGCACTGTGACCCCGCATGCTTGGGCAATCACAGCACCGGCAGCGAGGAGAGCAATGATTGGCCACAGGCAGGATGCCTGTGGCCAATTATTGCTGAGGGTGTTTAGTACACGCCCCACACTATAAAAGGCCGCCAGCACGGCGGCCTAGTGTAGTGTGTTCCGGAGCAGGGAAAGAGAAGCATAGGCAGGGACAGTGACATTTTTTTTTCTTGCTTAACCTGGATTCCTTTAGTTTAGGGAAAGAGAAGGATAGGTAGGGAGAGTGCCAGTGTGTTTTACTGTGCTAATCCTTGTTTGTAGGGACAGGGAAGGACAGTGAGGGAAATTCTCCTTGTGCTATACTGTGCTAAAGCATTCATCATCAACCATCTTTAAAAAAACATTTTTTATAGGGACAGAAAACTATAGGTAGGGAGAGTGTCAGTGTGTTTTACTGTGCTAATCCTTGTTTGTAGGGACAGGGAAGGACAGTGAGGGAAATTCTCCTTGTGCTATACTGTGCTAAAGCATTCATCATCAACCATCTTTAAAAAAACATTTTTTATAGGGACAGAAAACTATAGGTAGGGAGAGTGTCAGTGTGTTTTACTGTGCTAATCCTTGTTTGTAGGGACAGGGAAGGACAGTGAGGGAAATTCTCCTTGTGCTATACTGTGCTAAAGCATTCATCATCAACCATCTTTAAAAAAACATTTTTTATAGGGACAGAAAACTATAGGTAGGGAGAGTGTCAGTGTGTTTTACTGTGCTAATCCTTGTTTGTAGGGACAGGGAAGGACAGTGAGGGAAATTCTCCTTGTGCTATACTGTGCTAAAGCATTCCTCATCAACCATCTTTGAAATCCTTGTTTTTTGGACAGTCAGGGAAATTGTCATTGTGCTATTCTGTGCGAAAGTAATCATCCTCAACCATATTTAGAAATCCTTACGTAAAGGGACAGAGAAGGACACCTGAAGGTAGCCCTTATTGCTTTTTTCCCATCTCCCTGCAGGCCATCCATTAGAATGTCTGGAAGGCAAACAAGGAGAGGCAGACAGTCAGGAGGCAATAAAAGAGGCAAGCAGGCTCTGTGTCTGGGGGCAACAGTGCTGGTCGTGGACGCGGTGCATTGTCATCAGCACATGGCCATGGGACACGCTTGTCCTTCTTTTCGGCAGCTGGACATGTTGAGCCACATCATGCCGAAGACTTGGTAGAGTGGATGACCAAGCCCTCCTCCTCCTCCTCATCCTCTCTCACCCAGGCTCAGGGTACTGGCAAAGCAGCTGCCAAAGCGTCCTCTTCCCTGGTATCAATGTCAGACTCATCATCAGTCACTCCTTCCCTAGACCCACCATGTCCTCCTGAGGAGTCCCCCGAACTGTTTGAGCACAGTGTTGGGTACATGCTCCAGGAGGATGCCCAGCGTTTCGAAGGGTCTGATGATGAAACCCAGCTACAGGAAGGCAGTAGCGTGAGAGCAGACAGAGGGGATGCTCAAGAAGGACACCAATCTGGCAGTCATGTTCCAGCAGCTGCAGCATACTGCCAGATTGGCTCCAGTGATGAGGAGGGAGGGGATGATGAGGTCACTGACTCCACGTGGGTGCCTAATATGAGAGAGGAGGAGGAGGAGGATGAGGAGGAGGCACATCTCCAACGAGGCAGGATGCCCTTTGGTGGCCAGCGTAAGGGCAGTACACAGACGGAATCACACCGCAGAGCTCCGCCTGTGCAGGGCGCTGCCTCTGCCCGTCATTCAAAAAGTTCTTTGGTGTGCGCCTTTTTTGAGGCTAGTGCATCAGATCGCACAGCTGCTGTTTGCAACATATGTCTCAAGCGTATATCGCGTGGCCAAAACATCAGCCGCTTGGGTACCACATGCCTGACCAGACATATGTTGACCTGCCATGCAGCTCGTTGGCAAGCCTACCTCAAAGACCCACACCAAAGAACAAAGCGGACCTCTCCTTGCACCGCATCAGCTGGGATCTCCAACCCCACTATAACTTCAGTCCTCTCTGAAACATGCACTGAGAGGAATGAAGGTGTAGAATTAGGTGTGTCACAGCCAAGTACTTGCGGCCACTCTGCTAGCAGTACACCGACGTCTGATTCTAGCAGGCAAATTTCCCTGCCCCAGCTGCTGGACCGTCAAAAGAAGTTCACTCCCAGCCATCCACATGCCCAGCGGTTGAATGCTAGCTTGGCTAAATTGCTAGCGCTTCAACTGCTGCCTTTTCAGTTGGTAGACTCGGCCCCCTTCCGTGAGTTTGTGCAATGTGCGGTTCCTCAGTGGCAGGTTCCCAAACGCCACATTTTCTCACGGAAGGCTATTCCAGCTCTCTACCGGCATGTGGAAGGCAATGTCTTGGCCTCGCTGGACAGGGCGGTCAGCGGTAAGGTGCATATTACCGCTGACTCATGGTCCAGCAGGCATGGACAGGGACGTTACCTTTCTTTCACGGCCCATTGGGTCACTCTTTTGGCAGCTGGGAAGGATGCAGGACAAGGTGCAGTAGTGTTGGAGGTTGTTCCACCGCCACGCCTCCAAAATGCTACTACTGGTTGTGACACACCTCTCTCCTCCACCCCCTCCTCTTCTTCTTCCTCCATGGCCTCTTCCTGTGGTTTGTCCTCGGAACCAGCGGTGCTCCGTAGGCGTTCAAGGGGCTACGCAAGTACGCAGGCAAAAAGATGCCGTGCTTGCGCTGGTGTGTTTGGGGGACAGAAGCCACACTGGGGCAGAGGTCCTGTCTGCTCTGCAGGGCCAGGCCGAGAGGTGGTTGACGCCACGCCAGCTTAAGCCAGGAATGGTGGTTTGCGACAATGGCACCAACCTCCTCTCCGCCCTCCGACAGGGACAACTGACCCATGTGCCCTGTGTGGCTCACGTCCTTAACCTGGTGGTGCAGCGGTTCTTGGGCAGGTACCCGGGCTTACAGGATGTCCTGAGGCAGGCCAGGAAAGTCTGTGTGCATTTCCGCAGATCTTATAATGCCAGTGCTCGCCTGGCTGAGCTTCAAAAGGAGTTGAACCTGCCCAAGAACCGCCTTATATGTGACATGCCCACCAGGTGGAACTCAACGTTGGCCATGCTGCAGCGGCTGCACACGCAGCAGAGGGCCATCAATGAGTACCTGTGCGACTACGGCACCAGGACAGGGTCAGGGGAGCTTGGTTTTTTTTCTCCACGCCAGTGGGGCATGATCAGGGATGCATGCACTGTCCTGGCACCATTTGAGGAGGCCACGAGGATGGTGAGCAGTGACAGTGCATGCATCAGTGACACTGTACCTCTTGTCCACCTGTTGGAGCACACGCTGCGTGGAATAATGGACAGGGCACTTGAGGCAGAACAGAGGCAGGAAGAGTTGGACTTCCTTGCCTCTCAAGGCCCCCTTTACCCAGACAGTGTTCCTTCTGTCCCACCCATCGCACAGGAAGAGGAGGAGGAGGAGGAGGAGGAGGAGGATTGTGTCAGCATGGAGGTGGAGGCTGGCACTCAGCATCATCAGCAGCAGTCTTTTAGGGATGATTTACAGTCCCAAGAAACCAGTGGACTTGTACGTGGCTGGGAGAAGGTTGCTGCGGATCATGTCGTCCTTAGTGACCCAGAGGACTCCGGACCGAATGCCTCAGCTAACCTACGCTGCATGGCCTCCCTGATCCTGCAAAGTCTGCGGAAGGATCCTCGTATTCTTCGGATCAAGGAGAGGGACCATTACTGGCTGGCCACTCTCCTTGATCCACGGTACAAGGGTAAGGTTGCGGACCTTATGTTACCGTCGCAGAGGGAGCAGAGGATGAGACAACTCCGGGAGGCCTTGCAGAAAGGTCTGTGCAACGCGTTCCCAGAGACTGGGAGGTTACAAACTCCTGGTCCTGGACAACGAGTTGCTGAGGCTTCGGCCAGTCAAAGAAGGAGCGGTGGGGAAGGTGGCCGTCTGACCGATGCGTTCAGACAATTCTTTAGTCCGCAGCCCCAAAGTATGATCGGTTCCAGCAACCATCGCCAGCGTCTGATAAACATGGTGCAGGAATATCTAGGGGCAAGGTCAGACTTGGACACCTTCCCCACCGAAAATCCTCTGGCTTACTGGGTCTTGAGGATGGATCACTGGCCAGAGCTTGCACAGTATGCAATTGAGCTACTGTATACAAGTAAATATGCGCATGAGTCCAAATCGCTGTTATCCTTAGAGTATGGGGTTTAGGATAGTGTATGTACAATGCATGTACAATCGGTAAACATAGAGACCAGGCTCTCGGGGCATGTGGAGGGGAGAGAGAAAAAATGGATAAATGAATGAAGGGGAGGGAGCCGGGCGGGGAGTAGTGAAAACAGTCACATATACAGTCTCAGGGCTGCCATCAAGGAGAAACAGAAACCGTGTTCCAAAAGTACTGAAAAGAAAAGCAAGGGGAGAGGCGCCTCTGAGTGCAGATGTTTAAAACAATTTAATAAGAGATTGCAGTACAAGCAACTCACATTTTACTGGATAAAAACAGGCATTGTACGATTTCCATATGTAGAAGAGGGTATCATCAGGTCAGTCATCAGCCTCCTTCTCCTGCTGGGGCGCTGTGTTGCTGGTTCTTCCTATCTGCACCGCTTTAGATGGATGGAATAGCCGGCGGCGGTGGAGATACTGCAGAGCACGGCCTGGGTGATGGTTTTTCCGGCAGGCGAGGGCCGACGGCCCTCGCCTGCCGGAAAAACCATCACCCAGGCCGTGCTCTGCAGTATCTCCACCGCCGCCGGCTATTCCATCCATCTAAAGCGGTGCAGATAGGAAGAACCAGCAACACAGCGCCCCAGCAGGAGAAGGAGGCTGATGACTGACCTGATGATACCCTCTTCTACATATGGAAATCGTACAATGCCTGTTTTTATCCAGTAAAATGTGAGTTGCTTGTACTGCAATCTCTTATTAAATTGTTTTAAACATCTGCACTCAGAGGCGCCTCTCCCCTTGCTTTGCAATTGAGCTACTGGCTTGTCCTGCATCCAGCGTTCTTTCGGAACGCACATTCAGTGCTGCTGGAGGATTTGTCACGGATCACAGGGTGCGCCTGTCCACCGACTCGGTTGATCGACTGACTTTCATCAAGATGAACCAGTCTTGGATCACCACCAGCTACCACACACCTGATGCTGATATAACAGACTAATTGATTTTAACATGTCACATCCCTTCAAGACTGATGCTGATGCTGAGTGCCTGTGCTGTTATGTTGACTGGCTATCCTTCTCCTCCGAGTCCTCAATGATACGATTGATGATGATAGCTTGGAAGATCATTTTTGTTTATGGGTGCTGCCACCAGTGGCTAAGGCCCAATTTTTCAGCCCCTGTTTAACAGGGGCGTGTAATTACAATTTTTGAAGCAATACTTTGCAACAGGGCTCATTGCTGTGCTCCAAGTACAGTATCTGTGAGGGGTTGCAGTGTTGTGCCACCAGTGCCTAAGGCCCAATTTTTCAGCCCCTGTTCAACAGGGGCATGTAATTACAATTCTTGATCTAATAATTCACAGCAGTGCCCATTGCTGCACCCACCAAGAGTAACTCTGAGGGCTTACAGTGTTGTGGCAACGCCACCACCACCACCACCACGAAAGGCCCAATTTTTCAGCCCCTGTTCAAAAGGGGCATGTAATTACAATTCTTGATCTAATAATTCACAGCAGGGCCCATTCCTGCACCCACCAAGAGTAACTCTGAGGGCTTACAGTGTTGTGGCAACACCACCACCACCACCACCACCACGAAAGGCCCAATTTTTCAGCCCCTGTTCAACAGGGGCATGCAATTACAATTCTTGATCTAATAATTCACAGCAGGGCCCATTGCTGCGCCCACCAAGAGTAACTGTCAGGGCTTACAGTGTTGTGGCACCAGCACCACCATCAAAGGCCCAATTTTTACTACCACTGTTCAACAATTATATGTAATTACAATTCCTGATATAATAGTTGACAGCAGGGCGTTCCAGCACCAACCAAGAGTAACTGTGAGTGCTTACAGTGTTGTGCCAACACCAACAACTAAGGGGCCTATTTCTGCAGAGTATATACGGCAGGTCCCTACTTTCAAACATCCAACTTACAAACGACTCCTACTTGCAAACGCAAGAAGACAACAGGAAGTGAGAGGAAATCTACCCCTAGGAAGGAAAATTCTCTCCTGTAAGAATTAATATGGGAGAAAGGTGTCTCCCCTGTACTGATGCTTTATCACCAATCCTTGTTTCAAGAAAAACACCACATTTCAAAAACAGTTGTCATTGGGACGGAAAGTGAGGTGAAATGTTCTGAACAGGGGCACAGACAGCAAAACAAATGTTACAGGGGTGATAACCCTTACCTATGTTTTCCAAAAAGTTAAAAAATAGATTTTTGGGCTGGAGCTACACTTAAACAATGTACCTGTTCAAAATTACAAACAGATTCTACATAAGAACAAACCTACAGTCCCTGTCTTGTATGCACCGCCTGTTTACGGCTGTTCAGAGTATATAGGGCCTTTTTTATTTTGTGTGCGGTGTTCCCCTTAATATCCATACAAGACCCAAAGGGGCTGGTAATGGGCTGGGGTGGGGGGGGGGGGGGTCATGGGGTAGCTATGCCATTTTTCTTAAAGATTTTCATCCATATTACCGGGACCAGACATTACATTAAAGCCGCAAGCAGTTTTAAATGGCTTTTTTTTCCTTTAGAAGTGTCATTTTGTGCAGGGACAGTTCTAAACACGGGAAACACGTGGCACTTCACAGGCATACTTTAGACACCCCCCAGGTACGATATTTAAAGGAATATTTGACTTTTTTTTTTTCACTTTATGCATCATTAAAATGACTGCTCCCGAAAAACGACCGTTTTTAAAACTTCTTTTTGCATTGATACATGTCCCCTGGTGCAGAACCTGGGTTCCCAAACCCTTTTTAGGACAATAACATGCATAATAGTCGTTATAATTAGCACTTTAGAATTCGAACGTTCGCATCCATTGTATTTAATAGGGTTCTAATGTTCGTACGAACTTTCGGTCCGTTCGCGGGTTCTGGTGCGAACCGAACCCGGGGGTGTTCGGCTCATCACTAAAACTGACCACAGTGGGTCATCCACCCTTAACGGAATGCTTTGTTTTTTTTTAATGAATACAAGGCTTTCACTGACTGGACAAGGTTGAGATTTTGGTGTCACTACCCCTTCTCTCTACCTCAGAATGCCTTGTATTTAATGAAAAATTAAAAGGCTTTTTTAGAAGATCATAGTGATCACTGTGGTAGAAACAGAAAAGTGACAGCAGAAAAAAGCCTGAGTAGTCCATTGAGTCTGTCCATTTTTGTTTTAATTGGTTTCTGTTTTGTTTTTGTTTTTTCGTTAACTTTCCTGTTATATACCTTTGTTTGTCCCGAGCGTGTTTAAAGCCATTTACTGTGGACTGTCTCACTACCTCTGGTGGAAGTCTTTTCCAAGCATCAATTTTCTCATGATGAGAAAAGGTATTTTGCAGTTTATATTTACTAAAATAATTGCAGTTCCATGTTCTGTGTACTGTGGGAGACCAGATACAGTGAATGTAGGGTCCTGGGTTCAGTAACACTTTAACCGTGATCATTTGTCAAGAAATATAATGTTTGAGTTAACTATAATTCTCAGGGTAGTCACATAAACCATGTAGACATGGGCTCAGAAAGACCTCTGAATTTGGGTTCATTCTTAACCACTTCTCCACCAGGGACGTCATATGACGTTGCTGACTTTGAGGGGGGATATCTGAATGATGCCTGCAGCTATCATTCAGATATCATTCTGTCATGCCGGCGATTCTGCGCACCATAAGAACGATCATAGCGGCAGTTCCACCGCTTGATCGTTCTTATAGGCGGCGGGAGGGGACATCCCCCCCTCCCGCCACCATCCGGTGCTTCTCCGTGCTCTCCCGTGCCATCGGGGGCCCGGAGAACGAATCGGCCGGCGTTGCATGAGGATCATAGAGATTTCCGGTGACCAGATGGTCACCAGTCATCTCTATGACTGTCGGAGTCCCCGGAAGTTAACAAAGCCGCAATTGCGGCTGTCAGCATGAGATCAGTGAATTTTTTTTCACCGATTTCATGCTTTCCAGCCTGGAGGAGAGATGTGGGGTCTTATTGATCCCGCATCTCTCCATAAAGAGGACCTGTCAAAATGATTCCTATTACAAGGGATGTTTACATTCCTTGTAATAGGAATAAAAGTGATCAAAAAAAAAAATATGTAAAAAAAAGTGTCAAAATAAAAAAAATTCTGTAAAAAAAAAAAAAGGAAAATGCCCCTGTCCCCAGTAGCTCACGCTCAGAAGCGAACATGCATGTAAGTCCCGCCCACATATGTAAACGCCGTTCAAACCCCACATGTGAGGTATCGCCGCATGCAGTAGAGTGCGAGCAACAATTCTAGCACTAGACCTCCTCTGTAACTCGAAAATAGTAACCTGTAAAAAAATATAAAGCGTCGCCG
The DNA here is from genome assembly GCA_029206835.1 of Rana muscosa. Classification (NCBI taxonomy): domain Eukaryota; kingdom Metazoa; phylum Chordata; class Amphibia; order Anura; family Ranidae; genus Rana; species Rana muscosa. The sequence goes on from CM055119.1 coordinate 345,121,280, forward strand.
ATGGAGATTTTTAAGTACCGAAGTTTGGCGCCATTCCATGAGTGTGTGCAATTTTAAAGTGTGACATGTTAGGTATCTATTTACTTTCACATTATACAAAAAAATTGGGCTAACTTTACTGTTTTGTTATTTTTTAATTTGTGAAACCGTTTTTTTTTCCCAAAAAAAGGCGTTTGAAAATTATTGCGCACATACTGTGCAAAATAAAAAGTTGCAATGACCGCCATTTTATTCCCTAGGGTGTCTGCTAAAAGTGCCAGAATAGGCACAGTGGAGAAGTGGTTAATGAAGTACAAACTTCAAACCAACTCAGAACTTTTTGCTCCTTTCAATATTGAATCAGTTCCTTTCTATTGGTCGCTGTTCTTTTCTTACTTGATCGCGAGAGTTTTGCCTAACCTTGGTGTCAAATAAAGGTCTAGTATTTCAGATTTCAGTGGAGGCATACCCAGACTCAGGGTGAGGGGCAAATTATGGTTCTGACCAATTTACAATGTGCAATTGCAGCTTATGGCTCCTCCTAATTGCTTGGTATCCCTGTCCTTGAAATAGAATCACTTTAAATAAGCATCTCTAGCCCAAAACATTTATGATATTAGGATCAAGAAATAATCTATGGTTTCAATTGCAAGAAAAAGAAACTCTACTTAGCTTAAAAACACACAGCTGACACTAATGAGGCTGCAATACTGTCATTTACATACTGAATGAGATAAATATTGGGATAATTAACACTGAAGATGAGTTTTGATGGTAATATACCAATTTTCCTAAGAACTATTGAAATTAAATTGTTAGCAGTAGTTACAGAATACAAAGTTCCTATTTTGTCTAGGAAATAACTAGCTGTGGCCAGATTAAAATTCCCGTGAACACAAATTTATGCAGTTTAAACTTTCTTTTAATTTATATTGTCTGTCTATTTCAGAGAACACTGTTTCTCTCTTGGTGGGCACATTTCCAAAAAAAAGACACATTGTTGAAAGTAATGATTTCAGCATATCAAGTGTGTAATCTAAAAAAATGTGCAGTTACAGAATTCAGTGATTCTAAAGGTATTTAAAAAAAAATAACAAACATGTTATACTTACCTGCTCTGTGCAATGGTTTTGCACAGAGCAGCCCCGACCCTCGTCTTCTGGGGTCCCCCACTGGCGTCCTTGGCTCCTCCCCCCTGCCGAGTGCCCCCATAGCAAGCTGTTTGCGTCCTCGCTCCTGAGCCAGTTTTGTGTGTCCATTGACATAAAGAGCATGGCCAGCCTGGCACCCCTGGTCTTCTCACAGGCTGTGACAGACAGTAGCAGGAACCAATGCCTCTCTATCCAATGAGGAGAGAGAGAGAGCCAGAAGAACTGCTGCTCATGTGCACAACGCTGGATCGAGGTTGGGCTCAGGTTAGTATTTGGGGGTGTGGGAGGCTGCATGCAGAGAGGTTTTTTACTTTTAAAAAACTTTGGACCACTTTAAGTTTATCTGATCAACAAATCAATAAAAAGAGTCCACCAGCCTCATGTATTACATTAGATAGCGTTTATTAAAAAAATATATAATTGGTCATACTCACAAACCAACTAGATCAAAGGCTCATAAAACCGCTAGGAAAGCAGTCCCAGTGTAAGGCTGGATTCACACCTATGCATTTTTAAGTCCTTTTTGCATTTTGCAGATTTGGACTACAATCCATTTAACATGGTTTCCTATGGAACACGTTCTGTAGTGCAAATCTGCAAAATGCAAAAAGCACAAAAAATGCATAGGTGTGAATCCAGCCTAAAGCAAGAGCAAGAACGGTAGGTAAGAGCACGTATTTTGAGGAGTGTACCCTCTCCCTCAGAGCCCAATCTAAAAAAGGCAGCAAGGCTTGGAGTAACTGTTTTTTTACATTTATATGGCTTTTTTTTTCATCTGAAGCTGTGCACCCTAAAAAGGTTGATCACATGACCAATGTCATGGCATCTGTCGTGGCTGAATGGGACCAGCCTGAACAACTTAAGATCCATCTTCTTGTTCCCATTTATTACTTCTAAACTTTTAGTCTACAACTATCTGAACTCCTACCTCTCTGAAAATAATCTTCATGACCCCCACAGTCTAGTTTTCGCTCACAGCAGTGCACAGAAACTGCCCTATTAAAACTCACTAATGATTTACTACCTGCTAAAACCATCGCCCACTATTCCTTACCCTTGCTACTAGACCTTTCTGTGGCTTTTGATACTGTTGAACACCCACTCTACCTCAATAAACTGCACTCCCTGGGCCTCCAAGATTCTGATTTTTAACAGCGCTCCTTCAGTTTTACCTACAACTCTGTCCCCTTCTCTCCACTTCCTTTTTCTGTAGGGCTCCCCTAAGGCTCTGTTCTTGGACCCCTACTATTCTCTATCTACACCTCCTCTCTTGGTCAGTTGATAATTCCAATACCTATCTCAATGCTGTATCCTGGCCTAGGCCAACAGGGCCCAGGCCTAGGGCAGCACTTTGCAGGGGGCAGTATGGAAACAGTCCCCGCCGGCTTGTGCTACACTGTTAGTGTAACGCAAGCTGCTTCTAATTTTGACTGTCCTATCAGCCTGGACCACAAACCTTCCTCACTTCCTCACTGTGCTATATGTTTTCTTCTGCACCATTGGCATGGTTATATCTTCTTAGTCCTCTCCATAAAATTATCAGAAATTTGTGCTTAAAGTAGAACTATATGCAACACTTTGTTTTTTTCATTTTGGATAGAGTAAGGGAGGGTTAGAGCCCCTGTCAGTTTATTTTTTACCATCCCTGTCCCATTGCAGAGATTTCCCTTCACTTCCTGCCCCATTGCCAAACAGGAAGTGAGAGGAAATCTATGCAAATTAAGGGAATTCAATGCCCCCCCCCCTCCAGGCCCTAAGAAATAGTGTCCCCACACGAAAATTTAAGGGTGGGTCTTAAACAGAAAGGGGTGTGGCCTTCACAGGAAAGGGTGGGTCATATTTAAATTAGAGGGTGCACAAGTTTAGTCAGGCCTAGGGCAGCACAAAACCTAAATACACTACTGACCTATCTATGCTATTCTATTTCTATTCCATCTATTCTATATCTATTCCATCTATGCTAATGATACCCAAATCTTTCTCTCTACTCCTCCCTTCACTCCTTTAGTCTCCTCTTGCATTAACTAATTTACTAACTGACCTATCAGCATGGATGTCTCACTACTTCCTCAAAGTAAATCTTTCTAAAACTATGCTTGCAATAACAGCTGAACTTTTAATTCTTTCATCGGCTCATTTCTTACAGTTATTACCTTTTGTACCACTTGCCCCACCCTATTAGATTGCAAACCTTTATGAGCAGAGCCCTCTTAATCTTGTATTGAATTGTAACTGTTCTGTCTCCCTTTATATTGCAAAGCTCTGTGCAAACCGTTGGCACTGAATAAATCCCTGAAGGGCCTGGTATGGACTGGGGGGGGGCATGCCATTTATAAAAAATTTAATAAAATCCTAGTAGCCAATGCCACATCAGCATGAGCATGGTTGTTTCCATCATATTAATGGCTCATTTGCAAAACATTATTTTATAGAATTAAAAGCATCAAACACTAGTAAATGTATTTTTTAATGCATGATTGTGCTCAGCCCAATAGGCCAGTAGTCAGCACTTCTACCTTGAAAGACTCAGGCCTTGAAGGACTCATGGTTTCAAATCCCACAGAGGGTATCACCTACTAAAAGATTGCATTGTACTCAGCAGCATATTCTGAAAATAGGTGAAGGCCTATTAGCCAATGCACCTTAATTTGGTTGATTCTATTATATTAACTCTTCAAATGCATGCAATGGTATGTAAGTGTAGCGCCCTTCCCAAATGGTTGGGACGCTATGTGTAAATTTAGGGGTATGTCTGAGCCAGTGTTTCTCAACTCCAGTCCTCAAGGCACCCCAACTGGTCATGTTTTCAGGATTTCCCTCAGATGAAACAGCTGTGGGAATTACTAAAGCAGTTAAACTGATCAAATAACCTGTGCAAAACAATGGAGAGCCTGAAAACATGACCTGTTGGGGCGCCTTGAGGACTGGAGTTGAGAAACAGTGGTCTGAGCCATAGTTAGACTCAGACTTGTTTAATTGTGTTGAAATTCGGGTTCTGCTCTGGTTGTGACACTGCCTGGCAGTCATTCCCCTTGGTCGGTAGGTGGCACTGCCGCCACAGACTCAGGTTGGAATACAGGCATGACACAGCACTTTTGGTGTCCTTTCTCGGCAGCCGTGCAGTGGGCGTGGTTAACCCGCTGTGCATGCTGGGAGAGGGTACATAAGGGGCAGACGCCATTAATTGGGGTCCTGTGTGCGCTCCTCGTGGCCCGCATGGCACGGGGTGCATGCGTGTGTTCCAGCCCCGGGCACCTTCAGCCCGAGGCTGCATCGCTACCTGGTAGGCCCAGCTCTGCTGGCTGGGGCCTATGCCTTTGGAAAGGATCCCAAGCTACCCACCTGCGGGAAGCCCACTCTTAGGGAAGGAGGCCAGGGGAGGATCTGCCCCAGAGGAGACTGGCGACGGTACTGCTGTCTCGGGAGGAGGCCTGGAAACTCACCTAAGGAGAGATCCATTACTACAAGCCCTGCAATACGCCGATCTGGCATAAAGGTTCTCTCTATTGCTTGGCTGGGAGTTTCGGGACTTTGATAATCCTGTGGCAGAGGATTCCTGATCGCATCCCTAAATTCTCAGATAAAGTTGATCCGTGCATCATCCCGGCTGCTAGGACCAGTGAAGGGACTATCCGGGTGAGCAATACCCACTCAGGCTTGAGTGGCGACGTTGTGCCTTTAGTGTTGCGTGCCTGAACCTTCCCCTATTCTTCTCTCGTTTCCTACTTTCTCCTCAAGTTCCCACAGCAAAAAAAGGAAAATAAAGCCTTCCTGTTTAGGTTTTACATTTGTGTGGACATTGACTTTTTCTAAAGACTTTCTATACCCTGACAACGGAAGCCTTGGAGGTAGTTTGCATGACCCAAAACAAAACCAGCCGGTCCCTTAAATGGGGGTAAGTGCTACATAAGTATTCAATAATATTATGGTGTGGAATTCCAAACTTTACACACTAGTAACGGGCAGTTTACATTTTTTTTTTTTTGTTCATTTTAATTCTCTTGTGCACTGGAAAAATAAAGACAGTTGGTGAGTGGTAGGTTGGCTGGGATTTGAACTCATAACTTTAGTGCTTTGGGGACATCTGAGCAGACCACCAAGCCATTGTGATAAGTATGCTGAGACCTGCATAATAGTGTAGTATGATTAAAGAATGAACAGAAATAATTACTGCTTTATAGTCACCAAAATACAAAAAATAACATGAAAACAATAACATACTACAGATATGTAACTGTAAATGTTCAATACTCGTAACTTTACAGACATTACTCTGTAATACTCATTCATAACTGCATTCATTAGCAAAATAAGAAAACAAACTAGGCATACTAATTGGAACATACATACTGTAAATAGATGCACACGGGGTAGAGCACATCTCACATAAAAATGTTTTATTCACATTCATGTGATCGTGGCTGCAGTGCAGTTCCATATAATAAACTCGGTGGCAGTTGGCACTTGCAAATACGCGGAAACGCCGATTTGATATTTACAAAGGCATGTTCTCCGTGATTAACTCTCTTTTTCTATCTCATGTTCACCTAGTGGAAGTCGTAATTGGGAGTAATTAAACGTAGAGTAAGCATTTCTTCAAGGTTTTCTTAGTAAATCAACCCCATAGTGTGTACCAGGCTTATGCCCCACTGGCTTAGACCACAGGACTACATTGGCCACACCAGCCATTGGAGCACACATTAGGTGATTTGAGCAACAGGTACATATATTTTAAGAGTTTTAGCAATGTATTCTAACATTAGATTTGTAAGGCATTGCAATACCAAGAAATATTAAAATTTTAGGTCCATTTTAGCTGCTAAATGGAGGGCTCCCTAAGTATAAGTGCCCTAACACTTTCTAGTTAAGACCTCATGAGTACTGCCACTGCATTGGCCACATGACCAGCCACTGGGACACACCTTTAGGTGATTTGAGCAACAGATACACATTTTACCTATTTTAGCCAAATATACCTACATCAGATGTGTATGGAATTGCAACAGCAGGAAATACATAGAATTTTAGTCCTGACTTCATCAAAACCAGAGCAAGATCCACAGTCCTGCACTGGACGCAAGGATGCCCAGATCATGGGGGAGCATCGTCTGCCAGGTAAGCAAGGGAAGAGGTAAGTAAAACTGTTTCCAAGAATAAAATCCATCTGGTGACCCGGTAACATCCAAATGCGGTAAAAGTTTTATTAGCTACATGGACATTACAGTAAAAAACAGCGCTAACTTACTGTACTGACCATGTAGCTAATAAAACTTTTACCGCAATTGAATGTTACTGAGTCGCTGGCTGGATTTTATACTTTAATGCTGTTACTACATAAGTATGGAGTCACTACACAGCCTGGACACCGGTTTATAAAAAACAAACAAAAATTGCCAGCTCACTTACCTGCTAGCCTGCAACAAAATCGAACTGCTCCGTCTAACAGTTCACGTTAAAAATAAGGGGTTTAGTTGCAAATATTTGCAAACATACAGTGCTGTAAAAAGGTATTTGCCCCCTTTCTGATTTTCTATTTTTTTGCATATTTCTCACACTTGAATGATTGAGATTAAACTAATTTTATTATTACACAAAGATAAGCGGAGTAAATCCAAGATGCAATTTTTTAATTATTATTTCATTTATTAAGGGAAAAAAGCTGCCTGGTCCTATGTGAAAAAGTAATTGCCCCCTCCAATGCTGAATCATGAATGAACTGGGATTAACCACAATTTTTTGGAAAGCTGAGTTAAATTTCACTTGCCACACACAGACCTGATTACTGCCAGACCTGTTGAATCAAGAAATCACATAAATAGAAGCTGTCTGACAAAGTGAAGCACGCTAACAGATCACAAAAAGCCACACATCTTGCCACAATCAAAAAAAAAATACAAAACAGATTAGAAACAAACATGTATCTGTCTAGGAAGGGTTTCAAAGCAATTTCTAAGGCTTTGGAACTCCAGTGAACCACGGGAAGAGCCATTATTCACAAATGGAGACAACTTGGAACACTGGTGAACCTTCCAGGAGTGGCCGGCCTACAAAAATTACTCCAAGAGCATGGCGATGACTCATCCAGGAGGTCATAAAAGAACCCAGAACAACATTTAAAGAACTGCAAGCCTCACTTGCCTCAGGTAAGATCAGTGTTCATGATTCAACAATAAGAAAGAGACTGGGCAAAAATGGCATCCATGGGATAGTTCCAAGGCCAAAGCCACTGCTGACCAAAAAGAACACAAAGGCTTATTTCACATTTATCAAAAAAAATGTTGATTATCCCCAAGACAAATATTCTGTGGACTGATGAGACCAAAAATTTACTTTTGGAAGGTGTGCGCCCCGTTACATCTGGCATAAAACTAATACAGCATTTCATAAGAAGAACATCATACCAACAGTCAGACATGGTGTTGGTAGCATGATGGTCAGGGGCTGCTTTGCAGCTTCAAGACCGGGACGGCTTACCATAATTGATGGAATCATGAATTCTGATCTCTACCAGAAAATCCTAAAGGAGAATATCCGGTCATCAGTTTGTGACCTCAAGCTCAAGTGCACTTGGGTTATGCAGCAGGACAATGATCTGAAACACAACAGCAAGTCCAACTCCAAATGGTTCAAACAAAGCAAAATGTAGGTTTTGGAGTGGCCTACTCAAAGCCCAGACTTAAATCCAATTGAGATGCTGTATCATGACCTTACACAGGCCATTCATGCTGGAAAACCCTTCAATGTGGGTGAATTAAAACAATTCTGCAAAGAAGAGTGGGCCAAAATTGCTCCACAGCAATGTGAAAGACTTATTGCCAGTTATCGCAAACGCTTGATTGCAGTTGTTGCCGCCAAGGGTGGCACAACAAGTTATTAGGTTTAGAGGGCAATTACTTTTTCACAAAAAAGCCAGGCAGGTTTGGACAGCTTTTTTGCTTTACTAAATGAAACCATCATTTAAAAACTGCATTTTGTATTTACTCGGGTTATCTTTGTGTAATATTTTTTTTTTTTTTGATGATTTGAGTCATTTAAGTGTGACAAATGTGCAAAAAAAATAATTCAGAAAGGGGGCAAATACTTTTTCCCAGCATTGTATATGTAAGCCGCAGTGGCCACGCTCAGGCACCCCAGTTTACTGCGATCCTAACTCTGTAATTTTGAGAGTCTCCAAATTTGGAGCACATATATAGCAGTTGGATAGATTAAGGGCATGTGTTCTTGGAGGGAGCCCACTCCTCCTTAAACGTATATGGACGTAAGGGACACCCAGCAAGGGCACAATGTCAGCTGAAGGTATCCTGTGCATGCCCACACCAATCCAAAAACTGTGCACACAAATGGCAACCACCCCAATCTATAACTAGCCTTTGCAGCAAGATCATAGGGGAGCACCACCTGCCGGGCCAGTGGGGACCACGTCAGAAAAAATTGCTTCCAAGGATAAAATCCAGCTGGCAAAATTGCTTCCAAGGATAACATCCAAATGTGTTAAAAATGTTATTAGCTACATGGTCAGTACAGTTAAAAAGGGCTCTAACGTATTGTACTGACCATGTAGCTAAGAATAATTTTACCACAATTGGATGTTACCGAGTCACCAGTCGGATTTTATTCTTGGATTCTATTATTGCATAGGTGAGGAGTCACTACACAGCCTGGACACCAGTTTAACCCAGTTCCTTAACCACTTAACGACCGCCCACCGCCGATTTACGTCGGCAGAATGGCACGGACAGGCAGAATCACGTAGATCTACGTGATCGCCTTTGTGCAGTTGGGGGGTCCATCCGGACCCCCCTTCACTGCAGTGAGCGGCCGTTAAGTGTTCGGGAGCGATCAGGCATGAGGGGGCGGCCGCTCGATTCCGCCCCCCCCCTCGCGATCGCTCCCGGCCAATGAAATTGCTTCCTCCGCCATGTGATGTAAACACAGGCTGGAGGAAGTGATGTCATCTCCCTCGCCGCGGTCTTTTCGTTCCCGGCGCCGAGGAGTGAAGACAGAGGTTAGTGCTCCAACAGTCCACTGACACGTAGGTACACATAGGCACACAAATCACCCCCCAGTCACCCCCAGATCACCCCCCAGGTCACCCCAAAGCCCCCAATCACAGTGTCACTGATTGCAGTGATCATTTATTTTACTGATCACTGCATTTAGTGTCATCTGTGATTGTAAAAAGTTGCAAGGCAGTTAGGATTAGGCCCCTTTAGGTCCAGGGTAGCCCCCTAACCCCCCCTAATAAAGGTTTAACCCCTTGATCACCCCCCAGGTAACCCTTTCACCCCCTAACTTCAGCGTCACTAAGCGATTGTTTTTCCGATCGCTGTATTCGTGTCGCTGGTGTTTTAGATAGGCAGTTATTTTTTTTTTAGGTTCGCCGCAGGTTTTTATTGGTGTCAGGTACCCCCATATTTAACCTAATAAAGGTTTTAACCCCCTGATTGCCCCTAGTTAACCCTTTCACCAGTGATCACCATATAAAGGTTACGGGTGACGCTGGTTGATTAGTTTGCTTTTTATAGCATCAGGGCACCCGCCGTATATAACCCAATAAAGGTTTAACCCCCCTGATCGCCCGGCGGGTGAGATCAATTAGGTTTTAGCGCCAGAGAGGGTCTGCGTCACCCCAGGCAGTGTTAGGTTAGTGCCAGTAACGCTAACACCCACGCGCAAAGCATACACCCCCCTTAGTGGTATAGTATCTGATCAGATCTATACTAGCATCCCCAGCGGTTTAGGGTTCCCAAAAACGCAGTGTTAGCGGGATCAGCCCAGATACCTGCTAGTACCTGCGTTTAGCCCCTCCGCCCAGCCCAGCCCAGCCCACCCAAGTGCAGTATCGATCGATCACTGTCACTTACCAAACACAACACACATAACTGCAGCGTTCGCAGAGATAGGCCTGATCCCTGCGATCGCTAACAGTTTTTTTGTAGCGTTTGATATATTTGCTGACGACAGTCAGGTCCTTTTTTTCCTGTGAATCTTACTAGTGTACCCCTAAATTTAGAGCCCAAAATGGCAAGTCGAAGGTACACTAGTAAAGAGGCCTACGAGATTCTGAGCATGACAGATAGTGAAGAGGAGGTCACGTATCTGTCAGATTCAGGCTCAGAATATCTTCCCGTAGAAGACAGTGACGTCAGCGGCCCCACGTCAGATAGCTCTGACGACGAAGTTGAGGTCCCTGCTAAGGTCAGGCGTACCCGATCCCGATCTTCTGAGGTTGTTGAGGAGCAAGAACCGCAGGTCTCTCGTATCATGGAGCAGAGTAGTACTAGCGCCGCTATTCCTTCTGGTGAACTGGCAAGCACCAGCGGCCTAGTACAGCCTGGACGTACATCCAGCACTGCAGTAACACTTGGTGACGTGGCGAGTCCCATAAGTGCAGTTCAAGCTGGAGAGGTGGCAAGCACAAGTAGTGTCCCGCTGCCACCAAGAAGACAAAGGCAGGCCCGTCGTGCCCATACTGCCCTTCCTGCAGAATTCGCCTATCCTGATTGGGTCCCCACCACTTCTGCAGAACCCGTACTTCCCCCATTCACTGCCCAACCCGGTATTCAGGTGGAAACAGCTGATTTTATGCCAATCGCTGTTTTTCACGGAAGATCTCTATAGATCTATTGTGGACCAGAGTAATTTATATGCTGGTCAATTTATCGCCGCTAACCCCCAGTTGCCTAAAATTGCCAGAAATTGGAAACCAATTACGGTTTCCGAATTTAAGACCTTTCTGGGCCTTTCCCTCAACATGGGCACACATAAATTTCCGTCATTGCGTGCTTATTGGTCCACGCACCCAATTGACCACATGCCCGTGTTCTCTGCCTCCATGTCCAGGGCACGATACGAGCAGATTTTGCGGTTCATGCACTTCAACGACAATGAACTTTGTCGTCCACGTGGGGACCCTGAATACGACCGGCTCTATAAAATTCGGCCCCTCATAAACCACTTCAACGAACGTTTTGCAGCCTTGTTTACTCCCGATCAAGTTGTCTGCGTTGATGAGTCCCTGATTAAATTTTCTGGCCGCTTGTCTTTCAAGCAGTACCTTCCCAGCAAGCGTGCCAGATACGGGGTCAAGCTCTACAAGTTCTGTGACAGGGCAACAGGCTATGTAGTGAACTTTACGGTTTATGAGGGAAAAGACAGTCAGATTGAGTCGGTCAACTGCCCGGATTACATAGGGAGCGCTGGCAAGATAGTGTGGAACTTGGTGTCACCCTTATTCGGAAAGGGGTACCACTTGTATGTGGACAATTATTACACGAGCGTGCCACTGTTTAGTCACTTGTTTGATCATAAGATTGGAGCATGTGGCACCGTGCGACCTAATCGCCGGGGCTTTCCCCAGCGGCTTGTAGATGCCCGTCTTAGGCTGGGGGAGAGAGCCTGCTTGAAGTGTAATAACTTGCTCGCTATGAAGTGGAGGGACAATAAGAATGTTTTCCTTCTTACCTCCCTTCATGCAGACACGACAGTCCAAATTCCTACGGCGACTGGTGTTGTGGAGAAACCCCTCTGTGTCCACGAATATAACCAAAATATGGGAGGGGTGGACCTCAACGACCAGTTGATGGCGCCGTATCTAATTGACCGTAAGGCGAGACGCTGGTACAAAAAAGTGTCTCTATCATTATTCCAATTGGCTTTGCTGAACGCTCATGTGCTATACAGAGCTTCAGGCGGGACGTTATCTCTTCTAAAATTCCAGAATGAGATAGTCACAGAACTCCTGTATCCAGGCGGTTCTGCACCTCACCATCCCCAACCAAATGCAGTAAGCCGGCTGCATGAGAGGCATTATTCGTATGTCCTCCCGAGTACCCCTACCCAAAGCCACCCCCAAAAAAGATGTTGTGTCTGTAGCAAGCGCGGATTTAGGCGTGACACCCGTAGTTTTTGTCCACGCTGTCCTGACAAGCCTGGTCTTTGCCAAGGTGAATGTTTTGAACGCTACCACTCAAAAGTGAAGTTTTAGCGTAGGGTACAGCATTTCACAGACTAGGACACACTTACACAGGGTCTCCCAAGATGCCATTACATTTTGAGAGACCCGAACCATTACAGTTGTAAAGTTACAAAAAAAAGTGTAAAAAAGAAAAAAAAAACGTAAAAAACAAAACACAAAAAAAATATAAAATAAAAAAACCAAAAATAGTTGTCGTTTTATTGTTCTCTCTCTCTCTATTTTCTCTCTATTGTTCTGCTCTTTTTTACTGTATTCTATTCTGCAATGTTTTATCATGCTTGCTTTTCAGGTATGTAATTTTTTGTTTTCAGGTGCGCCATTCAACTGCAGCGCGGAATTATTTATCTTGACAGCAACAGCGTTTGCTCCCACGATACATAAAGCCGTGACTCCAGTGCTGTAGGAGGTGATTTCACCACCACAGTTAAAAAAAAGAGCATATATGCCGAAGCATGGGGGCAGCAGGGGCGGAGGAGCGATTTTGCTCCTAATGCCGCGTACATACGGTCGAAATTCCGACCGTGTGTACGCGGCATAACTTTTTTGCGGGAGGATGCCCCCATGCTTCGGCATATATATATTTTAGGCACAGGTTGCGTTAAAACATTTTTTTATTTTTTACTAGGTTTTGTTTTGGTATTTGCTTTGCAGGTATGGCATGGTAAGGTCTTACTGTTGTACTGTAATGTTACTTTGTTTTAATGTTAACCACCATTTGCTTAGCAGGTACGCCATTCAGTTGCAGCGCGGATCTATTTATCTTGACAGCAACACCGTTTGCTCCCACGATACATAAAGCCGTGACTCCAACGCTGTAGGAGGTGATTTCACCACCACAGTTAAAAAAAAGAGCATATATGCCGAAGCATGGGGGCAGCAGGGGCGGAGGAGCGATTTTGCTCCTAATGCCGCGTACATACGGTCGAAATTCCGACCGTGTGTACGCGGCATAACTTTTTTGCGGGAGGATGCCCCCATGCTTCGGCATATATATATTTTAGGCACAGGTTGCGTTAAAACATTTTTTTATTTTTTACTAGGTTTTGTTTTGGTATTTGCTTTGCAGGTATGGCATGGTAAGGTCTTACTGTTGTACTGTAATGTTACTTTGTTTTAATGTTAACCACCATTTGCTTAGCAGGTACGCCATTCAGTTGCAGCACGGATCTATTTATCTTGACAGCAACAGCGTTTGCTCCCACGATACATAAAGCCGTGACTCCAACGCTGTAGGAGGTGATTTCACCACCACAGTTAAAAAAAAGAGCATATATGCCGAAGCATGGGGGCAGCAGGGGCGGAGGAGCGATTTTGCTCCAAATGCCGCGTATATACGGTCGAAATTCCAACGGAGGCTTATCCGTGGAAAAGTCCGACCGTGTGTACGCGGCATAACCTTTTATGCCGCGTACATACGGTCGAAATTCCGACGAAGGCTTGACCGTGTGTACGCGGCATAACTTTTTTGCGGGAGGATGCCCCCATGCTTCGGCATATATGCCCATCATTAGAAGTGGGTGGATGAAGGGAGGTATTCTAATGGTGGGCATACCCACCAATCAATCTCTTTTTTTCGTTCAGCCAATAGGCTGTATGAAAAAAAAGATTACAATACATGTCCAACAAGGACCAGCAACGTACTGGTATGTTGCTGGACTTTGAATGTTTATACCAGAATGATGCCTGCGGGTTTAGGTATCATCTTGGTATCATTCTTTTCAGCCAGCAGCCGGCTTTCATGTAAAAGCAATTCTAGCAGATAATTAGCCTCTAGACTGCTTTTACAAGCAGTGGGAGGGAATGTCCCCCCCCGGATATAAAAAGCGCCATTGGGAAATTGGGAAAGCATTTTATCACACCGATCTTGGTGTGGTCAGATGCTTTGAGGGCAGAGGAAATATCTAGGGTCTAACCCCCCAATTTTTTTCAAAAAAAGAGTACCTGTCACTACCTATTGCTATCATAGGGGATATTTACATTCCCTGAGATAACGATAAAAATGGTAAAAAAATAAAATATGGAAGGCACAGTTTAAAAATAAAATAAAAAAGCCAAATAAATAATAAAAAAAAAAAAAAAAAAAAAAAAAAAGCACCGCTGTCCCCCCCTGCTATTGCGCAAAGGCGAACGCAAGCGTCGGTCTAGCGTCATATGTAAACAGCAATTGCATCATGCATGTGAGGTATCACCGCGAAGGTCAGATCGAGAGCAGTCATTTTAGCAGTAGACCTCCTCTGTAAATCTAACGTGGTAACCTGTAAAGGCTTTTAAATGCTTTTAAAAATGAATGTAGTTTTGTCGCCGCTGCGCGTTTGTGCGCAATTTTAAAGCATGTCGTGTTTGGTATCCATGTACTCGGCCTATGATCATCTTTTTTATTTCATCAAACATTTGGGCAATATAGTGTTTTTTAGTGCATTAAAAATAAAAAAAGTGTGTTTTTTCCCCCAAAAAATGCGTTTGAAAAATCGCTGCGCAAATACTGTGTGGAAAAAAAAAATGCAACACCCACTATTTTAATCTGTAGGGCCTTTGCTTTAAAAAAATATATAATGTTTGGGGGTTCAACATAATTTTCTTGCAAAAAAAAATTTTCTTTCATGTAAACAAAAAGTGTCAGAAAGGGCTTTGTCTTCAAGTGGTTAGAAGAGTGGATGATGTGTGACATAAGCTTCCTAATGTTGTGCATAAAATGCCAGGACAGTTCAAAACCCCCCCAAATGACCCCATTTTGTAAAGTAGACACCTCAAGCTATTTGCTGAGAGGCATGTTGAGCCCATTGAATATTTTTTTTTTTTTGTCCCAAGTGATTGAATAATGACCAAAAAAAAAAAAAAAAAAAATGTACAAAAAGTTGTCACTAAATTATATATTGCTCAAACATGCCATGGGCATATGTGGAATTACACCCCAAAATACATTCTGTTGCTTCTCCTGAGTACGGGGATACCACATGTGTGGGACTTTTTGGGAGCCTAGTCGCGTACGGGACCCCAAAAACCAAGCACCGCCTTCAGGATTTCTATGGGTGTAAATTTTTGATTTCACTCCTCACTGCCTATCACAGTTTCGGAGGCCATGGAATGCCCAGATGGCACAAAACCCCCCCAAATGACCCCATTTTGGAAAGTAGACACCCCAAGCTATTTGCTGAGAGGTATGTTGAGTATTTTGCAGATCTCGCTTTTTGTCACAAAGTTTTGAAAATGTAAAAAAAGAAAAAAAAAAAGAAAAAAAAATGTCTTTCTTAATTTTCAAAAACAAATGAGAGCTGTAAAATACTCACCATGCCTCTCAGCAAATAGCTTGGGGTGTCTACTTTCCAAAATGGGGTCATTTGTGGGGGTTTTGGGCTATTTTGACATTTTATGGCCTTCAAAACTGTGATAGGTAGTGAGGAGTGAAATCAAAAATTTATGCCCTTAGAAACCTTGAAGGCGGTGCTTGGTTTTTGGGGTCCCGTACGCGGCTAGGCTCCCAAAAAGTCCCACACATGTGGTATCCCCGTACTCAGGAGAAGCAGCAGAATGTATTTTGGGGTGTAATTTCACATATAACCATGGCATGTGTGAGTAATATATCATTTAGTGACAACTTTTTGTACATTTTTTTTTTTCTTTTTGTCATTATTCAATCATTTGGGACAAAAAAAAAAATATTCAATGGGCTCAACATGCCTCTCAGCAAATAGCTTGGGGTGTCTACTTTCCAAAATGGGGTCATTTGGGGGGGGGGTTTGTGCCATCTTGGCATTTTATGGCCTTCAAAACTGTGATAGGTAGTGAGGAGCGAAATCAAAAAATTATGCCCTTAGAAACCTTGAAGGCGGTGCTTGGTTTTTGGGGTCCCGTACGCGGCTAGGCTCCCAAAAAGTCCCACACATGTGGTATCCCCGTACTCAGGAGAAGCAGCAGAATGTATTTTGGGGTGTAATTTCACATATGCCCATGGCATGTGTGAGCAATATATCATTTAGTGACAACTTTGTGCAAAAAAAAAACAGTTTGTCATATTCCCGCAACCTGTGGCAAAATATAAAATATTCCATGGACTCAACATGCCTCTCAGCAAATAGCTTGGGGTGTCTACTTTCCAAAATGGGGTAATTTGGGGGGGTTTTGTGCTATTTTGGCATTTTATGGCCTTCAAAACTGTAATAGGTAGTGAGGAGTGAAATCAAAAATTTACGCCCTTAGAAATCCTGAAGGCGGTGCTTGGTTTTTGGGGCCCTGTACGCGGCTAGGCTCCCAAAAAGTCCCACACATGTGGTATCCCCGTACTCAGGAAAAGCAGCAGAATGTATTTTGGGGTGCAATTCCACATATAACCATGGCATGTGTGAGCAATATATCATTTAGTGACAACTTTTTGTACATTTTTTTTTTCTTTTTGTCATTATTCAATCATTTGGGACAAAAAAAAAAAATATTCAATGGGGTCAACATGCCTCTCAGCAAATAGCTTGGGGTGTCTACTTTCCAAAATGGGGTCATTTGGGGGGGTTTTGTGCCATCTTGGCATTTTATGACCTTCAAAACTGTGATAGGTAGTGAGGAGTGAAATCAAAAATTTATGCCCTTAGAAACCTTGAAGGCGGTGCTTGGTTTTTGGGGTCCCGTACGCGGCTAGGCTCCCAAAAAGTCCCACACATGTGGTATCCCCGTACTCAGGAGAAGCAGCAGAATGTATTTTGGGGTGTAATTTCACATATGCCCATGGCATGTGTGAGCAATATATCATTTAGTGACAACTTTGTGCAAAAAAAAAACAGTTTGTCATATTCCCGCAACCTGTGGCAAAATATAAAATATTCCATGGACTCAACATGCCTCTCAGCAAATAGCTTGGGGTGTCTACTTTCCAAAATGGGGTAATTTGGGGGGGTTTTGTGCTATTTTGGCATTTTATGGCCTTCAAAACTGTAATAGGTAGTGAGGAGTGAAATCAAAAATTTACGCCCTTAGAAATCCTGAAGGCGGTGCTTGGTTTTTGGGGCCCTGTACGCGGCTAGGCTCCCAAAAAGTCCCACACATGTGGTATCCCCGTACTCAGGAAAAGCAGCAGAATGTATTTTGGGGTGCAATTCCACATATAACCATGGCATGTGTGAGCAATATATCATTTAGTGACAACTTTTTGTACATTTTTTTTTTTCTTTTTGTCATTATTCAATCATTTGGGACAAAAAAAAAAATATTCAATGGGGTCAACATGCCTCTCAGCAAATAGCTTGGGGTGTCTACTTTCCAAAATGGGGTCATTTGGGGGGGTTTTGTGCCATCTTGGCATTTTATGACCTTCAAAACTGTGATAGGTAGTGAGGAGTGAAATCAAAAATTTATGCCCTTAGAAACCTTGAAGGCGGTGCTTGGTTTTTGGGGTCCCGTACGCGGCTAGGCTCCCAAAAAGTCCCACACATGTGGTATCCCCGTACTCAGGAGAAGCAGCAGAATGTATTTTGGGGTGTAATTTCACATATGCCCATGGCATGTGTGAGCAATATATCATTTAGTGACAACTTTTTGTAATTTTTTATTTTTTATTTTTTTTTTTGTCATTATTCAATCACTTGGGACGAAAAAAATAAATATTCAATGGGCTCAACATGCCTCTCAGCAATTTCCTTGGGGTGTCTAATTTCCAAAATGGGGTCATTTGGGGGGGTTTTGTACTGCCCTGCCATTTTAGCACCTCAAGAAATGAGATAGGCAGTCATAAATTTAAAGCTGTGTAAATTTCAGAAAATGTACCCTAGTTTGTAAACGCTATAACTTTTGCGCAAACCAATAAATATACGCTTATTGACATTTTTTTTACTAAAGACATGTGGCTGAATACATTTTGGCCTAAATGTATGACTAAAATTGAGTTTATTCGATTTTTCTTATAACAAAAAGTAGAAAATATCATTTTTTTTCAAAATTTTCGGACTTTTTCTGTTTATATCGCAAAAAATAAAAATCGCAGAGGCAATCAAATACCATTAAAAGAAAGCTCTATTTGTGGGAAGAAAAGGACGCAAATTTCATTTGGGTACAACATTGCATGTCCGCACAATTTACAGTTAAAGCAGCGCAGTGCCGAATCCCAAAAACAGGCTTGGTCCTAATGGCCCGAAATGGTCCGGGGCTTAAGTGGTTAATGGGTCTTGGTTTGAGAAATAACTATTTGTTTTTTGAGCAGTTAAAACTGTGTCTCCTCTCCCCTAGACAAAATTCGATTTTTTTATATGCCCAGAGTTAGGCTTTAAGGCAGAGATCTACTTTAAATGTTTTACGGTATGTGTCTATGCTACTTTAAAATTTACTTAGCAGCTTTTCAAGTTTACTACTTACTGACCGCCCTATAGCAGTTTTACTGCTACATGGCGTCAGCTCTGCTCAGAATCACATATATATATACGTGATCCTGCACTTTCTTCTACAGGGGGCGTGTGAGCCACTGGCGGGCTGCGTCTGCTATCATTATTCGTAGCAGGAGCCGATCTGCGGGTGCTGGGCACATCAGTATCAGTAAAACACACAGAACCGGGATCTGCCTATGTAAACAAGGCAGATCTCTGTTCTGACAGGAGGGAAGGCATGAATCCTGTGTTCCTGCAAAGCAGGGACTGAAATCCATATCTTCCCCTAGTAAAAATAGCACATCCAGTACACAAAAACACTGGCTAGGCATGCAGTTAACCCTTTGATCGCCCTAGATCAGGGGTCTTAAACTGGTGGCCCTCCAGCTGTTGCAAAACTACAAGTCCCATTAGGCATTGCAAGGCTGACAGTTACAAGCATGACTCCCACAGGCAGAGGCATGATGGGACTGGCGGGACTGGCGGCCCTTCACAACAGCTGAAGGGCCGCCAGTTTGAGACCCCTGCTCTAGATGTTTAACCCCTTCCCAGCCAGTGTCATTAGTACAGTGTTGGTGCATATTTTTAGCACTGATCACTATATCAGTGTCACTGGTTCTCGCAAAGTGATAAAAATATTGCAGTCCCGCTATAAGTTGCTGATCTTCGCCATTACTTGATAAAAAAAAACATACATAAATACAGTATATACTGTAGTTTGTAGACGCTATAACGTTTGCATAAACCAGGGGTGTCCAAACTTTTTTCAAAGAGGGCCAGATTTGATGAAGTGAACATGCGTGAGGGCCGACCATTTTGCCGGACATTCTGTGAACCATTAAAATTGGGTCTAAGTGTGTTTGTTTAAGCACTAATACACGGCCCAACAAGAATTCTCTTGCCTTTGTGGCTTTGTATGGTGAAGAGATGAGCTCAGGCGTGTTATTTAGATATACCGTATTTATCGGCGTATAACATGCACCTTCACTTTAAAAAATCTTAAATTTAAATAAAGAACTGTGAATCAAAATGCCCATCAATAGAGCCTCACAAGTGCCATAAATGCAGCTCCCCCATTGCCCTGAATGAAACACCCTCGTTGCACTGAATGCAACACCCCCGTTACCCTGAATGCAGCACCCCCCTTTCCATGAATGCAACACCCCAGTTGCCCTGAATGCAGCACCCCAGTTGCCCTGAATGCAGCACCCCCGTTGCCATGAATGCAGCACCCCCCTGCCCTGAATGCAGCACCCCCCCTGCCCTGAATGCAGCACCCCCTTGCCATGAATGCAGACTCACCATTGCAGCCTGATTCATTCATCTGCAGCATTGGAGGAGACAGGGAGGAGGCGGGACGAGCACTGACAGACATACAGGAGAATTTCCTGTTTTATGGGCAGCCTCTTTAATCGAAAGTCCCGCCTCCTGTGATGGACAGAACAGTCGTCCAATGGCAGCGCAGGAAACGGGACTTCCGTTTACACATGTCTCCGCCTCCTCCAAGGCAGCCAGCATGTATTTCTTTTGTGGCCCCGGCGCTCAGGGATTCGTTGGGGGCCACAAAAGACATACATGTCAAAATAACTAGGCGGGTCGTCCGAAACCGGAACGCGGGCCGCAATTGGCCCGCGGGCCGGACTTTGGACATGCCTGGCATAAACCAATCAATATACGCTTATTGGGATTTTTTTAACAAAAATATGTAGCAGAATACAAATTGGCCTAAATTTATAAAGAAATATGTTTTTTTTTTCCAAATTGCCAGTCATTTTTTGTTTATAGCGCAAAAAAATAAAAAACGCAGTGGTTATCAAATACCACCAAAAGAAAGCTCTATTTGTGGGAAAAAATGACATACATTTTTTTGGGGTACAACGTCGCACGATTGCGCAATTGTCAGTTAAGTGACAACCAAGTGGTTAAGGTACAGAAAATAAGTGGTATTCAAGGCTGAGTCTATGGAGTCTGCAGATAGTCACAGCTGCATCAAAAGGTTGCCCTGCTTAATCAAGTTGTTGTTTCTTGAATGTAAACCCTTAGGTACAGGTCTCAGTGATCACTTGCAACAGAGATATATACAGTAAGTAGCAAAGCAAAGACAGATCTCGGGAGAACTCTCAGCGTTTAACTCTATTAGTAGAAAGAAAAAGGCTAAAAACTATTAAAATACATCACATAACAAACACACTTTTTCAAGGTGTTCCAGAATGTGAGAAACAGTTGTAGAATGTTAATTGTTTTTCTTAACCTTTTGTTACTGCTGACTTAAACACTGAGGGTGCTCCTGCAACACGTCTTCACGTTACACTTTGCAGACAGTATATACAGCAATGGTATTATATGCAAAAGTTCAGTGACTTTGCCTTGTATGAAAAGTGCAGCCTGGGAGATGTCTTTAGTCTGCTGCAGGCAAGAAGAAACAGTCACCAGGCAGCATGAGTGCACATGTCCTAATGCACTGGTGCACAGTCATGTTGGAACAGTTCCCACAAAGTTGGGATCATGAAGATGTCCAAAATGTCTTGGTATGCTGACGCCTTAAGTGTTCCCTTCACTGGAGCTAAGGGGCCAAGCCAAAACCTGAAAAAGAACCCCACACCATAATCCCCCCTCCACCAAATGATTTGGACCAGTGCTCAAAGCGAGGTCCATAAAAACATGGATGAGTGAGTTTGGGGTGAAGGAACTTGACTGGCCTGCACAGAGTCCTGACCTCAACGTGATAGAACACCTTTGGTATGAATAGAGACTGCGAGACAGGCCTTCTCATCCACATTCAGTGCCTGACCTCACAAATGTGCTTCTGGAAGAATGGTCAAACATTCCCATAGACACACTCCTAAACCTTGTGGACAGCCTTCCCAGGAGAGTTGAAGCTGTTATAGCTACAAAGGGCGGGCCAACTCAATATTGAACCCAACAGACTAAGACTGGGATGTCATTAAAGTTCATGTGTGTGTAAAGGCAGGCGCCCCAATACTTTTGACAATATAGTGTATAACTGAATTTAATTTTTTTTCTTAGTTTTGGACAGAGTGGAGAGGGATTAGAAAACCTGATAGGTTTTTGCAATTTCTGCCCCCATCAGGGAGATTCATCTCTATGGGGGTTATTTACTAAAACTGGAGAGTGCAAAATCTGGTGCAGCTCTGCATAGAAACCAATCAGCTTCCATTTTTTTTGGTCAAATATAAATTGAACAAGTTGAAGCTCAAAGCTGCTTGGCTACCATGTACAGCTGCACCAGATTCTGAGTGCACCAGTTTTAGTAAATCTCCCCCTATGCGTAAGGTTGCCACCTTTTCTTCAAGTCAAACCCGTACACTTAAGCGGTGCACAGCAATTTTTTTGTTTTGTTTTATAGTATAAACTTTACATCTATTTTGCAATTAAATAACATTTCTAATCATATAAAATTAATCCCCCTTTACATCAGAGTCCACAGAGTTCCCCTTTTACATCTGAACTCGCAGAGTTTCCTTATACTGTAAGGGGGGACTCTGCAGACTCTGATGTAAGGGAGAACTCTGAGGACCCCAACATAAGGGATGCTCTGGGAACCCTGCTTTCAGGGGGAACAATGAGAACTCTGATGTACGGAGAGGACTCTGATGTAAGGAGGAACACTGTGGCCTCTGGTGTAAAGGGGAACAAGAGAGAGACAGGAGAGAGAAGGGGGGAGGGGGAGACTTCAGTCACAGACAGGGATGGATGGTGAGCTCACTCACCCCTTGGCAGTCAGCACCTCTCATCCAGATGTATCTGAGGCTACTGGTCTTTAAAGTTGCCACCCCCACTTTCCTTTTCTGAGCCACAGCGCCAGGGATTGGAGTGTGGGCAGACACAGAGGGGTAGGGGCGGGTGGAAGAGGTGCAGATTGAGCCCTTTCTCCTCTCCCATCTGTGTGTGTGAGAGAGAATTGTTAGTGCTGGCTTTGGGCAGTGTGAAAGAGTGTAACACACACACTCGGCTTACACAACTGCAGCCAGCATCCCTGTTGGGAAGACATAGTCTGGTCTGAAAAATGTGTCCAGGTTTCAGGCGGTCTGAAACCCGGACGCATGATTCCAAACCTAAACTGTCCGGGTGAATCCTGGACAGGTGGCATTCCTAACTATACGCCCTGTTTACTGTTATCAATGAGAGTGAAAGCAAAAGAGAATGTTGGGTTGTCATCAGAACAGGAATAGAGGTGAAATCTTCCAATGTTCTAGTTTGGTGCCACCCAGGGATTCCCTCACTTTGGAGGGATTTCCTCTTACTTCCTGTTTTGGCAGCTATGGGACAGGAAGTGAAGGGAAATTTCCCCAAAGGGACAGAGATGGCAAAAAAAGCAAATGATAGAGGTTTTAAACGTCTCCAATTTTGCCTTTAGTTCTACTTTACTTACTCATAACTATCAGATTTAAATTGACTGAGATCAACTAGAAATTCTAATGTGGTGCTGTGAGTTTGAAAATACAAGGCCGTATCGGTATATGATCGTAACTAAGTACCAGCCTTGCCGGAAGGTTTTTTCTCCTTCTCCTCTTTATACTGTTCTTACTAACAAAGCACTGGCAGCTGTCTAAAAAGCAGCAACCAAGCAAGATATGGTTGAAGGAAGAAGCTGCAAAGCTTAGCACCCTCACTGCCTGACATATTGCTGCTGTCTCCGTAATAAGATCTGAGTGACTGAAACAGTTACAGAATATGATGAGAATGAACACCCTGATTGTGCGAAGGCTTTATTTATCCACACTGTATTGTTATACAAACTAAAGCACTGTAGTAAATGCTAGAATCTTGGAACTCAAAGGAAACATACTGAGAAAAGTCCACAGACTTCCAGTGATAAACTCTTTATGAAAATGCTAGATACTTTCCTGGCTTTTTAAACACTTCGATACCGGGCATCCCCCCCCCCCCCCGACAATTTTCAGCTTTCAGCGCTGTCACATTTTGAATGAGAATTGCGCGGTCATGCAACACTATACTCCAACTACATTTTTAGCATTTTCTTCCCACAAATAGAGCTTTCTTTTGGTGGTATTTGATCACCACTGGGGTTTTTATTTTTTGCTAAACAAACTAAAAAAAATGTTGATAAAAAAAAGTTTTTCTTTGTTTCTGTTATAAAATTCAGTTTTCTCCTTCACTGACAGGCACTGATGAGGCGGTACTGATGGGCACTGATGAAGCTGCACTGATGGGCACTGATGAGGCGGCACTGATGAGTTTGCACTGATAAGGTGGCACTGATGGGCACTGATGAGGAGGCACTAATATGTAGAATTGATGGGCACAGATATGCAGCATTGATGGGCACCGATAGGCGGCACTGATATGCAACACTAATGGACACTAATAGGTGGCACTGAAGGGCACTGATAGGTGGAACTGATGGTCACTGTTAGGCGTCACTGATGAGCACTGATAGGCGGCACTGATGGGCAATGACAGGTGTTACTGATGGGCATTGATTGACACTTTCGTGGGCACTGAAAGGCACTTTGGTGAGCACTGACTGGCAGCTGATAGGCAGTGATTGGCAGATGTGGTCGGCACCTCCGATGGGGGCTGAGCTGATAATCAATGTGCTGATTATCAGTGCAGACCCCCACTCTGACAGGAGAGCCGCCGATCGGCTCTCCTGTCAGCGCAAACCGAGGAAAGACGTTTACCGGCACTTCCTAGTTACACTCTGTGATCAGCTGTGATTCGGTACAGCTGATCACGTGGTAAAGAGCCTACGTCATAGGCTCTTTACCATGTTCGGAGTTGCGGTGTGTCAGAGTGACACACCACATCACTGATCGCCATGTTGTGCACCCCCCCCAGGCACACGATCGCGGATCTTATGACGTCCAGTCAAGATAACTTAACCACTTTGCACACATCATTTTGTTATATGAAAAAAAAAAAATTCAGTACAGGAATAATAGTATATATAGATGTCTTCTGGCAAACACACTTTGGGGTTGATTTACCAAAACTGGAGAGTGCAAAATCTGATACAGCCAATCAGCTTCTAACTTGAGCTTGTTCAGTTAAAGCAGTTCAGATGTGTGAAAATTAAAAGTCAGCAGATACAAAAACTGTAGTTGCTGACTATTAATAAACAGACACTCACCTGCCCAAGGATCCAGCATCGTCCTCACCCGAGTCAGTTTCTTCACCATTCTTTGGTCTCTGGCAACTGTGGGCAGCTGGCTGGAACTCCTTGCGGCTTTAGAGCTGGCTGCCCATTGAGCATGTGCATGCACAAGCCATTGTGTGAATGGAGCCTTCTGGGGAGGGTAGGGGAGGAGAACTTCTTTCTGAGGAGGGGAGGAGAACTTCGGCTCGGATTGTCTAGGTACTTAGGTGTCAAAACTAGGTACCCGTTTCCCCAAAAATATAATACAAATGTAGCAGAGGAGAGGGGCATGAGGAGGAAGAGGGGGACGTCCCCTTTTGGGTGAAGTTCTGCTTTAAACTTTGACAAAAAAACCTGGAAGCTGATTTTTTTCTATTCAGAGTTGCACCAGATTTTGCATTCTCCAGTTTTAGTAAACCAACCCGTTTGGGTCAATAAGGCCTTTCTTTCAACATCATCATAAGGAGAAACCACCGGAAGAAGTGTAAACAGTTCAATAATGATATCTGGAATATCTATACAAGATCTTTGGCTAGGTACTGTATGGGTTGTCAGATTTATTACCCAAATAGTATTGCTGGTGCTGAAGTATGACAGTTGGGTTCCATATTGGGGTGTAGAGATTAGAGCAGAATTAGATTGTAAAGAAGGATAAGGAAAAAAATAAAAAAGGAAGACAATGAAGAGATAAATAGTGAAAAAAGGAGAAGGGAGTGATGTATCGTGTGGCAGCCCATGTAGCATTGAAAGAGAAGAGTCTATGTCAGCCCAGAGGAGGTTGTAAGTAAGGTCTGCTCACACAGAGGAGGACATTATGACATGTAGTTTATAAGTTCTGAAAGTGATCAGAATGCATAGATAGAATCCAGGGTGCCCATATTATGTTGAAGTGCGAGTGCCAGCCCTGAGGAGGTCTAGTTGCACAGAGGAGTATATTGTGACATTCACAGAGGAGGACATTGAGACATGTAGTTTATAAGTTACGAAAGTGATCAGAATCCATATACAGAACTCAGGGTGCCCATATTTTGTAGACGTGCGAGTGCCAGTTGAGAATATGTGCTGTCAGTCGCTCTATGTGCTTTATTTCCCATTCGTGAAAAATCAGCACAGTAGGAGAAGGAGGATACCTACCTTTCCCGGGGCTCACGTTGCTAAACTCTGTTCCATCTCTGAAAAATGGACCTCCAAAGTGTGCTGGGAAACCCACACCTCTGGGAGTGTTGATCTCCTGGTCCCCCACAGTGCTTTGTGGTTTCTTTCTTTGATCTTCACATCACTATGGGAAGCAACAGTAATGAATAAGTCAGAAGGAGGAACCAATGAGAGGTGGCATGGGTGGCAAGAGAAGTGATAATTATTTCTTATTTATTCAACCCAATCTGTATGACATTTTCCTCAAACTACATAATATAAATAAGTAAAACTGATCTCTTAAGCCAGCTTTTCTAAAACTTTTTAACAAGGAGGGTCCATTCAAATAACTTCCAGGTCTCAGGGAATAACTGATAATATTTACTGTATCTACAGCTCACTGTACATTTGTGTGATGGTCAATAGAAGGAATGCTCCTTAAAGGGGTTGTAAAGGTTTGTGTCTTTTCACCTTAATGCATTAAGGTGAAAAAACAGATCGCTGTCATGGGCCCCCCAGCCCCCCCCCTCGTTTTACACACCTGAGCCCGTTCCCCTGCTGAGCTCGCCCCCGACGTCCTCTTCTCCACGGAGTCTGGCCGTTGATTGGATAGATTGATAGCAGCGCAGCCATTGGCTCCTGCTGCTGTCAATCACATCCAATGACGCGGCCGCCGGGCGGTGGGACCGAGTCATACACTCTGTGTCTATGGACGCAGCGTGTATGACAGGGAGCACACCCGCAACCTAACCCCCTCGGGAAAGAGCTTCCCAGAGGGGGTTAGCTTTAGCGGGGAGGAGCCGAGACAGCCGCCGTGGGACCCCAGACAGGAGGATAGGGGCCACTCTGTGCAGAACTAACTGCACAGTGGAGGTAAGTATGACATGTTTGTTATTTAAAAGAAAAAAAAAATCGACCCGATACAACCCCTTTAAGTTTATGGTCAGTGTGAAAAAGCCCCTAATTGCAGATAGCTAAAAAGATCATTAGTCTGTAGGGAATAAATTGATCCTTACTCAAGGAAATCCTAGCAAACACAGGAGGAACCCTAGGTTTCCACAGAACTCTGGTTTACAAAGGCTGTCTTAAAGCGTTTGTTAACCCCCAAAAAAATAAAAATGGATCCTGCTCCTTTAAAGCATGTTATATGACACAGTGCTTGTCCTGTGTCATTTGGCCTGTAACACCTAAAAAACCTGGCTGATCCTGCAAGTTTCTCCCCACCCCTCTGTAAACTGACTACGGTGTATCATGGCTGCTGAGACCAGACACAGTGGTCAGTTTCATCAGCAGACTACTATCTGCTCTCCTCCTGTGTCTTCCTCCCCCCTCCCCGCTCTGTGTGTGACTCACCCCTCCTCCCTCCTGCTGCTTTCATAACACTAACCTGTATACACCATCAGCACTGCCTCCTATTGCAGTGTCCCCTTCTTTGAATGATTTATAAATATAAATGCTATAAATACCTAATTTAAAAACCGAGATTGCGATCACATGATCAGCCAGCTCTCTCCTTCTCTCCTCCTCCCCCCAGACTGACATTAGCAGGGGAATTTCAGCCCCGCCCACTGCCTCTCTCAGAGGAGGAAAGGAGAAAGCTGGCTGGTCATGTGATCAAAATTTCGGCAGTGAAATTGGGTATTTGCAGCATTTATTTTTATAAATCACACACAGAGGGGGATACTACAATAGGAGGCAGTGCTGATGGTGTATACAGGTTAGAGTGGCTTAACAACCACTTTAAGAAAATTATACCCAGCAAAATGTCAAATATATAACAAAATCAAGCTCACAAATTCTAACTTGATTTAAAGGCTGTACTGTAAATAATACCAATGGGATCCCTGGTGTGCAATGTATGTGTCCTTGCAGCTTCATTTTCTTAATAGGGTAATCCAGTTTATGTTGATAATTTAGTTACAAGTAGACCCTGATGGGTTGTAGCTGAGGCAGGTATGCAGAACACAACCACCAAAAAGTAAAAGTAAAAAGGATTAAGGAATGAACAGGTATTCCCCATTAAGAGAAATATTTATTTACATGCATGAAGAAAAGGCAGGTGATCCATTGAGACCCATAAATGCCATACCCATGCCTCCATCCCTGGTACATTGAAAATGAAAAAATGTCTATGTGATAACTTCTTTTTACATTATGCCTTTGTTTGCATGATCTATGTGTACTTTTACCATGATACAATATATTTTATTTATATCCATGCCTTGATCTCCATTCTTTAGACTGACTATGCAGCATGTATACCTGGCTACAGACCACTCCCCAACGGGACAGTGATGTTTACCAATTTTTGATATCTTAGACCTTTTTCCCATGCCCATCCATGAGTCCATGCTCTGGAATGCCAAGTAAAGCTTGCCCAACTATGAATCTATTAAGTGTATTCTTGACTTTTTAACTGGATAATCATTTTCACTGTTTCTGTATGTCCATTTAACTGTCATTACTTGCTTCAGCCATGTCTTCAGCCATGTCTCAACAGTGAATTTTGATCATGTCTATGTGATAACCCCTATTTACATTATGCCTTTGTTTGCATGATCCATGTGTACTTTTACCATGATACAAATACATTTTTATATTTATATCCATGCCTTGATCTCCATTCTTCAGACTGACTATGCAGCATGTATACATGGCTACAGACTATTCCCCAACGGGACAGTGATGTTTACTCATTTTTGATATCCTAGACTTTTTTCTTACGCCCATCCATGCCTCATTTAAAGTCCCACAGCCCATTTCTTTTTTCATTTATTTACATGCACACAGTTAATGTACAACAACCTTAGCAACCCATAACCAATTAGCTTTGATTGATCATGTGTAAATTAGATAGTACAATCAAATGCCTAGCTGTTGTTGCATTGCTTATTATCTTAGCCAAATAGCCACACACATTCAGTTTATTCTGCATTACAATTATGGTATTTTCTAAGAAATTAGGTTATATGTACTGGCATTTTTGTTTTTGAGTCTGTCTGTAGCTATCCAACTCCGAAGAAGTGAGCCGTTACTAATTCCCTTTGGCCTAGGTTCACACTGACTGCGGGAATGAATAATTTCATTCCCGAATGTCAGTCCCGACTTTGGGGGCGATTTCAGAGACATCTGTGTGGGTTTCTGCACAGATGTCAATGGAAACCCCCCCCCCCCCCCGAAATTGGCAAAAATAGTACAGAAACTACTTTTGGGAATCGGTGGGGCGCCACAAATGTGGCGTCGCACCGATTCGGACGCTGCCATAGCTGGCAATTGCCGCCCGATTTGGCATTTGATTTGACATGTCAAATTGCATGCCAAATTGCATCAATGTGAACTAGGGCTAAAACCCACTGGGCCAGAACTCTTTTTTTTTTTTATATTTTCTTTATTGATTTTCTTCAACATTATAAATAACAGTGCACATGCATATGCTTTGATAATTTACATCCCTTGTATTAACAAGATAATAATAATAATACACATTTATATAATTAACACCTTTTTCCTTTGTATGAAACCTTTTTCCCCCTCCCTCCCCCTTCCCCCCGACTCTATGGTTTCTCATACTAGGGTTTCTATACTTTTTCACACATTGTTTTTTTTTTTTTTTTTCCTTCTTCTGCTTACTGCATTACTTCTATTTTACAAGGGGTACCCCATACTTTCCAACCATGGTTTCCACACTTTTTCGAACTCTCTAATATTTTTTCTCTTAGTGTAGGCTACTTTCTCCTTCCATATTATTTCCGTGACTGCATTAACCCAATCTTTTACAGACAGCTCCATCTTTGCGCTATTAATTTTCTTGCATGGAAGAGACACCTGAGCACTGCTTTTGTTGTACTAGCCTCCCTGCTTATTCCCTCCCCTAATCCCAGGATACACCGTCTAGGTTCCCTTTCTAATGTTATTTTATATATCCTATTTATGGTGTTAGGCCCGGTTCACACAGGGGCGACTCGTCAGGCGGCTCGAGCGCCTGACGAGTCGCGACCCATGCTGTTCAATGGAACCGTTCTAATAGGAGCGACTCAGGTCGCTCCGACTTAGAAAAAGGTTCCTGTACTACTTTTGGGGGCGACCTAAGGCGACCTGCATTGACTTCTATACAGAAGTCTTTATGCAAATCACCTCGGCGGGCGTCTCAAGTCGTCTTGAGATCGCGCCGCCGAGGTCGCCCCCAGAAGTCGTGCCGCGTCGTGCCGCCCCTGTGTGAATGGGGCCTTAAGGACCTCTGACCAATATCTGAATAATTTTGGGCACCTCCATATCATGTGCATCAAGTCCCCCATGCCCTGACACCTGGAACACCGTGCATCTACCCTCCACCCAAACCTAAACAGCCTTTTTGATGTATAGTACGTCCTATGTAGCAGCATCAGATATGAGAACTTTTGTGCGGGCGAAATTGTAACCAGATGTCCCCTCTCTAATATCTTCTTCCATTGCCCCTCTGATATGGGCCCTAGGTCTTCTTCCCATTTGCCCTTGCTTTTGAGGAGTTCGGGGCCCTCAATATTTCCTTTACATATATATGGATAGATTTCTGACATTGTAGTAAGGAAGGATGTGCCTAAACCCCTGCAAATACTACTTTAGGTATAGTAACTTGGTAGAATAATCAGCCTTGAACCTTCACCATCTGCTGATTATTACTTACATATCTTTAAAGAGGAAGCAAACTCTCTCTGCTTACATTTACCTATGGGTAAGCCTATAGTAAGGCTTACCTATAGGTAGTGAAAATAAACCTGTACAGTTTAGGAAATATTTACATTGCATGTAGCCAGTGACATCACTGGCACATGCGCTCTGAAGGAACGTCACCGTGGGGTGCTGTTCCTTCCGAGCCTGTGCCGAGAACGGCGGCTCCCATGCACACGCGCAGGAGTGACATCATCGCCGGAGCCCGCGAACCCACAAAAACTCTGGTTAAAATGCCAACCGTCTCAGCGGTGTGCAGGGACCGCTGCAACAGCTTTGTTCTAAGGTAAGTATTTCATAATGAGCTAGTATGTGATGCTTACTAGCTCATTATGCCTTTGTCTTGCAGGTTTTGTTTTTTTTTTCTTTTTTTTTCTGAGGTTTACAACCTCTTTAATGCACACCTGTTGTTCTGTCTCAACTACAAAGCGATAAAGTTCATCTCCAGGTTGATGTAGGCCTTACACAAGCTGGTTTGATATTCATCCCTTGCATCGATACAGGCAGCTTAACTCAATGAATAAACTCACAGTTAGGACGACAGACGATGAATCCTTTCGAATGTTCCGTTTAATGATGGATATTCATAGGTAGAAAAACGTTGCAGTTGTAAGCCACATGTAAGATGTTTAGCATGGAAGATATACAGGAGTGATGACCAGAGTCAGGAAGTGGAGGAGAAATATAAAGAACTACGGTGAGAGAGAGAGTTCAGCTAGAAAGAAGGGGACAGATCTTAAAGACACAGAGCACGAATAATCACATAGTGTAACACAACACTCCCCGTCTGAAATCTTTAGATTTCATAACCTTAAACTAATATATATATTTTCAATAAGTCCAATACTGATAAATGTCCTGGAACCTGTAATGAAAAACATGCAACAAGCAAATAACAAACGTAAGTTCAACAGGATGAAGAACATAAAGTCACAGTATGATGTCTTCAAAGAATTCCAAAGTTCTGAGTAGAACCTGTAGATGGCAGCAATGTACTCCCCGCCGTGCCAACAGCATGGCTAGTCCTTGCACAAGTCACTCACCTGGCAAAAGGAGAACTAACTCTGTAATTGGTCGACTAAAGGTTTGTGTCGATCCACCCTTGGTTACCTTGACTTCTACCTTCCGGACTTTGCTATCGTCGCTGGGCATAACTTTAGTAATAAGACCCATAGGCCACTCATTCCGACAAACTTCCTTGTCTTTTAGAAGGATGAGGTCTCCAACCTTAAGATTCGGCTTAGATGCTTGCCATTTGTTACGACCTTGAAGGTGGTGAAGATACTTCTTCCTCCAGCGATGCCAGAACACATTGGCTAGATGCTGCACCTGCTTCCATTGATGCCTGTAATGGTGTGACCGCAGCTTCTGTTTTGTACTTACAGAAGTGTGGAGTGAGGTGTTCACAGTTCTTATTTCCTTATCATCTTCAGGGTTTACTAGCCCATAGGTGCTGTCAATAGGGAGTAAGTAAGAGTCCTCACACAGAAACCTTGGAGGTGACAGCCATAAGCTGTCCTGAAGAGCAGGTGACACGGCTCTGGTCCCACAGTCAGCTGGGTTGAGTTCAGTGGGAACGTGATGCCATTGACTTGGTAGAGAGAATCTCTTGATACGTTCAACCCTGTTGCTGACATACACATACAATTGTTTTGTTTGGTTGTTTATGTAACCAAGTACTACCTTACTATCTGTATAGAAGGTGAAAGAATCAATTTTAGTGTCCATTTCACTTCGTATGACCTCGGCAATTTCTACTGCTAACACGGCTGCACAAAGTTCAAGTCTTGGTATGGTATGTGCAGGCTTGGGAGTGAGTTTTGCCTTGCCTAGGACAAAACTACAGTGTGATTCTCCATTCATTTCAGAGGTCTTCAAATAGGCTACTGCAGCAATAGCTTCAACTGATGCATCAGAGAAAATATGAATCTCTCTCCGGTTAGCAGTTGAAGTGGAACCTGGAACATAGCAACGGGGAATCTGAAGTTTTTCTAGCGACTTCAAAGAATATCTCCACCTTTCCCACTTGTGTTGATTCTCACTAGGCAATGGAGTATCCCAGTCTATGTTCTCAGTAGACAACCGTCTTAGTAAAATCTTACCTTGAATGGTAACTGGAGCAAGGAAACCCAGTGGGTCATAGATGCTATTCACCACGGACAGGACTCTTCTCTTAGTGAAGGGTTTGTCACAAGTTGACACTTGGATGGTAAATTTGTCTTGTTTGATGTTCCACAACAAACCCAGACTTCGCTGTACAGGAGGCACATCTGTACCTAAGTCAAGGTTTTTTAGACTAGTGGCATAGTCCTCAGAGTGAAAGGCATTCATAAGTTCCTGGCTGTTGGATATAATCTTGTGTAGTCTAAGGTTTGCTACAGACAGCATCTCCTTTGTTCTGCTGAGAAGATCAATTGCTTCTTTAGCAGTTGGAAAAGACTTAAGTGCGTCGTCAACGTAGAAGTTTCTTTCAACAAATTGACGGGCATCAGATCCATATTCAACTTCTCCAGTCTGAGCTGTTCTCCTTAGCCCATAAGTTGCCACTGCTGGGGAAGGACTGTTACCGAAGACATGTACCTTCATGCGATAATCTATAACTTCCTTGTTGAGGTCATTGTCCTTGTGCCATAGAAACCTGAGGTTGTTTCTGTTGTCTTCTTTGACGATGAAGCAGTGAAACATCTGTTGAATGTCGGCCATTACTGCCACAGGCTCTTGTCTGAAACGAATCAAGACTCCTATTAGACTGTTGTTCAAGTTGGGTCCCGTAAGGAGTATGTTGTTAAGAGAAACACCTTTGTGCTGAGCACTGGAATCAAAGATGACTCTGATTTGGTCTGGTTTGCGTGGGTGATACACGCCAAACGATGGAAGGTACCAGCATTCTTCTCCCTCCTTTAGTGGGGGAGCAGGCTCTGCGTGATCTCTGTCAAATACATTTTGCATAAAGTCCACAAAGTGCCTTTGCATCTCTGGTTTCCTGCTTAAGTTTCGCTTTAAGGAGGAGAATCTACTGATAGCCTGCTGTAAGTTGTTGGGCAATCTCTCTCTTGGGAGACGAAAGGGTAGGGGTGCTACCCAGTTATTGGGGTCATCTTGAAAGAACTCATTATCCATTACCTTGATGAATTCTTTGTCTTCCATTGAAGGAGCCAGTATGTCATCTTCACTGGTTGCATTAAACACTGTAGACCCGAAGTCGCCATCATGGCAGGAGAAAGGGCTTGTGTCACCTGAGATACCATGTTGCCATTCGTGGCTGGCTATCTTCTCTTTCACCCAGTAGTGATGTGGGCATGGCTCAAAGTAAGTGTTTCGGCCATTTGGCAGAACATTTGTCTTGAATGACGAAATGTTGGTAGGTCTTTTCATGTTGCCTATACAGACATTGCCTATGATGACCCACCCTAGATCCGTGCGCTGGGTGAATGGGGCATCTGGGGGTCCACTGACTTGTCTGTGTACCTTGTGAACTCTTAGAATGTCTCTTCCTAACAGAAGATGGATCTGAGCATCTTTGTCAAGCGGCGGTATCTCATTTGCTATTACCTTGAGGTGAGGGTGATGGAAAGCAGCAGCTGGAGTAGGGATTTCTTCCCTGTTAGCAGGTATCTGATTGCACTCAACAAGTGTAGGTAAGGGTAGTTGCAAGTTACCTTTGAGAGAAGATACCATGAGTCCATGAGCCCTTCTTCCAGAAACCTCTAGAGTTCCACTACAAGTACCCAAGGTGTAAGGATGAGCTTCGCCTTTTATTTCAAATAGATTGAACAATTCTGATTTTGCAAGTGATCGATTGCTCTGATCGTCTAAGATAGCATATGCCTTTAGAGATTTTTCTGGTTGATCCTTGTGGTATATGTTCACCAAGCATATCTTAGCACAGGACTTACCACAGCGGTCTTCTCCACAAACTTCAGTGCAGGATGAAGAAATTATGGTAGAATTAGGCACTTGGTCTGTATTCTCCCCGCCATGCGTTAACCTGGGAGGAGCGTTGGCAGGTTGTGCAGAGCTGGGCTCAAGAGGATGGAGGGCTTGCACATGTTCTTCAGAGCCACACTCTATGCACTTAATGGACACATTACTGTCCCTTGCAAAATGTTCTGTAGAAGCACAGCACCTGAAACATACCCTAAATGTCTTTAAAAGCTCCTTGCGCTCTTCCAGAGGCTTTTTCCTAAAGCCGATACATTTATTGAGGGGGTGTGGCTTCTTGTGTATGGGACACTCTCTGTTAGGGTTTTCAATCTTCCTACTCTGTTTGTTCGTGGCCAGAACTGTGGTAGGAGTGGCAAGGATGTCAGTCTTTTTCACAGACACTGGGCCTCTATGGTTTCTATAGTTGCCCTGAAGACTGGTACTCTTAGGAAAGGGTGAGAAAAGACTGTACTCACCGTAGGAAAAACTTGGATCGTTCTTGGTCTCTGCAATTTTCCTGATGAATTCACAGAAGAAAGAGAATGGAGGGAAGGAAACCTTGTTCTCTCTTTTGTATGATGACCCTAGTGCAGTCCATTTCTCTTGCAAACCATACGGGAGCTTGGAGACAATTGGGTTTACCCCTCTTGGAGTTTCAAGGTAACTGAGTCTAGGTAGTTTTGGTTCTGTCTTGGCTAGCTGAAGCTCAAGGAGAAGGTCACTCAGTCTCTGAAACTCCTTGTTGTCCTTACCGGATATCTTTGGGAAAGTTTCCAGACGCATGAACAAAGCATTTTCTATAGCTTCTGGACTGCCATAACTTTGCTCTAGTCGCTCCCATGCAGCTGTGAGGCCTGCAGTAGGATTGTCCATGAAAACCGATCTTAATGGCTTAACACGTGCAGCAGATAGAGGACCAAGCCATTTGATCAGCAGATTCAATTCTTGATCAGCTGTAATGCCAAGATTGTTGATTGTAGTTCTGAAGGCACATTTCCAACTTCTGTAGTTCTCAGGTTGGTCATCAAAACTTGTAAGACCAGTCTTTGTGAGCTCTCTGCGAAGCATGTACCTCACAAACTCTTCTGTCTCAGTTGTCTCCGCCTTTATGTGAGATGCTGTTGGCTGAATTGTGCTGATTGCGTTATCTTTGACATTGTTGTTAAAGGACACAGGGAAATATGGTGCAGCAGATGCATCCAGGTGAGTTGCTTGCTTGAAGTCAGTTGTTCCAATGGTACGTTGATTCAAGGCTGTACCGATGACTGGAGATTGGTGACTTGCTTGAAGCTTGCGCTGATGCTCTGTGACGTATGAAGGCAGGCAACGTAGTCAGGTAGGAAATGCAGTGGAGTGATTTTCTGTGCAGGAAGTTGCTGGAACCTCTTTAACTTGAAGCTGTGAAGTAGTCTCTATGTAGTCGGGAGCACTGAAGACGATGGAGTGTGCACTGCAGTGGCTTAGGACATAGTCTTTAGTGCGTTTGAGGGGGTCTTCCATATCTGCTATGTTTAGGTTAATGCTGTCTTTCTCACTTTCACCTTCGTCTGCACTGATAGCTTGCTGTAGGACCCTTAGCTTTGCCATAGCTGCGTCATGTTTACACTGTTCATTTAAGGTTTCCATTGTTGCTCTTTGACGTGCCTACTGAGCTTCCAACTCTGCTCTTTGACGTGCTGACTGCGCTTCCATCTCTGCCCTTTTTTCTGCATATGCCACCTGCACCTTGCTGGCTTCCACTTCAGTGCGGGCATTAATAAGTCGCTCACTGAGTGTTGAGTATCTTGAACTATGGGATCTTGACGAGTTTTTAGAACATCTGGTGGAAACAGATCTGTGAGATGCAGTGTCCTGTAACAGCTTTATTTTTGCTTCTGCCTTTAATCTGGTTTGCTGGATAAAACTGTCTCTTTCAATATTGAGAGCATTGACGCGCTTTAATTGCGTCATCGCATTTTCTGAATTCATGTTTTGTAAGACATTAGTGAATTTGCTGCTGGTAAGCTGATAAAGCTCATATGAGGCAGAAAGTTGTTTAATGGCGCCCTCTAGTGTCAGTAGTTCACGTTCAACAGACACTGTATTAGCTTCAGCAAGGATTTTCTCCCAGACTAATTCCAAGCTATTTGACAATTCAGTCCTTGAAGCTTCATAATTCTCCATTACTTTCCAAGTGGGTTTAACTGAGCGTTTGGGTAACTCAATTTCTTTAGGAACTTGTGGGGAGGTAGATGTGAGTTCACATATAGAAGCTTGGTCACTCATGATAGCAGACTGACTGTGAAAGCAGGCAGGATATGTGTGCTGAAATTTGACACCAAGCAGAAAAACTCAAGCTATAAGGCTGCCATGTGCTGCTCCCTTCTTCTTTCTTGCTATGAGGGCAGTAAATCTTGTCTGTATCAGTACTGACATGCAGAAATCTTGTAATTAGGCTGTGAAACTCAGTTTTTCTACTGTTTTGTCTCAACTACAAAGCGATAAAGTTAATCTCCAGGTTGATGTAGGCCTTACACAAGCTGGTTTGATATTCATTCCTTGCATCGATACAGGCAGTTTAACTCAATGAATAAACTCACAGTTAGGACGACAGACGATGAATCCTTTTGAATGTTCTGTTTAATGATGGATATTCATAGGTAGAAAAACGTTGCAGTTGTAAGCCACATGTAAGATGTTTAGAATGGAAGATATACAGGAGTAATGACCAGAGTCAGGAAGTGGAGGAGAAATATAAAGAACTACGGTGAGAGAGAGAGTTCAGCTAGAAAGAAGGGGACAGATCTTAAAGACACAGAGCAAGAATAATCACATAGTGTAACACAACACCTGTTCTAATTAAGAAAGTCAAATAGACTTCTGGACATTCAGCTTATGTCTGATGAACAGGCTGTCTGTGCTTTCTGTGATCACCGGCCTGATATCTCTGCCATTGTCAGTCTTTGCTGACCTGGAATCTGAACTCTTTTTAAAAATTATCTTCACCTGTTCTGACCATCAGCCTTCAGAGGGTGGGCTGGACAGGATGTGGCGTCATCCCCCTAAAGAAAGCTGTGGTGAGATATATCTCTGTAATAGCATTGCTTGCACTATGTATTGTCTATTGTCAGCGGAGTAACTGCCATGTGCGATTAAGCGCGGTTTTCCTGGTGCAAAGCTGTACACCATGAATGTGAGTGAGCATGTTTATGTTTTTAGAATATAATTTTAAATAAATTGAGGATTTTATACCATGTGAGTTTCTTTTCTTCTTGGCTTCATCTGAACTTGAGGGGAGACTGTAGGAGGTAGAGATTGAGCAGCAGGTCAGGTGGAAGCCAGGTCAACTACAAGCTCAGGGCCAGAAACTGCAGAAATGCAAACTGAAAGACCATTCTGCAAATATTTGACAGTGCACTACATACTGTAGCCCAAGGTAACAAATTAATGGAAGATTAGACATCTTATGGTTCCTTTCACCTTGAGCTAACCTTATTTTGAGTAGTTCTCTATTAGTTTGCTTTAGAAATAAATTGAATGAACCCACTATCCATATATGGATGTATGGATATTACTTAGGGTGTTAGTCTACAAAGTCTCCTTCACCTCTGCCATGCCCATGCATATTATAATTGACTGTATATTCTTATGAAATCAAGCATAGATTACAAAAACATTTGCCCCTGCAACTATTAACTTCTCTAAATAGAACACTGGAAGCACCTGAGCTTTAAAGACACTCTAAATTATGCCGAATGGACAAAGTGACAGGGTATTTTGAAAACCAAGCACTCACTGATACATTATCCACACTCATGGGAATATGAGAATACCAAGTGCTTCCATGTATGGAGGAGCTTGTGACCTCTTATTGGGATGCCATGTTCATGCCTCAGTGGTCAATCGCAGAACAAACACTTATGTGAGCAAAGAGAAAATGTTATTAACCCTGAGTAAGCTCTAAGTTCATCTGACATGGAGCTTACACAGAGTAAGGACTTCCGGCTCCAGCAAATGAACAGAGCAGCAGGGGAAAACAGATGAGGTGTGTATCAGCAGTAGGAGAGTTGTTCTGTAAAGAGGATCAATCTCTTTGCCCTGAGTAAGCATAGTGAAATAGTCTCTTTAATGCGGTAATAAACAGCACCAGAATTTTTTTTTTCCCAGAGCAGTTTTAGTCATAATGTGCTCGTATGGTCCAGATACTAGCACGCTATGACAGACTTACCGTATATACTCGAGTATAAGCCGACCCGAATATGAGCCGAGACACCTAATTTTACCACAAATAAACTGGAAAAACGTATTGACTCAAGTATAAGCCTAGGGTGAGAATGCAGCAGCTACTGTAAGTGGAAAAGAGGGTCAGCAATGCCCATCTGCTGCCTCACTGTGCCCATTTGCCACCTCTCTGTGCCCATTTTCAGTCTCACTGTGCCCATTTTCAGCCTCACTGTGCCTATTGCATGCCTCACTGTGCCCATTGCAAGCCTCACTGTGTCCATTGCAAGCCTCACTGTGCCCATGTACCTTATCCGCCGTGTCAGTATTGATGCGGCGGGAAGGAAAGCCATATTACATTGTCCCCTCCGATTCACAGCAGGGCTGTGTGTATAGGAAGTCTGCGCCGTCCACTGTAACAAACTTCTGCCTCCTCCTCGTCACGGACAGACGAGGAGGAGGCGGGATGGAATAGATGGCGCAGCCCTGCTGTGAATCAGAGGGGACAATGTATGGCGTAATATGGCTTTCCTTCCCTCTGCATCAATGCTGACACAGCGGCAGATAACCTGACTCGAGTATAAGCTGAGGGGGGCATTTTCAGCATAAAAAAATGTGCTGAAAGACTCTGCTTATACTAGAGTATATACGGTACCTTAAAATGAAGCCCTCCAGCGATGCACTGTCACCGCTGTAGGTGCTTCAATCTTCCTTCCAGGTTTCGGCCGTATGAATGGCTGAGCCACGATGACATCACTCCTGTGCATGTGCGCTGGAGTTACGGCCATGGCACAGAGTTCCAAATGGATGGCACAGTCCACTTAGAGAAAACAAAAACACAAAAAGACAGACAAAACCCAAGCTCAACTTACCAACCAATCAGCAACCAACCAAAATCACCTGTCTAACAGTGCGTTTAAAAACAGGGGTTTAGTTGCACGCATTTGCAAATACATGCGTAAGCTGCAGGGCTTAGGTCTGCAGTACACAGGGAGCCTTGACGAGGCCTGCAGCTTACGCATGTATTTGCAAATGCGTGCAACTAAACCCCCGTTTTTAAACGCACTGTTAGACAGGTGATTTTGGTTGGTTGCTAATTGGTTGGTAAGTTGAGCTTGGGTTTTGTCTGTCTTTTTTTGTTTTTGTTTATATGCGATTCGCCCATCCAATGCTCCTTGCTGTGAAGACCAGTCATAGATAAGGGCAGTGACATTTGTCAGTCCACTTAGAGCCCAGTGAGCATGTGCCGGTGACGTCCCTGGCTGCTGCTAAAGTAAATATCTCCTAAAGGGTGCATGTTTAGGAGATATTTACTGTACATTTAGGTAAGCCTTATCATAGGCTTACCTATAAGTAAAAAGCAAACACGTGAGTTTACTACCACTTTAAATGTATGTACATACCAAAATAGTTTTTGTTGGGCCGTGTTGAATTGAATTGCTTCTTATATTATTATGATGAGGATTCTTCTAATATTGTTATACCCACCCAAACTGTTCACTTGTGTGCCTTTTTAGCAAGTCTAATTTCCCCTTTACCATTAATACTTAATACCTCAGCCTACC
Source organism: Rana muscosa (assembly GCA_029206835.1). NCBI lineage: Eukaryota > Metazoa > Chordata > Amphibia > Anura > Ranidae > Rana > Rana muscosa. The sequence continues at coordinate 345,161,383 of CM055119.1, forward strand.
CACCCCATGCCCTTGGCTTTCCACAGTTTCTTGCTGACAATCACAAGAAATCTCACAGATGCTGGAAAGCCATCCTAGACTCCCTGTATATTTGCCATTTTTTCACCTGATGCTTAAATCAGTTGAAACACTTCAAAATAATAGGATATGTAGGACCACCAACAGAGACATTATAATGTGAAACTTCCACTGCATGTATCTGTTCGTTATACAGCATTGTAGAATACATTCAAATGTAAATAATTTTTTTGGTAGCCTATTGTATACTTGATATTTTGCTTTGTCATTATTGATCAGAAATATTATTTGTAATAGCCTTATACTCATACTATTATAACACTTGGTAGAGCGTCTGAATTTCACACTGTGTAGGATGAGTAAACTGGATGGGTAGAGAGAAAATGGAAGTGATGATTACATCTGTCTCTCATGTATAACTGAGGACTGGTCAATAGTTGCCTAAAGGGATCATTTATGTAGTTAATGGTCAGGGACAAGTAATATGTTCTCATTGTTACGGGTAACTAAACACTTGTTCTTAAGTCTATGCAAATATGTAATTTGTGTAGAGTAATTTTTTTCTCATGGGGGTAGTTTCTGTTTCTGTAGTGCTGTCTTTTTTTTCTGACATGATAATAAACTCTTACTTATGTATTATTTGTCTGGCCCTAAACTATTTAAGTTAAATAAAGGGCTGTATTTCATTTAAGGTGGCACACACTCATATACATTACATAATGCCATTTGTTACAAATTTCAGAATGAAAGTTTAAAGGGGTTGTAAACCCTCATGGTTTTCACCTAATGCATTCTATGCATTAAGGTGAAAAACCTTCTGTGGTTCTGCAGCCCCCTCCGAGCCCCCGTTTCACTTAACTGACCCGATCTTTCTCTGGCCCCAAGACCAAGCACACCATCACTAGCTGGAGTCTCGTGTCCTGATTGGATAGATTCATAGCAGCACAGCCATTGGCTCCCGCTGCTGTCATTCAAATCCAATGGTGCGGCGCCGGGGGGCAGGCCGAGTCCTGCATTCTGTGTGAATGGACACAGATGCGGGACTCTGGCGCACGCCTGCATGGGTGTCCACCAAGGAGAGCGCTTCTCCAATGTGGACACTCGATGTGGAAAGGAGCCACCAGCGCCGCTGAGGGACCCCAGAACAGGAGGACTGGGGCCACTCTGTACAAAATGAACTGCACAGTGGAGGTAAGTATGGCATGTTTGTTTTTAAAAAAAACAAGGGTTTAGGGTATATTACACAAAAACTAAGAACTAGAATTTTCCATCTGACTCATCTAATACATAATTATGGCATTCTGAATTGAAAATATGCTATGATTCGGCTGCCCAGTTCTTGATTTTATGATCTGTGATGTCAAATTTTAAAAATCGAATTCAAGAACCCTGTTGGCAAGTAATGAAATTTTGATGGCTTGGTTGGAGATGCAGATAGGAATAATATGCTCTTGTACCATTTATTCAAAGCTATTGTTTCTGCCAGGGGTTTGGCTCAGAGACCTATAGCTATAGCAGTAGAGAGGCTCCCACTGAGCAGCTGGATAAGTACAGAAGCAGATCACACTGGTGGATGACACAGGCTCATAAGCGCCTGATGGTGGAGATGGATTTTGCTGTGTGTTAGTACCAGGTTGTGGTCTTTAGGATCGCCCCACCGGGAGATAAATAAATAGCAAAAATAGTAGGTAGGGATCAAGCAAGCCAAAGGCCAGTAACGAGTGGTTGCAGGTTGGGATCAAGCAAAAGCGAAGTTGAGAAAAAAGCCAAAGGTTGGTAATGAGTGGTAGTGAAGATACGGATGGCAGTAGAAGTGACAAGGGGCGTATATTGGCTGGAAAGAGCACAATAACCTGGCAAAAAGGTAATGCAAAGTCATGGCTAAAATACAACGTTTGTGGGAGGGGCAAAGGGTTCAAGGTTCAAGAGAAACAAGCTTCCAGGCAAGATTGTTCAAGGAATTGTCCAGGGAGCTATCCGGCATCCAAAGTGACTCAGCAAGAAGAGACAGACCAGAAACAGCAAAGGTCGCAGGTCCTGACAGCTATTAAGTAATGTGCTGTCCTGCACCAGTGACTGCTTGTAACATCTCATTGCCCTTTTGGAATAATTATTGTCAATGTTGCTTTGAAAATAAACCTCTATTTTGAATACTTGCCAATGGAAATTGCATTGCTAGCTACACTCATTAAAACGTTATTGACCTGTATGAATAGGTCACCACAATAAAAGAATCTGTCTTGCATGCTAAATGTAGCAAACTGTCTATTGTTTGTAGATCATTATGAATTTTGGTTAATCTTAGGTCCATGGATCTGCTGCCTTTGTAGAACATAATTACTTATTGATTGAACCTCTACCTTTGTGTTGACTTGGTCTATTTGATGTTTGATGTGTTTCTAGTGTATCTAATTCCTGGATCGGTGGATCTGCCATTTGATCTTTAACTAATCTGTGAGATAGGACCCATCTTGCTTATTTCTCTGGCCCCTAATTTCATGTCTCAGCAGTAACCTGGGAAGACTATCCTGAAGGGAGCTTTGATTTGTTTTCTCCTCTGTAGAGTCTTTAAGATTCATTGATTTGATTTCTCCTCTGTAGAGTGTGGAACTTTCTTGTATGGCTTACTATATGACAGCAACCAGAACCAATATACTGTATTAAAAATTAGACATGTGCAATTCGCTTAGCTACAAATTCGTTATTCGTCAAAATTTGTTATATTCGTTGATTCGTAAACACACGAATAAACGAACGGTTTGATAAAATTACAAACGAACAACGAATTATCGAAAAGAACGAATATGGAAAACAACGAAAATATGAAAAAGTAAAAAACGAAAACATAAAAACAACGAAAATAACGAACAAAGATCAAAAAACAACGAAAATCAAAATGAACGAAAACACGAAATTACGAATATTCGAAAAACGTAAAACAAAACAACGAAAATAACGAACAAAGATCCATATTAACGAAAATCAAAATGAATGAAAAAAAATTACGAATCTTCGGAAAACGGAAATCAAAACAACGAAAATTCTAAAAAACGTAAATTTTATTTTGTTAGTTCTGATTGAATTAGTTCTGGATGTTGGCCAATGGCCAATAAGCTTGTCCCTTCCCCTAAAGAGGTTGTCTCTTCCCCCAATGAGCTTGCTTTTTATTCCCTTGTGTGTTAGACCTTCTGTGTTAGACTGCCGTGCATTCCATCCAGAGTCCAGAGTTGTGGTTGGGTAGGTTGCACTGTTCTGTTGGATTTGTGAGTTAAGTTGTGACTTGTGAGAGAGAAATTCCTTGTTTCTTAAGCATACTCTGTCTAGATTCTAATTTCTATATTTGTATTTTGTAATATCTCTGACATATTTTTGTTTTCTCCTATTCTGACACATTATGTAAAATTACGAATTATGCCCCGATTACTAATCTACGAAAACAATGTTACGAAAGTACGAATAAATGAGCCAGTCAATCTCACGAAAGTACGAATTACAAAATTACGACGAGTAGTGTTTTGAATAAACGGAAAATGTATTCTAACAAAAGTACGAATGTAATTAAATCTACAAAAGTACGATTTTCCAATCAATGGAAATTAGACACGAAAATACGAATCATTGCAAATCAACGAAAATATAGTTCTTACGAAAATACGAACGCGGCCGAATATAAAATATAACGGAAATACGAATTTCGAATCAACGAAAATTAGACTATTGGAAAAACGAATCAACAGAAAAATAACCCTTACGGAAACACGAAAGAGTCCGAATACGATAACCCACGTCTTACGAAATTACAAATCGTTACGAATCAATGGAAACGCACAGAAACGTAACCAAACTAAACAAATTTTTATGTTGTGTTGTGTCTTGTCTTAAAGATTCCTGTATGGCTCACTATTGAACAGCAACCAGAACCAAAATATAAATCCTAGATCAGTGCTTTTGCCATTTATTTGTTAGCTTGTCTGTGATCTAGAACCCATCTTACGTATTTCTCTGGCCCCTAATTTCGTGCCTCAGCAGTAACCCAGAAAGACTATCCTGAAGAACGCGTTGATTTGATTTCTCCTCTGTAGAGTGTGGCACTTTCTTGTATGGCTTACTATATGACAGCAACCAGAACCAATATACTGTATTAAAAATAGAAGGAATTTTCTATCTTTGGTGAATTAAAGCGGAGTTCCACCCAAAAGTGGAACTTCCGCTTTAAGCACTCCTCGCCCCCTTACATGCCACATTTGGCATGTCAATTTTTTTTGGGGGAGGGGGGCTTCGTTAGGAGTGGGACTTTCTCTCCCACTTCCTACTTCCACCTACGGGCCGCCTAGGCGACTCCTTCTCTCCCCCTAGGCGGCCCCTCCCTCTAGGCGATCTCCTGGGACACGTGACAGGTCCCAGGAGATCGTCTGTCCACTCCGGGAGCGCAGTGTGACTCGCGCATGCGCATTGCGTGCCCGGCCGTGAAGCCGAAAGCTGTCACGGCCGGGTGCCCAGAGTGGCAATAGAGGCGCCGGCGGAGAGGAGCGACACTCCGGGCAGCCGCATCGCTGGACAGTGGAACAGGTAAGTGTCTGTTTATTAAAAGTCAGCAGCTACACTTTTTGTAGCTGCTGACTTTCAATAAATATAAAAAGCCTGGAACTCCGCTTTAAGGATGGGTTCATATACAGTCAAAAAAACAAAGAGATCTGGAAATCCAAGTAACATTTATAATAAAACATAACTATTAATTTAATAATATAACATAGTACACAAATATTAATTTTAAATTAGAGAATTGATAGTTCTTCTTTTTCTGTTGTAGTAGTACCTGTCCTAGACTGTTTTGTTTTAGACTAGGTCCAACCCACTGCCAGGATTGCGGCGATAAGCCCAGTTAGACTTTCAGAGAGTCTGTTGTTTTCGAGCATGTCAGATGTGACCCATAGGGGTTGATTTACTAAAACTGGAGAGTGCAAAATCTGGTGCAGCTCTGCATAGAAACTAATCAAAGGGGGCGTGTTCGGCCAGCTTCCAAGATGGCCACTTAATCCCCTGCTCCATCCGCCTGACTATAACAGTGGCTCAAAATCAACAAGGGGAGGGAGGATCACAGCCCCTGCGGGTAACCTACACACTCCCGCTCTGTCTCCCGACTCTCCGGCATGATGTCTAAGTGCAGGAATCCTCTGAGGCCATCGCAGCGGCTCACAGACTTCTACCAGGTGGCAGGACAGGCCTCCCAACATGGCATCACAGCCCTGGATCATCATGCGGCTCAGTGTGAAACGGCCACCTCGGGACATTCACAGGCAGGTAGAACCTCTGCTGCACTTGGGGGTGAGTTTTCTCCCCCTTCTACCCCCACCACATGCAGTCAGGGATGTACTGGCCATCGGGACTACCAGGAGTTTCCCGGTGGGCCGATGGCTCAGTGGGCCGGTTTCAGTGCCGCTCACCTCCTCTCCCTAGCTTAGTTATGCAGCGCGACTGAATAATGACATGCTCCTCTGGAGTCGGCACTGAGAAGCTCATCATACAATCCGGAAGGAGGGCTCCGGGCAGCTGCACACAGCTGTGACATAAGCTTCCTCTGCACTCGTTCTGTTGCTCTTTCCTTCCCCCACTCTCCATCCTGCTGCCGCGGAGAATCTAGATGGAAAGCGGGGGAAGGAAAGAGCAGAAAGAGTCCAGAGGAAGCTTATGTCACAGCTGTGTGCGGCTGCCCTGAGCCCTCCTTCCGGATCGTATGATGAACTTCTCAGTGCCGACTCCCAAGGAGCATGTCATTATTCAGTCACGCTGCATAAGAAGCCAGGGAAAGGGGGTGAGCGGCGGGGGGGGGCGACAGAGGAGCGGAGGGGACCAAAGCAGCATGGGGGATGAGCATATGGGGGACCGGAGCAGCATGGGGGGTAGAGAGGAGCATATGGGGGCCCAGAGCAGAATGGGGGGAAGGAGATGAGCACATGGGGGACCAGAGAAGCCTGCAGGGTAATGTGCATATGGGGGACAAGAGCAGCATGGGGGGGGGGGAGAGGAGCATATGGGGACCAGAGCAGCATTGAGGGGGGGAGAGATGAGCATATGGGGGACCAGAGCAGCATTGGCGGGAGAGATGAGCATATGGGGGACCAGAGCAGCATTGGCGGAAGAGATGAGCATATGGGAGACCAGAGCAGCATTCAGGGAGAAGAGAGGAGCATATTGGGGACCAGAGCTGCATGGGGGGGAGATGAGCATATGGGGACCAGAGGAGCATGGGGGGTGATGAGCATATGGGAGACCAGAGCAGCATGGGGGAGGGAGAGATGAGCATATGGGGGACCAGAGAAGCGTGGGGGGGAGATAAGCATATGGGGGACCCGAGCAGCATGGTGGGGGAGAGGAGCATATGGGGGACCAGAGCAGCATAGAGGGGAGAGATAAGCATATGGGGGACCAGAGCAGCATGGGGGGGAATAGAGGAGCATAGGGGGGACCAGAGGAGCATGCAGGGGACCAGCGGAGCACATGGGGGACCAGAGCAGCATGGGGGAAATAGAGGAGCACAGGGGGACCAGAGGAGAATGCAGGGACCAGCGGAGCATGGGGGGACCAGAGGAGCATGGGGGGGAGAAAGAGGAGCATGGGGGGAATAGAGGAGCATGGGGGGAATAGAGGAGCATGGGGGGACCAGAGGAGCACATAGGGGACCAGAGCAGCATGGGGGGAATAGAGGAGCATGGAGGGACCAGAGAAGCATGGGGGGGGACCAGAGGAGAATGGGGGGACCTGTCACCTGTCAAAGTGGGCCAGTCTGGATGAAGTCCAGGGCCACATTTTTGTCTCAGTCCAGCCCTGCATGCAGTCCAGCTAAAAGCAGAAAGAGAAGGGAGGAGGACACACAGCTGCAGCCCTTGGATTCCACGGACACTGACAGTGTCTCACAAGCATGGGGGGGAGGAGCATATGGGGGACCAGAGCAGCATGGGGGGAGAGATGAGCATATGGGGGACAAGAGCAGCATGGGGGGGAAGAGAGGAGCATAGGGGGGACCAGAGGAGCATGCAGGGGACCAGCGGAGCACATGGGGGACCAGAGCAGCATGGGGGAAATAGAGGAGCATAGGGGGACCAGAGGAGAATGCAGAGACCAGCGGAGCATGGGGGGACCAGAGGAGCATGGGGGGGAGAAAGAGGAGCATGGGGGGAATAGAGGAGCATGGGGGGACCAGAGGAGCACATGGGGGACCAGAGCAGCATGGGGGGAATAGAGGAGCATGGGGGGACCAGAGAAGCATGGGGGGGGGACCAGAGGAGCATGGGGGGACCTGTCACCTGTCAAAGTGGACCAGTCTGGATGAAGTCCAGGGCCACATTTTTGTCTCAGTCCAGCCCTGCATGCAGTCCAGCTAAAAGCAGAAAGAGAAGGGAGGAGGACACACAGCTGTAGCCCTTGGATTCCACGGACACTGACAGTGTGTCACAAAGCACACAAGCCCTTACATCCATAGAGTAGTTCCCAGCTACATAGCAACCAATATCTGAGCACACAATAAAGAACATGCTACTGTCCATCAGGCACACTCTCCATGAGGATATGTCAGCCATGCTCTCCAATCTTAGTGATACAATGGCTCCCACTGCTGTCTCAACCAATGAGGAGGGAGAGTCCCCAGAGCGCCGATGCTCTTGTGCACATCGCTGGATCAAGAGGGAGCTCAGGTAAGTACTAGGAGGAGCTGCTACACACTGAAGTTTTTTTTTTGCCTTCATGCACAGCCTTTAGAACCACTTTAATTCAAATTCCCCTAGATATGACTGGCCATTCAAAATGAAGTGAAGATTCTTTCATACTTTAGTAAAACAACCTTGAAGGCTTGCACTGAGACAGAGAAACAGTAAATTATAGTTATTATGGGGTTGATTTCCTAAAGGGCAGAGGCTGTTCACATAGGAAAGCAACTGTTCGGTTTGCAACGTATATGTTTACTCTTCAAAGTAAATTTTAGTATATTTGGTGAACCTGGTTTCACTTGAAATATGAAGTCATTTTCTAGCATAAATCCCCTTGCATTCCCCTTGAACAAGATTGGGCATTCAAAGTGAACCCATGTTTGCCTTATTTACTCACTTTTACTTTGCTAAGCCTCTAGTACATTAGTAAATCAACCCCCTTTACTACTAAGCATTCAGCAGAGGCCACATAATTATTAAAGCTACTCTACATGGCTGCTCCCAAGCCTAACAAGACACTTGTAGTTGCAAAAGTTTTTCAAAGATTACCATTCATTTATACATACATCATAAATTTTCACTGTAAAAAATAAAAAAATAAAAAAATGAAATAAATAAAGAATTTTATAAAAATAAAACTAGCTTTGGCTTTTTTTTCCTCTCTGAAACTGCCTCTGATTTTTAAATGGAGAAATATGGGCAAAGTTTAACCTCTGCCATGTGTCTTCTCCTTCGTTCACAGGGTTTTGGCTGAAGGATCCCATACATATGACAGAGCTACGCACAAGCAAGCATGGTTTTATTCCCCTAGGTCACGCATCCACAAATACCATCAGCATAAGTTTGTGCTTTCACACTTCATAGGTTGCACTGGGCCAGAAATTGAATATTGCTGTATATTTGCAGACTGGTCTATTTCTGTTTGCATATCATTCAGTGCTTATCTCAGTCTGAGTCTCTGTTGTGTTTATGTTTTGCCCCAAGGAAGAAGGAACCCTATATAATGTATTCGACCAATACCGGCAATGCTTTTTTTAATGGAAGAAATCAAAAAAGGATTGAGATCTGGAATAACTATAGTCTAATAAATATATTTTAATGGTCCACTTAAAACCTTTAAAATTTCTAAATGACAAATATATAACATATGGCAATCAACAAATAACATGGGGTTCCATTATACTGTAAATAAATTATATATTGGCACTATTTTACATTTTCTTATTTCAATATTTTGATTGAAACATATGGTAACGTATCAGCTGATCAACAGTTGAATGTTTTCATCAATTCATAGACATCAAGGGTATCCCTATGATAAGGACTCTTACGCGTCATGATGGTTTCGTTCCTGCTGGAGAGGGGAGACTGCAGCTGGAGAATGGATCATCGTTGGACATCGGGGAGACAGGATTACATCGCTGAAATTAATTAATTAATTATTTATATTTTTAAATAAAAGACTTGTCCCACTGTGTCTGTGTGTTTTTTTACACATTTTTAAAATGTTTACACTTTCTTTGTGAAATGGTAGGGGTACAATGTACCCCGTTACCAATTCACATAGGGGGGGCGGGATCAGGGGTTCCCCTTTGTTAAAGGGGGCTTCCAGATTTCGATAAGCCCCCCGCCCGCAGACCCCCACAACCACCGGGCAAGGGTTGTGGGGATGAGGCCCTTGTCCTCATCAATATGGGGACAGCCTCTCCATGTTGAGGGCATGTGGCCTGGTACGGTTCAGGAGGGGGGGCGCTCTCTCATCCCCCCTCTTTTCCTGCGGCCTGCCAGGTTGCGTGCTCGGATAAGGGTCTGGTATGGATTTTTGGGGGGACCCCACGCCATTTTTTTTAAAATTTTGGTGTGGGGTTCCCCTTAAAATCCATACCAGACCTAAAGGGCCTGATATGGAATTTGGGGGGACGCCACATTTTTTTTGGTTGTTTTTTGGTTCGAGGTTCCCCTTAATATTCATACCAGACCCAAAGGGCCTGTTAATAGACTGAGGGGGGGACCCCTGCCATTTTTTTTCAATGACTTTGATCTGTATTAACGGGGACCCGAGAATTCATTATAGCCGCGAGTGGTTTTAAATGACTTTTTTTCCTTCAAAAATGACACTTTGTGCAGGGACAATTCTAAACACGGGAAACATGCGCGACTTTACAGGCATACTTTTGACACCCCCCAGGTATAAAATTTAAAGGAATATTTCACTTTTATTGTTTCACTTTAAGCATTATTAAAATCACTGCTCCCGAAAAAACTGACGTTTTTAAAACTTTTTTTTGCATTGATACATGTCCCCTGGGGCAGGACCCGGGTCCCCAACACTTTTTATGACAATAACTTGCATATTAACCTTTAAAATTAGCACTTTAGATTTCTCCCATAGACTTTTAACGGTATTCCGCTGCTTTTCAAATTTGCCGCAAACACCTCAAATTGTTCGCCGAACAGGCGAACAGCCAATGTTCGAGTCAAACTCATGTTCGACTCGAACATAAAGCTCATCCTTAACAATCAGCTGCCAGTTTTTTTTTTTTTTTATCAAAGCTTAATTGAACAAGCTGAAGTTAGAAGCTGATTGGCTACCATGCACAGCTGCACCAGATTTCGCACTCTCCAGTTTTAGTAAATCAACTCTCAGTGGGTCGGCATCTTGTGTGCGATTGGTTGTCATTTTTCTGCAGCATATACTGTATTTATTGGCGTATAACACTCACTTTTTTACCCTGAAAATAGAGGGTAAGCTGTGCCTGCGTGTTATACGCAGGGGGCTGTGGAAAGTTTTTTTCCTGAAACTTCCCTCTTAAAGTTAGAGTGCGTGTTATGCGCCTGTGCGTGTTATACGCCGATAAATACGGTACATTTTAAATATTTTAAGTGGACCAGTAACATTTATTTTTTATTAGGCTATAACTGTCCCACATCACAATTAAGAATGGGAAAATGTATGTGGAAAATGGGAGAATGTATAAATAACTTTTTGTCTAATACAACGTATTTGATTTAAAAAAAAGGGAAAATATTCTCTGGTTGGATCCAGTTTGGTGAACCTTGTTTGAAATTTATCAAACCCACACCAAACAGCTAATCTGGGAACCCAGCTAGCAAATCTAGCACTAATAAACATATAGATGGTAACAGTCCCCATCCACCTTGAATTCTCTTTCTTTTTTGATTTTATCCCTGACCTCCGTTCTCACAAGTCACGACTCATTCTCATCTGTTTTGAGTATTTGGAGTTGCATAAAGAGCATCTTCAGATTTATGAAACAATTATCCCAGAAAGGGGTCACAAAGCAGAATCTGTCTATGTATATTCAAATTTCTGATTTTAATGGCCATCAGCAACAAAAAGTCATCTAGTTGAAAAGGCAGATGGGGAATTTTTTAAACAACCTCACAGATGTCACTGGCAATAAGAGCCACACAGAGCGATGATAAAAAAAATTGTGGAACGAGTGTAATGTTTTTTTATATGGGTCCCCTTTCCCAAAGCAATACGTTTTTTCAGGATCTTGAGAATGTGTGTTGATCTAAGTTTCACTTGAACAAACTGAAATCCAGGCTCCAGTGTCTCCTTGTATTCTGTATCATTTATTTAAAGGCTACAGTTTTGCTTTTGAGCAATTACTCTTCTGCTGCATTGGATCATCATTCTATTTCTCTATTGTATTGCTATATTGTATAATTTATTATCTATCTATCCAACTAGCTGTATATTATATAATGATTATATATCTATTCTTCAATCAGCGTTTTATCATTCTACTTTCTTGTATTTCTCTAAATATATATTTAATAATCTCTCTAAAAATCAATCTCTATCTATCTATCTATCTATCTATCTATCTATCTATCTATCTATCTATCTATCTATCTATCTATCAATCTCTTGGTCTTATGTGTTATCAAAAAGTCTTTCTATCAACTATATTTTAACTGGAATTTGACTCAAATAGTGCAGTCCCGTTGGTTTGCTCCCTCCACCAAGCCCGTAACTGAGTTATGCCTCCGCCGGAATTCCGTTCAAGCTGTCTTGCATACACACTGTCACACCAAATTCCGACCGCCAAGAACACAGTGACGTACAACACTACGACGAGCCGATAAAAATGAAGTTCAATGCTTCAGAGCATGCGTTGACTTGATTCTGGAGTTCCACACAGACGAACGGAAAAAAAGAGAACATGTTTTCTTTCTTAATTCCGACTGAAAAAAGTCAGATGGGGCACACACACGGTCGGAATATCCGATGAAAAGTTTCCGTTTGACTTTTTCCATCGGAAATTCCAATCGTGTGTACAAGGCATTACAGGTATTTTGAGAAGAAGCAAGTACAAATTTTTATCGGTACCTGCTCCCTCTTCCAGAATCCTTGCCCAGATGAGGTTGGCGTCCCATGTCCCCTCCCGCAGCCTCCTGGGAGACATCACGTGTTCTAAGAGGCTGCAGGATCCTTCACAAAGCAAGCTGCATGTGTAATAGGGGGCTGGCTGTGGTTCCTGAGGAAGCCGCAGCTGGCTCCTGTATCCAAGATGATGGCACCATGGATCCGCAGCTGGTAAGAAGAACTGACTGTGGAAAGACAGCGCTGAACCCCAGACACTGGTAAGTACCTGCTTTTTAAAAGTTGGCAGCTACAGTATTTGTCCATAAAAAAAGCTGGAGTTTGAACCAAAGAAAAAGCTATCAGACATTTGTCAAATCCCAATTCATAAAAGTAGTCAGGCAATGAGTTCTGGTAGTAAAGATTTAAAGATGAACACCTGGAAAAAGACAAACAAGATCCTTGAAGTGGGCCCCCTGCACTGCAAGGGGTAATGCCCGTTTAGTCTAGGGTTGCAGGGATAAGGCGTATTACTTACCCTATCCCTCGCTCTTGCAGCTTTTAGTGCCGTTCTCAAACTTAAGGCTGTAGGCAGTCCCTCTGCACAATCACATACAGTACAGCTTAGGGCTATTAATGTTGTTTTATACACAAAGAGGTGGTCTTGGGACTGGTAACTGATCCCCCTTAACCACTTTATGACTGCGTTATAGCTGAATGACAGCTTTAACAGATTTGGCACATCGTCTAGTTCTGGGAGGATGTCATATGACGGTGTCTCGTGATCACGCCCGCCCCACACCCGCACGGGGCGTGGGCAGCACGCTCTGTGATCGCAGTGTCCGGAGGACACTGCTGATCACGTATTGAGTTAAAGAGTCAATTAGCGGCGCTTTACAACGTGATCAGCTGTGTCCAATTACAGCTGATCACAGATGTCAACAGAGGTCGCTTATCTGGACTCTTTTCCTTATGCTGTGTGAGGGGGTTAACTCGGTAGCGGGTGTGTGTGACCCCCTGGATGGGCTCCCCACACAAAAACAGGCCCAGCAGACGGAGGTTGTGGTTTTCAAGATCAAAAGGTGCGGTTTATTTCTCTATTTACAGTGACAAAAACACAGCAAAGCAAAAAGAAACATAAACAAAATAAATCCTGGTCAGCTTGACCTCTGACTAAACATGCAGGTTTCCCTAACTAATAACTGGGATCAGCCTGGTGCTGTCCTAGTCCCTAAGTCCCTGGTTTAGTAAATGTCCAAACAAATAGCCACACAGGCTTTGTCTCACCGCACAGGGGTTCACTCTCCCTAGACAGTCCACACAGGTCTGGGTCCAGGCATGAGCAAACACCTAATGAAGCTGGGAGTTTTTATAGAGGCCTTAAACGAGCTGACAAGCTTCAGCTGGTCTCATCAACTCCCTGCCTGCACGACGCCCAGCACTCTCCCTAGAGGTATGAATCATCCATGAGCCCACTAGCCTCAGCTGGGCTTCATCAACTCTCTCCCTAGTTGTATAAGTCGGCATAAAGCCTGAATCTGGGAGAAATATACCTACCCCCCTGGATGCAACCAGGTGACTTTACCTTCCTGCTGTCACATACCCCCCCTCTTGTTTTAACCTTGGGGTTGGAACACCAGCAATCAGGCATTCATGTACTCGAGACAAAGCATCCACATTCCCCATTTGAACGCCAGGGCGATGCTTTACTGTGAAGTTGAATTCCTGTAGGGCCAGGAACCACCTATTTACTCTTCTATTTGTCTCCTTGTTTTGAGCCATCCACTTTAACGGAGCGTGATCCGTAACCATGTCAAAGTGCCTACCTAGCAGATAGTACCGAAGGGAATCTAGAGCCCACTTCACCGCTAAACACTCCTTTTCAACCGTGGCGTAATTTACCTCAAGGGACTTCAACTTCCTGCTGAGGTAAATGACTGGGTGCTCTTCCCCGTTCCAGACCTGGGACAATACTGCTCCTAACCCCACATCTGACGCATCACTTTGTACGACAAAGTCTTTAGAGAAGTCGGGTGAGTACAACACTGGCTGGCTACATAAGGCTTGTTTCAAGAATTGGAACGCTGCCTCAGCCTCGGGGGTCCATTTAATCATGACCGACCCTTTCCCTTTCGTCAGGTTGGTTAGGGGCACAGCCTTAGAAGCAAAGTGGGGAATGAAGCGCCGATAATAACCCGCGATTCCCAGAAAGGCTTGTACCTGCTTCTTGCTGTTGGGACGTGGCCAACTCTGGATGGCCTCGACTTTGTTGAGTTGGGGTTTTATTACTCCCCTGCCAATGGTGTACCCAAGATATTTGGCCTCCTCCTGCCCAATGGTACACTTCTTGGGGTTAGCCGTAAACCCCCCTTCCCGGATAGAGTCTAGGACTGCTTGCACTTTTGGCAGATGTGAGGCCCAATCTGTGCTATGGACAATTACGTCATCCAGGTAAGCCGCAGCATACTTCCGATGGGGCCTCAGTATCTGGTCCATTTTCCGCTGGAATGTGGCCGGCGCATTCTGTAACCCGAACGGCATTCTCTTATATTGGAACGCCCCGTCTGGGGTTACAAATGCGGTTTTCTCTTTGGCCGACTTGGCCAGGGGAATTTGCCAATACCCTTTTGTGAGGTCAAGAGTCGTCATGTATCGGGCTGTTCCCAGCCGGTCGATCAACTCATCTATACGTGGCATGGGGTAGGTGTCAAATTTTGTAACTTTGTTCAACTGACGAAAATCGTTACAAAATCGCCAGCTCCCATCCGGTTTAGGCACCAACACAATGGGACTAGACCAATCACTTTGGGACTCCTCTATCACCCCTAAGTTCAGCATTTTCTGTACTTCCTCCCGTATTGCCTCCCGTCGGGCCTCTGGGATCCGATAGGGTTTTAACTTCACCCTTTCACCGGGCGGGGTAATAATATCATGCTCTACCCCAGATGTTTGTCCCGGCAGCTCAGAGAACACCTCCTTGTTGCGAAGCACAAACTCCTTAACCTCCTGTTGTTGGGGTTGTGACAAGGTGGCTGCTATTCCAACCTCCGGAATCACGCAACCAGTTTGAGCTGGTGACCAAGTTTCTGCAACTAGGGACTCTCTATCCCTCCAGGCTTTCAACAGATTAACGTGATAGATCTGTTCGGGCTTTCGCCTTCCTGGTTGTCTGACCTTGTAATTCACTTCGCTCACTTTTTCCATTATCTCGTAGGGGCCTTGCCATTTGGCAAGGAATTTACTTTCAACCGTAGGGACAAGTACCAATATCCTATCCCCCGGGGAAAAGGTACGGGTCTTGGCTCCACGGTTGTACACTCTCTGCTGTGCCAACTGCGCTTGGGCCAAATGTTCCTTCACGATGGGCATTACCTGTGCAATTCGATCTTGCATCAGGGCGACATGCTCAATCACACTCCTGTGGGGAGAACTCTCACTTTCCCAAGTTTCCTTGGCAATATCCAACAGCCCTCTTGGGTGTCTCCCATACAGTAACTCAAAGGGGGAGAATCCCGTAGAGGATTGGGGCACCTCCCTAATAGCAAACATCAAATAAGGAAGTAGACAGTCCCAATCCTTTCCATCTCTATCCACCACTTTCTTCAACATTTGTTTTAGGGTTTTGTTGAATCTTTCAACCAGCCCATCGGTTTGGGGGTGATACACAGACGTACGCAATTGCGTCACTTTGAACAATTTACACAGCTCTTTCATAACCCGGGACATAAAGGGTGTACCTTGGTCCGTAAGCAGTTCTTCACAAATACCCACCCGGCTAAAAACAAGAGATAGCTCTTTGGCTATGGTTTTGGCCGAGGTATTTCGGAGAGGGATCGCTTCTGGATAACGGGTGGCATAGTCCATTATAACTAATATGTACTGGTGCCCCCTAGCGGACTTGATTATAGGACCTACCAAATCCATTGCGATCCTCTCAAACGGGACCTCAATGATGGGTAGAGGGATCAGCGGGCTACGGAAATGTGGCATCGGGGCCGACCTCTGACACACAGGGCAGGAGGAACAATAATTTTCTATGTCCTTCATCACCCCAGGCCAATAGAATCTCTGTAATACCCTCTCTCGGGTTTTCTCTGTCCCCAGATGACCTCCAAGAATGTGCCCATGGGCCAACTCCAACACCAACTTCCTGTAAGGTTTGGGCACCACAAGCTGCTCAACGGTTTCTTCTGCCCTTTTTGCCACCCGATACAGTAGGTCCTTCTCTACGCTGAAGTATGGGTAAGTGCAGGTATTATCTGGGTTCACTAACTCGCCATCTATTTCCACTACGTTTTCCCGTGCCTTTATTAGGGCGGGGTCTTTTAACTGTTTTGTGGCAAAATTTTCCCTGTGGACCTCAAGATCAGAAAACTCCACAGACGGTAGGTTTTCGTCTGAGGAGGTGGGCTCCTCTCCAGTTTCTTGAGTCTCGCCTGCCAATACTGACAAGGGAAATTCTGGAGAGTCCTCACCACTCTCAGAGGAGTTCTGGCTATCACCTTCCTGGTACATAGGGGCACCAGTGGGGGGCTCAGGTTCATCCCACAGTTCCCAGAACTTCGGAAAATCCCTTCCCACAATGGCATCATGCGGTAATTGAGATACTAACCCCACTGGATGAGAGAGGGTACCTTTGGGGGTCTTGAAACACACTGTAGTCACTGGATACTCTCGGGTGTCCCCATGCACACAAATAACAGCTACCTTGCTATTCCCAGAGACCTCTGTTTTAACTAATTCAGCCTTTATCAGGGTCACAAGGCTACCTGAATCCAGTAATACCACAACATTTCTACCATTAATACACATTTTGCATAAATGTTTCTCAGTTCCCCGAATGGCAGTGCATGCGACTGTCGCACACAGCGACTGACGTCTGTCCGTCAGAAAGTCACATTGCATGGGTTCCTCCACCACTGGGCAATTTGCTGCAATATGTCCCGTTTGCCGGCAGCGGTAGCAAACAATCCTTTTGGCTGCCTCTTGAGCCCCCGACTTCCCAGGCTGTTCTCGCCAAACCCTGGGCAGAGCTCCCACCCTCTCACTCTCTCCACCCTCACCCCTTGGAATCATCTTATCCGCCCCTGGGGATGGTCTGGTCTTAGGGTGGAAAGTCCGAGAGTCTCTGGAAGAGGCCGTCAGGTTCTCTGCAGCCAAGTATCTCTCTACACGATCCACAAGTTTACCGGCCGTTTCTGGGTCTCCATGGCTTACCCACTTTTGAATGGCGGTAGGAAGAGCTCTCAAGAAATGATCCATCACAACACGTTCCACAATCTCCGGTGCGGACAAAGTCTCTGGCTGTAGCCACTTCCTGCTCAGGTGAATGAGATCATACATTTGAGACCTGGGGGGTTTTCCAAGCTGGAAAGTCCAGTTATGCACACGCTGAGCCCGGACAGCCAGGGTGACACCCAGCCTTGCCAATATTTCAGCTTTTAGCATCCCATAGTCTTTTGCTTGGTCAGGCTCTAGGTCATAGTAAGCTTTCTGCGATTCACCAGTTAACAGAGGAGCCACCAGTCCAGCCCACTGCTCCTCAGGCCACTTTTCTCTTTCAGCAGTCCTTTCAAATGTGGTCAAAAATGCCTCTGGATCATCCTCTCCAGTCATTTTTGTCAATAAACGACTCACCCCAAAGGACGCGGTATTAGTGGGACGGCTTTCCTCACTGGTCTGCGGACGTTGCTGCATTACTGCTTCCATCTGTTGTTGTAGTCTCTGCTCTTGCTTCTGCAACAGGTCTATGAAGCGGGCCTCAGATTGCTGCTGGGCTCGTTGCTGGGCTGCGAAGCTCTTTTGCAAACCTGCATTTGTCTGCTGTTGATTGGCATTTGCTAGAGCCAGCTGTTTCAGTATCTCCTCCATGCTGGCTTAAAAAAAAACTGCCACTGGTTCTCCACCAACTGTGAGGGGGTTAACTCGGTAGCGGGTGTGTGTGACCCCCTGGATGGGCTCCCCACACAAAAACAGGCCCAGCAGACGGAGGTTGTGGTTTTCAAGATCAAAAGGTGCGGTTTATTTCTCTATTTACAGTGACAAAAACACAGCAAAGCAAAAAGAAACATAAACAAAATAAATCCTGGTCAGCTTGACCTCTGACTAAACATGCAGGTTTCCCTAACTAACAACTGGGATCAGCCTGGTGCTGTCCTAGTCCCTAAGTCCCTGGTTTAGTAAATGTCCAAACAAATAGCCACACAGGCTTTGTCTCACCGCACAGGGGTTCACTCTCCCTAGACAGTCCACACAGGTCTGGGTCCAGGCATGAGCAAACACCTAATGAAGCTGGGAGTTTTTATAGAGGCCTTAAACGAGCTGACAAGCTTCAGCTGGTCTCATCAACTCCCTGCCTGCACGACGCCCAGCACTCTCCCTAGAGGTATGAATCATCCCTGAGCCCACTAGCCTCAGCTGGGCTTCATCAACTCTCTCCCTAGTTGTATAAGTCGGCATAAAGCCTGAATCTGGGAGAAATATACCTACCCCCCTGGATGCAACCAGGTGACTTTACCTTCCTGCTGTCACAGCTGACAGCATGAGGAGAGGAGAAGAAAGCCAATATTCAGGTTCTCTAAAAGGGACATCTACACTGATAATCAGGGCACTGATTATCAGTGTCCTGATTATCAGTGCAGTCCCACCAGTGCCCACCAGTGCTGCCAATCTGTGCACACTAGTCTTGCTAATAAGTGCCCACCAGTGCTGCCAATCAGTGCCCATCAGTGCCTCCTCATCAGTGTCACCTATCCATGCTGCATACCAGTGATGCATCTCAGTGCCCATCAGTGATGCCCATCAGTGCTACCTATCAGTGCCCATTAGTGGCGCTTATCAGTGCAGCCTTATCAGTGCCCCCTCATCAGTGCCCATCAGTGCAGCCTATCAGTGCCCATCAATGCCCATCAGTGCAGCTTATCAGTGCCTATAAGTGCAGTCTCATCAGCGTACATCAGTGAAGGAGACAAATTACCTGTTTGAAATTTTTTATAACAAACTATGTAAAAGTATTTTTTTTCTTCAAAATGTTCAGGCTTAATTTGTTTATTTAGCAAAAAAAATTGAAAACCCAGTGGT
Organism: Rana muscosa; assembly: GCA_029206835.1. Classification (NCBI taxonomy): domain Eukaryota; kingdom Metazoa; phylum Chordata; class Amphibia; order Anura; family Ranidae; genus Rana; species Rana muscosa. Next base: position 345,180,517 of record CM055119.1, read on the forward strand.
GATTAAATACCACCAAAAGAAAGTTCTATATGTGTGAAAAAAATTATAAAAATGTTGTTTGGGTACAGTGTTGCACGACCGCGCAATTTTCATTCAAAGTGTGACAGCGCTGAAAGCTGAAAATTGGTCTGGGTAGAAAGGGGGTAAAGGTGCCCAGTAGGCAAGAGGTTAACCGCTTGCTGACCGGCTCATGCTGATATACGTCGGCAGAATGGCACGTACAGGCAGTTTAACATACCTGTACGTCGCATACCTTTAAGATGCGGCATTGTAGGCACGCCACCGGTGGCGTGCACGCACGCCCACCGCGAGCTCCGTGAGTGTGATCGCGGGACCCGCGGACTCCATGTTCGCAGAACCCACGGACTTCATGTTCACGGGACCCGCGGACTCGATGTCCGCGGGGATAACCGCGATCGTCTCACAGAGAGGAAGAACGGGGAAATGCCGATGTAAACAAGCATTTCCCCCATTCTTCCACTTGACAGGACACTGATCACAGCTCCCTGTAATCTGGAGCGGTGATCAGTGTCATGTCACAGTAAGCCATCCCACCTACAGTTAGAACACATTCCTAGGACACACTTAACCCCTTCAGCGCCCCCTCCTGGTTAACCCCTTCACTGCCAGTCACATTTACACAGTAATACGTGCATATTTATAGCACTGATCGCTGTGTAAATGTGAATGTCCCAACATAGCGCCAAAGGTGTCTGATGTGTCCACCATAATGTCGCAGTCATGATAAAAATCGCTGATCGCCTCCATTACTAGTAAAAATAAATTATTAAAAAAAATGCCATAAAACTATCCCCTATTTTGTACACGCTATAACTTTTGCGCAAACCAATCAATAAACGCTTATTGCGTTTTTTTTTTATACCAAAAATATGTAGAAGAATACGTATCGCCTAAACTGAGGAAAAAAAATGTTTTTTTTATATATTTTTTGGGGATATTTATTATAGCAAAAAGTAAAAAATATAGCTTTTTATTTAAATTGGCGCTCTATTTTTGTTTATAGCGCAAAAAATAAAAACCGCAGAGGTGATCAAATACCACCAAAAGAAAACTCTATTTGTGGGAAAAAAACAACGTCAATTGGGCAGCGCCGCTGAACTGCCGGCAAAGCGCCAATGCAGCGGCGCTTTTGCGAGTGGTTTTAACCCTTTTTCGGCTGCTAGCGGGGGTTAAAAGCGCCTGGCTATCGACCGAAAAATGCCACAAAAACAACAGTAAAGCGCAACTAACAATAGCGGCGCTTTACCGCCGATGACTAGCGCTGCTCAGTGTGAAAGCAGCTTAGTTTGGCTTTACCAGACTCCCCTTCCCCTGCAGCTTCTCCACAGTGCCACCTATAGACAAGAAGAATACCTGCACCTGCCTAGCCACTGGTGGCGAAATGCATTTGTCAGAGTTTGCTTGTGCCCTGTGCCCTGTGCAGAGGAGTGCAAAAGCATTGACAAAAAGGTGAAGTATCTTTCCCTGTATAACCCTGACCACAACCTATGGCTATTCTCTAACCTTTTTCTGATTAAACAGCAGGATTAACATAAGCAGCACAAGCAACTCTTCTGGACTTCATCTTCTTTTTTTCCTTCTTCTTGGCTTTTCCCGATAAAAGACTTGTAAAATAAAAACACATGTATCCTTTCTATTTTAACTAGCTATCTAAACAGCAATAACTGTCTCTAAGGCTGGAATCATGTCGCATATCCAGCTGATTAAAGTCCGTCTGTGGCAGTTCCAGGTGGCGACCCAGTAAAGGCTCATTATCAGTAATAAGACATGCTCATGCTCATTATACTGTGTGGACCATTTACAGTATGTGTGTGTGTGTTGGCTGTTATTAATAATGATGAAATGACGTAAAGTCCAGAAACGCTCCGATGTCTCTGTATTAAAATGTCAACAGATGCCAGGTTTAATATGTCCAGGTCCTACCGCAGTCAGGCCGGACCATCTATTAGGCTTAGCTGGAAGACTACAGAAATGTCAGTGTAGTTGGAATAGCAAGAGAGATCTAAAAAATAATAATAATAATACAATTGTGAAAAAGAGCAATATAAAAAATGAAACTCAAAGCAGATATAAAGATAAATTAAATTTAAAGTCCAACTTCGGCTTAAGAAAAAAGAAAGAAAGAAAAAAAAAAAAAACATTGCCCAGTAGAGATGTGCAAGACTGAAAAAATTGTTTCGTTTTGGAGTAATTCGCCAAGCTAATACTTTTGTTTCATCATACACTATATTGTCAAAAGTATTGGGACACCTGCCTTTACATACACACATGAACTTTAATGGCATCCCAGTCTTAGTCCGTAGGGTTCAGTATTGAATTGGCCCGCCCTTTGCAGCTATAACAGCTTCAACTCTTCTGGGAAGGCTGTCTATAAGGTTTAGGAGTGTGTCTATGGGAATGTTTGACCATTCTTCCAGAAGCGCATTTGTGAGGTCAGGCACTGATGTTGGACAAGAAGGCCTGGCTCGCAGTCTCCGCTCTTGAAATCCGATCTTGTGTATGAGGCTTTAGTCTGGCGCCCCTCTTGTTCTCCTCCATTGTATACAATATGTATACGTATGTCACAGTCTCCGCTCTAATTCATCCCAAAGGTGTTCTATCGGGTTGAGGTCAAGACTCTGTGCAGGCCAGTAAAGTTCCTTCACCCCAAACTTGCTCATTCATGTCTTTATGGACCTTGCTTTGTGCACTGGTGTGCAGTCATGTTGGAACAGGAAGGGGCCATCCCCAAACTGTTCTCACAAAGTTGGGAGCATGAAATTGTCCTGGTATGCTGACGCCTTAAGATTTCCACTCACTGGCCAAGCCCAACCCTTGAAAAACAACCCCCACACCATAATCCACCCTCACATGATTTAGACACAAAGCAAGGTCCATAAATACATGGATAAGCAAGTTTGGGGTGGAGGAACTTGACTGGCCTGCACAGAGTACTGACCTCAACCCGACAGAACTCCTTTGGGAGGAATTAGAGCGGAGACTGCGACATACGTATACATATTGTATACAATGGAGGCGAACAAGAGGGGCGCCAGACTAAAGCCTTGTACACAAGATCGGATTTCAATCGGACAAATCTGTGGAATTTTATGCAAAGGGCGTTGGCCGTGAACTTGTTCTGCATACAGACGGCAGAACTTTTTCAACCAACATTCACGAAACTACGTGTTTTTTCAGCTCTTTAGCGCCACCCTTTGGGCAACTTCTGCTAATGTGGTCTTATGGTTAGCATTGGTTCGGAGCATGCGTGTTTGTACTTTGGATTTTAGTCCGACGGACTTCTGTACACACGATCGGATAATCCGACGGAACACATTTGTTGTCGGACAATTTGAGAGCATGACCATCCAACATTTGTTGTCGGAAATTCCGACAACAATTGTCCGATGGAGCATACAGACGGCCGGATTATCCGACAAAACCCTTCCATCCCAGAATTGTTGTCGGAATATTCGATCGTCTTTAGTGTAGTTAAAAACTTTTATTTATTAAAACCCAATAAATTTGCAATTCACATTTGGTTGGTAATGACAAGCATGTAAAATTATTCCATGGCTGGATTCAGGGTTCCCCGTGGTGGAGATCATCAGTGTCCCATCTGCGATGTCATTACCAACCAAATGTGAGTTGCCAATTTATTGCCAATTTATTGGGTTTTAATAAATCAACGTTTTTAACCGCTACACTTAGTCTGGGGCCCCTCTTGTTTTTACAGATTTGCTTCACTTCAAGCATGCTGCCACGAATGTTGAGCTCCACCATCCACCTATTTTTTAATGACTCTTAATACTTGCTTATGGACTTACATTAGAAACCTTTTGCTTTAATAGTCCTCCAGCGCCATTTATTGTGCTGTTTGTACATATTGTATACAATCCATCTTAAATCTTGAGAATTTTATTAACATTAAATATTTTTTTACATGGAACAAACATAAGTAATTCAATTTGTCTTAAAATCTGATAGGAAAGAACAAAATTTGGGACTTTGAATTGAAGCGTGCAGCCAGGAAAATAGCATTGCATGGTACTATGATACTGTCTGGTGATAGAGCCATCTATAGTGCCATATAGTAAATGCATAGACATGTAGTAACCATCATAGTAAAGTAAAAAAACTTTTATTCCATGACATGATACATAGTAATAAATAACAGAATAGCATGATGATACACTGATAGCATGTTGGCCTAGAGCCACAGTAATAACATATTAAAGACACACCAGACTAGTTGCAACGTATTCCCACAGTAGGTTATAAATAGGTATATTCCAATGAACCATAATAATGGTAGCTTGGATAAAAAAGGATAGCAGTGAAGGCATCTATTAGCTCGACGTGTTTCATATCTGTAGCGCTACTCTTCAGGAGCAGATGCAGAGAAATTGTCTATAGATATTGAAAATAGATATAATAATGAATGATCATGTAAAAACGTAGTAGAGACTGTAGAAAAAAAAATAGAATAAAATAAATAAAATTGGTCACTCATACTTGCAAGTCAGATCGGAGTCTGGACATGGACCTGGAAAACTTTATTACTATGTATCATGTCATGGAATAAAAGTTTTTTACTTTACTATGATGGTTACTACATGTCTATGCATTTACTATATGGCACTATAGATGGCTCTATCACCAGACAGTATCATAGTACCACGCAATGCTATTTTCCTGGCAGCACGCTTCAATTCAAAGTCCCAAATTTTGTTCTTTCCTATCAACCTATTGGGGATGGAAGTACATCTAGTTGACCTCACCTAAAAGTCCCAATTTCTTAGTTCCAATTTATTATGCTTGTCTTAAAATCTGCTGCTTGTGATCCCCTGCACAGGGTTCAGACTGACAGAGTAGGGTTTAGCACTCTGAGCCAATCAGGGATCTTCTAAAATGGACAGAGGCTGATTTGCTGAATCGAGTTGAAAATCTTCACACAATAAATTCTGTGAATATTCACTTCCGTTAAACTATCATTTAAAAGCAAATTCCTATTGTCGTCTTTTATCTGCCTGTGAATGAATAATTGAATTGAATATTCACGGTTTACTGTTTGTAGATTCTCAACTCCTTTAGTAATTAGCCCAATAGTGTTCAACCTTTTCCCTTTGCCCACCAAAACCTTCCTGTAAAAAAAAAAAAAGTCTGCAAACACTAATCATGATCTCCCTGTTCAAGTTCTGCCCTCTATGTTCTTCTCTGTCTGCCAGTGCCAGTCCTCTTCTAGGTTAAATGACACCCGTCCCATTCTTGTGAGCCCAGACTGTCATCGACACACCCCCTTAGGGCGTATCATCCTATTGGCCCGAGGGGTCACAGGTGAATGCCACGCAGTAGTGGGGGCCAACCGGAGAATAAGAAAAGGACCTTACTCCTCGTGTGACTAGGCAGAGTATTGTACAGGGAAGGAGACAGCCTAAACCTGGAATTAGACTTCATTTTGTAATCATGAACTCCTAAAAATTCAGTTCATGTATTGCAGACTATAGTAAAAATGACTTTGTGCAATAAAATTTTATGTACGGAAGGTACCTACTTTTTTTTACATACAATCATGATCAGACTGTACATTTTTTAACCACTTCAGCCCCGGAAGGTTTTACCCCCTTCCTGACCAGAGCACTTTTTACAATTTAGCACTGCGCTGCTTTAACTGGTAATTGCGCGGTCATGCAATGCTGTACCCAAACGAAATTTGCGTCCTTTTTTCCCCACAAACAGATTTTTTTTGGTGGTATTTAATCACCTCTGTGGTTTTTATTTTTTGCGCTATAAACAAAAAAAGAGTGAACATTTTGAAAAAAATATATATTTTTTACTTTTTGCTATAATAAATATCCCCCAAAATGTTTAAAACAAATTTCTTTATCAGTTTGGGCTAATATATATTTTTCTACATATTTATGGTTAAAAAAAACATATATTTATTGGTTTTCGCAAAAGTTATAGCGTCTACAAACTATGGGAAAGATTTATAGCACTTTTATGGCATGTTTATTATTATTATTTTTTTCACTAGTAATGGCGGTGATCTGCAATTTTTAGCGGTACTGCGACATTGCAACAGACAGATCAGACACTTTTGACACTTTTGATACATTTGTGGGACCATTGACATTTATACAGCAATCAGTGCTACAAATATGCGTGTGATGGGAATATCGTATTCCTCTTCCTGTGCTAGTGCACTCCGGTGGTGGTGACTTTTTGGTAAAGGTGGCCTCTTACCTGTAGGTAGAGAGGTAACAGCATGTAGCAAACAACATGCTCTGTGTTCCTCTTGCCTGGTTCCTATAGGGGTCCGTGTGTTGTTTGGAATGGTTGTCTCCTAATAGCTGGATGCCGGGGTAATTGGGGTTTCCCTCTGGAGTATGCACTCATATGCCAGCCGTTGTATAAGTAGAAATGAAGAGGGAAGATACTATATGGTGAAGTACGTTTTTAAAACATTTATAGTTCAACATGTTAAAAGCAGTGGTACTCAGTCACATTTGGCAGTAACACAATGTAAAAGACTCCACGAGCTGCAAGCTTGTCTGCTGAGCGTCACTTCTAGTTCCTAGATTCGTCTCTACGCGTGGCATCACGGTCACGTGACTTCATCAGGAGATCTCCTTGTTTATTTGCATTTGTTTTATTATCTTACACAAAGTTTTAGAAGAATTTCACTTAATTTATTTCACTAAACAGCGCAGCACCACCCCCCTCTTTATACACTTAATTTCCGTGGGTATGATCTGACCCCCCCTGGTGCTTGCAGCAGTTTTATATCACAGCTAGCCCTCTCCATAGTAGCGCAGGAATACACCCAATTTTGTACACATATTTGCATTCTCACAATGAACCATTTATCACATTATTATCACTATTATTAATTTAAAAAAAATAAAAATAATAATTGTATTTTCAGAAAATGCTAAATAATCTAGCAGGAGGCAACATTTTTTTTTATAATCTTGGTTCTTTTTACCAGGGAGAAAATTCCTTTCAGACCCTTAAAGGCAATTGGATAGATCCATGGATAAACATTCTTTCCATATGAGAAAGGAATGACCTCATGTCTGTTATGGTAATCATAAAGTGAGCAACTTTCCCCTGAATTTTCTATTTAATAATATATTAAAATTAATATAATTGTACGTGTTGGTCTTTCTTTAATCATTTCTACTCGAGGGTCTATAGATTCACTTAACATTTCCTTATTTGTTAGATCTTCTGTGTCCATTAATACATTTTTTTTTCTATCAAATAATTGATTTTTATTTTTATTATTAAACATTACATACACACAAATAGGCACAATTATATGATTATAGGGATAAGTAATCCCCAAAAAAGAAGAAAATACATTCAATTACATAGATTATGGCAAATTAATCCATACATTATCAAAAATAGAAAAAACACAAAAAAAACAAACAAACAAACCATGCACCTCTCGGACTAAAACAGCTTAGCATATATTAAACAGAACTTAATATTTTATCGAGACATGGATACATTTTACATGTCAAATTATTCACCTCTAAAAAACAATAAATTTAGTTGCACCTTTAGAGCGGAGCTCCGGTCAAAAAAAAAATCTTTTTTTTTTTTTTTTGCACGATCGTAATTGTCAGATAACATAGTCCCCAAAACATAGCACTATCTCCCCAGCCCCAAAAGTAATCTTTGTGCACACATGCCTTAGTTTCTTTCTCTCCAGATCTGGCCGTATCCATGTTGTGTGTGGGCATTTGAAGCCCAGTTCGTTTCCCTTCCTGGGTAACCAGCATGCACCTCGCGATCTTGCGCATGCCCAGTAGAACGGCGCTCGTAGCGCCGTTAGTTTGTTTCGTTGTCATGAAAACGGGCGGCAACGGAGGAACCTCCCGCTTCGTTGTTATGACAACGTAGATAACAGATCTTGCGCATGCGCAGTAAAATGGGTTTTCGGCAGAGAAAAGTGCACAGTCTCCTGGGAAGTGATGACACTAATTTCCCAGGAGTCTGTAGGTAGGATAGGAGAACCACACGGTCCATGAAGAAGGCAGATTAGCAATTCTGCCTAGCAACAGGGTGTTAAAGGCAAGTAAAACATTTTTTTTTGCACACAATAACTCATTAAAAAAAAAGCTAGTGCAATAACGTTTAATTTTACGGTGGAGCTCCACTTTAAATTTCCAGAACAAGATTTATTTGAACCGGTGCCCAAAACTGAACTGTGTACTAAAAATAAGAACCGTACTAATGCTACCTATAGGAGGAAAATATCTCTTTTTTCTATGACTCAAATATCTGGCTAATTTTAGAAGCTAAAGAGTGGGTTTATATGATGTTAGTAAAGAATAACTCCACTTTTGTTGCGAAAAAAACAAACCCCCCCGTGGGGATTATTGTACATTGCAGGGATTTTAGCATTGCAGGGATTTTAGCAAACATTATAGCAGATTTATACTTTTTTCTGCTCGAAAGAAATAGCTGTTTGTTTTCTATCCTGTGCAACCTGATTCTGAATGGGAGGGTTTCATTAATTATTATGACCTTGTGCACTCTCGGTGCTCTAAAGAGAAAAGTTGCAGGGTCTGCATCCATTTAGAAGTAATTACCCCCTTAGGGGTATCTCACCAAAAATGAAATTCCTGTTGTGGAGGTGCCCTAAAATTTGATTTGCATCTTAGTGCACACTTTTGGGAAAAGCAGTGAGACAATCACACAAGCAGGAAATAACTTTTTGGGAGAAATCTTGTACACCAACAATGTATAGAACCTCCAGGCTAACAAATTGCATTGAATGTTGCAGAAAATTATAGCAACTGCAGAATGAAAAGGAAAGGTAATTTTAAAAACATTAAGGCTGGGTTCATATTATCTTCGCATGTGGCTCACAGGTCAGATTTCAGCCCGAATTTTTGGCTGAATTCGGACCTGAAACGGACCAAAAGACGCACTGTGCAAATTCGCACCGAAACCGCAATAGAGATATGTGAACCAGCTCCATAGAAAACCGGTTAAAATCTTCTGGGAACTCGCATCCAATTCGTAATAGTGTGAACTACAATATGACTTGAGTAGCAATTGTAAATATATTACTTTTTTATTTGCTATACTTTTTTTTTATATACAAAAGTGGAGTTACCCTAAAGCAAAAAATCTAACAGAGCCATTGTACACATATTGAATGGACAGTAGACATAGAGATCATAGCCAGGTGTTATACTTTCATGGTTGCCATGCAAATTTTTTCAAAAAAAGTGAGTTAGTGTTACCTTTCAAGTCTTTGATTTTCAATGACACCCACATCATTCTCTACCAAAAGTTCACCCAGTTTTATATATACATTGTATTTGACATGTATTTGTTTTCAGCATCCATATACCTAAATTAGACCTAAACCAAATTAGTAAAATCTTGTTTTAAAATGTAATTTGTAAAAATTGTAAAAATGTAAGTTGTTTTTAAGCTTTTTTTTTTTAATCTGCATCTTTCATTAAAATACCTATTGATCCTGAAAATATTCACTACATATGGGACTTTAAAAGGTGCCTATATCTGTATACAATGCACACATGTATTTAAAAATCATAAATGTATTTAAATAAAAAAAAATGTATTAAATTCCATCACATTTTAGCCAAAAATGGTTTATCCATAAATCAAAAATATATTTTATAATAAAATATTCATTGTTTCACAGTAAATCAATTGCCTTCCTACCCTACTCTGGAGCACTTATGTCCTTTAATGTATCCACTTGCCAACCGCAATACGTATATATACATTGCAGTTTGAAAGTGGTTCACCAGGGTTACATAGTTACATAGTTATTTGTCAGGTTGAAAAAAGACACAAGTCCATCTAGTTCAACCATAAAGTAAATAAAATAAAAAATATACAATCGCATATACACAATTCTATACCCACAGTTGATCCAGAGGAAGGAGAAAAACCCCAGCAGAGCATGATCCAATTTGCTACAGCAGGGGAAAAAATTCCTTCCTGATCCCCCGAGAGGCAATCGGATTTTCCATGGATCAACTTTACCTATAAATGTTAGTACTGATGAAACTATCAGCCATAACCCCAGTATTTTGTTTTCAATCCGCGACTGGCTTTTTCGTGAAAGTGGTCCGAGCTGCTAATTAGCCACTGGACCAATTTCAGAAGTGGCGGGAGGGAAATCCCCCCCATCCCCCCTACCACTAGCCGGTGTTTCTCAGTCTTACCATTTTTTCCAGCGCACCCAAGAATCTATCCGACGGATCGCATGGCTGGCCATAGAGGTGATCGCCTCTATGGTCTTGGAGGACCAGAGTGACACCATGACGTCACACATAAACAATTTTTTTTTTAAAGCAAATGATCAAGCTTTTTAAAAAATGTTGGGGTTTTAAAGGTAGAGGAGAGATTTGGGGTCTTATTGACCCCAGATCTCTCCAAAAAGAAGACCTGTTATCCCTTATTTCTATTACAAGGGATGTTTACATTCCTATAGGAATAAAAGTCAAAGAAAAATTAAAGGGACAGTGTAACAATTAGAAAAAAGAAAAATTGAAAGCGCCCCATACCTCCGTGCTTGCGTGAATGCATATGTAAGTCTGTCACGCATATGTAAATGCTGTTCACACCACACATGTGAGGTATCATCACGAATGAGAGCAATAATTCTAGCACTAGACCTCTTCTGTAACTCTAAACAGGTAACCTGTACAAAAAAAATAAAGTGTCACCTATGGAGATTTTATTGTAGAAGTATCGAAGTTTGTCACCATTCCATGAGTGAGTACAATTTTAAAGTGTGACATGTTTTCTATTTACTCAGCTTAACATCATTATTCATATTTTACTAAAAAATTTGGGTATATAATATGTTTTGAAATTTTTAAATTCATTAAAGTGTATGTTTTACAAAAGAAATTAGTTTGAAAAACCGCTGTGTAAATACCACGGGACATAACAAATATTACAATAATCGCCATTTTATTCTCTAGGGTCTCTGCTAATAAAAAAATCATAATGTTTGGGCATTCTAAGTAATTTTAAAGCATTTAAACTAGTAAACAAAAAGTGCCAGAAAAGGCCTGGTTTGCAAGTGGGTGAAAACAACACCAGATGGTTTGCAGTTTTTTGGATGGCACTAGTAGGGAGAATTTCAACAATTCTTACACAATGCTTTTTGTGGGTTCCAAATACCCACTTCCTCAAACTCTGTAAAACTGCACAAATAAAAAAACCTTGAGTCTACATACAGAAAATAGGTTATATCTTAACAATTCATATCATTTACTATATAAATATACATAGAGCCATTTCATTTGATCAGGGCCATTTAAAGGAATTTGGGGGACCCCAGCAAAATGGACATGGAGGCCCCCCAACCCCCCCCCCCCGCACTCACGCAAAGCCTACAGGAACCACAGCATAGCGATACATTCTAAGCTCACCCACACTTATATAAATAAAAAAGGTTTACAGTGCAAATACTGCTGTTGCATATAATCCAACATGCTTAAAACACATACACACTCACATTAACATTAAGATGCTGTTTAGGACTGTTTATGGACAGTGGGATGGGCAGGGGGACCGTGGGATGGATAGGGGGACCGTGGGATGGACAGGGGGACAGTGGGATGGACAGGTGGACCGTGGGGTAGACAGGGGGATCGTGGGATGGACAGGGGGACCGTGGGGTGGACAGGGGGATCGTGGGATGGACAGGGGGATCGTGGGATGGACAGGGGGACCGTGGGATGGACAGGGGGACCGTGGGATGGACAGGGGGACCGTGGGATGGACAGGGAGACAGTGGGAAGGACAGGGGGACCGTGGGATGGACAGGGGGACCGTGGGAAGGACAGGGGGACCGTGGGATGGACAGGGGGACAGTGGGATGGACAGGGGGACAGTTGGATGGGCAGGGGGACCGTGGGAAGGACAGGGGGACAGTGGGATGGACAGGGGGACAGTGGGATGGGCAGGGGGACCGTGGGATGGACAGGGGGACCGTGGGATGGACAGGGGGACCGTGGGATGGACAGGGGGACCATGGGATGGACAGGGGGACTCCGCACTGTAATATCCACATCATCTCCCCCACTGTAATATCCACATCATCTCCCCCACTGTAATGTTCAGATCTCCCCCCTGTAATGTCCACATCTCCCCCCTGTAATGTCCACATCTCCCCCCTGTAATGTCCACATCTCCCCACATCTCACCTCGGCCGCTGCCGCCGGGTGTACCAAGATGGCCACTGCTCCGGAGCTAGGCCGAAGCCACGGCCTTTCCTATGGCCGCAATCCGCGGATCGGCTCAGGGCGGAAATCCAGGACAGTGACAGGCAGCAGGCAGGCACCCTAGGCTGGGGCCCCAGGCCAGCTCGGGGCCCCAAGCAATTGCTTGTTTTGCCTGTCCTGTTCCGACGGCCCTGCATTTGATAAACCATTGGAACAGGAACCTGAGGACTACCACCACACCAAAACTTCCCTCTCAAATATAATACAGAATACACGCTGATCCTGACATAAAGATCTTTGCTAATTAATTTCCTATTTTAGGTGCCTAATTTTCCAGCAATGTCACATGGCACAAATTGCATAGATATGGTCCACTATTGTGTCACTATTATGAACCCTCTCCAGAGCAATGATGTTTGGCCTTCGATGGAGTTCATGTAGACAGGAAGTGGCTGAAGGACTCTGGCAGAGATCAGCAGCACCAAGTTACAAAAAAATGAAGGAAAAATTATGAAATCTGTATTTTTTTTTTTTAATACAAAACGCATTTATTAAGGGTTTAAAAGCATAACAGAAGGAATCCATACACAGATTATAACATGTATTGAACAATGAAAAATTAGTATAACCTGGGTACACAATACAATAAGTATAATCAATAGAAACCATAGAATATTCTGCCAATCAGTCCTGGGTCATGAAAATGTAAAAGCTGGTATATTCGAGATACTCTACAGTCTAACTTATGAATCCTGAGAGGGTACCCGCACCTAGGGTGATTACATCTCTGTTTCTTGGATCTTGCAACATAATAATAAAAATACTTGAAGGCAAGCCAAATAGGCTTTCTACTAAACCAAACCATAACCAAAAGAAAATTAGGAAGGAGAGATATGCAATTAACTGTGTAGAACCAAAAGCTCGTGCCACTAGGGATATTAATATAGGGTAATTATGCGTGAAAAATTACAGTTATTTAGTCGCTTTAGCAAACTAAATGTAGTGTAGTGTGAATTGAGATTTGCTTTAACTTTATATATGGGACCAAACGCTGGAAAGGTTTGTATTTGCAAAAAATAATTCAAGGTCAACAAATAGTCAACACAACAAAAATGAATTGTAAGAAAAATTGGTACTTGCATGGCCATCTTTATGTAGCCAGGTGCTTGGCTAGAGACAGAAAGTGATTTAGGACACTGTGCTGCTTTCTGTGTCTCCCATTATAGTTTTATAGTTCAGGTGATTGGGTTATCACTACCTCGACTCCATCCACTAGGGGGAGCTGACAATCAGAAGGAGCTTTGTGATTGGGAGCACTGAATCCTGGGAGAATAAATTTAGGAAATAAATGTTACTATGGCAGTTAATAAACTATTGAGAACTACAATTTCCAGGGCAACCCCAGTATAAAGAATACAAAGAGAGAGAGAGATGTATTTTCACAGTCTGAATATCAAGGTATTTTGTCTTTGCTACAAGAAGACTAAGGTGTGCACATCACTGCTCTTGTGTGCACATCAACGTGCTAAAAGCGCATAGCCGTGTACTGGGGACTAGAGTCGCTTCAGGCAGATCCAGAAGTGAGCTGGCATCTGAACAGCAGGGCCCCTGTTGCTGTATCACTGGAACTGGTGAGAGGACACTGCTGCCATTACCCTCTTGCTGCTAACAGAGACTGAGCACAGAGACTGAACAGAGACTGTGTCATCTAACTAGCAGCATTATTCACTGCATAGCAGAGAAGAAGGGGCTTCTAAGTGCAGTAAAAAAAAACACTTTAATGACGAAGACGGGTTAAAAACATGTGATAGAACCCACTGTGTGTTTTGGAGGGGGCTGTGGGCTGGCCTCCTACCCAAAGACTATGGCCCAGCAGAGAACGCAAGACTTGGGGACAAAATTGCATTGGAGTCATGTAATGAGGTCTCTATGTAAGCTACATCCCTTCCCCCAATCCCCCTCTTGTTATTGTGTTTAATTATGTTAGGTCATGGCACGTAGACAAAAGGTGTGTAGACACATCCCAGAAGGGAATGTGTAAGAAGAAGCTGCCTGCTTATCATAATACCTTTATGTGTTTCAACTGTAGTTTCTGTTTCAAAGTACAAGTGTTGAGTTCCCATTGGTTCTTCCTTGTCCCCTACCCCCTCTATGACAAGGCTAATGCCACGTACACATGGTCGGACTTTCCAATGGGAAGACGTCCGTCAGAATTTCCGATGGAAAAATAGAGAACCTGCTCTCTATCTAAGTCCGTCGGAATTTCCGACAGAAAAAGTCAGATGGAGCATACACACGGTCGGAATTCCCGACCAAAAGCTCCCATCTGACTTTTTCTGTCGGAAATTCCGATCGTGTGTACGCGGCATTAGGGTAATGTCCTTAACTGTGTTTAAAAGTGTATGTTTTGTACCTAATAAACAGTTTTATGCTCTGCATGTTTAACCCTCAACACCTGTGTGGTTTGCCTCGTGATTGGGGGGTTAAGGGCTGGTTATGACGAGTCTGCCGGCTGCGGGTGCGTTTGGAGGACAGGAGACACAGGTCTGGCAGAGGTGCCCAGCTGGGGTATTTGAGATCCGTCACAAAACACTTACAAGATGGAAGTGAAAAATAGGCATATTAATTAATCCATGGCATCCATCGGTGGGCTCTTTGGCGTCATTTCCGGTTGCCTGAATTCCATGCTGGTCCTGACAGCATAGCGCTCCATCTTGGATCATAGAGACAGTGTTTCCCACCACTGGTCGGCTGGAACTTCCACCTGCAGCTGTCTTTACTCCCAGGAGGCATCCTGCTGGACGTTATGTATTCATTGATATGCCTGATTTTCACTTCCATCTTAGAAGTGTTTTAAACCCTTTCTTGTCATTAAAGTTTTTTATTACTGCACTTAGAAGTGCCTTCTTCTCTGCTTTGTTTTCCTATAGAGTGTGCTTCCCTCTTCTGAAGTGCAGCTGTGGTGCATTAATCACATCTCAAGAGCCAGTCACGAACTGTTAGTTAAAGTCTCCTTGTTATCCAGAGCACCCTATTCTCCACACTCATTATTCACTGCATGCATTATTGGGACTGTACTCATGTGCACCACCATAAAGACTGGGCCCCAACACTAGCTGGCCGAAGAGATAATACTAAAGACTGCTTACTCAGATAGCTGCTTCAGAAGAACTTTGCCTATTGTCCATAGTAAGAAGTACCTCTTTAGGGAGTTTTACATTTAATTGCTGCCATTCATATAGAGTGCACTGTAAAGTGGATATAGCCGACTGTTTACAGAGGAGTTATCACAGTATTGATTATCATTGTTGTTACTGTTTTCTAGTGCTATTGCTTATTGCTGATTTTGTGGATTACCAGGTTTACTGGTAATTTAGCGGCAAAAAACTTGATTCTATGCTGCGATATCCTAGTGAACATATTGTCTAGTGAACTGTAATTGATCTAATCCTTTACTTACTCATTTATGTGCATACTGCTATTTACTGTCACCCATGACAATATATTGGGTTCATTTTCCACTAATCAGTCTGATGTTTGCTTTTTGATTCTGAACCTGAGGTGTATGCAGGGTATTTATATTTGTGCTCCCATTACCAGTGCAGTATCAATTTTCTTAATCTGGTGTGTCAGCGGGGCTGTGGTTGTTGTCAGAGTTGAGGCAGAAGAACGAGAACCCAATCTACCAAGCAGTTCCTGCAGGCGTAGCGCTACCTTTATATATTCCACA
Source organism: Rana muscosa (assembly GCA_029206835.1). Lineage (NCBI taxonomy): Eukaryota > Metazoa > Chordata > Amphibia > Anura > Ranidae > Rana > Rana muscosa. The sequence continues at coordinate 345,196,483 of CM055119.1, forward strand.
GAAAAGTTTACATCTACTTTACAGTACTAATACTGAATGCTATTTGCAATTTTAGTTATTCTGACCACAGAGTACATGAATGCACATGCACAGTAAACCCAAACTTACACGGCGGCCCCTCAGACCCCAAACAGGCCTGTCGACTATAACCATACATTTGTTTATATATAAAGCTACCAATACTATCCAGATGGGGCTCAGCACCATGGATCCTCTTTTAACAGCTGCCAGATGGAAATTAAATGCTTCTGGGGAAAAATGAGGAGGGCTTCGAGCAAATGAAAAACACTATGGAGAAGATAGAGATGAATAACGCTCACTGGAGGTCACTGAGTTATTTGTATCACACAATACATCATAACAATCCTTCTGTGCCAAAAATGCCTGATATCTTTGTAATGCAATTATATCACACTTCGTATAACATTACTAAGGGTCATGGGAGAGTTGTATCATATGCTTTATGTTTCGTAAATGTTCAAGCATTGGACAGTTGAACTATGTTTCGGTGGAAAAAATTATCTGGAAATGGAATCTGTCAGCTTTTGTCGATCTGTTACGAAGATCCCAGTTCTCTAGGTCTGATGGTTTTTTTATTTTTATTATTAATAAATTTGATTGTAAGCTCTAACGAGCCGGGCCCTCTGATTTCTTCCTGCATTGAAATTGTATTGTAACGCTGTAAAGTGCTGCACTAACTGTTGGCGCTATATAAATCCTGTAGTATAATAATAATAATAATAGAAAAAAATATAGCATGTTCTTCCAACAGAGATAACAGTCCATCAAACCAGCGGTATGTCCTTCAGTACTAGCAGGATGCTTTAAAGTACATTTTTATGAAAAAAGTTAGACAAAAATTTCCTTTTTAAATACCTTTACCATGCACTATACTGAAAACATATTTTTAGTGCCTTTATTACAAAGATAAATTGCAGAATAAAGCTTTTGATGGGTTTTGCCCTACCTTAGTTCCCAGATGAAAGAACACATTTTCATTATAACCTGTATTAAACCCAAAAGCAAAAATTTATTAAATTGCAGCTCACCAATTTCTAGATGTGGTGGGTGCTTTCCGTTTCTTTTTTTTCCTTTATTTTTACCTGGTGATCAAGTCAATAATTCTATTATTTTTCTTACTTTAATAGATCAAGGTTTCCAGATAAAGTGGCAGTTAGAGGCTTAGGTGTGCGCAGCCTATTGCATTAGGGTGTGCACCCCAAAGCTCAAACACACATGATTGCTACCTGCTGTCTCATGGAGGAAGCTCTGATGGTGGGGGACAGTTGATTGGGAGCATATTATGCTACAATTTAAATACGAGTGTAGTGTGTTCCTAAAGTTGAACCTAGCCTTTAATATAATGGGGGCATTTACACTGGTCACTGGCACCCCAAACCATCGACCTGGTGCCACTCCTGGATAATGCTATGCACATGGGGTGATTAGGGTGTGCCCAGCACACCCTGTGCGCACACCTATGATTAGAGGGTTGGAATAAACCATTTACCACTAATGGGGTGCCAACAATGATCAGCATTTATTCATTTATGTAAAACCTTTATCCCAAAAGAAAAACAAAACTGTTTGCTGAAACTGCTTACAAAGTGTTAGCTGGAGGTCAACTGCAGTTTGTTAGTCAAGTCTATCTAAAGCTGTTTAGTCTAAGGCTGGCCATACATTATACAAATGTCTTCTATATTCTTCTTATAGATTTCCTTTAGATTTACCAAAACCATATAATAGAAGGTCAACTCTAAACACTTTCAATTTGTATGTAATCAGGCAGGCTCTTCTACTACACAGTTAAAGGTAAATCTAAAGGAAATTGAATAAAAAAATTGCATGGTGTATGGCCAGCTTAACACTACCCTCCCCCACACTGACAATGCTGCTGTTCAAAGATGTCTTCTCTACTACTTCATCCAGAATGCAGACACCCTGAGACAGGATGTGTGTTACTGGCTGGATCACCAGGTGAAATTAAAGGGAAAAAGATAAAAAAATTAAATAAATAATGCAGCCACCACATCTAATGATTGGTAAGCTTCAATACACAAGGAAACACTCCACAATACCTATGCTTGATAGTAATAAAGCACTACACCCCTAGTCGCCCCCTCCGATCAACTAACCAAAACCTCCTCCACATCCACAAGACCCGCTACAAATCAAAAGGAGAACGAACAGCTATGGAACGCTCTACCCACGGACATCCGCATGGAAGAAAACCATCTGGCCTTCAGGAAGAAGCTTAAGACCCATCTCTTCTGAAGACAGAAGGCTGAGACTGGCTGCAAAAAGTGCCTTGAGGTTATTTAGTTTGCATTTGTTACTCACTCACTCACTCACTCACATAACATTAAATTCTTAAGCTGTGTATTACCATAGTCATTATAGTTTAACCACGTCGCAATACTCTTATAACTGTAGCACACCCATCCTTTGGCCCCCGCTTACCTTCACCTGTGGGGGCAGGACACACCGTGCCACAAGCCCGTGTCCTCCTTATCAGAGGTTAGGTGGTGTTTACAGATTTGGGTCCTGCAGCGAGTTACGTCTTTCCACTGGTTCTCGTCCCCAGATTATAGGGAAAAGTCTATATTCTTCCCCAAGAAGGCCAATGTTCACGACCAAACTATTACCCAGGCTGTCCCTTAAATTTTGGCAAAGCGACCCCCTAAATTTAGGGGTCCGCTACATAACATTTGATTTTCCACAGACTAGAAGATGTAAACCTTAGAGCTGAAACAATTCAGCTATCATTCCTGTACCCTACATTGGCCTGGCCACTGTACAACTGTCTCCAGTTGGGGTTGGGTTGCACTTTGGCATTTTGACCTTGAGTGCCAAACACTTCATCCTGGCACTGGATCCATTGAACATTCTAACATTTCATTAAAGATAACCTACCTTTAAGACATTTGTCCTCTTTTTGAACTGCCCAAGTTTGTGATGGACTTACGTTAAAGTTGGCAGAAACACCACTCGATACCTTACTGAGATTAATTATTTTAGGAGTACATGTTTTTTCGGGAGATTCCTGCAAAACATTTTTTTCAAGCTCTTATTGGTTATTTACTTTAGGCAGGGTACAACTTTTAACTTTCTCTTCCACTACAATAGCTAGCATAATGGGTCAGTTGAGCCAAACTTCAAGAAATATCTAAAGCCAAGGCTTCATGCATACTTGTAACTGCTTTTGTGTTTAACAAAAAGTACTGTATTTATAGGAACATTTAACATTTTTGGTGCAGTATTGTTCAGTAAACCATTAGATGTCAATTTGTGCTGCTATTTGCCCTTTAACAACTGAAGAATTGTAGATTGCTTATTTTTAATTTAGATGTGTTTTGCTTGCGTCTATCTAGCAAGGTTACTCTGTGGTATAACAAGGAAGCTGAGACTTCTGCAGTGTGTAAATGTGCTTTTACTATACAAGATGCTGTACATACAAAACGATTACAATATTAGGAATACAATACTAGACTGACAGATCTCTATAACAAGCAAAATGCCTAGAAAAATAGAACAGCCTATGGTCTATAACTACAAATACATTTAAAGGTTACTTATCTTCTGTTACGGTAAATTTGTGATCTCCATTGGCAATGATTCTTCTTGGAGACCAGGTTCTGTTCTTCTATCATGAGTGGCTTCTTCTGATCTTACAGCAACATGATGTGTGTGTCTGTGTCCTAGCTTATGCCTGCTTTTATGTGTCAGGCAAATTTACCAAACAACAGAAAACATACCTGTTTACTGTAGCTGTTGAATACAACAATGCTATCTACCTATTGTCTACTTAAACCAAATCTGTCAGAAATCTAACAGTCATTCTTTCAGTTTGAGAGCTGAAAGAAATCTCAAACAAGTAATGTCTTACTTGTTTACTGTAGCTATAATACAACAATGGTATCTAAACCCCATTGTATGAAAACAGCATTTGTTTGCGAAATCTACTCAAACCAAAAAACTGACAGTAATCTGACCAACTCACTATTGTAAAATTGTCCCATGTATCCTATGTCTGAGTAATATAATAAAAATCATATTTTTAACTACTTCCCAGCCGGCCACTGTACATATATGGCCGGGTGGGCGCTCTCTCCTTCTGAGTGGACGTTCAGGAACGTCCCTCAGAAGGAGGGGGATCGCGCGCGCGCGTTCCAGCGCAGCGGCGCGATCCCGATGCACTCGTGTCACCCGGACACAGCGCATCTCGATTCGGCAGGAGGGCTCTGTGATTGGCCCTCCTGATCACATGACGGCCGTGTCCAATCACAGCCGTCATGTGATGTAAACAGAGAGCCGGTTGCTAGGCAATCAGCTCTCCTCTCCTCACACAGAAGTCGTCGGTGAGGAGAGGAGAGCGGATCGCTGCAGCCTGGCTGGTGATTAGTGAGTATGAGCTGTTTTTTTCAGCTTTTTACTCACTGATCACCAGCCTAGTGTCCCCACACAGTCTAAAACACAGAAAGTAAACATACATGTCCCCAAAATACATGCCCCCACATACACATGTCCCCACACACACATATCCCCACATAGTAAAAACACCTGTCCCCCACATATGTGACAATAAAATCATATGTCCCAATGATCATTTGCACACATATGTCCGTGATCACCTGCGCACATCTGTACATGATCATTTGCGTACATATGTCCGTGATCGCGCGAACCAATTATTATACACTTAACGGATTTTTTTTTTTACCAAAAACATGTAGTAGAATACATTTTGGCTTAATTTTATGACAAAATTAAATTTTATTGATTTTTTTTTTAAATAGAAAGACGAAAATATATATTTTTTTCTAATTTCCGCTCTTTTTTCGCTTATATCGCAAAAAATAAAAAACTTAGTCGTGAATAAATACCACCAAAAGAAAGCTCTATTTGTGTGAACAAAATGATAACAATTTAATTTGGGTACATCGTAGCATGACCACGAAATTGTCATTGAAAATGCGAGAGCGCTGAAAGCTGAAAATTGGTCTGGGAAGGAAGGGGGCGAAAGTGCCCAGTATTGATGTGGTTAACAAACACAACACAGATGTCAACCATGCATGAATGCAAAGGTGTGCATAGCCTATTGTGTTTCATCGAATGAATGGGAAGTGCTCTGTGCTGAGCGGCTTTCTCTTCATTCATAAACTGAAGCTTAGTAAACACAGTTTACTATGCTTCAGTTAGAAATGTACACAGTGAGTGAATGTGTTCATTTAGAAAAGGAAGTATTTACTAGCCCCTTCCCCCCGCTATCCATCCTGAAACATCCCCCACAGCAGCCAGGAGAGAGGAAAGGAGGGAAGCCAGCAGCACTGCAGGGTGGGGGGCCAATAAGGGGGGGACCTGGAAAGTAGAGGGAATCGGCAACGCACATAGTAATTACGGTGTGCCCAGGCACACCTTGCACACCCCCTGCGCACGTCTATGTTCACACTTGTGTTTCTCCTGTCCCTTTGTACCCTTTTCCCACTGTCAGGGGTGCTTGGACAAGAGAAACAAGAAAGGCTGCCATCGTCATCTTAGTCTCCTATCAGGTACATGACACTGGCTCAGTTTACCAAGAATACAATGTCCTTAACTGTGACTATATTCATAAAAGGGGAAACGGAAGGTCTCTCAATAAAGCCATCTTTTCCTTAATACTTGAAAGGCAACGTTGTCACCAGATTTACTTTGATTATCAGTTTTTGTAAAAAAGATTTCTTCTTTACAAGAAAATATCACGTCAAAATGTTGAAAAAAAACCTGTGTTTTTATTCCTCCTTCCTCTGAGTCTTGTATAATTTATTTTCTGTGTGAAAGAATGCAGACATTGTAGATTTCATGTTTGAGAAATGAAAGCAAGATGATTAGCAAGTCAGAGATCAGCTTCTCACAGCTGGGACAACATCGTATCAGGCACGCAGACCTCCAGACGATAGTATTACCGCAAGATATTACAGGGATGAAGCAGAAACAGACTTAAATAATCTTGGCAGATGAAACGGATTCACATTCCTTATTGAAATAAAAAAAAAAAAAAAAAGAGAAAACCTAAAAAAAAACAAATCTCATATATAATATTTGGATAAGCATTAACATAAGTAGGATCAGGGTCAAAGCAATGGCAACTGCAGTTCAACATTTCTAAATGCATAATAAGGCATTTTGGGAAAAATAATCCATGACAGAGTAGTATATTGGGAGTATAGCGTTGAAACAAAAGTTTTTGGGTTGCTTAATTGAGATGATTGCAGAATTAGCAAGCAGTGTGGCTTGGCAGTGGAAAAAGCAAAAAAAATGCAGGGGTGCATCACTAGAGGAATCACCCGCTAGAGCAGTGGTTCTCAACCACTAGTGCCGTGACCCCTTGATAGTAAAACTATTTTCCTAGTATGGGTTGTCGGCACCCAAGGTAAGACGAGTAATTTGCGCCCTTAACCCACGGACATTTAGCGCTCCCTGAGTCCTTTCCACTCGTACAGTATTAAAACCCCTTATGGTACATTTTAGGATGTACCACTCTTTCTCTTTACCTTTTATCTCTCTCTATCCAAATTTCTTGTTTGTTTTCCCCATCCCTCTCTCTAGCCATCTTTCTTGTTCTTTCTCTTATTTATTCTCCCCCTTTTTCTTTGCTCCTCCCCTTTTTTCCTCTCCCACGTATTCTCTATTTTTATTCCTTCTCTTACTCCCTGGTGGGGGGGGTGGGGGGAATGGGATCATTGGCAGTGCTGGCGGGGAGTTGGGATCAGTGGCAGTGCTGGGGGGAGTTGGGATCAGTGGCAGTGCTGGGGGGGGTGGGATCAGTGGCAGTGCTGGGGGGAGTTGGGATCAGTGGCAGTGCTGGGGGGATGGGATGAGTGGCAGTGCTGGCGGGGAGTTGGGATCAGTGGCAGTGCTGGCGGGGAGTTCTGATCAGCCAACTTAGGTGCTCTTGATCAAGGTCATCTGCAGAGATCTGAGAACTGTAGTGGGGACTTTTAAAGGAAACTATAATCACAGGTAGTGTTACTCACTGTGTCTCTGACTTTGTGGTTTCTCGTAGCAGTGACACCTATGCCGAAATCAGCAGATAGGGTCTCCTCCAGCCCCTCCCACTTCACATTCCTCACCAGTCAACTGACCTCTACTCCCTGCCCCCCAGCCATGCCGTTAACTGAATGGGTGGGTGTGAAGAGGGTGAGTGGGCGGCCGCGGGCTTCAGGAACAGCCCACATTTCGGTGACCCATGGATAATCCTTATTTGACCCCCAAGGGGGTCCCGACACCAGGTTGAGAACCACTGAGCTAGAGGAGGGAGGTCCCTATAAAGATCATTTACTTAGACCTCTTTTACAATACAGGGGTTAATTTACTAAAACTGGATAGTGCAAATTCTGATGCAGCTGTGCATAGAAACCACTTGGCTTCCAGGTTATTTTGTCAAAGCTTAAAGTGATTGTAAAGGCAGAAGTTATTTTTTTATCTTAATGCATTTTATGCATTAAGATAGCTGATGCGGCGGCTGGTCCTTAAAGGGGAGTTCCAGACTTTTTTTATGTTTATTAAAAGTCAGCAGCTACAAAAAGTGTAGCTGCTGGCTTTTAATAAACATACACTTACCTGTTCCACTGTCCAGCGACGCGACGCCCGGAGCTCCGCTCCACTCCCCCCTCCTCCGCCGGCATCTCCATTCATAGTGTGGGCACCCGGCCGTGACAGCTTTCGGCTTCACGGCCGGGCACTCACTGCGCATGCGCAAAAGGCGCAGCGCTCTCTAAATGGACAGGCGATCGCCTGGGACCTGTCACGTCCCAGGTGATCGCCTACAGGGAGGGGCCGCCAAAAGGCAATATGACGTGTCGCCCAAGCGGCCCCAGGGCGGAAGGAGGAAGTGGGACAGGAAGTCCCACTCCTACTGAAGCCCCCACTCCCCCCCCCAAAAAATGACATGCCAAATGTGGCATGTAAGGGGGCGAGGAGTGGATTAAGCGGAAGTTCAAAATTTGGGTGGAACTTTGCTTTAAGTGGTTAAATACAGTACAGTGTGGTATTGTAAAAAAGCCCAATAAAACGGAAAATTGTATACTCACCTTTCCGTAATTTTCCTTTCCTGTCGCATCTTCATGGCAGCATACACCTTTGGGTTGTGGCTCCGCCTCCACAACCTGATAGGACCGTTTAGCTATTAAGCCCAGAGAGGGTATTCTCAGTACATATATACACCACCTCAGACGGGTGGACCATGAAGATGCGACAGGAAAGGAAAATTACGGAAAGGTGAGTATACAATTTTCCATTTTCCTGTCGCATCATGGCAGCATACACATTTGGGTGAATAACTCGCAAACTGGGTGGGTCTGAGCATAAGACAATTTTTTATTTACATGGAATAGAGGTGTTGGACTGAATAATTGCTCGTCCAAACTCTGCCGTGGACAATCTGGCAGAGTCCACCTTGTAAAGGGATATAAAGGTGTTTTTGGAAGACCAAGTCGCTGCTCTGCAAATAGTTTCAGAGGATACCCTGCAGTAGGCCACCCAGGAGATCGCCATTGCACTTGTGGAATGTGCCTTCAAGCCCTTAGGTATTTGTGTTTGACTCAGTGAGTAAGCCTTTTTAACCACTTGAGACCCACGCTATAGAAAAAGACGTCTGCAGCGCGGCTCTCAAGTGCTGAGTGGACGTCCATGGACGTCCTGCTGTTTCTCTCCCCCTGCGCGCCGCCGAGGGCACGTGGCGGGGGAACAGCTGTGCCCGCCGCGGTCACGTGATGCCGATGCGCGTGCCTGGCGGCCGCGATGTCCGCCAGGCACCCGCGATCGGCTGTGACAGAGGCAGGACGTGGATCTCTGTGTGTAAACACAGAGATCCATGTCCTGTCAGGGAGAGAGGAGACCGATGCTGTGTCCCTTGTACATAGGGACACAGATCGGTCACCTCCCCCTGTCAGTCCCCTCCCCCCACAGTAATAATCACAAATAGGGAACATAGTTAACCCCTTCCTCGTCCCCTAGTGTTAACCCCTTCCCTGCCAGTCACATTTATACAGTAATCAGTGCATTTTTATAGCACTGTTCGCTGTATAAATGTGAATGGTCCCAAAATAGTGTCAAAAGTGTCCGATATGTCCGCCGCAATATTGCAGGCCTGACAAAAATCGCAGATCGCCGCCATTACTAGTAAAAAAAAAATATAATAAAAATGTCATAATTCTATCCCCTATTTTGTAGACGCTATAACTTTTTCGCAAACCAATCACTATACGCTTATTGCAATTTTTTTTACCAAAAAAATATAGAAGAATACGTATCGGCCTAAACTGAGAAAAAAAATAGTTTTTTTAAAAAAATTGGGATATTATTATAACAAAAAGTAAAAAAATATTGTGTTTTTTTTCAAAATTTTCTGTCTTTTTTTGTTTATAGCGCAAAAAATAAAAACCGCAGAGGTGATCAAATACCACCAAAAGAAAGCTCTATTTGTGTGGAAAAAATTATAAAAATATCATTTGGGTACAGCATTGTATGACCGCGCAATTGTCATTCAAAGTGCGTCAGCACTGTAAGCTAAAAATTGGTCTGGGCACGAAGGGGGTTTAGTGCCCAGTTGTCAAGTGGTTAATGGTCTTCACCAGCCATGCTGCGATGGTACGAGAGATTGCTGCTTGTCCTCTCCTAAAGCCGTGTGGGATGACCAGGAGTTTTTCCGACTTCCTAAGGTCATTGGTTGTTGAAAGGTAGGCTAGGATGTTGGTTCTTACATCCAGCGGATATGGTTCCCCTTGTTCTGTGGAGAGAGCCGGAAGGTTTATCTCCTAATTGAAGTGGAAGGAGGATGATACCTTTGTCTGGGTAGACGATAAGGTATGGCTCTATCGCCAATAAAGCCTGCAACTCTGAGACTCTCTTGGCCGATGTTATTGCGATTAAGAAGGTGACCTTGAGCATTAAGTCCCACAAGGAGATGTTTTCCAACGGAAAGAATGGTTCCTGTGATAGAACTTCTAGTACAACCGAAAGATCCCAGGTCGGGAAGGAAGGCTTTCTGGGGGGCCTTATCTTTAGGCAGGCCCTCTGGAACTGAATGACTAGAGGTTCTTTCACCCATTTAACTCCTGTCATGGCAGATAAGGCTGATACATGGACTTTAAAAGGTACTTGACCCAAGGTCTTTCTCTAAGCCTAACTGGAGAAACTCAAGCATTTGAGCAACTGTTGGAGAAGATGGGTTCCAGGCTTGTTGCTGTGCAACTGAGAGAAACTTCTCCCAGATGCTCTTGTAGGTACTGTTGGTGGTGCACTTTCTGGCTTGAAGAAGAGACTCTGCAACTTTTTGAGAGCAACCTTGGTCTAAGAACCTAGCCCTTTCAATCTCCAGGCTGTCAGGTGCATCCTTTCTGGGGATGGATGAAGAAGTTGCCCCTGTGAGAGTAGATCCGCTGCTGGTGGAAGCGGTAATGGTCTTGCTGTATTCAGCTGAAGAAGAGTGGTGAACCATGGTCGCCTCGGCAAAATAGGAAGGACTGCTATTATTGTAGATGCTGACCTCTTGAGCCTGAGAAGAAATCTCGGTATGAGAGGTGTCGTGAGAAAGATGTAACCCAGACGAAAGTTCCAGTCGTGCTGTAGGCAGTCCGTCCCCTCCGCTAGTGGGCAGAGGGTTCTTGTCAGATACCTCCGGCACTTCGCATTGTCTGGTGTCGCTGCTAAGTCTATATCCGGTAAAGCTTGGTGGCTCATAGCCCATTTGTTGTTGGAAATTAAGCTTTTGCTTAGCGTGTCGGCCAGCTGGTTCTGGGCTCCTGGAACATACATCGCCCTTAACCCCGACAGATTCACCTGCGCCCATTCGAGAGCTGGGCGGACTTCCTGCATCATGGAGCGACTTCTGGTGCCTCCTTGCCTGTTGATATAGGCAACTGCCACCCTGTTGTCCATCTTCAACAGGACTTCTTTCCACTTCAGGAGAGAACTGAAGGCCAGGAGAGCTTGGAACGCTGCTTTAATTTCTAGGATGTTCGATACTACATCCTGTGTCTCGAAAGACCAATGGCCTTGGACTGCGAGTTGCTGGTAGTGTGCTCCCCAGCCCTCCCTGCTGGCGTCCAAAGTGATCACCTCCTGGGGAGGGGTAACTATGTGCTTGTACCTCTTTAGGTTGTGCAATCGAGTCCACCACCAGAGTGATTGCTTGACTTACTTTCGGATCATGATTCGCTGAGACATCGAAATACCATTCCATTGCTTCAAAAATGATGCTTGGAGAGGTCTTGTGTTCCATTGGGTCATCGGAATTGTTGCTGATAGCGACCCTAGGATGCTGAGGCACTCTCTGGCTGGGAGTGTTGGGGATAAGAGTAACCCCTTTGCCTTTTGGATTATTATGGGAATTTTCTCCTGAGGAAGCTCTATGGTGTTGAATCAGGTATCCAGTTCTGCCCCCAGGAAGAACATTCTCTGAGTGGGTTGGAGATTGCTTTTCTCCAGTTTAGTTTTGTGTACTATTAGGGAATGAGCTGTCAGAGGGGTCACACCAGACCTTTATTTTCTTTTTCTTCCAGTTTATCAGCCACCCAAATTTTTGCAGGGTGGACGTTAGAGTATTTCGATGGAGTAAAAGGGACTCCTGGTTGTCTGCGAGTAGTAGGATGTCGTCCAGATAATGGTGGACTCTCAACCCTTGCTCCCTTAGTAGGGTTATCACTGGCAGCAGGACCTTGGTGAATGTTCTGGGAGCGGTAGAAATTCCAAACGGAAGGCTTTGAAATTGAAAGTGTTGATGATTTACTGAGAAGCGGAGAAACTTCTGGAATGCAGTGTGAATAGGAACATGCAGGTAAGCGTCCTTTAAATCCACGGAGAGCATCCAGTTGCCGATATTTATGGCATAGAGGATTGATTGTAAGCTTTCCATCTTGAATGTCTCCACTAAGATTTAAACGATTGAGATTTTTTAGATCTAGGGCGGGGCGCAGATCCCCGGTCTTTTTCTTCACCAAGAACAGAGGAGAGTAGAAACCTTTTCCCCTTTGTGGTGGTGGGACTTCCACTATGGCTTTACTGTATTTACCCTGAAATGCTAAAGTCACAGGTTCAGATATGCTCTACCCTTGGTTTCCTGCAAGATACAAACTGGTAGGTTAATTGGCTTTTACCCAAATAAGTCTAAGTGCGTAAAGCCTGGTACACACACAGGACTGAATGAAAAAAAAAACTGACAGCTCAGGAGGAGCCGCTGTACTAACTATGTAACGTTAGTACAGCAATCTACCCTGCTGTGCTATTGTGTTCTGACAAGGGGACTGCCCCCCGCCCCCCCGCCAGAACACTACGGCTAATCTGGAGCCAATCGGCAGTCCTTTTTCGGTCATGACCATTCGACAGACAGAAGCTGGCGGAACGGCCAGCTTCTGTCGGACCTGCTGCAGTACACATGTGCCGAATGCTACCTTTTTGGCCCGTGTGTCCTAGCCGCTTCCTGACCATCGCACGACGGCAGAATGGCACGGGCAGGCAAAAGGACGTATATATACGTCCCCTTTAAGAAGCAGCATTGTGGACACATGCGGGCATACCTGCGATCATCTCACGGTGAGGAAGAACAAGGAAATGCTGATGTAAACAAGCATTTCCCCAGTCTTCCTAGGGACAAGGACACTGATCACAGCTGATCAGTGTCGTCTCACACACAGCCCATCCCCCCTACAGTTAGAAGCACTCCTTAGGTCACACTTAACCCCTTCAGAGCCCCCTAGTGGTTAACCCCTTCACTGCCAGTGTAATTTTCACAGTAATCAGTGCATTTTTATAGCACTGATCGCTGTAAAAATGACAATGGTCCCAAAAATTAGTCAAAAGTGTCCGATGTGTCCGCTATAAAGTCGCAGTCACGATAAAAATCGCAAATCGCCGCCGTTACTAGTAAAAAAAATAATAATAATAAAAATGCCATAAATCTATCCCCTATTGTGTAGATGCTATAACTTTTGCGCAAACCAATCAATAAACGCTTATTGCGATTTATTTTACCAAAAATATGTAGAAGAATACGTATCAGCCTAAACTGTGAAAAAGGATTGTTTTTTTATAGATTTTTTGGGGATATTTATTATAGCAAAATGTAAAAAAAATATTGCATTCTTTTCAAAATTGTCACTCTATTTTTGTTTATAGCGCAAAAAATAAAAACCACAGAGGTGATCAAATACCACCAAAAGAAAGCTCTATTTGAGGGGAAAAAAAGGACGTAAATTTTGTTTGGGAGCCATGTCGTACGACCGCGCAATTGTCAGTTAAAGCGACGCAGTGCCGAATCGCAAAAAATGCTCTGGTCTTTGGCCAGCGAAATGGTCCGGGGCTGAAGTGGTTAAGCTTAAGTGTCTGAATGAATGTGAAAGAGACATAATGGAATATGTGTGTATTTTTAGGAGGCATAGACAGAGATTATTGCCCTAGAATATGTCAGTCTTCTATAAAAGAAAGTACTTTTTAGAAGGTTTATTTGTTTGTCATTTGGTTTTCCTTTACATTGACTTGTCACATCTTTCCTCAGAAAACAAAAAGGTATATATTCTCAAAAATCAAAAAAAAAGGAAAGAAAAATCCTTTAAGACACATAAAATACAGAATGATTCCAAAGACTCTCAATTCTCAGTTAAGAACACGCTTTTAAAAAACAATGTGGCAGAAATGAAGATTGTTCCATCATAATATTTCACAGTTCTTTCTGACAAAAGCCAAACAAGTCTCATGAATACACATTTTCCATAAGCAGATACATAATGCATTATTCAATACTGCCAGTGTGGAGAATTGTTTGTACTGACTAAAGTGCCAATGAAACTGTAAATTACACAAACAAAGAAAATCCTACGTGTAATAGCTTTCTTGAAGATTTAGGAAAACTTGAACAATAGGCTTGCGTAGGTAGGGAATACACACTTTAATTATCTTGCTTTACAAAGACTTTTTATTCTCAGGGATAAATGAATTTTACCGATAGCTTTAAGTGTCCAGCAAGTAAATAAAAACATTGTTTGAAATGTATTTAATATATAACATCCAGAAAAAACTTTTTTATTTTACATTAAGTGTCACTGGATGTGGAAGTGCTTAGAATCTCTTTGATGGAGACACAGACAGCAATCAGCAAAATACTTTTCTAGTGGAGCCAAAAGGATACATGTGTGCTCAACCTTTGTGCTGGTTTGAGAAAAGAGCCAATAGGAGTACCGAAACATGTTACCATAGCAACCAACCCACCCCAGGTGTGACATCACATCCTGCCTTGTGTCCCACAGTGGCTCTTCTCACTTCCTGGAACATTGGACTTAGTTTCTTCATTGACAACAGTTTGCTGTCACAAGTGGCTCTTCTGGTGGAAGACTTCCATCCAATGTGGCATGGCTGCAGATAAGCTATTTGATTTTATATTTCTGTGAGTTTGCATTTGGCTTTTTAATCGTAATAATCGTAATAAACCCATTAGCTGGCACCCATTTGTGCTCCTCTTTCATAGGTACTCTGTTGCAGAACTAATAGACTCATGAGGCTTTGCAAGGCTGACAGTTATAAGCATGACTCCCAAAGGCAGAGGCATGATGGAACTTTTAGTTCTGCAACAGCTGGAGGGCCACAAGTTGAGCACCCATGGATTAGAACCTCTGTTTTTTTTTTATATTGCTATCTGCATCAGAAGAGTTTACGTAAACATTGAAAAAAATAAATGGTGGTCCAGAAAATCTCTTCTTTCCTTCTTTTATTCCTGCCTGTCAGCTTCTCCCTTACCCAAAGCCCTATTGATGGGTGGTTCTATTGTTGAGCTTAGGCAGATCTAGGTTACACCACCCCCTGTTGAGTGAACGTGTCTATTTTCTAGGCAGCTGCTCTGACAAGCTCCCTCCTTCTGCTTGTGTTATGATAGCACTTGTCTTGACACAATAACTATCAATCAGTGCTAATTGATTATTCATCTCCTAGAGAGCCGCATCACCATACAGCGGTGGAGGAAGCACTGTTGATCACACTAGTTCTGAATCTACTGCACTTTGTTTCTGGGGGAACAGGCTAAAGAAAATACATGATTGGTGAGACTTCTTTTTTTTTCAAAGAAACTGTATTGGGTTTTCCGATATGCAAGGATCAAAGCTTAATACAAGGAAGGCATACAAATGGGATGAGGGCGATTGGAGGAGGGGGGGAGGTGAGTATAGAGGGAAGAGAGTGGAGAACAGTAGGGAGGGGAGGTGAGGAGGGAAAGGTATCTCATGCAGGGAGTTTGCAAACCTGAGCTATCACAGAGCTCAGAATTATCCCAGCACACAGGTAAGCTATAAAACAAACAAAAGAAAATATATGTGGCCTGTACACCAAAATTGTGATGAGTGATGTGTGCAAGGGTGAGAGCTAGTGTCAATTAGGGCTGAGCAAGATTAAAGGTGAGTGAGACAAAGTAAAGAAAGTTGCCACCATGACACCTAGAGAGCAGGAGTGAGTGAAAGGACAGAGGGAAAGGATGACTTGTGAAAGTCCAATAGGTACTTGGTGCTGGAACCAGGCCATGGCTTCATTTAAAGTCCCAAACCCTTTTCTTTTTGTAGTAGCCTACAGACTATGATAGGTAAATACCACACGTCCCCCAGGAGATGACAAGTACAGTACAGGCAATGAATGCGGTCTCCGGGAAGGCCGTGGCTGAGGAAAGCAGTCAACATAGTACAAATAAAACATTGAAAGAAACTAACCTTCAGCTGGATGTGCAAAAAAAAAAAAAAAGACTAATGAACAGAGGATAAGAAAAGTACATTGTGCCCAGTTAGGAGAAGGGTCGTAGATTAAGCACGTGTAGCTGACATATCAATGAGACTTGTAGTGACCAGGGTTGTTGGAGACGCGGGGCCTTTTGGAGGGGTCCTTCCGCGGACTGCGCTGGTCCCTGACTTTGTGTGGTCATGGAGACGCTGGCGGGAGGGAAGGATCCAATAGTAAGTGAAGTATGGCAAATCAGGCATGACGTTGACGGGGCCCCTCCCTTGGAATGGGAGTATATAGCAGCCTTGAAGCAGCTGATGGTTCATTTGCTTGATTCAATCACAAGGACAGCACACACTGAATCCACACATAGATTACCTTTGTTGGGAGCTCAGCAATCCTTTTTTGGTATGTTTTCTTTTTTTCCCCTTTAATTGGTTTTATTTCACATTCACCCCCTCATGTAGTCCCCTTGTGGGAACACATAGATACCTGCCATGATTTCACACATTTGACACTTTTACACATTCAATTAATCTTCCCCTTTTTTGATACACATTTTTTCCAGGAACACTATGCACTTTTTGTGCACACATAGCCTATTGGATCAGGCTGTGACCACCGTGTCATGCTCTGGGCGATGTTCTTCGTCCTTGGAGGGTTCCCCCGTCTCAACCCCGGGGGAGACATCATGCCTGTCACCCCCATCTTCCCTGGCGGACACCGGGCTTGGCCTTGGGGCTGTGCAGTGAGTATCCCAGATTGTCCCCACTTTGTTGGGACACATTCTTTCTGTCCTCCCTTATTCTAAGAGTATCATTATTAATCCTTGTCCCTTTCCTTTCCAGTATAATATGTTACAACACTCCTGATGAATGGCTGTAATGCCAGGAAACGCGTTGAGTGCCCCTAGACGCCCCAAGTTATCTGTCCCTACAATGTTTTTCAACCCATTTACCTTATTATGTACAGTTATTATGTTGAATTTCTTTTTGTATTGCATGCTATATAGCAGCATATTTAGTGTAAGTCATGCGACTACCTATTTATTTGATACAATATTTTTTACAATGTAACAATAAATTATGTACTGTCAATTTTATGTTTCTGTTGAATATCTGACATGGTGGTAGCCTCACTCAAAGTCCCACAGCTCTCCTTTTTCTACAAATTAATTTAGGGATGGAGGTCGCCATGTTGTTCTATAGTGTGTGTCAGGTCACATCCAATTCACTGTTTTGACAAATATTTGGGTGGAAGACACCCGCTCCCAGTGACCTGTCACACCCAACATACTTCATGAATTCTTGTTTATTGCCCCTATACTACAACAATGTTCATTAATCTGTTATCAGATTTATTCCTTATTCCCATTAGATTACCATGTTAATATCTTCCCATGTATTATCTTTGACCCATTAACCCTTTTAAATCGTCCCCCATCCCTTGTCTGGTTCAGCTTGGGTTTTGGGGGGGGGTTGGGAGTTTTCTCTGTCTCTGGGGTTGCGATGTGCAGCAGGCTGTCCCCCCCCCCACACACTTTTTGGTGGGGGCGGGGGCTTGGCCTCCTGCTCATCGGCGTAATGCTTTGACGCCGCATCAGCGGTGTCAATGACGTTGTTTAAACGTCTTTTTTTCCATCTTTAGCCATGCACTAGGTGGGTGGGGACCCACTGCTGATGGCTCCTCCACACGCAGCTGGGAATCCCCTCCCCACCTCTCTTGTGCAGTATGGCCAATCAGGCATGACGTTGACGGGGCCCCTCCCTTGGAATGGGAGTATATAGCAGCCTTGAAGCAGCCGATGGTTCATTTGCTTGATTCAATCACAAGGACAGCACACCCTGAATCCACACATAGATTACCTTTGTTGGGAGCTCAGCAATCCTTTTTTGGTATGTTTTCTTTTTTTCCCCTTCAATTGGTTTTATTTCACATACACCCCCTCATGTAGTCCCCTTGTGGGAACACATAGATACCTGCCATGATTTCACACATTTGACACTTTTACACATTCAATTAATCTTCCCCTTTTTTGATACACATTTTTTCCAGGAACACTATGTACTTTTTGTGCACACATAGCCTATTGGATCAGGCTGTGACCACCGTGTCATGCTCTGGGCACTGTTCTTCGTCCTTGGAGGGTTCCCCCATCTCAACCCCGGGGGAGACATCATGCCTGTCACCCCTATCTTCCCTGGCGGACACCGGGCTTGGCCTTGGGGCTGTGCAGTGAGTATCCCAGATTGTCCCCACTTTGTTGGGACACATTCTTTCTGTCCTCCCTTATTCTAAGAGTATCATTATTAATCCTTGTCCCTTTCCTTTCCAGTATAATATGTTACAACACTCCTGATGAATGGCTGTAATGCCAGGAAACACGTTGAGTGCCCCTAGACGCCCCAAGTTATCTGTCCCTACAATGTTTTTCAACTCATTTACCTTATTATGTACAGTTATTATGTTGAATTTCTTTTTGTATTGCATGCTATATAGCAGCATATTTAGTGTAAGTCATGCAACTACCTATTTATTTGATACAATATTTTTTACAATGTAACAATAAATTATGTACTGTAAATTTTATGTTTCTGTTTAATATCTGACATGGTGGTAGCCTCACTCAAAGTCCCACAGCGCTCCTTTTTCTACTAATTAATTTAGGGATGGAGGTCACCATGTTGTGCTATAGTGTGTGTCAGGTCACATCCAATTCACAGTAAGTGAAGATAGGTTTACAGATAGCTAGTCACCCTTTCCGGGTGTGAGAATGATTTTTAATCCCCTGCCGGATCGGTGAACCATAGTATGATGGGATAGGCCAGTGTGAACTTTTTACCCTTCTGGAAGAGCACCGCGCAGATTGGCTGAAAGGCTTTGCAATGGTGGGATACCTCTTGGGAGTAGTCCACAAAGAGGAGCAGTTTATGGCCATCCAGTTGAAATGATTTGGAGTTGCGAAAGGAGCGCAGTATGGCAACTCTGTCCGCATAGTTGAGGTAATGAATGATAATAGGGCATGGAGTTCACCCTTCATTCGATGGGGTGCCTACACAGTGTGCTCTTTCCATGAAACAGGGGTTGCGATCCCCAAGGCCTCAGGAATGCGTGTAGCGCAGAGCTCATGCAGGGAACCAGAGACATAAGATTCTGGAAGACCTATAATTCCCAGGTTGCGGGAATGGATTTCAAGGCTATCGATTTTCTCTAACAGATATTGTTGAGTTTGAGTGAATTGCTGTTCAGCAGCCCTAGAGCCTTGGACCTCATCCTCCAGGTCTAAGAGGCGGTGCTCCAGTTCAGACAAGCGTTTATCATGGTCACCAAGATCTTTTCTCAGCTGCGAGATGCCTGCTGCGATCACTTTGTCTACTGCTGCTGTGATAGTAGGTGAAAGTAAAGCAGCTACTGCCTGAGCGATCCTGCTGTATTGATCGTCAAGGAGAGTGTGCATGGCTTCTACAGGGGCCACTGGATAGGTTGCTGTGTTAGTATCCATGCCGACTGTCGGATCATCCACCTGGGAGGCAGAGAATGTCGGCTCCGGGCGGGGGACTGGAGCCACGCTGGAGCCTCCGTGAAGCAGATAATGGTCCATCCGCGATCCCCTGTGATGTCCCAGAGGTAGTGAAGGGGCCGGTGTGCGTCCGCAGCTATGAAGCCGGTTTTGTAATCTGATTGCTCCGGAGCTGACGGTCCTTGCTCCCTTCATATGTGGCACCGGAACCGGAAGTCAGACTTATTCTTTAAGATGAATTCCCCCACTTCTTGTATGGTCAGTGACAATGAGTTGAAAATCCCCCTCAACACAGATAGCAATGACATTTTCAAAAGGGGTTCTAGCCCTTGCACACCCACACGGAATTCTAACCCTTCCACATCCAAAACTAACAAACCTCATAGCTAGCTTTGGCCCTTGGTTTAACTTTTGGTGCCTACTATCGTTTGGTAACCAGAAGCTGAAACACATACAGAGAAATACAGACAAGAATTAATTGAATGAATGGTATTAGTTCACAACAATTCAAAGGTTTAGTTCTCCTGAATAGGGCAAGTGCTGAACCACATAAACAAATAAGAGTAGCAAAATTGATTTGTCAGTTTCTAGAGGCAACCCAGCTTTAGAAATAGGACAGACAATTGGCTAACAGCTTCCCTTATCAACTGCCACTTAGACCCTATTCTAAAACTCAAGTGAAAAGGAAAAATTTACAGCTCAATGCGCTTAAAAAGTGAAAAAATATATAAATCATGGGCCACAATATTCATCTTCTCTCTAGTGCAGACTCACAGCTCCAAGCAGGCCTTTTCTGACTTGAATAACACCCAAGGTCCTGTGAGCCCTAATGGACAAACACCTCTTGGGTGCACAAACATATTGGCTTTGGCTCACATTATGAACTGCAGAGAGTAATATAACATCAGTGCCATATTAAAGACGACCCACCACTGAAGGAAAGGAAGAGAGGAAGAGGACCTTGCATTTTACATGACTCACCCGAGGCCAGCTTGATTTAGCGTATGTATATAAACATTGGATTGGACAGGCGGGAGGGTTGAACTGGAGTTAGGCTTTGAACCATAACTTTGGACAAAACACTAAACACAATTCCTGTCTTACTCAATGGTAATAGTGACCTCTCTTTTCTCTTAAAACATAAGCTGTAAAGCTTGGTCAGATCCCCATCCTAATTTAATGATTGGATCCTGAGTATCATGATCACATCGGTGAAGGCAAGCTCTGTCCTCCTGTAAGAATGTTCTTAGCGCCTGAAAACATGTTAGATTAATATCACTGCCCAGTGCAATAGAAGAGGACAAGCCTGTTATAAATAAGACAGCTAATATCCAATTTTAAACATGGTTGAAAAAACTGTAGAAAACCAGTTGAACAAAACCGTAGGAATCTAATCCATTTAAAGGAATGTCATGTCAGCTTTCCACACTTATTTGTACACGATCCCCTAGGGAGCAAAACTGGACCTCGATAAAAGGAACCCCTTTACTTATCATTTCAGTAAGTTGTACACTGAGGTAATCATCTGGAACGTTTGCTTATTTATTTGTTCTCCCAATTGCTTGATAAAAGCCTTGCAGCAGTATATCGATCTATGAAAACATTAAACATCCTGTGCAAAGATTTACTATTAATCTTTAGTGAGTGGATGGTGTCGTCCCTGTATATAAACATTAGCAGAACATAGGAGCTCGGTGATTAATACACAACCTGACACAACTGCTTTGTGCTGCTGTGGACATTATCTGCAAATTTAGGAAACTCACTTGCTCCACATTTAAATAAAACTTATACTTTGACTATTCAGGGCAAAGTAACAGATTATTTGGATAGCTTGTCCTTTAAACTACTTAGGTAGCCCATAACAAAAGGGATTTGCAAGCTCTGATTAAGAGCTTACACAATGCTAAGGCGGCTCATCGGTGTGCGCAGGGGGTGTGGCTGATGTGCCTGGGCACACCCTAATTACCCCGTGTGACACAGGCTCCAGGAGAGAGGGTGATTATTTACTGTGGGGGGGCTCTTATAAAAACCAGTTCCATTGTGTGTTTCTTCCTGCAGCAGCTGAAAGCCAGCTTCTCCACTTCTACCTCCTGCAATCTTTCAGCTGTTGCAGGGAGAGACACACAACGGAATTGGTTCTTATAATTGCCCCCCTCCATCGCAACTATCACCCTTCCTGTCCAGGATTCGATCACCCTGCTGCCCACTTGACCAGGCCCCCCCTGGAGGATTTTCAGGATGGAGAGCGAGGGACCGGGCAGGTAAATATGTCATTTACTGGACCCTTCCTTTTCTAAATGAACACAGTGAGTGATCAATATGGATATATAGAAAAAGGATCCGAATAGTTTCAAAACAAAATATGCACCTCATCCCAGGTAAATAGGTATAGAGAATGGAGGGAAAATGGGATTATAGTGGTGCTGAGGTATCACAATGTCAACATTATTGGATTTTAATAAATTTATTAAAATATAATTTCATATAGATTTGATACATAGTATATAGTAAAGAAGAAAAAATTTATAAAAAACAATTTAATCAAACAGATAACATAGCCTTATGGGTCGCTGGTGTTCCCAAATAGAGTGTAAAGATGGTCGGGTAAGATGTAATATCCCAATATATTTTGCCAATCTTGGCTTCCTCAGGGGAGTACGCTATGACCACCAGACTTTATACAGCCAGCTCTATCAAAGGATCAAAAAGAGATACAATTACATATAGCATTTACACATATGTAAAAAAGTGCACTGCCAAAGTCACCTAGGGGAACCAACCTTCGCTCAATCCGGGCAAGAGGAACCTACATGTGGAGCCCCACATGGAGTGTGTAGAAATTTCCAGACACCTGGGATCATGCAGAGAGCAATGTTCATTCGTAGGGGGCAGAAACAGGACCCAGCTATAGGGAACAGAGAACCTAATGAATGCTGAGTTCCAAATATAGGATGATTGAGAGAGAAAAAAACAGGGAATTGGGAGGCCAAAAGGCTCAAAAAGGACTTACTCTGTTTAATATGTTTAAATATAAACAATGGCGGGGGCATTTGTTTTACCATGCCTAGCATCTTTAACCAATGATATTTTGAGCCTGTATATGGACAATCAACATGAATTATATTTACTGATGAATAATCTACTTTGTATTTATACTTGGATGCTAGGCATGGGTTACATTTGTATACCTTCCCATATTATTATTTTCTTTTTTCAATATATACTTTTTCTCTGCTGCTAAAATAAAAATTCCCTACTTTAATCCATTTCTTTCAATGTTTGCTGACCTGTTAGACTGGCTCACGACCAACTATCTTGTGGCATATATACTTGACAATCAGTTTTTGGCCGCCCCCGCCATTGTTTATATTTAAACATATTGAACAGAGTAAGTCCTTTTTGAGCCATTTGGCCTCCCAATTCCCTGTTTTTCTCTCTCTCAATCATCCTATATTTGGAACTCAGCATTCATTAGGTTCTCTGTTCCCTATAGCTGGGTCCTGTTTCTGCCCCCTACGGATGAACATTGCTCTCTGCATGATCCCAGGTGTCTGGAAATTTCTACACACTCCATGTGGGGCTCCACATGAAGGTTCCTCTTGCCCGGATTGAGCGAAGGTTGGTTCCCCTAGCTGACTTTGGCAGTGCACTTTTTTACATATGTGTAAATGCTATATGTAATTGTATCTCTTTTTGATCCTTTGATAGAGCTGCCTGTATAAAATCTGGTGGTCATAGCGTACTCCCCTGAGGAAGCCAAGATTGGCAAAATATATTGGAATATTACATCTTACCCGACCATCTTCACACTCTATTTGGGAACACCAGCGACCCATAAGGCTATGTTATCTGTTTGATTAAATAGTTTTTATCATTTTTTCTTCTTTACTATATACTATGTATCAAATCTATATGAAATGATATTTTAATAAATATATTAAAATCCAATAATGTTGACATTGTGGTACCTCAGCACCGCTATAATGCCATTTTCTCTCCCTTCTCTATACAGTGAGTGATCAGTTTGTTTGTCTG